>OY390718.1:24291560-25710402 GCA_959613365.1 Balanococcus diminutus
AATTTTCCCATAATTATTTGGGAATTCCACGAAAATTAAAAAATCTATCTACATAGTTAAATTTCAAAAATCAGCATGGATTAAAAATAAAAATCCACCACTAGCCTTATAGTTGCTGTACATGGCGTTAAAAAAATAAATAAATAAAAATCACCAAAATATTAAGTTATATTGTCTTATCTTGAATTTCTTAAAAACTTTTAATTCTCATCAAATTTTATAAAAATTCAATAAGTAGTATAGTAAGTACCCTCCCTATCTATTGAATTTAAACTTTTCCCCAAAAATTTCTATTTTCATTAAATTTCAAGCTATCATTTTTTTCTTCAAAATTTTCAATATCATAAAAATTTATTAAACTGATCTAATTTCAAAAAAAAAAAAAAAATGTCAAACTAACAATTTTTACCATAACTTGAAAATTTTCAAATGTCAAATTTTTACTAAACTCTTAAACAATGTTGAAAATTCACCAAAGTTGAAATAACAAAATTTGAATTTTCATTTAATTTTGATGTAAGAATCAAAATTTTAAAAATTATGTTGATTTTTTGTTCTTTTCAATTAAAAAAGGTGAAAATAAAGAGAATAAAGACAAAAGAGTGAAAATATAGACAAAATAAAGACAAACTCGAAAGTAAAGACAAATAAAGAGAATAAAGACTATTTCCGAGCCCTGCAAAGAGCTAAACATGTTTCGCCACGCGTTTGAGTTAAGTTCACACGTGAAACGAAAAATCGATTAAATAATGCCATCTTTTCTTTCGCCTCCAGCTCGTTTAAAACTTTTTCAGCTCAAGCAGCCTTTTCGCTCAGCTCTGTCCCATTACAGGCCGACAATTAAAGCGAATAAAATTTCAACCGCTAAATACTTGCACATGGAGCAAAACCAGGGCACCTCGTGAGTAGGTACATCGCAGCTCCGGTACCTTCACCTTAGACAAGATGAAAATTCTCGATAAGCATTTCCGCCGCAGGTGTCGGAATTTTGATACAACCCGGTAGAAGGTGCGGTGTAGTGCGGTAGTCACGCGGATCGAGCACATGCGTATATGCCACGTATAAAGACGAATCGAAGGGAAAAAGGGGTGTAAAGGGTATTTTTTCACTTTTTCCTCGTCCTCGTGCTGATCCAAAATATTACAATAACGACAAGCTACGTTAAAGCCAAAATGATGCGTTCGTTGATAGTGTGATGAACCAACTTTATATAAATTTATATACGTGCCTACTTCGCCGCCTGTGCTTTTCCTCCCTTATCGAAATACTCTCGCAACGTAACCAGAAACCACAAAATGGGATAACTATTTGGTTGGCGGTATCACACCTCACTATTAGTTTCATAATGGAGCGTTAAAGGTTGCAAATTTATATTCCACTAAGACATCGCGGTAACCTTTTCAACCGGTATAATTTTCGTTACGAATAAGCGATCGTCAGCGTCACATCGTAATACGCTGACTGTAGTTTTTCTTCTCCGTCTTTTATTAAGATTTTCTTCTACATCTGGGTGATTTGGATAAAGGCGTAGCGAGAGAGAACATAGAACAAATTGGCAGAGTGATTGTCGATGTCTCGTCGCGTATGTATAAAAAAAAGACGAATTCGTTATAGAAATAAGTATTACAATTGGCATTCCCCCCCCCTTTCCTTCCCTTCGATCGAACATTGCGTGGCGTTTTGTGGATGAATGAATTTTATTTCTAAGCGTTCGTTTCTTTATTATCAAACATCGACGAAGATTTTTATATCCAAGTTTTTTATTAAAAATATTCGTTTGAGGGAAATAGGGAAAATCGAGAAGCTGTGTTGAGAATACGAGTATAGTCGTGTACCATACTCGTCGAAATTCTATCTTCGGTGGTGAAATTCACGTATAGGGTAAAAAATGGTTGCCAAAATTACGTAAAGGAATTTGACACAGGCGAGACAGCGTTTTTCTTCGAAAAGATACACAATTTCGATAATTCGTATAGGATATGAAATTTAATAAAAATGTAAATAAAGATTTAATGAATGATGGCGCATGAAAACGCAACTTTATTACATTTGATTTCATTACATTTTTCCTATAATATTTTAATTGGAAAAATGTTTGCCCACTATAGGAGCGATAGTGTGGTACGTTCTTAATTCCAACACCAACGCTAGAAAGCTTCTATAGGTAGTTGTAATTTTTTTAAGATTTCTTAATCCTAATTCAGTGCGGTTGATGATGAAACAAGTCGTATTTCACAATATTCTTTCGAATGTTTTTTTTTTTTTTTTTTTTGAAAATTAATTTACACTTCAATTTTAATTAAAATATTATATGTATAGGTATTATGCAAAAATGAATTCTTTTAAATTTTGTTTAATGGCATTTTTTTGGAAGTTGTTTTTGTAAGAATTTTTTTTTCAATTTTATAAAATCTCAAGATTTTGAAAATTCGTCGGAAAAAAAAATCAAGATTTTTATGCAAAATACAAAAAAAATCAATTTTCTGAATCCCCTCCCAATTTTTAAAAAATTTGTTAAATTCGATTTGTCATAAATTTAACTCAAATATGGATTTTTGAAATTTCATCAAAAACAATAATTTATCAAATGTTTGGTAAAAATTGGGACGAAGCAATTTTTTTTTAAATTTTCAACAAACTCTAAGATTTTTAAAAATTTGCTGAACATAGTTTTTTCATACGTTTTTAAATACGTAAGTACAAAATTTTAAAAAAATTGCTGAAAACGATTTTTTTTGTTACAATTTTTTTGAAGATTGAAATGCAATGATTTTTTTAAAATTTAGTCAAAAACCAATTTTTTAAACATTAGTTGAAAACAACTCTAATTTTTAATAAGTATATTTTAAATGATTTAAATAATTGTTTGAAAAAAAAATATACTCATTATTAAAATAATTTTTGTTAAAAATGAGAATTTTGAAATTGTTGTACTTGTAATATGTACCTATAAGTGAATAACTTTTTATTTAACCAAAACCTAAATTAAAAAAAATCGCTGTCAGCAATTTTTTACTCAAGTGCGATTTTTTTCGCTATGATTATGGAGGGGAGGAGGTGGGGGTCAAAATATTTCCTTCGATCGAACTTAAAAAAATTTTCATAGTTTTTAATTTGCAATGGTGAAAGATGATTTTTTTTTCAACTCATCTTTATGCACAATTTTCCAAAGTTGAAAATACTTATTCGTAATTCGTGGGATGGGCCAATTTGATGACACCTTTTTTGTCTTGATAATTCTTTTTTTCTTCTCAATGGCATTTATAATAGTTTCATTAGTAATATTCGAATAAAATATTATGTACTCACATTTTCTGAGAATTTACATAATTATGATTTTTGAAATGCAACCGACTCGACATGAGCGAATGAAATTTTCGCACTCACCTAAAACAAAAATAGAGCACAAAATTAATATTTTCAATTTACGCGAGTAATTGATTCATAAATTAAAATTATTAAGTATCTAATAAATATAAGAAAGTCAACCCGAGCAGCACACTCGATCGATAATATCGAAAGTTGAAACGTATCGATAAAAAATCGTTTAAAAATCTAAAGATGTTCTCACGATATGATACAGATTTAGCTGTACGATTTTATAGGCAAAAAATCTAAAAACTATCGAATTCGATAGTATTACGATTTTAGGACGATATTCGTCAACGATACTATCGACAAAGAATAATAAATTTATCGAATCCGATTTTACACCGATTTTGTGCAGATATTTGAAACTATATTATCGGCAAATAATCTGAAATTTCTCGAATTCGATTTTTCAACGATTTTGTGAAGATATTTGAAACTATATTATCGACACGTAATCTGAAATTTCTCGAATTCGATTTTCCAACGATTTTGTGCAGATATTTGAAACTATATTATCGACACGTAATCTGAAATTTCTCGAATTCGATTTTTCAACGATTTTGTGACGATATTTAGAACTATATTATCGACAAATAATCTGAAATTTCTCGAATTCGATTTTTTAACGATTTTGTGAAGATATTTGAAACTATATTATCGACACGTAATCTGAAATTTCTCGAATTCGATTTTTCAACGATTTTGTGACGATATTTAGAACTATATTATCGACAAATAATCTGAAATTTCTCGAATCCGATTTTCCACCGATTTTGTGCAGATATTTACAACTATATTATCGACAAATAATCTGAAATTTCTCGAATTCGATTTGTTAACGATTTTGTGAAGATATTTGAAACTATACTATCGAAAAAGAATATTAAATTTATCGAATTCGATTTTTTAAAGATTTTGTGAAGATATTTAAAACTGTATTATCGACAGATTATATGAAATTTCTCGAATTCGATTTTTCAACGATTTTGTGACGATATTTAAAACTATATTATCGACACATTATATGAAATTTATCGACTTCGATATTTCAACGATTTTGTAACGATAGTTGTTGAAACTATATTGATTTTTTTCTAGTCAAAAAATACCTACTTTATATTCAAAATTGGATGGGAAGAAAGGGCCAAATCGAAATTTTTATAATAACCAAAATTAAATCCAGAATATTATTCTACAACTTTTGTTTGAAATGTTTTTTCAATTGGACCTCATCTCTAGCCTCTATTATTTTGCATTTACCTACTTACGTGTAACAGTAATATGCGAAATCAAAATTGAAAAAATTTTCAAACAAGTTATCTAGTTTTTTTGGTTTACTAGGTATTTTACTTGAAACCAGATCGTTGTTCTTAAATAAAATTTTACCAAGTTCAATACTACGATTACTATGTGAATACTTAGTATTTAAAATTGAACGGGAGGGAGGCGCCCAATCGAAAATTTTGTAATGACCAAAATTATTCTTAGAACTTTAAGCTACAACTTTTGTTTGAAAATTTTTTCAATTGGACCTCTCCTTCTCCTCCAATTTTGCATAATACTCCGTTGATACTTATTCAAAATTGGAGGAGCGGAGGAAAAAGGGGCCAATTTGAAAAAATTTTCAAACAAAAGTTGTAAATTAAGGTCCTAGAAATAATTTTAGTTATTATAAAAATTTCAATTGGACCCCTCCCTCTTCTCCAATTTTGCTTAAGATGTTTGAATATTATAATCCAATTCGTATTATGCGAACGAACTCCGATGTTCGCAACAGACGCTTGTTTTGGTAGAAACTGCTGTATTTGGAACGAAATTCGCCAGCCTTAAGCGTAACTACGACTTCAAACTCGCCAGCCGGTCTTGAAAATGTGCGCGCGCATATACCCATATATGCTAAATTATCTACAAAAAATCGATAGAATATCGAAACTAGATAATCTACAAAAAATCGTAATACAAAATCGATAGAATATCGAAATTAAATCGAAATAAAAAATCGATAGAATATCGAAACTAAATCGAAATAAAAAATCGACAGAATATCGAATTCGATAAAGTGTCGCGTTAGTTCCGCATAAATCGTGTAATTATCTTTCGATTTATAGATAGGTTATCGATGAAGTATCTAACTATAATCTTGAGATTTTTAAAAGAAAAATCGTTCGATTTTATCGAAAGTTTATCTGTTGATGGATTTTGCCAACTATAATTCATCGATAATCTGTCGATATATCGAAAGATAATTTCACGATTTATGCGGAACTAACGCGACACTTTATCGAATTCGATATTCTGTCGATTTTTTATTTCGATAATTTGTCGAGTGTGCTGCTCGGGAATTTGATAAATTTAGAATTTACACAACTCCAAAAAGTTATTATATTTTATTTTTAAAATTTTGTTTTACAAAATTAAATAATCAATTATTCTAATTTCTAAATTTTTATTTTCAGCAAACTTTTAAAAAACGTTTTTTTAAAAATTAGGAAAAACAATTTTTTTCGACTTTTTTAAGAAAAATATTGTTAAAAAAATACCAACAGCTCGTTAGAAATGAGAAAAAAACACTTTTTCTGAAAAAACAATTTTTTAAAATTTTACTGAATTATAAATTTTTTCACGTTGTTGAAAACAGTCATTTGGTAAATTTTATCACGTGAGTTTTTTTTCTTCAATTTTTTGTTGAAATTGATGGGTAAAAAATCAGACTGCACTTGAACCCAAAATTCAAAAAAAAAAAATTTCAATCAACTTTTCAAATTTTGGATAAGAACATTTTTTTTTCAAAATTAGCTTTAAAATGAACTTTGCTGGAGGATTTTTCTTTTCAAAATTCCTTAAAATTTTTCTGATTTTTTTCGTATTTTAAAAAATTTTGTAGAAACAATTTTTCTCGTTTCTGAATAAAAATCAAGATTTTCCTCTTATTTTTTACCTTATTACGAATATTAAAAAGTGTTTCAATCACAGAGACTTGAAATTGGTCACTAACGCATTTATGATTTTTTTTTCGAAAATCAGTAGGTAGGTAAGTCAGAAATTGATGATGTCTGCAGAAATTTCCCCTCCAAAAATCACCACTTTTTCACTTCGTTTTTTGTTACGAATAAAATACCCACAAAATTCTCAGAACCCCTACAAAAAAAAAATTACAGAAAGTTGAGAACCCCTCAAAAAATAAAGATCCAAATTCACCATAGAAAAAATTTCAATGCTACCGATAAGAATGTATAGCTAAGTAGGTACTTTGTTTATGGACAAAATTAATTTTACAATTTTCGATTTTTTTCACAACTTTTACTCCAAAATCCTTTCTTTTTTACTACTTTCACCGTCTTATAGACACAGTGGCGGCTAAAATTGGAGGTGACAACTAACAAGGTCGACCCCGAGCAGCACACTCGACAAATTATCGAAATAAAAAATCGACAGAATATCGAATTCGATAAAGTGTCGCGTTAGTTCCGCATAAATCGTGAAATTATCTTTCGATATATAGATAGATTATCGACGAATTATAGTTAATAAAAATTTCGAGATTATAGTAAGATATTTTATCGATAATCTATCTATAATATCGAAAGATAATTTCACGATTTAGGCGGAACTTTCGCGACACTTTATCGAATTCGATATTCTGTCGATTTTTTATCGATTTTTTATTCCGATTTTTTGTCTTTTACTAGCTTTTTTCTATAATTAAAAATCATTAATTAGCATAATTAATACATTAAACTATGCCTAAACACATTATTCATGTTACGGTAAGAGGATCATTTCAGAAAAAGTCAAAAAAAAATTATAAAAAATCTGCCACCCGTGGGGCTTGAACCTCCTACCTCCTGCATGGTAATCCTATTCCTTAACCACTATACCATACCTTATCGATGAGAAATTAGCAATAAAACGCTTATAATAGGCAGTTTAGTATTTCCAGACGTGTTGAACTTAGAAAAATTTTCACCAATTTGGAAATAATTTTAAATATCGTCACAAAATCGTTGAAAAATCGTTCGACAAATTTCAGATTATTTGTCGATAATGTAGTTTCAAATATCGCCACAAAATCGTTGAAAAATCGAATTCCAGGAATTTCATATTACGTGTCGATAATATAGTTTCAAATATCGTCATAAAATCGTTGAAAAATCGAATTCGAGAAATTTCATATTACGTGTCGATAATATAGTTTCAAATATCTTTACAAAATCGGTAAAAAATCGGATTCGATAAATTTAATATAATCTGTCGATAATATAGTTTCAAATGTCGTCAAAAAATCGGTAAAATATCGAAGTCGAGAAATTTCATATAATCTGTCGATAATATAGTTTTAAATATCTTTACAAAATCGTTAAAAAATCGAATTCGATAAATTTCAGATTATTTGTCGATAATGTAGTTTCAAATATCTGCACAAAATCGGTGGAAAATCGGAATCGATAAATTTAATATTCTTTGTCGATAGTATCGTTGACGAATATCGTCATAAAATCTTAATAATATCGAATTCGATAGTTTTTAGATTTTTTGCCTATGAAGTTGTACCGATAAATCTTTATAATATCGTGAGAACATCTATAGATTTTCAAACGATTTTTTATCGATAAGTTACATCTTCCGATATTATCGATCGAGTGTGCCGCTCGGGACCAATCAAAATGAAAAAAAATCAATAATTAAGAATTTTAACATTGAAAATAAAATTGCACAACTACATACTTCAATGGAGAAAAATATAAAACGCTCTCTTTTCAGATAATTTTGGTCTCAACAGAATTCATTTCCAATACAAAATTAAAATAAGCAACGAGATAATTACCCAAATATAACAGTACGGTATCCATCCCCTATCCCAAGGGATAAACTTCGAATATAACGTGTTTACGTCACTACGTACACATTTTGAGAATGCCTATTTTAATAATCTGCTTAAACGTGCGCGTCGCGTAAAATTGTTAATCGTTATCCCATTATTGCGAATTCTACACCTTTGCCACAAAGTAAATTCAATGTTTGATAATACAAAGATTACGAGCACTCGCTAAACCGATAAATCTGCCGCAATTAAAATTATGCATACATGATACGGTTATGGCAGCCAGGTAATCGTCAGGTAACGACTGTACGTCTGCGTACGCACAAACCTCGTACATTTATTCCAACACGCACGTTTTCGTCAGCGTTTATCTTTTCAATAGGCTGATAATACAAATGTATTCGATAAAAAATTCAATGCTATACATTTTGACAAATTACGAGTGCCAATTTACCTATCTATATATCTACATACGTTCTATGCTAAAGAACGGTCATTCGGTCAATTTATCTTTATTTCTCAGGCCTCGGGCCATCTTTTTTCCTACACCTGAACGATAGGTACATATCAATTTCATCGTCTTCTCAGGAAGATGCCTTTTTTTGCTCTCTTCCTAAAGGTCATTCGATACAATCAATTTTATCCCCCACTCAAATCTTCATGAACCCAGAACGAAGATTTTCTTCACCTTTTCTATACAAAAAGAGGTAAAGAGATTCCCCTCCAACTTGGAACACTTCACTATCACCACACATTGACGCTACGGTGCCATATCGGCGAAAAATTAACGTATCTCAACCACGACGCGGGGGGTTCATCTCTCAAGAATGATTTTCCTTTTTTATTTTAACCTTTGTTAAGCTTAAGACTTTTTTCTTCTTATTCGTTGTCCTCGCGTACGCTATTACATCCCGAAATCGAAAATAGAATAGAGAGCCGATTTCTCTCCACTCCCATTCCACGTTCCATCCATTCGAGAAATGTGTTTCGCAATTCGATCCTTATCTGAGCTATACCGAGTATACTTTTTCAACAAGTTTTTGCGGCATTTTAAGACTCTTGAAAAAATCTACCATACGATATGGCGATATAATACGAACATGGACTCTATAAGTATTTGGATCCGCATTAAAAGGCCCTATTTTTTCCACCTTCGGCACAATTCTGCCAAAAATTATCATCTTAGGTTTTCCTTCTTTTATTATTATTATTCCTTTTCTTGACAAAAAATTCTGACAAAGGCGAATTTCGTTTTTTTAATAATTTGTTTTCTTCGATTGCCTGTCGAAAATATAACCTTCTGAAGGAGACAGCGGGCACACACAGGAGAGATGAGGAAAACACGAAGGTATTATATCATGTATTTTATAAAATACGACGAAAAAATATTTTTTTAAGGTCACTGAACAGAGAGAGAAAAAAAACCATATAAGAATACGAATAAAGAAGATGAATTGAGTCGACTGAATAGCAAAAGGAGAAAAGAATTTTACATCAGTGTTCCTTTAGTAATGAAATGTAGAATTTTGTAATCCCAATCTTTGTCATTTTTTTAAACTGACATTATTTCAATCTACAGTAGTTTCTAAAATTTGATAAATTTTCAAAACACAGAAAATCAAAAATTTGGCAAATTTTAAAAATTCATCGAAAATGAAAATTTAACAACTCTTAACCATTCAGCCAAAATTTCAAAATTTGGCAAACTTGGAAAATTCAAAAAAAATTCAAAATTGAACAAATTTTACCAACGTAATTAATAATAAAAATTTAGAAAATTTTAAGAATTCAATAAAAATGAAAATTAGTCGAATCTTGAAAATTTTGTCAAAATTCAAAATTCGTCAAGGTTTTAAAAATTAAGTAAAAATGATAATTCAAAAAAAAAAATCAAAATTGAACAATTTTTACCAACGTGATCAGTACGTAATAAAATTATGGAAAATTTTATAAATTCAATAAAAATGAAAATTAGTCTAATCTTGAAAATTTTGTCAAAATTCAAAATTTTACTAAATTAAAAAAATTAGTGAAAATAAAAATTCAACTAATTTTCAAAATTCAGAAAAAAATTCAAAATTGAACAAATTTTACCAACGTAATTAATAATAAAAATTTAGAAAATTTTAAGAATTCAATAAAAATGAAAATTAGTCGAATCTTGAAAATTTTGTCAAAATTCAAAATTCGTCAAGGTTTTAAAAATTAAGTAAAAATGATAATTCAAAAAAAAAAAAATCAAAATTGAACAATTTTTTACAACGTGATCAACTGGTTTACGATCCCTTCTCTAAGTAATCCTCCTCCGTGACACGCCTCTAGCCTTAGTTGCTGTATATGGCGTTAAAAAAAAAAAAAAAAAAAAAAAAAAAAAGTACGTAATAAAATTATGGAAAATTTTATAAATTCAATAAAAATGAAAATTAGTCTAATCTTGAAAATTTTGTAAAAATTCAAAATTTTACTAAATTAAAAAAATTAGTGAAAATAAAAATTCAACTAATTTTCAAAATTCAGAAAAAAATACAAAATTGAACAAATTTCATCAGCGTAATCAACATTCAAAATTGAGAAAATTTTGAAAATTCGAAAAAAATGAAAATTAGTCAAATCTTGAAAATTGAGTGAAAATGAGAATTCAACCAAATAAATTTTGAAAATTCAAGAAAAAATTCAAAATTGAACAAAGTTTACTATCAATATTCTAAAGTTAGAAAATTTTAAAAATTCAATAAAAATAAAAATAACTAAAATCTTGAAAGTTTTGTCAAAATTCAAAATTTGACAAATTAAAAAAATTGGATGAGAATAAAAATTCAACAAATTTTGAAAATCCAAAAAAATTTAAGATTGAACCAATTTTACTAATGTGATCAATATTCAAAATTTGGAAAATAATGAAAATTAGCCAATCTTAAAAATTTTGTAAAAATTCAAAATTTTAAAAATAATTGGTGAAAACGGAAATTTATATTTTTTTTTGAAAATCTAGTCGAAATTCAAAATTGACCAATTTTACCAATTCACCCAAAATTTCAAAATTTGGCAAACTTTGAAAATTCAGAAAAATAAAAATTAGTCAAATCGTAAAAATTTCGTCAAAATTCAAAATTTGACCAAATTTAAAAAATTTATTTACCTAAAAATTTTAAATTGACAAAAATTTGTTAAAATTTAACATTCGGCACAACAATCAAGTGAAAATTAAAATTCGAAAAAATTTTAAAATTTAGTAAATATCCAAAAATCATTGACAAATTTTTATAATAAACTCAAAATCAGGCTTATTAAAAATTTAATAAAAAGTTGATATGTTATAATTTTTAAATTCCAGTCAAATTTTCAAAGTAAGATAAATTTTTACAATTTCAAAGCTTCGATAACTTTTGAATTTTAATCAAATTTCGAACTCTGAACTAAAAATTCTTTTAAAAACTTCAAACCGAATAATCGAAAATAATTATCGTACTTAAAAGAAAATTCCATATTGATTTACGTCACCTGAAGTTTGTCCTTCTCTCGCGTATAAAATTCGATAAAATTCATCCACCTGAATAGGCACGTCGAAGGTAAAATTCGTCGAATTTTACCTAAAAATTCCACTACCAAGCACCACCCTTTCTGCCGCCTCGAGTCTAATGAAGTCGAAACGTCAAATTCTACGAGCTCTTATTTCTGTGCGAATTCACATTCCTAACGTAGCTCTCGTATTCGGAACGCCTTTCGCAGTTTATTTTCTCTACACACGACAAGATGGGACGATTTTTCACTACACAGCGGCGGTAATAACAAAAACTCAAATTTGTCAACATTTCCT
The DNA here is from genome assembly GCA_959613365.1 of Balanococcus diminutus. Classification (NCBI taxonomy): domain Eukaryota; kingdom Metazoa; phylum Arthropoda; class Insecta; order Hemiptera; family Pseudococcidae; genus Balanococcus; species Balanococcus diminutus. Next base: position 24,303,572 of record OY390718.1, read on the forward strand.
CCTTCCTGATGCTCTGTTTAACTTCGCCCTCTCTTAAGATCTCCTTTTCATTTAAAGCTCACATCTTCGGAAAAAACAACAAGTATTTATTATGGCTAATAAGAATTAGAAACAGACCTTTTACACTCACGTGCCGTCCTCCTCGAGCTGACTCCTCCATCGCATCAGTACATTAAAGCAAACAATCAAAACTTGCGAAATTCGTACGCCGCAAACAGACCGCTGACGTTTCAACTTTTTTCAACGCTGCCTTTTAAAGCACATTTATAAATTAAATCACACACCGAAATAGAGAAATAATGTAAAGGCAACGCGACGACCAATATTCTGTACTCAACTTCACCAATGAGAAGGCTCATAATGTACAATTTACACACTAACACAGTGCTCTATACCTCTTTATGTTGTAGCCTTTGTGCTTCGTCTCCTTACGTACGTACTTATAAAACTTGTAAAGTAGAATTTAATTTCGTATCCACTTGACAACAACGACAATGTCGAACTTTACCACATGTATCTACCTACTACAGTCACCTAGACCACGACAAAGTAACTTTATCGACGACTCAATACTTAAAGGCCTTCATAGTACACAATGATAACAGTGTAAGGAAAGCATCGTCTTTCTCTTCCAGAATATCTGCCATCTTGACTAGAAAATAAACTCTGTATTAAATTATTTTTTTTAATAAATTTTCACCATTTTTTGTAAATTTTTACCATTAACCTTATTTTTTGTAATTTGGAAAAAAAATTAATTTAGTAAAAATTCAAAATCAGGTGAAATTTTAATTTCGATAAATTTTTAAAATTAAATAAATTTTCAAAATTCGAATGATTTTCAAAAAATTTTAAAACGTCAAACTTGAAGTTTGATAAATTTTTAAAATTTGGTGAAAAGGCTTTGGTGTTATAAATAGGAGCCAATAATCCCCAGAGCTAAATTTCAATTTTTTTTTATTTTCGATTTGTTGTGGTGAAATATGATTTTAGAGCGTATCGGCGACCCGGTGCCTCGAAATACGATTTTAACCTTAAAAATGCCAGCTTCGCGAATTTTTTTATTGATTTTCACCAAACTTGGCATGTAGGTACAGGTATCCAAGGATGGTGTTGGAGAATTTTTTCAAATTTTTCCGACCACTGAAATGACCTTGAAAATGATTTTGAAAATTTCAAATCGTCCTAAGAGGCACAGTTTGGGAGTTGACAAGTTGGAAAAAAAAATCCTTGTTTTCCAAACTATTTTACACAACTCAGAATTTTTTCAGATTTTTGTCCGGAGGAAAGGAGGGTGTCATATCTAAAAATCCAAAAATCCAATCTAGTTCTAAGGAGATAAAATGGCACATTTATTTACCTAATACACATTACCTACGAAGGTATTTACGTGTCACAATCAAATCGTCTGTACTAATTAATCGAATCAATTTCAACACGCAAACGCTTTATACGATACCGAATATATTTTACCATCCACTAATCTTGACATAATTGCTTTAGCCGAGTATCGTATACCTACCTACCTACCTATACTGCTTATGGGTTATATACCTATTACCTATTCAGTACCCACCAATTCGCTCATTAATTTCTACGATTACCAACTCGTTTAAAACCAACATCGCATCGGTGTGTGTTTGACTGTTTGACTTCATTTCGAGTGTTTTTTACAAATACCTACCACATTTACACACTTCGCTCGTTACTTCGTTAGTGCTAGTTTCGTCCTTCATAGTGAAAACATCAAAACACTGTTCTTGGGAAAATTTCGTACTTGGAAATTTATACACCGACCGATGGAGTAACTTCCAAGGTTTACATAGAGAGTTCAACGAAGGAGGTATTTTCAATTATTAGGGAAAGAAAGGGTTGGTTTTTAAGAATGTTTACCGAACCGCACACAATATGGATCGAAAATCGCTAACGATATTGTTGGAAATTCAATTGATTTTGGCTCAAGTATTATTGACTTTTTTTTTCAAGATTCGGAACAACGAGATTCATGTTTTTCTTTCATCAAAAAATGTATTTGAAAAAGTACAAAGGAGGGGAGACAGATCAAGTGACCATGTCGATGGTCGGGAACCATTTAACGTTAACTCCATTTTTTTAAATTTTACAGGAGAGCAAAATAAAGTTTTCACCCCTCAATCACTGATAAGCATTTTTTGTTGAGTTCATAATAATTATGGATTACTTTTTCAATGTCACTACATGGGAAATTTCGTGCTGAATCGAATGGTAACATTGGTTTTTATGAAATCTCAAAGGAAACCCGTGTTATCATTGAAAATACAAAAAAAGTCCCATTCAAAATTTTTTGTTTTTTCAATTTTACGCCAGTTTGCTTTGAGATTTTTTGAAAACTGATGATGAGTCGTTTTTTGAAAACCATGGAGTTAACGTTAAATGGTTCCCGACCATCGATGTACATTATTTTGCTTACTTTCAACTTTGAAGGAATTTTTGACGGATTATTTAACTGATGAGTAATCAACTGTCAGGATTCCAATGTTGTGAGTTACTGAATATTTGTGGGGAAATTTACCCAATTAAAACTCAACCATCTTTCATCTGATTCAGTAGTTCTCAACAAAGGGACAATTTTTCAAGAGTGAAAAAATTGAAATACCTACGATAAAAATTTCGAAACAAAAATGGCCGAGTTTGGAACCAGTTCATTCTTTCTCAATCAACATTAAAAAAAATCTGTAGGTACAAAACAGATTTTGAAACAAAAATTGTAGAGTTTGAAAAAATGAAAAATCATTCGTACCTTGCTATTTTTGAACCAGTTCAAAGAGTCTAGACCTAGATAATAATTTATTTAGTACTAGTTTTCAACATGATAAAAAAATGTTCAAAAAATTTCAAAAGAAAACAGTTAAAGCTTCAAAAAATGAAAATCAACAAACTCAGTGGTTCTCAACATATTAAAAAATTTTCAAAAAAAAAAGAAAAGAAAGGATATGTAGGTTGTAGGTACTGTAGGTCTTATTAGAAGAAAAAAAATTGAAAAAAAAATTGTAGAGTTCGAAAATTTGAAAAATATAATTATTAATTCCTTGCAATTTCTACTCAAACCATATCAGAGTTTCTGAACATGACGAATCTTCTTCAGAATATTTTTTAAAGCAAGAGGATTAGAACTTGGAAAATATGAAAATTACATATTCGCTTCTTGCAATTTTTGAACCCGTTCAGTAATTTTCAACATGATAAGGATTTTTCCAAAAAAAAAAAAAAAAAAAAAATGAGAATTATTCGTTTTATTGCAATTTTTGAACCTCAGTTCAGTGACTTTCAACATGATGAGGATTTTTCAAAAAAAAAATTTTTTTTTAAATGAAACAAAAAGGTTAGAGCTTTGAAAATTGTTCGTTCCTTGCAATTTTTGAACCAGTTCAGTGACTTTCAACATGATATAGATTTTTCAGAAAAAATTGAAAGAAGAAGGTTGGAGCTTTTAAGGGGGGGGGGGGGGCGGCTACCTTTAAAAGTTTTTTTTTTAATGCATAGCGTTGACAAGCGGATTTTTTTAAGACTTTTTTATATGATGCATTTTTGATTTTTTTTATCTGAAGTATCGAGGAAAAATTGGAAACAAAAATCATTTTGCATTTTTTTACAAAAAAAAAATAATTTTTAACTTTTGAAAAATAAAATGCATGGAGTTTTCAAAAAAGAAAAGTTATATTCATATAGCATTTTGATGATGTCGTTTTGCAAAAAATATTGATAGATTTTTTGGAAAATGAAAAATTTTAAGCGTCAAAATTGGAAAACAATGCGACTTTTTTTAATGGCCCGTTTCCAGAAAAACTATGCAACCTACGAGGATCTTCCTCAGAATGTTTTGTATTCAGTACAGTTTGGTCTGTAATTTAACGAGAGGATTTTGCAAAATTCCTACTTTCTACCCGATTTTATCAAACCCTCTCATAGTTTCTCATCGAAGTATTCCAGTCAACTCGAAAGAAATCGTCGACAAATTAAAATTTTGCAAAATCCTCTCGTTAAAGTATGGGGAAGAACTTCTTCTACAACCCCAAAAAAAGATGAGCTCGATACCTCCATTATTTATTGAGATAATGGGGCATTCATGTGAAATGGGTAGGACAGAAAAAGGGTAATTAGAGTTTTTTGATTTTCCAATAATACATTCATATGTTTTTGTTATTTTGTTGACCAAAGTATAATGAAACAGAATTATTTTGAAGTCTCAAAAACTCTATGCATTTTTTACTACGAAATCTAGGAAATCACAATTTCAAAAATATTCAACTGGAATTTTTTAAATTTTTAATTTCCTATTTTTTTTTGGAGTCAGTGGAGCCGGGGATGGTCCGGTCTTGGCGTATTCAACTATACTGCCAATACATTTGTACTCTATGTAATAAAAAAAAAAGTCGATTTAAAAGTAGCCCCCCCCCCCTTAAAAATGAAAATTGTTCGTTCTTTGCGATTTTGGAACCGGTTCAATGGTTCCTGATATGATTAAAAATGTTCAAAAAAATTTGAAACAAACTGTAAGTAGAGTTTGGAAATTTAAAAATTATTCGTTCCTTGTAATTTTTCAACCAATTCAGTGGTTCTCAAAACGATAAAAAAATTTCAAAAAAAAAAGGAAACTGAATACTGAAATTATTGAAACAAAAATTGAGAGTTGAGATATTAAAATGATTAGTTTGTTCAATAAAAATACCTAATAATTTAAATAAGAAAAAAAAATCAGAACACAGAAAACATTAAAATTTTCAATTCCTCGGAATTCTGGAACCACTTCATATCGAATTATTTTTCATACATAAAAAAAATCGAATCTCGATAAAAATCTCGAAACAAAACTGGCAAATCTTTTAAGCTGAAAATTTCAATTCTCAACTCGATCCACATTATCACCATTTGTCAATCAATTCCTCGGCCAATTAGAACATTCGTTATACAACTGATAAAATCGAAGACGAATCGACACACGAGACGATCGTCAAAATTTCATCGTCCTTTCTATACGCCCATTCAACCACATCTCCATCGATTACTTCGGATTAAATTGGTACAAATACGTAAAACGCCAACATGATACAAATTCACCGGTCGGTACCTATAAACCTTTCCGTTTGCAGCTTCCACGCACACAGTGCCAGTGGTACGTAAATTGAATAGAAGTAGAGCCATCGCTTCGGCGATTTATCTAATTCGACGATGCGCAGCCGACAATATTCGATCCCGTTTAAAACAAAGGCTTATCGGTTTACCAAACAATCAATAATACGTTCTAATGACGCGTATATATTTTTTGGCGCGAGATTTATTTCGTGTACTTTGTTATTCTTGAAAATGCTGTTTGAAAACATAAAGATGATACAACAGCCCGAGGAGTATTTTTCAATTCGATGATTTGACGAAAGCTCGTCTTATGCTTACAATCTCCGAAGAAAAGATTTCTTTCGCTGACTTTCGTGCCGAGAAAATTCTCATCGCTGTTTTATAACGTCTTAAAACTAACCCATCGTAACGTTAAATCCGACTCGTCGAATTTCATTCTCGTTTCGCGACGAACAAATATAAAGAAAAGCTCATTAATATCATACACAACGGTATTTAACCGAAGCAACAATTCAACCGAGTCGTCGGGGGCGCGAGAAAAATAAATAAATAACCGAGTTCAAACGGATTTATTTACCAGACTACGAGATCCCGGAGCAGAAGCACAATCCTCCTTTTTGAAGCCGCCAACGAGCGGCAAAAAAAAGAACAAATTTACTGCGAAAATTACCTCTGGTCGTCCTTCTGATACGCCAGAGATGAAATGAATTCTAAAATCATTCGCGTACCTCTTTTTCCCTTCGTTTCATGGTATTCAAATTTCACAAAGCTTTATTTTTGTCGCGTACTCTTTTTTCCTCTTTTTTTTAGTCGATTATTTTTTTCTACACTACTTGACGCGATGGTCCATATCGCGAGCCTTTTTTCCTCTCTCTCTTTTCCAGAGTAGCTAATATTGAAAGCTATATGTAAATTTTTTCGCCTCTTTTGCGAAAAACGTACGTTTATTTTTAATTTCATTTCAAGGTGATTTAGTGTCCGAAAAATTGTAACGATTTTAGTACACGAAATTCGCAGCCAGCTTGGTATTTCTTTCATTTTGGTTCTTTTTTTCCCCTCATTCCTTCGTCGTTACTATAAAAACATTCGACGAGTGGTTTGAATCTGCGATAGCACAAAAGAAGTCGAAAATATAACAAATCTTCCGGCGGGCATTTTGCTACTATAAAACTGTTATTTCAATTTCTACTTTTTCCCCCATTGCTGCTGGTCTTTTAAACGCAACTATAAATTTTCTTATACGTTTTCCTCCGAAGTAAGAAGGACGTAGATTCAAAGGACACTCGTATAATCTTCGAAACTAATATACTTAGTACAGCATATAAAAAGTTTCACATGGTTCGATCGAATTTCGAAACAGAACCAAAATAAAAGGTGCAGATAGAAAAATATTGTTCTTCGTAGTTGTTGGTTTGCGAAACAATTTGTTCTTTTGAAAATCTTTATAAATTCGACCAATTATCACATTCCATTTTAAAAACTTGGCTTAAAATCTTTCGTCGACTTTCAAGATAAATACTCGCGAGCCGAATTAAATATTATGGTCATTATTACGACTAAGCAAGAGATTTTAGAGCCATCTCGAGAAAATAATTCGATTTTAAAACCCGACAGGTACCAACTAACACCTTGTATAAAGTTGATCGTTTTGAACCAATTTCTTTATTTTCCCCCCATTTCTGCGTCAAATAATCCGGCAAAGGACTCTAGAATTACATTACGAGTTAATTCTCGTTTTTTTTTTTTTTTTTTTTTTTTTCGTTTCCTTCTTCGTTAAAAACGTCGTCACAACGATAGAAACTAAAAAGAGGAAGACAATTTCAACGGAGTTGAAAACACAAGGCAGTGATGTCGTTCAAATCTCGATCATGTTGTAAAAACACCTCCATTTAGAGATTTCTTTCGGTGCACGCTTATTTTTCCGCACGTAAAATCTTTTCGAAACATTACACCAAAACCCATATCATTAACGGACTCATTTTCAAAAAAAGAAGAAAAAAACCTTATCCGCCGGCACCATCGTACTTTGCTAATAAACTGTTCAGGTTCACACGTACTGCACATTTTATGCGAAACGAGGAAGCAAAGAAAAAAGAGATATGTTCAAAAAAAAAATAATAATAACGAATGAGCCATAACCTCATTACCATAATGCACAACAATGATACGCCTCAGATGTTACAAATTCAAAATTAATGGATAATATTACGGTTATTTTTCGCCATAACGAGCTCCTCCAATTAAGTCGACATCATTTATTTCGATGTGGATGTTGTATTTTGTGCTATTTTTTATGTGTTTTTTTTTTTTTTTTTCCTTACATCACGTATATGTATTTTTATTTATTATTATTGTTATTATTTTGTATTTCTTCTTCTTCTTTTAAACGATAAAAACGTGGTACGATGCTTCAAAACCGAAAAAAGTGTGAGTATACCTTTTTCAACACGTAAACTTATATCTGCTCAAAATATTATTTTGAATAATTATTAATTATGAGCTGAATTCTAAACTAATTGTCACCGCAGTGCTAATCAATACACAGGATTTTTTGGAACAGAAAAAATTCGCAAATTTTTGTTGATTTAAAGAGAGTCAATCAAAGCATAAATCCATGCTTCAAAAAAAAAAAAAAAAAAAAATGAAATTAAAAAATATTTTAAAACAAAATTTTGAAAAAAGACATAAAAGCGGAATTTTGAAAATTTTATTCGATAATGAATCAAAACAGGAAACGAAAAAAATTATTTTCTTATTGTAACTTCGAAAAATTATTTTTTAAATTGAGATAGTACTCCGGAATTTGGCACGTGTTTTCAATCAGGGTTCGGCAGATTTAAATCACTTCGGATTTTAAATCCACAAAACCAGGATTTGGATTTTGAATTTTAAATCTTGGAGTATAAACGACTTTGGATTTTTCAAATTGGCAAAAAGAATTAAAATCCAAAATATTTTTCATTTTTGGTTTGGTTTGGTTGGGTTTGATTCTTGCACTGGTTGTTATGAGTGCGACTTGCTCTATGACATTTTTTAATTAGGCTTCAAAAAATAGAATTCGTATTGTTCCAAGAAAACTCAGAAATTTTCTTATCAAAAAATTAACATAATTATTTTTCTTTACTAAAAACAGAGATATTTTTTTCTCCAATAAGTTGAAAAAAATTACTCGTTTTTTTCCTTCGAAAAAATTGAAAATTTTACTATACCTACTGATTCCAAGAACAAAAAAAATATAAAGTAATTTTTTATTGTAAAAAAATCTGATTTCATTGCAAAAGAATTCAGCTTTTTTTCTTCAAAAATTAAGGAAGAAAAATTCTTATTGCAAAAAATATATATATAGAGAAATCAATAAAAATCATTAAATTCAGAAAAAATTAAGAGATTTTCTTCTACAAAACATTTTAAATTTAAAAAAAATCAAAAATTGCTATTTTCGAATAAGGAGTTTTTTCTTTCAAAAATAAAACAAAATAAAAATGAAAATATTTTTTTTTGCTATTACTTTATAGAGATATTATTTCAAAAAAATTGAGTAGTTTTTTAGCTGAGCTCGAGAAAAATCGATTTTCTTCATTTCGAGGAAATTTAGAAATTTTTCAAACAGAAAATTAAAAGATTTTTTTTCAGCTAAGAAAAAACCAAAAATTTGTTTCTTTTCGGATTTTTTGTTTTTTTTTTGAAATTTATTGAAACTTTTTTTCTTAAAAAACTATAATTTGTTCTGCAAAAGAATTAGTTTTTTTTTTGAAAAGAAATTGAAAGATTTTCATTTTTAATTTGAAAAAGAAAGGACAAAAAAATGAGATTTCTGAAAAAAGATTGATTTCAGTGATTTATTTTTTCAAAAATGTCAAACTTTTTTTCATAATTTTGGGATCGGAAATTGGAAAAAAAATCAAATTGAATTTCTTCGAAAATTTTATTAAAAAAATTGTCAGTTGGCTTGAAATTTATTTTCTAAAAACTGAGTATTTAAAAATTTGAGCAATTTTTGGGGAGGAAAAAATAGCGTTCAAAAATTATTTTAAAAGTTTTTTCAGTCGAATAAAAAAAAAAACACAAAAACACAAAAACAATAACAAATCATCAAAGAGTATTTTAAAAAGTGCCCGTTCATTTGAAAGACAATTTTGAAAAAAAAAATATTATTTTAATTTTAGTGCGAGCCCAACTTAATCTTGTGAAAAATAATTCCAAAAAACAGTTCTTTCCATTTCACTAAAAAGCAAAGTTTTAAAGTTTTTAGTAATGAATTTTTCAAAAATTTGATTTAAAAAAAATTAAAAACCATCCCAAGCAATTTTTTGAAGAAAATAAAATAAAAGAAGTCTGTAGGTATATGAGTAGAAAAAAAATGATTTAAAAATTCTCCCCAGTTTTTTTTTAAATCCTCAAGTAAAAAAAAAATGCATTCAGATAATTTTTGAAAAAATTGTTCCTTACTCAAAAAATGAAATAAATATCCTCAAAAAGCTACGTATAATTATAAAACCCTTTAAAAAGTGTTAGTTCAAGTAAAAATTCCATAATATCACAAAATTATTTCTTCGTCAAAATTACAAAAATAGATCAAATTTTGAAAATTACCAAAATTTAAATTTACACCAAATTTTGAATTTTTGACAATATTATACTTATTATTATTTAAAAGTTTTTTCAAATTTCAAATATTATACCATTTTTTTAATTGAAAAACATAAACTAAAAATGGAAGTAAAAATAAAGAAGAAACGGTAAATTTTGTGAAAATTTCAATAAAAGTAGTGAAAAAATCAAAAAAAAGACGTCGAAAAATCACAAAGTTTTATGCATTATGGAACAAAATTTTCAATATGAGTTTTTCCTGCTGCTTGAAATTCTTCGGTAATAAAACTACCTGTTTTTTTTGTTTTTGTTTGAAGACAAGCTTATTTTAAAAAAAAAATATGACCACCATGTTTCAGATTCAGAATAGATTTTCTAAAAAATATATATACACAAATTAAATATTTATAATTATAGAATTTTTTAAAAACAAAATTTAAAAGAAAGATTGTTCAATTCTCCCGAGAAAAACTAATAGGTACGTAGGTATAAATGAAATTGATCTTCGTAGATCTTACTACACTTCCATTTTGATCTTCCACAATAGGTAGATACCTATCTGTATCTCGAAAAATCGCCTTTTTAAATATTTGGACCAAAAATTTACAATGCTCGATATTTTCTAATGAAAGAACAATAACATTGGATAGGTATTCTTTTGTTTCCCTTAACAAAGCTTTAATTTCAAAACGCGTTTTCATTGAATTTTCGCCTTTTCCGTTGTGGTCGCTGCCGTGCAAAAGCTAATCGAATTCGACGACTCGACTATTTATACGTATAGAAATCACCATTTCCCGGGAAAGCGTATCCGCTTTGACTGGTGTAAAAAAAATAATTAAAAATCCGTAATACTTGTACATCGAATTCAAAATAAAGTTACTCAATTCGTCCACGTGTGAACGAACAATATAACTTCGTGATGATCCGACCCAGTTCGTTTCTCTATTTTTTTTCCATCACGAACGGTAAATTAAAAAAAAAAAAAAAATGGAAAAACAACGTAAAATCCAATAATTTTGAAAAAATTCACGATTTTTTTTACCTACGCTGGACGTGTTTGAAATGAAACATTTTGGTCGTGGTAAAAATATTCGTTTCGAAATCGTGTCCCTTACATTCGACAGGGTCATAATTCAAAATTTTCGTTCAAACTTGAACCACATATCCGATGAGGTTTATGTAATCCCGTTACAAATACCGGATTACCATACGGGCTGAAAAAATTTCCTTTTCGATACGCGATCAATGTGTGCTTGTCCCTCGACTCGGAGAGTCTCGTGTTTTTTAGAGGACGTATACGAGAAAAAAGCCTCCGCGTTCCGGCGAGTACGAGATCTCGAGCTAGAGATTTCAAAAGCTGGCGCATGCGTGTCGTGGTCACGCCATAATCGATACATCCTTTTCCTATCTACTTCTCTATTCTTTTGCCTTTCCCAACCGCCGCATATTTTCCCGGTCCCTTTTCGCCGAAACCAAGTCACCAGAAATTCATACAGCCTACGTTTATAGAGGACGACTTGATATTAGGTATATATTGTATAAAATTTTCTATATTAATTTCAGCTTTCTCGTATAAACGTATCAAAATTCAAAAAAGGCCTCCTTTTTTCAAGATTCGTGTCATCGACTTTATGCTTTACGAATAGAGGTCGTAGTGAAAAAAAAGAAGAAAATGATTAAAAATAGATACTACGCTTATCGGGTTTATTCAATGTAGGAGGTGCATTTTATTGCGAGAAACCATTTCAAATGATTGTACATTCTTGAGTGCACTTTCGATGGGTGAAAAATAATGTCAAATGGGTATATTATGAATTTATGAGTTATCGACGTTTCATATAACCCATACAAACACCTATAATATTGAACCGTCATCAATTAGAAAATTCTCATTCGATAATTTCGAATATAAATAATTATAATATAGGTATCGTAGGTACGTTTATTCATTTCTTCACACGTAAATAATTTTAGCTTCGAATTTTGAAACCCTGTGATTCATTCTATTAGTAAATTTCCAAAGCTTAGAATAGAAATTAGTTCACCCTGATTTCAACGTCAGAGATAAAATGACTAAATCAATCAAAAAAATGACAATTTTTTCTTATGAATAGTGTATTTTGTGACATTAAAGCATTCAATTTTCAAAAAAAAAAAAAAAAAACAAGTTAGGTACTTTAGTAATTTTTCAAGACAGAATTTGATCATTTTTCCAGTTTTTTATTTTTTGGAGAGATTTTTTAAAAATAGTTATTGAGGGAGTACCATATGTTTTAAAATGTCTTCTAACGTTTCGCATATCGTTGCATTCAGCGTTACACCTTTCAGCGAAAATAACTATCGTAAAAATATTATTTAAAAAAAATAGTTATTCCAGTAGAACCTCGATTAACCAACTTTCGATTACCCGATTTCTCCCTTATCCGAGTAAAAAATTGCAACCGGTTTTTTTTGATGATCCGATGTTCAAAACTAAATCGATTTTTTATTATCCGATTTCCCTTAATTTTTGTACATACGACCTTAAATATTGATTTGGAAACATTTATACGTATCTTTTTTTATTTCAAAAAAATGTTGAAAAAAATGAGGATTTTTTTTAAAATGAAAAATTATTTATTTCATTTTTTTTTAAATTTCAGTTCCAGAACAAAAAAAATCAAAAAATTGATTTTTTTTTATTCTAAAAATATTTATAGGGTAGGTACCTAATTTTTTTACTTCAAAAAAATCAAAATAAAATACTTATACTTATTACGTACATTTTTTTTTTAAAAAGGTGCAAAATCACAACAAAAAAAAATCAAAATTTTATTTTTTTAAATTCAAAAATTTTACTTCAAAAAAAAAATTCCATTTTTTTTATTCTTAAAAAAAATAATAATGAAACTTTTTTTTAAAAAAAAAAGGTCTCAAAAAATTGGGAATTTTTTATCACTTATTTTTTGTTAGTTTTACATTAATTTTAAGTGATTCACTGTGCACTTTTTTTGTTGTTTTTTGTTTCTTCGGTCTTTTCAATAAAATTTTTCTAATACAAAGTTTTTTGTTGCATTTTTTTTTTTTATTCAAGAAAACTTTTCTCAATTTTTTACATAATAGTTATTTATGATACGAGTTGCATACAAAAAAAATTGAACAACTTTTTTGAAAAAAAAGTACATAAATAATGAATTGACACTTTTGCAAAAGTTGTGTTTTTCAATACTTTTTAAGAATGTTTCAAAAAAATTTTTGACAAGAATAAATTTTTTGAAAATTTTTTCGATGCAATTTGTTCTTTTAATCGAGAAGTAGGTACTTACTGTTTTTTATTTTTTCTAAGAATTGCTTAAGAAGAGTTTTTCAAATTTTTCATTTATTATTTTTTTAAACCGAACAAATTGAATATTTTTGATAGAATTATTAAAATAATGCAATTTGTTTAAATGAAAAAAAAATGTCCAAAATAATTGTTTTGAATAATTATTATTCATTTTTTGAACAAAATTTTTTCTTTTGTTCAAGTTTTTACATTTTTTTTCCAAGAAATCGCTTTGAATTTTTTAAATGACTTTTTTGAAGAAAAAAAAATCAAACAAACTGACAATTTTTTGATAAGAATTTTTCAAAAAATACAACTTCAGGTTTTTTTTCTCAATTTTCTGGCGCCATGAATATTTTTATTTTTCATCAGGGTAGTTTGAAAATCATATCTGTACTCTTCTGAGAAATTTTTATGCAAAGCAACATTTCATCATTTTTTTTTTAGACAAAAAATTAAATAAAAAAGTGAAAGGGTGAAAAAAATTATAAAAAATTACTTCTTAGCTCAGAATTTGTGATCTGAAACAAAGCAAAAAAAAAAATGAAACTTGGAATATTTCTCGAGAGTCGAGCAGCATATTAAAGAAACGAAAAATCTCAAAATTAAAATTTTGAAAAAGAGCATTACACCTACGGCAAAACTCGTTCTTTTTTTACAGAAATGCACGAACAAATCGAGATTAATTTTCATTCCACTGATAAGATGCGCATACCCTTTGATTACACTTTATAATTTTTATCGTTTTTTTCCTTATCTGAACATCGCAGATTTTCGATAAAGACGTTTCACATTGAGACACGCTATATACACGCGATCAGATTCAAAGACTCAAAGAATAATATAAATTTCACGTATAAATACGACGAAATTTCTCTCCGTAAATAAGGGCAAAAGCTTTGCGAAGCAATTTTCATTAAATTGTGCGAAAAACTCGGCTATTTGGAAAAATCGCTGGGAAAAATTCAATTTAAAATAAATGCCTAGTCTTTTAAAACCACCACCAAATGAGTATAATAGCCAAACAAAGAGCCTAATGTGCTCGTTATGCGTAAGACTCGCTGTAAAAAATTATTTTCGAAAAAATTCACTCGTTCATAATTTTATTCGCAAACTTTACAAGAACTTTCTAATTTATAAGAATTCCAACATTTTTTTTTCTTATTTCTTTTACGAAGAAAAACCACCACGAGGGGAAAAAATTAAGAAGTATAAGTTATTGTTTCAAACATTTTCCAAACAACGTAATTTACCTAATCGGTATAAAAAAAATTTATTCGCAAAAATCTTCGATTTGCTTTTTTTCTTTTCGAACAATTGATTGCGAAAGAAATAACACGAGAAAAATCTTACTGGGAAATGATAGAGAGGGAAGCTATTCTGAGGAAACTATTTTTATAATTCTTCTAATTATTATAGTAATCCGAGTATACTGCGAAAAATTATGGTAATATTATTTTACTAATCTCTCATTAAACTTCATCTTTACTCGATTATTTTATAACTTAACAATTCTTACTCGTGAATTCTCGTACGAAAACCCCATCATTTTATAAATTCAGCGAAAAATGCATTTTTTCCTTCGATAACGACGCCATGTATTTTAATGAAAAAATTCCTCATCATCAAAAAACTCATATTACATTCAAATAGTTATTTCATTTGCAATAGAAAAAATATCTTTCGTAATTTTTCAAAAAAAAATTATCACCTTTTCCGGTCTATTCATTTCCATACATTGGTTTTCGCGAGGCCGAGAAAAAAAAACATCAAAATCGTATACATTATTGGCGACAAAAATGCCATCCGGTGAGATTATAGCTTTTTAATTCGAACGTCAATTTTCCACGATTACCCCGAAGATTCTACAGTTTCAGATTTTCATTTAACCACTGCCTGAAATAAATTTTCAATTTTTTTCCACATTATGGAGGCCATTTTTAATTGAACACCTTTCTTTCGTGACGTGAACTTAACAAAATATCCCTCGCCAGGTAGAAATTTATCGAAATATATTAAATACGAACACGCGTAGTTTCATTCGAACTATAGGAGAATTGGCCAATTATGGGCCAGAATCGTGTAAGTATTTAGAGGCATAATATAAATGCCGAAACTTTCTCAACGAAATGCGTAATAACGTAGGATTTTGGTGGTTAACTTTTCCATCAAATTTCTTCAGCTTGACGCTTTTATTCGACAAGAATTTTCCGATGGGCTTAACATGCTTATGCAAAATCTATACAAAGGTAAAAGCATACGTTATATTTTTATTTATTGCTTTATTCGTGTTTGTATAAAATTATAAGTTATTTCCACGTCATTTTGACGCGATCGTGAAAAATTCAAAAAATTTAAGCTAAATTGAATTTTATAGGGATTTAAAAATTCGTTTATCGTAACAAACTCTTGGTTCCGTTTTCTCATGAAAATTATTCGGGCGAAAAATTCCCCAAAGTAGGAAAATCCTTCATTATATTGAAAAGAATTACAAAATCCTTGCAAGATCGTGAGTTTAAAAAATTTCAAAAATTTACAA
Source organism: Balanococcus diminutus (assembly GCA_959613365.1). NCBI lineage: Eukaryota > Metazoa > Arthropoda > Insecta > Hemiptera > Pseudococcidae > Balanococcus > Balanococcus diminutus. Next base: position 24,319,117 of record OY390718.1, read on the forward strand.
CAGATACCACATTTCGAAAGTAAAACTCGCAGTTTTAAACATTTTTACGTAAACTTTTCATAAAATGTGCACCATTTTTGAAGCACAAAATTTTTCAAATTTAAAAAAATTCACGTTCAATTTGTATCAACTTTTTCCAACACATTTTGACTCGGGCGTATGGTATTGGGCCCAACTGTCTATACAGAAAAAAAAATAGCATGGAAATTCGCTCAAAATGAACAGTTAGTTTTTCAATAAATGCATTGTCGTTAAAAATACTTTGCAATTTCAATGGAATTCATTAACAACGATTTGACGAACTACTTCAGGATGAATTTTCCCAAACCGCTTTCTGTTTCTCGAGAATTAAGCAAAGAAATGCAAAATATTTTTCAACGCCATCCGCCTTTTGAAAATTTTGTCTATCGAATCTCAAAACTAATACAGGACTTCTTCGGGAATTTTAACAGATTTTCTCAAAATGAAAAATGTTCCAAATTTTCAAAATCGAAAAAATATTTTGAACTTTACACATGGAACAAATTTTAAAAATTTATTCATGATCAAAATTACTAAAAATATGGATAATTATCAAAATTTTGAAAATTCTCCAAGTTTCAAATTTTCACCAAATTTAAAAAATATATCAAACTTTGCAATTTCAACTTTGGAAATTTTGCCTACTGAAAAAAAGTAGCAAAAATTCAATTAACTTTGAAAATTAATTTAAATTTCAAAATTCATTAAATTTCAAAATTACCGAAATTCAACTTTTTATCAAATTCAAATTTTTTCGAAAATTAAAAAGATGTACTTACTAAATGAAAAAAATTGATTCAACTTCATAAAATGTATTAATATTTCAATATCAAATCCTGAATTTTCACCAAATTTTTAAAATTTATAAAACCTCTTAAATATCAAATTTCTATCTATTTTAAATTTTTTTCAAAATGAGTCGTACCATTGAAATAAGCACAACTTCGTAAGGTATTTTTTTGAGTTTTTTAAATCAATCAATTTTTTTTTAAATCTCAAATTTTAAAGGTGTTTTTCTCAAAAGTCAAAAATATGTTTTTCAAAGTCTCAACTTTCAATAGTCAACGATATCAGTTCGTAACCAATGTATTCAAACGTTAGCTCGTTTTTTCAGAAATTTTATGTACGTACATATTTTAGCTAGTACGGTTATTTCAATTTTTTTTCAAATTTAACGAAGTTATATTTTTCAAATGGAACGTCTCAATTTATTTGTATCAAGATTAAAACATTGAAAAATTCGAACTTTCACTAAATTATGAAAATAAACAAATTTTCCAAGTTGCAAAAATTTGCCAAATTTTGAAAGTTATCTATTAAATGAAAAACGACCCAAAATTCAATTTTTAAATTTTTTTCCATACTAAAAAAGTAAAAATTAAAAAAATTATTGAATAATTGTCAAAAAAATTTGAAAATACTGAAAATAGATTTCAATTTTTTAAATTCATTAATAAAGGCTGTGATAAAGTTACTTTTTTAGAGTTTCTATTTCCCTTTCTAAACCTCTCATTTCGTTTCTATTTCGTTTTAATTTTTCGCTTTGAAAGAATTCGGTTTCGGTTTCCGTTTCTCACTTCAAAAAATTCGGTTATGCTCTCTAAATTGCTATATGGGTATCATTATTTTTAAAGGATAAACTTAGCAGAACGTGTTTTCAATTGGAATAAAAAATACAACACTCATGCAGGAGACAAAAAAAAATTAAGAAAATGGTGTTTTTAACAAAAAAAAAAAAAAAAAAAAAATTTACGAAAAAATTGGAAAATTTTTAAGCGAAAAATCGTTTTTAAAAAAACAAAATTAATTAATTAAGTAAATGGTTAGGTAATAAAAGAATAGAATAAATAAATAAAAATAAAAATAACTTCATCGAATAAAATGAAATTCAATTCCAATGCACGTTACACTCAGATAAAAATAAAAAGTGAAAACTAATGAGTGATAATTGAATTAACACAGTATAAATCACACTCAAAAATATCCTGAATCAGACCAATAAAAAAAATAAAAAATCATGCTTCACAAACACAAAGCCACTTTTTTTCAAACGTTATCATTTCGATTTTTAGATTTCGATTTTTCGTTTCCAGTTTGAATTTATTCGGTTTCTGTCTCGGAAACATTTCCATTTGTAACTATTGTTACGTTTCCCATTCAAAGTCGTTTCTGATTTTGTTATCTTAGCCCTTTATTAAAATTTAAAAATGACCAAAATTCAAATACTTGTCAAATTTTTATTTTTTTTTTCAAAATTCTAAATTTTTACCAAAAAAATATTTTCTGAATCTTTAAAAATGTATATCTATCTATTGATCAAAAATCAAAATTCAAGAAATCATTAAAAATTTTAAAATGTACAAATTTTGAAAAATTTATTAAGTTTTAATTTTTTTTTATTTTTATTTTTACCAAATTTTAAAAATTTCAACTCCTTCTAATAAATTATAAGTCGGTAACACAGGTAAACTACTCACTCGACCTTGAAAATTGAAACGTACTTCGAGGATAATCCTTGTAATTTTTCACCATTCACAAAATGTTTGTACATTGTTTACGGTAAACTTACCTAAAACAGAACAAAAAAAATTATCATTATTTATTTCGTCTACGTGAGTATATCTCTCATAATTAACTCATTCGTGTTAGAATGTTGTAGGTTTTCCAACGAATGAAAAAAAAAACCAAAGCTCTCTTGCGAGCTGAAAAAAAGCTCGTCGAGCTTCACCCTTCGCGAAGTCGCGTCACGTAAAATTTTGAAATGTTTATTTTCAACATCTCTAAGCGATCATCCGCGAATAAGGAAAAAGTATCGTCTTGGGAACTCACCGCAGGGTTACTTTTGCTTTTAATAAAAACGTCAGATCTTGCGGTATACGTATATATATTTTTTAGAAAATATAAAATACGAATTTTCTATCAATGTATACTTGCGTGTAACTCGCACCATTACACATTTTTCGTAAACTCGTACAAATAAATAAAGAATATACTTCGATAAGCACGGTTCGCCTAATTCTATTTGTACACATGTACTTAGAACCACATACTTATCAACCAAATCGATATAAAAATTCACTGAATGATCCATCCCTTTAGAAAGCATTATCTCGATTATATTACACGAGGTAAACATACTCGCCGCAGGGGTCGTAAACATTCGTAAACGACTCCAATTCGAAATGTAATTTACACGACGATTCGTCAAGAGTGAAAAAAAAAAAAGAGGAAAGAAGGTACCTACCAAAAAACAACGTAATATAACACAGCTTTACATCGTCGAAATGTAAGTATATATCCACTTACCATCCTCGTTAATATAAAAAATAAAATTACTTTCATTTCGGGGTGTTTAGCACGTGGTTTTGTTCCCTCCTCCTTAAAATACCAGATACGTATACGACGACAGAATGTTACGAATTTATTTCCATCATTAATTTTTTTGTTTCATTCGTCTCTCTTCGAATAACTAAACATTGAATTCGACTCTGTGATGAAATATTCTCAATGTATATGGTGATACCTACGCATATAAAAGCTATATGGAAAAAGAGTATCGTATTCGTAGCCCTTTTCTGTACAGCTTCCAGCGTATTTCGAATTGCTTTACATGGCGTACGAGTATACTCGTATAGAGGAAAGGACACGCGAGGGATGTTTATCCTTACTTATGGTAAATATAGGTAAACATGGAAGATTTTGCGTCAAATTACGGATACGTTCTTCCCGGCGTTTTTGTAGCATTGAAAGGATAAAAGGATACGAGTATAGAGGTTAACCATGTCGAAAAAATACGTACATTCGAGGAATTGTCAAATCATTATACATTATACACACACGTAACGTTACAGCAATATCGTTAAAATACGCCTTTATTTCGTTCCGGATGATTAAGGAAAAAACATACATATCGGTGGGTTGAATTTTGAGGTTATGATGTGAAACGATAAGGCATCAATTTTATGGGAAAAAAATCAAAAATTACAATTTTCTTCAAGTCAAGATTCAACTTTAGAATTTATTACAATTTTTTAAAAATCTGTGATCTAGTAAAATTTTAGAATAAAAACCCAATCTACTTCTCAAAAAAAAAAAAAAAAAACAACATTATTATTTTTATATTCTACCACAAAAAAAAAAAAATTGAAATATTTGACGTTACAAATCGATGTACAAAGCAGGTACTTTGCATTATCATTTCATAAAGAATCGATTCGAACCACTCGTATAATAAATATAATATTACGACTCAATTTATACATCGTATAAATGGGTATTTCATTTCATAAGCAGGATTAGTACATTCGATTATTATAAAGTATTGCTAGAGCTCTAGTATTGCTAATAACGAGTTTGAATATAGACGACGAGTTGAATTTAAAATACAGAGTCTATCTATTGAAAAAGATATCAAATATGTAATTTTTCAGGATTTCAAGAAATTTTCTCGTCAGCCATCTCCCTTTAATTCCTCATTACCAGGGCAAGTATTTATATATATTTTCATATTTTCTATATGCTATATAATAGCGTATATCCAGGTTATCTTTACGATTCATAAAATTTCCAGTCGAATGAGCCCAATATGGTTTTGCATATTTTTCATATTTTGACCAAAATTTCACGTTTTTTTTCATATTTTGGGCATTTTCAGCACATATTTCGCATATTTCATCGATTTTCCAATTTTTTCAGCATATTTTACGATTTTTCTGTTTTGAGCTAGTTTTAACAATTTTGACTTTCCTAATTTTCCTGTAATTCTCAATTTTCTTCAAAAAAAATTAAATGTGTTTTTCTTATGCTATTTTCAAAAATTAAAAAAACGACAAGTTTTTGTTATTTTTTCATCATTTTTCCTTCAATTTCAGGTTTGCATTCATAAAATAGATCTTTTCAACACAACAGCTGAACTCTATTTTAAAAATCTTTTCTTTTGATACCCATATTATGTTTATATATTTCTTCATATTTCGAGTTTTTTGAGCATATTTTTTGCATATTTTAACGTTTTAAAATTCATATATATGCGCATATTTCGCCCAAAAAAAATTATATAAATACTTGCCCTACTCATTACCAGTCTCACAGCGAAGATATCGATATCGAGAGTACATTTTTTTTAGATTTGAAACGTGTAAAACGGTTAAAATTATCAGGAAAACACTTCTCTCTTATCTCAAAACGCTGATAAGATTATTCCTATACAAAAAAGTGAATTTATAGTTCGCATGTATTACAACACATTTATGCTTTTAATTGCATATACCTACACTGAAGTGGCGTCGCGTTGGTGTAAACCGTAAGTATACAATTTAATATGCCCTTCCTCTCGCCTTTGAAGTTGAAGCCTGTGTATCTTCAGAAAAAAATCAATAACAATACCTACTTTTTTTAGGTAATTTTTTTTTTTTAAATTTGACAACTGCCTATTTTTAATGAATAAAGATTGAATAATTTTTGAGTAAATAGCATATGAAATTTCAATTTTTTTTTTTGTTTTTTTAAAGTAAAAAAATCTAGGTATTTTTCTAAAATAAAAAAAATTCTCAATTTTTTGTAATAAAATTTTCCATTTTTTTTTCTTGAACTGAAAAATTTCAATTTTTTTTTTTGAAATTCGAATAGACGTATTTCATTTTTTTTAAATGAATAATTTCTTATTTTTTAAAATTATTTCTCCCCTGTTTTTTCAACATTTATTATTTTTTTTAAATAAAAAAATTATAGGTAAGTACCTATATTTTTTTATTTTTTCCAAAAAAATTCTGAATTTTTTGGAAGCATCAAAATGAAAGGAAATAATCGACGACATCGGATAATCGAGGTTCAACTGTAGTTGGCTCCAAAAAACTACATTTCTACACAAATCAAATTACCCAGATGAATGAAACCAGTGCAATTTGAAACACATAATCTCATATAGGTATTTCGAACAAAAAAATATACTTAAGTATGAATACTTATTTAAATAGAATTAATTATCATTTGCATATTCCTTAAAATGATATCATTCTTAAAATTAACGAGACTATGATGTCTCTGGGTGTTGATTATACCTATTCAACTTTTAACATAAGAGATAGCAAATTTTTAAAATGACACCATTTTACCTGCAAACTATGTAAACATAAAAAACAGCTGATGCCAGAACGACTTTACAAACGAACATTTTTTTTCACGTATAAAAAAACAATACTTATAAATGGCAAAGTGCACTTTGTGCAACTGGATACCCTCAGCGGCTCAGACCTTCACCAAACGTTGCCTATTAGCTCAAATCATGAAGAAAATGATGTAGAGAGGACACGGGAAAAGTGCTTTTTGTAAAATGATGCCACTGAGATATTAACCAACAAAAAAAAAGGTCACTTGATCCATAAACTTATCACTTATACATGTTAATATGTATCATTTATTCCAAACCAAAAACTTATTCAATATTTTTAATGATTTTTTTTAAAACTTGAAATATAATTTTTTTTAAATCTCATTTTTTCATCATTTTGTATAAAAGTAATTTTTTTGGAATTTTATTAGAAAACGATATTTTTAAAACTCATTTTTAAGAATTTCAAAAAAAAATCAATTTTTTTTTCAAAAGTAAAAAAAATGAAATTTTTTAATATTATTTTGCCTGTCAACATTTTTTTCAATGTTTCTTTTTTGTAATTTTTCCATTTATTTTTCATAAGTAATTTCTTTGAATTTTATTATGTAGGTAGTATTTTTTTGTTGGATTTTTTACGGTTTTTCTATTTTTGAATATTTTGTAGGTACTTGACAAATTTTTAATAATTTTACCCAATGAAATTTTGTATATTTTTACATCGAAGTATATTAAAAAATTTCAAACACTTCAAGATCCAAAACAAAAAAAATCACTCACATTTCTGATTACACTAAATAATGGATGGCCAATTTTCAGAGGTTGGCAAATCACTGAAAAAAAAAGACCAGATCTTGAAATATCAGATCAAGATTCAAGATTAAGACCTTTTGTGATCTGATCTGATAAAACAATTTGTGATTTGATCTTGGACCTGATGTAGTTGATTTTTTTTTTTTTTTAATAAAAAAATTCATCTGTCACTTTGTTACTTTGTCGTTTCATAGTTCTAGTATTTGATTTTTCTGTGATGTGATGACGTGAGTTCAGTGTCGACTGTACAATTTAATTTTAATTTGATGAATTTGAAAATTGATTTTTTTTGGAAAATATCATGATCTGATCTGGTAAAAAATTTTGTGATCTGATCATTGATATGATCTGGTTTGGTTGAAAATTTCGTGATATGATCTTGATCTGATCTCAAATTTGGTGATCTGCCCATCTCTGCTGAGTGATTTTCCTATGTTCACAATTTTACAACTTCCGATTATTTGAAAAAATTATTCGAAGGAGTTTAAAAATTAAATTTAGGATGTTTTTCTAAGAAAAAATAGATATCAATTTTTCAAACTTAATTTTCTTTTAAAAACATATATTTTTTGCATTACTTTTTAAAAAATATTTTAGGAATTTTTATTCATTTTATTAACTTTTATTTTTTTTTCATTTTTCATTTTAGTTGTAAATGTTTTCCAAATTTTTAAAATTTTCAACTTCGCCAAATTTTCAGTAATTTTTGATTTCATTCAAATTTTTAAAAATTTTGTTCAATTGAGTTTTATTTCATTTTATTAATTTTTATTTTATTTTTTATTTTTCATTTTTCATTTTAGTTGTAATTGTAAATGTTTTCCAAATTTTTAAAATTTTTAACTTCGCCAAATTTTCAATAATTTTAGATTTCATTCAAATTTTTAAAAATTTTGTCCAATTGAATTTCATTTCTTTTTTTTTCGAAATCTTAAGAAATGGCTGATGAAGTGAGTATCTACGAGTACAATTTCACCTGGACCAATTAAGTATAAATTATACATATTTTATGGGAATACAGTTATTTTCATAATTTATTTTATTATTTTCTTTCTCATTTTTTCATTCGAATAAATTTTTTCCAAAATCTCAAAGCTTAAGATATACTTAGTTATTCAAAATTCTTTTTGCAAAATATTCACAATTATTGTCTTAAAAAAATTATGAAAATGACATTTTTGCGATATATTCACAATTTTGTTCTTTTCATATTTTTTTCGTAATGATTAAAATCGTTTTCGTGAAAATTTGACGCTCAATGAATTACATTTGGTTGTGGGGGGGGGGGGGGGGGAATAAGGACAAGAACAAATTTTCCACTAGATCTAGATTTTCTCTAGGCGATCCTGAGGCCACGACAAGCGTCTGCCATCTTCACCAAAATGCGAATTCCCAAAAATTAGGCATTCCCACATGCGAGCAGCAATAATGCATCAGGTAAAAATAGAAATAAATAAAACGGATGTAAACCGAAGTAAAATTCGCACAATTACACCTAGAAGAGTCTGGCCAAGAGGGCTGTACCTTTCAACATTACCTACGCAATTTATAGAACGAGTATCTAACCGAATTGAAAATTTTCAATTTTCATCGTTGCCTGTTTCATTTTCACCGCCCTCAGTTCGTGACTGCGCTGGCTTAAAGCTATAGCTAGTTCTAGTATAAATGTATATGTGATAAGAAATTCATACTCTGGGTACGTACACTCGTGTATATATATACACTGACGTGCGCCCAAGCCCAATATCATACGGTCGCATTCCACATACGCGTAATTGTGTTTGACCGTTGCCAAGCCGAGAATCGTTCTCGTAGATTCGAAAATTAAATTGATGAAGATATGTACATGTAAATAACACTGTTGCTGGGCCGGATTTGCGATACGTTTACACTCTACATTATGAATTAACATAGATCACTAGGTTAAGACGAGTGAACAGTAAAATAGAGATGGCAACAGGCTGATAAGACGCAGTGTGGGGTTTCAAATTAGATAATTACCGAGCGAGGGCTCGATCGAGTTTAAGTTTTCATCAAACGAAGGAGGATTTTTCGAAAAATGAGAGAAATTAGAGTGCTGATGGGTGAGAGAGAAAGACGAACTTGGACGTATGTACGACGTGTATCGTACAGTGTATTGAGAAATTTAACGCTCGGTTGAAAAGTACAAATTTCTGTGTTCGTTTGAAAAACGATCAAAATACGAACGCGGCGGCGGCTCATTTTTTGAACGAAAGCCAACGTAATCGGTTGACCTTTATTTCGAAGTTGGCCAAGATTTTTAGACTGGTAATACGTTCACACATTCGTACGTAGACTGATACGAACGCCGATGGTACGTACATGCAGATTTCGCGAATACGCTGGCGATAAAGATATCGGTGGTTTTTCGCCTCTCGACTATTATTTAATAGCACCAAATGCACTGGCGCTGGCTTGGAAACGTTATACTACGAAGCCGGCGTAGCTGGCCATTTCAAGCGCGAACTAATCAAAATTACTGACTAATTAGTAATTATTATAGCGGCGCGCAACGTCCGCGAAAGATTATCGAAGTATGGAAGAAGAATTGGTCAGTTTGTGTAGCCAGCGGCACGATATAATACTCTTATATTTATTACCATTTATAAGTACGTAGACCGTAGACGTACTACATGTTCGTATATATTACAACGTACTGCATTCACATTGTCTCTGTTTCCCCTCCTTAAACGATGGGCACTCGGGTAGTCAAGACGATACGAGTACACGGGCGTCCGTCCGCAATGGTCGCGGTCGGTGCCGGCCGCTACGTCGAATTCACCAACCAGTTTTATCCGGCCATAATTAACGCGCGTCGGTGAACGATGCTTTGTAATTGATTTATAAAGGACTGCGAGATGATATAAATTAGATAAAAACGCCCGTGACGGTACGAGGAAATTGAGTCGAGTGCCTGGTGTGGCTTTTGCGCGTCTAGTGATGGCAATATGCGCGCATATTCATCTTTGCTTGCGCGCAATGAGCATATGCGCGCATATGCTCGCGCACGATGAAAAACAAAGCTGAAATATAATTAGTAGACCCACTTCTCAATAATTAAGCGCGCATATACTGACTAACTCAATTTCATACATAAAAATTATAAATTTCATTTTGAGAAAAAGTAACCATTTTTTTATCTACAAAAAACTTCTTGTAGGCAATTATTTTCCATCGAGATTTCGACCCGAGCGGCACACTCGATCGATAATATCGGAAGATGTAACGTATCGATAAAAAAATCGTTTGAAAATCTATAGATGTTCTCACGATATTATAAAGATTTATCGGTACAACTTCATAGGCAAAAAATCTAAAAACTATCGAATTCGATATTATTAAGATTTTATGACGATATTCGTCAACGATACTATCGACAAAGAATATTAAATTTATCGATTCCGATTTTCCACCGATTTTGTGCAGATATTTGAAACTACATTATCGACAAAGAATATGAAATTTATCGAATTCGATTTTTTAACGATTTTCTAAAGATATTTAAAACTATATTATCGACAGATTATATGAAATTTCTCGGCTTCGATATTTTACCGATTTTTTGACGACATTTGAAACTATATTATCGACAGATTATATTAAATTTATCGAATCCGATTTTTTACCGATTTTGTAAAGATATTTGAAACTATATTATCGACACGTAATATGAAATTTCTCGATTTCGATTTTTTAACGATTTTGTGACGATATTTGAAACTATATTATCGACAAATAATCTGAAATTTCTCGAATTCGATTTTTTAACGATTTTGTGAAGATATTTAAAACTTTATTATCGACACGTAATCTGAAATTTCTCGAATTCGATTTTTCAACGATTTTATGACGATATTTGAAACTATATTATCGACACGTGATATGAAATTCCTCGAATTCGATTTTTCAACGATTTTGTGGCGATATTTGAAACTACATTATCGACAAATAATCTGAAATTTGTCGAACGATTTTTCAACGATTTTGTGACGATATTTGAAATTATTTCCAAATTGGTGAAAATTTTTCTAAGTCCAACACGTCTGGAAGTACTAAACTGCCTATTATAACCGTTTTATTGCTAATGCCTCAACGATAAGGTATGGCATAGTGGTTAAGGAAGAGGATTACAATGCAGGAGGTAGATGGTTCAAGCCCCACGGTTGGCAGATTTTTTATAATTTTTTTTGACTTTTTCTGAAATGACCCTCTTACCGCAACATGAATAATGTGTTTAGGCATAGTTTAATGTATTAATTATACTAATTAAGGATTTTTAATTATAGAAAGAAGCTAGTAAAAGACGAAAAATCGGAATAAAAAATCGATAAAAAATCGGCAGAATATCGAATTCGATAAAGTATCGCAAAAGTTCCGCCTAAATCGTGAAATTATCTTTCGATATTATAGATATATTATCGATAAAATATCTTACTATAATCTCGAAATTTTTGCTAACTATAATTCGTCGATAATCTATCTATATATCGAAAGATAATTTCACGATTTATGCGGAACTAACGCGACACTTTATCGAATTCAATATTCAGTCGATTTTTTATTTCGATAATTTGTCGAGTGTGCTGCTCGGGGAAGGAAAATTTTAATAAAATAAATAGATGAATAAACTGACATTTGAAAAATTTATATATGTGAATTTTTCTCAAAAACTAATAAAAAATCTAAGATCAAAAACAAATTTTAATAAGAAAATTGTTAAGTACCGTATTCTTATTTTTTATCTAAAAAATTTGAAAATATTTTTTCAAACAAAATTTTTCAAGATTTTCTTTCAATAGGATACGAGTAAGAAAAATGTAAAATTTTATGAAAAATTTTTCATTATTGGTTATTTTTTTTAAATAAAAAAAATTGGCAATGAATTATTTTTCTTGAATAGAAAGAAATAATATAAAAATGGATAAGTACAATTTTTTTTTTAAATAAAACATTGTTTTAATATTATTTTGATCCAAGTAAAAAAATCGTTGGGTTGGCAAATTAAAAAAAAAAGTGAGAATTGGGGAAAAAGAATTTTGATTTATTTTTTAAATGAAAAAATGGGAAATTTGGTTAGCAGGCATGATACCAACTATTTTTTTTTTTTAGTGACTTTAGTGACCAAAAATTGGTCAAAAAGTGACCAAAATTTTCGATAATGTGATGAAAAATTAAGCCTATTAGGGCAGACCAGAACAATTTTTCCAATTTTTTTCCCAAGAAATGAGCAAATTTTGGTTGGATACTGCGCTCTGGTCTTTCTTTTCAATAAAATGAGAGAAATTTTTGGTTTTTTAATTTTTTAGGTACGTAGGGAAAAAACAACACGCAACACTACTTTTTATTACAAGTTGTCATGTTAAAACGTTAAACAGACAATTTTTTTTTATTTTTATTTTTTATAATTTTCTAGTTATTTGAAAAATTTTCAATTTTTCTTCTTTTTCGAGGAAGGTATGGCCAAAAAAACCCTGAAAAAAGTGACTTTAGTGATCATTTTGCGAAAAAAGTGACAAAAAGTGACCAAAGTGAAAAAAGTGACAAATCAACTAAAAAAGTAACTCTGTATCATGCCTGGGTTATAATTAAAAAATCAAAAAAAAAAAAATTAGTAAAAGTTGAATACCTAGGTAAATGGTTTGACTTCGGCATTTTCCAAAGTCAAATATCAAGCTAAAAAAAATTTCAAGTAAAAAGTTATTTAAAATTGGTTTATTATTTTTTTTCAAATTGAAGAAAATGCGAAAATTTCAAAAATTGGTGAAAAATGAGTTGAAATAAGATATTAGATTTTTTTTGATAGGCATAAAAAAGTTTATATCAAGTAACTAGTAATTAAATATCTACTCGGATTCGAGATGAACTTTAAAAAGCAAATTTTTTATGTAAATCGTGTAAGCAGGGACATATAATTGACAGTTCATTTTAAGTTGGCCATTTGTTGAAAATACAACTACCCTATTGATCAGTGTCACCAGACGAGTGCTTAGAGATATCACACGATTTTTTTTATGGAGGGAATTTCCCTTTTTTGGCTGGAGCATTTGCGCGCGCATATGCTCAGAGCCATCACTATGCGCGTCTAAGGAGTTGCCTAATGAGTAATCAGACTTGGCAAATTGGACGAGTGGATCGCCGCAGTACTGGTTTTTTGGCACCATCGTAATATTTACAAAGTCCAATACTGCAAGATACTTGATATCCAAAATTGAAGGGGAGGGAAGGGTTTAATCGAAATTTTTACAAGAACCAAAATTATTTTCAAGACTTCAAGCTACAACTTTTATTTGAAATTTTTTTCAATTGGACCCCTACCTCCACCAGTTTTTAATAATCCAAGTATTCAAGTCATATTCTGCAAAATTGGAGGGGAGGGAAGGGTTTAATCGAAATTTTTACAAGAACCAAAATTATTTTCAAGACTTCAAGCTACAACTTTTATTTGAAATTTTTTTCAATTGGACCCCTACCTCCACCAGTTTTTAATAATCCAAGTATTCAAGTCATATTCTGCAAAATTGGAGGGGAGGGAAGGGTCTAATCGAAAATTTTATAATAACAAAAATTATTTCTACGACCTTAATCTACAACTTTTGTTGGAAAAATTTTCTAATCGGATCCTCCCCCAATGTGATCCAATCGAAATTTTTAAAAATAATAATCAAAATATTTTCAAGGATCGTGATGTAAAATTTTTATTTGAAAACGTTTTCTATTGGCCCTCTCCTCTGTCATCCCTTCAATTTTTAATTACTATCTTCAGGAGTGTTATGCGAAATCGGTGGGGAGTGAGGGGTCTAATTGAAAAAACAGGGTGTCTATCTGGAGTTTATTTATTTTTTTTTTTTGAAAGTTCATGACTTTTCCATGACGTTTCCATAACTTTTTTCATGAACAATATTTCTACGTTTCCAGAATCCCCCTCCGGCATAAGTGTAACTTAGAAGAAATATGGGGCGGGGGAAGGAAAAATTTTTCCTTATTTGTCCCTATATTTTGTGGTAAACAGCTATTAAAAAAAAATATTGAGGGAGGGGGCGAATGCCCCTTGAAAACTTCAAGTTATGCCTATGCCCTCCAAGGCCGCTTTTTTTGTAACCAAAAAATCTTAAATTAAAAAAAAAAAAAATTAATGTATACTTGGAATTTTCAAGAGTGTAATTCGATTTCTTCCCTAGAAGGTGGATGGATTTGGATGCTTGAAATTTTTTTCATGTTGTAATGTGAGACAAAAAAAATCGTAACTCTTTTTCTATGTTTTTTTCGTCCTAACGTTTAAAAAATATTTCAAGTATTTCTTTATTTTACTGTCGAAGAAAAAAAAATGATCCCCAAGGAATGGAGATTTTTTTTATTTCAGAAGAATTTTAAAAATTATTATTGTTAGAAAAAAATACCAGTTTTTTTCCAAAAATGAAACGAATTTTTTTCTTCACAAAGAAAAAATTGAGAAACTTTTCGCCAGAAATTAAAAAAAATATTTTTACATAATATAAGGAAATTTTTTAACATTTTTTCTCAAAAAAAAAAAAAAAAATCTGTTAATTTCCTTTATTCCAAACATGAGAACTTTTTCTTCAAAAAAACCGAGAACCTCGCCCCAAAAAAAAAGTTTTTTCAAAAAATAAAAAAAAAAAAGTCCAAAAAACTGGGATTTTCTAATCTGGAGTTGAAAAATTATTTTTAGGTACTTCAAACAAAACAATTCAAATTTCATAACGATAAAATTCATATTTTTGACTTTTTTTAAATGAGAATTTTTCCCGAATATTTTTACTTCAAAAAATCAGGAATTTTTTTCAGATTTTTTGTGGTACCTACCTTACCTATATGCCCTAAAATTTTGTACATTATTTTAAAAATGGAGATTTTCTAAAAAAAAATCAATTTTCGACTTACGAGACTTTCATAGGTAATTCTAAATCACATTCCAAAATTCTGCCATGACAATAAACCAAGCAGGTGTAGCTTTGTGAGATGAAGAAAAAAGTTATGCAAAAAATTTGTCTATCTTTGAAAATGAAGGGCCACAAAGCTCCGAGAATCGATAAAATCCAAGATCCAATTTTTTTTCTTTTACTCTGGCATCTGGTCCATGTTAATTTTCCAGTAAATAATCCCTTACTCATTTCAAATTTTTTTTCAGAAATTTCAATTTTTTTATTCTTTCTTTTTAAAATTAAAAATGAAAATGTTCTAATTTCTTTTTGAAAAAAAAACGAATTCTTTTGCAAAAGGAATCTCAATTTTTCTTGTAATATTTCTTATTCTTACACATTATTTATTTATTTATTTTTTTGGAGCCGACATAATTATAGTAAAATTCATTAGGTACCTATTTTATTTCTTCATTTTAAAAAAAAGTTTCTCAATTTTTTTGAATTACTTACCTACAAAATAAGTATTTTTAAAATTTTTCAAGGAAACTTTTTTCAAATTTTTTTTTTCAAATTTCTTCCAAAAAAAACAATTTTTTGAACGCCACTAAATTTTTGATTTGGACTCAGAAAAAAAATCAATTTATGTTAAAAAAGTTTCTGAATTTCCTCAAAATGAAAACAAAATGATTTTTCTCGAGCCAAGCTAAAAAAAAACTACTTAATTTTTTGAAAGATCTCCATTTAATAACTATTAGGAAAAAACTGTTTTTTTTTGTTTTTTTTTTTGAGAAAAAAATCCCTAAGAAATCAATTTTTTTGAAACCTAATTTTAAAAAATCTCATATACATATAGCAAGTCACACTCACAACAACCAGTGCAACAACCAAACAAAGCAAAAAAAAAAATAAGATTTTGGATTTTAATTATTTTTGATAACTTGAAAAAATCCAAAATGTTTTCCATTTCAATATTTAAAATCCAAAATTCGAAGTATTTTAAAATTTACCGAACCCTGGAAATTTTGATCAATAATCTGTTTGTTCTACTTGGGTTTTAAAAGACGGATTTTGGTTTTAGTATTTTAATACAGATTAAACTGTAAAGAATCCCTTTTAAAGAATCAATCCAAAATCCATACACAATGTACAATCCAGGTTGTGAAAAATCCGTGTAAAAAAAAAACCAAAGCTAATGAAAATTCACCCTTTGTTGAAAAAAAATTACTCTACACTCAACATTGGAAAAAATCTGCACTCGTAACCTAATTTATTCGCTACATCTCGCACAAAAAAAGACGAAATCACGTTCGACCAGTATTCAAAAATCATTAACATCGTGTTAATTAATCGAAACTGAAATCTAAAAAAAAAACGAATGAAAAATAAAAAACCCTTAAGTAAATCTCTTCTTTTTGCAACGGCGTTAGTTCGGTTGGGCGCGGCACAGCTTCGCGAAAAACTACTGAATTTAGGCGTCGGCGTCGAAGAAGAGCGAAGGGGGGGGGAGGCTACCTCCGCATGAATTTTTTGTTCCACGAAAGAGTTTTCTTTCGCGAGAAGATTTTAATTAACGAACTACTCTGGCGGCTTTTTAAATCGTACAACACGCCGAGCTTTTAGATTAGCGAGCTTTTCTATCGCGTTGCGTTCAACTCGAGTCGACAATCCTATTCTGAAATTTTCGTCGTGTCGGCGTTACCGTCGCTTGGTTAACAAGCATTCGAGATAGGAAGAGTTGACTTGACTGATGCTGAAGTTCAGCTGAAGAACGCGGCGGGGAGTTATTACGCTAGAGGAATCTGTAACGTAATAAGTACATCGTAACGCCGAGTAACAAATACCAGGAGCGAAATTTCAAACAAACAACTAAAACAAGTTATCGCGAGTAAGTTGAGGACGGAGGCAAACAAAGTTACAAAGAAACCGGCACGCCGAGAAACCCCCAAGAAAAAAGCACGAGCTGAAAAATGGCGATAAAAGATGTTCGTTTAATGAGAAAAAATGGTAAACTTTGCAAAATACATTATTTCTTGTTGGTTGAATATCCTCTCCGATCGATAATTTTCAGCATAATATTCTTCGCTTCTCATATACAGGGTGTTTCGTAACTGGTGTAGTTCCTTCCACCGGGTGAATAGGCAACCCTGAAAATTAAGGGGCAAGGGGAAAGAAATTGAGGAAGAATGATTCTTTGTTGGGTACATAGATAGTACAAAAAAAAAACTTTTTTTGTTCTTGACATTTTTTGCCTAGCTTATAAAATGAAGGCGCAAGAGAGCTTTGAACTTTGAAAAAAAAAACAGGTTTTTCGAGTTTCAAAGCTCTGTAACTCCTTCATTTTCGAAGATAGGCAAATACATCACATAATGTTTTTTGTTCTTCCCAAAGAGTTACACATCTTGAGAAAATTTTGCAATTTTCATTCATGTCCCACTGATGTCCCTTGAGAATTTGATGCTCAAATGATCAATTGGTAGAGACGAGACATGGAGTCACAGAACTTTAAAAATGGATTTTTAAAATTTAATTAAAACTCTCTTGAGCCTTAATTTTCAAAGGTAGGCAAAAAATACCAAAAACAAAAAAAAATATTTTTTAGCATATACCCAATCGAACATTACTTTTTTCCCTTATTGGTTGCCTATTCACCTGCTGGAAGGAACCACATCAGCTACGAAACGCCCTATATGAGATACCTGAATCAAAGTCAACATGCCACCTAGACGACCACGGTGGTAATGTTACTAGCTCCTAGTTTGCACTGCCAAAATCGGGAGTCTGCTGGATTTTATCAAGTACAAAATACTACACAGATGCTTACTTACACTAATATGGAAAATTGAAGAGAAAGAAGGGGTCCAGTCGAAATTTTTATAATAACCAAAATTATTCCTAGGATCTTAATCTACAACTTTTATTTGAAATTTTTTTCAATTCAACCCCTACCTCCCCCCAATTTTTATCTAGGTAGTAATATTGCAAAATTACAGGGGTTGGAAGGGACCAATCGAAATTTTTGTGATAACCAAAAATATTTTAAAAATTTCAATCTACTACTCTTTTTTGAAAATTTTTTCAATTGGACCTCACCCTCCAGTCTAATTTTGCATATCAGTACATAATCAATTATATTATCAAAAATTGGGGGATAGGGGTTGAATTGAAAAAATTTACAAATAAAAGTTATTGATTGAGATTTCAGGAATTATTTTTTTACCACAAAATTTTTTATTGGGCCCCTCTCCCCCCCTCCTAATTTTGCACATCAGCATATTGCTACTTATATTATTGAAAATGGAGGGGAGGTGGGGGATAATTGAAAAAAATTTCAAATAAGAGTTATATGTAGATTGAAATCTATAAAATATTTTTGGTTATCACAAAAATTTCGATTGGTCCCTTCCAACCCCTGTAATTTTGCAATATTACTACGTAGATAAAAACTGGCGTGAGGAAGGGGTTGAATTGAAAAGATCTTCAAATAAAAGTTGCAGATTAAGATTCTAGGAATAACTTTAGTTCTTGCAAAAATTTTGATTGAACCCCTTCCTCCCCTTCAATTTCGTCAATTAGGAATTTGTGTAGTATTTTGTATTTGGTAAAATTTAGGTTGCTCCCAATTTTGGCATTGCAAACTAGGAGCTAATCGTAATACTAATTTTTATCAAGTTTTCTTTATCCTCATAGAAATATTTTCATTTTAAACACAAAAAACTTCATGGTGCGTTCAAGGTTTACAAATATAACATCGTTTTGGAAACTTTCGTGTTATAAACAAATGTTTTTGACAATGTTTAGAAGTCCCATCGGAGTCAGGACTTTTTGAAAATGTTTCAGAAACGTCTTGTGATGAAATAATCGTACCTTCTTTTTACAGCTACTAAGCTACTATATCTATCAAGATTATCTTGAAAACCTAGTTGAAAAATCTGTGTGTTTCCGAAACAATGTTTATAAACCTTGGTACTATAAACGCACCATCAAATAGAAGTTTATCAAAAAGAAGAGAACCCATCAAACTGAAATGGTTTCTTCTCTCAGCACCAACGCTTAATGGAGAATTTCGTTTAAATATGCAGATTTAAATAATTCTCGTCCAATTACAAATTAAAAGGGAAAAAAAGGAATAATAAATGGACGTAATCTTGAAAAACACACCGGCCTGATGACGCTCAGTTTACATTCGATTCGAGTAAACATTTTCATTTTTACGTCGTTTATTTTCTTCATTTTTTCCCCAGTATGTTTGAATTCGAATGATGTTTTTTTATTTATTTTGTATCTCAAGAATTGTTGACTCGGTGCTGTTTTTTTCATTCTTAAGGAGGGAAAAACGCCGAAAAGCGACTTGATCCCGCTAAGTCAGAAAAAGTAAGAAGCTTTTTTTTTGAGTGGATACGAAAGTTTGGTCATATTAGTAAATACTTGAAACGGGCAAAATGCTATTTATGAAACTGACAAGAAATGAGGATCGTTCGGAGTCATCTATTCGTAGAACGGGCTATATTTCCTGAATTTTACGTAAGTATATTTTTATATACGAAATGGGTCGAAGATTCTTGTCGTATTGACCGAGATAAGAAAGAAGCTGAAAAACGGTCGGAAAAATTTTGTCGTTTCCTTTATGTTGGGGTACAGAAAAATTTACCAATTGATGGGGATGTCTATATAATAAATAAAATGTTCCGGCCTTCGCATCGAGTCGTATCCTTGATACAAATTGAGATTCACCGCGTTATCTACGTCACTGCGATTCAATTCGGTGTATTTTTATATTTAGAAAAAGTCGAAACTTTTCAAAACTTTCGACTTGCGTAAATGGAAATGTTGGAACTTCGCAAAGGAATTAAATTTTCTAAATCAAAAATTTCAAATTCTCTAATTTTTTCAAATTAGAATTTTAAAAATTTTACCGAATTTCAATCTATTTGTATTAAATTTTACAAACTTAGTTCCACTTACTGAATCCATCACTAACTCAAAACGTCCCACTTTAACATTTTTACCTAAGAATGTGATTTTCTCAAAACTATGAAAAAACCAAAGTGGGACCTTTTCCAAAATAATGCCACATTTTTTGAATTTTAATTTTTTTGCGAGGAAATTGAGAAATTTTCGTTTATTTTTCACCCTAATACTTAAGTAGATTCTAAAAATATTATTAGTTACTCAAAAAAAAAAAGAAAAAAAAAGAAATAAAATAATTGGTTCAAAAAATTGAGAAAATTTTTCAGTTCTATTACGTACATACCTAATTGAAAAAAGTTGAGGTATTAGAGAAAGAAAATCAAAAGTTTTTTCTCTCAAAATTTGAAAAACATTTTTTTTCTCAAAAAAATTGAATAGTTACGGCAATTAATTTGTCATACTTGAAAAATTTATTCTGTAGGTAAATAAAAATGTTTTTCCCTAAAAGAAATGACATTTTCACTTTAAAATTATGAAAAAAAATTTATTTCACAAAAAAAAAATTCCGAAAAATTGAAAGATTTTTCTCTGAAAAAAATATCGTGAAATTTTCTGCTTGAAAATGATTGATGAAATTTCTTCATTATTCATTTGATAAAATTAATTTGAGTAATTTTGGCTTTAAAAGAAATGAGAAATTTCTTGTCTAGAAATAAGCTAAATAGATTTTCTCTCTAAGAAAAACTGAGAAATTATCATTGAAATGGAAATAGGTAAGAGATTTTTTTGTACAAAACTTGAAAAAAAAAATATTCCGAAAAAATTGAGAATAAAATTAAAAAACGAATAATTCTTGAAAAAAACTTTTATTTGTATTTTTTTTAAATCGAAAAAAGCCTATAGCAAAAAAATTGAGAGAATTTTTCTCTAAAAACATATTTTTTCATCAGAAAAATTCCAATTTAATTCCAAAACTGGCACTTTCCAACTTTTACCAGACTCATTCATCAGTCAAAAATTGACGACGCAATATTACATTCATCTTCCCTTTATTCTGATAAAAAAATTACCCAATTCGAGTTGGAATTTTTTTCAACACGAACGACTCATTGCAGGGCAATTTTTAATCACAGATTCGACAATCGATAATCGTTCGGCTACATTCGTGCCCCAATTCATCAACTCTCAGTACCTATACCTACACAATTCGACACCGCGTTGCTATTTTCGAGAAAACCGAGCGTGCCGAGAATGAACGGAGAGCTTTGAAATTCCCACAATTACGTCTTGATTGACAACATCGACCTCGATTTACGCGCGAAAACTTGTTTGAAATTTTACGAGTAAAAACGTGGACGTAAAAACGGAATTCCATTTAATCTTCCATCCCCTTTCTAACCTGCCGACCGTCGAGTAACACGCCTGCTGTGGCGTTTGGGGGTGGGGGTGCTGGGTTCTTTGACGAGACCGATTAAAGTTCGCGTGACCAAGTTTTCGCAGCCGCCAAATACATTGTGATGGCGCGATGCGAGTATTTTCGAAGTACAGCTCTCAAATAAGAATTTCTAGACATAGGTAGATTTAGATTTTGACTATTGTATAGTTTACTCGATGTGTTTACCTGGACGTAGATCTTTTTTTTCCAGTCATGGGTATTTTATCTGAATTTAAAATATTTCTTTCAATTGATATTTATTTTATTCGAAACTGGAGGAGAGGGTGGGGTGCAATCTAAATTTTTGTAATAACAAAAATTATTCCTAGAACTTAAAGCTATAACTTTTGTTTGAAAATTTTTTGCAATTGGACCCCCTCCCCACCAATTTTTCATAACACTCCGAAGATACTAATTGAAAATTAGAGGAGTGAGGGAGGAAGGAGCCAATTAAAAAAATTTTCAAATAAGAGTTGTAGATTAAGATCCTAAAAATAATTTTGGTCATTATAAAAATTTCGATTGGATCTCTTCTCTCTCCTTCGATTTCACATATCATCAGGTACCAGGTAGATACTTTTTTACTTTGGGGAGGGTCCCGAGCAGCACACTCGATCGATAATATCGAAAGTTGAAACGTATCGATAAAAAATCGTTTAAAAATCTAAAGATGTTCTCACGATATGATACAGATTTAGCTGTACGATTTTATAGGCAAAAAATCTAAAAACTATCGAATTCGATAGTATTACGATTTTAGGACGATATTCGTCAACGATACTATCGACAAAGAATATTAAATTTATCGAATCCGATTTTCCACCGATTTTGTGCAGATATTTGAAACTATATTATCGACAAATAATCTGAAATTTCTCGAATTCGATTTTTTAACGATTTTGTGAAGATATTTGAAACTATATTATCGACACGTAATCTGAAATTTCTCGAATTCGATTTTTCAACGATTTTGTGCAGATATTTGAAACTATATTATCGACACGTAATCTGAAATTTCTCGAATTCGATTTTTCAACGATTTTGTGCAGATATTTGAAACTATATTATCGACACGTAATCTGAAATTTCTCGAATTCGATTTTTCAACGATTTTGTGACGATATTTAGAACTATATTATCGACAAATACTCTGAAATTTCTCGAATTCGATTTTTTAACGATTTTGTGAAGATATTTGAAACTATATTATCGACACGTAATCTGAAATTTCTCGAATTCGATTTTTTAACGATTTTGTGAAGATATTTACAACTATATTATCGACAAATAATCTGAAATTTCTCGAATTCGATTTGTTAACGATTTTGTGAAGATATTTGAAACTATATTATCGAAAAAGAATATTAAATTTATCGAATTCGATTTTTTAAAGATTTTGTGAAGATATTTAAAACTGTATTATCGACAGATTATATGAAATTTCTCGAATTCGATTTTTCAACGATTTTGTGACGATATTTAAAACTATATTATCGACACATTATATGAAATTTATCGACTTCGATATTTCAACGATTTTGTAACGATAGTTGTTGAAACTATATTGATTTTTTTCTAGTCAAAAAATACCTACTTTATATTCAAAATTGGATGGGAAGAAAGGGCCAAATCGAAATTTTTATAATAACCAAAATTAAATCCAGAATATTATTCTACAACTTTTGTTTGAAATGTTTTTTCAATTGGACCTCATCTCTAGCCTCTATTATTTTGCATTTACCTACTTACGTGTAACAGTAATATGCGAAATCAAAATTGAAAAAATTTTCAAACAAGTTATCTAGTTTTTTTGGTTTACTAGGTATTTTACTTGAAACCAGATCGTTGTTCTTAAATAAAATTTTACCAAGTTCAATACTACGATTACTATGTGAATACTTAGTATTTAAAATTGAACGGGAGGGAGGCGCCCAATCGAAAATTTTGTAATGACCAAAATTATTCTTAGAACTTTAAGCTACAACTTTTGTTTGAAAATTTTTTCAATTGGACCTCTCCTTCTCCTCCAATTTTGCATAATACTCCGTTGATACTTATTCAAAATTGGAGGAGCGGAGGAAAAAGGGGCCAATTTGAAAAAATTTTCAAACAAAAGTTGTAAATTAAGGTCCTAGAAATAATTTTAGTTATTATAAAAATTTCAATTGGACCCCTCCCTCTTCTCCAATCGCGCATAAGATGTTTGAATATTATAATCCAATTCGTATTATGCGAACGAACTCCGATGTTCGCAACAGACGCTTGTTTTGGTAGAAACTGCTGTATTTGGAACGAAATTCGCCAGCCTTAAGCGTAACTACGACTTCAAACTCGCCAGCCGGTCTTGAAAATGTGCGCGCGCATATACCCATATATGCTAAATTATCTACAAAAAATCGATAGAATATCGAAACTAGATAATCTACAAAAAATCGTAATACAAAAACGATAGAATATCGAAATTAAATCGAAATAAAAAATCGATAGAATATCGAAACTAAATCGAAATAAAAAATCGACAGAATATCGAATTCGATAGTGTCGCGTTAGTTCCGCATAAATCGTGTAATTATCTTTCGATTTATAGATAGGTTATCGATGAAGTATCTAACTATAATCTTGAGATTTTTAAAAGAAAAATCGTTCGATTTTATCGAAAGTTTATCTGTTGATGGATTTTGCCAACTATAATTCATCGATAATCTGTCGATATATCGAAAGATAATTTCACGATTTATGCGGAACTAATGCGACACTTCATCGAATTCGATATTCTGTCGATTTTTTATTTCGATAATTTGTCGAGTGTGCTGCTCGGGGTCCAATTTAAAAAAATTTCCAACAAAAGTTGTAGATCGAGGTCCTAAAAATAATTTTTGTTATCATAAAATTTTTGATTAGACCCTTCCCTTCCCTCCAATTTTGCATAATACGACTTGAATACTTATATTATTGAAAAATGGTGGAGGTAGGGGTCCAAATGAAAAAATTTTCAAACAAAAGTTGTAGCTTGAAGTCTTGGAAATAATTTTGGTTATCACTAAAATTTCGATTGGGCCCCTTCGTCCTTACCAATTTTGAATAAAATGAATGTTAATTGAAAGTAATAAGGTGCAAAGTTCAGATAAAATACACATTGCTGAAAGAGAAAGAAGAAAAAAAACCGATCCACGTTCATGTAAACACATTAAATAAACTGTAAACTAGACACCAGTTACATTTTGTGTTTTGATATCTATCTCCAATAGACTACCGAGTAGGTACACTTCTACACTACCTATAGTTTATTGTCCAATATTAACTATAAGAAACTAAAAAGAAAAAAAACCACACGAGAACTACAAAAAACCAAGACCATGCATGCGACCGCGTGCGTATTTCATTTCATCATCATTCATTCAATTTATTTTTGAATCCTCTTAACGGGTGACACTTTGGTAACGTCGACGTTTACCTTATTGAAAATTGATTTTTCGTCACACGTCGTCTCGTCTCGTACGCCTTTTTTTTTTCGCTCAACCATTAAAAAAAAATATAATTTCACGATTCGATTCCTCGTCTTATATTCGTCGCCCCATTAAAAAAAAATCGAAACCTTTTTTCCTCAAAAAAAAAACAACACACCGCCAAACCTGATGGATTTTTCGAATATTTTGTGACGCAGAACTGTATACCACCTTGTGTTGCTGGGTCCTTTTCTCCGCCTCCTGCGCGTCTTTCACTCTTTCGCTCGGGCTACGGAAATTCAAACTGTCGCCGCGCGTTAAAAACCATTCGCGCGATCAATTTTCACTGTAACGACAACACAATGCTGATTAGCTTTGACAGTAAATAAGAGTAATTGATTCTTCCGCTTTCCGCGTCCATAAATTTCACTCGTTCTAATGTTAAAAACGCGCCATCGTCGAGTAATTTGCTTCTTTTTGCCTCTTCTTTCCATCCAACCAGAGCGTACTGTATATCGACGCGTATTATTTTCTATAAGTAAATCTCGGTGTATTATTTTTAGAGCCGTTGAAGGATTCGATGCGATAATACGAATTAAAGTCCGGATAAAGTGGATTATTTTTTTTTGTTCCTGAGATAAGGTCGATATGTGGCAATTTTTCACCTTTGAGGCTGTTTTTGTTATTCTGATAAGCAAGGATGTTTTAATATGTGTTTCTTGAGTGGCTAAAATTATTACTAGTTTCTCGTGGACACTTCCAAAAAAAAAAAAAAAAAAACATTAAAAAAATCCTCCTAGAAATTCAGCAATTCAAATGTGTTTTTTTCAAGGTCGTTGAAAAATTTCTAAAAAGTTATCAGAATTTTTGTTTTTGAATTTTCATGACAAAATCTCAAATCCAACAAGTAAGGCTTATCAAAATAAAAAAATGCTCTAAACTTTAAAGATTTCCCGAATTTAAAAATGGATTCAATTTTTAAAAAAAATTTAAATTTAAAAATTAATAAAATTCGAATTTTTACAGAATTTTGAAAATTTGTTGAATGGAAAAAAATAATATCAAAAAATTCGAATTTTCACTCAATTTAAAAACTTTTTAAATTTCAAAAATCGATGAAACTTTACATTAGTGGACCTTATAAAAAAATTAATCCAGCTTCAAAAATTTATTAAAATCTTGAAAATCACCAAATTTGAGTTTTTTTTCTAAATTTTGAATATGCGATAATGATTAATTAGGTATAAAATTGAAAAAAAAAATTAAAGGTATTAAAAATTGATCCAACTCAAAATATAATTTACTAAAATTTGTAAACTACGAAAATTGCAATTTTTTAAATCTAAATTTTAAAAGACAACAAAATTGAAGAATTATCAAGTTACCTATATAGGTAGTTTTAAATTGAAGAAAAAAATTTAAATCTTCAAGAAATGATCAAATTTCAAATATTAAAACCTTTTGAAATTTCAATTTTTATTAAATTTTAACATTTTTCAAATCTTAACTTTTTACCATGTTCATTTTTTTTTCAGTTTTCAAAATTTGGATAATCCACAGACCTTGTGATTTATTAAAGAAAAAGAAACGTATTTCTCTCCAGTTGATAATTTTTCAAACTCAAAAAAAATTTATGGCCAAACCTTAAAGGCTACAATTTTTTCGTAAGAATTTTCCCCCATAACTCCATTTTTTTTATACCTATATGAACGAGATAAGAGCACATAAATACACGTCGCTGTTTGTAATCCGACGTTCCGTCGATGAAAATACCTCTTTTGATTAAAGTAATTTAATCCTCGTTTCGATTTATGCACAAAATACACGAGAGCGAGAGAAGAAATCTTTCGACAACACTGTGAAGAATACCTCGCTTAAAATTTTCGAAAGAGATAAATCGACTCAAGGAGGAAATTCGCCGATGGGTTAAAAAAGCACACCTAGTTCGAATTTGTACGCGTACTTTAGGGCGGGTGCAAAAAAACGAGCATCCGCTCTTTACTTCGTCATCGTAATCGACAATGAATGGCCAATTTTCTTTTACAAAAGCGAAAGAAAGTTCTTTTTGTTCACTATTGGAAATTATATAAGGCAGATGTACCAGTATACCTGCATACTCACCTTACATTATTAATAATCAAGAATCGTTGATTTAGATAATTTCGAAAAATATTTCAATATTTTTTTTTGAAATGAGCAATTTCGTATCCATGCATCTATCAATGACACAATATTATTTTATTGAATTTGTTGCGTAACAAATAAATCATTATTCTTATGTTCTCATGATTTTGAAAACACGACAAGTTCTTACAAAACGCATCACAATACATATCTAATTATTTCGAATACTTCAAATTTTTTACAAATTGTGAATTTTTTGAATTATTAAAAAATGATGATTTCTTGAATTTTTGGATTTTTTTTTAAAATCTTTTTATTTTTTCATTTTTATTTATTCGTGAATTTTTTAATGTACATAATTTTTCATTTTTTATTTCTTGAGAAAATAAATTGCTAATTTTTTATTTTTTTAAAAATTCACCTAATTTTCTCATTTTTTTACTGTTTCTAAAATATACGAGTATTTCAATATTTTTTAGAAATTGTGAATTTTTTATTTTAAAAAAATTATTTTTTTGGTTTTATGGGGATTTTTAAAAAAATATTTTTATTTATTTTCAACGTAATTTCATTTTTTATTTCTTGCTAAATCCTTGATTTCTAAAAAATTTTTTAAATCTACATAATTTGAAATCCCTTCAATTTTTCTAAATATTATTATTTCAATTTTTTGAATTTTAAAAAATGACGCCCATTTGTGAACCAATTTTTTAATTTTACAAAAATTTTAATTTTGTGATAAAGTTCTAAAAATTGGGTTATATTCCTTTAGTCGGGCTCCCGAGTAAATAACGAACATTTTCGAAGCGATCCAGAGCTTCCAGAAAAAGTTGTCTTTTCTCCAACGCACTGGAATCACTCAGGCAGCGTTGTAATCAACTTTGGCAGCTGAAATGCAATCATAGTGTTGGTGTGATCATCAGTCGACTCGCACAGTCGGGCTCAAAATAAGAGTTGAATAGTTGAAAAAATGTATTTTATACACCTCAAAAATCTTGAAAAATTAACTTCTGATGGGGCTACAGATCACTTTGAAATGGTTGCAATAGACTCAGGGGGTCGTCGTCAGTAAGTTATGAACCGATTTTCAGAATTGCATCTAAAAATTAACAATTTTTGCAAAAAATCAATTTACCAATGTTTTTTTCACGCCATTTTCAAAAATTCGCCAAAAAATCGAAAACTCAACGTAGGCAGCTCAAAATTTGGTTTTGAGGTCTGGGTGACATGCTCTTTCAGCGAACAAAAATTTCAGCTGCAATAAAAATTGGAATTTAATTTTTTTTCTTCAAAATTTTTAAACAAAATGGTCACTACATTCGGTGATTTTTCATCTTTATACCAACCAGTTTTCAAGGAGACATAAAAACTATTTTTTTTACGTTTTTTGAAGAAAAAAAATTTAAAAATCAACTAGAATGAAAAAAAAATACATATTTGTTTAGATATTTTTTAAAAAATCCTATTTATATACTTACATATTTTTCTCCAAAAATCGCCATAAATGGGGTTTTTGGGTAAAAATATGTATGTTAAAGACCACTTTGATCAAAAATAAAAATTTCACACCCTAGATGATTTTTAATTTTTTTTCTTCAAAAAACATTAAAAAATGAGCTTTTTAATGTCCCCTTAAAACTGGGGTAAAGATGAAAAATCACCGAAAATGGTCTTGATGGGTAAAAGTACCAATGTAGTGACCATTTTGTTGAAAGATTTAAAAAAAAAATCAATTCCAACTTTTTGATTTTTTTTCTTCAAAAAATGGGGATACGAACCACCACTCAAAATAATTTTTTCGAAGAAAAATTTGATTGGGAATTTCATTTAAAATACAAATGTCTAAATTTTATTTTACAAAGGCACAACATTTATATGACCAAAATACATAAGAGAATTTTTTTTTTGATGAATAGCCCTTAAATGGCCAAGCACTGGTAGATTTACCTTACATGTGTACTTTTGTAAAGTAGCAAAATTTCTTCGTTCTGGAAAAGCTTCGAGCTTCAAGGTAAGAAAAAAAAAGACAAGGTTGGCGAAAATTAGGCGGTGTGCGAAGTGCACGATGTTATATAAGAAGAGATGAAAGAACGACTCGTGTTTTAACCCTGCTGCCTCGTCGCTCTGCCATTCGGGTACTTGGAAATAGAACTCTTACACAGGCGTCCTTGACCCTTGGGCATTTGTTTTTCGTTTATTGTACGCGGTGTACGACGTCGTCGATTATTTTTCCATTTTTTTGAAACCGTACGCGTACGTCGCGTCGACGACGCACCACGCGACAAATTACACCCAGCTGAAAAATAGCTGTCTCCCTAAGCTTGCGGTTTTCTTCCTCTTCGACGTACTTTTTCTCGACGCGTTTGGGTTCTCGAACGTGTGTACGTGTAGCAGCGATGACGAGGTAAAGTAATATAATAAATTTTACGGGCAAATGAAAAATGAATAGTTGGATATAGGAAAACAATCATCATGACCAGGGTGGGGTACGCAGGTGGAGCAAATTTCATATACGGAGGTATTTTTAACTCGGTCGATACGAGGTAACGTTTTTCGACGACCGAGAAGAATGCGGTGGGTAACATATATATGTACAAGTATGCGAACATGTATATGGTGCGAATCCCTAGTAAGTATAGTCATCATTACGCCCACAATTTAAACCGCTGTCGTCGCCATTGCCTCCTGTTTCCCCGGTCGTCGCGTGCCTACCAAATTATATACGTCGAATTCGCGTTTATTGGTCGTTGATGATTAAATTTCGCGCCGCGCCGCATCTACAAGTGAATTTCTTTACCGGCGATCGAAAGAGGCGAGCAGGGATGCGAAAGAAGACTGGTGTCGATTAATCATAATCTCCATATATGGAACCATCGGTGAAAATTTTCGTTCATTCGAGATGTAAAAAATTCTACCACAGATTCGTGGCCGAAATTATGATTTTTCCAGACTATAGAACCATAAATATTTCGAGAACCGGTTCGCTGAAATGAAATTGCTCAAAATCGACGAGATATTATTTTGGATTCGATTAATTTGATCAATTTAGCACGAGACTTGTTAATTTTTTTTCAGTTCACGTTTTCAAGTTGTAATAAAAAAGTCAAAAAAATTTCAAATTTGTCAAAACGACTTTTTGAAAAATTTATGCGATCATTTTCAAAAAAAGAAGAAATATTATTGATGTAGAAAATTTTTGCACACATCTTTTTTATTCATTTCATTTCTTTTCTTTATTGGAACAAATATGAAAATTTTTCAAAATTGGTTATGATTGCAAATCTCGCCTGAAATCACTCGCAAAGTATGCATTTATATTCAATGAAAAATAACATTTCTATTAAAGCTTAGAAAAAAGTTATATATATATTATTTCTAGAGGGTAGAAATAAAACTGAGCAAGGGTAAGGGTAACATATTGAAAATTTTGAAAAATCGTCTCGATACGGATACCATTCTTCTCCATACAGATTTTATCATTTTTATTTCATATCGTAATGCTGAACGAGTACGAATTATTATTCATTTATTCCTTCCTCTCCTTTTCCCTTCATAGCAACAGAACACAATAAGAATGAAAATTTACAGAAAATATCACAAATGGCGCGTGTAAATTCAAATATACGTATTATTTCAAATTTACTGTCCGTGTTGGCGTATTTCTACTTTCTAGCCAATCTAGAAGTCTCCAGTTGGTACAAAAAATTCAGTCAAGAATTTAAACAAATTTTGTATAACGCTGCTAACTTTTGAAAATCTAAAATGAAGAAAATTTAAAAATTGTTGTCTAGTCGTGTTATTTGATAACATTTGGTGAAATATTTTTTTAAGTGTTAAAATTTTGGAAATTCAATAAAATTATCGAAAATTGTTGATTTTCAGAAAATCCAACATGAGTTCAGTTTATTTTATTAAACTTTAAATTCTGCAAAATTTTCATTTTATTTTCAAACACATCTTCAGATAACAAAATTTCTAATTATACCAAAAATTTGGACTTTCAAAAAATTTACAAAACTGCTACAATTTTTAAATCTTTTGAGACAACGTTAATTTTTGCAGCTCTCTTCCTCCCATTTCCACAAAATATTCAAGTTCTGAAAATTTCTCGCATTTTATTTATAAAATTTTAAATTGTACAAAAATTTTTAATACACACAGCAAAATTTTTTGTTTTCAAAAAATTTTCAACTCATAATTTTTTAATTTTTTGACACAAAAGGTTAATTTTTGCAATTTTTTATTTTTTCGTAAAACTTTCTGTTAATTTCTGAACGTTTTTCAATTTCCGTAAAAAATTCCGAATTTAAGCAATAATCCAATTACTGAAGAATTTTTCATTTTTTGACACAACATCAATTTTTGCAATTTTTCATCTTCATGGAACTACAATTTTTTGACAAAACGTTTATTTTTGCAATTTTTTAAAATTTAGGCAAAATTTTCATCTTTTATATTTTTGAAAATTTTTCATTTTCACGAAACTTCTATTTTTTGATAAAACGTTAATTTTTGTGTTTGTTTTTTTTCATTTTTGCAAAATTTTCAATTTTTTTGACATAACGTTAATTTTTGTAATTTTTATTTAATTTTCAAAAAACATTCGATTCCTGACAATTTTTCAATATTTACAATGTTTTTATTCCGTGAAGTACTCGATTTTTACACTCTACAATGTTTCGGCTTCCATAAGATTTTTTGCAATTATCCCAATTTTTGCAAAACTTTCAATTTCTGAAAATTATTCAATTTTTACAGAAGGTAAAGTACCTATTTAAATTTCTACAACATATTCATTTTTCAACAATCATCAACTTTAGAATTTTTCTTCATTTTCACAAAATTTTTCAATTTCTGAAAATTTTCTAATTTTTACAATATTATTTTAATTTTTGCAAAATATTAATTCAGACATTTTTATTTTCTGCGAAATGCTTCATTTTTGCAAAATTCCTAGTTTTTGACACAAACTTGATTTTTTCAATTTTTATAAAATAATTTTCAAATTTTTAACGTTTCAATTTTTGTTAAATACCTATTAATTTTTGCGAAAATTTCTATTTCTGAAAATTTCTATTTTTTACAATTTTTTATGCTGTAAAATTTTCATTTTCTACACAAAATTGATTTTTGCAAATTTTTCCATTCTCGCCAACATTCAATTTCTGAAAATTTTTGTTCAAAAAATTTCAATTTTTTCACACAACGAAATTTCAGCA
The DNA here is from genome assembly GCA_959613365.1 of Balanococcus diminutus. Lineage (NCBI taxonomy): Eukaryota > Metazoa > Arthropoda > Insecta > Hemiptera > Pseudococcidae > Balanococcus > Balanococcus diminutus. Next base: position 24,351,093 of record OY390718.1, read on the forward strand.
ATTTTTCCAGTTTTCAAAAAGTTGAAATGAAAATGTTTATTTTTGTAATTCAGGGGTTTCGCCTTCTCTGCATTCGTCACTTGAAAATAATTTCCTTTTTGAAGAAAAAGTGAGCAATATTGGAGCGTACAATACCTGAAATTATTTCAAATTTTACAATATTTCAATTTAGTTATGCAAAATTTCTCAACTTTACAAAATTTTCATTTTTTTGACACCACGTTAATTTGAGAAATTTTCCATTTTTCGAAATAATTTCAAATTTTAGAATTTTTAAGAATGTTTATTTTTCTAATTTACAATAATATTTTAATTTCTACAAAATATTCAATTTTTACAAAATTTTCAACTTCTACAAACCTTATAAATTTTTTTGACACGTATAAAATGCGAAATAAAAAAAACGTAGTAAAAAACTGATCTTATTTGGTGATGAAAATTCTCATTACAAAAAATGTACACCCCATAAAAAAGAAAATTGGTCTCATCTCTACTAATTTTCTACTAAAAAAATCTATCTTCAAACACCATTACATCCCACCAGTCTCAAATCCTTCCCGTTCCACCTCCACACCTGAAAATAAGGATACAATCCAACCACATCCGACATTCGCACAAGCAAACTTTCCGGCAAACATTATCTTCCCACATAACTTTCTCGGTTAATAGGTAGCAAAAAAAAGCCTCCGACACCGAACCCAAAAGCGATTTAAAAACCCCAAAAAAGGCTAATTTCCCATTTCGGGGCTCGTTTATACCACCAACGCAGGGCAAATAATAATTAAAACATTTTCGCTTCTTCGACGTTGACGAAGTTTCATTCGTAAACTCAACCGCTTACGTCAGTTTGAAAATATTTTTCGGCGAATTTCCCGCGTCGCGGCTCTAAAAAGCCATAAAAACTTTTTCTCAAACAAAATCATCGTCGTGAGCGACGAACGAATGCGAAATCTGCTCGTGTTCGGTTTAAAAACTCGGCCAAAGTGCGAAAAAAAATTCGCATTCGCTTTCGTCCGATGATGCTGCGGTGAGTCACCGCACGACGCGAAAATCGAATTCCAATGGTAACCTTTCCCAATGCGAAGTGTGATAACGGGATGAAGGCCGCAGGGAGAAGGTAACCTGGCAAAGGGGGCTATGTTCGTCATTCATTCGATAGGGTCGCGCGCATCTTTACTATGCTAATTTTTTCTGCAATTTTTTTTTCGTTATTTACGAGTTCGTAATTTGTATTTTCGTTTAATAGACTATAATAACATCGCTTTCGACGTGATGTTTTAGAAATTCGCTACGATGTGAAGGTGCATTTGTGCTCCCAATACCAATCTGCTTATATTTTGTAGATAAAATAACAGCGGAGAAAATATAAAATTATTTTTCCTTATAATTTTTTACGTTTCAGACCCGAGTATAAAATCGAGGATTGTTCCTTTACTGACTTCGACGTCGAAAAAAAAACACCTTTCAATCGAATTACGAATTGAAAAGTTGACAATGTCATTTCGTACTTAGGATACTTTTGAATGGAGTTCATCCGATTATTATTATCCTTTATGACATTGTTAACTTTCTTGCTGATATTTCGGTGCTTTTTGGTGAATTGTAATCGTACTAATTTCAATATATTGAAGTTGACTTTCGATAATACTTTTATATTTTTGCCTTCACTTATTTTTCCTTCGTCGTAAACGATTTGTATGGAAATATCGGGTTGAATTGGCACTTGACGATGGAAGGAAACAGGCATGGGAACGTTCAAGGAACGAATAATAAAATAAAACCCACCCCTAAAGTTGAAAATTTCTCAAATTTAGTTCAAACGAAGAATTTTGAATACTTTTCAAAGTAAAAAACGATGAAACAATTTTTAAAATAGGTAAGTTTGAAAATTTTCAAAATCACAAATGAGTGAGAAATTTTAAAATAAAATAAAACGAAAAATTTTTCATTTCAAAAAATTATGAAAATCTTTCAAAATAGAAAAAATGTTGAAAATTTTTCAACATTGAAAAAAGGTAAAATTGTCCGAAATGAAGTAAACTTTTATTTAAAATTATAATCTTTTCAAAATTATTAATACTTACTGAAAAAAAATTGGAATTGAAAAACAAGAAAAAAAATTATTAACGAAAAATATTTCAAAACTGAGAAATCGTTTGAAATGAAAAATTCTTTAAAAAATGAATTAAAAAATAAGCCATTGAAACAAATTAATTTGTAGAAATGTTTTAAAAATTCCAAATTGAAAAAAAGGAACTGCTTGAAAAACTGTTAACTTTTTAAAAGTATAACGCGAGTACCTACGTATGAGATCTTAAAAAAATAATACATTGGTAAAATTGAAAAAATTTCAAATTGAAATAAAATTGAAATTATTTAAAAAGGGAAACTATCAACTTTTTTTTTTTTTTTTTTTTTTTAAGAAAAACGTTGAAAAAATTTCATAATTAAGGAATATTTAAAATGAAAAAATACTTAATTTGTAAAAATGTTTCAAATTGAAAAAGTGAAACCGTTTAGAATGAAAAGTTGCATATATCACTTTTAAAAAAATTTATCAAGATATCTCCAATTTTTAAAATCAAAAAATAGGTGAAATCGTTTGGAAAAAAGTCATCCAATTTTGAAAAAAAAAATTAATTAAAAGTTTATTATTATGTCACGAAATTTCATCACGTACAAGATTTAATTCAACAAAAAATGAAAAATGACGAAAAATTTCAGAAATGAAAACTGATTAAAGAAAGTAAATTTTGTAAAAAAATATTGATTTTTTTTTTCAAAGTGAAATCGTTTGAAATGAAACTACCCTAATTTTAAGAATGTGTCAGTAAGCTTGGTATTTGTATATTGCACAATAAATAAAAAAAAAAAATAAATAACATTGCATAATTATTTTTAAAATTCAATTAATAACAAATATGAAAAACTTTCAAAATGAAAAAAAAGATAAAATAGTTTAAAAAATAAAAACTGTTGACCAAAACTTTTTGAAGTGACAATAAATGATGAAAAGAATAAGTACAAAAATTAGATAGGAATGTTGAAAAATTAATTTGTAAAAAAAAAAGTAATGAAAATTGAAAAGAACAAAAATATATCTATCTTGAAAAATTATGAAAATTGTTTAAAGCGAAAACTTTACAAAACTTAAAAATGGTTTCAAATGAAAGAAGGTTGTGACTCAATTTTGTAAAATGATGAAAATCTTTCAAACAAATAATTAAAAGGAAAAAAATCAAAACAAAGAAACAGAATTTTTTAATCAAACGAAAAAAATTTAAGTTGAAAGAAATAATAAATTTGTAAAAATTAAGAAAATTTTTCAAATTAAAAAAAAAATAAAATCATCAAAAATTATAAACACTATTTTTTAATTGAAAAATGGTGGGAAAATTTTGAAACGAAGAATGATAGAAATTCTGAAAAAATTTTGATAAATGGGAAAGGATGTAAAATCGTTTGAAATAAAAAATTTGGAAAAATTGAAATGAATGTTTTTCTTTTTAAAAAACTCAAGTCAAAAGTGAGAAATAAGAGAATTCTGAAAATTATTCATTCACAGTGGGAAAAAAGTAGAATCGTTCAAAAAAGTCAACGTTTTTGAAATTTACAATGAATGATGAAAACATTTCAAGAATTTGAAGATGATTTTTGAAAAATTGTTAAAATTTTGAAAAATGAGAAATAAATGCTAAAATAGATAAAAAAAAAATTTAAAAATGTAAAATCTTTCAAAACTATCTAAAAATATAAAAATGTTTCAGTACAAAAAATCATGAAAATATTTCAAATGCAAAATATTGAAAATAACATAGGGGGAAAATTGGAAATCAAAAGTAACATTGTAAAAAATTTTAGAAACAAAAAATTAAATAAATAAAAACTAAAATGAATTCAACTTTTTAGAAAAAAGTGAAATCTTTTAAAACTATCTAAAAATATGAAAATGTTTTAATACGAAAAATGATAAAAAATTTCAAACAAAAAATATTGAAAAACAAATTTAAAAAAAATATATTTGGAAATAAAAAATTGTAAAAAAATTTCAAAATGGAAAAAAACTGAAAAAATTTTAAAATGGTAAAGAAATTTTTGAAACAAAAACAAAATATGTGACCCGGCACGTTAAAAGGGACCTAGTAGGTATTTTACAAATTTTTCAGGAGAGCAAAAACAAACTTAGGAAATGAATATCTCTGGAACGAATAGACCGATTTTTCTAAAACTTTGGGGAATTGTTACTGGGTATAAGTGAAATATTTTCCAATATTAAAAAAATAATTATGGGCGAACATTTTTGTATAATGGCGCAAGGGAAATTTGACCAAACTCAGTGTTGCCAAAAAATGAAAAAAAATTGTGATAAGTAAATTTTTGAAGCTTACTGATAACAAGTGTAACATTGATTTTAGGCTAAATTATGAAGATTTCGTGTCATAGGTGATCATAAGATGAAAAATACATCGAAAACCACAGTGATTACAAATTTACTAGGTCCCTTTTGTCATGCCGATTGAAAATATTGACTTTTTCGAAGTTTTTAGTGATTCAGGTGATAGACCTTGGTAAGTGGACCTCATAACACCAAAAAAGTGAAAATCGATTTTTCACCTACTACGTCCCTTTTAAGGGGGGGGGGGCTTGTTTTGGAACATTTTTTGTTAAATGCATAGCGTTGATTAGTTAATTTTCTAAGACCTTTGCATGACGTCATTTTGATTTTTCACCTATGAAGTTTTGAAGAAAAATTGGAAACTAATTTCAAATTGTTTCTTTTTACAAAAAAAATTAATTTCTGATTTTTGAAAAATAAAATGCATAGAGTTCTCAAAAAAAGAAAATTATTTTCATATTGCATTTTAATTGTGTCATTTTGTAGAAAATCTACCAACATTTTCTACAAAATGACACAATCAAAATGCAATATGAAAATAATTTCCTTTTTTTGAGAACTCTATGCATTTTATTTTTCAAAAATTAAAAATTAATTTTTTTTGTAAAAAGAAACAATTTGAAATTAGTTTCCAATTTTTCTTCAAAACTTCATAGGTGAAAAATCAAAATGACGTCATGCAAAGGTCTTAGAAAATTCCGCTAATCAACGCTATGCATTCAACAAAAAATGTTCCAAAACAAGCCCCCCCCCCTTAACGTGCCGGGTCACATATGTAGAATCTTTTCAACTGAAACGAAAGGCAAACTTTTTCAAATGAAAAAGCTGAAAACATTTTCCAAAATGAAAAATTTTAATTTAAAAAAATAGAAATGACAAAAAATAATGAAATAAAAAATACTTTCAAAAATTGATTCGGAAAAGAGGGGAAAATCTTTCAAAATGAAACTTGACGAAAAAATTTCAAAAGCAAAAACATTACGATAAAAAATAATAAACAGTTTTTAAAATTGAAAAAATAGAAAATTCCCAAAACGAGAAATATTGAAAATTATCAATGTTCCAAGATCGCACGAGGATTTACCCACTGAAAAAAAAAAATTAAAAAATAACTCATTACTTTAATGCATTAATTTTTAACGTAACAATCGTCATTTTCGAAACCAGATGCCGCCTTGAAATTCCTACACGTTGATTACCTTAAAAATCGCGCAACACATTCCCATTTTAAAACTTTTTCACTTTTGCACATTTCTTACAGTATACCATAACTCCTATACCTACGCCTCCGTAAAACTGATATAATTCATATGAGACTTGAAACAGTTGAAAAAAAATTCACTACATCAAACTCAAACCACAAACTTTTACAGTTTTATATATTTATACTCGAATAAATTGAACGGTGTAAATAATAAAAAGTTCGCGTGTTTCGGGGAAATAAAAATAATATTATGAAGTATCGGAAGATTTGATTATTTTTCATTCTAAAAGGGTGAGGGATGATGAAAATAAATTTATTGGAAAAATTATATTAAATTTGTAAAAATAATTGGTATTTTTCGTATGTACTTTCGTACGATACCTGACGAAATTGGCGAATAAATTTTTTATGTATCTCATTAAAAATGCAATGCATTAATTAAAAAAATCTTTTAAGCAAAGACAGAGAAATTAAAACACAACAATGACATGTTTGCCGCTATTATAACACGTTGGTTAATGATTAAATTTATTAAGTATTTCAACTAGATAATTAACTACTTTTAAATTTACGCACGCAAATTTTGTAATACTAACTCGATTTAATCACGTATATAAAAAAAAGTCGAGCTACTGGTACTTACAAATCGAGGAAATAATTTAGAAATTGAAAACACGCGTCGTGTTGTCATTCCTCAGGGTGAGAAAAAAAATTACTCGTACCTGGGGCTTGGAAAAAAAATTCAACTTGCTCGAATTAAGCCAGTCGAACTGGAGCATACGAAAACCGAAATAAAATCGAATAATGTAACTTGGAGGAACTTTCGGTTAGGTGACATTTTAATATTTTATAATGAAGCTCTGATACGCCAACTGAATACTAAATGAGTTTTAAAAGTTTTCAAAGTTTAAAATGTTTAACGCTTTTGTACGATACAATGTTTCGCCTCCGGTCTTCTATAAAAGAAGCAAGTTTTAATAAGAATTTTTGAGCTCGGCGATTGTCGACGAATTGGCTGAGAAAATTTTATAGTCCGGAAAATGCTGCCAATGGAGATGAATTTTTTCGCAAATTGATTAAGGCAGCGGGCGTTATAACACGATAAATCCGCATGGAGTCGAATTAACCTTATCTGTTTTGCGGATGAGTGAAACGGGCTGCTTGAAAATCGTAGATAAGAATTTTCAATTATAACAAAATGCACGCTACGAGCTCCAATAGCCGGAACACGAACGTTGAAATACTCCTTGGATTTAACTTCGACAGTACTTCTTGCAATTAAATCTCTTTCACTAATGATCGATTATACGTATAATTACTCTTTACGTTTCAATGAGAGTTAGATGACCGGTGTGGCATGTGGAGTAAGGATATGGATATATCAAAGGACTAAAAAATTACCTTTTAGTAGCGGTAATTGTTGCAGTTCGACATCTGTAGCTGTCCTGTATCGTGAAGAACCCTGCGACTTTTTCGATTTCTTCTTTAACGAACGTTTGGCAAAAGGATCTATCCTGTCGACGAATGTACCGGAAGACATATTGGTTGGGAGAGCAGCAACGACACTTGGGTGAAAATAAACCGCACAATTAAACAAACGAATTAACACTTAAGATATCGATCGATTTTGAAGATATCTCTTCATTAAACAGTAAAACTTATAACGAAAACACGAACGTTATCACTGATTAGGTTACACATATAACGCGAAAATCAAAATCATCGGACAACACTAACACTACGTAGTTTCATCAGTTACATTTCTAATAAAATTTTTCATCTATTCTCGCATTTAACCGACAAATGGTACCGCAATTTCATTCAAATCCGTTAGACCTAAAACAGAAATAGAAAATATTACTAACATTATGCCACTAATTTCCACCGGTTGGTATTCTAAAACGTAAACTACTTGCAATATAGAGCTTTTCAGCGAAGGTCACCAATATTTCTCATATATATTACTGATAACGTGAAAAAAACCTACACGATCGAAAACGGTATTTCGCTCAGAATCGATTATGTCAAATACCGAATCGAATAATATGCCGAAATCCAGACTAGTAAACAATACGTATAATTTATTACGTTAAATATTTTCAAACGAAGCTACACTTTAACCAATTTCAATACACGTAAGATTCTATACGAACTGGTATACGTTAAATTCACAATATTTATTTTATATCATCGTTCAACGGGTCGGTCAATTTGATGCACGGACGGTTAATTAATAACCTCGACTTTAATCTATGCACTTGCTGTAAACGTTACTTTGAAGCATTTTGAAACTAATTAGTTAGTTATAAATATTATGTTAATACTGCACCGTTCTCAAGCGATAAATGCTTGCGAACAACTTTACAGAATGCAGATTAAAATAGCGAACTGACATCCTTGTGTTAAGCGCAATGTACATATCGATGAATTTACCATTGGGCATTTTGTTTTCATTTCGCAACTCCCGTTGAAGATTCAAGATCAATTACACTGTACATTTAATACACGTTGATAAACTTCGTCGAATTAATTTATAAATAAAACATTTGCACGAACTACACCGCACCAAACGAAATTAAAAAAAACTCGCCTTCTATCTAATAAATTACTTTTAACTAACGTGAACTCTCACGGTTGACGAGAAACATCTTTTACAAATTTATTCGCAAAATTCTCACAATTTTATCTGTGATAAAATTAATTTCGGAGAAAAGTATTCCAATAATAAAAAATAAACTGTATCGAGCAGCGCAGATTCGCGATATTTGGGCGAATTTCCGTATAATTAATTTTTGAATTTTATGTACAATCATTTTTTTGATTAAGGGTGTGCTCTGGAGGGCAAAATCAGTAAAAAATTTAGTGACGTGATTTCTCGGCGAATACTGAACGTAATGTCATGAAATTTTGATATTATGCTTCTTTATAACAATATCCAGGTGAGTTATTTTCAATATTTTAGAAAATGTATCTATTTATGGAAAAAATTGCGTTTAAGCGATAAATTTTGGGACCTTCATCGTGACCTTGACTTGTCCAAAAAAAAACTTTGGATTCAATTTTTTTCCATAAATAGTCAAATTTTCCAAAATATTGAAAATAACTCACCTGGATATTGTTATAAAGAAGCATAATATCAAAATTTCATGACATTTCGTTCAGTATTCGCCGAGAAATCACGTCACCAAATTTTTTACTGATAACAGCCCCAGAGCACACTCCTAATTACGAAATTAAATTACAATTTTAAATAATTTTTGACGTTTCTCCAATTCAAAAGTGGAAATTTTGATAACCTCATTGTCATTACGAAATTCGAGAAAAAATAAAATATACTCAAATACTTTAAATTAATAATACTGGAAACTCAATGCTTTTGATTTGACTCCCAAGAAGAGCGCTCTCTAAGCGGCTCGGCATGAAACTAATTCCAGGTTTTCGACTAATCGTCGCGTGATTCGCCCTCTGATTGGTCGAAGACAAGACGATCGGTCGAAAGTCTGAGAATAGTTTCATGCCGAGCCGCTAAGAGAGCGCTTTTGTCGGGGTCACTTTTCCCCATTGGAGTTTCCAGTATTATTAATTTAAAGTATTTGATATACTTACTTTTTGAACAATAGACATGCTGAAAATGATAAAATCGTGAAGAAAATTCGCTCAAAACTCAATTTTGGTAAAAAAAATTACGAAATTTACCGCCAATTTTCTGTTTTTCTCGAGTAAATCTAAATAATGCATTTTTTTCTGCAAATTGATTCAAAAATAGCGATTTTGTCGGTTTTTGAAATGTTGAAAACTTGAAAAGTGTTTGAACTAAGTTTGAACTTTGAAGTGGTGATAAAAGTGATGGTCTGTCGTTTGTATTCGGTTTTGCTAAATGTGAATAAGTGATTTATGAATGTAAAGAACTTTCTTTGAACTTTCATTCAAATTTTCTATTATTGGATAATTATTATCGGGAGTTCACGATGTCTCCCCCATTAAAATCGTCCAAGGTATTAAGTGATGAGTTTAATTTGTAATTTGCAGATAAACTGGGAAGCACTCGCAAAGCTATAAGAAATATGATTGAATTCGTGTTTCAATGTTCTTATCAGTTACCATTTTTCAACTCTTAAATTATTCATTAAGTTACTTTACCAATTTAATAATATGTCGACAAATCTGGATTCAAATCGGATTACCTGTCGTGTTGTAGGACAAAGATCAGCTGTACTGTGCTGTTTGCATGACAATGTTCAGTACCCGGCAATCGATGAAAAACCATATTCTGAAGAAAAGTCATACCATCACAAACTGTTCAACGTTACCATATTTCCTCGAAGTTAGTTTGTCACTTGGCACCATGTTGTCACTGAAACACTTACAATTTCTCCCTATCAACTCATTTGTGTTTCTACTTTTCAGAATGTATTACCGCCTTACAAAACACTAGCTTCGAAAATTCACCGGACTGATGATGGATTTACAGCAGAAGTCTACTTACCAACTGTTACTACCAGAGAACTTCTTCATAAATGGGTGGAAACCTTCATGAGGATAAATAATTGCACTTATGTACGTTCTAGAGCGTCTAAGAATGCCACAGCGTCTATAATCGTTCAAGTACGTTATTTCGAATAATTACTTGTCTTTTATCACGTTTTATTTTACGATTTATTCTTCAATTTTGACAGGAGCACTACCAATGCGAACACCACTCGTCTCCAAATCCGGTTAAAAGAAAGAAAGTATCCAAAGGAACTAATTGCAAAAGTACTCTGTACGCCGTATTGAAGAAAAGTACCCAGTAAGCTTATTTTTGGTACTTGATTATAAATCAATCATAAACACAAATACTCAATTGGCATGAAAAATTTCAGAAATATAACTTGGATCCATATCAATTTCATTCACAATCATTCTCTAACCTCGCCAGAATTATTACGTTTCAAGAAACCCACCGAAGATATTCGACAAATATTTATAAAAATGTTCGAAGATGGAGCTTCTCCAGCCGACGCGCTAAAATATTTCAAAATTCATGTTCGAACGCAATTAACCGAAAAAGAATACACCACGTATTCCACCGACCGAAGCAAAGTTCCTGATTACGACTGGGTGCGTCATTTTTTCCATAAAACAGTCAAAAAGAAGTACATATCGACGAGATCAGCCGAATATTTGAAATCAGTCAAGCAAACCGTGGCATCCATCTCATCAACGGGGTTGGTTTGCGAATTTTCGGAACTCGACAATAACAACTTTTTCATCGTAATTATTACTCCATTAATGAAACGAGTTCTACAAACCAAACAAGCTGGCGATTTCATTTTCACCGATAGCTGCGGCAATACGGACAGATTTGGTCTCAAGGTTTTATTTCTATTCACCACCATCTACTCTACCGAAGCTCCAGTTGGCGTTGTAATAATATCTCAAGATATAACGTTGGTACTTGTTCGAGCTTTGAACGCATTTTTGAATTTAATCGACGCCGATGCTTTTGATGGAAAAGGCATAAAAGGTCCAAATATCGTATTAACCGACGACAATCCGACGGAAATATCCGCAGTTCGATCTGTTTTCACATCCGGTACTGATTTCCTATGCGTGTCTCATTTTCTTCGATCGTGCCACCGGTGGCTTTTGAAACCAAAAAACGAAGTCAATATTACCGATCGAAAAGCAGTCTATTCTTTGGTTAGGCAAATGGTATATGCTCCTGATGAAAGAACGTTTAGCAATATATTCGCCAACTTGACGCAAAGCTACGAGAACCACGTGCCAATAAAACGTTTCGCCAGACAGATTTTTGAAAAACGAAAAAAATGGGCTAGTTGTTTTCGTTCAGAAAGTGTACTCAAATATGATACCAACTGCGTTGTTGATTTCGAATTACGAATCTTAAAGGAACAAATTTTTGATAAAGTTAAATCCCAGTCCGCGTCGCAGCTGATTAATTATATAGTCACAGAATTTAATGACTTTTATGAACAAAAATTTTTAGACTGTTGCTTAGGTAATGTGAGATTTTTCAAAACCAAAGAACTGACCGTAGATGATTTGAAGGATTACGTTCTTATACAAATATCAGATAGTCTTTTTGTCGTATATAGTAAAAGTAAAAACATCAAGTACGCCATCAACAGCGATATTGGATTTTGTACGTGTTACATTGGCGTCTGCGGTACGTTTTGCAAACATCAGCAATTGCTGTCCAAAAGTAAAACCGCATTTTATACTCCGATGCAGTATCCTACAGATGACGAATCGAGAAGCATAACTTTTTACATCGCGACTGGAAGCCTTAATATTCCTGAAAATCTTAAAAACGAAAGCATCAACCACGTTGAAATTAACAATATGATCGAAGAAGTAACAGAAGAAATTATTGAAGAACTTCCTGATACCGTAATAATCGAAGAATATGTTCCTGATGTAGATATTAATGATCAACTAGTGCAGTTGGATGATCATAAAAATGATATTTGCCAAGAAATAACCTCCCAAGATACGCTTTACCTAGAAGCTTTGTCTAATCTCAATCAACAGCTTGATTTAGTCAAGGATTCTCCGTCGGTGTTATTAAAAGTTATATGTGGTTTCAGTAACGATAAGTGATTGAAAAGTTTGTTTTGTATTGTAGCATTTTGTAATTTTTTTAAAAGTTGACTGTTCCTGATTTTTTTTTTGTTTTTTAAAAAGAAAATGACAAATAAATTTTTTGAAAATATTATAGCAGTATAATTGTATTATATAAACAAAGTGTAAATTACTCCTTACTTGAAATGACTCGTATAATGAAAAAACCGCTAAAATATAAACAATCACATGGAACGCTGTAGAATAAGGTTCATTCATTGATCAGGCTCATTGAGAATACTGATTTAATCTCGATACAATTATTAATCGAACTGTTTGATCCATTGACGAACAAACAGCTAAACCAATTTTATCAGGACTCCAATCGAAGCTGGTTATACATTGATTGGTGACGAGATTATTCTGAATTAATTTCACACGACCGGAATCACTACTGACATCATCAGTTTCGGAACAATAATCACTGCAATAAAAATTTATTATTGAAATAAAAAGATTTTTCAAACACTTCAGTTATATGTACAGGGTATCCGGGGAGCACTGTAAAAGACTTCTATTTTTTTACCCATTATACCCAACCAAAAAAATTTTTCTCTCAATTTTATTCGTCAAATTTTTTTTTGAGATAGGCAAAAAATGTTGAGAATAAAAATAATTTTTTTTTAGGACTGTCCATTAAACCTAACCAAAAAAAATGTCTCCATTTTATTCGTAAAATTTTTTCCTAGTCCCCTCAATTTTTGAGATGAGTAAAAAATGTTGAGAATAAATTTTTTTTAGGACTACCCATTATAACCAACCAAAAAAAATTTCCCTGATTTTATTCGTCAAATTTTCCCATGCCCCTTCAATTTTTGAGATAGGCACCATGTGTATATAAAGTTTTTTCTTAGAGGTCCCCGGTTGTATCCAAATCTGAAGTCTTGTACAGTACTCATTGGACATCTTGTAGAGCATAAAGAAATTTTTCTTACTATTTCCAAAGGCATAAAGATCCAGCTCCTCCACAAGTCATGAAAATATCTCGATTTTGAGGTAGATGTTTTCCACACCAAACTGTTGATCTATGGCCCTAAAATTTCGATCAATACGTAAATAGAAAAATAATTCTTCGACGTGTACACTTTTCATTCATTCGTGAAGAGAAAAAAGATTTTTACACGTGCGGTCAACATGGGATAAACACAGCTCCTATTTCTCATAACGAATACATTAATATTATCTTCAAGACCCGTTGCAAGTAATTTATTCATTTTAGTATCCTTTCTATCAAACTCTAAATGACATATCTGAAACAAAATTACAATTAACATAAAATTCTTGGCATACTTTCTGATAAAAATTGCTATTCTTACTCCATCCGGTAAATTAGATTCGTAGCTGAGAACCATCTTCCTTAAATCGAACAATTTGAGATCACCATTATCATAACCAGCGCAAACGACACGTTCTTGAGAATTATACGAGTTACCTTTTCATAAAATTCGCATTAGTTTTCCATAAAATGCAAGAATTGATGAATGTAAACCAGATGTAAAAATTAATACCGAATGCAACGGTCCAACATTGACGTTTCACTTCATCCAACGATTCCATAATCGCTACCGGTTTATCTTTCTGTCTCGGATCCCACACTTTGACACAACCTAAACATATTTATTCCAATAAATTCATATACAGCTTATTTCGAACATAAGAGATCTAATTTGCAATATTTCACGAACCATCGTAACTTCCAGTGGCAATTTCCGGCGCTCCACAGTGAGAAGATCTACCTGCTACACCATCGATCCCGAATATAACATTTTGATGGGCTTTAACGGAATAAATCGAGGTACTAGTTTCTACGTCCCTGTAAATTCAAAAATAATTGAAATGCACATTTCTGGATTTACAAAATTTTGAACTTAAAGCACTGATTATCTCACCATATATCTAAATTACCGCAAAAATCGCCAGTAGCTAAATGCCTGTTCAGTATAGACGATGCTCCGAAAGTTCCACATTTGATCGACTTGTCGTGTTTTTTCTGCGAAACATTCGTGTGAAAATAAATTAGAAGAAATATAACGAAATATGGTGTTTAAATGCTTACTTCATTCAAAAGTGAAATTTTTCCATCGTTTAATTCGTAGACTTGTATTACTCCAGAGGAGTTTGCTTTGGCACCTAAAGTGACAAATTTTGCGGAACATGGAATCCAAAGGGATTCAAATAAGTTATAATCAACTTGTTTTTCATCGTAAGTAGAGATCAACACTCGATCAAATTTATCCATCATTTTGTAAACTAAATTTCACTCTTTTTAACACCGATATAAACAACTTGAATTGCAACTTGTAGTTATGGTAACAGTATGACTGTGTTATATTACATTGAAGTATAGTTGAGAGTTCTTATATGTAAGACATGAAACAATAGTTCTTCGCAATTACACAATTACTATTATTACATATTTTTAAAATAAAAAATCCATTTAAAGCGTGAACTTTTCTTTTCTCTCGACAAATAAACCTCCAAAATCGTTATCACAACATACTGATAAGAAAAACAATGATCGATTTTAGCCTTTCGAGATCGACTCACGTGGTTCGACTGTTCCTGTTCAACAACTTTCAATCTGCTTTGAACCACGAACTGCAGATTCGTAGATAGTTTTATTACCTATAATAAATATTATACACTGCAAAAAATAAAAACAAAAAAAAATAAATAAAAAACTATTTATTCTTAATATTACGTAAATATGTAGTTACCGCCAACTTACACGCCGAATTTGAAATATTAAGGTATAAAAAAGGTCTTACACGTAAATTTTATAAAAAGAAAAAATGAGCTTAATTATAATCAACATAACATATAAGTAAGTACTTAGGTACGAAAAATGACAACAAAAGTTTTAAAATTAAAAAGTCTTCTCCAACGTGTTACGGTAACCTTAAACACTAAAAATTATAGGAAAGTAACAAATAACGACAAAAAAGAATTACAAAAACAAAACACCTGAGCATCTGGTAAACTAAATAATCACATGGAAGTGAGAACAAGTAAAACGTAATTAAAAATCGCTCGGTGAAATTCAAGCAGTGTTGAGTAATATTTGTTCATCGGTGTCGTCGTCGAAATCAGTTTCATCGGAGTCGATATCATCATCGTCGTCGGGATGGAACTCATCAGAAGTACCATCGTATTCTTCATACAAATACGAATCGTCGTCTGAATCACTTTCGTATACATGGCCAATCGTTTGAGACGCTGCATTTCGCACTTTTCGTTTCCCTATCAAATTCAAAAATTAAATAAGCATTTCATCAAACCATTAAAAATGAATAAAAATAATATATCAAGCTACTAACTAGTGTTACTCATAGCATTATCAGGAGATCTTTCGTGTATAAATCTTTTTCGATGCTCTTCGCTTTTTCTGTAACATCGACTTCCGTATTTACATCTGGGCTTTTCTGGACTTTTATGTGGATCGCTCCCAGGAGGATGGGAAAAGTTTTTGCGGTGGTTTTCGTTCAATCTAGATGAAAGTTGACTCATTATTTACAAAGATAATGAATGTACACTCGATAGATGAAAATACGTACCTGTAACAATTCTTGCCATACCGACAAGCAGGTTTCTGAGGATCCGTCGATGAAGAAACATCGTCAGTTCCATCACAATTTGAAGTCGAGCACGATGCGGGTCCTAAAGTCGATGGCATCGAAGTTGTTAGTATTTTTGCAATGGCGTCCCCATCAGACGATGGGTTCACCTGGCCAGATTCGCCAAGAGGAAGCGTACTCGTACCAGTGGAACTATTTTGTTCCATGGTCGCATCGTCGTTTTCTGTTTGAATAGCGTTGGCCACATTTTCTTTTTTAACGACGTTATCGCAAGGTGTAACAGACTTGCTGCAATTACTAGTAGCTTCATCGTTTCCCGGTTCCTTCTTTATGCCAATCTCAACTTTAATAAAAGGTGGACTCGAAGTAGTTTCGCCACTAGCACCTGAAAATACAAATGTGTGGTTGAAAATCAATAATACACAGGTTAAGATGCAAAATAGGAATAGTTTGAATTACTTGGTTTACTTGTACTATCTTCCTTCTCATTTTCTGTCTTGACAGTTACATTCGTTGAATCGACGGGAATGGAAAAATTATCAACAATTGTTATCGACAAAGAGCTTGATAGATCTTCCAAAGGCTCGGTTTTTACTTTATTGACGCTTTCATTTAAGGTGGATTGATTTTCACCAGCTGAATTACTGTCTGCTTTATCTTTCATGACTGAAAATATAAACGTATAATAATTTATACAAATCAACTTGAAAACGAATGATAACAAGTGCATGAAACGTGATAGTACCGATAGTAGAGTAAATCTAATTCATTTCTTACCTTAATTTTTTCGATTAAAAGAACATCAGGATATTCGATCAGTGTTGGGAAACTTTCAACGACCAGAATTTATAATAAATTATTGAATTTTATTCAATAATTTTGTATAAAGCAAAATCTAATCAAATTTGCAAAAAATGTTGATTTCGGTTTTATAAATTTATTTTCATGTTTACAAAAAATAAAAATTATTACAATGGCGCGCAAATGCGCAAAATACGTACTATTTTCAAACTTTTCTTCGAGATGGCGTTAGTTGAAATATTGGAAATATAGACAGTCAAGAGGAAGACGGAAATCTTATATGGGAGAAATAACTGATTTCCGTACCCAAAGTTGTCCCGTCCATGTAGAGCGCGCTGCTTTGCAAACTCTCCCGGGTACTTCATGCGTTTTATATGCGTTTATATGGGGAAGGATTTGAAAAACACGTAATTTTTCATTTTTTAGGGGTTTAATTTTTTTTTGAGATTTTTTTTTTCTTCAAATATATTTTTAATGCAATGTATACTAGCATTTACAGCAGAAAACTCATTAAATATGATTAATTTGTACATCTATATCCGTATTAAACAGTACAATACTACATAGGTAGGTACTTGATATTCAAAATTAGAGATGAAGGACGTGTCCTATCGGAATTATTGTAATAACTAAAATTATTTCTACGACTTCAAGCAACAACTTTTGTTTGAAAAGTTTTTTAATTGGACCCTTTCCTTCGCCTATTTTTTTTTAAAATAGCATATAAAGTATCCGAAGTCATGTCTATTATCAAAATTGGAGGGGAAGGAAGGGTCTAATCGAAAATTTTATATCGACCAAAATTATTTCTAGCACTTCAAGCAACAACTTTTGTTTGAAAAGTTTTTTAATTGGACCCTTTCCTTCGCTTATTTTTTTTTAAATAGCATATAAAGTATCCAAGGTCATGTCTATTATCAAAATTGGAGGGGAAGGAAGGGTCTAATCGAAAATTTTATATTGACCAAAATTATTCCTAGGACTTCAACGTATAAATTTTGGTTGAAAATATTTTCAATTGCACCTCTCCCGCTCTCCCTCCCCACTGATTTTGCACAACACACCGAAGATACAAATTAAAAATTGGTGGTGGGAGACAGGGTGGGTCCAATTGAAATTTTTTCAAAGCGAAAGTTGTAGATTAAGGTCTTGAAAATAATTTTTGTTATTATAAAATTTTCGATTAGACCCTTCCTTCCATCCAATTTTAATAATATCAAATATGACATGATTATGCATACTAATTATCTATAATATTATGCTATTAAAAATAAAAATTGGCGGAGGGAAGGGTCCAATTGAAAAACTTTTCAAACAAAAGTTGTTGCTTGAAGTGCTAGAAATAATTTTGGTTATTATAAAATTTTGGATTAGACCCTTCCTTCCTCTCCAATTTTGATAATAGACATGACTTGGATACTTTATTATATGCTATTAAAAATAAAAATTGGTGGAGGGAAGGGTCCAATTAAAAAACTTTTCAAACAAAAGTTGTTGCTTGAAGTCGTAGGAATAATTTTGGTCATTACAATAATTCAGATAGGACATGTCCTTCATCTCTAATTTTGAATATCAAGTACCTACCTATGTAGTATTGTACTGTTTAATACGGATATAGATGTACAAATTAATCATATTTAATGAGTTTTCTGCTGTAAATGCTAGTATACATTGCATTAAAAATATATTTGAAGAAAAAAAAAATCTCAAAAAAAAATTAAACCCCTAAAAAATGAAAAATTACGTGTTTTTCAAATCCTTCCCCATATAGACGCGTATAAAACGCATGAAGTACCCGGGAGAGTTTGCAAAGCAGCGCGCTCTACATGGACGAGACAACTTTGGGTACGGATTTGCTAGCACGAAGATTTCCGTCTTCCTCTTGACGTCTGAAAGTGTGCCAAATAACTCAATTTCACAAATTTTCAAAAATAATGAAAATTTTTAGAATTTTTTGAAGTGAAAAAAATAAAAGATTGAAAAATTTTCAATTTTTTTTTATTATTTTTTTGAAAAGAATGAAGAAAAACCCCGAATATAATTGGTTTTCTCATTTTCTGAAATTTTAGAACCCCTCCACCCCCCAATTGGATAGATTTAGATTTTATGGAATATTTTGGAAAACGTGAAGATTACTCCCTCATCAACTGCAAAGCTTTGCTGCGCTGGCCGGCGCTGGGAGATTTGAATAATTGTGATCAATAATTATTCACCTCTAATTTTTTTGTGTTGTATAGTTGAAAAAATTAAAAGATCTCTTAAAAATTGCAGTTTTTGAAAGAAATTGACCAAATAATACGATTTACATTGAATTAGAGTTATTTTGGCGTTTCGCAGCCGGCTGAGCCACCGCCGATAAAAAAAATTTCAGCCGCCGAAAACGTCGGCTGAAATCGGCGCGCCGCCGGCCGCCGACACATTTTGTCGACCAGCCGCCGTCGCGTAATTTTGCCTCGGCGCAGACCTCTAATATTACGGGTAGGCACGGGCGAGCGCGCTGGCAACGTGCGCGAGCGAGTTGGGGTAAAAGCACGACCCCCTACACTTTAACAGGCCAGGAAGGCTAGAATTGACAACGTCGCAACGTGGGCTGACTTTTTGGGTTTTCCATAAGATGTAATGCTAATTCAAATTGCAATAAATTGAAAAATATCAATTTTACGAAAAAAGTCCAAGAGACCTTTTTTAAAGAGAATTGAATAAGCTTTCTATTGATATAGAATTTTTTTGGATTTGGTGAAATTTTTAGTGAAAAGTGAAAAATGCCAATTTCGTCAATTTCACTCAAATTCAAAAAATTTATATATGAATGAAAAGCTCTTTTAATTCTCTTTAAAAAAGGTCTCTTTGACTTTTTTTGTAAAATTGATAGTTTTCGAGTTATTGCATTATGAATTAGCATTGTGTCTTATGGAGAATCCAAAAAGTCAGCCTACGCCGTCGAGATATTATAGCGTTGTCAAGTGAGCCTTCCTGGCCTGTTAAGTGAAGGGGGTTGTGGTAAAAGGCGTAGAAATGTCAATCGCGCATCGACGTTATACCTACGTACAGGGCCAATCTGCATAGAATGCAACTAGGGTGCAACTCGCGATTTGCAACTTGCGACTCTCCCAAGGTCATTTAATCTGATATTTGATTGGCTCAGGACAGGGTTTTTTACTGACTTGAGCCAATCAGGATATCAGATTGAATGCCGTCGGCGACAGGGATGGTAACCGAAACCAGAACCAAAACCGGAACCGGAAAAAAACTGCTTAAAATCATAAAAACCAGAACCAAAACCAAAACCAGAAAAAAAATTTTAACGGTTTTCCATCCCTGGTCGGCGAGTTGCAAGTTGCAAATTGCGAGTTGCATTCTATGTAGATTGGCCCACAAACGTCTATGCAATCATGGTATTTTCAATTTTGGGGATACGTGGGGGATACTTTACTAGACACATCGATGACCAGGGCTGGAAAAACGGAACGGTTGTTTGAAACGGTTTCGTTCCGGTACCGTTTAATAAAAAATTTTTCCGTTTAACGGTTCCGTTCCGTTTTCCGGTTTTATGTTTTTTCCGTTTAGCGTTTTCCGTTCCGGTTCCGTTTAGTGACTTCATTTAACGGTATCGTTCCGTTCCGGTAACGGTTTTTTGATAAAAAATAAATAAAAATTGATGATTAAAAAAATATTGAAAATTTGTTTAGTTTCATCAGTTCAGATTCTGGTCTTAGTAAATTTCTTTCAATTTACATATAATTTTATTCGAAATTGAAGGGGAGGGATGGCTCCAATCGAAATTTTTGTAATAACTAAAATTATTTCCAAGACTTGAAGCTACAAGTTTTGTTTGACAATTTTTTCAATTGGACCTCTACCTTCACAATTTTTTAATAATATAAATGTCTAAGCCATTATGCAAAATTGGAGGGGAGGTAAGAGTCTAATCGAAAATTTTATAATAACGAAAATTATTTCTTGGACCTAAATCTACAACTTTTGTTTGAAAAAATTTTCGGTTGGACCCCTTCACCAAATTTTGAAAAAATATCTATCTGTTACATATTATGTGAAATTTGAGGAAAGGGAGAGATCCAATCGAAATTTTTATAAAAATCAAAATTATTTTTAGGATCTTGTTCTACAACTTTTATTTGAAAATTTTTTAAATCGGTTCTCTCCTCGCTCATTCATCTGGAATTTTTAAATTAAGTAATATCTTCAAAGTTTTGTGCAAAATCAGTGGGGAGGGCCGGAGCCACCGGAAGGGTCCAAACAAAAGTTATAGCTTGAAGACTTAAGAATAATTTTTGATATTACAAAAATTTTGATTGGACCCCTCCTTCCCCTCTAATTTTGAATAAAATAAAATATGGCAATCAAAATTTGAAAGAAATATTTCAAGTCCATGAGATTCAGTTGATTCATTTCTATGAACCTACTTACTCAGGCTGGTGGAAATAACAACACTCGTTTTAACAGTTTTTCAAATTTTTTCAAATTTTAATTGGACTTTGGACCTATCGCCTCCCTTTTCTATAAAGACCAAAGGAGAATTAACGTTTTTTTTTGGATTTATTATTATTTTTTTCATCAAATAAGTAGGTAAAAAAAACCCGCCAAAACCGGAAAACGCTTATAAATCGTGTTTAAAACGGTTTCGTTCCGGTACCGTTTAGTAAAATATTTTTCCGTTTAACGGTTCCGTTCCGTTTTCCGGTTTTATGTTTTTTCCGTTTAGCGTTTTTCGTTCCGGTTCCGGTTTTTATTGGTAACGTTATCCGTTCCGTTTTTACGTTTCGTTCCGTTACCGTTTTTCCAGCCCTGTCGATGACTAGACAGTAAAGAGGCTGCCATTGTTGAATTTTTATATAAATATTATTTAATTTTAATTACATTATGATTACCAGGGTTCGGATTTTCATGCTCGAGCATGTTTTTTTGTTTAATACTAGATCGAGAATTTTCAAGTTATCTTTACGTTTCAGAAAATTCTAAGTAAAATTGACCCAACTTGTTTTTGCATGTTTGAGCATATTTCACCTTTCAGCGCATATAAACGCATATTTTGGGTATTTTTAGGGAATATTTTAGGTTTTTCGAGAATATTTCACGATTTTTGAGTTTTTTCGAGCATATTTTGACAAATTTGCAATTTCTCACCTAAAAATTTAGCAAAACTGATACCGCTATTTTTTTTTCACCCGAATGTGCAACACTGGTGGTACTTTTCTGCATATGCCGGCTTGGCGAGTCGATTTAATTTTCAAACTTACCTACTTATTTTGATAAAATACAATTTCGTTATTTTCTTTGATTTAATTAGAATCAGTAGAATTACCAAATTAGAATTAGAATTAGAACGTTTTTTGCTTTTGAGTAAAAATAAAATTCATTTTTCGTTCTTTTTTGTGTAATTTCTCAATATATGTTCTAAATACGTCCAATTATGAATCAAAATCATGTAGCTGGCGTTTTCCTCTTTAAATTGACACCCATATCGTTCGAGAATATTTTTAGGTTTTTCGCGCATATTTCGTGTTTTTTAAGGGAATTTTTATGCGCATATTTCCCGTTTTTTCGAGAAAGAATGTCCGAACCCTGATGATTACATTACACACAGTAAACATTACAGTTACCTATGATTGGTTTTTTTTCGGTCGTCCTTCGATAGTCACAGCTCAAATTTCAGGGAACTATACGAAAAGAAAATCAGTGTTGGTAGGTACCTATTTTAACTGATTTTTTTTTTTTTTTTTTTTTTTTTTAAGAAAATTTTGTATACAAAAAGTAAAAAAATGATGACTAATGAGAAGAATGAAGAACGAATTTTTTTTTTTTCGTTTTTCTTTACGTCTTTTTAACGAAAACGTAATTATTATTGTGTTTGTTTTTGTTTCGTTTTTGAAAACTAAAAACATTTCGTTTTCGTTATGTTTAACGTTTTTTTTTTTTCGTTTTTTCTGATTTATGCGTTTTTTTCGTTTTTCCCCATTTTTTTGTTTTTTTCCAGTTTTTTTTCTTTTTTTATTAGTTTTTTTTTTCTTTTTTTTCTCATTGTTTCAAATTTTTATGGGTAGGTAATTAAAGTACATAGTAAACTATGCAAATTCACATACAAATTTTCCATGGATGGCATGGATTACAGCTCAAAAATGAAAAAAAGTGAAAAACTAAAAATGAAAAAAAAAAAACCGGAAAAAATTCGTTTTTTTTTGTTTATCATAATTTGTGAATAAATTTCGATCAAAAACGAAAATCCAAAAAATAACGTTTTTTTTTTTTTTTTTTTTTTTTTTTTAAACGTTTTCCAAACACTGGAAGAATTTTATGTTAAGGAAGTACTAGATGAAGTTAAGTCACTCAAGTCTTAAATCAAGAAAAATATTCAACCGTCTCATCGATTATTTTGAATTTTTGATCAACAAGAAACGAGCAAACCACTTCGCTTCTTTTCAAAAAAAGAAATAGTAAAAGAATTAGGACGAAATCGAAATGAAACATAAGCAAGATATATAATAATATTATTTTACATAGGCACATGTAATAAAATTAAAATATAATATTCATACGTAGACGTTGTAAAGGAAGCAAATGCTTCATATTACAATAAAGAGTTATTCATTCATAATTTGCATTTTGCAGTCGATTAAATTTACTTACATAAGTACATAGATAAGTACCTACATTATTTTTTTTTTTCATTTCTAATATTTTTCTAATTTTAACAATTTCCTGACTAGTGCCAACGTTAAGGAATGATTTTTCTTTTCAGCTAAAAGAAATAATAATTATCATACTGAGCAATATATTGAACCATAAAAAATTGATTCAATGAAAATAATTGAAAAAACACAAAAGGTAATTAAAATACCTATAATAATCGTTCTACTGATATTGCAATAATAAAAAAATTTAATGTAATTTGTTGTAATAATTTCAGTACGGGAGTAGATTCAGATCGACTGATCGAGTAACGAGTATTGTCAAACTCAAAGTTCTAATTTTTCTGTAAAAAAAAAAAACATGTCTGGGTCAAAAGTTATTTATAATCTTCTGAAAGTGAATGTAAACTTGAAATTGAATTTTTTTTTAAACAAAAAAAACGCAAAGGATCGGTTTTGGTAGTAGAGTTTGTACGTTTGTAGGTACCATGTTAATGGCAGCTACTGCTGCGGCCACCGGAAACATTATCATTGAACCAACCACCTTTATTCGGAGGAAACCCGCAGCTGAGATGAGCAGAGCAGACCTTTCCCGCGAATGCAATCATATTCTGGATGGTTATCTTCCATATTATAATATAGTAAGTAATTTGTGTTGATTATTACTTTTGTGTAAGGTATGGTATCACTTAATAGGCGTAACCACATATAAGGTAGAGTGTGCTAAAGCACCACCTAAATTCTTCCAAAAGCACTACTTACTGGGTTTTCACAAATTTTGGCTAATTTTTCAAAAAAATGTAATTTTGATAAATCATGAAATCTGTGTAGAAAATGCATTCAAAATCACAATTTTTTCAAAATTTTCGCCTTCGCTTCGCTCGGGCATCACTTCATTTCCCATTTTTTAAAGTAATAATTAATAAAGTGACCCCAAACAAAGGAAGAAAATAAGTAAAATTTAAAATTTTTGCATTGTAAATGAGCAAAAAAAAGAAAAGATCAAATTCTCGGAGAACAACGTAAAAAAAAACGAATCTTTTTAAAATTTTCGTAACTTTTTATTGAGCAATGAAATTTTGAATCATTTGAACTCCCCCCCCCCCCCCGATCGGTGAAAAAATGAGCACCACCTATTGAATAGGTCTAGTTACCTTACGTCTATGTCATGTCACTGACAAGTGAGGTCAATGAAGTGAGGGGCCGTTTGGTAGTTCGTGATGAAAAGTTCGAAATGGAATCGAAATAAAAATGTAAAAAAATTTTTAAAAACCACGCTTTTATTTAAAGTTGGTCACTTTGTAAAATGTTATTCATAGGGAAAGAGTAATGCCTTAAAAAACAAAAAATAAAATTTACTTGAATACAAAAATGTGTCATGAAAATTTTTTTTTCAAAAATTTTAATGATGAAAATCGTGGTGGGGCGTTAATCGAAAAGGTATTCGTTTGCTCCTCGCACACCCCACCACGCTTTTCATCATTAAAATTTTTGAAAAAAAATTTTCATGACACATTTTTGTATTCAAGTAAATTTTATTTTTTGTTTTTTAAGGCATTACTCTTTCCCTATGAATAACATTTTACAAAGTGACCAACTTTAAATAAAAGCGTGGTTTTTTAAATTTTTTTTACATTTTTATTTAACTCTTTTTGTCGTTGAAAATATTTTAATTTCATAGTTTTACTAGGTTCGAATGTCTATCTAAAAAAAAAAAAAATCTTGACCAACGTATTATTGAGGTGAAAAAATATATCTGTACCTACATAGGAGAGCTATCCATTCACAATGTAAGCAATTAATCAATTTTGAAAACCAACATTTTGATATCAATGTTGTGAATTTTGAAATTTTCAAAATGGAACCCCCTCATAGGGGCTCAATTTGGGGTCAAGGGTAAATTTAAGTCCGAAAATCGAATTCAGCGACCTCGAAAACCTACATTTCGATACCAATGTTGTGATTTTCTGAAATTTTCAAAATTGAACCCCCTCATAGGGGCTCAATTTGGGGTCGGGGTAAATTTGAGTTCGAAAATCGAATTCAGCGACCTCGAAAACCTACATTTCGATACCAATGTTGTGATTTTCTGAAATTTTCAAAATTGAACCCCCTCATAGGGGCTCAATTTGGGGTCGGGGTAAATTTGAGTTCGAAAATCGAATTCAGCGACCTCGAAAACCCCTAATGTGAGCACTATGTTCTTTCAATTCCAGTAAAATATTAAATGAGAGAGGATTGGTCGAAAACATACATTTGGTTCCATGAGACAAACATACATACATACATACATACATATATACATACCAAGCTAATAAAAGCGTGGTAAAAAAGAAATAATTTCACACACTGTATTCTGTCTCGTGTCTCAAAATTAAGTAAACTAATTCCAAAAATAAAATGTGATTTCTGTTTCAGTGCAACAGAATTTTCAAGAAATGTAACCCGCTGTTGAATTCGTCAAAATTAATCGAAAAACACTAAAGGAACAATTTTTTGGCATCTAAGTATTTAAAAAAAAAAAAATTTTTTCCATCCTAAAGTTACTTGATTTTATTTCAATTTGTGTATGTAATTGTATAGGTATTAGGTATGTTTCCAGGGCCGGCGTGAAGGGGGGGGGGCAATAACTATTGTTAAAGCAGAAACGTATTCGCTTGGTATTTCTACATTCGTAACGTTTTGATTGTGTGTAACTATTTTGAAACGATAAAAATATGAAACGAATTGACTTATCGTCCTTCGTTGTTGGTTTAAAAGAAAGGGGCGGCGTCAAGGGGGAGAAAATCCCATACGTACCGGTAATTAAATGTTTTAATAATATTTTTCGTGTTTCTTTTACACGCTTACATGGTTCGTGGCCATAGTCGTCTGGTAAACTAAAAAGTCCATCTAATTGGCGAGCAACACCTAAAGACTAATCACCATATTGGCTGATTTTTTCGAACGTAAAAATAATCGTAAACGTTTGTCAGGTGTTCGGTTTTTAGTCCGAATAACCAAATTTAAAAAAAAAAAACAAAAACGTTGAAAAGTTGAAAAAAAACCTAATAGAAGTAAATTATATAGTAAAAACCCGAACTCAAAATCCTAAAATTAAAAATTATTTTCATTCTAAAAAATGAAAAAAAAAATTATTCTAAAAAAAATTAATTTTAAAACATTGAAAAAATTCTATTTTGAAAAATTGTAAAACTATTCTGAAAAAAATTAAAAATAATTTTATTTTTAAAAAATTGGAAAAATAAATTTCCATTCTAAACAATTAAATTTAAAAAAAAGAAAAAAAAAAAACATTGTAATAAATTGAAAATAATTTTCATTCTGAAAGATTAGAGAAATAATTCTCATTCTAAAAAATTAAAAAATCATTTTAAAAAATTGGCAAAAATACGGGAAAAATCATTCTAAAAAATTGGAAAAAAAATTTCTTTCAAAAAAATTGAAAAAATTCATTATAAAAAAAGGAAATAATCTTCATTCTAAAAAAACTGATGAAATTTCATTTTAAAAAATTGGAAAAAATTTCATTCTGAAAAATTAAGAAACCATTCTAAAAAAATGGAAATAAGTTTCATTCTAAAAAATTAAAATATTCATTTTAAAAAATTGAAGAAAAAGTCGTTCTAAAAAATTTTTAAAAAATTTTTATTCTGAATAATTATAAAAGGTCCCTAATCTCAAAAAATATAATTTTTTACACCGTGAGTTCGAATTTTTTGCTCTGTTGGTGATTTCTCACGGGGTGTTTCGCGCCATTTATGAGAGATATCGCATGTTGATGCTGGCTGTGCTCTAGGTTGAGGTTGAGGCTCACTGTCGAAGCCTAGTGCCAGCTGCACTAGCTCATAACCATCTGGGTGGCGAAGGTAGGTTCAGCATTGCTCGCGTCCTTCGATGCTCGATGGTGATTGGTTGGCGTGGTGACGCGTAGGCGTAATTGGTTACAAGGCACATCCTCCCTGCACGACACGTGAGCATCGCGTCAATGTCAAATGTCTGGGCTATTATAGTGTCTATAGTCTGGACCATATACTACTCTATACAACTTTTGTTCTCAAATTTTTTCAAATTTTAATCCCCCTTCCCTTCTGATTTCGCATATCTATAATAACTGTTATATATTATGCGATGTAAGAAAACAGAAAAGAGAGAAGGTCCAGTGAAAAAATTTTCAATTTCAAGCAAAAAAATAATGTAGACTGAAATATATAATAGGAAATAATATTATTATGCTTTGTCATTACAATAATTTTGATTGTGCCCTTCTCTTTTCTCAATTTTTATGTATTGCCATTTTTTTATGTAATTCCGAAAATGTAATTCTGTAATTCAAAAATTCTTTAATTAAGATTTTATTTATCAAAACAAAACATTATTTCTTTCTTCTAGAAATTTAGTTTTCTTTCAAGGTTTTTTTGTTCCAAAAAATTGGACTTTTTTGTCAACATCTTTTTTTTTTTTTTTTTTGTTTTCTCTAAAAAAAATCTCAAGGTTCGAGATTTCTTAACCTCATAAATAATGGTAAATTTTTTCAAATTAAAAAAAAAAAATTGAAAAAACTTCAATTTCTACTAATTTAATTTAAAAAATATTCGATTTTTTTCCAAAATTTTTGATTTTTCAAGATTCGAAGTTTTAATAAAAACATTGAAATGTTTTTCTAAGAAACTACTGATTTTCACATTCCATTTTTTTTTTCTTTTGTTAATTTGTGTATTTTTTCAATGAAGTTTTTGTTTTACCAAGAAAACCAAGATTTCTTATTTCAAAAAATATAAATATTTTCTCATTTATTTTGACAAATTTAGAATTTTTCATTTTGAATCAACTCGAAAAATTTTTATTATTAAAGGTGGTTTGGATTTGGACTTTTACAAAATTGAAAATCCGTTATTCAAAACATCAAGTAGGTACATAGTACACAGTACAAAATTGTCAAAATTCTTTTTAAGAGCTCAAAATTTGTATATAATATACTTAGGTACCTATCTACTTTTTTAACGTTGAGGCACCACCTAGTTGAATGTTCTTGTGGCATTAGTACCATGTGAGAAGAACTTCATCATTTTCTCAGAAATTTTTCCCTTGACCAGTTACAGGTACCTAGGTGTCTCTGAAATAGTTTTGCAGAAATGAAATGCTGTATAAATTTTCATGAATAGATATTATTTGCTACGCCTCTAGCCAATGGCTGTATACGGAGTTATTAATCGAAAAAAATCTTATTTACAAAAAAAATGGGATGGATTTTTTTTTTGGAAAAATCAAACGAGAAATTATTTCTTCGTGAGTTTTACCACCCCCCCCCCCCCAAGCATCATATTAAGTTCATAAATGGAAGTGAAAGTACTTGGAGGGAATGGAAATATTTTCAGATTTTTACAATCATAAAAATACCTTTTGAGTACAGGGTTTTCAAATTTTACTGCTTAAAATCCTAAAAGTGAAAACTTACCCATAGCGAGCAACATCCATAACTTATACGAATCGACACATAACGAAAAAAATAATAACACATATGTGAATTTCGATAATATAAATATTCAATAAGAGAGAAATGAAAACAAAAAGAAAAAAGAAAAATTAATAACGAACAAATCTTTCCAGTTTCCATAAGTACACCATGTAGTACTAACCTAAGTACACCACTTCAAGGACAAGCCAGTGTTACTATAGGATGATAGGTCTACAGGGTGATTCGGCTTCGCATTGACAAACTTCACAAGTAGGTAGAACTCGGTGAGTTAAACAAAAAATTTTATGTGCACATAGTGCCTATCTGTTCATGGGAGGAAGCTAGGAGTGTACCGAGTGTACCATATCCCAATTTTCCCTATGAAAATTTTTTTCTCAAAAAAATTCAATTTTTGCGAAAATTTATTCAGGGGGCGTACTGTATCCACATACCAAATTTCAGCCGAATCGAATAAAAAGAAGTCGTTCTATAGCGATTTTTTCAATTTTTTACTTGGAAAATTCAACTCTTTTCGATCTAAAATAGGTTCTATGGGCCGGATCCGGCTCATTTTTGGTATGAAAGTGTGTCGTGTCGTTGTGAATGCACATGCCAAAAATGAGCCGGATCCGGCCCATAGAACCTATTTTAGATCGAAAAGAGTTGAATTTTCCAAATTAAAAAAAAAATAATTTTTTTTAAAAAATCGCTATAGAACGACTTCTTTTTATCCGATTCGGCTGAAATTTGGTATGTAGATACAGTACGTCCCCCTGAATAAATTTTCGCGAAAATTGAATTTTTTTGAGAAAAAAAAATTATAGGGAAATGGTACACTTGGTACACTCCTAGCTTCCTCCCATGAACAGATAGGCACTATGTGCACATAACATTTTTTGTTCAACTCACCGAGTTCTACCTACTTGCAAAGTTTGTCAATGCGAAGCCCAATCACCCTGTATACTCTATAGGGATAAATAACTGGTTCCTCTCAGTCGTCTTCATAGATGGAGTTGAGGAAGCTAATATGGTTGTTTAACAGGGCGCCGACAGAGGGGAGTTGCTATTTTCCGTAGCTCAGACCAAATACTTCCATATATAATACTGGAAACTCTGTGCTTTTGATTTGACTGCCAAGAAGAGCGCTCTCTAAGCGGCTCGGCATGAAACTAATTCCAGGTTTTCGACTAATCGTCGCGTGATTCGTCCTCTGATTGGTCGAAGACATGACGATCGGTCGAAAGTCTGAGAATAGTTTCATGCCGAGCCGCTAAAAGAGCGCTTTTGTTGGGGTCACTTGTCCTTGTCCCCATTGGAGTTTCCAGTATTATAATATGTAAAGTATTTGCTCAGACGCTGTTGTCTCAGAATTCGTTCGAATGAATCTCTTCGCCGTTCAGTTTGTTCACTATCAAAAATTTACTAAGTCCAATTTCGTCTCGCGTACGAAAATTCAAAATTGGAGGGCAGGAAGGCGTCCAATCAAAATTTTTATTATAACCAAAATTATTCCTAAGACTTTAGGCTACAACTTTTGTCTGAAATTTTTTTCAATTGTACCTCTTCCTCCCCGCCGTCTCTACATAACCCTGCGAAGACACTAATTTAAAAATGAAATAGAAGAGGTGGAAGAGGCTAATTTGAAAAAATTTTCAAATAAAAGTTGTAGTTTGAAGTCTTAAAAATGATTTTTATTATTACAAAAATTATGATTGGACCCCTCTCTGCCCTCCAATTTTGAATTTACGTATGTGAGACGTATATTGGGACTTGTCACTGAGCACTACCTATCTTTAAATAATTGTCTTCTCTTCTAAATTTTAATTTTTTTTCTCATAATAAATGTGATAATTTTAGTGGACATTAAAACTTTGATTCTTTTCGTTTTCGATTTCAACGCGCCCAGATTAATTTTTTTATCATCTTCATCTGAATAAATTACGTAATTTTATTATTTAGTAGGTACGTAATTATTTTTTACGAATTATTTTCTGAATAGTTAGGTACAAAGTAATCAATGTTTTTTAATTTTTCTTTTTTGATTTTTAAATTTTTAATTAATAATGTCAGAGTACAATCATGTAAATGTAAGAAAATTTGAAAAATTCATTTTGATCGGGCTCCTCCCTTCCCACCAGTTTTGAATAATATGTCTTATTCACACACCTATTCACAAAATTTAAAATACTTACCTACATTAAATTTTTCAAAATATCAAAAACAGGGTTGAGTTGAGATAAGGAACCAAACTGAAAAATTTTCAATTTTTTAAATAAAAATTGTTGTAGCCGAAGGAAATAGGAATAAAATTTCTATAATTATAATTTTATCTCCCCTCCAATTTTGATATACTTACCAATGTAATTTATAAAGTGGTTAAATTAAAACACTGTTATTTTTACACAAGTACTGAAATTTGGTAAAAAATAAAAATAATTATCCGATCGTATTTACTAACTAAAGGAAAAGAAGCGAACGTGAAGATGGGAGAAATTTCGTTCATTTTTTTGATGAATATGAACAAGATCCGTTCGAACAGCGTCTGAGCTACGGAAAATAGCAACTCCCCCGACAGAGGTACATGGCAGATTTCAAAGTTATATAGAACAAGATAGTTACCACACTCCCCATATGAATAATGCAATTCTTTTCTGCCACTCTTACGGCGGGCAAATCGCTCACTATAGAGCGCGCTTGATACGACGGGTGATACACTCTTATCAAATCATCATATGAAATGTGAAGTGATTAACCATGATCAACTGCTGCATGTGAAATTTTTTAATGTGAATTGAAACATTTATAATGATTTAAATATTTAGTTATTGATAAAATGGCCTATTGTTGTGTTCCTAATTGTAAGACTGGGTATAAAAACAGCAGCAAGCGAGATAAAAATGGGGAAAAGCTACACTTATTGTATGTTCCAAAGGTAAGATTTTTCAAAGTTTCATTACTTCACAAAAATTGGAAGGGAGGAAGGGGTCTAATCGAAATTTTTGTAATAACTAAAAGTATTTGTACAACTTCAAGCTACAACTTTTGTTTGAAATTTTTTTCAATCGGGCCCCTTTCCTCCCCCCCTGTTTTTAAAAATGTATTTGAAGGAGTTGGATTATCCAAAATTGGTGGGGAGGGAGGGATCCGATTGAAATTTTTGTTATCACCAAAATTATTCCTAGTACTTCAAGCTACAACTTTTGTTTGAAAATTTTTTCAATCGGGCCCCTTACCCTCCCCCTGTTTTCAATAATGTATTTGAATGAGTTGGATTATCCAAAATTGGAGGGGAGGGAGGGGTCCAATCGCAATTTTTGTGATAACCAAAGGTATTAGCGAAACTTCAAGCTACAACTTTTTATTGAAAACTTTTTCAATTGAGCCCCTCTCTCTCCACTTATTTTGCATAACACTCCCAAAATACTAATTAAAAATTGAAGGGGGAAGGGGAAATGGGTCCAATTGAAAAAAATTTGCAACAAACTTGTAGCTCAAAGTTTTAGGAAAAATTTTGGCCATGACAAAAATTGCGATTGGACCTCTCCCTTCCCTCCAATTTTGGATAATCCAACTCATTCAAATACATTATTGAAAACAGGGGGAGGGTAAGGGGTCCGATTGAAAAAATTTTCAAACAAAAGTTGTAGCTTGAAGTACTAGGAATAATTTTGGTGATAACAAAAATTTCAATCGGATCCCTCCCTCCCCACCAATTTTGGATAATCCAACTCCTTCAAATACATTTTTAAAAACAGGGGGGAGGTAAGGGGCCCGATTGAAAAAATTTTCAAACAAAAGTTGTAGCTTGAAGTTGTACAAATACTTTTAGTTATTACAAAAATTTCGATTAGACCCCTTCCTCCCTTCCAATTTTGACTATAAAGTATTATGTAGCACTGGACTTGGTAAAAATTTATCGAAGTTGCACCCCATGAATGTAAACAAAACAATCAATCTAGACGTTAGTTGAAAATTATAGCAAAAATGCAAAATTAGTAATTTACTGAAAGTAAAAATGAAAATTTCGCGGGTAATTCATTCAAATCAAATTTAAAATTGAATCAATCCATTAACTTTCAATATAATTCAATGCATTATATGTATCACCCGTCGAATGCAGCGCTCTCAGTGATGTACTTTGGCGAAATGGGCGTGGCTAACCGGAGTGTGGTAACTATCTTGTTCTATATAACTTTGGCAGATTTACAGGATCAGTGAGTGATGATCGTAGTTCCAATGTAGTTGGACCACGCCGAATTCAAATTCAACGAGTATGAGCTATGAACAAGTCCTCCAATCTCTTCAAAGTAGGCAACCATATTTATGTTAAAGTGTACCGGAGCGGAGGTACCTATAAAATTAGGAAAATTCATTTTATTTTTTTCAAATAGCGGAAATTGTAGAGAAAAGCTTTCTGTGCAAAACAAAAAAAAGAAATTCAGTCTAGCTCAATAATTTTTGACAAAGTTACAATTTTTCAAATGTTTTTTTGAATTGAAAATTTTCGATTTTTTCTCAAATTTTTTCATTTTTGCGTTTTACGCAGCCGAAAATATTTTCCTAAACGAGATCCACATACTGTTTTGTAGAAAAAAATTTTCTCTGCAAAATGGAACAAAATTTTTCAACCTAGCTGAATTTTTGATCGAGTTATAGAATTTTAAATTTTTAAAAATTACGCAAAAACCAGAGTTTGAAAGAATTTTGAAAATTGAAAATTCTATAACTAGTATAAGTCGATCAGCTAGGTTGAAAAATTTTGTTCCATTTTGTACAGAAAAATTGGGTCTACAAAATACAACATAGGTATTATGGATCTCGTCCAGGAAAATATTTTCGGTTGCGTACAGGGCAAAAATAAAAAATTAAAAAAAATTCAATTTAAAAAAAAAATTAAAAATCATAACTTTTTCAAAAATCAAGCTAGACTAAAAATCTTTTTATTTTTATTTGTAGAGAACATTTTTCTCTACATTTGAATAATCCTTTGAGTATTGACCACATTCGAACGAAGATTCACTGTTTATGTTGATACACACTCACACAAAGACACATACAGCCACGGCGGTGGAAAATTGAAAACAACGTTAGCTCTTTGCGTTTCGCATATATCTAAAATTTCACTGTTTTTGAAGTGATTTTTTAATCATGAAAATGAAAATTATGAATAATGGAAAAATTGTAGGTGGAAAGCTCATGAAATCAGCTTTCTAATGAAGTATTTACATTGCAAATACCTTTAATATTTTTAAAAATATGGCCTTATCAGTTCAAATATTTCGTGAACATTCACGCGACCAACATGATTTCGGCCGTGTTATTCATCTTAAAATTTAGTTTTATTAAAAAAAACGCTAGGATCGCTATATAAAATCAAAAATTTTCATTGAAGTAAATTTTCGTTTTTTATCTTTTACGTACCAATTTTCTCTCTTCCTTCAATAATATTGTCATTTCAATCAATAAAAAGCATAATTACTTGACAATATAGTATAAAAAATTGAAAATTAAAGTTACTAAAATTTGCAAACAGTTAGCTGATAAGAGGTAGCAAAAGTGATAAAGCTATAGTTTTGGACAGAATGGATCAATTTAGAAGGTAGATACGTCAAAAGAAAGCTCTTTTCATGCGCTTTTCGATTTTAAAATAGGTAATATATTAAAATTAATCTAATTACGATGCCGAAAAATGCAATTGAAAATCATGAAAATCTTATATATATGGCAATCGCTCATGCTTAACGTTGTTTTCATTTTTTTTCCGTCGTATCACTTTGTTTATGTTGCTTAAACGTTCGTTCAATCTCGTTCGAATGTGGTCAATTGCGCTCTTCAGGACAGTCACTACATATGCGAAATCGACGTATTTTTCTTGCTCCATATCATTTTATTATTAATACTCAAAGAGTCAAGCATGAATTTGGCTGATATTTTTACCAAGTCATTGGCTAAGGATAAATTGATAAAATTTTGCTATAATATTGTACTTCGAAACTAATATTATTTTGTTGTTTTATTCTTTACAGGTTATTATTGACCTAGGATAAATGATAATGAATGCTTTTTAATCGATGTTCCAGTTACTTGAATCAACTATATACGACGGAATGTTGAAATTTCGGTATTTACCATAATTACTTAATACAAAGTTGATGCAGTAACACAGAAACGAATCTTATATTTTTGTTCTTTGAAATATCTTTTTACTACGCAGTTGTATTTTAATTTTTCAACACATTTTTTACTCCATTATTTTTGTACGTTTTATATTTTTATTTCGATTTATATTACGGAATACTGTTCGAAGGAAGTAATTAAAATATATAAATATTTTCGTTGGTCCATTTTCTTTTAAATTCTATCGGCAAAACTGAAAAGGTTTGAAAAGGTGCACCAAGCACCAAAAACAAAAATTTGCTTATCACTAATTTTTCAAATGTTATCACGACCAAATCTTGACAAAATGCACCTTTATTAGTTGAAATTAGCGAAATCATCACAACACAGTCATCTTTTTTAAAGAAAAAATCTAAACAAAGGTCACCTTTTCAATACCTACTTGATTGATAGTGTACACTAGCGCGCCATACCTACCCTGGTTCGAATACCTACCTACTTGGTATAGTTTGACGTAAGTATGGTTGCATACCTCGAAGAAATAAGGGGGCTTGTTCATGGCAAATAACATTTTCCTTTCAAACTAAAAAATTAATACGCCATGGGAGGCGGTTCTTTTTTATATGTATAATCAGTACACTAATTACCCAACATTTTGATTCCCAAACGAAGTTTTCATACATATTTCTACAGTGCATATTTTCCGAGCCGGAAGGGCAATACATACCCAAAGTTATTATATAGGAGGTTAGCTCACTCGGATGCAACCCGCAACACTTTGACGTCACTGCGGACCGTTTCATTTCATTTAACATGAAACTCCTATGTAATTTAACATACTTTAATTATAATCACCCCATTTTTGACTTTTGAGCTATACTTATTGATTAAAAACACACAGTAATTCAACATCTGCTAATTCTACAAAATCCTGCTAGTTATTTTCAATTTTACATTGAATTTACCAAGTCCAGCACCACATAAATACTTTATATTCAAAATTGGAGGAGAAAAAGAGGTCCAATCAAAATTTTTGTAATAACATAAAATATACTTTATATTTCAGTCTACAACTTTTGTTTGAAACTTTTTTTAATTGGATCACTTTTTCCTGTCTTATTTTGCGTTTATAAGTTATAAATGCAAAATAAGACAGGAGAAAGTGGTCCAATTAAAAAAAGTTTCAAACAAAAGTTGTAGAAAAATATTCTAGGAATAATTTTGGTTATTATAAAAATTCCGATTAAACCCTTCTTTCCCATCCAATTTCAATATTAACAGTCTAATGTAGGATTGCACCGGATTGCACTTGGAAAAAGTTCAACAACAAACATGCGCGCGCAATGGAGTTCGTTGCGCGCGACATGTTTTTCTCTCTGTTTCTTTAGTTAACGACCAAAATTCAGCTCAAAATTTATTTTTTATTTTTTGAAAACATTTGTGAGACACCTCAAACTAAAAATATATACCTCAAAAGTCAAAAGTAGAGTAATAATTATCAAACTAGGTTAAATTGCATTATTTTCAATTTTTATTGGAAGGTAGTTCAAAATGATGTCTACGTACAAATTTACAGCCTGATCGGGTCAGTTTTGAGTAGGTTATGGCAATTTTATGAAATTTTTTGGAAGCAAAAAGTGGAAAATTCAACTCTTCTTACTTTTCATCTTTTATATTGGCTCAAATTTTGAGCAAATCAAAAAATTAAGACTAAATTATTCGGTCGGAAATTTAATTTCTTACAAAAAAGGTCCTCTTCACTTTTTGCCTATCTTCAATATTTCAGGAGTTATTTGAGAAAATCAAACAAAATTATAGATGTAAACTCCTGAAATATTGAAGATAGGCAAAAAATGAAGAGAACCTTTTTTGTAGGAAATTAAATTTCCAACCATGTATTAGCCTTGGTTTTTTGATTCGCTCAAAATTTGAGCCGATATCTTGATTTAAAAATTTGAAATTTCATTCAAAATTTGGAATTTTTTGTTTAAAGAATGGCAACACTGCCTGCAATTTTTTTTTCAAAAATGCACTAAGCAGTGAATTTGGGTTCACATGGAGTGGCTGAATGATGTCCCAAAAATCGGCAGGATCAGATGAATGAAATGGACATTGTGAGAATTTTAAATTTTGAACTGCCCTCCTGTAAAATTTGTATTTCGGACTAAAACCTGGTTTTCTTATGCCAGGTCACTTTGAAACTTGAAATTTTTTCTCCAAATTTACAAAATGGAAAGAGGTAAAGAACGAAATATGAAAAATCCAAATGTATCAAACCAATACAAACTCAAAAAACCAATTAACAACTGATACTATTTTGGATTTTTCTTGATAATGAAATGAAAATTCAACCCAACGCCACCCAACGCGGAAAATCTTGCGGGAAAATGGAACAAAAAATCAAGCAAACTCAACACCCACAGCAACTGACAACCCTCTGGAAAATCGTTACAATACGAATAGATGATATTGCGCTGTGCTGTGCTGATAACACACTATCGAATTTGAACGTTTTCCTTTTCTCAGTATTTTCCTGCACTAGGTACATCACAATAAATTACAATTCATGATTGAATAACAAAAATGTTTACCAAATGAGTTGATCAAAATCTTAAGGGTGAGTTTTTTGAAAGTACTTAGCTACTTACCCACTATACTAATCAATATGCACGTAAATAATTTTTGAGAATAATATTATTTCTCTACCATTTCTAATCATTTTATCTCCTAATCAATCATAAATAGAATTAAATTGTTTTTCCATAAGAAATAAAAAAATAAAATTAAAAATTCTGTGTTTTATAATTTTGTATTTTTTTTGTAGGTACCTTCCAACATTATCCATCGTGAAGTTCAATTAAACTGGAGCTTGAACTTCGATGATGTCTGGAGCTCCTTTGATAACACTGAAGGAGACAAAATTCAATAGCAATTCTCGTTTTAAAACTCTATCTGATGAAGATCTTTTCACCGATGAAGTGGAACCATTGAACAGCATCTTTTCTAAATTCAAATATTGGTTTGTAATTATATTTTAAATTATGGATCTACCTACTTATTCTGAAGCAAATAATTTTTGAAATGTGTTTGTTGATAGGCCACGAAATGGAAACAAAATATATACGAAGAAATCGATGCTTTTTTGCGGATTTTTATTATTTGTCGTCGGATTTTTAATTGGTTTTTTAATTTTTGGACGGATCAATTTTTCTTTTAATATTCTTCCGGTAGAGAAATCGATTTCCATACACGACTTTCAAGAGATATTTCAACGTTCCCAAACGATTCACGAAATGTGAGTATTATATTATGATCAATATGTAGTTTTTTTTGATAGAGTACTAGGTAGGTACCTACCTATTTCGATGAAAATTATTATCGAGTTGACTAATTGCATTCAACTATGAAAAATCGAAAATGCAATGGAAAGTATAGCTAAGTGGAATTTTTTTCTATCTCGTGTGGAGTTTTGCCAAATAACATACATCATTTTTGTCCCAAGGATGAAGCTATGAAGCTTTCGAGTGACTATTTCTTTCGCCTGTGACTATTTATACCTACTTGAGATTTTTAAAATAGAGGGCTATAGCCTATATCAGATGAAGAATTGATGTCAAGTTGAAAAATAGGTATCCAAGTGCATTAGTTAATTATTGAAATCTCAGTAAAAATTTGAAATCATCCAATTAGTACCTAACCTACCTAATATTACTGAGTTAAAAAAAACAACGAAGTCATCGAAAACTCTGTAATTTATAATGTATTTGATGAAGATCCAAGAATTCAGAAAATGTTTCTTATTATTATAGTTCGTTATATTTTTTAATAGTTCACTAGTTGAATGCTCGATTCATCAATTTTCCAAAAAACATGCTCTCATAAAATTCATACATTTATTGGCCAAACAATTATGTAAAAAAAATCTCACATACGCTTACATTATTCTTAAATAAGTAAGTAATAAATTTACATTCATTTTCAAGCAAGACGTTTCAATTTTTAACGTCATTTGCCAAAGAAAACAAAGCTATGGTCTCTGAAATAAACCTTGAAACATACTTACATCCGTCAACACTCAATCTTACCATAGTTTTTCATTTTCCGAGTCGATCGTATAGGTTCTTGAATTGTCCAGTTGAAAAAAAATAATTACTCTCGTATAAATGCATGTATTCGTTGTTGATAAAATAATTTAGACTGTTCGTTGTATACATAGACGAGTGCGAGAAAAAAACATTAAAATTTTATTTTAGTTTGGTGTTATGAAAGATTTTTGGCGCGACTGTAACTTTTTCATGCTAACTAGTGTATGCCGGCGTTATCATTTTCTCTAATTTCGGCTTATTAATAAAATGCGAGAAGAAAGTCATCGTATTGTTGTGTCTGTTTACCTTCATTTGCAACATGAATCGCGTGCTAAGTTTCCCTCAGTCGCAAACTTGTGATAGTCCTTCCGAAGTTGTATCGAAACGATTTTGTTTTTCGTGTATTTTTTCCATTTCTTTCATATCGGTGATTTTGGGTAAGTTGAGTGAAAAATCGACAATTTAATGACGAGTAATTCATCGTACCTACTAATAAAAACATTAATGTGATATCTACCTAGGTTATTTATTGGGATCGAAACAAAATTCATTTGCTCCAGTTGGACCCTGCGTATTTGATCAAAATCGAACTAATTT
Organism: Balanococcus diminutus; assembly: GCA_959613365.1. Taxonomy (NCBI): domain Eukaryota; kingdom Metazoa; phylum Arthropoda; class Insecta; order Hemiptera; family Pseudococcidae; genus Balanococcus; species Balanococcus diminutus. The sequence continues at coordinate 24,390,597 of OY390718.1, forward strand.
TGAAATCAATATCACAAATGACGATTTACTCAGAAATTTAAAATTATCAAATAAGTAATTAAAATTGAAACAATTATTTTTTCATCACTAAAACTACTTACCTACTCCTATTTGCTTCAATAAGTATAATTATAATTAATTAATTAATTAAATAATGGATGTAAAAAAAAATTATTTATAGAAGTAAATTAGCTATTTAATTAATTATTATGCGTTACTAAACAATTTTGTTTTAATTTTTATAAAATTTTACACTTAACCACGATTTGGCGTAATTCACAAGTAGCCTCAAAAGAGCTGTTAAATAAAAGCACGTTTTATAAAATAAGTTTGCTCTATATGTTTGTCTTCGTGTGTTTGTTTAATTTGAATTACTTTTGATACCTACTTAGTACTTGGATACCTATAATATCACGTATATATCTACGAATGTTTTTTCAGAGATTCCAATTCATCGTATGGAAAGACACTCAATACGAATTACGAAGAAGCTGTACTTTTAAAGCAACATTTCGAGAAACATAAATTTGATGAAGTATCACCTATATTTACTTCAAATGTACTGCTTACCTTCAAGAACAAAGATATGCCAGATGCGGTAAGATGTGCTTCAAAATTATCTACTTTAAATAGGTACCTACTTCACAGTGTTGTCGATATCTTCATTTCGTTATTTTTGTTTTGAAAAACAATTTTTAATTTTTTGGGTGAAAAAATTTTGAGAGAGGAAAAACTCAACTCTAGATCTATTTTTTTATATCTGATTAATTTTAGCCTCAATTCTTTTAAAGAAGAAAAAAATTTCATAAAATAAAATAAAATTTTAAAGTCAACGTAAGAAAATTTCTTAATTTTTTAAGAGAAAAAAAATCTCTCAGTTTTTTCAGGAAAAATTTTTTTTTGATTTTTTTTTTCACTTCTTTGGAAGAAAAATTCCATTTTTTAGAATAAAATATTTTTCTAATTTTTGTAGAAAAAATCTTTAAAAATTTCAATTTATTTCAAAAAGAACCCAATCATTCATCTACTTCTTTAAAAAAAATCTTCAATTTTTTTTCGGAAAAGAAGTCTTATAATTATTAATTCTTTTCGTGAAAGTTTTTTTTTTCTTCTTCTTTCTTTTCTTAAGTCAGCGTAAAAATAAGACAATAAGTAATTGAAAATTTTCTAATTTACCTATATCATGAAGGATCATGAAGGAAATCTTTCAATTTTTTAGCATTTAAAATCTTTTGATTTTTTTAGAAGAAAAAAATTGTTGAGCAATTTAAGAAAAGAAAAAACTAACTTTTTTAGATAAAATCTCAATTTTTTCCTTGACTTTATGAAGAAAAAAAATCATTTTTCTAGGAAAATCTCTGATTTTTTCCAAAAAATCATTTGACTTTTTTGGAGTACAAAAAAAAACTATCCAAATTTTTTCGAGAAAAAATCTCTAGATAGGTTTGTAGAAAAGATCTCTAAATTTTTTGCAACAAAAAACTTTAAATTTTTCGGAGAATAAAATCATGTTTTTTTGAAAAGAAATCTAATTTTTGCGGAAAAAATTTTTTTCAAACATTTTGCAGAAAATGAATAGGTAAAAAATATAATTTTTCTTGAAAAAAAAAACTTTGAATTTTTTAGAGGATTTTTTTTTTCAAATTTTCTGTACCTACCTATAGGTAATAAATTTAATGGTTCCCGGACAAAACCCCGAATACGCTTTCCCGAATAGGTTGTTTCCCGAATGATTTTTTTCCCGAAGAACCCGTTTTCCCGAATCCCATTTTCCCGAATCCCATTTTCCCAAATCGTTATTATTTCGGGAAAATTTCTTTTATTTTTTGAAAATGATATATGGATTCGGGAAAACGGGTTCTTCGGGAAAAAAAACATTCGGGAAATTTACCCTTCGGGAAACCGAATTCGGGAAAATGTACCAGAATCAAATTTAATACCTATAAAATATTTTGTAATTAAAAAAAAAATTGTTCCTGATGGGATAAAAGAATTCTCAATTTTTTTGGAGAAAAATCTCTTATCTGCAGTGAAATATTTTTTTCCTGAAAAGGTACCTATTATAATACTCTCTCTTTTTGACAAAAGGAGTCCCTTATTTTTAATAAAAGTTACTCGTCATTTTTTTTTAAACAAAAAAAAAAACTTCATTATTTGAAATCAAAAAATTAAAAAAACTCTAAATTTTTCAAAAGAAACAATCTTTTTTTTTTTTGTTAAAAATTTCTTTTAACTTTTTTGCAGTAGGTAAAAATCTCTAAACTTTTTGGAGAGAAAAAAATATTTTTTGGGAGAAATTTTTTTTTGTGATTTTGGCAATAGGTAGTTAGGTATAGGTACCTACGTGAAAATCTCTGGATTTTTCAGGGGAAGAAAATCTCCAATTTTGTTTAACGAAAAAACTTCATTTTTTGAAACCAAAAAATCTTTGTAATTTTTTCAACATAAAAAATAAAAAACAGAACTTTTTTTAAGAAGAAAAACTCTAAATTTTTCAAAAGAAAAACAAAAAATCAATTTTTTGGGAAAAATTTTCTCAGCTTTCTTGCAGTAAAAATCACTCAATTTTTTGGAGAAAAAAATCAATTTGAGGGGAGGGGGAAATATCTCGTATTTTTTGGAAAAGAAAATCTCCAAATTTTTAATGAGAAAAACACGTGTTTTTTGAGGAAAAATTTCTCACTTCTTTGAAGCAAAAATTTCCAAATTTTTTCCAAGAAAACAATTTAAATCTTTCAATACCTACTTTTGAGTAGTAAAAAAATTCAAATTGTCGAAAGAAAAAAACTTGTCAATTTTTTTTGTGTAAAAATCTCTAAATTTTTCAGGAGACAAAAATGTCTCATATTTTTTGGAGAAGTAAATCTTCGAATTTTTCAGGAGAAAAGACAACGCCAACATGTGTTTTTTTTGGGGGGGATTCTCAACTTCTTGGAAGCAAAAATTTCTAATTTTTTGGAGTAAAAATCTCCAAATTTTTTGCGAGAAAAAATCTCCAAATTTTTCAAGAAAAAATTACTAAAATTTTTTCGAGAAAAAATTACAAAAATCTCCAAATTTTTGCAAGAAAAAATTTCTAAAATTTTTTCGAGTGAAAATATTTAAATTTTTCTGCAGAAAAATATCAATTTTTGGAAAAATAATTTTTAAACTTTTTTTGGGTTGAAAATTTCTAAATTTTATGAAGAAGGAAATCTTTAACTTTTAGACGAAAATATCTCTCATATTTTTTTGGAGTAAAAAATCTCTAAATTTTTCAGTAAGTATGATGAAAATAGTTATCTCCAGGTGAATGTTTCAGGAGAAAAAAAAAACCTCATATTTTTTGATGCGAAAATGTCCAATTTTTTTTTAATTGTCCAAATTTTTCAGGGAAGGAAAATCTGTGTTTTTTTGGGAGGGGAATTTGGAGTAAAAATCTCGGTATTTTTTAAGAGGAAAAGATCCCTAAATTTTTCGAGTGAAGAAAATTTTTTAATTTTTTGTAGAGTAAAAATACTTTCTAAGTTTTTGAAGAAAGAAATCTTTGAATTTCATTTTAAATTTTTTGATATAAAATCTTCTCATTTCTTTTGGGGAACTAATCGAGATATGTACGCCCAAGTAAATGCCAAATTGTCGACCCTGTCTATTTCTAGCCTTCTTAGGTACTTTTATTAGTATCATCGACTTATGAACTCGACTAATTAATTACAGTTGGAAATCGTGGTGGATAAAGGAGAGCTCAGATACCGCAATGGGAGAAACGCTACATACAGTTATGTCATTCCAAACGATGCAAAAGTGATTAGCAATGTCACAAATCGTGTTTCTGTAAGTATCTGTAATTAAAATTTAAGAATTTCAAGTACAATAATCTTGATAGAAACAATACCTAATAACTGATTTATAATCACTTTATTTGAGTCAATTGACGACAAAAAGATTAACTGATCACTTGGCTAATAAATTGTGCTCAACAAATTGATGCGAGTACAATGGTATACCTATCTCTAATTCCAGGGATTACCGGTGTATGGGAACTTTGGCACCCAGGACGATTTCGATTATCTAATAGAAAAAGGCATATTACTACGAGGTTGCGTCATTTTATTAAGATTGGGCAAAATACCAATTTTAGAAAAAGTAAGTAGCGAAATTCTCGTCGAAAAGATGTTTCAGAAGATGCGTAAAATTCACTCGTAAATTCGCAGGTAACTGCTGCTCTGAGAAGAGGCGTTAATGGAGTTTTGTTATTCGCTGATCCGCAACAATATCCTAATGTTGATAAGTTTACCGTCACCGAAGAAATATCACCTACACTTTTGGCTGATTTACAAAAAGTGTACAACTCTTTAGGTATCTATTATTCTACAGCACTCAGTTGCAATGTATTGTTTCCTAAATTTTATTTTCACGAGTTTTACTACCTACGTACTTTTGATGACGATGCAGGGACGATTCAGCAAAACACATCTTTTAATGGAGTACCTGTTCAAATAATTGAAGCGATGACAGCTGAAAATATTTTAAGGTAGGTGAAGGTATCGATAGGTTTTTTTTTTTTTTTTTTTTTTTTTTTTGCAAACGATGCACTCACTCTTTTTATTGGTAAATTGGTAATATTATTTGTGATGATTTCAGAGAAATGGGAGTTATTAATAAATCTCCAGAATCATGGCGAGGCTCTTTGACTGCTCTATATTATATCGGACCAGGCTTCGTATTTCAAAGTGGCAGATTGGTTTTATATTCGTATTTTATTAATGTGAATTATACGACTTACGACGTAGCTGCTTATTTGAAAGGCAGCCACCACCATGGTAATTATCTACCCACGTCTCAAATTTAATTTCTCTTATCACTTTTCACTAGAAAATTGTAGGTTAGTTTGATTTTTTGTGTAAAATTTGAATCGCAAATGAAACGACGTAAAAAAAATGTTAATCGTGTTAAATTACGTATCATGACCCTTGATTTTGAAACGACAGTAGGTACGAGTGAAAGATAATATTTTGATAATATAGGTAGAATATACATTTGGTACAGGTACATATCAAATTTACTAAAACGTTTCCAAATTAATTTTATTTGCCTATGAATTAGATCGTTACATTATGGTAGGAAATAGAAGAAGAACATTAAATAATGATGAAAACATTTCTCAAAGCACCAATACTTTAATGGAGGTTTCGAAAGCATTATCGGAATTGAAAATGAACCAAGGTAGATCTTTCATAGTAATAATAATAAACAGACCATCACTTCCGAATTTTTGATAGGTACATGTATTCTTTATACCTATTTCATAATTTTTGTTATCAGGATGGAATCCAAAAACGACCATAGTATTTTGTAGTTTTGGCTTGGGAGAAGCAGAAATGATCTCGGAAGATTCATGGGTACAGATAAATAAACATTTAATTGAACAAAGAGCTGTTTCGTATTTAGATATAAAACAACCAACCCTAGGTACAAATTTCAAATTAAATAAATAGGTACCTATCTTCGTGTAAAATAACCTGGGATATTTAATTTTTATATAAAGGTTTGGAGTATTTGAACGTGAGATCAAGTCCAGTGTTGGTAGATTTATTCGAACGTGTCGCTACATTTGTGGAAAATCCAAATTCCGAAGAAAAAGCAGGCGATAAAAAATCTCTTTTTGACGTATGGCGTCTTCAGAAAAAATTTATTTACAGTGATTACAGGTCGGTGCTTAAAGAAATATGTAGAATGATCATGCGCCTATAAAATTCCTACGTATAAATAATGTTTTGTTGTTGCAGGCAGAAAATCTTAGATAATAAACACAATTTAACGAGATCACAAATTCATTTGAAAATGGAAATTCCTGCTTTTGAAACTGAAAACAGATTATTCGAGTCTTTTGGAATACCTGTTCTCAGTGTAGGGTATACTGCTAACGAAGTAAGTGAATGGCATGAATTTTCTACATAATATAAATAAAAGTGTGCACTTGACTTTTTTCGAAGAGGCGACGAGATAAAAAAATTTCAATGTTGAAAGAGAGAATGTTTTCTCTCCCCAAAAATAAGAGATTTTTTGCTCCAAAAAATTAAGAAATTTTTTTTCCCACAAATAATTGAATACCTAGATAGATACCTACTCGTAGATAGTTATTAGGTAATCCTTTTTTTCAAAAAAAAAAAAAAGAAAGATTGTTCTACTCCGAGAAATAAAAAACCCCTTTTCACCAAAAAAAATAAAAAATTGTTGATTTAAAAAAAATGCTCTTCCCCCTTTGAAAATTGAGGAATATTTTTACTCCATGATCCAAAAAAATATTTTTTTTTTCTTCAATTTTTTTTCTTTAAAAAGTAAAACTAGAGGTTTTCCGAAAAAATTCAAAGATTTTTTTAACGATTTTTTCTCCAAAATATAAAATATTTAAAAAAAGAAATTTTTGGCTCCAAAAAATTTGAAAAAAGTTTTCAAAAAAAATCACCAAAAAAAATATGAAAAATTTTCCTCCTGAAAATTGAGGAATATTTTTACTCCATAATCAGCGTTGCCAAATGGAAATTCGAAAAAATCAGGTGATTATTTCTCGAAAAATCAGGAGATTCAGGAGAAACGAATTTCCGTGGAAAAACAGTAGATTTCAGTTTTCCATTAAAAAGTAGTAAATTTCTGAAGTTTTTCATGAAAAAGTAGTAGATTTCAGGAGTTTTTCATAAAACAGAATAGGTTCAGGAGTTTATTTACTTATTTTTTATTTTTTCATGATACATGATGTATAAGGTCCTGTTGTCATTGGAAAAATATATTGAGTGAAAAATCGGTCGTAAAAATTCAAAAAAAAAATTGTTTCCCTTTTTTTTGAATCACATTTTACAAAATATTAAAATTTGTTGAAAAAATCAGGAGATTTCTGTTGAAAATCACGGAATTTTTGCTAAAAAATCAGGAGAAATTTTGAAAAATCAGGAATCTTTGCTGAAAATCAGGAGATCAGGAGAAAATCAGTACACCCTCAAAAAAGTAGGAGATCTCCTGAAAAATCAGGAGCGTTGGCAACGCTGTCCATAATCCCAAAAATTTGCCTTTAAAAAAATACAAACTAGAAATTTTTTCCGAAAAAAATTGAAAGATTTTTTCAAAAACTTTTTGAAAAGTGAGATTTTTTCAATAATTTTTTCTCCAATAAGATAGATTTTTTTAAATCAGAAATTTTCGGCTCCAAAAAATTTGAGAAATATTTCTGTTTCAAAAATTTGACAAATAGGTAAGAATTATATTTTTTTTTTAAATCAATTTTTTTTTTTAAGAAAATAAAAATAATTAATTCTTTGTCTCTATTTTTTGAAGAAACCTTTCATTTATTTGGATAAATTTTTTGGAATAAAAAAATTATCAAGGTATTTTTTTTTCTTCGAACAAACTGAAATTTACGAGAAAAAAAAATATGTACCTAGATAATTTTTTTATCCTGAAAAAATAGAGAAATTTTCATCTCCCAAAAAAAACTCCAAAATATTTTTGTTAAAATTTGAGAAACAGGTAACTTGGTACAAGTCCAAAAAAATGAAAGTTTTCTTGAAAAAATCGAGACAAAGAATTGAGTGTTTTTCCTCACGAAAATAAAATAAAATTTTCCTTAAAAATTACAAAAAAGCGATATTTTGTCTCTAAAAAATTTGAAAGAGTTTTTTCAAAACTTCAAGCAACTTGAGATATTCCAATTATTCCAAAAAAATTCAGCAACTTTTTACTCCACAAAAAGGAGATTTTGTTTCTCTCTGAAAATAAGAACTTTCTTTCTACGAGGACAAGCAAACTGTGATTTTTTTTCTCTCCAAAAAAACACAGTTATTTTTGTTAAAATTTGAGACATATTTTCACTTCACTTCAAAAAGACTGAGATATTTATTTTTATCCCAAGAAAATTCAGGGATTTTTTTTCTCAAAAAAATGAGACTTTTTGGAGAAGAAAATAAGTTTTTTTATTCTCAAAGATTAATTAAGGATATTTTTCTCTGAAAAAACTGAAAGAGTTTTTTTCTACAAACAAAAAAATATTTTTTTTTCTCCAAAAATGAGAGATTCTAAATTTCTCTTCAAAAAACTGATTGAGTTTTTTTCCAAAAAATTGATAGAATTTTCTACTTTAAAAAATGAGAATTTAAATAGGTATAAAGAAATTTTTTTTATACCTACCTACTTCAAAAAAATGAGATTTTTTTTTTATAAAAGAAGAGGTATTTTTTTCTTCAAAAAAACAATGATTTTTATGCCGATAAAATTTTTAAAATATTTTTAATCCAAAAAAATTGGGACATTTCTTTCTCCAAAATAACTAATAGGTAGGTACCTAATTATTTTTTTTTTTTAAATTGAAATTTTCCTCGAAAAAATTGACATATTTTTTATTCTAAGAAAATTCAAAAAAAATTTCTATAAAAGAATCACGAAAAATATTTTCTCTGAAAAAATGTAAAATTTTTTACCACAAAAATGATTCAGTAGTTTTCTCTCCCAGAAAATTTATTATTTTTTTCTTCAAAAAATTGCGACAAAAATTAAGATTTTCTTATGAAATTTTTTAAAAATAATTCCTTCCCTAAAAAATGAAGTATTTTTTTCTCCAAAAATATTACATATTTTCTTGCACAAAAATTGAAATTTTCTTCAATTTTTTTTTTAAATTGAGAAATTTTTTTATACCAATCTATTTTAAAAAATTGGTACTTTTTTGATCCCAAAAAAATTGAAAACGTTTTTCTTCAAAGAAAGAGCTTTTATTAAAGTAATGTGTAAGTATTTAATTTTTGTATTTTGGCCCGGGACATTTTTAGGGTGTCGTTCCCTGGACAGTAGACACCACTTTATCTCATTTCACTTTCAAAATTTTAAGAGAAGCTAGAACATTCGAGCTACTGCCAACTTTTAAAGACATTTACATCCGAGGTTTTTACTTTTTATAGGAGAATAAATCAATATTAAATGAAAATACAAATGGTGCGGTGAATATCTTTGAATACGAAAACGCAATTGTTCAGCTATGGACTCTAGTAACATTTTCATTTGCCAATAGTTTACTCATACCGTTTAACATTTCCGCGTATGGCTCAATTCTGAACAATTTTTATGAAGAGTTATACTTGGAAAATGTAAAACATCTGGAAAATACCAACTTGATTGATAGTTTTGGTAAGTAATACTTTGAAAAAAATGATTATTGATTGATTACCTACCAGTTTCATCAACAATACATTTTTCTTGTGTATCTCATTTAATTTTTTTTTTTTTCAGAACATTTTGGTGAATCGTTGAAAAATATGACATCAGATATTACGACATTTCAAAATAATTTACAAATGTTCGACGATAACAAGTAATGAAAAAGAAACTGTCTATTTCTGATCACGTGTTGGAAAATAATCGATTTCATAATTAGACTAATGTTACTTGTCAATTTAGATTATTGGAGTCGAGAATATTGAATGATAAGTTAATGCAAATTTACAGACTATTAAGATGTGATGATTTCAACGAAGATGACAAGTAAGTATCTAATCATAATATCTACCTACTATCTATTATGGGTTGAGTAGTGAGTATGGGTACCTTACCTACCTTCAATTAAAATCATACGAGAGACATCTCACGATTAACCACTACATTAATAATTTTAGATTATCGGAATCAACGGAAACCGAGTACCCAGTTTTCTTGTCACTACAGGAAGCTTTACTGGAAACTCAATTAAACATCGAAGACTGTAGAGTGGCTTTGAAAAAAACTCAAAATTGTTTTAGTGAAATTAATTTTATATTGGACGAATTCAGACTTAACTCGTGAATGAATCACGAATACGTTGAAAAAATTTATGTATACTGCCAATGAAAATATATTGGTAGACTTACCTACCTACCTAGGGGATGATTACGCTAATGAGACTTCGTTTTAAAGAAGTGACTGTAAAAAAATTACCACTTTTTATTCTATCATTAAATTTTAATACTGATAAGTGTTGTGTTGCATTTATACATAGACATAGATAGGTATAATAAGTTAGATAGAACGCCAAGTGAGTTTTTCATTAAACAAAAAAAAAAAAAAAAAAAATTATGGAATTACACTAGGGAACAATTTTTGAACTTTTCTCTGTGTTCGGGTCCAAAGTAGGCTTAATCGATAGTTTAGACCTAGAAACAAGACGCATTTTCTCATTTTTCGTTTTTATTTGTTTTTGTAGGTACAGGAGGTGTTCAAAGTTGCAAAAATCGCGGTTTTTGCACTTTTTAACTGCTCATAGCGGCATAAATATTGCTCTACGAAAAAAAACAATGGCAGATTCGGAATCTACGTTAAATTTTGAGAAAACATCTCTGTCCGTTTTTTCAATTTCAAATTTTAAAGTACCTTAGTAGCGTTTTAATTTTATTATCGAGATCGCCACCGTTCCGCGCGGAGACAGTCCGATGATTTTCGAATCGTTCCCACGCGGAACGTCGGCGGTCTTAGTGAAAAACTTGAAACGTTACCAAGGTACTTTAAAATTTGAAATTGAAAAAACGGACACCCAAGCGGCACACTCGATCGATAATATCGGAAGATGTAACGTATCGATAAAAAATCGTTTGAAAATCTATAGATGTTCTCACGATATTATAAAGATTTATCGGTACAATTTCATAGGCAAAAAATCTAAAAACTATCGAATTCGATATTATTAAGATTTTATGACGATATTTGTCAACGATACTATCGACAAAGAATATTAAATTTATCGATTCCGATTTTCCACCGATTTTGTGCAGATATTTGAAACTACATTATCGACAAAGAATATTAAATTTATCGAATTCGATTTTTTAACGATTTTGTAAAGATATTTAAAACTATATTATCGACAGATTATATGAAATTTCTCGACTCCGATATTTTACCGATTTTTTGACGATATTTGAAACTATATTATCGACAGATTATATTAAATTTATCGAATCCGATTTTTTACCGATTTTGTAAAGATATTTGAAACTATATTATCGGCACATAATATGCAATTTCTCGAATTCGATTTACTAACGATTGCGTGAAGATATTTGAAACTATATTATCGACACGCAATATGAAATTTCTCGATTTCGATTTTTTTACGATTATGTGACGATATTTGAAACTGTATTATCGACAAATAATCTGAAATTTCTCGAATTCGATTTTTCAACGATTTTATGACGATATTTGAAACTATATTATCGACACGTAATATGAAATTCCTCGAATTCGATTTTTCAACGATTTTGTGGCGATATTTGAAACTAAATTATCGACAAATAATCTGAAATTTGTCGAACGATTTTGTGACGATATTTGAAATTATTTCCAAATTTTAAAAATTGATGAAAATTTTTCTAAGTCCAACTCGTCTGGAAGTACTAAACTGCCTATTATAAGCGTTTTATTGCTAATTCCTCAACGATAAGGTATGGCATAGTGGTTAAGGAAGAGGAGTACCATGCAGGAGGTAGATGGTTCAAGCCCCACGGGTGGCAGATTTTTTATAATTTTTTTTGACTTTTTCTGAAATGATCCTCTTACCGCAACATGAATAATGTGTTTAGGCATAGTTTAATGTATTAATTATGCTAATTAAGGATTTTTAATTATAGAAAACAGCTAGTAAAAGACGAAAAATCGGAATAAAAAAAATCGATAAAAAATCGACAGAATATCGAATTCGATAAAGTGTCGCGTTAGTTCCGCCTAAATCGTGAAATTATCTTTCGATATTATAGATATATTATCGATAAAATATCTTACTATAATCTCGAAATTTTTGCTAACTATAATTCGTCGATAATCTATCTATATATCGAAAGATAATTTCACGATTTAGGCGGAACTAACGCGACACTTTATCGAATTCGATATTCTGTCGATTTTTTATTTCGATAATTTGTCGATTGTGCTGCTCGGGCAGAGATGTTTTCTCAAAATTTAACGTAGATTCCGAATCTGCCATTGGTTTTTTTCGTAGAGCAATATTTATGCCGCTATGAGCAGTTAAAAAGTGCAAAAACCGCGATTTTTGCAACTTTGAACACCTCCTGTACCCACAAAAACAAATAAAAACGAAAAATGAGAAAACGCGTCTTGTTTCTAGGTCTGAACTATCGATTAAGCCTATTTTGGACCGATTCGCAAAACGGCTGTTGACCTGTGTTATTTATTTACGTGTGTAGCTTGTTGATTGGCTTAATATTTTCATGAACATTTTTATCTTCCTATTTGATATGCAGTGCAATTTTTACATTAAGTATTGTGCTATGGGTTGTAAGTAGGTAGCTACCTAGCTGCCTAGCTACCTACCTACGCAATATAATTATTTGCAATCATAATACCTAGTTACCTACACAAGGTTTCTTTTCCCAAAATTTCTTCTGCGTTGGCGTGAGGCAACTCCACAGTCCACGCCCTCTGGTCGTCACACCTATGTACCTATATTTTTTCTTATTACCTAACCTACCTATCATTATTATTATTATATATTTTTTTTACATATCTTCAACTCCATTAAGTTTAATTTCAACAGATTGTACCTAAAGAAACCTTAACATTGAAAATAAGTTACCATTCTGTTAAAAAAAATCAATCGATGTGATAAATTTTGTGATTATTCAAATTATTCTAAACCAATGCTCATTCTTATTCTAAATCGAAACTGTCGTAGCATTGTGTCGTTAAATCTCAAAAATGGAAATTAAAATTATGTTGGGAAGTTGAGATCCTTCTAGTTATATATCTACGTATGTTTGTGCTTGGCAATATTAATTAAGTCATGACTGGCAACTTAGCAGTAGATTGGCAACTCGAGCTACAACCAAAATCTCAAAAAATAAAATGAGCTAAACACACACTAGATATAGAAAACTTCAAAAATGCAGAAATTAAACACGCGAACGTAACACATTACTACCTACAAATACAAAATAGGTTTTTTGAAGTAAAAGATTTCTCAGTTTCTTTCTTCTATTTTTTCGCATTTCTGAGAAAAAATCTAATTTATTGAAGTAAATAGTTTTTAATCAACTTTGGAAAAAAGTACATTCCTTTTGGAGAAAAAAATTCTAATTTTTTGAGTGATAAAATATTCCTCAATTTTTTTGAAAAATAAAATGTTTCAATTTTTAGGAGAAAACATTTCAATTTTTGGGATAAAAAATCTCTGTTTTTCAAAGGAAATTTTTTTTTGAGAAAAACTTTATTGGTTTCAATAGGTTTTTTTAACTTGCAATTTTTTAGAGTAAAATTATTTTATTTGGAGTAGAAAAATTCATTTTTTTTAATTGGTAAAAATTTTTATTTTTAGAGTAACAAAAATTAATCATTTTGGAATACTTGATAAATCTCACTTAGAAAACAAAAAATTGTAAGAATTTTTTTTTATTCATTTAATCCTCAGTTCATTTGTCAATTTTTTGAAAAAAAAAAACTTCCAACTTCCGAGTGTTTCAGTTTGTTTGAAAATTTTTTTTCAATTTTTTGGACTGAAAAATACGTTAATGTATTGAAGGGCCGAGAATAGATACTGTAAGATGGGGCTACTTTGAACAAAACACGTTTGAGTCGTTAAAAGTAGGGCTCCAGCCGCCTGTAATTGAAATTTTTTGATTTCAACTGTGCAAGGTGGACTAGTATACTACCCAGTCTATATTTCGTGGTGTTTTGTATCGTTATCAGCTTTAGTTTGTATTTCCCACGAGCTCGAAAGAAAACAATTTTCTTAAAAAAAAATCGAAAATAAAAAAACGCTAGAAAGGAGCGTCTAGAAAAAATATGATTTGGTTGAAATTGCACTAGGTAACATTTTTATTCCTTTCTATGGTGTTCGAAGAGTACAAATCACTCATTAAAAAAATTTTAGCTTTTGAATACTGCGTATGAAAAATACATTTATGTCGTGGGGCTACTTTGAACACTGTGATTTCTTTCTTAAAAACTGTTCGATGGTGGCCAAGTACGAGTGTAAGTAACGTAATCGCGCATGAATTTTGTTTGTAATATTCATAAATGTAGTTTTTAGGCATTTCGATGAAAAAAAGTCCGTATTTTCACAAAAAATCAATTTTTTTCTTAAAATTTTAACGAAATAACGATTTTTTAAAGAAATTTTGTTTTGAGGTCTCTAGATCTCGTTCTTGTGAACCGATTTCAACAAAACTTCGTAAGGTTCATACTTAGGATACCACTCATCGATCCCCCCACCCGCGATCACTCCATCTGCAACAGAAGGGCTTTGTTCAAAGTAGCCCCACTCGTGGGACTACTTCGAACAAAATTTTGAAAAATTGCATAGGCAAGGCAACACAGTTCAACGAAATAGGACAAAGACCAAAAGATAGAGCATTCGATGACGAAACTTTTTGTGAAAAGTTTTTTTTTGTAACTTCACGCAAAAAAAAGTTACGAGCAAAAACATACGAAAAAAGTGGAAATTTTGTTCAAAGTAGCCCCACTCTACGGTACGTTATTTTCAATAGAAAAAGACTTCATTCTTTTTTTTAGATCCAATACTTTTTTTAGAGAAAAAAAATCTAAAAATGACTGAACTTTCTTGAAATTTTTTTCACAGTCAACTTGAAAAATTCCTCAATTTTTTTAGAGTAAAAAAACAAAAATTGGTAAGAAAGAACTTCAATTTTTTTGAAAAAAATCGTATTGCTTTTTTAAAAATAAATCTCTTTCTTATAGAGAAAAAATCGTTTTTTTTTTGAAAGTTTTCGTTTAATCAACTTTTTTAAAATCATTTTTTTTTTAACTAAAAAAATTAGCTGAAAAATATTTTCTTTTCTTTTTGAAAAAAATTGCTTCAGTTTTATTTGAGAGATGAAAACGTAATACTTTTTACGAAGAAAAATCAGAACTATTATTTTAATTTTTTTTTCGAAATTTTTTTTCATTTTCAATTTTTTGGAGAAAAAATTGCACTTTTTTAGAATACCTACCTACCTAATAAACTTTTTTTTTTTAGAAAAAAAAATACTAATTTAATTTCTTGAGAAATAAATTCACCCAATTTTTTGAGATAAAGGAATCATCTGATTCTTTAAGACAAAATATCCTAAAACCTCCTAATTTTTTAAGAAAAACTCGCATTTTTTTCCAAAAAAAATATCACACAAATTACGTTTTAGAGTAAAGAAAGTCATTTTTTTTTTTGGAATAATAACATTCCAATTTTTTGAGAGAAAAAAAATCACACTAGGTATATTTTTTTATATTGAGAAAAATACCTACGTATGCTAAAATTACCTAACTTTTGGAGAAAAATCCCCTAATTTTCTAAATCACTTAATTTTCTGGGGAAAACACTGTAATATTTGGAAATTTTTTTGGAAGAAAAAATCATTCAATTTTTTGAGAAAAATGCTATTTTTTCATTAAAAAAAAATCATTCAATTTTCTGTGGAAAAAAATCATCTAATTTTTTGTAAAAAATATGCTAAAATCTCATAATTTTTGGAGAAAAATCCCCTTATTTTCTATAAAAAAAAACACCACACAATACATTAGTTATTTGGCTATTTTTTTAGAAGAAAAAAATCATTTAATTTTTTGAAGGAAAAAAATCTCAATTTCTGTCGCAATTATTTGAAAAGAAAACGTTCAAGTTTATTAATTTTTCTGGATTACCTACAAAATATTTCATAGATTTCAAAAAAATATTCTGTTTTTATTCAAAGAAATCTCAATTTTTTGAAGGAAAAAATCTCAAAAAATTTTTGAACTTTCTTGAATAACATTTTTTTTAAAAATATTTTCGTAATCAATGTAAAAAAATATTGTTTTTCATCTTATGTTTTTTTAACCAAAAAATAAACACAATTTTTCTGGATTTAAAAAATACTTTAAATTTTGTTTAATGTAAAAAAACTGGTAAAAATGCAAGTTGCCAGCCTACTGTACTTACTTAGTACATTTGCAATCGAATCTTTCATCAGAACATCACATTCAGAATATAGGCTTGCACTCGACTGTGATCATCACGAATATTACAATCAATAGATGATATTAAATACATATTAGTAGGGGAAAAAATTCTAACTAAATCGATAATATCAAAAATATTATACAGGTGTCTTTTTTTTTAGGTCTACGTGTAGCTTCTACTTAATCTGTTTGTAGTAAGGTGTTATAATCTTTATAATTAGGTATGTAATGTATGAATTTATGTAAATCTTTTCCTACGTTAAATTGTATCGTGTACTCACTAGGTATTTCATTGGTTTTTTTTTTCATGTGCGTTGGGTTTAAAATAAATGTTGCTTTTATGGTGTGAAATTTTTTCAAACAAAAATTCTACTCACTGCAACAAATTCTTTGCCATGGTACTTCATATCTTCAAAGGGAAAATTATATTGCAATTAGGCAACATTATTTTAAAAATATTCCATAAAATAATTCAAAGGCAAAAAAATCTAAAAATAAGTGACGCAAATTCTAATTAAAATTTTATAAATTTTCTTCAGACGTTTTATTGACAAATCATTATACCTACCTAACCGTATATCACGCAACAAAAACATGAATTTGTCAATTTTCAATAATTATGGCCCCTTGTACGTAGCAAAAAATATTATGAAACTGTTTTAAAAACATTAAAAACACTCGCACAAGGCCTAAAAACGACCCAGGTCATCAAAAAAAAATCAAAACGAAAAAAAAATTTCAAGGTCCCACCGAGATTTGAACTCGGATCGCTGGATTCAGAGTCCAGAATGCTAACCATTACACCATGGGACCTCAGTACGGAGTCGGCCATTATCAGCCACTATAGATGGTGCACCCTTCGGCGTTATCAATTCTGGTGATGAAATGGTTCGGTTTATCGTGTTTCTTAAAAAACTTCAAAGGAAATTATTTTAGAATTATTTTTAATTAATAATAATGTCGATCAGGTAATGAATTGTAATGAAAATGACGTCACAGATTCGTCACACCGACTACCAGTATTGATTGGTACATAACTCTTTCGCGCCGCACTCAATTCATTCCATTCCATTTTCCATCGTTTGCCAATGATGCGGTGATTACGGTCAAAAGACATGAATGGTACTGTACTTAACAGATTACTTACAGGTGAGTAATATTTATTTTACGATATTTAATTGTTTCGTTTTCATATTTTTATACAGATAAGCCTTCGTTTGAGCACGATCTAAAGAGGTATCAGCTATTTTCAAGTTTTAATATCGTGCACAAGCTTTAAAATGAGGTTATATTGTTATCATATCCTTATAATTCTACCTTATACTATAATTACTATTTTATTTTATCTAGAATGTTTAGAAAATTAGATAACTTTTATGCACCGAGCTCTTACCATTTCAAAGATTTATATAGGCAATCGTAGTTTTTTATCACTTTACGAAATACAGAAAACGAACCATCACTCGATTAGGTTCGTTTGTATTTTAAATTTAGCTTAGTCCAATTGATCACTTTTTATATGGTTTATTGAACTTGACCACTTCGAGTTATGGGTCAATTTCTTAAACATATAACAACTAGCAAAAGATTAATTGAAAAGAAACTCAGTTTTTATTAATTACCATTTACCCCTTCCTTTCCTTACTGTGCTTATACCGGTTATCGTTATCAACTTCCAACAACAAACTTCAAGCTACTTAAAAATTCATGAACTGAAGTAAATTTCAGTAGTGTACGTTGAATGGTGATCTTTGCGACTTGACTTCGAGTATAGTTCGTTGATTTATGAAACCTTTTCCCTAGAAAGTATGCCCCAATTAAATTCAACTGAGATTTTTGTGTCCGACGGTAATAATAATAGATTTTTAATTGTTTCGTGTCGAATTATTTTTTATTATTTTAATTTCACTAATTTATTCGTGTGATTTGCTGTTCTTAGGTCAAAAAGAAAAATTAGAATGTCACGTTTTGGTTTTATACGTTGGAGGAACAATTGGAATGATGAAAAATTCGGATGGAGGTAAATATTGAATTGTTTCCCAGTTAACTAACTACTCTTTAAGTTTTTTTGTTTAAAAAAATAATAATAATTCACTTTGCATTTAACGTTGAAAAAATATATATTTTTTAAATTGATCATTTAAGTTCGTTAGTTAAATACTTTAAAGAAAAATTATCGTTGTTTTTTTTTTTTTTTTATTCAAATAACCTCATTTTTTTACGATTCGTGTTGGCATCTGTTGCAATTTTACTTTTATGTTTTTCTTTCTCTGGTAGAAAAAAATCCAAATGATTTCTGTTTTAAAAGAAGTTCGTATTATGGAAGCTTATTTGGCAATCATTTTTTTCTAAAAAATAAATTATCGAATAGTTGCTCTGAAAATACATAATTAGGCCTATTTCAATTTTCAAATTATGTATTTCATTGAAAGCTTTCGCTAAAACTGAATGAATGAATGAATAACTCTTTATTGTAATATGAAGCATTTGCTTCCTTTACAACGTCTACGTATATAATAATATTACAGTAATGCAGAAAAAGGTATAATAATATTTAAAATAAAAATAATATAACTAGAACAATTACAGAGTATTTTCATTTTCGATGTTCATACTGAATTCATCCACCGAGTAAGAATGCTTTCGTTAAAAGCCATTCTTTCAGTAATTTTGTAAATCTTTTCAAAGTTGGGGTATTTTTAATGTTGGTGGGAATATGATTATAAATTTTTGCTGCCATGAAATCAACACTGGAATGATAAAATTTAGTTTTAAATTGATTACTATAGAGTAGCTGACTATTTCTGGTGTTATAGGTATGCTGTGAAAAGAGAAAGAGAAAAAAATTTTCATCGAGAACATTGATAAATTATAATTTTCATCTAGGTATTTTTTTAAAAAATTTATTTTTATTTTTCAGTAAAAATAGCCCATTAGATTTTGATTGGAATTTTATTCCGAACTGTGTTGTTATAATTTTTATTAAAACAGACTTTGAAATAGTGATGAACTGATGATAAACTTGTAAAAAAAAATCTATGATAATAATTATTGATATGTTTTCCTTGTAGAGAATTTTGAATAGTATAAGTATTGGTTACCTGATAAAGTGATGATAATTATTCTTTTTTCTACCTCGCTAGCTGAATCACCCCCATATTTTGCCATCATGTGAACTGTTTTGAACGGCTTTGGAGATTTTGATTTCCTAACTTGATGTTTTCACATGGTATGAAAGTTCAAAGATAGAAAATCGGGACTTTCTGTATACATTTTTCAAATAAAAGTTGTTGATTGAGTTCTTGGGAAAAATTTTAGTTATTACTAAAATTTAGATTGGACCCTCCCTCTCCTACAATCATTGTCTAATGCCACGTAATTGTATGCTTGATATTTAAAATTGAAGGGGAGGAAAGGGTCCAATTGAAAAAATTTTCAAACAAAAGTTGTAGATTGAAATCCTAGGAATAATTTTGATTATTACAAAAATTTCGATTGGACCCCTCATTCCCCTCCAATTTGGCCTTATACTACGTACATACCTGATATTCAAAATTGGAGGGAAGAGAAGGGTCCAATCGAAAAAATTTTCGAACAAAAGTTGTAGATTGAGATCCCAGGAATAATTTTGGTCATTACAAAAATTTCGATTGGACCCCCTCCCTCCCCTCTAGTCATTGTCTAATGCCACGTAGATACTTGATATTCAAAATTGGGGAATAGGGAAGGGTTTAATTGAAAAAATTTTCAATCAAAAGTTGTAAATTGAGATCCTAGGAATAATTTTGATTATTACAAAAATTTCGATTGGACCCCTCATTCCCCTCCAATTTGGCCTTATACTACGTACATACCTGATATTCAAAATTGGAGGGAAGAGAAGGGTCCAATCGAAAAATTTTTCAAACAAAAGTTGTAGATTGAAATCCCAGGAATAATTTTGGTCATTACAAAAATTTCGATTGGACCCCCTCCCTCCCCTCTAGTCATTGTCTAATGCCACGTAGATACTTGATATTCAAAATTGGGGAATAGGGAAGGGTTTAATTGAAAAAATTTTCAATCAAAAGTTGTAAATTGAGATCCTAGGAATAATTTTGATAATTACAAAAATTTCGATTGGACCCTTCACTCCCTTCCAATTTGTCCTTATACTACGTAGATACCTGATATTCAAAATTGGTGTGGAGGGAGGGACCTAATTGCAAAATTTTTCAAACAAAAGTTGTAGATTGAGATCTTTGGTTGCTATAAAAGTTTCACCTGGACCTCTCCTTCCCCTCAAATTTTGCATAAGACTTTCTGTGTAGTACCTATTAATCAAAATTGAAGGGAAAAAGGGTCAGGTGCTCAATATTAGATCTGAGTACTTCCTATTTCCATTTTGAATGAAGAAAAAATGTAAAAAAATAGAGATTTATGAAAAAGGGAATAGAATAAGTGATTCAGCCAGCGAGTTTTGTGCCAAAATATGCGATCTTTTTTCTACATTTTTTGCATATTTAAAATCGAATTTGAAAATTTATTACAGTTTATGTACCAAGTTCGGGTACCATGGTTGCCAAATTGCGTTCCGATCCTAAATTGCATGATCACAATTACGCGGAAAAGCGAAAAGAAATTGAGCAGGACCATCCATATCCAACACTAGTTTTACCGTAAGTACCGACCTAACTAATTACGAAAATATTAATTAATTTTTTAAATTAATAATTCGTAGAAAATCTCTGAAATAAACTACGTTCTTTAAAAAAAATTTCCCACATCAGTTGTACCTACCTTATTATGATTATTATCACGCCAATATTAACGTGATCGAGACGTTTTTTTATCGTATGATAATTAATTTTGAGTATTGTTATACATATTATCTATTTTGCTTACAAATCAGCCTGAGTTTATTTGTTGGCCAGGATGATTTTTCCTTTCAGATTGTACGAGCACGTGGGGGTATTTCTACGACTACGTCTTTGTAAAATATCATTCGCTTATGTACTTCATTGACTTATTGAGAACATTCAACCGACAAATGATTATTCATGATGTTCACGTGCTCAAGTGAATTAGTCGTACTTGAATTACTCAATAAAACTGGCGCACACCTTTAGTAAACTAAATTGAGCAGAAAACAGAAATTATGATAAAGAGATAGGAATAATCTGTAATTAGGTGGTACAATTGAATAGGTACACCTACCACATATTTTGCGTATCAAGTTAATTATTTTAAAAGGCTCGTATCTATGAATGAATTAATTGTGATTATTGTTTCAGTGAAATTCATCGAATGCGCAGAATCGTCTATTCTATCTACGAATACGATCCTTTAATTGATTCGTGTAATGTAACCTCTTCGCACTGGGATAAAATTGCTACCGATATTTATGTAAGTATAGAAGACTAATTTGAAAATGGACAGTCTCGTCCAATTGTGTCTAATTAACTATTGTGATGATTTATGTCGATAGAAAAATTACGAATTTTACGATGGATTTGTTATTCTACATGGCACAGATACCTTATCTTATACCGCATCTGCTCTCTCATTTATGCTTGAAAATCTTGGAAAGTCGGTGGTCGTTACTGGATCACAGGTACAATAATTTATCTAAAAAAAAAACCACTCGAGATAAAAATTGAAGTACCTACATAGTTTCGATAGGCGTTGAACTAATTAAGAATGCATTTCAATCGCTTATCGAATTTTTTTCTAGATAAACATATTTTTCATTCGAATTTAACACGTTTTTTATTTTAAAAAATTCAAATTTCAACGCCTATTTTATTTTTAGATCCCGATTTATGAAACTAGGACTGACGGCAGTGATAATTTCATCGGTTCTTTGATCATCGCTGGCAATTTCACCATCCCCGAAGTGACCGTGTTTTTCCACAATAAACTAATGCGAGGCAATAGGACTATCAAATTCAGCTCGAATACATTGGACGCATTTACATCACCAAATGCTGTCGAATTGGTCACACTGGGCACCGAAATCATTGGTAATTTTGACATTAGTTTTGATCGAATGATGTTGATGAATTGTGACTAAAATGCTTGTCACTTTTTTCTTATAGTCAACTGTCCACTGTGCAAGTAATCACTTACTTATTCGAAATTAGCTCGTCAAAAATTTTTATAATTTTTGTTAAGTTAGGCAATTCTTTTACATTCGTGTAGGTATTGTAAGTTGACTTTGAAATTTCTTGGGTGACTTTAAATTGATTTTTTCAATTCTTTTTGATTTTTTTTTTTTTTTTTTTTTTTTAATTTTTGGGAAATGCTTCTTTAGTGCCTATATTTTATTTTAAAAAATTTTAATTGAAAAGAAAGGGCTTTGCTTTCATTCCTGATTTTTGCAATTTTTTCCTTTCATTTGAAATTTAGGTTGCATGTTTCAAAGCTTTTTCAAGCTTTTGTTTTGTTGCATTTTTAATTAATTTGCTCGTTTTATTTTTCAGTGAATTACGATGAAATTTTTTGTTACGTAAATATGGATAAATTCACCATTCAAACGAATTTAAATGAAAATGTGGGATTGTTAAGGATTTTTCCTAATATTTCATTGCACTTGGTAACTATATTTTTTTATTAACAATATGTCGGATAGTAATAATAGCCAGAAACTTAGCATGCTAAGTTTTTTGAGTCTTTTTTTTATGCTACTAAAAGGACCTATACGTACCTATATAAAAAAAAATGGAGAAAAATTTTTTTAGAGCAAAAATATTTTTCATTTCATTTTTGTAGAAAAAATTTCAATTCATTTGTAAAAAAAAAAAGACATTTTTTACTCCAAACACACTAAGAAAATTTTTCATCCTAAAAAATTTTCTTAGTGTTTTTGGAGTAAAAAAAATTGAGTAACTATTTTGCTAGCAAAAATTTCATTGAGTAAAAAAAATTACTCTGTGTAAAGAAAAACATAAGTGTTTTATTTGGATTTTTTCACGTAAAAAAACTCAAAATTTTTTAAATAAAAATTTTTAAAAAAAATTTGGAGGTGAAAAATTGCTCATTATTTTTGAAATGGAAAAATTACACAAAAAATTGCTAAAATTGTTTGCCTTAAAAATTTGAAAAATTTTTGGAGAGAAAACTCTTATTTACTTGGAAAATAAAATTTTAAATTTTCGATAATTTCGCAATTTTTTGGATTGAAAAAATTCTCAATTTTTTGGAGTAACAATGGTAGTCAAATTTTTCACAGAAAAAATACCATTTTTTCATAAAAGTAATCTCCAAGTTTTAGAAAAAATCTTTCAATTTTTTTAAGGAAAGAAAATCTTTCTATTTCTCTTGGAGTAAAATATTTTGTGATTGAAAATTTTTTCAATTTTTCTGAAGTAAAAAATATTCCCCAAATTTTTAGCGAAAAAAATTATGATTCTTCTTTGAAGAAATAAATTATTCAATTTGGAGAAAAAAACTTTCAAGATACCCTGTGTTTTGAGAGTAGCAAAATTTCTCAATTTTTGAGCATAAAATTTCTCAAAATTTCTTTGGAACAGAAAACAAAAAAAAAAATGGTATAAAAAATTGCTCAAATTAAAGGGGGAATTTCTGATTTTTTTAAATGAGAAAAAGCTTCATTTTTTTGAAATTGAAGAGGGAATTTTTTTAGATATTTTTCTTTCTTTTTGGTGGTGGGGGAGGGGCGTAAGGATAACCAAATTTCTAAATGTTTTTGAAATAAATATTTTTTCTATTTTTTAGGATGAAAAATACTTGTTTTGTAAGAGTGAACATTTTTTGGATTGAAAAAATTCTCTATTTTTTGGAGCAATAATCTTCGTCAGATTTTTCAAAGAAAAAAAATCTTTTAAATTTTTCTTGGAGGAAAATATCTCATTTTTTGTGATTGAAAAATTCTTAATTTTACATGCCTCAAATTTTTAGCGAAAAAAAATCATTAATTTGTTTGAAGAAATCTTTCAAGTACCTACCCAATTTTTGAGAATAAAAATTGTTAAAAATTTTTTGGAAGAAAAAACTGAAAAGATTTTAAATAAAAAAAATGCTCAAATTTTCAGGGGAAAAATTTATGATTTTTTTTTTTGAGAAAAAACTTCTTTTTTCAAATTGAAGAGGGAAAAAATATTTTAGGCATTTTTTTTCTCTTTTTTGATGGGAAGAGGAAAGAACAAAATTTCTCAAAAATTCTTAAATGAAAAATATCTTTTCTATTTTTTTGGATAAAAAATTACTTACTCAATTTTTGGGATTTAAAAATTTCAATGTTTTCGGTGGTAAAGAAATCTCAATTTTTTTGAATAGAAAAATTGCTTAATTTTTTGGAGTAAAAAAAAATCTCACAATTTTTCGAAATAATAAAAACCAGGTATGAATTTTTTGAAATGAAACTTTCTCAACATTTGTGCATACAGTTTTTCAAACTCGTAGGGGAAAAAATTTCAGATTTTTTTTAGAGAAAAAATATTAAACTTTTTTTGTGTTGAAGCGATTTTTTTCCTTTGTCGGTGGGGGGAGGGGGTAACAAAATTTATCAATGTTTTTGAAATGAAATTTTTTTTGATTATTTTTAGGATAAAAAATCTCAATTTTTAGAAATTGATTTTTTTTTTAATTTTTGGAATGGAAAAAATGCATAATTTTTTCCCAATTTTTTTCGTAGTAGAAAAATTTTTCAATCATTTTGAAGGGGAAAAAAAATCATTCAAGTAATTCTTTAGGAATGACATTCAGTTTTTTAAGGGGGGGGGGGGCAAAAAATCATTTTTACCTACATCAAACGTTGAATAATTTTTTATCGGCCATCTCTACATTCGAGCTGCTGTTGCTACACCTTAGAAAATTCCAAGTTGCTGGCTTTCTCGTATAGTGCAATTTAATCTATACTAATACTGATATCTATAATGTTTATTTTTCAGGTTAAATCGTTCCTACATTCTGAAATCGATGGTATTGTTCTGGAAACGTACGGATCCGGAAATTTCATCTCCAATCGTAAAGATCTGATCGTAGAAATAAAAAATGCAGTAAAAAGAGGAGTTATCGTTGTTAATTGTACACAATGCTACATTGGCAAAGTACATAGCTATTATGCTACCGGACAAGTACGTAGGCCGTAGGCCTAATTGAATGTATATAAAAAACCTCTTCACTGAATTTTAAAATATCCAATTTAATAAAAAATTTTAATATAGATTTTAAGTTCCGTTGGTGTGTTATGTGGATATGATATGACATCTGAGGCAGCTTTGGCTAAATTATCATATGTACTTACGAAGAAAGATTGGAGCTTGGATAAGAAAAAGGAGGTAATTCGACTCTAAAATATACTTAATTGAACTAGATACCTACTCGATAAAAAACATATTATTTTAACCATCGTTTTTCGTTTCGTCAGATGTTTTGTACCGTATTGAGAGGAGAAATGACCACTGAAAAATTGAAAACCGAGAAAGACAGCGCAAATTTAATCGACGTACTCGGAAATTCCCTGGGATTGTCGTCGAAACGAGAAGTTATGGAATTGAGCAATACAATATTTCCAGCTCTAGTCACTCACGCTGTAGTTAAAGAAGATATTAGTCAGCTAGATACTCTCAAATCATGCGTAAGTACCCGTAGAATTAAATTATCGATAGAGTTTTGCTTTTGAAATTAATTCATCGATTTACATTTTATTCGTCTCATTAGGGAGCCAATCTAAATGCACCAAATTACGATCACAGAACAGCTTTACATGTGGCTTGTTGCGAAGGAAGTATTCCCATGATAAATTATTTACTCATTAATGGATGTTTACTTCATGTAAAAGACGGGTAAATTTAAAAAAAAAGTATTATTTAAAACAAATTGATTTTTTGGTTACGATATTTATATTATTATTTCAATACGTAGAAATGGTCGTACTCCTCTTGCCGAAGCTGTACTTCACGATCACCACGAAGCAATTAAATTTTTGATCAAATGGGGAGCTCATTTTATCGGTTGTTTGAAGTATATTGGTGAAGAATTGTGCAGTGCTGCCGCTTCAGGCTTGGTCGAGAGGCTGGAATCTTACTATTTGGCCCGAGTCGACTTGAATTCTACTGACAGGAGCGGACGTACTGCTTTTCATATGGTAAGAATTCATCAACGATTCCATACTGGGCACATCGATGTCGAAAATATTCTTAAATTTCGCTTATATTTTTTCAGGCTGTGATAACAAACCAAATAGAAGTTGTGAAATATTTGTTAAGTCGCGGGATCGCACCCAAAGTAAAAGACAGATTTGGACAAACAGCTTTGGAGCATGCGATACTTCTTAGAAATACCGAAGCTATAAAATTAATTACTCCTTAGGAAAAACCAAAATTTATTTACTAAAGTTACCCGTCTATTGTTTCAAATTCTAGACCCCAGTATTTTTTATATTCCTCGTGTTATTATTAAATTTTTGCCAAAAATGATCATTCATTTTTACGTAGTTTTATGGCCGCCAGCAGTGAACCAGCTGCGTTATTCAGGCCGTTCTGCGTAATCGAACATTTCTGACTGAATTTTTGACACGTTCCATTTTCCGCTTCCTTCAATCGACCGATATTTTCCAGCAAACTCCACAGCCACGTATCTTCCAGGATGAATTTCAATGGATAAAAGCTGCGAAAAAATATATTAGAGGCTTCGAAAAGATTAATGGAATGCATCAAATAGAGCGACGTACTTGCTGAGAGCGTCCAATAATTTTTCAGCTGCGCTGGCTTTCCCCTGTTTGACTTTTTTTGAAGCGTTATTCAGCGTATGGCAGAGTGCTTTTTGGGTACACGATTGAAAATCAATATTGTGCATGTGAAGTACATCGTCGATACGTTCCAGGATCATATCGATACCTTTGGGAATATCTTTGAAACACAATAATTGGCAAACTTGAAAAAATATGGCAATTTAAAAAAATATCAAGTACCTCTTGCCTGATGATCCGATGTATGTGGATCCTTAGTCAGTGGGAAATAAAGATGTACGACTTTAGGAACTATGAAAAACAACATTATCAGGATTCCTCCCATGGTGAGTAAAGATTTAACATTGACGTCGACTTGAGGCTTAGCTACACCTTGAGTTTGTGGATCTGGTTTCCCTCCTATTGGAATTGCCAAGAATGGAATAGCGAACACCATTTCTACCTGTTTAAAAAAATTCGTTCTCAAAAAGTACTCTCAGGATTTTTTTTTTAATAAGCTGAAATTTTCACAAATACCCTGATATTGCTCGCATCGTTATTAAACGATAAAAATCGCGCCGATCTATCGCTCGATGTGGGTTTGTTGTTAGGTATTGCTTCATTTTTTCTAAACATTCTGTCAAGACTGAAATAGAAGGCAATTCAAGGACTTTTTTTCATTAACTAAGTGAGAAAAAAAAAACGAATCGATTATATAAACACACTTACCTCTCATTAAAATATTTTTCAGTCGTGTTTTCATAATTACAATAAACATAATTTAAGCACAGGAATATCGCATTCACAGACAAGTACATTTTGAATTTCAACGCAGAAAAAATTCAAAAATCACAGTTCGCGTAAAAATTAATACCTACGAAACACCCGAGTCAAACCAAAAAATAAACTGTTTTATGCCATTCTCTCGAAAATAATTCACCGCAGATATACTTTTAACTATTATTTTTATACGATTGAATAAAAATAATGCGAATTTCCTCATATTGTTCATCACCTATTATGAGTTTTTTTCTTTCTTCATTGTTTCAACGTTATGATTAACACTTGAGAATTTTTTATATCGAAAACAAACAATGAAATGCAACGTTACAGTGCATGATTATGGATGTTCGCTCGAATTAAAAAAAATGTCATTTTGAGACTCGAGTGGAGAATTTTTACCTGCGGTAAAATTTTAATGACAGGTTTGTTTTTTGCAATGGGTAATTTTATTCGGAGATACAATTGGAAATTTCTACAGATTTTTTCCGTTACAATTTACAAAGAAAAATATTAAACAGTAGGTATTATTTTATACAGTTGGATTATAATGCAACTGAAAGGTTCACGTTGTCGCGATGTTGAGAATTTTTTAAAATTTTTCATTAAAATTACTACGAAAATGGAGTGAAAATTAAACAGTTTGTTTAAATTGATTTTTTTTTATTATTATTTTGAGGAGAAAAAAGCTTCCAATTTTTTCGGAGTAAAAATATTTTTCAAACATTTTTTGTATAGAAATATTTTGAATTTTCTTGTGTTTAAAAGGTCAGTCTCAGTTTTCTTGAAGTAAAAAAGAAATATCAACTATTGAAAAAGAAATCTAAATTTAGAAACAAAGCGAATTTTTTCATGAAAAAAAAAAAAAAAAACTTTTTTTGGAGTAAAAAATACGTCGTTTTTTTAGAATAAAAAAATGTGAAAATATTTTTCGAAATTTTGAAGGAAAGTCTCTCATTGAGGCAGAAGAAGGGGGAGGGGGGTAAGTTTTCAAGAAAACTAAATACCAAAATTTAAAAAAAAATCGCAGGTTTGACGTTTTTAATTTTTTTGAGGAAAAAATTCTTACCCATCGGAGTGAGGAATATTTTTCAAAAATTTTTAAAAAACATCTCTCACTTGTTTGGGTAACGAACTGTGAATTTTCTAAGAATGAAATAATAATGCCAAAAAGTAGAAAAATTGACAAAAAATTTCTCAATCTTTTGAGAAAAAAATCTTTTACCTTTCTTTATAGAGAAAATCTTTTTTTTAATCCCCAGTTTTTCAAGAAAAAAAATTTTAAAGATGAAAATCTCAATTATTTGTAGAAGAAAAATTCTCAATTTTTTTAAGAAATTTATTTTTCATTTTTTAAGAAAACTCATTAATTTAAGAAAAAAAATTGTTACTAAAAAAATCCTATTTTTTAGTTCTTCAATAAAAAAAAAGTTAAAGAAAAAAATCCAATTAAGTATTTTATGTAGAAAAAAAATTCACAATTTTTTGAGAAATCTACTAATTTTTTATTTTTTAAGATAACTCATTAATTCAAGAAAAAAATCTTTTCATTTTTTTGAGAAAAGAAAATCCTACTTTTTTTAAAAGACAAAATCTCAATTTTTTGAATTTAAAAAAAAAAAAAAAAAAAAAAAACTCAATTTTATTTTAAGAAGAAAAATTCAAAAATTTTCAATAAAATTTATTTTTCATTTTTTAAGAAAACTCAATAAATTGAAAAAAAAACTAATTAAAAAAAATGAAAATCCTATTTTTTTTTAAGAGAATAGGTAGGTATCTCAATTTTTTAAGAAAAAAATTTTCAATCTTTTTGAGAAAATTTTTTTAAAAATTTTTTTTAAGAGGAAAAACCTAAATTTTTTAAGAACTATAATCTCAATTTCACATTTTTCAATTATCTATTTTTTGGGATGAAAATATTTCTTAATTCTTAAAATTTTTGAGAAACTCCTCTTATTTTCGTAAAAAAAGAATTTTCTTAGAATAAAAAATGCCAATTTCAATGTTTTATTTTCAAGTAAAAAATAAATTAACAATTTTCTCAATTTTTTTGAGCAAAATTCTTTCAAAATGTTTTTGGGAAAATAACTTTTTGTTTTTTAGGAAGAATATTATGCTAAAAAAACGAATTTCTTTTTTTTTTTGTTGAAAAAACCTTCAAATTTTTTAGGGAAAAAATATTCAATTTTTCAGTAGGTAACTAGTAAAAATTTCGATAAAAAAAATCTTAAATTTTTTGGAAAAATCGTTTTATTTTTTGTGAAAAAAATCACTTCCTGATTCGAGGAAAAATGTAAAAAAAAATTCCAGAAAAAAAATGTTACCAATTTTTTTTTTTTTTTTTTTGGAAGAAAGTTTCAATTTTTTGGAGAAAAATTCTTATTGGTACTGAGGAAATATTTCTCAAAATTTTTGAGAAAAATCTCTCAATTATTTGGGTTTATTTTCAAGTAAAAGTAAAATAATAGATGAAAAATTTCTCAGCAGGTAGTTTGAGAAAAAATCTACATTATTTTTTTGGAGATAGATATAATTTTCAATTTTGGAGGGGTCTCAAATTTGCTGCGAAAAAATGCTCAATTTTCTTAGGATAAAAAAATCTGTACCTATCTCTCTTAAAAGTAGATAAAAAAAAAGTTTTCAATTTTTTTAAGAAAAAACTTTAATTTTACCGATGAGCGGAGGGCAATTGTAAGTAGAGGAGTAGTGAGGAGTAAGTACCTACGTAGGTCCAGGCTGATATAGGAAGATAGGCGTATTATAAGGCTTATTCATCACGTTTAGCAACTGAAAAAAAAAACACTCATTAAGCTCACTGAAAGCGTTCCTTTCCTAACGCAATTTTCCTTATATTGAATCTTCATAACCACAACGCATTTAAAGATGAGCAAGATTTCATGAAATGCTCAACAATGCAGAACTTATGTCATCGGAGACCTAAACATACACATTCGATAAAAATTACCTTATGAGATTCGTCATCTTGTCGCACAACGAACTCTATTTCTTGCCTTGTTCACTGAATAATGCGTGCTAAAATCGCGAGATCTCATCAATGGTTTAGCACCCTTTGAGTGAACAATTAAACTGTTTCAGTTGGTGACCAAAGACAATATTACAGGAAGAGTAGTTTACCGAAAACGAAAGTAAATTTTGAACTATACGCGGAAGGATGTGCTGCTTACACTTTTGCTATTGTTCGATGTAATCTCTGTTGACAATTCTCTTACGTGAATTTATTATATTTCATAATTATTATTACATATTTAAATATAAAGCTAGGTATTTCGACGACATTCTTATAATGATTTCGGTGTTTTTCGTGTCAACATCTTTACTCTGAAACGTATTTTTTTCAAATAGTGCTGACGTGCTTGTTGTGATATTTTATTAAGTATTTTTTTTATACTTCAAAAATGAATTCCATGTTTTATAAATTTTCTTTTTTATATGTTTTATATTTTGCGACAAATTGCATGGCAGAAATATCTAATGATATTGAATTTCCAAGCAGGTACCTATTTTATATATATATATTTTTTTTTTTTTAAACTATAAATTGTGATTTTATTTAGGAATAATTTGCCTAAACCAGTAAATTATTTTAATTATCCATCAAATGAAGAAACACCCAATCAAAATTTGGAAAAACCCGCCGGAGCTAGGTTTGCATATCCAACTGGCGCCAGCACCTTGGAGGTATAATTAATCAATTTTTAAATTTCCAAGTATTCTTCTTTGTTCTCTTTATTCTATCACTAATGACCTATCGAATGGATTTGATAAAAATATGTACTTATTGCGAATTAAAGTAAAAATTGTTTTAAAAAATGATTACCCTTACCTATCTATAGAAAATTATTTAAAGGGTACACTTATCTTTTAAAACAAAAATCCATCACATAAGGTTATTTTATTATCTAGAACATTTTACATAAATCAGTCTATTTATAACTGTAATATTTTATACTGACCAAGTAATTTGAAATGTGATATTTTAAGGGATACGGACCTCATGTCTTAGGCCATGGAATCTACCCCTTAAAATTTGACATCGGTGGTTTACTTTTGGGAGCCATGTTCGGACTCGGTGCATTACTCTTCATTCCAAAACTGATCCATCTTCTAATTCCCGAATTAGCAGCCTACGGTCACTACGCAGGAACACCATTCGGACGAAGTTGGCAATTTTTTGCTTGGAAAATTTTCCTCGAAAAATTTTCACGTCTAATAAATTATTTTCATTTCAGACGTGGATGATTTACCGCAAGGTGTAAACCAAATCGTGTCTCAATTCGATAAAATAATGTCAGAATATAACATTAATTCTTCGGAGTGCATGCAGAAAGCGATTTGTTCCTACGTTCAGTCATCTCGCAGCAGAAATAGCAGAGCTGAATACCTCGATAATAATAATGTGACTGATAATACAATGAGGTGATTTACACGGTTCCATTGTTATAATTAGTAAAAATTGCTTCATTAACATATGCTTAAATTTTGCAATTTATATTAGTCGACTTGAATACTAGTCTAATTATAACACGTACTAATTCCTGTGATGATGCTGAGAAAGAATTTTTTTATTATTTCAGCGACAGTTTAATCGGTTTCTTAATTGATGGGTCGAAATTTAAATCAGCTATCGATAATGGAAAACAAGATATAAGCTGTAGTGTTTTGTATCCGAAGTGCCCATTTAATCAGAATAGTATTAGTAATGGAATCAAAGAACTCATACTTCAAAATGCTACATCTCCAGGTAATCATCCATAGTTAAAGTGAGACTTTATTATTTTATTTTTTAATAAATGTACCAGTTTTATCGTTGTTTTGTAAATATATTAAATTGTATTTTATTTATACCAACTTTAATTTAAATAAAATCATTTTATAATATTTTTATTAATTTTTAATTTTTTTTTTAAAACTTCTGCTGATTTTTCAGAAACTAATAACTTCTTCAGGTTCATTGAAACTCGTTGCTTTGTTCATTATCAATGTATATTTCGAAATATGCGCAAATGACCAATTTTTCTGAATTTTTTCGCATTTTTTTTCATTGCCCAACTCAGCCCAAGGGCTTATTAAATTAAATTTTTTTCAAAAATAAAAATTTACATTCGCATTCGCAGAATTGATATGTCAGTGCTGCTCCTAGCGGCCTATTCCATAAGTTGAACACTGATATTTGATATTCCCCACCTATCGACTTGACAAAGTGATATGATCATATCAATAAAATGATCATAAAAAATAGAATGAATTTTTTATGGAAGTTGTTATCAGTTAATTAATTATTAAACTAGTTTAATATAATGAAACAATGATGCTGAACAACTCAACCAGGTAAGAATCTTCAATAAAACCTTCCTCTCACGTATTATACAGTTCTGCCTAAAAATAGAATCATATAATAATCACTACATAAAACCGGTAAAAATGTTAAAATTATTCGATCTGTGCGAATATTTGGGCGTATTTGACATCTATTTATCATATTTATTCACGTTCGAGTGAATCTATTTTCGATACATGTCATTTTCCAATGGTATTCAATTCGAACGAGTGTTGCAACGGAGCCTATTTATAGGCATGAAATCCACTCGAACTCCACCTTTTATGCGGTTGATGGTACTGATAATGTTACTAGGTATAACTATTTCGGTTTTGAGAACGAATATGAGATCGAATTTACGCCCCGATATTGACAAAAGCTTCTACGTAGTCGGATGGAGGTATTTTATGATAAATTTTTCATCTCGCACGGTAAATTTCATTTCGATAACTTTCACTCCACCCATCACAGAGCCAGTTTCCTGTTCAATTAAAACGGCTCTCTGACGTACAGTTGGTATTTTAAAAATACGATTCATGTTCTTATGTAAACTCGGTTTATATATACACTGATAAGTATACGAAAAAAGGTTCCCTTCGCAGTAGTACAGTACAGCACTGTATACCTCAATCAGGGTGAACTTTCATCAGCTTTTTTCAACATAAAAGCTCGAAGATAACGAGCCATCGTAATGCTTCGTCGATAATGTATTAAAAAAATTCATTAAAAGTTTCGATAAACGTATATACCAAAGGTTAACTCTCTCGTGTAAGTAATTAAAAAATTTTTACCCATGAAGGGCACTCTAGTAAACTTTCAATTTTGCAAAAAAAAATTTCGCCATGCGATTTAGGTTAAAAAATTAGATATATCGGCAAGTTCAAGGTTTGTGTTATTGTGAACTTTAATCCTCGTCATCGATTTCTACACATATTTTTGTTGTTAAAAATTTTTTCAAATGGGGTGCTTTTTCTTAAATACGATACTCTCGAACAAATAAATTTTTTAATTGAATTAATTAATAGTTGTACATCGATTCCAAGGTTGTCACTTGATCGCTGAACGTACAATTAATCGGGATAATTATTATAGTCTCGGTAGGCATCGCGTCGTGATTTCAAAATTCAAAAAGCTAACCGCACTTCTCGCTCGAGTAAAATGTAGAGCGGAATTCAAACATATAGATTTATTATTTATTATATTAGTTAGTACGGATTTATGTAATAACTCATGTAGAAAAAAATTAATTTCCATTGCACAATTTTCCTTGTCGTCCGAGTAAAGTCATCATTTTGACTTATTGATTGAGGTTGATAATGTTATGTAAGCTGGATACGCGACTCGAATGTAAACATTCTTTCTATAACCGTAATGAAATCAACTCTTCACCCATCCAGTCTCCGCAGCTGTACTGGAAAATTTTATTAATCGTTTTCATTTTGTCTCGGCCATTAAAATAGGTGTGTTTTGTGTCGAGTAAAATTTCAACTCATTTTTTAATCTGAGTTGGAAATAATGCAAGCAGACTTTTTATCAGCTGTTTTATATGTTTTGATTACCGTTGAAATGAAAATACATACCTATTACCTACATACCTACGTCATTTGCGATGGATTTTTGTAAAAATCTGTTCCTTTTGGCGAATAGTTTGAATTTTAACGTGCCATATTATACAACAGCAAAGGCTGGAAGCATTTTGAATTTTTTATGTTACAATTCCATTATGATTAGTCATGTTATGAGTGTTACGCTTTGAGTGAAACAAAAACAGTTATTTGAGAAATTTGTCTATCTTTGAAAATGAAGGAGCTACGATAGATCAAATTCAAAATTTGAAAATTCAAATTTCAAAGCTTTGTAGCGCCTTCATTTTCAAACTTAGGCAAAAATCTCAAGAATAAAAAATGTTTACTTTTTCAAGCACTACCCATATGTCAAATCAAAATTTTTCTTTCTCAATTTTAGTCACCTTTGCCCCTTCAATTTTTGAGGTAGGCACC
The DNA here is from genome assembly GCA_959613365.1 of Balanococcus diminutus. Taxonomy (NCBI): domain Eukaryota; kingdom Metazoa; phylum Arthropoda; class Insecta; order Hemiptera; family Pseudococcidae; genus Balanococcus; species Balanococcus diminutus. Next base: position 24,425,332 of record OY390718.1, read on the forward strand.
TTGTTCTTGTAATTTTTTTACAGGTATGCTTAATTTCAAAAATAGACAAAATAAATTTAATAATATTAATCTCTTTTTAAAAACATTGAAATTGAAATATTTTCTACCAACTTTTGAAAACGATAAAAATTGCTCGTAGGTAATTATTTGGAAAATTGGTATTTCAATTTTTTTAATTTGGCTGAATTTTGAAAGTTGACCAAATTTCAAAAAGTGATTAAATTTAAAAATGACAAAATTTCACATTTTTGCTAAAATTTTTAAACTTTTGAAAATTAGTCTTTTTTGAGATACCCACCTGTTAATTGAATTTTGAAAATTATTGATATTATTAAAAAGATAATTTTCATATTATTAAAAATATATATTAAATTTTCAAAAGAATCAAATTTCAAATTTTCACTCAATTTTAAAAATTGTGAAAGTTGATCAAACTTTTTAAATTGACCCTTTTTAAAAAACTGAATGAATTTTAAAAATTATTCTGATTAGGTTCACTTACCTATTGAAATTTAAATACAATCAAGTTTCAAAGATTTGATGAATTTTTAAAATTGAAAAACAAATTGCAATTTGAAAAAAATAGATAAACGTGGAAAATTGATATTTTATCAATTTTTAAAAATATAATTAATTTTTAGTATTGAAATGAATTTTAAAAATTGACCAAAATGTTTGAAGTGATTCAATTTTTAAAATTTATTGAAATTAAAAAATGACCAAATTTCAAATTTTACCTTTTATTATTGTTATTTCTTATTTATTTATTTATTAGTTTTTTTTTGAGAAATTGACTTAGGTAATTAGAAAAAAAAAATTAAAAATTTCAGAAAGATCGAATTTAATATTTTTCTAAATTGTTCTCATTGTGAAAGTTGATTAAATTTTGAAAATTGCTTGTTTTAAATGGGTGAATTTTTAAAATTTTTATTGAAATTTAAAAATGACAAAATTTTAAATTTTTACCAAATTTTGAAAATTGATAACGCCATAAGAATTAATCTTTTATTATTGTCATTTTTATTAAATTCTTCAAATTTTGAAAGTTGTTTAAATTTTGAAAGTTGTTTGTTTTAAATTTGTTATAAATTGGGTGAATTTTTAAAATGATTCTGATTAGAAAAAATTGAAAACAAAATAAAAATAAAAATTGTAAGAATTATTACCATTGAATAAACTTGAAAAATTTGTCTTACACTTTTTTTAAATTAAATTAAATTTTAAAAATTGACCAAAATTTTTGAAGTGATTCAATTTCAAAAATTTATTGGAATTTAAAAAATGACTACATTTTGAAAATTTTGAAAATTGATCAAACTATGAAAATTGACTTTTTTATTTTTCTGAAAAATTTATTTAAATAGGCCTAATCAAAATTCTTAAAATTTTAAAAGGATCGAATTTCAAATTTCTACTATAAAATTATTGTAAAAGTTGATCAAACTTGAAAAATTGATCTTTAAATTTAAAAAAAAAATTTACCCAAGTATTAAAAAAATGTTCAGATTTTTACAATTTTAGAAATTGAATAAACTTTTAAAACTTATCTTTCAATTTTTTCAATTTGGCTAAATTTTAAAAATTGACCAATTTTTAGTAGAGATTCAATTTCAGAGCTTAATTGAAATTTAAAAATGACCTAATTACAAAATTTTACTAAATTTTGAACATTTTGAAAATGATTTTCATTTTTTTTTTTTTTTTTTTGAAAAATAAGCGGAATTTTTAAAATTGAAAAAATTCTATGAGGTGATTTTGTTTCAAAAGTTTATTAAAATCTTGAAATGATCCAATTTCGAAGTTTTACCACATTCTAATAACGGTAATTGTAAAAGTTGATAATGAAACTTCCAACATATTTCTTGAAAGATTAGTTTTAAGAATTTATCTGATTGGAAAAATTTATTAGGTAAATTTCAAATTATAAAATTTGAATGAACTTTGGAAAATGACTTTTTACATTTTTTTAACATGATAGCTGAATTTAAAAAATTTGTCTAATCTAAATTAACAACTAGAAATATTATCAAAATTTTAAAAGTGTAGAAAAATTGTTGTTTTCCGTTTTAAAGTGTTTTAAATTCTGATAGTGTTGAAATTGAATAAACTTTGAAACACAAATTTTACTTTTTTATTTTTTGAAAATATAACTGGATTTCAAAAATTGATCAAATTTCAAACGTTTGTTAAAATTTAAAAATTACTTAAGTTCAGATTTTCACCAAATTTTGACTTTTTTTTTTTTTGATGAATTTAAAAATTAATCAAATTTTGAAAATTGTCGGTTTTAATTTTTTTATGTTGAAAAAGTACAGAATTTAAGAATTTTAACAATATTATATCAAATTACGAAAAAAAATGAACAAATTAGGTATCAAATTGACATACTCGTAATTTTTAGAATTTTTCTTTAATAAGTACCTATCAATTTTATTTTATTAAAAAAAAAATTTTTTACCAAATTTTAAAAGTTCACCAAATCTTACAAAACTCAAATAAACTTTGGAAATGTTTTTTTTTTTTTTTTTTTTTTTTTGAAAATGTACCTACTCATACCCAACTGAATTTTAGATTAGAAATTGATTCAATTCCAAAAAGTTAATAAGGTTAATGTTGAGTTTTCGTCAAATTTAAAAAGTTGTAAAAAATTATCAAATTTTGAAAATTGACTTTTTATTTTTTTATTTTTTGAAAAATCACCCAAATTTTGGAAATTGACCCATTTACAAAAATTCATTAAAATTTAAAAGTGATCAAATTTTCAAGGTTTTACTAAATTTCAAAAATTCACCAAATTTGTAACATTTCAAAATTATGAAAGTTTACCGAATTTTAAGACTTACATTGAAAATCTCACGACGTTAGAGTTTTATTACAGCTGTCTGTAGAAGTTTTGAAAAATCAATTCGATAAAATTGACTATTGTGTTTTCGCCCAAATGAACTGTATTGTGTTTATTATACGACGTGAAGAAGAGCTAACGAAAACATAAGCCACTTCAATATTTTATTATTGGATTTTATTGCAGACTATATACGAGGCTTATATAACGTAAGACCAAATAGAGAATACCTACGTAGGCATATTTCGACTGCTCGGCATTATCAGTTTTTATGGAATAATAGCCCAGCAGGGTATTAAATAAAGGTACCCTTTCGAGCATTTTGAAAACGAAATGGTTTCCGATGACGAAAGCACTGTACACTACGTCGGCGTTTGCTTTTCCCCCCTTTTTTTTTGCAATCGGAAAAATCTCCCGAATTTTCCCCCTAAAGAAAAATTTATTATCAGCGTTGCTTTGATACAACACGTTCTCGCATCCTGCGAGTTTTTCCGCTTTTAGCACGGGCAACGTTGCCAAGAATTGTATACAGCTCGGCGGCGGCGAACGATGCGAAGCAACGATGCATCGGATCTTCATTTTCTTTGCCCTCTCCTCAGCCTAATTTTTTTTCATTTTTTAAAACTTCCCTTTTGCCACTTCTCCGCCGCTAAATTTACCTTGATGGTTGCGTTGCCTGTGACGTCACGACTCGTTTGGTTTTGGTTGTGCTTGTGTGTGTGGTACGCGAACGTGGTCGGTGTCTGTATATGTGAATGTGTAGATGTGTGCGTGTGTAAGGTTTGAAGGCGGCTCGCAATCAATATCGCTTTACGCTTATTTGGAGGCCACGGCCAAGGACAGCGGTGTACCCCTTGCCCCTTCGTGCACCAGCGATTGCTATTTGTTCCTTCCTCTTTCTTCTATCTTTGAATTATTAAACGTTCCGCAGTTCCGATTCTCTCTCAATGGAACTTTTATATATATCGGCGAATTTTTTATACATTAATTTTTGGTACCACCATTAACGAAATTAATTTGCTGCCATGGTTTCAACTTTCGGACCTTAATCTTTTTTTTTTTTTTACTTCTTAAAATATTATCTATAGGTTCTCTTTGGATTGGAATGCTGCTTCGGGGGGTTTAACTTGTTTTTTTCAGTACCTTTAAGAGTGGGCACCACCATTTATATTGATAGTTGAAAAAATGTATCTTTTAGATAGGTATATAATATATATACATATCAGTTCAATCTCAAATGGAAGTTCTATACGATCGAAAGGTGAAAAACGATTTTATGAATAATGCATAATTGAGGACTTAATGTTAAAAATGAGCTGAGGGTCACATTTTTTAAGGCCCCCTTTTTCTGAAGATGAACCTACTTTTGTAAAAGAATCTTCTTACCTTTGTACCTAATACCTCAATTGAAAATTTTTTCAAGCAAAAGTTGTAGATTGAAACCATGGGAATAATTTTAGTTATTATAAAAATTCTATTGGACCCTTCTCTCCCCTCCATTTTTGCGTACCTAATACTTTTGAAAATCATCCTGTAATTTTCATACCTATCATGCTAAATTGGAGGGGAGTGAGGGGTCCAATCGAAATTTTTGTAATAACTAAAATTATTCCTACGATGTCAATCTACAACTTTTGTTTGAAAATTTTTTTAATTGGACCCTTCCCTCCCCTGCTATTTTGAATATTAAGTATCCAATTACATGGCAGTAGACAATTATTGTATTGGTGGGTGGGAGGGAGGGAGGGAGTCCAATCAAAATTTTTGTAATACTTTTGAAAATCATCCTGTAATTTTTATACGTATCATGCAAAATTGGAGAGGAAAGAAAGGGTCCAATCGAAAGTTTTTGTGGTAACCAAAATTTTGTTCAGGGGATCTCAATCAATAATTTTTGTTTAAAAATTTTTTCAGTTTGGGTCTTGGGAACGGATATGAAGGGGCTTTCAAGAAAAAAGAATGGACTCTTTTTTTGGGTGCCTCAGAGTACTTTCAAAACTTGTGGCCCAGCTTTTTCTTTTAGTCAGCAAATTTTTTGTTGGGAGAGGTAATTTTTTTTTTTTTGAAAAACGAATTATAATTTTGGCAGGCTCTAATGAGCTGCCCTATTCCTTTCATTGACCAGTTCTTTTATATGAAAATTTTTCTGAATTTCTGTATTATATAAAAAAAAAAAAATTAATTAAATAATCCTTTCCTCAACTTTTTTGTAGTAAAATCCTTATAATTTTTAGATTTTTTGGAGAGAAAAAATTTCTACATTTTGCTGGAGTAAGCAAAAATAGTTTTCAGCCAATTTTAGGTGAAAAGATTCTCTCAGCCCTTATAGAGGATAGAATTTCAAGAATATTTCAAGTTTTTGGAGTCGGCATAAAAAATACCTGTAATACCTATTCCAATTTTTGAAAAATCATTCTCTGATTTTTATAGAAAAACGTTTTAGTATTTGAAAAATATTTCTGAAATCCCTAAGGGATTTCTATTGTTTCATAGAAGTAAGAAAATGCTCAATTATTTTTCTTATGGTAAAAAAATTCAAATTTCTTTTCAGAGAAAGTATTTTTTTCTTCTTGATTTCTTGAGAGTAAAAACAATAATCTCATTTAAAGCCATGTTTTGTTTTGTTTTTATTTTTTTTGAGAAAAAATTTATGAATTTTTTAAGAAACTTTCTATATTATTTATACATTTTTTTTTGGAGAAACAAAACAAATCCATCACTTTTTTCAGACTAAAAAATTTTGAATAAAGAAATTTTTTGGATTTTTAAAAAAAATTTTAAAGTAGGTATCTAAAGGTTTTTTCATTTTTCTTTTATTTTTTTTGGAAAAACAAATCCTTCACTTTTTTGGGACTAAAAGTTTGAAGTAAAAGAATTTTTTTTATTTTTTTTTTATTTTTGAGGTAGGTATAGGTAATATAGTTTTTTTAATGTAAAATTTTGGACAGAATAAGAAATTTATTTTTTAAAAAGGAAGAATTCTTTCATTTTTAGCGAAAAAATTAGATAATCTAATGCTTTATTTAATTTTTTCATCTTTCTAAACCACCTACGAATTCGTACACATTTTATTAAAACTATTTTTTTCAACTCTTTCTACCAAAAAATTCAGTTTTATTTGCATTTTGTGCGTCTTAGTTTTTGGGCTCTCAAAAAGGAGGAGGGGAAGGACCTCCTAAATTCTTGGAGCAAAATATACAAGAGCACGATCCCAAAGATAGTTCAAGGGTGATTTTCATACATATTATGCAAAATTGGAGTGGAGGGAGGGGTCCAATCATAATTTTGGTAATAACCAATATTGTTCCAGGAACCTCAACTTATAACTTTTTTTTGAAAAATTTTTCATTTGAGGCCTTAGGTACAGAGATAGAGAGATTTTTGGAAACAAATGTACCCTTATCTGGCGATTTTCCATACGTATTATGCAAAATTGTAGGGTAGGGGGGTCCCCTCGAAATTTTTGTTATAACTAAATTTATTTCAAACATTTCAATATACCTACAACTTTTGTCTGAAAATTTTTTGAATTTGGTCTCCATGGTACAGAGATAGAGAGATTTTTTGAAAAAGTGGTGAACTTTGAGGAAAGGAGAGCCTTAAAAAATGTAGCCTCAGCTCATTAAAAAAATAAGTTGTGCTCTAGATAAAATTGTTTTTAGCTTTTCCTTCACACGGACGACTTTTTTTTTTTTCATTTTTGAAATGCTGTACGTATGAGTTTGTACTTCTACTCTCCAGCTGTCTAGGTAGTGGTACGTACGTGGTTTATAATTGATCACATTGTGATTAAAATGTGAGCCTTTTATCAATTGTATACGTATGTACAACTGAAACTGCGAAAATTACGTATGGAAACGAACTTGAGAATGATAAGATTTGATAATATATAAGGCTATTACATCAATTTATATATTATAATTGGTATATTGTTAATTAATTTATCGTTTATTTTACGCTTCATTCTTCGATTATACCCTGAAAATATTGATAAAATATTTTGTCGATAAGATATGCAATTATCTAAGGTTTTCTTTTCAAAAATGAAGGATTTCAAAAAAAAAATCAAATGACGTGTTTTATTGATATAAGTACGATTTATTCGAAAAATCGAGATTTTTCACGAAATTTGTACTTACAACTTGCATGTTTGATAACGCAAAGTTCAAAAAATAATCCTATTTTTATTTCATACCTAAATACCTAATTACCTATACCTACCTACCCAACCTACAATAATATTGAACTGTAAACTGACCAACAAATTTCATTAAAAGATGATTGGTTGTGTGGGCATTTTATTCTGTTATTCTCATATCGAATTAACCCAACATACACACGTGTATTACCTCTTTATTTAGTAGGTACTCTGGTGTATTGAAAGTTATGAAATTATCGGTGCAATTTCCATTTCTACCTATCTTGTCACGCTTCGATCATCAACGATAGAAAACAAATATTCTGTCGTTAAATATTTACCACTTGGGTGTTATTTAATAGCTTTTGTAATATCATATGATTCATATGTCTACGTCTATACCATATTTTAAAACGTAGGTAGGCGATCAATTTAAATATTCGTTCCAGAAACGAGGAAAATTTCATTTAAAATATTAAACTTTGTTTTTAAAATTTGGAAAATACGCTCAATGTTTTGTTTACTCATCGTAATTTTTTTTTCTAGGTTGTAAAATGTAGCATAAAAACTTACCCGAAGATTAGGCAAGATTAGTTTTTTATTTACTCGACAAAATGCCGATGGAAACGTCGTTGAAGGACCGAGTTCTCATGGAAAATAAGTTAAAAGTGAGTGTTGAAATTTTCTTGGAATATTTACACAAGATTAATTTGTTTTTTAAAAATTTTACCGCTTGAAAATTGCGTAAAAAATAAGTTATTAAGTTTTTTCTCGGCGCTACATTGGTAGCTTCAATTTCACTTTTAATAAGTTTAGCAAGTCGAAAATGTAAAAAATTACTATATTTGGGTATAAAAATTCACGTACGATCGATTCGCAGCGAAAAAAGGAAGAAAAAATTTAAAAAATTTTGGAGGAACTGGGATTTGAACCCAGGACTTTCCGCATGCGAAGCGGACACTCTACCGCTGAGTTACACCCCCTTGATTGAATGTTGGCCGAAATTAACGTACATCAACGTTGGCGTCGCGTTACGCAGTGTTGCCGTATGAAAGTATTGTGTTCGAATGTTAATGTTATCCCGGATTTTGAATTTCTGATGCGCGATTGCTTAGTCATTTTTTCACGTTGAATTATTTTATTGTAATGCTTATGGATTCGGTGTGAATTTCCTGCACAATTATCGACCCAGAAACTGGTTTTATAGTTTAAATATGGGAATATATTGTAGAGAAAAATGGCTAATTTTTTTAAACTTTCGTTTCATACCGACAATAAAGTTCAAGGCTACAATAACGTTTTTCGGATCATTAAAGTGAAAATGTGCGGAGTGAGACCTTGAATTTTTGAAACTAAATTGTATGGCGTGTGGCCAGAATGGTGAAGGTTTTTACAAGAGATAAAGTATGCGTTCTCTCCTCCGTTTTGAAAATATTATAGGAACGTGTATGACCCTTTTGCAGATAGCTTGGGGTCGCGATCGAATGCGAAATATGGGTAAAAACCTACTCGTAGCTGCAGAAATATCTGAAAAGTTCTCTGTGACGCCTGAAAAGATGCGATTGAATTTTTAAAAAATTGACTTATTAGCTTATTTTAGAATAATCAACTCGTTAATATATTATATGTAGGTATATATTTATTATTTTACAATAATGGTAAAATGTCAACTTGGGAGTTGTCTTGTTAACAAATTTTCGATTGTTTGATGTGAGCGACTATGCGACTTGATGCGAGTGAGTTGACGTTGAGCCTGTCCCTGCTCCCTGTGTCGTATTTTATTCGATCTGTGCTTAACAATAGCGGAAAATATCGACGAAACGTCAGTAATTAATTGAAAATGTCTTGTCAAGTGATGTACTATATTTTGTTTTCGTATGTTTTTGTTTCAATTTTGATGAACAATTAAATAGGAAGGAAATTGGAATTTCGAAAACGTTTGTTTTGGTGAACCAAATAAACATAACCCTGTGATATTGCATTTTGGAGAGTACAAATTTTTTGATCTCTCGTAGACTTCATTGTTTTTCACTTACAACTCATCAAATATACGTTTAAATAAAAAATGATTAAAACTAAAATTAAAGTACATGAAATTTGCAACAAAAAAGCTCTCATTTATTTTTTCGAAAAGTGAACGGATGGATCAAAAACAAGTGTCAAAATATACAGGGTGAATAAAATCATAAATTTTTAAAAACTTTAAAAAAATGAATTAAGCCATAAGGCATAGACACAGATTTCCTCAGAAGACTTCAACTTTTTCAAAAATTCAAATTATTATTATTATTTTTTTTTTTATTTTTAGGGAAAAATTCAATACTTAATGAAGAATTTGTTTTGAAAAAAAAGTTTAAAAAATGAATTCTCAACAATAATTTTCAAAAAAAAATTTGGTTTCAAGGAAAAAATCTCCACAATTTTTTCAGTACCTACCACAGAATTTAGTGACCGAAAAAAACAAAATAATGATCTAAACATTTTTTCTTATTTTTTCCCACTAGGATTCGGTTTAAAAGGTAATTTCTTTAGAAAAATTTCAACTATTTTCATTTCAAAAAATTTTTGAAAAAATTTCTTAGTTTCGTCTGAAAAAAATTGTTAAGGCGATTTTTTTTCATATATTTTTTGAGAAGGTTTTTTCTAAGAAAAAAATATCTACCTAATTAAAAGCAGATAAAAATTTTTTGGGAAACGTTTTTCTTTAATTTTGGTCAAATATAAATTGTAACCTTATTTCTGATTTCTGAAACCCAATTGAAGAAAAAGAAGGTCAAAATAAGCAGTGTTGCCTTTTTTGACACAAAAAATTTCCATAATTGGATAAAATTGTCAGAGACCACTCAGAACTGATCTGATCAGGCTGTAAATTTGTACGTAGACATAATTTGAAATACCTATCCTGCAAGAAAAATTGAGAATAATTTTCAGAATATAAATACTGATTTTTTTCTGAATTTTTTACACTGCTATATGATGTTATAACAAAATTGTTTGAGAACGTTTCGTTTAGTTATTTTGTCCATCTCAGCTTTTTGTTTGGTTTCGTTTTTCCTTTTCCTGCCATTTTAATTATTTAATTTTTTTTTTACTTTTCGTTACGTTAACCAAAATTATTTCGTTATTTCGAGTCGTTATTTCAGCAGCAATGTGGGTACTCAAAATACTGGAATTTTTGTCCAGAATATGCCAGAATTAAGTTTAGTTATTAGATTTTAATTTTTGTGTTGGAATAAGTCAATATTTTTTGATTTTCAAATAATGAATTTTTTGAGTTTTTGAAATTTTGAGTGATTTTTTTTTAATAGGTATGTCCAACCAAAAATTTTAAAGAAACTTTTCTCAAAAAATTATTTGCAAAAAACTTTTTTTTTTTTTTAAATACGGTAAATTAGGTACATATAAATAAATAAATACGAGATTAATCTATGGCAGTACTGTTTTTTTGGCATCATTGAAAATTCAGTAAGTCTAATATTACATAGAAACTTGATATTTAAATTTGGAGGGGAGGAAAGGATCTAATCGAAATTTGTGTAATAACCAAAATTATTACTAAGGCTTCAAACTACAACTTTTGTTTAAAAATTTTCTTAATTGGACCCCTCCCTCCCCCACCCATTTTGCACAACACTCCGAAAATACTAATTAAAAATCAGACAAGTGAGAGAGGAAGGGGCAAATTGAAAAATTTTTCAAACAAAAGTTGCAGCCTGAAGTCCTAAGAATAGTTTTGGTTATTACAAAAATTTCGATTGGATCCTTCCCTCCCCTCTGATTTCACATAATATCAGGTAGATACTTTCTCAAAATTGAGGGATGGGGCCCAATTGAAAAATGTTTCAAATAAAAGTTGTAGATTGAGGTCCTGGAAATAAGTTTTGTTATTATAAAATTTTCGATTAGACCCTCCCCTCCTCCCTCCAACTTTGCAATGACTGAGATACTTATATTATTAAAAACTTGTGGGGGTAGGGGACTAATTGAAAAAATTTTCAAACAAAGTTTGTAGCTTGAAGTCTTAAAAATTATTTAGATTATTACAAAAATTGTGATTGGACCCCCCTCTCCACCAATTTTGAATATCAATTATCTATGTAGTATTGGACTTATCAATTTTTCACTAAATTTCATTTTTTAGTTATTCAAAAAAAAATCTCCACCTTGGCCTTAAAAGTAAGTAAAATTCTTTTTTTTTTTAATTTTCAAATCTTTTCTTTTTGCTGTAAAAATTTATTTGCAAAATTTTGAAAAGGCAAAAAAAATTTTTTTCCACAATATATTTTTCTGAATTTCCAACGAAAAGTTTTAAAGAAATTCTCTACAAATTGATTTTTTTTTGAATGCAGTAAATTTTAAATGAATGTTCAGTGTTGTTGTTGTCGTTGTTCTTTTTTTTTTTACACAAAGTCAATTCTTTGATATTTTTTAACAACCTGAAACGAGACAAAAATAACGAATTTTTTTCTCGTTATTCTTGTTCCGTCATTTTTAAAATTTGAAGTTTCCTTTCGTTTTTTGCTCATTTCATATTTCTTTATTTCTAATAACGATCAACCAAAAACAAAAAAAAAATTGACACTAACCTGGTTTTCCTATGACAGGTCATAAAGATCAAAAAATCTCTGCTCACCCATAATGTGTTTTGCTCTAATTTTATGATATAATATTCCGATGCTTAAAATCGAGCCGGAACGTTTTTATTTCATTGCCATAAATTTTTATTTTTTTATTTGATTTACTGTTCTATTCCGAAGTACCCGACGTACTTCAAAAAATCGCTGATAAGCAGCGAGTTCGTAAAAGTCGATTGAGCGTTGCTATGCGATAACATCAATTGAGATTAATTGAGGCTGCATGGCCTATAATTTTTCTTACTTCGAAATCAGCTCGAAAATTGGTGTCTACTTTTTGGGTAATTTTTTAATCAACTTGGAAAAAAAAGGGATGAATTTTTGGCTCATCAGTTCATCACTCAACTTCGACTAGATCTGCCTGGATTTATCCCCATTTTTCTAACCCCCTCGGTACGTTAGGCACTGTAAGTACTCGTGTGCAGAATTTATTACCTCTGCATTAACGATCGAAAATCGACCAAGTATTTGGAAATGGACCGAAAAAGGGAGCCGAGAATGATGCTGCTCCGTAGAGAGATGAGACAGACGATAAAAGGAGAAAGAGAGGAGAGAAATGGGAAAATCTAAGCACTCTCTGCAGAGCCTGGGTAGTGGGTACCTTCGCTTCGGCTTCGGTACCTACGTTTTTGTAAACGTATTTGCAGCTTTTCGCTCCCCGATGCGATGTGTTTCGGTCGCCTCACACACACACATACGCCGGCCACAAAAACACACACCAATACCACCTCACTAAATCCAGCACCGCACCATATACCGATCTTGTAATCATTACGGGTGCACGCACACATACAGATGCACAGTCGCACTAGACGAAACCTTCAGCCTTCGTCGCTCAGTTCAAGTTCAGCTCCTTAACTGGCGGTTGTTTGCGTTCAGTATCATTTTTTTTTTTTTTTTCATTTTATTAAGTACGATTTTTCATTTCGATTTTTTTCGTTTCTCGTTTTGATTTTTCTCGCCGAGAATATATTTCGATTTTTAATTTTTTTTCGTCGAAATTTCACTACTTGGATAACATAACGTTTTTTGATTTTTCATTTCGACGTTCAAATTTTGAATTCATCTTATTCTAATATGTGTTGAAAAATTGTTTTATCGGTTTTATTATTTATTTAAACTGTTTCGTTAGATGTTGATTTTTTCAAATCGAATTTACAAAATGACATAATTGATTTTTTTATTCGATATTTTACGCTACGATATCGTGGCTGTTGTGGTGCATTTTGTTAATTTTTCATAATTGTTCTTCTGCTCAATTTCATTGCTCGATTTTTTAAAATTCACACGAGCTTTTCCAAATGATGGAAAATTGGATGGTCGATGTGGTGAGTGTGCTATAAATTTGATTTGTTTTTTTTCTTCGTTTTTTTAAATAATTATGTCGATAGGAATAAATAAAAAAGTAGTCCGGTTCGATTACATAATAGTTACCTACCTTATCAGTACTGGTAACTTTGTGATTGTTCGTGTTCGATATTAAAATTTCATTTTGGAACTCCTTATATAATGTTTTGTTGTTACGGAAATAATAGGTTGTACTCTATACAATCGTATCGTATTTTTCCAAATAAAAATATTAAATAAGTCATCGATGATAAGGGTTATCAGCGGTGTTAATAGTTAAATAATTGTAAAGCTAGGTAGTTATATTTGTATATACACTCTGATTGCTGTCCTTCTAGCCTCATACGATTTCCCATTTTAGAGCCACACGGTATATTCTAATTAAGTTGAAAAATATATATTGTTGGTTTAATACGGTTTAATTATGCCGGCTTGTTAAATGTTAGGGGTTAAAAAGTATTCAGAGTCGTGTCGTTCATGATAAGTGGTGTTGCAGAGAGAGTTTTTCCGCTTTTAATTCCAAATTGTACTAGCAAGAGTATCAACTCACAAACTCGCCTTGGTACCCATTATTTATTCTATATGCTCGGCACTTTAACGAGTAAATTTTTTATGTAGGAAGTTGGATCGTATAAATTATGTGTTTTGATTGCACATTTTTAAACCGTCGTTGTCGTCGTTCGGGTCGCTTGTCGAGTGTGGAGTGTGATATCATTTTCATTTTAGTTAATTTCGTACTAAAATACGACATTAGAGTAGGTATCTACGATCACTGGGAATTTTTTTATAAAAGGTGCAGAACACCGTAGGATTGTCCCTTCATAGGCTGATATCCGCCCTAACACATGTCGCCTGGTTCAAGGATGGGTATGCCCTTTTGATGTGGGTGGTGTGTTTTTTCTTCAACGAGTGATTCGATATCTTGTATATAGAGTAAGTAAAGTTTGTTTTTCAAAATGAATCTCTCGAATTAACACCTCGCATTCTTTATACGAGCGTTTGTGGACGACTCGAGTGTTTATGTACGACTCGAGTGTTTATGTGAAGTCAAAAAACATCTCGAGATAGGGCTGCCCTCGAGTCTATTAATGAAACACATTCCTCGAGTGGTTTTTTTTCGGCGAGAGGTAAAAGTAATGGGTGTTTGGTGCCTAAACCAGTGCTATGGGTTCGGTTTCCAGTTGATAATCGAAATTGAATTGAATTTTTAATATTTCTCTGTACTTACTGCTGGTAACACTGAGTTAATTTCGCAGTTTTCGTGTTGTTTTTTTTTAGGCTTGCAAGTTTTCTATACCTATGAGCTTGAAATTTATTCAAATATTCTACATCCTTGAATAAGCTTTTGCGTTTTGCTAATTCATAATTTTCGTAGAAATTGTGAGAAACTTGACGTACCTACGTTAAATTTAATTCCTCATATAAAAAAAATTCATTGAAAGTGAAAAATAGTCGATTAATTGGATTTTATAGTTATTTGGGTTTTTTTTCTCTCAATATTGTATATTTTTTTTTAATTTATTCCAATTTGACACATTAAAAATTTTTTTTCTTCAAACGAGCTTTAAAATTGTTTAATTTGAACTTCAACTTTATTTCGAGGCGAGGGCTATATCGCGTTGATTTTCAACGTCTCGGTGAAAAATTACAAAAAAAGAAGAAACAACCTATCGAGGGGAGAAATGATGTAAATCTACTTGGCACAATTTTCTGGCACAATTTCGCTAGCGAAGATTTTTTTGCGAAAGTGATGCACATTTTTTAACACATAAACAAAACAGTTTAGTTAATTAAATTTGATTAATCGCCTATCAGCCATTTGGAGCTTGTTGTTTGGAGAATTTGAAATACTTTGATCGTAGGTATATGGTTTATATATTGAATTGTATACATCGGTTTGAAATTAAAGAATTTTGTATCTAGTGAAGTCTTTCGAATTTATATTCTTTTCGAAACAGTAAATTGGATATTTTTTTGGTAAAGTTCTACAGGCATGAGAAAATTTTCAAAGAAATTCTAAAAATTGCAAGGAAATCAAACATTGGTTTTACACTATTTTTGAAGAAAAAAAATCAACAATAATTATATTTTTTGATTCGTTTTCTTAGGCCTATGTTACTGGAAAGGGTTTGATCGGTATTGTTTTTTCTTTCCAATTTTCAGGTTGGTAGACGAAGCAGTTTTTTAGAATTTTTTTAAGCTCTCGATGTCTTCAAAAAAATATTTCATCCTTAAGGAGGGGGGAGCGGGGGTCAAATGAAACATTGATAAATTTTTGAATCTGAGTTCATTTGTTTTTTAATTACTCGAACAAATCCCCTTTCAATATGAAATTAAACTTCTGAAAAAAGTATTCGATTTTTATGAAGAAAAAATGAAAAAATATCACCTTTGTGTGAGAAGAGAATTCTCAATTTTTTTGGTAAAAAAATCACAATTTTTTTTGGGAAAATATCATTTTTTTTTTTGTGAAAAAATTACAATTTTTTCTGGAAAAAAAAAATCACAATTTTTTTAAGGCAAGAAATATCACGATTTTTGGAGAAAAAATGTCACAATTTTTTATTTTTTTGGTGAAAAAATATTATATATATATATTTTTTTTTTGAGAAAAAAACAATTTTTTTAGGCAAGAAATATCACAGTTTTTTGGGGGGAGAGGGGAGGGGGATATCACAATTTTTTGGTGAAAAAATATTACAGTTTTTTGGGGAAAATGCCACAGTTTTTTGGGGGGAAATGCCACAGTTTTTTGGGGGAAAATGCCACAGTTTTTTGGGAAAAAATGTCACAATTTTTTTGGTGAGGGGATATCACAATTTTTTTAAAGAAATAAAATCACACTTTTTTGGAGAAAAAAATACAAATTTTTAGGTGGAAAAAAATCACATTTTTTTAAGGCAAGAAATATCACGATTTTTGGAGAAAAAATGTCACAATTTTTTATTTTTTTGGTGAAAAAATATTATAATTTTTTTTTTTTTTGAGAAAAAAAAAACAATTTTTTTAGACAAGAAATATCACAGGTTTTTTTTTTTTTTGGGGGGGGGAGGGGAGGGGATATCACAATTTTTTGGTGAAAAAATATTACAGTTTTTTGGGAAAAAATGCCACAGTTTTTTGGGGGGGGAAATGCCACAGTTTTTTGGGAAAAAATGTCACAATTTTTTTGGAGGAAAAAGTATTATAATTTTTGAGGAGAATTATCAAAAAAAAATTTAAGAAAAAAAAATATCACAAATTTTTGGTGGAAAAAATATCCCATTTTTTTGGAGAAAAAAATATCACAAATTTTTGGTGGAAAAAATATACCATTTGTTTGGAGAAAACATACCTATCAAAATTATTTTGGATAACAAAGGCCACACTCTTTGGATAAAAAATTTCACAATTTTTTTGGAGGGAAAAAATCACAATTTTTTTTGAGATAGAAAAAAAATCAAAATGTTTTTGGTGAAAAAATATTATAATTTTTTTTTTTTTGAGAAAAAAAAAATTTTTTTAGGCAAGAAATATCACAGTTTTTTGGGGGGGGGGAGGGGAGGGGATATCACAATTTTTTGGTGAAAAAATATTACAGTTTTTTGGGAAAAATGCCACAGTTTTTTGGGGGGAAATGCCACAGTTTTTTGGGGGAAAATGCCACAGTTTTTTGGGGAAAAATGTCACAATTTTTTTGGTGAGGGGATATCACAATTTTTTTAAAGAAATAAAATCACACTTTTTTGGAGAAAAAAATACAAATTTTTTGGTGGAAAAAAATCACATTTTTTGGTGGAAAAAAAATCACATTTTTTGGTGGAAAAAAATCACATTTTTTTTAAGGCAAGAAATATCACGATTTTTGGAGAAAAAATGTCACAATTTTTTATTTTTTTGGTGAAAAAATATTATAATTTTTTTTTTTTTGAGAAAAGAAAAACAATTTTTTCAGGCAAGAAATATCACAGCTTTTTTTGGGGAGGGGGGAGGGTGATATCACAATTTTTTGGTGAAAAAATATTACAGTTTTTTGGGGGAAAATGCCACAATTTTTTTGGAGGAAAAAGTATTATAATTTTTGAGGAGAAATATCAAAAAAAAATTTAAGAAAAAAAAAATATCACAAATTTTTGGTGGAAAAAATATCCCATTTTTTTGGAGAAAAAAATATCACAAATTTTTGGTGGAAAAAATATCCCATTTGTTTGGAGAAAACATACCTATTAAAATTATTTTGGATAACAAAGGTCACAATCTTTGGATAAAAAATTTCACAATTTTTTTGGAGGGAAAAAATCACAATTTTTTTTTAGATAGAAAAAAAATCAAAATGTTTTTGGGGAAAAAATATCACAATTTTTTTGAGGAAAAACTCTTGATTTTCTGGATAGTCGTTCAATTTTTTTGAAACAAAAATATTTTTCCAATTTTTATAAAAATGGCATTTTTTAAAGAGAAAAAATCTGTTTTTCGTTTATTTGTTTTTTTGTAGAAAAAATTCATTTTCACATTCATTTTCGTGAAAAGCAAGCGAGACTCTAGAAAATTCCTAGCTGCTTGTCCTGAAAAAATCCATTTTTTGTTTACTTACAACAACAATATTTTCGAAATCAATAAATTCAAAAATACTTACAAAAACAAAAATACAAATTTTATGGGTAGTCTTATGGCTCATCCTCTCCTAGGTATGCATACCAGTTGATATAAAACCTTGAAAAACTGATAACAAACCAGATCTCAAACTGCAGGAATTTTCCTATCCTTTATATTCGAATTTTTCGCCATATTGGCTATGGTATGAGTGTCCTTGCGTTTAGTTTTGAGAACCAATACAAACAAAATAAATATTGATAGAGTAAGTAAACAGAACGTGCCACAGGTAGATTAACAATGTCGCCTGTCGCTTTGGCTCAAAGACATACCGCACTCGGAGCATTTGCTGATTCGAAGAGGTCGAGAAGTGTTCACCAAAAAGGTGGCAATGAGGTACCTTTCCACTCGTTGTGTAGTCGTATCCAGTATGTAGAAATTTTCCAATCTTATGGCCAAGATGGCTCATTGCTGCGCTCGGCAGCGTGATAATGTAAGTAAGGGATTCATTAGCAGCAGGGCAGACACTGCTTTCATGATTAGCGTCGGCTTTGGTGAGACTTACGAGCCCGGTAACTCGTCGCATTTATGACCAAGAATAGTATGTTGCCGGCGTGCTCGTATCTGGTCCACCCGGTACAATCTCCCTCCAGCCTAAGTCGACTTCTTTTTAATTTTTTTCAATACCAGCCGAGCAACGTGCAAGCTGAGGTATTTCTTTCCTTTCGTAAATACGAGGTACTCGTTTGCACCGTGAACCGCACTGCACCATCCGGCATCTCTGGCGAACAAATATCTGGATACAGTTTTATATCCACCTATCACGATCCACAAATCCATCATCAGATGCCGGCTCTACCTCTACCTTTTCATGCTCTCTTACTCGTGGTAAATTTCGATGCTGCGTACATCGAGCTCTCTCAGAAAATAGCGTATGCAATAAAGTAATTACCATGGTCGCGAATATCACCATTGTCTAAGGCCACACGACCTTACCAGTTAAATTAGTCCGGTGGTCATCGATATTCAACGTGTCATGTTATTACCTCTCTTCTTCCTTCTTCCTCTGCCTCTCGCACTGTTGGCGTAATTACACTGGGCGCGTTACCATATACGAGTATTTTTGCAAATAAACCAAATTGGTTTTGTCACTGAAATTCAATCATCATGTATATTGTATACATTGTTGCGTGATCGTAGAAAAAAAAACCCTAATTGCGTTTTCATGTTTCGTTTTAATTTCTATCCAGTCTGGACGTAAAGGTCGACTGTTTTAAATTTTAATTGACGTCGTATATTAAAAAACATGTTGTTCGTCGTGCTGCAAATTTGCACCCCAGCGATGTGTGCAGAGCAAACAGATCAACTTGACATTACCGAACCGAGTTGCAATGTTGCAAATTAAATCTTCCTACCATGACAATTCCGTCCAATCATCTGGTACACTAATTGATAATAAACGCGTAGATTTTTTTTTACCCAGCTGAAGAATTTTTAACGATTTTTTTCACATGTTCTAAAAAGGTGCTTTCTCTCCCCCCCGCCCCTTTGACTGCCTTTTTTCCTTGCCACGCCAATTTGAGACAATGCTAAAAATGGTAATTGAAAATGTACACCGGTGCACCTTACATGGCTTCGTTTTGTTCGTGTTATTTTTTTCCCCAGCTCTACGATGTGGTTTGTTTTCACGTGACGATTTTCGCGGTTCGTGGGTTTGAATAATTTTTCAAAAGCGAAAAACATCGCTTTCTCGACACGAACAAGACCATTTTTAAATAGAGCGGAAGGTATGGATTTGAACTTTTTAAGGGTTTATGTAGCGAGCTAAATATTATGATCTTTATTTTGTTGTGGAATTTTTTACCATTGCAAGGGAAAAAGGGGAAGATTGTTTAGTAGTGAAAACAGCTCGAGTGGAAATTTTTTTAGGCGTGTGAAAAATTCATTTCTTTCCCTCAGCTTTTAATCCAATTTTCGAAGGATTTTTCTATTTTATGATAATATGATGGATTTTGAAATTAAAACATTTCAATGAAAGGTCGCCTTTGATGTAATAGAAGTTCAAATAAAATGAAAAAATTGAAAATGAGGGGGGGGGGGGGGTTGATGAGATAAATTTAAAAATAGAAAAAATACTTGAGTAAAAACTAAAAAGTTCCAAAAAATTAACATCACAAAAAAGAACAGAAAATTCGAATAAAACTAAAAATTGTCGAGAATTGAAATAAAACAACTTTTTTAAATCGAAAAATTGAACATTGAAAGAGACGGAATCATAATTTGACCAACATCAGAGTAAACGTAGAAATTGAGGAAAATTGAAAATTTACTTAATGAAATGAAATGAAAAAATTGAACAGTGAGAAAAAATGGAATATTTTAATAAAATTAAAAATGAACAAACATTTAAATAAAATTGAAACCCGACGGAATTTAAAAAAAAAAAATTGAATAAAATTGAAAATTGTAAAAGCTTGAAAAAAATCAATGCCTTTTAAAAATAAAAAATAAAACTGAACATTGAAAAAGTGAAAACATAATTTCACCAAAATTAAAGTAGGTACTAGAAAAAAAAAATTGAGAAAAAAGTTGAAAATTTAATTCAATAAAAATTAACTTTGAAAGAAAATTGAAAAATTTGAATGTATCTAATCAAAGACTGACAAAAATTGAGATTATTAAATTTAAAATTGGGAAAAATCTATTGAAAAGTCAAAAATTGAAAAAATGAAAATTTCAAACAAAAAAAAATGAATAAAACTAAATTTTTTTACAAATTTGAAGTGAAATATTATTTTTTTCAAATCCAAAAAACTGAACATTAAAAAAAGATGAAATCATAATTTGACCAATATTGATGTATAAAAGTGGGAACTGAAGAAAAATGAAAAATTTGTTTTATGAAAGTTGAAACAAAATGAGGAAACTATAACCACTGAAAAAAAGAGAAAATTTTGATAAAATTAAAAATTTACAAATATTGAAATTGAATTGAAAATTAAGGAAATTTTTTTTTTTAAATCAGAAATTGAAAAAAAAACAAATAGGTACTTAGGTAAGTACTTATTTTTAAAAAAAAGAGGAGGTAAAACTAAAAATTGTAAAAAAATAGAACCAAGAAAACTTTCAGAAATCCCAAAAAATGAACATTTAAAAAAGTGAAATTCTAAAGTAAAGTAAAGTAAACCTTTATTAGTAATTTAGGGTTTTCACCCTTTGACTTGGATCAAAATTGAATTACATAAAAGTAAAAATTGAGAAAAAAGTTGAAAATTTGAAAACTTTCAATGTAGGTAATCAGAAATTATTGGCGAAAATTGAGATAGAATTTTAAATCGAGGAAATAAGTACGTTTTGAAAAATCAAACTGAAAAAAATAAAATTAAAAACTATGACGACTTGAAATGAAACATTTTTTTTTTTAAATCCAAAAAACTATAATTAGGAATTCAGATAAATTAAAAATTGGTAGGTATAAATGGTATAAAATAGAAAATTATAAAAAATATAAATTTTTATTAAAAATTTGAAAATTTTTAATTTATTGAACCTTTTCAATTTACATTTTTTTTGAAATTTGGTTACAATTAAAAAATTTGATAAAAAGTTGCAAAAATGTGATTTAAAAAAAAAAAAATCTTGATTTTCTACAAAAATTTTAATCGATAAAAATTTATTACCAACTACAAATTAATTTTTTTTCAATCTCAGAAAAATCTTCAAATATACCTAATTTTCTGTTTAAAAATTTTCAATCATACATACCTAAGTAGGTATTTTTCCTTCAAGAAAAAAAACACTTCAAACAATTGTTGTTTTCTTTTTTCTTTAAAAAAAAAAATTTAATCTATTAAAATCGAATTTTGAAAAAATTTCTAGGAATTTTTTTTTGGAAACAAATTTAATGTTCGGATTTTTAGGATTCTTGACGAAATTTTGAAGTAAAATAATTTGTGTACATTTTTTGCAATAATTTATTTATCAAAATATTTCTAAGAAAAGTGAAGTTTTTTAAAAATTAATTTCTATGTAAAAAAATTATTGATGTTTATCAAATTTCAAAAAAAAAAAAAAATGAATTTACAAATCTAAAAATTGTAGGTGGCAAAAAATTATTTTAAAAATCTTTTTGAAAAAATTCTTATGACATTTATTTAATTTTTCTAATACTAAGAAATTGGTAAAAAACTTCTTAAAAATTTTAAATAGTTTCTTGGGGTTTCCTCAAAATTCCAGAAAATTTGTCATACTTTCAAAATTCAATAAAAAATTCTTAAAATAGTTACCTAGTCCAAATTAAAAAAATTGGATAAATCAAATTTTGAATTTCATGATTTTTTTTTTTTTTTTGAAAAAGAAAACGTAATGAAAGAGTTTTTTGAGAAAAAATTTCAGCTTGATTTTTTTATCATTCTCCCCTAAAGGAAATGATTCAGCAAATCGATCAACTTTTCGAAAACAACCGGTCGATTAATTTTTTTATTTCAAAAATGATGTAATCTTTTCACCACCAAATTACTCAATTCACATCAAATAAGCTACGATACAAAAGTACATACGCTGTGCAATTTGACGATAATGTCGTTGACTCGAGCTCGCTGCTGCTACTTTTCGAATTCAATTTATACAAAAAATATACACCACACGTTTTATCAAATGTGAAATCGATGAATCAGTAGGTAACTTGAGAAGATATAAGGACTTGAACACTCGCTGCGTATTTTAAGTATAAATTAACTAGTCATCATCGAGTATACTACACACATGATAGGCTCGAATGGACCCCAACTCATGATTTTTCGGTTATTCACATCGTCTTTCCCTTAATTAATTCATCGCCTCAAAGGGATTCCTCCTCGTGGGGTTGTGAATGATTTTATATTAGAGACACTATTAAAGTGTAATTCCTAGAAATGAAAACCTCTCTTTTTGATGTTTGATATTATCGTTTTGTACGTAGAAAGAACAAATACGAAATAGATTGACCGTAGGAAATGATCCTTTTCAGGACCAAAAAAAGGTAACAATCGAATACTTCCTGAACAGTTGTGCATGGAAAAAGGTTGCGGTGATTGAAATAAGAGAATCTCAGGTTATTGTACCGTATCCTTTCGAATGAGTTTAAAGATGATACGCGGAAGTAACCCACGAGAATGTGATGATTTCGTATTGTAAATTGATTTACCTATTGAGAACTTTTTTTTTCTTCAAAAAATACCTCGCTCGATTGTTTAGGTTACTTCGAAACAGCCTGTATTTCAAACAAGCCTGCTCAAGTAGGAAATTCAGTCGGTACTTTTTGCCTAATTACTTCGACATGTAAATACCTTGAATTTTGCACCATTAAAAAATCATTATCGCGTACGAGTAATAACCAGTCCCCGTTGAAAATTCGTTGATTTGATCGACGAACTCGGAAAATCAATGGTGATTTGTTTATCAAGTTGAAGAACCGGTGATCGTTGCATTTATCGATCATTTTAGAAAAATTTATGCCTATATGGGGTCTCGGTGAAATATTTGCTTTTGTATAGTGTAATATTGAATTCGAGCCGGTGAAACTACCCTCACGTATTATAATCTACATTTTAGATAAATTGGAATTATTGTTACGAATGAGTTACATCGAGAGATGATGATTTTGGAAAATTCAAATCTCTCAGGTACCATCGTAAATTTCCAACTGCCTCGTTAACGTTACTAACATAATATCAGCTTTTGGAACGGTTTCGTAGTTATTTATTTAACAAATTATGCGAATATAAATATTACTCGTCGAATATTCGTGTGAAAAACGATAATATTTCGATGGACGTGCCACCTACGGTGCCACTCTGCATTTTCCAGCTCCAGACTATTTTTGTCGTACGTACGATTTTCTTTTAATTTTCACGCATAATAAGTGTAGAGTGAAATTACACACATGAGAACTGGTTTAAGATCGAGTCGGCGTCGTACATTTTGAAATCACATACAGAATCATTTTTAAAACCCGTTAACGAAGGCTAACCGGTGTCACAAAAAAGAGCCTGTTTCCACCACGATCCTATCAAATCAATAAGGAACAAGAAAAATCGTCGACTTCCAATTTCAGCTACCACCAGCTTTCTACATGCACCTTCAGTTCAGTCCTGTAGGTGGGACCCTTTTTCGTATACATTTGGATGTTTTTAATTTGGGTATACTCGTGTATAATTTCTAGAGTTGGCTATAATGGTTCTTGACCTTAGACATGAATAATCTTTTAGGATAATTTTACCCCTTTGTTTATATCAATTAAGTACACCTCTTCTTCGCTCTCTTCTGTGTGAGATTTTATAATCCATTCGAACCGGTTTATTGAGCTTTTCAAAATTGACGTTTTGCTGATAAATATTCGATCGAGGAAGCGTGATTTCAGTACTAATATCTTTTGAAGCCAACCAAAGAATTCCTCTAGGTCACCGTTATGCCATATAATCATAACGTTCGTATTGCATTTGCATGTCTTGGGGAACATGCGATCATTATGATTATTCGTGATGTGAATTTACCTGATTTGGACTCGAGGTTTTTCCATCAGTTGGTACAGTTATGTGAGATTTTTGAAATGGATTTGCAATATAAATTTTTTTTAAAAGGCTCAAAGTGCATTTTTGAATTTTTAATTCCATTTTTTTCAATTTCGGTTAAATAGACCAATTTTAAAATCATTCTGTGTGATTTTTTTCAAAAATTTGTTCAAAATTTTTTTTTGAAAAGTTTATTTGAATTTTTAAAAAAAAAATTTTCAAAAAACAAATTTTTTTGAATTTGCTTTACACAATTTTTTATAAAAACATTTTGCTCTAATTTTTAAAATTTTTATTTAAGACAATTTTTTTCAAAATCCCTTCAATACTTGATTTTTTCAAAAAAAATTGAAACAAATTTTTTAAAATTAATTTGTTTTGAAAATTAATTTTTTTCGAATTTACTTATACTTGAAAATCACTTTTACAAATTTTGACCAAAAAACAATTTTTTCAAATTTTCTCAAAGCAAAAATTTTGTTTAGAACTTGATTTTTTCAAAATTTTGTGGAATTTTTCTTTTGTTGAGCATGTTTAAAACCAATAATAATTCCTATTATTTTAAATTTTCCACAAAAAATTATTTTTCAATTTTTTTACGTTTTCAATAAATCATTAAAAACAATTTTTTCAAAATTTTCTCATAACAGTTTTTCTCTCTCTTTATTTAAAAATTTAGTTCAGAACAACGTTTTGTTCAAAAGCAATTTTTTCCAAAATTTTCTCAGAACTCATTTTTTTTTCAAAGCAATATTCGTATTTTATTCGAAACTTGCATTTTTCAAATGCAATAATTGATGAATTTAAAACAAAATTTTGTTTACAATTTTTTAAAATATTTTTTCCCCTAAATTCTGTTCAAAACACAATTTTTAAAAAATTTCTCAAAAAAAATTTTCTTTGAAAACCAGGTTTTCCAAATTAGTCTAAAACTAAATTTTTTCTAAATTTTCTCAGAACTCGATTTTTGTTTTAAAACAAAATTTTGCTTACAATTTTTTCCAAGTTTTCTCTAAAATTTTATCAAAAGCTCAATTTAAAAAAAATTGAACAATTTTTTTTTCTTCAAAATTCTATTCAAAAGAAAACCATATTTTCTTCGAACTTACTCAAAAATATACATTTTTCAAATCATACTCAGAACTTCAATTCCTCAATACAAAATTTTATTCAAAAATTTGTTTTTCAAGTTCGTCTAAAATCAAAATTTTCTCAGAACTAATTTTTTTTAATTTTAATTAAAAATCGTGTTCGTAAAAAAATGTTCTCAAAATAATTTCGTACAAAACTTGTTAAAGAAAACAATTTCATCCAATTTATTTATTTTTTTAAATGATTGAAAATTTAAAAATTTTATTCAAAATCCATTTTTAAAACTGATTTTTTCATAATCTTTACAGCTGTTGCGACTCTTTTCTCCAACACATTCAGTTCATATGTCCATATCGGTAACATGAACATGAACTTGGTACGACAGACAAATTATACAGCGAACTCAACTCAACTCTAAATGAACTATGGTAATAGCATCGTCACGATAAATTTACTCGGTAAACATTACAATGATCAGGCACTCCTTTGGGCGATGATTTTCCATAAAAAATCGCCAATCCGTGACGTCAATCTCATAGTCTGCGCTCGTCTGCTAGCAATCGAACCATTAAAAAAATATTTACGAATGCTCGAGAAGAAAAATGAAATACAAACGAATAAATTACTACCCCGAGACGAGTGGTCCGCAAAAAAAAAAAAAGAAAAAAGAATACGCCTAAACAATTAAATCGATTGGTAGACTGAATCTTGTTCGAGCACAACGCGAAAAGCTTACCATACCATGGAGAAAAAATTGTATTTCCCAACAATCGAAAGTGCATTTTGGTAAACGTGGCAACGTCGCCATTAACAACTGGTTGAATTTAGATAACTAGAGTTTGGTATATTGAAACCCCAGAGAGCGCGTCTCGCGAGATTTTTTCATTCTTATTTCTTATTATACTTTTGCCTTTTGGTTATTGGTTAATATTATACGAAGTGCACGAAGTACGAAGATCAGATTGTTCGAAGATTAGGGAGTGTTGACGACGGTAGGGTCATGGTTGAGGATACGGAGAGGTGTGTGACTTTTAGACTATAGTCGAAGAACGGGTTATGTGTTCGAGTACGTCTTGTATATAACGTAATGCAATGTTACAGCAGCCAATACAATCGATGTGACGAGGCGAAAAATACGAAAAAAAATCTGGTTTTCGTCGATGCAAATTCACCTGTCATGTCAACCAAAACAAATCAACAATCGAAATTTTTACCTCGTCATATGGTAAAAAGACGTAGAATTTACGATATCTATGGTCCAAGATACCAGCTAGTTGAAGAGTTCGATTGGCTGCTGGCAGTGCTAAAATTCTAACCGCGTGTAAAACTTACTCGACCAAACCACAGCAGAACAATAAGCGACCAGACCGGATCACTTCCACTATCGTGAAAGAGAAGTGCCGTACCAAGTGTCAGAGGTAGAAAAATATTACCCATTGTGTTATTTTTTCGATGGAATCTTAATTTATTTTAGGATGGTGCAGCAAGGGGTACAGAGAAGTGTTCGATCGAAAGAGTTAGACATTGTGGAAGGAATATGTGCGATATTTTCATCGTTCTGGTAAATCCAAGATGACATAGTTCGTACAATTGTTTCATAGAAAGTAAAAATAGCGAATTTTCTTCCACCCAAAACGAATCTGCTGAACGATTGAATCGTCGCAGTTCTTTTTTTGGCACTTTTGTAAACTTTACCAAGTTCAATTCTACATAGATACTTGATATTCAAAATTGGAGGGAAGGGAAGGGTCCAATCGAAATTTTTGTAATGACTAAAATTATTTTTAAGACTTCAAGCTACAACTTTTGTTTGAAAAAATTTTCAAATTGGACCCCTTCCTCCACCAGTTTTTCGTAATATTTATAGTAAATATACACAATATCTAAGACGTATTATGCAAATTTGGAGAAGAGGGAAGGGTCTAATCGAAAATTTTATAATTATAAAAATTATTTCTAGGACCTCAATCTACAACTTAAAAAAAAAAAAAAAAATTGAATTCGACCCCCCCCCCCATTTTGAAAAGAGTATCTACCTGATATTATGTGAAATTGGAGGAGAGGGAGGGATCCAATCGAAATTCTTATAATAAACAAAATTTTTTTAGGATCTTAATCTACAACTTTTATTTGAAAACTTTTTCGAGTGGTCCCTTCCTCCCTCACTTCTCCAATTTTTAATTAGTATCTTCGGAGTTTTATGCAAAATCGGCGAGGAGGGAGGGGTCCAATTGAAAAAAATTTCAAACAAAAGTTGTAGCCTAAAGTCTTAGAAATAAATTTGGTTATTACAAAAATTTTGATTGGAGCCCTCCCTCCCCTCTCATTTTGAATATGAAGTATCCGTGCTGTTATTGGACTTGGTAAATTATATGGCGATCCATTCGTATCTACCTAATACCTATAAAATATACGTATACGCAGAGCCGGTGCGAGGGGGGGGGGTGGAACACCCCTCCAGTGATTTTCCATTCGGCAAATTTTTGAAAAATTTTCGACAAATTCGGCAAACTTTCGACAAATTAAATTAGGTATGTTTACAAAATTTGGTAAAGTTTTGAATTTCAAATATGTAAATTTTTTAGAAATTCTAAATCACAAATTCGGTAAATTTTTGAGAAATTCCGAATCATAAATTCGATAAATTTTAGAGAAATTCCGAATCACAAATTCGGTAAATTTCTGAAAAAAATTTTCGGCCTCGCTTCGCTCGGGCAATGTACTTCTATTACTTCATCTTTCTCTCAGAATCAGAATAGGAATCAAAAATCAGCGCATTTGAATTGTTATAACTTATAACGTAAAAAAATGAACATGATCTTTTTGAAAATATTAAAAATTATGTTTAAAGTGCATGATTTTTAATTAAAAATTCCAATTTTTTCAAAATTTTCGCCCTCGCTTCGCTCGGGCAACGTATCACTTTTTCATCTTTTAAAAAACCAGAAATTATTGTATGTTTTCAAAATTTCTGCAAAAAAAAAGTCCATCTTTTCTTTTAGAAGTGCAATTTTTTCAAAAATGTTCGCCCTCGCTTCGCTCGGGCAGCAACAGTCGTTTTGATTCAAATCCTAATGCTACCATAAGTTCTTGAAATTTTTTCTATGAGGATAGTGAGAAGTTCTTCTTTCGAAAACTCACTTTTTTCAAAAAATTCAGCGCAGGGGTCTACTTCCCACTGTTGTACCTATTAATTATCATTCGGCATTTTGAAAATTTTCATTCGGCATTTTCGATCTACACCCCCCCCCCCCCCCAACAAAATTTTCTCAAACCGTTTCTGCGTATACGTACGAAGAAAACGAAAGTATTCAAAATTACCTTTTCAACTCCTATTCCAAATGACCTAACCTATCGTACGAACTAGGTCATAAAAACCCATATACCACAAATCGAACTTTCAAAGCTCCATGCTCCACATCGCAGCTTTCAAAATACGTAAAAATATTCGAAAGTGAAATCTCTAGTGACCTCGAACAATGAAAAAAAAAAATTCGATAAATTTTATATTCCGATGTGTCTTTTCGGACTCGCCATCCATTTGTTTCCACATCCACGAGCATGTCAACGCTATAAAAGAATTTGATTTCAGTTGATATTTTAAATTCGTCTCCGACAATGTGTTTTTTTTTCTCTTTCGTTTCCATTTCATTCGAAGCTTTATGATTTTTGATTGTATATTTCCTTTTTTAAATGTACTCCACGTGGCCTTGAAATGCTAATAGTTGGCGTTTAAAAAAAAAATTGCCATTGTTGTACCGACGACTTGAAAAAAAACACGGTGGTTGGTGAGACGGACGAACTCGTTCGGAACCTTCGTTTCACGTTCGCGGTTTCGTAATAATTAATCTCGGATTTGATTTCTTTGCCGGATTAGTCGCTGTGAAATTTTGATTGATGGGATGAAATAAAGGTGGGTTTGCGCCTGAATAGGATTTAAATGGATTGAAAAATAAGCTGGAATTTTTTTTACCCGGTTATGAGACAGGTATTGAATTTTTTCGGGGAGGTTTTTTACGAGTGAGTCGGAGTAACCTTCGGGAGTGATTTTTTTCAGGTTTGGTTTTATTAAAAATCTAGGTCTATTTTTTGCAAAATATATATTTTTTTTCAAATTTTCTTCGAAGAATTTTTTTAATACAATTTTAGCCAAACAAAATCTTCATACAATTTTGTTCAAAATTATCTAGAGCCCTATTTGTATTTTTTTTTCAATATAATGTTTTAGGTTTCACATTAATTACCTACGTTTGAAATTTTTAATTAAATTATTTTGTGAACAAATTTTTAAAAATAATTTCTAAATCAAATCAGTAATTCCAAGTGTTGTGAATTTTTATTTTTTAATTTTTTAAAATTAATTTAAAATAGGTAGATACCAAAAATGGCACTCAGCAATTTTTTGCAGCTTCACAGCATTACGATAGGCTCTGAGTAAAATGTGACCATCCACTAACCAGACATTCACCTATGGTTACTCCCAGTTCGCCCATTTCTACGAAATCGTTTCCTCGCATCTCGTCTGCCTGCCTTGGACGAAGTTCAAATGATCAGCAGGAATCTCACGACGGACGTGCTATTACTATTCATAATAAAAATACTTCGAAATCGAATGTGTTAGTCTAGCAATAGGTACATGTGGCCTATGGTGTCTTGGAATGGAAAGTCAATTAGATGCAAAAAATTTTCAGTAATTACGATTGGCTAGGCCGTCGTGTCGGAATCATTAGTGTGAAATTCAGCGAACGAGAAAAAAACAGCGACTCGACTCGAATCGTAATCGTAATATAAAAACTTGACTTTGGCACCGAAAGATAATAATTACCATCTAGATAATGGATATTACTCTCGAGTAGAGTACCTACACTCTTGTAAAAGATAAACACTCGAGGGACGTCTTATGTATCGTTTGAGAGTGGCAGGGTAACGGGTATTAAGCGGTAATTTAGAAAAATGCATCGTACTATGGTTTTTTAAAACCCTGGTCCGAGATAAGAGACGGCAGAAGAAGCGGTGAAATTACGAAATAAAAGCTTTAAGCTTTTGTATGTACGAGTAAGTTAGGGGGATGACGATAGGTGATTATGCAAATCAGGCTATTCGGTATTCGTATTCGCCCTTTTATTCTGAGGCTATGGTTGTGGCATTATGAAGCTAGTATCACGTATATATAGGGGCTATGGATAGTTGGATACCTTAAAAATTGACGAGTGGATCGCCACTGTACTGTTTTTTTCGCATCATCAAAAATTTTACTGAGTGTACAATACTATATAGATGCTTGATATTTAAAATTGGAGGGGAGGGAGGGGTCCAATCGAAATTTTTGTAATGACAAAAATTATTCCTAGGACTTCAAGCTACAACTTTTGTTTGAAAATTTTTTCAATTGGACCCCTCCTTCCCCACCGATTTCGCAAAATACTTCGAATATTTATACTAATTAAAAATCGGATGAGTGAGGGAGGAGGGGACCAATTAAAAAAAAATTCAAATAAAAGTTGTGGATTATGATCCTAACAATTATTTTGGTTAATATGAAAAGTTCGATTGGATCCTCCCTCTTTTTCAATTTCACGTAATATCAGGTAGATATTTTTTCAAAATTGGGGGGGGGGTCGAATTGAAAAAAATTTCAGACAAAAGTTGTAGATTAAGGTCCTAGAAATAATTTTTGTTATTATAAAATTTTCGATTAGACCCTTCCCTCCCCTTCAATTTTGCATAATATGACTTGAATACTTATATTATTAAAAAGTGGTGGAGGGAGAGGTTCATTTGAAAAAAATTTCAAACAGAAGTTGTAGATTGAGGTTTCAGAAGTAATTTTGGTTATTACAAAAATTGCGATTGGACCACTCCCTCTCATGCAATTTTGAATATCAAGTATCGTTGGTGTCAAAAAAATAGTATTGTGGGGATCAACTCAGTGCTATGCAGTTAGGATTTAGGAAATGAAATTGCATCTCGGGTCATTAAAGACTTTTTGATTTTAAAAAGTTCCTGTTTCGGTGTCCTGATTAACCACCCAAAAAGTCTCCAAACCTTCCCCTTTGGGAACTCCCCCAAATGTGGACCCGAAATAACCACTTCTAGGTTTTTGCTTGTAACTCTGCAAATATGTGTTTAACAAAAAAAAAAAAAAAAAAAATCATCACTAAAATTAAAGTACCTACATAAAATTTGTAATAAAAAATATTGTTATCATTTTTTTTAAAGTGAATGGGTGGCGCAAAAAATCGTGTTGAAATATACGTGGTGAAAAAAATGCAAGATTGGCCCCCCCAAGGAACGGCTGAAAAGTTATTAGTATTGGAAAAAGGGGCAGGTTCATGCGTGTCTACATATGAGACTCTTCGAGGGGGAGGAAAGGTGACGGCTTTTTCAGAAGCCATAGTGGGCCCGCATTCGCATATAGTACACCTCATTCATGGAATTTTTGGGGGTCATCTTTATTTTTTTCACCCCGTATAATTTAATACGATTTTTTGCGCCACCCGTTCACTTTTCGAAAAAAATGAATATGAAGTTTTTTGTTACAAATTTTATGTGCTTTAATTTTAGTTGAGATCATTCTTTCGTTTAAACGCATATTTGCAAAGTTATGGGTCCACATTTAGGAGAATTTCCGAAGGGGGAAGGCGGGGGAACTTTTTGATGGATAATCAGGACACCGAAAGGAACATTTTAAAATCAAAAAATCTTCGATGACCTAAAATGCAATTTACATTAGTTTTGTGGTCTACTTAATTGCACGTGTAAATATTTATATAGATAGGTATTGTATATATGGATATATGATATTCAAAATCAAAGGGGAGGGAGGGGTCCAATTGAAATTTTTGTAATAACCAAAATTATTCCTGGAATTTCAAGCTACACTTTTTGTTAAAAATTTTTTTCAGTTGGACCGCTCCCTCTCCACCGATTTTGCATAACACTTCTAAGATATTGATTAAAAATTAGAGAAGTGAGGGAGGAAGGGGCCAATTGAAAAAATTTTCAAATAAAAGTTTTAGATTAAGATCCTAAAAATAATTTTTGTTATTATAAAAATTTCAATTGGATCCCTCTCTCTTCTCCAATTTCACATAATATCAGGTAGGCACTTTTTCAAAATTGATAAAGACCGAGCAGCACAATCGACAAATTATCGAAATAAAAAATCGACAGAATATCGAATTCAATAAAGTGTCGCGTTAGTTCCGCATAAATCGTGAAATTATCTTTCGATATATAGATAGATTATCGACGAATTATAGTTAGCAAAAATTTCGAGATTATAGTAAGATATTTTATCGATAATATATCTATAATATCGAAAGATAATTTCACGATTTAGGCGGAACTTTTGCGACATTTTATCAAATTCGATATTCTGTCGATTTTTTATCGATTTTTTATTCCGATTTTTCGTCTTTTACTAGCTTTTTTCTATAATTAAAAATCATTAATTAGCATAATTAATACATTAAACTATGCCTAAACACATTATTCATGTTACAGTAAGAGGATCATTTCAGAAAAAGTCAAAAAAAATTATAAAAAATCCGCCACCCGTGGGGCTTGAACCATCTACCTCCTGCATGGTAATCCTCTTCCTTAACCACTATGCCATACCTTATCGTTGAGGAATTAGCAATAAAAAGCTTATAATAGACAGTTTAGTACTTCCAGACGTGTTGGACTTAGAAAAATTTTCACCAATTTGGAAATAATTTCAAATATCGTCACAAAATCGTTGAAAAATCGTTCGACAAATTTCAGATTATTTGTCGATAATGTAGTTTCAAATATCGCCACAAAATCGTTGAAAAATCGAATTCGAGGAATTTCATATTACGTGTCGATAATATAGTTTCAAATATCGTCATAAAATCGTTGAAAAATTGAATTCGAGAAATTTCAGATTACGTGTCGATAATAAAGTTTTAAATATCTTCACAAAATCGTTAAAAAATTGAATTCGAGAAATTTCAGATTATTTGTCGATAATATAGTTTCAATTATCGTCACAAAATCGTTAAAAAATCGAAATCGAGAAATTTCATATTACGTGTCGATAATATAGTTTCAAATATCTTCACGCAATCGTTAGAAAATCGAATTCGAGAAATTGCATATTATGTGTCGATAAAATAGTTTCAAATATCTTTACAAAATCGGTAAATAATCGGATTCGATAAATTTAATATAATCTGTCGATAATATAGTTTCAAATGTCGTCAAAAAATCGGTAAAATATCGAAGTCGAGAAATTTCATATAATCTGTCGATAATATAGTTTTAAATATCTTTACAAAATCGTTAAAAAATCGAATTCGATAAATTTAATATTCTTTGTCGATAATGTAGTTTCAAATATCTGCACAAAATCGGTGGAAAATCGGAATCGATAAATTTAATATTCTTTGTCGATAG
This sequence comes from Balanococcus diminutus, assembly GCA_959613365.1. Taxonomy (NCBI): domain Eukaryota; kingdom Metazoa; phylum Arthropoda; class Insecta; order Hemiptera; family Pseudococcidae; genus Balanococcus; species Balanococcus diminutus. Next base: position 24,458,929 of record OY390718.1, read on the forward strand.
TATCGTTGACGAATATCGTCATAAAATCTTAATAATATCGAATTCGATAGTTTTTAGATTTTTTGCCTATGAAGTTGTACCGATAAATCTTTATAATATCGTGAGAACATCTATAGATTTTCAAACGATTTTTTTATCGATACGTTACATCTTCCGATATTATCGATCGAGTGCACGCTCGGGAGGGGTCCAATTGAAAAAATTTTCAAACAAAAGTTGTAGATTGAGGTCCTAGAAATAATTTTTGTTACAGTAAAAATTTCGATTGGGCCCCTCCCTCCCCTACAATTTTGAATTTCAGCTATCTATCTATGTATATTGGACTTCGTAGATAAATTTTCAATGGTGCCAAAAAAAAAAAAACTGCACTGATGCGATCCGATCGTTAAAAATTGTACGAGTACATTATTATTTTGGATGCCTATTTGAAAATATCGTCCGTTGACGGGGGAGGGGTGGTTCTCGAAAAAAATTCTACAGCTGGGAATTTTCTATTTTCCTTTCTATCGTGCAATTTTCACGAGGTTTAATTAGAGGCGAACTCGTGCACCGATTTCGAACTTGGCCCGGATCGAGTTTCAGCTGAAATATTGTGCAGGCTGGTGTGCCGGCAGCTTGGCCGCGAACTAGCAGATGAGCGAGGGTAGGGGCCTGCGACCGATTTTTTTTATTTTTCGCAAAGCTGCGCAAATAGAGAGGAAAAACAGAGCTTGGTAGGCCAGGCGGCGGCGTTGGTTATCGCGTAATACGACGTGCTGGGCGTCGTGATGTTTTGTCATGGCGAAGTGGCGAGGTACCGTGCATAGCCTTGAACTTGACTGGTCGTGGATGAGCGCAGGCATGCGCACATACGCCCCGCGCGCGCGTTATTTTCGTGTCGCGCCCTCCCCAACACAATTACAGGTGAGGTCGCGATGCGATGCCGCTTCTGAGAGCGGCGAGCAGAGAGCGGAGCGCGGCGTGCTCTTTTCAATACCTCCGCTCACTGTTCTTTTCGCATCCAAGGCCATTTCCACGTAACCGCGTCACCGTCACTTTCCAAGCTCGACGACTCCAGCTGATCGGCCGGCGCGGCCACTCGGCTGGAAAACGGTTCTACCTGGAGGATGGCATCCTCTCGCGTCTTCGCCATCACCATCGCTGATGGCTTCGGCCAGCCTACACATGCACGCACCGTTCTTCCAGGTTCCTGTTTTTTTTTTATCGTTCTGGCGCTGGCCTCAGCCGGTTAGACTGGTCCGAGGCCTCAAGCTAGACTATTGTGTTGGTTGCAGCGAAAAAAACACTCCAGCCCCGTAATTAATTCGCATTCAATTTTTTTTTCTTTTCCTTTCAATCTGTGAAAGTAAATGATCTAATAGCTTTTACGCCTCGTTCGACTCCGCAACGCTGTTCTTATCAAAGTTTTTGCAATTGAAAAAAAATCTCTGTATTCTGTACTTTCACTTCATTGCCAACTCGAATTGGTCCACGAGCCCACAGACGAATCCACTTACGTACCCTCGGCCACCGCGACTACAGAGACTAATTTGCAGTCCCGACGAACCAACATTATTTTTAATAAAAGCCTCGTTACCATTACTCGTACGTGTGTTGTCGGAAATTCGAATTAAATTTCAAGGATGGCATCGATTGAAAAAAAAATTGTCCTCGTGTGACGTCATTGTGTTTATGTATCACTTATACGTCACCGCTGTCGCTCTCGCAGAGTCCCAGACAGAACGCATTTTTTATGATGTCATTGCTCACGATTCGGCTTCGCCATAATTTACGATTGACGATATATATCTATATGTTCAAGACGCCGGCGTCTAATAAAAAATTCGTATAAATGGAGTTTTGAAATGTAATTTATACGTGGAAATAGTTTTACTGATTGTTTAGATAATTAAGCGAAAGAGAGTTGTTTATTTTCGTAGAAAAAGTAATCCTAAATTTGAGATTACGGTTGTAGTTTTATGACATAGGCGTGCACGTGCTATGTGTAAACTATCAAGCCAAAGATTGAAGTATGATTTATAATTTTTTGAAATTTTTTTTTAGAAAGATCAAAAATGCAATTATTGTACAATTTTCAAGAAGTAATTCAAAAGTTCTGTTTTTGAAAGAAATGATGGAGATTTGTGTTTGTGCGAAAAAATGTTCATTGATCAAAATATCGAGATATTGTTTTTAAACAAAAATAGGAAACATTTATTTTTTTATAAAATGTTGAATAAAAGCATTCTTAACAAGTTTGAAAAAATTCTCTAGGGTAGGTAAAATCAAACAAAAAACTACCTATTTTTCAAAAAAAAAAAAAAAAAAAAAAAAACATTTATTATCAGAAAGATAAGAAATAAAATCGGTGTAGTTTCAAGAAAAAACTCATAAATTAATATTCAGAATATTCGACATTTTTTATTTTATCAAATTTTGAAATTGCAGAATTTTTTGAGATCAGTTTTTCCATTTTTTTTTTTTGAATTGACAATTTTTTTTAAATTTTCTTTTCTACAAGTTTAGTTCTTCACGTGGCATAAATTCGAGTAGAATAAAATAGAAATTCATAATTCTGCATAAAATTTATGTTCATTAATTTTAAGATTTCGAGGATTTTTGCGAAGATCAATTTTTTTGAAATTTTTTTAGGATTGTCGTTTTTTTTCCTAAATTAATTCCTAAATATATATATATATCGACAAATTATCGAAATAAAAAATCGACAGAATATCGAATTCGATAAAGTGTCGCGTTAGTTCCGCATAAATCGTGAAATTATCTTTCGATATATAGATAGATTATCGACGAATTATAGTTAATAAAAATTTCGAGATTATAGTAAGATATTTTATCGATAATATATCTATAATATCGAAAGATAATTTCACGATTTAGGCGGAACTTTCGCGACACTTTATAGAATTCGATATTCTGTCGATTTTTTATCGATTTTTTATTCCGATTTTTCTTCTTTTACTAGCTCCTTTCTATAATTAAAAATCATTAATTAGCATAATTAATACATTAAGCTATGCCTAAACACATTATTCATGTTACGGTAAGAGGTTCATTTCAGAAAAAGTCAAAAAAAATTATAAAAAAACTGCCACCCGTGGGGCTTGAACCTTCTACCTCCTGCATGGTAATCCTCTTCCTTAACCACTATGCCATACCTTATCGTTGAGGAATTAGCAATAAAACGCTTATAATAGGCAGTTTAGTACTTCCAGACGTGTTGGACTTAAAAAAATTTTCACCAATTTGGAAATAATTTCAAATATCGTCACAAAATCGTTGAAAAATCGTTCGACAAATTTCATATTATTTGTCGATAATGTAGTTTCAAATATCGCCACAAAATCGTTGAAAAATCGAATTCGAGGAATTTCATATTACGTGTCGATAATATAGTTTCAAATATCGTCATAAAATCGTTTAAAAATCGAATTCGAGAAATTTCAGATTACGTGTCGATAATAAAGTTTTAAATATCTTCACAAAATCGTTAAAAAATCGAATTCGAGAAATTTCAGATTATTTGTCGATAATATAGTTTCAAATATCGTCACAAAATCGTTAAAAAATCGAAATCGAGAAATTTCATATTACTTGTCGATAATATAGTTTCAAATATCTTCACGCAATCGTTAGAAAATCGAATTCGAGAAATTGCATATTATGTGTCGATAATATAGTTTCAAATATCTTTACAAAATCGGTAAAAAATCGGATTCGAGAAATTTCATTTAATCTGTCGATAATATAGTTTCAAATATCTTTACAAAATCGTTGAAAAATCGAATTCGATAAATTTAATATTCTTTGTCGATAATGTAGTTTCAAATATCTGCACAAAATCGGTGGAAAATCGGAATCGATAAATTTAATATTCTTTGTCGATAGTATCGTTGACGAATATCGTCATAAAATCTTAATAATATCGAATTCGATAGTTTTTAGATTTTTTGCCTATGAAGTTGTACCGATAAATCTTTATAATATCGTGAGAACATCTATAGATTTTCAAACGATTTTTTATCGATACGTTACATCTTCCGATATTATCGATCGAGTGTGCCGCTCGGGGCATTTTTAAATTATTTTTTAATTTTTTAAAATTTTAAAATTTGTTTTGAGTAGTTTTGAATTTTTCAATTTTTTAATTTGTTTTGAATAGTTCAGAATTTTACAAGTTGCAAATTTTTTTAAATGCATTTTTAAATTATTTTAATTTTTTTTTATTTTGATTTGAAATTTTTTTGAACTTATGACAATTGATTTTTCCCCTCGATCAATTTTTTTGCATTTTTTTTTATTTTAAATTTGTTTTGAATAATTTAGAATTTTACACGTAGACGTTCTAAGAGAAGCAATGCTTCAAATTACAATAAAGATTATTTCATTCATTTAATTCAAGTTGCAAAATTTTTTTAATACATTTTAAAATTATTTTAGAATTTAAAATTTTTTGATCGACTTTTCAATTTTTATGAATTTTTGAAGTTGTTTCGTGAATTTTTCAAGTTGCAATCTTTTTTGAAACATTTAAGAAGGCTCCAAATTTTTTTGATTGTATTTTTCAATTTTTTGGGAATTTTTCAATTCTTTTGGAATTGAATTATTTTGCAGTTTTCAAAGTGCGAAATTTTTATGACATTACAATTGCATTATTCAATTTTTTGGAAATTTTTTTGGAGGAATTTTTTAAAATTTTTGAATTTGTTTTGTAAATTTTTCAAGTTGCGAACTTATTTAAAACATTTGAGAAAGCTCCAATTTTTTTTTTTGATTGCATTTTTCAATTTTTTTGGAATTGAATTATTTTAAATTTTACAAGTTGCTCAAACTTTCACAAAATTATTAATTCTTTTTTTAAAAATTAATTACATTATTCTACAGTTGACGTGCGGGGTTAAATCACACGACTGTCAGATATGCTGAAAATTGAAGAAATTGGTTCAGAATAATTATTCAGCTTAAAAATTTAAATTCACACAAAATTAATGAATTTTTTCAGGTTTTTAAGGAATCTTAGAATTGTAGGGTTGAATTCAGCAAAAAAAAGTTTTAATCTGATAAAATCTGATAAAAATGGTTCAAAATTATGAGGCGTGCCAAGTCTCTCAGAACAGACTCAAATAATGAAAAAAAAAATAATTTGAGCAATTTTTTCAAAGAAATCGAATTTTTAAGGAAAGTTCAAAATTCACCATGTTAAAAGTACCATTTGGTAATTATTACATGGCAAAATGTTTTTTTTTTTTCAGAAATGGGAATAATTGAAAAATTCCGAATATTTTCATCAGCACTTCTCATAATTGACTCGATTTCAATTTATAATGTGCCAAAAATTGGAAAAATTTGTTCGAAAAAATAATTTAATTCATAATTTTGAATTTTCCACAAAATTAAGGAAGTCCTGCAGTCAAGGTGAAATCCTACGAAAAAATTGCCTAATAATTTTATGATGAGAATTGGAAATTGGTACCTAGACTTACCAATAAATTTTCCAATTTAAAATGTCGATGAACGTTAAAGATTGAAAGTAACTACCATGACTGGGTGACTGCACGGGTAAAGCAGTTTTTGTATTTTCCCCCCAAAAATTCAAGGAATTTTTTTAAGGCAACAGAAGAGAAACATTTTTACTTCAAGATTTTTTTTCAAATCGATACAAAAACTGAGATATTATATTTTGAATATCACTCTTGCCTAAAATGTCAATGAATGTTAAAAGATTGAAAATAACTACAGTAACTGGGTGACTGCACGGGTAAACAATTTTTGTATGTTATCTTTAAAGTTTTTACCCGTCGGAACGACGGGTACTCCGCTAGTATAATATAGTTCCCCACTCCCCAACTCCACACCTGACATAAGTTTGAGGAATATCTCATCAATTTGAAGAAAATTTCTATATTAAGACAAATTTTGAAATTGCAGAATTATTTCGAAATCAATAATTATTTTCATTTGTTTTGAATTTGCATCCCCCCCCCCCAATATTTTACCCTACAAATGTAGGTATTGTATTCTCGTGGCATAAATCCCTGAAAATTTGATATTCACCGAATTTTTAAATTTATGAGAATTTTTTGCAAAAATCAATTTATTATTGGATTGACATTTTTTTTTTGCAATATTTCACCCTACAAATTTGTGGCTTCAAGTGGCATAATTTTGAGGAGAAACTCAGAAATTTTTAAAAAATTCAACATTTTTAATCAATTTTTTTTTTTTTTTGAAATGTTTTATGTGGCATGAATTTGAGTGGAAGTTCATTAACTTTGTGAAAATTCGATGATCATCGATTCTTATGAATCTTACAATCAAAAAATTAGTTTTCTAAACAAACCTGGATTTTTAATAAAAATTTCTAAAATCATTTATTGAAAAAAAAAATGAAAAAATTGAAAAATTACCTATTCCAGAGTATTTTTTAAAAATTTATTTTTAAGCATGTGTTTCCCAGAAAAATTTTCCTTTAAAATTTTTTTAATTCATTTAAAAAAAATGATCATATACCTACTCGCTTAAAAAAAAACCTATTTTTTAATAGATATGAATTTTCAAAAAAAAAAATATATATACTTATTTATAAAAAAAATTTAAAAAAAAATTGTATGGATCAAATCTAGGTAATTACTAATTAGGTGGGTATCGAAAACAATCATCATCTTGTTGTGAAAAATTGTACCCAAGACCGTAATTTTGTACTTTGAAAAAAATGTAAAATTTCCCAATCACGTGGCTGTCAATTTCGAATGCACGTTATTAGCACAAATTTCTTAATTTAGCTAATTTTCTTCACCAAAAGATAAATACGGTCATTCGTGAATCACGATAACACAATTATCTAGAAACCTGAAAAATAACATTATCACAACGCAATTAAGTTACGTACATAAGCGAAAAAATGCAAGGAAAGAAAAGCGTAAACCGAGTGGAGTTTTTTTTTTTTATCGATAACGTCGTATTGAAAATCGATGTAGGTATAAGAATGCGAAAATAGATTTCACGCATAGCGATTTTTCTCTACCTGGGTGTTTCATTGTAATTGCATGTAGTACAAGACGAGTACGGAGAGGTCCAATCGAAATTTTTGTAATAACAATAACCAAAATTATTTCCAAGACGCGAAATTGGAGGGGAGAGAAGGGTCCAATCGAAAATTTTATAATTACAAAAATTATTTCTAGGACCTCGATCTACAACTTTTGTTTGAAAATTTTTTCGATTGGACCCCTCTCTAATTTTGAAAAAGTATCTACCTGTTACGTGAAATTGGAGGAGAGAGAGGGATCCAATCGAAATTTTTATGATGACCAAAATTATTTTTGGGATCTTAATCTACAACTTTTATTTGAAAATTTTTTCAATTGGTCCCTTCCTCCCCCACTCCTCTAATTTTTAATTAGTATCTTCGGAGTGGTTTGCAAAATCTGCGGGGAAGGAGGGGTCTAACTGAAAAAATTTTCAAACAAAAGTTGTAGCTTGACGTTTCAAGAATTATTTCGGTTTTCACAAAAATTTCGATTGAACCCCTCCCTCCCCTCCAGTTTTGAATATCAATCATCTGTGTAGTATTGAACATGGTAAATTTCACGACGTTGCCAAGTTTTAAAAAAATTGTTTGAAAACTGTCAAAAACAAAAATTATAATCAAAATATCACATTTTCCGCCCTTGGAATGGTTAGGGGTAAGGAGGCGACCTAAAAATATCATCACAGGGGTTTCAGATCATATTGGTTTCAAAATTTTTGCTGAGGGCTAAACAACCTCTGTTCTGTTCTATACGATCGAGTCGATTCACCATTTATCTACAGGCGCACGAACCTTGACATTCGAATATGTTTACGTGCAATATTTCTCGGTCAATCGATTCTTTTAATATTGAATTAACTGTTACATGTGGATGTACTCAGTTGTCTGGCGAACAACTGCGATGACGATGACGACGGTTTAATTAATTAAATAAAGTTGACGCCCAAAATTTATAACGAGTTGTGGACATTTGGTTCGATAATTTTTACGTAATACGACCATATACATATATATACGAATGTACCTACGCGTGTGACCGAGGTTATGAGAAGTAAAAAGTCTATGGCTGGGAATCGTACGTAAGTATACATATGGCTTTGATATTATTCAAATGCCACGACAGGAGATGAAAGGAGGTGCGAAAGGGCCTTCCATGGTAAGATGGTGAAATCGGCCCTTGATCGAAATTGGGTCCAAAGTGGGTCAAAATGTTACTTATGATGTAAAAACACGCCACAAAAATTTTTGACCCCCTACCCCCTCCCCTTTCCGAAAAATCGCGTTATAACGGTCGAAAAATCAAAAAATTTTAACTTTGAAGGGGGGTGTATGAAAATTTTTGATTTTTTCACAGATTATAGGTATCATGTAGGGGTATATGTGGTGAAATTTTTAAAAAGATCGGTTCACAATTTCTTTGTTTTTTGGGGGGTTGAAATTTTCAAAAAAAATTTAAAAATGTTGACTGATTTTCAAAATATTACTTTTTGCTGGTTATAACCCATCAAAATTGTTCTTCTTCATGAGAATGAATTCCCAATGTTTCACTTTGCCCAACTCAATTTTAAGCGGTTCCTTGGGGCGCCCTCAATTTTTCAAAATTGAAAAAAATGAGCAAACTTTTTTTAGTCGGCATTCTATAAAATTGTTGTTGTACCTATTTTAGGTATCGGAAAATATTTCACCATTTTTCATTTTTGAATTTGAAGTTATATCACCAGGTCCTCCATCCCGAAAAATAATAAAAAAATAACTAATTTTTGAATTTTCGTTTTTTTTTTTTTATTACCCATTTTGGTTAAGTTTTTTTTTTTTTTTTTTTTTAAATACGAAACTGATTCCCATTTCTTATTTTTACTCTAAATGAATTTTAAGTGGACTCTAGTCATTCCTTTTTTTCAAAAAAAATAAAAAAATTGACCGATTTTTAAAATCTTACCTTTTTTGGTCATGAGAATGAATTTCCAATTTTTTATTTCCTCCCTCAACCACATTTCAAGTGGTACCATCAAAAAAAGCAAAAATAAAGAAAACTGGTAAAAAAATTTCACCTATGGTATGAAAAGCTTCATGTATTTTATTAGAAAATAATTTCCTTTTTAAAATTGTTCCCTAACTGAATTTCAAGTGGTGCCGCGTACATAGAAAAGGTGAAAAAATTGCAATTTTAGCTAGAGGAAATATTTTTTGATACCTTTTTATAGAATGCCGACTCTTTGATGGGTTATAACCAGCAAAAAGTGAGATTTTGAATATCAGTCAATTTTTATTATTTTTTTGAAAACGGGGGGGGGGGGGGGTGACTAGTTGCCACTTAAAATTCAGTTAGGGCAAAAATGATAAATAAAAAGTTATTTTCTCATGAAATAAAAAAATTTGGTGGCTAAGACATTAAAAATATCTGAATTCCAAAAGAGCCACCCTAGCGCTCACATCACTCGTTTTTCCTTATTTTTATCACACCCTGTCATTCGTCCCATACTTGTGTGACCACAAATCTCCCACATCAACCCCACTCCATCCAGATATTATGTATTACGATTGTAATTGCTTATATTTCAAGTCCCCGCCTCAAACACCCTCGAGAAATACGAAAAAAACCCTGAAAATGCGTGTTTTTTCGAAGTTTTTATTTTTTTTGACTATGTTGCACCCCCCTTTGGCACCCTTAAAAAATATATGTGATACTTATCCATATTACGAAGATTTAAAAAAAAAATCCAGCCATGGCACCCCCCCAAAATTTTTTAATTTTTTTTTGAAAATTTCAACCCCCCAAAAAACAAAGAAATTGTGAACCGATCTTTTTAAAAATTTCACCACATATACCCCTACATGATACCTATAATCTGTGAAAAAATCAAAAAATTTCATACACCCCCCTTCAAAGTTGAAATTTTTTGATTTTTCGACCGTTATAACGCGATTTTTCGGAAAGGGGAGGGGGTAGGGGGTCAAAATTTTTTGTGGCGTGTTTTTACATCATAAGTAACATTTTGACCCACTTTGGACCCAATTTCGATCAAGGGCCGATTTCACCATCTTACCATGGAAGGCCCTTTGAGAAAAGTCCCCCTGCTACTGGCAGGGTGAAAAATTTAATATTTGAGATGAAAATGACCACTTGGGCTGGGTGTCGTCGAATCGACCAACCATGTGCGCGATTTGGGGAGAATTTCAAAAGGTAGTCGGCCTTCGGGCCTTGTAAACTTTCAACATCAAGGTGCTCGGTGCTTCGACATGAACACGTGAAAGTTTTACGCATCACCGTCGTGTAAAATTAACTCGAAATTTCACTTTCTCATACGCGCATGCAGGAGATACCTACCTACCTAGAGCTACTTATACCTATACGAAGAAACTTTGTTGTATACGTTTTCTAACAAGTTTTTAGTAACTTTCCATAAGACGAGCCGAGGCACGGGGTGCGACGTGTGATGTACCTTTTTATAATAATAAATAACTCGTATAAATAATTTTATCGACTTCGATAGTCAGCTTTTTTTTCGATAAGATTAATTCAAACGCGTCTGGTAAAATTCCAAATTTTTTTTTTTTACTAAATTGGAACACGCAATTGGCTGAAAACATCGACGTAGGTATTGTATTTTTGTTCGTCATCGAGGGTAAGTGCTGAGTGGGATGTGAGGTGGATGGTGGTGAAAGATCCTGGAACAGTGTGCAACCCTCGTAAATGTCCTCGTATTTAAAATTTACGACTATTTGCGAAAATTTTATTTATTCGGACCCCTACGCCAAAGTAAAAGACACAAGTGTCATTTGAGCTTGTGTTTACGCTTACGTCGCAGGTTTCCCTTTCTTAACCCAAATCTGTCCTGGATCTGGCGTTTTCGTACCGTTCCCTAATTAAAGAATTTTATTGCTGATAAAATGCCCGCTGTGTCGGGCTTTTATATTATTTAAATTTACGTCCGACGACGTCGAGTACCCTTTTCGTTTCATTTTTTTTTTTTTTTTTTCGAATGTATGATGTGGATTTGCCGTTGACGTGGGTGAATTATAGATGCGGGAATAAGAGCATAGCGCACGTTGGAAACCGAATTAAATTATAATTGGGTAAGGGTGTGTTTTGACGTGTGCTGGGAAAGTGTATGTCTGTCTTTTTTCCACTTTTTTATTTTTTTTTATTTTGAAAAAGTCTTTTGACGCAGATGGCTAGATTGTGTTTTGTGTCGCTTTCTAATGTGGGATATTTTTTCGTTGACTATCTTTTGGATTAATTTTTTTTAAAAGGATTTTTTTCTTTTTTTCGAGAGATACGAGATGATAAATTGGTTTGTTAATTTTTTCATACCAATTTTTAATTTTTTTAAATGTTGATGTTTTTAGTTACCTATGGATTTTTTTACAATTATTTTCATCAACAATTTATAGTTTTTCCCACTGGGTCCTCAAATTTTTTTGTGGGGGGGGGGGGGTGAAAAGAGGATTATTTCTCAAGTAGGTACAAAAATTTTTATCAATTTTTTTTTATTGCTAGTATTTTTAGAAACACTTTTTTTTGAAAAGTTTTTGAACAGATATTTTCGAAAAATAATTTAACGAAGATCAAAGCCTATTCAATATTAATATTACGTATTTTTTTTTGCAACATTGCAACAATATTTTGTTTGTTCAACTACTTTTTCGTAACTTCAACTGGAAATAAAAAAAATATGAAAAAATTCTACCTGCCTATTTTATTTATTCATATTTTGGCAAAAATATTGATTTATTAGGAAAAAATTTTCTAAATAGAGAAAATAACATTTTAAGTATCACAAAATCTTGAAAAAAGTTTTAATAAAATCAAAAAAATTCATTCACAATGTATTTTTCCCCAAAATTGTAAATTTTAAATCCCAATTGTTTGTCAAATGAACTTAATTTTTCAATTTTCAAAATCATTTTGCATGAAAAAAAAATTGAAAATTCTTTCCGAATAACTTTTTAAAAAAATTAAAAATTGTGTTTTTTCAAATAGATAAAAAATTGTTTTTAAAAAGTGGTTTTTTGGAATTATCAAAAGTTTTCAAAATTAATCTGTTTTTCAAAAAAAGTAAATAAATTAATCAATTAATAATAATAATAATTATTATTATTAAATACCTATCATTTAAATGAAAATGAAAAATCCTTTCACTTTAGAAACAAATTTTAAAATCAGTTTTTCCAAAGAACGATTTTCAAAAAATTTTCCAAATCATTTTGCAAAAAATAAATAGAAGTTTGGTCACAATCCCCTTTTAAAAACTAATTTCTCCAAAAAAAGGGGTTTTCTAAATAAAAAGTTTTAAAGTCGTTGTGTAGGTACTGAAAAAAAAATTAATTTATTTTTTCAACATGAGTTTTTTAAAGTAAATTTTTAATGTTTTCTACAAAAAAAAAAAAAAAAAAAAAAAAAAAAAAACATTTTATATAATATTTGAATAATAGTCACAATCACATTACAAAAATCAAAGAAGTAATAAGTATACCTACATTTTTCAAAAAAAAAAATAATAATGGTTTACCTCATTTGTTTTTTAAAAAAAATTACAAATATTTTGAATAAGAAAAATACTTACTTTGTGAGAGATTTTTTCAAAAATATTGTTTTGATTTTTTTTTCAATTTTGAAACTTAATTTTTTTCAATAATTGTTTCATCAGAATAATTTTTTCAGTATTTTTTTAAAATTCATATTTATAATAATATGTCAACAATTTTTTTCAAAAAATTGTCTAGAAGAATTTTTCATAATTTTTAAGAAACGTAACTTAATTAACTATTATTTGGAATTTTTAAAATAAGAGCAAGGGACATTTTTTGAGAAAAATAAAGTAAAAAGTACAGTTTGGGAGATTTTTTCAAAGTTTTTTCGTCATTTTTCATTTTTTAAGCTAGAAATACTAATTTTTTTCAAGAAAATAATTTCTCAACATTCCCTCCCCTCCAAAAAAAATGTTTTTCAAAAAAGTTCAGATAAGAAAATTTTTTTTAGAAATTTTTAAGCAAAATTTTCTCTTTGGAGGACCTTTTTTGAATATGTTGTTGTTGTTGTTTGTTGTTGTTTTTCATTTAAAAATTCTTTCTTATACTTTTTTTCAGAAAAAAAAAATCTTCAGCATAATTTTTTTTTTTTTTTTTTTTTTGTAATTCATACCTATATCTACTTATTATAATACATTTTTTTGAATTACTCTTTCCAAAAAATTTGTTACGATGAATTTTTGATAGTTATAAAAAAAATCCTTGAATACTTGACTTTTTTTTTTTGAAAAGACCTTATTAAAAATTTTACTGATTTTTTCAAAAAAAAAACTTGTTTTGTTTGATCATAATCAATTTTTTTAATTTTTCAAACTTGAAATATATTTTCAAAAATTTCTTTTTAAGAAAATTTTTTCAATACTTTTTTCTCTGGACGACTGTTTTCCCAAGAATTTTGTAGGTATGTATAAAAAAAAAATCCAAAAAAAAACATTTTTCTCGAGAAAATTTTTCCTTCGTAGGATAAGTTAAAAAAATAATTTTGTATGAACTTATTTTCAAATTGGTGTAAATATTATTTTTCCAAAACCAAAAAAAAAGGATGAATTTTTCTATTATCTATTATTATTTTTTATTTTACTCGTTGCAAACTTTTTTCATTTAAAAAGCCAAAAGTACGAAAAATTACTTCCGAGCACTGCAAACATACATCATCTGCCAACAACAAATTTCACATAAATCAAGTGCCTTTTTTGTAAAACAATATTTGAGAATTGATATTTTCTATGCAAAATTGATTGGCAACACTGCATTTAAAATTTTTCCAGCGATGGCAAGGGAGTGGCTAAATCCACAACAAGTAATCACGAAAATGAACGAACGAGAATTCATCTTATATTCTTGTTTGAAAACTCGACACCCGTTGTTGTGGTCGTGTTTGTCATTGCAAAGTGGACTTGGTCGAAATTGATTTTTAATCCAATTTTTCATCAATTTTTCATAAACGATTTTCTCAAATTTTTCATCGAGATTTTTCCACTACCTAAGTTTGATTTAATAAAATATTTGAAAATTTTCCAAGTTTTCTATTCTTCAAATTTTTAATTTTTTTGTAACTTTCAATTTTCATTCGATTTTTGAAAATAAAATTCTTGAAGAAATTATTCATCATTCATCAAATAATTTATTCCTTTTTTTCCTCAAATTTTTCATCAATTTTTTTCTGTTTGTCGTTTAAAAGTTGAAACTTTTTTTTTTAATTTTCCAATTTTTTCATTCAAACTTGCCAATAATTTTTACAAATTCATTTTTAAAATTTTTTAAAATGAATATTGTAAATTAAATTTATTTTTAAATTTTTATTTGGATTTTTAAAGATTTTTTATCAAATTTTCTCATCGAAATGCTTCGAAATCTCTACCATACTGTCTTTTCAAATTTTTCTTTTGAAATTTTTTCAAGTAAATTTTTTATCAAGTTTATTTTTGAATTTTCTATCTAAATTTTTCCCGAACTTTTTATTTTATTTTTTCAAGAAAATAATTGTTCATCTTCATCACCCCCCCCCCCCCCTCCAATTTTCCAATAAAATTGTCAATTTGATTTCATTCTGAAATTGGTCATCATAATATTCCTATTTCATCTCCCAACTTAACTTCTCATTCGAATGACGAATTTTCCCAATAATTTTCATCAACATTTTTCTTCTAATTGAGCAATTTCTAAATTTTTTCAAGTAAATTCCAATTTTCCTTCAAAAAAAATTTTCAAATTTTTTTTCCCTTCAAATTCACAAAAATTTTAATTTTTTGCAAGTTCCTATCTAAATTCAAAATTGAGTAAGTACTTAACTACTCATTGACTTGTTGAAAATAAAAATAAAAAAATTAAAACATAAAAAAATAAAATACAGCATGCTACCTAAAATAAAAAACAATTTGAGTATTTTGTGAAAGAATAGATTTGTTTTAAAATTTAAATAAAACATCAAACTTTTCAGAGGAAAACTTGCAATTTCAAAAAATTTGGTTGAATTTTGAAAAAAAAAACTTGTACAAAAATAAAGAAGATAGATAAAAAAAGAACGACATCGCCCTTACAATGTGATTACTTATTGTGGATTTAGCCACTCCCCGATGGCAAGGGTACTGATACGAGAATTGAATAAATATTGCTTTCCTTGGTTTATCAACAGGAACTCTTCGTAAAGTTATATCTGTTTCATGAGCTATCTTGGCAGAATTTTGAAGCTTTTGTGAACCTCTGCCACTTCAAAATCAAGATAGGCACCTGGTATACGTACATATGTTTCAACTAATACGTTTTTTAAATCTTGAAAACGTCACCAATAATGCAAATTCCTAAACTTCTCGACGACTCGTATTTCTTCACATCATCAAAAAAATAGTATAATAGTGATCTGTGATCCACCCTTAGAATTACCATTTCACAATTCAACTGATCACGTACAATCATCTTGGTTAGATGGACGACTCATCACTACGAGAAACAATCATTTCGCCAAGTTGGCGAATATTCGTATACCATGGAGTATCTCACATCGCACCATCGATTATTGCTTAATCTTAAATTCTCATTCAATTCAAGAATCATAAAATCATATTGTCCACAATGCAATCTTGGGAGATTCCCTGCCACCAATTCCCTTATCATGGCGCCTATCGCTTCGTATCAGTCGCCATGTCCGAGTATATCGAGCTGCCTCTGTTCCTGATAATATTTATCTCGCTATACTTTATACTTTACATATATCTACAGATGAGCGTCGATCGTATCAAAAAATATTACATATATACCTACGTACGTTTACGTACATAATGCAATGTACATACGTAGGTTCAATTTCATGACACGATGCCGTCGGATCGACTACGCGTGTATGTGTACCCGAGCTTCAAAGCGAACCCGATACACACCGGAGATAAGCGCAAACGTATTGCGATATATGTAATTAACAAGGCCTTGAATTAACGCCGCCAAATTTTTGCGTACCGCTTAAAATTGCAAAATTTTTTCTCTTCTCGGATGAGAAAGCAATCAAGTATATCGAGACTCGATAAGCGATTTTTATTTGATTTTTTGATTTCGTTAAAACTAACGAAAAATAATGCTCTTTACTGGCGTCGAGAAAGTAATCTCCTGTCCGACGAATAAGAATTCGAGAGACGAAAAAATAACTCACATTTAATACTCGTACTTGTAAAATCACCGCGGAGGATGTAGTTCACGCCGTTGCGTCTATTTACGAACTAATAATAGTTTGATAACTTCCGAAATATTAAATAATGTGAGAAAAAATACACGTCCCATGACCATAATCAGAATTTTTATGAATGTTAATAATAAAAATAGTCGTATGTTGTGGAATATTTTTGATAGAGTCGAAATACGAGTAAGTGTTTTTTTCTTCTGTTTGATGGCTTGACATTGACGAACAACCAGCTTTGGAAATGCTCGAATTCGAAAATCTGAAGTGTTTGATATAGTGCACTATGCACATTACCCCGAATTCCAATTACACGTGGTTTAAAAAAATTAATCGAATACAATCGTGAAATTTTCATACTAAAATGTTTATTTTTTCGAAAATTTTGAGAAAATAATTTTTTTTAAAGTTACAAAATGTCTAAAAATATTGAAAAAAAATTCCAAGTTTTAAAATGTCTTATATTATCTTCAACATATGATGAGAAATACGATGTAGGCAGGACCTTTTTCGGTCAAAATAAAATAATAATCCACCTTAGGCAAGATAAATTAATACAAATATACAAGGGGATTTCCAAAAAAAAAAAACACCCATTTGATTTAATAAAGAAAAATTCTCTTACCGCTGAACCACATGATGAACATTACATGTAATCCAATTTTATCTAAAAATCATCCTCAAAATGTGTACTACAAATTTAAAAATTTTATCAAATGTGAATTTTTTGAATTTTTTTGAAACACTCATTTTTCAAATCTTGTTCAAACCACAATTCTATAAAAAAAATATTTTTTTAATATTATGGAAAATTACTTTTTTTTAAATTAATTTCCAGTTAAAACGTCAAAAATCGTTAAAATACAAAAATGTTTACAATTTCGCCAAAAATCGTTGCAAAGTATTATGTTAAAACACAAAACATTTTAAAATTTCTGTTCAAACAATTTTTCAATTTATAATACGAAAAAACATTTTCTTTTTAAATTTACATACATGCAGCTGCTTACCTATTTCAATTTTTTTTAAATGAGAATTTTTTTTGCAATTCGAAAAACTAAACAAAAAAATCAGGCAACCATATTTTTTATTTGAAAATGTATATCTAGGTACTTATTAAAAATAAATTCTTTAAAGTACCTAATCGTGACAGAACTTTTTTTCAAAATTCTTTCATTAAAAAAAATTTTAATAATTTTTTTTAGAAAAAGTATATTTTTGAAAAAAAAATACAAACGATTTAAAAAATTTTTTTTTTTGAAAATTTACATTCAAAATAAAGTTGTTTTTTTTGGAAAATACCATTGTGGCCAAATTTTTTGAAAAAAAATAAAAAAATATAAATAAAAAAAAAATCATTCAGGAAGAAATTTTACTTTTTTTTCTTATGTGGTCTTTTTTATGAACGATTTTAAAAACGTTTATTAGAACTCATTCTCCCTTTTTTTTTGATACACTATTTTAGACACCTTTATTAAAAAAACAATACCGTATTAGGTAAAAACCCAATTTTTTTAGAAAATCCCGAGCAGCACAATCGACAAATTATCGAAATAAAAAATCGACAGAATATCGAATTCGATAAAGTGTCGCGTTAGTTCCGCATAAATCGTGAAATTATCTTTCGATATATAGATAGATTATCGACGAATTATAGTTAGCAAAAATTTCGAAACTATAGTAAGATATTTTATCGATAATATATCTATAATATCGAAAGATAATTTCACGATTTAGGCGGAACTTTTGCGACACTTTATCGAATTCGATATTCTGTCGATTTTTTATCGATTTTTTTATTCCGATTTTTCGTCTTTTACTAGCTTTTTTCTATAATTAAAAATCATTAATTAGCATAATTAATACATTGAACTATGCCTAAACACATTACTCATGTTGCGGTAAGAGGATCATTTCAGAAAAAGTCAAAAAAAATTATAAAAAATCTGCCACCCGTGGGGCTTGAACCATCTACCTCCTGCATGGTAATCCTCTTCCTTAACCACTATGCCATACCTTATCGTTGAGGAATTAGCAATAAAACGCTTATAATAGGCAGTTTAGTACTTCCAGACGAGTTGGACTTAGAAAAATTTTCACCAATTTTTAAAATTTGGAAATAATTTCAAATATCGTCACAAAATCGTTGAAAAATCGTTCGACAAATTTCAGATTATTTGTCGATAATGTAGTTTCAAATATCGCCACAAAATCGTTGAAAAATCGAATTCGAGGAATTTCATATTACGTGTCGATAATATAGTTTCAAATATCGTCATAAAATCGTTGAAAAATTGAATTCGAGAAATTTCAGATTACGTGTCGATAATAAAGTTTTAAATATCTTCACAAAATCGTTAAAAAATTGAATTCGAGAAATTTCAGATTATTTGTCGATAATATAGTTTCAATTATCGTCACAAAATCGTTAAAAAATCGAAATCGAGAAATTTCATATTACGTGTCGATAATATAGTTTCAAATATCTTCACGCAATCGTTAGAAAATCGAATTCGAGAAATTGCATATTATGTGTCGATAAAATAGTTTCAAATATCTTTACAAAATCGGTAAATAATCGGATTCGATAAATTTAATATAATCTGTCGATAATATAGTTTCAAATGTCGTCAAAAAATCGGTAAAATATCGAAGTCGAGAAATTTCATATAATCTGTCGATAATATAGTTTTAAATATCTTTACAAAATCGTTAAAAAATCGAATTCGATAAATTTAATATTCTTTGTCGATAATGTAGTTTCAAATATCTGCACAAAATCGGTGGAAAATCGGAATCGATAAATTTAATATTCTTTGTCGATAGTATCGTTGACGAATATCGTCATAAAATCTTAATAATATCGAATTCGATAGTTTTTAGATTTTTTGCCTATGAAGTTGTACCGATAAATCTTTATAATATCGTGAGAACATCTATAGATTTTCAAACGATTTTTTATCGATACGTTACATCTTCCGATATTATCGATCGAGTGTGCCGCTCGGGATTGAATTTTTGAAAATTCATATTTGAAATGCAACTTTTTTTAAAGTGGTTGTGACCAAAATGAAACTTTTTTTGTTACCTAATTAAAGAAAGTAATAATATTGTTTGAAAATTCAAAAAATGAAATTACTTTCTCAAAAAAATTTTTGGAAACAAAATTCCTCGAAAAAAAGAAAAAATTTGAAACCATCAGGAAAAAATCCTTTGAATAAAAAAGGTGTTTGTATCGAAAAAATTAATAGGCCATCAAAACAAACATTCGAAAAAAATTGATAAAAAGTTCTAAAAAGAAGATTTTTAATAAAAAAATGTTGAGTATAAAAAAAAATTGATGAAAAAAAAAATACATACGCACTAGATACATTTAAGAGATCTCTTGAAAAGTGTTTTTAATTTGGTTCCTCAAAAATGAAAATAAAATGTTGGTTTCCTTTTTAAAAGAAAATCAGTTTTATTTAGCAATTAAAAATAACTCTTCATAATCAAGTTTTTGAGAAAAATTAGGGAAATTCATTCTAAACAAATTATCTAAAGAAAAAATATTCCCAAAAAATTATTCTTTTAGAAAAAATAAAAATAAAATACCAAATTCTTTTTGAAAAAAAAACTTCCTGAGAAGGAAAAACTAAAAAAAAAAATATAGATTTTCTCCAACAAGAATTTTAAAAAATTATGATTTTTAGTAAAATTTAAAAATTTATTTTGGTGAAAACTTTTTTTTTTTTTTTTTTTTGAAGAAATCCTTTAAAAAGTATTTTTTAATTTTTTTCAAAATAATTTGCAGTTTGCTTTTTAAAAATTCAGGAAAGCAAAAAATATGCCTGAAAATTCAAATATAAAAATTTACTTTTTCAAAAAACTGTGTCTGGAAGCATTAATTCTTCAAGTTGAAGAAAAATAAAAGTTAAAATTATCATGAAAAATTCGCTAAGAAAAATTATTTCAAATTAATAAAAATATATTCATCAGGAAAAATTCTTCCAAGGAAAAAAATCATTTTTTTTAAGTAAGAAAATAATTCCTTGAAAAAATTACCAAAAAATACTTTGAGAGATTTTTTTTTTCAAAAAATGTTGAAAAATTTATTTTGTTTTAAAAAATGGTCTTTTGACCTAAACCTTACAAAAATTATTTAAAATAATTTTTTCTCAAATAAATAAAAAATAAAATAATTATAATAATGTAAGAGTCTACTTTAGAAAGTAGGTAAGTCTCAGAATATTGACAGGTTTTTGAAATTTTTTTTTCTGAAAAAATGCTTGCAATCAAATGTTTAAGATAAAAACGAATATTTTAATTTAAATATTTTTTTTTTTGCTGAAATTGGTCTTTGTCATCTTTGTTTACTATTTTTTTGATTGATTGGTCATATTATACATTTATAATAGTGGTTAAAATCAAAGGAAAATCATTTCGGAGCAATTACTAATTTATATCCAAATCTCAAGCCTAAGCATTCGCTTTCGAAACACCCATGATGTGGATTAAAAAAGTTCTATTTTTTTTGTATTTTGCCCCAAGTTCAAATTGAAATTAATGGCATTTCTGTCTTTTAAACCTTAGAATCTCACCCCAAAATCCACTAGCAGAATTTTTCATCCAACTTTACGACCTTTTTTTTTTACGTGTAAAGAAATTACACCAATAGGCCTATTGCATGCGTCGCGTCGCATCGTCTGCTACACGCGTCGCTGATTTGAAATTATAACTAAGACAACGAGCGACGACGATGATGATGATGGCGGAAAAAACAAAAATAATTTTCGAAGGTTACGTTTATCGTTGATTGGGCGTATGGCGTATGTCTGTGTATTCGTAATGGTGGTAAAATTCTCTCATACACACCTGGGACTTGAAGCATTGAGCAATTTACCAGCGTATAGACAATTTAGGCACATATCCAATCCCGGCTTCCAACGCGTTTTATTCTATTCGGACAGTACCGCGAGTACTTCGCGCCCCGAACTCAATCGTCAGCACTCTATCGTGCAAAAAATACCTACGAAGCTAAAAAAAATGACGTAGGTACACAAACGTTGATTTTTTTTTTGAAATAATAATGCAACCTGCACTTCTCGCGCGCAAATCTCAAAAACAATGTCGATTCATGATCGTGAATTTATACCACATAAGAATTTTTTTTCTCACGAGTGAACTTGGAACAATACAAAAAATAAAGGTGGTGGTTTTGTAATCGCGAGTTATTTATAAGTATTTATTTTTTTCGTACGTTTGAGAAAATCCGATAATATTTACATCTTTATTGACGTAAAATTGTACGTATAGATGGACGACGATTGTTTGCAAACTTTTTTCCATGTCATATACGATTTCTATGTACACATAATTAAACCTAGGTTAGGATTACAGGGGATGGCAATTTAGGTGCTCGTAATTATATGCACTTTCGAGCGAGCAAAATTTTCCCATTATTGATGTTTTTTTTCTCTCTTTTATCGAACGTAAACTTGTTTTTGTACGTGGATGAAATTTTATGCAATGAAAGCGTAACTTATTGCTGGTCGAGCCGAAAAATATCGTTTAATTGTTACAATTGCTTTATCTCACGAAATTGCGATATTTTTGATAATGTTGTTACGCGATTATCAACTTGTACGAGTGGCGGTTTTTTCTTTACACGAGTTCCCTTATTTATCCCAACTGTTGCGATAAGATGAATAATAAAATTTAATTTTTTGGGGTTTTTTATTTGCGTATTGATTTGACTTCGGATGGCTTGACCGATGGTTTGATGATGTAGTGGTATAATAATTATGATTAATTTTTTTCATTTTTTACTAGCGATTTTACACTATCTATTTTCAAATAACTAATATTTTTGAAAATATTTTTTTACATTTAATAACTTTATAACTTTTTAATAAATTTGTAGGAAATTCTAAAAAAAATCTACAATTTTGGAATATTCATAAAAAAATATGAGATAATGATTTTGTGGAGAGGGTCTATTCAAAAATTGAATTTTTGAAATAATTTGTGCAATGCTGAAAAATTTAAAAATTTGAGGCACATTTTTAATGCTAACAAATTCAAAAATATTGTCAGTCACAAAAAATTGAAAAAAAAAAATCTCCAAAGATAAAAAAATTATTCCAAAAATACGAAATTTTCTATTTTAGAAATATAAATTATATTTTTTAGATTCGTTCCGAAAAATTAAAAAAAAAATTCTTATTTAAAAGAAATATGAGAGATTTTTTATTCAAAAAATTCAGAGGTTTTTTCACATTAAAAAAAAAGTTATCCCCAAAAAATTTTGAGATTTTTTTCTCCAAAGATTAAAAAAATTATTCCAAAAATCCGAAATTTTCTATTTTAAAAATATAAAATAAATTATATTTTTTAAATTCATTCCGAAAAATTAAAAAAAAATCTTATTTAAAAGAAATATGAGGGATTTTTTATTCAAAAAATTCAGAGGTTTTTTCACTTGAAAAAAAAAAAAAAGTCATCCCCAAAAAATTTAGAGATTTTTTTCTCCAAAGATTTAAAAAAAAACATTCCGAAATTCCCGAATTTCCGAAAAAATATTTTACAATACTTAGGTAAAAAAATTTCTTTAAAAAAATTGAAAAATTTCCCATTTGAAAAAAAATGAGAATTTTTGTTGTAAAAATTCAAAAAACTCCAAAAAAGACATGTAGGCCTACGTATATTTTTATTGCAAAAAAATCATAAATTTTATTGGAAAAAAATTATTTCGAAGGCATCCAAAATTTTCTTTTCCAAAAATTTGAAAAATATTTTCACTGAGCCTAACTTCAAAAAATTGATTTTTTTACCCCTACAAATACATGGGTTTTCCTCCTGCAAAAAAAAATGACATGTGAATTTTCATGTTCAATAGCCAATTTTGTCACACCCCTCCCCCCCAAATGAAACATTTTGTTTTCTACAAAATTTGGAATTTTTTACCGCTGACAAGATTTTTAATTTCAAAAAAAAATTACTTACCTACTACAAAAAAAATTGAAAAATTTTTTGTATTCAGGAAATTGGGAACACTTCTTTGCAAAAAAATCGGGGGTTTTCTTATTCCAAAAAATTCTGATGATATATCTTTTTTTCAAAAATATTGAGGATTTTTTTACTCTCAAAAACATGAAGAAATGAGAAATTTTGTTATTGGAAGATTTTTTTACTTTCTTTTTCTTACAAAAAATTGAAATGAGATTTTTCCAAAAAATCGAAAAATATCTAATACTGTCGAAAAACTGAGAAGTTTTCTTCTCTAAAAAAGAAGATAAATAGTAGATAAATTTCTCAAAAAAATTGAGAAATTTATTTTGGTCTCGAAAAATAAACAAAGAAGCAAAGAAAAAAATTATGTTTTTTTCTCAGAAAAAAATGAGAAATTTTTTCACCAATTTTTTTACTCGAAAAATAATTTGAAAAAAGACGCATGTATATAGCTTGTTCCAAAAAAAATTGTGCAATTTATTTACTCCAAAAAATTGAAAAGTTTTTTACTCTAAAGAGATGAAGAGTTTTTTTTTTTCTTCATAAATAAATTCATGCTGTTCTAACATTTCTTGAAAAAAGCAAGAAAGAAAAATAAAACTAAAACGAGAAAGGCTGATTGAAAATAAATAAAATAACACGATAATTATCCAAGAGTACAAAAACTTACGAAATTTTGGGATAAATTCGATAAACAATAAGTAAACATTCGTATCTAATTTACCATCTCGATTAATTTAGGTACCTTCGAAACACTTTTAGTCGATTAAAAACGCCCTCGAGGAATTACGTAGATATTAATTCTTTTGAACTTTTTATCTGAATCAAAAATGAATACGCCATAAACGAGGGAATTTGGTTAATGAGAAAAATATCGATTTTATTATTTTACCTTACGTTTTATAGAGTTACCTACGTATTTTCCTATCTGTCTTGTTTTATCTTAAGAAAGAAAGAACCACAAAATCCAATAGAATGGAAAATAATTACCTACCTATCCATCAAGTACCTGGTTAAAAATTGGACAATTTTTCAAATTTATTTGAAAGTTTCCAACTCTCGTAATCTCAATAATTGTACGGAAGTATTTCTGGTTCATTTATAACATATTGGAAGGAAACCTGGTTTCGTTGTGTTATAGCGATAATATACTCTTACGATGCAATATACCGGGTGTCCGGCGAGTATGGTTCGCCAAACTTGAAATTTGGATATACCCGAGCACTACTAACAATTTTTTTTGCATATATGGTGCCTATCTTGATTTTGAAGGGACAAGGGTCTACAAAAATGACAACTTTTTTGCTTTTTTTTGAAGTGCTATCCACTGCAGGTGTCGAAATTTTTTTTTGGGCGCAATGTTGCCAACCGATTTTGCTTGACTGAATATCTATTTTAAAAGCTTTGTAGTCCCTTCATTTTCAAAGTTAGGCAATACGTCTACGTGAAGTTTTCCGTTAGTCGTACTCGGTTATATCCACTAACGTCTAGTTTGATAGTTTTGTTTACATTCATGGGGTGCAACTTCGATGAATTTTTACCAAGTCCAGTGCTACATAATACTTTATATTCAAAATTGGAAGAGAGTAAGGGGTCTAATCGAAATTTTTGTAATAACTAAAAGTATTTGTACAACTTCAAGCTACAACTTTTGTTTGAAAATTTTTTCAATCGGGCCCCTTACCTCCCCCTGTTTTTAAAAATGTATTTGAAGGAGTTGGATTATCCAAAATTGGTGGGGAGGGAGGGGTCCGATTGAAATTTTTGTTATTACCAAAATTATTCCTAGTACTTCAAGCTACAACAACTTTTGTTTGAAAATTTTTTCAATCGGGCCCCTTACCTTCCCCCTGTTTTCAATAATGTATTTGAATGAGTTGGATTATTCAAAATTGGAGAGGAGAGAGGGGTCCAATCGCAATTTTTGTAATAACCAAAAGTATTAGCGAAACTTCAAGCTACAACTTTTTTTTGAAAACTTTTTCAATTGAACCCCTCTCTCTCCACTTATTTTGCATAACACTCCCAAAATACTAATTAAAAATTGAAGGGGGGAAGGGGAAATGGGTCCAATTGAAAAATTTTTGCAACAAACTTGTAGCTCAAAGTTTTAGGAAAAATTTTGGCCATGACAAAAATTGCGATTGGACCCCTCCCTTCACTCCAATTTTGGATAATCCAACTCATTCAAATACATTATTAAAAACAGGGGGAGGGTAAGGGGCCCGATTGAAAAAATTTTCAAACAAAAGTTGTAGCTTGAAGTACTAGGAATAATTTTGGTGATAACAAAAATTTCAATCGGATCCCTCCCTCCCCACCAGTTTTGGATAATCCAACTCCTTCAAATACATTTTTAAAAACAGGTGGGAGGTAAGGGGCCCGATTGAAAAAATTTTCAAACAAAAGTTGTAGCTTGAAGTTGTACAAATACTTTTAGTTATTACAAAAATTTCGATTAGACCCCTTACTCTCTTCCAATTTTGAATATAAAGTATTATGTAGCACTGGACTTGGTAAAAATTCATCGAAGTTGCACCCCATGAATGTAAACAAAACTATCAAACTAGACGTTAGTGGTTATATCCTCAAGTTTGGCAGAGCACCCGCCGGACACCCTGTATACTATACGTACAAGTACGCAGGGGAAAGGAAGAAAAAGCCATTTGAAAGTTTCTTATCACAGAGACGAGTGATTAAGTGAATCGAAAACCTTGAAAAAAAATTGTATATGTTGTTGTATGACTCGATATATATGTATTTGTGTAACGACCCGTTTAACTGCTGACATCGTCCAATTGGCTGTGGCTGTTGGCTGCTTCTCTTGCTTTCGTCTCGAGTCGACTTATCGCTCATGTACTCGAATTTTTTATGTCATAGGTTTCCATGATGAACTCCACTCCTGTGGAGGCTGACGAAATGGTAGCCATGCCGTTGATTAAGAAAGAAGAAACTGACAGTAAATCGTGTTTTCAACCGTGTTCCCCGTCTAGTGTGGCGACAACTACGTTATATTCGCCGACGACTACCGTTTTACCCACCGATGTAAGTACCTATAAATTTGATCAATGGTGATTATTTTTTCTTTTTTTTAAATTTTTTTTGAGCTTTGAGATCACATAAATAATTGTTGTTATTTCAGTTGAAGTTCGGAGACGAGCAATACTTAGAAATTAGCGAGAATAGACCGATGTCTCCGGCAAGTCCGGATCACCAGTATTGCTCCAGTACCACGCAGTCAATCGGAGATTCAATTTTTCCTCATGTCGAGGTACGTGTATTTGGTTGATGATAACATAGGATGGCCACCATTACCGGCGACTGTGTAGTGTTGACTCTCTCCCTCCTTTCTTCCCCCTCTATCGCACTATATCAAACACTGACTGTGCTATGTACTCGAAATTCACCTGTTCTTAGGAGTAGGTACTAGGCAGATACTCAGTGAATTTTTTTCAGTTGTTAGGTCATTTTTAATTTTCTGAAAAATTTTTTTGTTAGTTGAATTTTTTGACTTTTCGAAATTTTATTTTTTAAAATTGCTGGTAGATAAACTTGAAAATAATGGTGATAAGTGGTTTGATGATTGTTTGGTAATTTAGGATTTTTTTTTTTTTTTTTTGAAAATGAGCTGGGGTTTTATTTTTTGAAGCACCCTTTTTTGCTTTCACACCTAAGGCCCCAATCGAAAAAATTTTCAAACAGAAGTTGTAGATTGAGATCCTCGAAAAAATTTTGGTAATCACAAAAATTTCGATTGGACCCCTCTTTTCCCTCCAATCTTGTATAATACTAATGAAAATCACGAAATAATCATTGATCGGTTTCGGTACCTCTTACGCAAAATTGGAGGAGAAGGAGAGGCTCAATTGAAATTTTTGTAATGATATAAATTATTCCAATGATTTTATACTACAACTTTTGTTTGAAAATTTTTTCAATTTGGGTCTTCTGAACAGATATAAGGGACTCAGAATTTTTATGGAAAAAAGACTGGCTCTCAAAAAAGGGCAGCCCGAACCTTATAAATTTTCCTTTGAAAAAATTATTTTGAGTGGTGGAATAGCTCAGAGTCTCTTTTATTGGGAAAACAAAAAAAAAAAATTATAAAAAATTGTAATTGATTTTTTTTCAAAATTTTTTAACAAAATGGTCACTAGGTATACATTTTACTCAAAAATACGATTTTTGATTTTTGTCTCGTTCTTACTTTAGATTAGAGTGCATTAAAAAAACCATTTTTTACGTTTTTTGAAAAAAGAAACAAAAATCAGGTAGAATGTAATACTTTTTTTTGGATCAAAGTGGTCTCTCCCCCCCCCCCCACCAAAAAACATTTATGGAGATTTTTCAACTTTACATCAGTTTCAGTTTTGAAGAACTGCATCTTTTTGGAAAAATGGCTAAGTTTCTGTATATTGAGGTAAAGGTGAAAAATGCCCATAAATAGGTTTTTGGTGTAAAAATATGTATTTTAAGATAACTTAAATTTAAAAAAAAAAAAAAAAAAATCAGCTGCTTTTTAATTTTTTAATTTTTTTTTTACAAAAAACCTAAAAAAAAATTTTATGACCATTTAAAAACAGGGGTAAAAATGAAAAATCACCATATAAGTTTTTTGGGGATAAAAATGTGTATGTTAAGAGCACTTTGATCCAAAAAAAAATTTCCAGCTGATTTTTTTTTACAAAAATTCAAAAAATTGTAAAAATAGTTTTTTATATGTCCCCTGTCACCTTTAAAAACGGGGATAAAGATGAAAAATCACCATAAATGTTTTTTTGGGGATAAAAATATGTATGTTGACCACTTTGATCCAAAAAAAAATTATCTAAAAAAAATTTCCCAGCTGATTTTCAATTTTTTTTTTTTACAAAAAATGTAAAAAAAGGGGGTTTTTATGTCCCCTTAAAAACGGGGTAAAGGTGAAAAATCACCATGAATGGTCTTTTTGGGTAAAAATACCTAGGTACGTAAATGACCATTTTGATGAAAAATGTTGAAAAAAAAATCAATTCCAATTTTTTGATTTTTTCCCCTTAAAAAATGGGCTCTGCGTCACTACTCAAAAAACCTAATTTTTTTTAAGAAAAATTTTTAGGGGGTTGATTTTACACCAAAAGGAACATTTTTAGAGAACCGGACCTTATTGACATTACGAAAAAAAATTAAAATAATTTTTGTAATAACCAAAATTATTCCAATGATCTCGATCCGTAACTTTTGTTTGAAAATTTTTTAAATTTTATTGGAATCTTAGGTACATATTATAGAGGTTTTGTTGTAAAGATGAATGGAAAAAGAGATCTTTGAAAATGTAACCACAGATCATTTTTTTAAAACTGGTTTATTTGTTGGATTATTTTTGCCTGAAAAATCGATTATTGAATTTTTAAATTTTTCAAAAAGTATTATTTTGATTTTAAAAATTGATACTCGACTAAATTTTCCTTTCAAAAATTAATCGATTTTTAAAATTTATGGTTGATCTTCACAATATCGATTGAAATGAATTATTCATAAAAAAAATTAATCACTCGACCTATTACTTGATATTTCAGTCATAAAATTTTATAATTTTTTCCATAATAACACTTTAAAACAATATGAAAAACAAGGCTAAAAAATTCAAAATACATTGTAATTCGATTATCGACCAAGTTAGTGGTCGATTATTCCACTAGGTATGTCTAATCAGTCCATTGCTCGATTAAAAATTTTCATAAATTTTTTCATGATTAAAAAATTGAATATTCAATCGATCGATTATAATTGACATACTGATACAATGTAATTCGATTGATTCACCTACATAAAGGAGACTGCTTGTTAACACGAAAAGGAAAGCTGTTTGCATAGTGTTGATCGATTGTTGAATTTTTTTCCACTTTCGTTATCACTTGGGATAACAAAAAATACCTAGCCTATGTAATATTTATAGGTATCTACTTGGTTTGCTAACTTTTTTCTCGTATTAATTACAATCTCCGAATTTATTTTTTAATTAATGAATATATGTAGATCGCCAATTAAACGTTTATTGGTCGATTAGATATGAACATTTTTTGCAATCTGCGTAATTAGAATACACGTTTTGTATTAACCTTGACCTTGCTTCAAACGATTACGTTATTTTTTTAAATATCACTTTTCATTTTCAAATTTTTTTCCCCCTTGACCATTTTAACGCAGTCGCACCGCACGAAACTAGTTTATAGTGCGTTCCCTCCCTCGCCACATTTCTTTCTTCGTTATCTAACATGTGAGACTATGTTGATAAAGTGAAAAAATTTCATTTTAATTTATTCTTTGGAACCGGTTTCGTACGACGAGTTGAAAGGGTTAACTCTAATTACAGTATGCTCTGGTACAGTGTGGCTAAATTCGATGGTATTTTGTGATTTTGCTAAAAAGCAAAAAAAAAAAGTCATCGAGTTGGCAATTTTTGAAGGGAAAAACACGTGGTAATCTTGGAGGGTGGTGGAGAATTTTTTTTTCATTCCAATGATTACTTCAATTGATAAGAAGAAGAAAAAATATATTACCAGATAATTCGGTTTCTCTCTCTGCTAAATGGCTTAGCCAAAGTAAAATAAGGTATAATCTGCATAAACGATGGAGACGAGCATTTTATTATTGAAATGAGTCTTCCAAGATGACATTTATTTATCATCTGATCGAGTTTCCTGTAACCAACGATGCTTCTGCTTGGGTGTTTCGGATTTTTTCTTCTTCTTTTCATAAATGCGTATTGATGTTGCTCATTGGGTCGCATTATTCAAATGTATTGTACTCAACGTGTAAGATGGATGTGAATTTAAATTTATTGATGGATGCGAGAGCTGTAGCTCGAACTCGCTCGTATTGTACGCTTTTGGATGAAAATAAATGGCGTAGTTTGTGCGTTGAAATGCTCGTAGGTTTTTATAAATATTAAGTATCACCTGTATTTTTTGTTGTTGTTCGGTTTCGATCGGTGGTTTATAATATGGATGAATGATGGCGTAGGCTTGAGGATTGAAATTTTTTAAAAATTACTAGGTATTTTGGGAAAAGTTTTCACGAAGGAATGAGCTCTGCACTAATTTTTTTTGTAGGTAGAATAATTTTGAAATTCAATGAAAAAAAAAATCTGTGAAAATTAGAAATGAAATTTTTTTTTTTCGACGAATTGTTCGAATATTGATCAAATCAATGAATTTTTCGACTTCGATGAATCGATATTTTTATTTTTATTTTAACCAATCGATCAATTTTCATTTTCTTTACCTAAAAGGAAATTTTCATTTTTTTTTAAAAATGTTAATAAAAATAGAATAGATTTATTTTTCATTTAAATTTCGGCAAATCAATCTATTTTCCAATTTCAAATTTACTAAAAGAATTTGGTGAAAAAATTTTCGATCTTATTAAAATCGATGGAATATTTATTGCAATAAATTGGCCATTTTTTCAATTTCTGTGTAATATTGATGTTTTATGAATCGATGAATTTTTATAAATATTGATGAATCGATGTTTTTTTCTTTTTTGATGAAACAATAATAATTTTTTCATTTTGATGAATCGGCCGATTTTACAATTCCCAGTGCTTGAAAAAACGATAAATCGATTAATTTTCAATTTTAATGAGTCGATAAATTCTTTTATAAGTAAAATTTCTATTTTGATAAATCGATTAATATACCTAGTTGTATTTTTTATTTTCAAAAAATGTTAGCGAATCAATTAATTTTTCATTTCTGATAAATTTTCAATTTTCTTAAATTTTTTACTTTTTTATCTCGATAAATTTACCAATTTTTCGATAAAACATTAAATTAATTTTTTCCCCAAAAAATTTCAATAAGTTTGATTAATTCTTCAATTTTGATAAATTTTCGATTGTGATAAAATTATCACTTACTTTATCTCGATTCGATAAATTTTCGATTTTGATGAATTCTCAATTTCTTTTATTTTGATTAATCGACAAATTTTTCAAATTTTCGATTCTGATGGATTAATCATTTTTTAAATTTTTTGACAAATATTTTTCAGTTTTTCGATTTTATTAAATTTAATGTTTTTTCTTGTTGTTTTTTTTTTTTGTTTTTGTTTTTTCAAAAAGTTTTGTTTAATCGATCAATTTTTTAATTCGATAAATTTTCAATTTTCTTGAATTATTGTACATTTTTCATTCAGATAAATCGATCAATTTTTCAGTTTCATTAAATTGTATGTTTTTATTGTTTTTTTCTTATTTTCAAAAAATTTCAATGAAAATCGATTAATTTTTCAATTCCGATAAATTTTCAATTTTCTTAAATTATTGTTCATATAAATTGGCCAATTCGTCTATATCATTAAATAATTTTTTTTTTTTAATTTCGACGAATTGATTAATTTTTCTAATTTTTGGTAAATTTTCAATTTTCTTGAATAAAATTGTTAATTTTTTTATTTTGATAAATCGGCCTATTTTTCAGTTTTATTAAATTAAGCTTTTTTTTAATTTCCAAAAAATTTTAATGATCGATAGTTTTTTAATTTTGACAAATTTTCGATTTTGATAAAATTAGGTATCACCTATCTCGATTATTAATCGACCAATTTTTCAATTTCATTCAATTATTTGAGGGGTTTTTTTTCAAAAAATTTTGATGAATGGATTAATTTTTTAATTTTGACAAATTTTTCAGTTTTTTAATATCATTAAATTACCTAAATGTTTTTTTGTTTGCTTTTTTCAAAAAATTTCATTGAATTGATAAATTTTTGATTTTTCTAAATTATTATTGTCAATTTTTTTATTTCGATAAATCGATCAATTTTTAAGTTTCATTAAATTGGGTGTTTTTTTTTTATTTTCAAAAAATTGTTATGGTCGATAATTTTTTAATTTTGATAAAATTATCATTTTTTATTCGATTAATAATCGATCATTTTTTCAATTTTTTGAATTTTTTTCAAAAAATTTTGATGAATGGATTAATTTTTTAATTTAGATAAATTTTCGATTTTGATGAATTTGTAATTTTTTAAATTTCGATTAGGTAATAATTTTACATTTGTTTGATTTCATTAAATTAAAAGTTTTTTTTTCTTCATTTTTCAAACAGTTTTCAGTCGATCGATTAATTTTTCCATTTTGGTAAATTTTTGATTTCCTTGAATTGTTTATTTTTTTATTTAGATAAATCGATCGATTTCTCAATTTCATAAAATTGGATGTTACCTTCTTTTTATTTAAAAAAATTTCAATGAATCGATTTTATTTTTTTAATTTTGATAAATTTTAAATTTTATGAATTTATCATTTTTTGAATCTCGATTAGTTCGATTACTAATCAATAAATTTTTCAATTTTTCGTTGTAATTTTCAAAAAACTTTGATGAATCGTATAATTTTTCAATTTTGATAAATTTATCAAGTATTAAAGTCTTTGAATTTTTCGATTCTTTTGAATTGATAATTTTTTTCGATTTCGATGAATCGAGTTGAGAAATTTTCAATTTCGAATTGTCGAAGAAAATCCGATTTTATTATTTTTCGAACAGTTTACCTATTTTGTTTATTCATTAAATTTTATGATTTCAATTTTTCAACAAATTGATAATTTTTCCGATTTTTATGTATGAGAACAAATTGAAATTTTTTATTAAAATTTTTTTCACAATTTTTGGTGCGAATTTTATTTTGTACCAATTCAATTAGGCCTACCTATCCTCTGTTGGTTACCTACTCCCTCAAATCCAAAATGTAATGGAAGTTCCCTGGGACACCCTGTATTTATAGAATTACGATAAATTTATAAAATACCATCGAAAATGTACACTTCATTTATCTAAGTATACGATACATATCATAAGTTGGATCTATACTTATACATCTCGTTTTGATGTATCATTTTGTAAAATGCTTTCACAAAGTTTTCGCTTTGTTCATTTAGGAAGGTATGAAACAAGATGACTTACCAAGAAGATTATGTTTAGTATGTGGCGATATTGCATCCGGTTTTCATTATGGAGTTGCCTCATGCGAGGCATGCAAAGCATTTTTCAAGAGAACCATACAAGGTAATTATGTATAAGGTGTTTTTTTTCGTCTTCTTTTCCATTCGTCTGTACCGAACAGCGTTATGTATTTTTTTGATTTATTAAGAGACCCGAATACGCTGGTTTTTATTTCTTAGTATACATATATATCAATTCTCCAACGATTTAATTTTTTTCTCTTCGGTTTCAGGCAACATTGAATACACCTGTCCGGCGGCTAACGATTGCGAAATAAATAAAAGACGCCGAAAGGCTTGTCAAGCTTGTAGGTTCCAAAAATGCCTTCATATGGGAATGTTAAAAGAAGGCGTTCGATTGGATCGGGTTCGCGGTGGCAGGCAGAAGTATCGGCGGAATCCAGACATGTCGCAATCGATGCAAAGTTGGCCTTCTGTTATTAAATCTACTCCTTCGTTAGAAGGTAGAAATCGAATTTGTATCGAATTGGGGGGAAATGCCCGCTTGATTAATTCGTATTTGTCGCCTTTGTATTCGCAGATAATAAAATTCTAAGTGCCTTGACTACGTATGAACCAGAAATTCTACTAGCTACGCATGAAAACAGCGTGGTAAATGATCCGTCTTTGAAGATCATCAATATATTGAGCGATCTTTACGATAGGGAGTTGGTCAGTACCATTGGCTGGGCTAAGCAAATACCAGGTTTGTAGATTAATCCAACTCGAGTCGATTGTCTTCATTTTTCCAATACTTACAGTGTTAACACGCGTGTTTTTGATTTCTTTTTTCACTTTTAGGTTTTACGGAATTGTCACTTAATGATCAGATGAGACTATTGCAGTCTACGTGGGCTGAAATTTTAACTCTTACGATGACTTTTCGTTCACTCAACTACGGCCATGGCAAATTGAGATTTGCCTCGGATTTCGTCCTAGATGAAAGGCAAGCTAAAGAATGCGGAGCATTAGAAATTTACCATCTGGTACGTTGCTGACGAAAAAAATCACGTTCATTAATTCTATAGACAAAAAAATTTAAAGAATTCAAAAAGAATTTGTTTTTAATTTTTTTTAAATTCGTCTTTCAATGAATTTTGAAAAAAGTGTTGGAATAAATTAAAAATAAAATCAATTTCAAACAAAGTTTGAAAAAACTCAAATTTTGAAAAATTTGAGAAAATTGTCTCTTAGAAAAATTTGATTCAAACAAAAATAATTTTGGACAT
Source organism: Balanococcus diminutus (assembly GCA_959613365.1). Taxonomy (NCBI): domain Eukaryota; kingdom Metazoa; phylum Arthropoda; class Insecta; order Hemiptera; family Pseudococcidae; genus Balanococcus; species Balanococcus diminutus. The sequence continues at coordinate 24,493,366 of OY390718.1, forward strand.
AATTTGAAAAAAAAAGAAGTTAAAATATATGTTTGAATAAAATCTATAAAAAATTATTGTTGACAAAATTGAAAAAAAATAAATAAATAAATGTAAGCAAACGGAATTTTAAAAAAATAGTGTTCAAAATTTTTTCAGAATTTCAGTTGGAATACATTTTTTAATAATTACCTAGGTTCAAATTATCTCGGAACAAAATTTTAAAAATTAAGGTTTCAACGAAATTTGAACAAGAATGATTTTTGACTAAATTTTCTAATAAAAAAAAACACTTATTTTTGAAGTAAAAAATATATTTCAATACAATTCTAAAAATTTAAGTTGAAACAAAATTGAAAAAAAAAATGTCTTCAGCATACTCAAATTCAACAAAAATGATTTTTTTCAGAAAAAACTCAATTTTGAAAATTCTTTTTAAAAATTTATGCTTTAATAGGTACGTGTAGGTATATAAAATTTACAAGAAATTATTTTCATCATTTTTTTAAAATTATAGTTTGAACAAAATTTTTAAAAAATTCTTCTTCACAAAATTGGAACAAAAATAGCTTCAAACAAAATTAGATTTTTTTTTTAAATTGAAAAATTGTGTTTGAGTAATTTTATGAAAAAATAAGACATATTAAAAAAATAATAATTTATTCTAATTATTTTGAAAAAAATGTATTCCGTTGAAAAACAAAAATAATTTTTAACAAGTTAGTGAAAAACTAATTGAGAAAAAATTCAAAATTATATACCTACCTATTAAAATAAAATTTTAAAGAGATTCGTTTTCCACAAAAATAAAAAATAAATAAGAGTTGTAACAAAATTGAAAAAAAATCCATTGATAAAATTGTAAAAAAATAGGCTTCAAAACAAAATTATAAAATTGTCTTTTATGGAAATTTGAACAAAAGTAATTTTTGGTAGACTTCAAAAAAGTGATTCAAAAAATTGGAAAACTTGTGTTGTAATGAAATTTAAAAAAATCAAGGGGACAGAATCCAAAAAATGTTTTACAACAAAATTCGAACAAAAATTTCTGACAAAATTTTAAAAGAACTTTATTTCAAAAATTGAAAAAATATATATAAATAAAATTTACGAAACATTATTTTAGGGCAGAATTTTTAAAAATATCTTCCACCATAGACTACGTAAAAGAAATGATTTCAAATAAAATTTTTTTGTCAAAATAAAATTTTAGAAAGGAATTATTGTTTTTAACAAAATTTGAAAAATTCTAGTTCCAACGAAATAAAAAAAAAATCAAGCTATAAAAAATTGTCTATGGGCTTCGAAGCAAAAATTCAAAAAAATCAAATAAACACAATTTTGGGCAGAATTTCAAAAAAATTGATTTCAATAAATTTTTTAAAATTTTTGATTCTAATAAAATTTGAATAAAATCGTTTTCAACAAAATTAAAAAGACATTAACAAAATTTGAAAAAATAATTTGAACATTAATAAAAAATGTTCACAGGAAAAATTCTCAAAAAATTGGCTTCGAAAAAATTGCCATGTTTAAATTTGAATAAGAATTTTAAAAATATGAAATATAATTGTTTTAAACTGAAAAAAAGATATTATCTAATTTGCATACTTACAAACAATAAAGAACAAGAAAAAAAATATCAACATTTTAGTGAAAGTATTTTTGGAAAAAATTCAAGATCAAAAATAATGCAAACAGAAATAAATGTTTACATAAGTTAAGAGAAAATAAATTAAAAAAAATTACAAAATCACCTTTAAATAAAATTTGAGAATTTTTTAAAAACAAATTGAAACAATTAATTTTTATCGTTTTGCAAAAGTTTTTTAAAAACAAGATTCAAGCAGAAATAATTTTAAACAAAATTTGAGAAAAATTAATTTTTTTCAAAATTGAAAAAATTGTGTAAGAATAAAGTTGAAAAGGAATTTTTTTAAACAATTGAAAAAAAGATCAAACAAACTAAAAAAAAAATCAATCATGGGTAATAATTTTTAGCATAGGTAATTTTAGAAAATTTAATTTTTTTAAATCACATTTAATTTGTTGCAAACAAAATTTGAGAAGAAAAAAAATGTCAACATTGTGAAAAATTGACTCTGGTCAAAACGCAAAAAAAAATGTTCATTATCAAAATGTATAGAAATAATTTTTTACATAAAATTTACTTAGATAATTTAAAAAATTGATTTTCTTTTAAAAAAGTAATTATTCAAATAAAATTAGAAAAAAATTGAAATTTTGGAAGAATTGTTGTGAGTTGGGGTAGAATTCAAAATATTTGCCTTTTAAAAAAATTTTCACAAAATTAATTTTCAACAGAATCTAAAAAAAAAAGATTTTTTTTCTTATTAAAGTTTGGACAAAAGGAAAAAATTTTAAACAAAAGCAACTCGAGAGAAAATTTAGATTTCAGGTAAAATTTGAGAGATTTTTTTTTTCATCAAAATTGAATGAACTGAGGGTATAAAATTGAAACAAAAATAACTCGAGAAAGTTTTTTTCAATTTTTTGTGTGAAATTTGAATACGTCGCGTCGGAGTATTAACAAATTGTTTTCCACAGAATTACCAAACAATTTTTTTTGAACTTTAATGAATAAAAAAATATATATGGAGACAAAATTTCAAAAATTTATTTCACAATAAGTAAATTGTTTTTAATTTCTTTAAATAATTGGGTTTCAACAAAATTTAAAAAAATAGGTTTAGTATAATTTAAAGTATTTAGTTTCGAATGAAAATTTGAGAAAATTTCACGCGAAAAACTTCCGAAAGAGATTTGTTTCTAAATAAAATTTTAAAATTTAAATTATTAATTTTTTCTCATAAAAAAAAATAAATAAATAAAAAAAATGAAAAAAGACGACGAACGTAGTTCAGATTTTTATGAAAGTGTTGTTATCTTAGTTTTATTAACATTTCTCATAAATTGAGTGTATTTTCAAGTATGATCTAATAATCGATTATTTTTTATTACAGTGTATCCATATTATCGATAAATTAAATAAATTATCCATCGCCAAGGAAGAATATTTCTTATTAAAAGCGTTGGTATTGGCAAACTCGGACGTACGATTGGAAGATGCTTCGGCACTAAAGAAATTCCGAGATAGTATATTATCGGCGTTATGCGACTGTGTTTATGTTATTAGGTAGGTACCTACCTAATATTTTGCCAATAATTTTATCTTTCTGTCTGTAAACGTAGTATCATAATTGTCATTCCGATAATTTTTCTCAACTTTAATGTGTTTTTTTTTTTGTTTTTTTTTTTTTTTACAGACCGAACACATGCATAAATCATATTCAAAATTTACTACTTTGTTTACCATCCTTACGTCAGGCTGACCAGTACATCAGACGGTTCTGGTGCGGAGTACACAGAGATGGTAAAGTGGTCATGAACAAGTTATTCATCGAAATGCTGGAATCTTGTTCACCGCGGTAATTGTTAACTAGTTAATATTTAAAATAAAAACCGTTTGAAACACAGTACGGTGTATTGAGAAGAAAAAGGCCTTTAGTCGTATAGTTATATTAATTTTTAGACGACTGTAATTGATAGCTTTTTTTTTTTTTTTTTTGTATCTTATAAGATGAAAAAATCAAGAGCTTATTCGAGTGCTAATTATGTACCTTGTTAAATAATTGTAATAATTGTTTTAATTACGCAATCCTTGAAGTAAACGAGCAATTTACCATTAAAAAAATAAGCGCACGAGTTAACTTTCATTAGAGATGTAATAGATTTTTTTTTTCGAGGGAAAAATCCTTCGCCAACGCCGTTATTTATTTAAAAAAAAGGTTGAGCTCGAAGCGAGGGAATACAGACTGCGTAGGAATGACCAACGATCTCATGTTATTTTATAGGTTCGATTTAACATTTTTTTTGTTTGTTCTTATCTTCGCGAACCGTGGTGAAAGTTGATACGAATTGGATTTTCTTGCTCGTTTATTACTTACCAGAATGTATTTTATTTTAAATTTTAGTTGTATAATGATGAATTTATAAGCATTAATTTTCATGTACGTAACGTAACGAAAAGCTTGAGAAAAAATTATGTACGAGACGGTGGAAATTTTTATAATAATGATCTCTGTTCGAAATAATTTCGTGTAGTGGGTGTTACTTGTTCTTTTTATTTTCTTTTTTTTCTAAAGAAAACTTTGATTTCATTCATTTTGAGTTATTTTGTACGCCTATGATTAGAGAATTCCCCTTTTGTTTTTTGTTTTTTTCGTTTTTTTGGATTATTTGTTAATGTCAAGTGATAATGGCGCTTTTAGATGCTTAAAAACTTTCAAACATTGTAACAATGAAACAGTGTAGAGTAATTTATTTGTTTACCTCAGTGAGGGCTTTTTATTCATTCGGCTACTGGTATAGCCTTTAAAAATTCGGTCAAGAGGTACGATCATCGGTAACTCTCTAAAAATAGATTGTGTTAATAAATGTTTTTCTTCTTTTCACGAGATAATATGAATTATCACGGTGAATGTATCGATATTTATAGTTCTTAATCATGTTAATAATGATAGATTTTTTTTTTAAATGATCGTACGTTATTCGCGAATTAAATCTTAGATACGGGTAACTAACACGTAGCTCTCAATGATCACAAATCGCTATAATTATTGTTGTTTACTTGTTAAACTCTGTGATTTTGCTAAAATCTTTAGAAAATATTGTGATACAGTTTGTTATTTCGAGCAAATCACCTTTGGAATATTATGGCGGTTAAGAAAAGATGCGAAATAAAACAATGAGAATAAGAAGTGTAATTTTTTATTTATTTATCGATGGTTTGCTTCGATTGGTACGATATGGTACGATTGTTCCTTTCAGAGATATTAAAAAAAAAAAAAAAATGTAACTAGGTCAGTGGAGTGCTGTGAAAAAGCATTCAAGTGGAAATTATTCTCAAATATGAAGAAAATTTTTTTAATTTTTTTTGAAAAAAATCATTATTTTGAAGAAAAAAAAATTATTACGTTGAGAAAGGTTTTCTTTTTTATGTGAAAAGGAAAGTCTCATTTTTTAAGAAAAAATTATGGATTATTTTTCAATTTTTGAAAATAATAGAATTTTTTGGAGAAGGCAATAATTTTTCAGTTTTTTACTGAAGTAAAATTCTCAATATTTGGATAAGAAATCATTAAATTTATTCGAAAAAAAAAGAAATCTTACATTTTTGGAGGAAATTAAATTAAAATTTTTTAAATTAATCTAAATTTTTTCCAAAAAAATTCTAGAAAAGGAAAATTTCTCGATTTTTCTGAAGTAGATAAATCAAATTTTTGGAACAAAAATTAGAGATAAATTTTTAGTTTTTTTTGTAGAAATTTTTTTTCTTCAAATTTTTGAAGGAAAAAAATCTTGCATTCTCATAGAAAAAAAAATCACAGTTTTGGGGGGAAAAAGTTTTTTTCTTGTTTAGGATGAAATCTCTCATGTTTACAGAAAAAGAAAAATTGTCAATTTGTTTTGAGAAAAATATAATCTTAATCATTGTCACTTTTTTTGAAGGAATTGTTTTAAATCAATCTAAATTTTTTCTAAAAAAATTCTAGAAAAGGAAAATTTCTCGATTTTTCTGAAGTAGATAAATAAAATTTTTGGAACAAAAAATCTTCAATTTTTTGAAAGAAAATGATTTTTTTTTTGTTTATGGTGAAATCGTTCATTTTTAGAGAAAAATAATTAGTTTTTTTTGTAGAAATTTTTTTTCAAATTTTTGAAGAAAAAAATCTCTACATTTTTTTGTACGAGAAAATCTTGCATTCTCATAGAAAAAGATTTTTTTTTTTTGAAAAAAAAGTAATAGTTTTTGGAGGAAAAAATTTCTATTCTTGTTTAAAATGAAATTTCTCATGTTCACAGAATAAAAAATTGTCAATTTTCCACCAAAAAAAGTTGTAGAAAAAGAAAATTTCTCAATTTTTCTGAAGTACCTAAAGGCTAAAAGTATTTCTCAAATTTCTGGAGCAAAAAATCTTCAATTTTTTTTTTATTATTGTTCAGGATAAAATCTCTCATTTTTCGAGAAAAATACCAACTCAGATTGTTTTTTTTTTTTTTTTTTTTTTTTTTTTTTTTAGAAAAAATATTTTCAAATTTTTGGAGAAGAAAATCTCTTAATTTTTTTGTGCGAGAAAATCTTGCCTTCTCATAGGAAAAAAACCATTTTTTTGAAAAAAAAATCCTTCAATTTCCGAAGAATAAAAAATACCTCCATTCTTACACAGTCACCTTTTAATCAATTTTTTAAAAATTTTCTAGTAAAAAAATGAACGGAGAAAATTTTATATTTGAATATTGCAATGCTCATAAATGAAAATGATTTAACAAACATGAATTGAATACTGATACAGAAAATTACTGACTGATTGAAAGTACACTCGTAGATTTTTACATCTACCAAAATACATACAATGAAAACAATTTTTTCAATAATACTAACAAAAGTTTGACTTTACAGAGCTTAAAACTATTTCTAACTAATTTTGATTAATTCACGATTACGTTTTGAAAGAGGTCTTTCTTCAATTTTTGACCATACTGATCAATTCTGAAAAACAAATCGAAATAAATCATATAGATAAGTAGGTACACTTATGTAACATACATATTAGATTAATGTAGGTAACTTTCATTACCTATCAAAAATAATCCCATGTACTCCTTGTTGTTTCAGGGTAGAAATATTATTCACATCGTTATTATCATCGCCCCAACAAAATAATACTAGATTACTATTCAACACGTATTTAACGCTTCTTTCATTGCCCAATAACTCTTCGCTGTGAGCCACGATACCCTGAATGACAAAAGAAAATAATTCTTCGTTAAATAAAGATACAAGTAACCGGTGTAGGTATATTTTTTTGGGTGTGATTTATTTTATTATTTTCTCACCAATAAATCAGCGTAGTTGGCGAATTTCACAGCGTTTTCAATGTTACTCATTCGATGATCCGAGTATGGTGGGAATTTTTTAGTCACTCCTTGAGTGAGGAACATCACCGGGTACTTATTCTGTTTCGTTCGCGCCCTGTGAAAAATGAAATACCTACGTGAATAAACTAAATTTATATTATGATCAATACAGGGTGTCCGAGGGGCTGGGAACACACTTCATGAAATTTCAGATTTAGATATACACACAATGCCTACCTCAAAAATTGAAGGGAAAAAGAGAATAAAATTGAGAAATAAAAAAATGAAAAAAATTTTCTCTCAAGATTTTTTTGCCTATGTTTGAAAATGAAGTATTTCAAATAATTGATGCATTTCATTAGAAAATAATTCCATATTTTTAAAATAATTTTCTTAGCTGAATTTCAAGTGGTGCCTCTAGCCCCTCTCCCAGTTTTGAAAAATAACGAAAAATGACCAAATTTTCGAACATTCTATTTTTTTTGTCTTACTCCCTAAAGAAAATAATCTCTCGTTTTTTTTATCTTCCCTTAACTGAATTTTAACCGCCTATTTTCCAGAAAAATTACCAATTTTCAAAATCTTACATTTTTTTGGTTATGACCCATCAAAGTTGTCCCTCATAATGAGAATGAATTCCTAATTTTTTTTTTTTAATTTTCTCCAACTTGATTTTAAGTAGTACCCCAACACCCCCAATTTATAAAAAAAAAAAAACGGAAAAATTAAGGGAATTTTTTTACCTAGCATTTCAAGTTGTTGGATTCATCAGACATGAAAATCCACTATTTTGATTTTTTTTATCTTTCAATTTTTGAAGAAAAAAAAATTTAAAAAAATAGGTACACTAAAAAATATCTTGACTTTTACCCAGAATTTTATTTTGTTGTTTTAGGAAAGAAAACTACAACTTTTAGTAAAAAATATTCTCAAATTATTGGTAATAATTTTTTCTTGATTTTTTTTGGGGGGGGGGGATCTTATAAATTTTCTTTGAAGACAAATCTCTCAATTTTATTGGAGTAAAAATCTTTCAATTTTTTTTTTAGAGTAAACGATAATTTCTTCTGTTTTTGAAAAAAAATCATCTTAGAATAAAATCTTTTATTTTTTTTTGGGGGGGTATCTCTAAATTTTTTTACGGAGCAGAAAAACACTTCGGATTTTTTAAGAACCCTCCTCCAATTTTTAATAAAAATCTCAACTTCTGGTCCTAAAAAAAAAAACTTTTTGGAATTGAAGTAACCTCACAATTTTTTTAGAAGTAAAAAGCTTTTCAAAATTTTTAGAGTAAGTAAAAAACCTCATTTTTTGACAAAAATTTTCGTCCTAAAATTGAATCTTTCAATTTTTCCGCAAAAATCTCTAAATTTTTTACATATAGTAACAGAAAAAATGTTTGTTCCTTTTTTTTATTTTTAGAGAAAAAATTTCAATTTTTGGTCTTCATCAATTTTTGAAAAAAAAAATTGAAATTTTTTGGTGTAAAAAATCTTTTAATTTTTTGAAGACAAATGCCTATCTCTCAATTTTTTCAACTTTATGGAGTGAAAAACCTTAATTGTTTTAAAAGAAAAAAAAAACTTTTTTCATTTTAAAAAATAAAATCTTGTGTTACAATTTTTTTCAAGCAAAAAAATCTTTCAATTTTTTCGATAAAAAAAATCCCACAATTTTTTGAAGAAGAAAGACCTCATAATGTTTTTGGAGTAAAAAATTTTCTAAATTATTCTGGGTAAACTGAGTAAAGTCATAAAAAAAATATGTTAATTTCTTTTTTTGAGAAAAGAATCTCACTTGAAAAAATTAATACTTATTTGTACCAATATCATTGAAAAAAAAATCAATTTGTGGAGTAAGTAAGATAATTATTTTTTCGAAAAAAATATAAGACCACTCTAAAAATGGTTTTCTCAATTTTTCCCCCAGCCCTTTCAATTTTTAGATAAGCATTATGTGTAAATAATAGTTTTTGTTAGTTCATACTTGGACACCCTGTATACATATTTTTAAAATTTAAAAAACCTACATCAAACAAACATCCGGATTGAAGGAAGAAAACACAATGTATCTTCGTCCGGCATTCGCGTATACCACTTTTAAAATCCTATCCACGTATTCGTTCATATCAATCGGATGGTCGAGCTCGTTGCTTCCGTCCTAAGATACAATTCTTCGAATTAGAATTCTTCAAAATTATTTTCACGATAAAAAAAAATATATAAAATGAACTCACCATCAACTCGGAATTATATTTTATTTCGATATTGAACCCAATCTGTGGATCTATTGCTTGAAGTACCTGCTCCAACGAGGGAAAAGGAGAATAATCCTCGTGATCGTCGTTTTCGAACGAAAACGTCAAATTACTCTCGGCTGTATGTTGCACCTGATAAAGAATTATTACGGATCACTTCCCAAGTCCAAATTCAAATTCCAGTTTCAAAATATCAAAACAATATTTCATACGTGGAAATCCTTCAGCTCTTCGTAACTTAATTTGTGAAACGGGAATACCATTTTACGACTATTCGCATCCATTTGTTCTTTTTTGCGCACATCCAACAGCACATGAAAATCGTGATAAATCGTAGGAACTAAATCATTGGTAAGTTGAACATCGAATTCGATCAGATGAGCGCCACATTGACCAGCTGATTTGAACGAGCCGATGGTGTTTTCGCGGAATTTCGCATTTCTACAAATTTTCACAAGTATAAAAATTTTGAAATTTAAAATAAAAAAATTATACCTAGAGAAAAATTATACCAACTTTTCTTTAACTTTAGAATAAGATACACCGGAACCTCTATGGCCTATTTCCAAGCCAGTCCACGAATTATTCCAATATTTGGCATAGGATACTTTGAACTTACAGCCCAAATCGTCCGTCGGTCTGATGATTAAATATTTAACTGAAAAAAGGAAAGAAATTAATTTACAGGGAAATCCTAATTAGGTTAAAATTGATCTCAGAGTAAAGAGTAAAATAATCACCGGAAACTGTCCCAAGATATTCACGCTGCTCCGAGTGTATCGGAATGGTAAAACTTCCGTGTGTATTTTTATTTTTGTTTTCCAACACGATGAAGCTGTAATACTTTTTCACTTCGGGTTCTTCCAAATCTACGAATTCGAATTTGAATCCCTGCAAAAACCACATTCATAATTTTTTTACAGTCATGCAACTTTTGACCTTTAAAAAAAATCAAAAGTGAAATCATATTTGCAGATTGATGACCTTAAAATTAATAATTCACTGCAGAATTTATGAAAAAAATGCCTGTGTTTAGAATTACAAGAAAATACTCCTGCAAACAAATGAGGTAGGCAGAACATTTAACACCATTTTTCAGAATTGAAGGTTATCAGTAGGGCAAGGGCAACCAAACCTAGGCCAAATTTAAACATATCACAATTTATGACAGCCAAGTTGAAAAGTAACAACATTTTTCGACGAATTACACTACACATCAGATTGATGAAACTGGTGAAATTTAAAAAATACATTTTCACGTAGATGCATATTTCGATAGAAAAAATGTACCTAATCGAATACTAAAATGAATATCAATCTAATAAATAAATGGATAAAAAAATAGGTGATAATAATCATAAATATTGAAAAAAAATTTCCAACAAAGATTCGCTCAGGAAAAAAAATCAGTCATTTACTCATTATTTTGTGTAAACTGAAATACTTGATATTTTTCTGCGATAAGCAAAATTTGAAAATGGAGTAAATAAGAATAAAATTAGAAACGTACCTAAGTAATTGTTGAAAAAAAAATAATAAATGAAATTGGAGATGACCAAAAATTAAAAGCAAAATAAATTAAAGTAAGTAAAATTAAAACTTCAAAAAACTTGAAAACCAAAAAATTAAAAAAAATTCCAACACATTAAAAATATAAATTGAAATAATTTGAAAACTTTTGAAAAAAAAATTGCAAAAATTGAGCCAGAAAAATATAGGGAAGGAAAAAAAAGAAAAACGGCCATGAATTACCCAAAATAAAATTGAAAAATATTGAATTGATAATTATAATTTTTTTAAAAATGAGAAAGAAATTGAGAAAGTGAAATTACATCAAGAATAATAACTGAATAAAAAATAATAGATTAAACCAAAAATTTAAAAAAAAAACTGTACGAAAATTGAAGAAAATTTTTTTCAAAATAGTGATGACAAAAAATAATAGTAAAATAAAAAATGAGAAGATCAGTTTGAAATAAAAAGTTGGAAATTCAAAAAAAAAATTAAAAATTGCAAAATCACATAAAATTGATAATTGAAAATATTTTTAAAAATGTAATAAAAACGACATAGAACTTTTTATTGTATAAATTTGTTCACCAAAAAATCCTAAAAATGAAGACGATTCAAATAAAATTGAAATAATCAAAAGATGAAAATTACTTATTAGATTGAAAAAAAAGAAACAAGAAAATCATTTTAGAAGCCAAAAAATTTAAATCGCCTTACAACATTGGCTGAATAGTAAAAAAGAAACCAAAATAAAAGTAAAATAAAATTTAAAAAAAATCTTGAATGAGATTTCTAAAAACAAAACTAGGGATAATAAAAAATTATAATTACTCACTGCAAAAAAAAAAAAAAAAAAAAAAAAAACTCTAACGCAGTTAATGCGTTAGAAGAGCTGATTTTCTATTATTTTTATTTTTATTTTTTATTTTCAATTTCATTTTCATTTTTCAAAATTTATGTAAATTGGATCAAAGGTAATATAAATATAAACTACGTTTATAATAAATAGCTAACTCTGGGTAGAATTTCTAAAAGGTATTTTTAATTCCCAGAATAGTCACGGCATTCGAAAGCGCTGCTTCGTGTTGTGTTCTTTCCCTTTGGAAATTCAAAATAATAATGATTATTTTAAGTCTTGATCCAAGCAATTCAAAACACGACAAAAGTAGATAGCCAACAATAATTGAACGAAAAAAATTTTGTTTTGAAGTACAGCGCTTTTTGTGACTGTTCTGAGTACTGAAAATTCGTGTTCAAAATTTTATCCTAGCTTTGTTTTTTTATCGCGGATTGTGCAGAATCTGGATTATGGATTCTAACATTTACTTCTTAAAAAAAGGTTTAGAAATGTTCTGATCAATTATTCTGAAAGGTTTATCAAAAACAAAACAAAAGAACACAGTAAAATCCATAATCCACTTTCATAATCTACTCACCGAGCAGATTATTAAATGGATTCGCACAAACCCTCACAATCTAAAATCCAGATTGTGCATAATCCGCGATAAAAAAACAAAGCTCCTATAAGATAACACCCCATGAATTGCATCATTTTGGGAGTGGCTAAATCCACAACAAGTAATCACCAAAATGAACGAACGAGAATTCATCTCATATTCTTTCTTGTTTGAAAACTTGTTTTCGTGGTCGTGTTTGTCATTGCAAAGTGGACTTGGTCCAAATTGATTTTTAATCCAATTTTAATTTTTCATAAACGATTTTCTCAAATTTTTCATCGAGATTTTTTCGCCAAGTTCAATAAAATTTAATAAAATATTAAAAAATTTTGCAAGTTTTCTTCAAATTTTTCATTTTTTTTTTGTTTAAAATTTTAATTTTATTTTTGAAAAAAATTTCTTGAAGAAATTATTCATCACTCATCAAAAATTTATTCTTATTTATTCCTCAAATTAAATTTTTCATTAAATTTTTTCTGCTTGTCGTTTTAAAATTAAAACTCATTTTAAAAAAAATATATATGTATTGTGTATTTTTCAATTTTTTCATTCAAACTTGCCAATAATTTTTTCATCAAAATGCAACTGATCTTCATCATATTTTTTCAAATTCATTTTTTGAATTTTTTTTATTATATTGTTAATTAAATTTAAATTAAATGTCTATTTAGATTTTTAAACATTTTTCATAGAATTTTCTCATCAAAAAATGCTTCTAAATCTCTACCATACTTTTTCAAATTTTTCTTTTGAAATTTCTTTCAAGTAAATTTTTTATCAAGTTTATTTTTCCGAATTTTTTTAATTTTATTTTTTCAAGAAAATTGTTCATACCCCCCCCCCCCCCCCCAATTTTCCAATAAAATTGTCAATTGATTTCATTCTCCAATTGGTCATCAAAATGTTTCTATTTCATCTCCCAACTGGCAACCTGACTTCTCATTCGAATTTTTCCAATAATTTTCATCACCATTTGGTTTGTCTTCTAGTTCTAATTGAGGAATTTCTAAATTTTTTCAAGTAAATTCCAATTTTTCTTCAAATTTACTAAATTTTAATATTCAAAATTGAGTAAGTAGCTAACGCTAAGGTACTTAACTACTAACTTACTGACTTGTTGAAAAAAAAAAATTGAAAAATTAAATAAAACATAAAAAATACCCAGAATGAAAAATATTTTGAGTATTTTGTGAAAGAATAAATTTGTTTTAAATAAAACATCAAAGTTTTCAGAGAAAAAATTTGTTTGAAAAAAAAAACTTGTACAAAAAAAAACTCGTACAAAAATAAAGAAGATGAATAAATAAGAACTACATCGCCCTTACAATGTGATTACTTATTGTGGATTTAGCCACTCCCGATTATTTTTATGTACTTAATGATAACAACATCATCAAATTGATAATTTTAAAATGATTAAAAAAATTATACAATTTACGCAGCCAGCTATTTTTTGATAAATAAGAACTTTTGATAAGTTGTAAATAGAGATTGTAAACCAATATAGCTTTGTTTTTTTATCGCGGATTCTGCACAATCTGGATTTTGGATTGTGAGGGTTTGTGCGAATCCATTTAAATAGCTATGTTTTTTTAACGCGGATTATTGCATAATCTGGATTTTGAGGTTTGTGTTTTGTGAAAATCCATTCAATAATCTGCTATATGAGTAGATTATGAAAGTGGATTATGGATTCTACTGTGTTCTTATGCTTTGTTCTTGATAAAATTTTCAGAATAATTGATCAGAACATTTTCTAAACCTTGTTTTAAGAAGTAGATTCTTATAATCCATAATCCAGATTATGCATAATCCGCGTTAAAAAAACAGCTAATCTGCTCAATGAGTAGATTATGAAAGTGGATTATATGGATTTTACTGTGTTCTTTTGTTTTGTTTTTGATAAACTTTTCAGAATAATTGATCAGAACATTTCTAAACCTTGTTTTAAGAAGTAAATGTTAGAATCCATAATCCAGATTGTGCAGAATCCGCGATAAAAAAACAAAGCTTAAGAAACGACATTATCATGAAAAGTAGGCAGTTAGATAGGTATTGCAAAAGTTTTGAATTTTTAAAACTTTGCTAGCAATTTATTTTTCAAAACTGGGAAATGACGAACAGCTGTTTGTTTTGAAATATTCCATGACGAATTTCTCGAGAACCGGTTCTTAAAATAGAAAAATGTATAGAACCTTTTTTGTGTGTCTTTTTAAGAACTATTAAAAAGATTATTTACTAATTTCGCGTAATTGCTTAATTCGAGGCGCTAGAGGCATTTAAAAATTTCAATTGTTAATAACTCGAGAACCGGTTCACCGATTTTTCTCAAAAACAATAGGGTTCTATTCCCAGTAGGAACAAACCTCTCAGAAAAATTTCAGCTCAATCAGTTAATTCTTACTCGAGTTATCGTCTGGACAAATTTTCATGGATACATACATACATAATTATATATATATATAAAGAAATACCAAAAATATGCAAAAATCATGCCAATCGTCTTATTTTGACCCAAAACGTCGAGAAAAATACCCCTCACCCCCAACTTCCATTATCAGGTCAAATTTAATAGCTGACTTTTCTCTTTAGAGAAAATCAGCTAAAAATGATGAAATTGGAAATTGTAAAAATCCGTTGGATGAACATTTTAAAAGTGAAATTATTTTAAATAAAAATTTAAAAAATAAAAAAAAAAATGAAATTAAAAAAAAACCCGACAAAGAAATTCAATTTTTTAAATTCGTTTATTTGAAATCGAAAAATTGAAAGAGAATGAAATGAAATTAAAAAGACTGAAAATTTAAAATGACCAAGTGAAAAAACTGAAAAAAATAAAATAAAAAAACTTGTTGAATAAAAATTTTTTAAATAAAATTTGAGATGAGATAAAAAATTGAATAAGAAAAATTGAAATCTAATTAAAAATTATTAAACAAACAAATTTTTTAAAAATGAAAACGTATTTTCAAAATAATTTTTTTTGTTTTATCTACCTAGTACCTACTTAATGTGTTTTTTTTACATCAGAGTATAAAATTGAAAAAAAATTGATAAACTTGCTTTTGGATAGTTTTGCTCTGGTTATTATCACTATCATTGAATTTTCTTACCCAGAGAATTTTCTGAAGAGAAATTTGAATTCATTTTTAAAATTTTTCATACCTTAGGAGATTTTTTTTTCAGAATTTAAGTGATTTAAAAATTTAAAAAAAGGGAATTTTATTTTAAAATTTTTGTTGAAGTTTTTGAATTTCCAAATATATCTTCAATCTGCGAATTCCTTTCCAAGAAGATTTTTGGCAGAATTTTCAATTATTTTCATAAGATTTTTCAATTATATATTTAAAAAAATGGTCCAAGTGAAATATGTAACTATTTTAAAAATTTGTATGAAATTTTTGGATTTTTTGTAAAAAAGATGAGATTTTTGAATATTTTTTCAAGAAAATGTTTAAAATGCAATTTGAGATGAGATGAAAAATTTAAATGTAATTAAAAATTATTCTAAACAAACGAATTTTCAAAAAAAAAAAAATATATATATATATATATATTATTTGCCCGTTTCCGTACATCTCGGCCACTTTTCATATATATTTGTCCAATTTACGAAAAATGTCAAAATTGAAAAAAATTTCTTGACTCTGTTCTAATTAATTTATAAAAATTTCAATCACAGATTCGATCTAATATACAAGAAATACGCATTGGAAAAAATAATGAGACTCTTAGGATGAAGTTTGCGGAAAAAAATTAAAAAATTGGCCTACCTAATTCAAATTTTAAATAGGTTTTCAGATTAAGTATAAGCCTGCAGTGTACTAAAATTTTTGGTATCAATAACTTTTCTGTGCGTCGATAAAATACTGAAAAATTATGAGTCAAAGTTGAGGTCGTGTATATCTAGTTTCGGCATATTTCCGTACACCTCGGTCAGTGCTTGTGATTCTACACACTGTGCATTAATTGTAGAGCCCGCGTTCATCCCTGTGACTTGATTTCTAAGGGTTGCGCGGAGTTTGTGAAACCCTGCAGTCGAGGTGGCTGAGAATGGCTGACTTGTAATGTAGAAATAACCCGTATGCGCCAAACCATGGCCGAGATGTACGGTGGCTGACTTGTAATGTAAGAATAACCCGCAAGGTGGCCGACATGTCCGGAAGCCTATACCGTATACCTATATATATCCCGTGTAGCAACGTCGATGCTAATTTCGATATAAATGTCGACACATCGAAAAGTGACCGATTTCGATGTGTCGACATTTATATCGACATTTGCAATGGTGAGATTTTGAAAAATATGTTAAGTTCAAATATTCAATATAAGTATATATTAAAATTACACCAAAAATAGTGTTCAAGCCAACATTTCGACATTTTTTGTCAAATATGCGGCATTGAGGCCACCTTTGTAGCGGGACACATGCGAGTGTCCAACTAACATAGAGATGATTCTTAGACCTTATGTACTAATTCACAACACACTTTATCTGCGAGTATCACAATCACCCTCAAGACGTCGACAGTCAAGTCGATGCATTATTCGACCCTCGACAATTAGATCGACATTAACTCGACTTAAAATTCCTCTGGTCAACACTGTCGACAGTTAAGTCGATGCATTATTCGACCCTCGACAATCACATCGACACTATCTCGACTTAAAATTCCTCTGGTCGACACTGTCGACAGTGAAGTCGATGCATTATTCGACCATCGACAATTATGTCGATAATAACTCGACAAGTCGTTGTATTATTCAAAACTTTGAAAAATAAGAAAATTTTGTGATTCTTTCAAAAATTATTTATTCCTGAGCTTAAAATGTTCTTATTAATTGTTTTTAGTTCTTTTTAGATATAAAATTTGTAAATTTAATTGGCAGAAATTGTCGACATAAATGTCGATGCGTTTATCGAGTATCGATTTTTACATCGACTTGTCTATGTAGAAAAACAACGTTTTCTAAATTATAGGAAAATACTGAGAAAAATTCAAAAATTTTGATTGAACAGTTATGTTTAACATAGAACATTACTTTAAATCTCAAATATCATTTTTAATTCATCGTTAACCGAGAAAAAAATGTGTCTGAATTTTGTCGACATAAATGTCGATGTCGACAATAATTGCTACACGGGTATCTACTTACCTAATTGAAAAAATTTCATAATAGATTTTCATGTTTTACTTTTCTTTTTTTTTTGTTTTACATCAGCATGAAAAATTGAAAAAAAAATGATTATCATCACAATTTTCTTTCCAAGAGAATTTTTCGATGAGACATTTAAATTAATTTTTAAAATTTTTTGAAACCTAGGAGATTTTTTTAGAATTTAAGAGATTTAAAAATTAAAAAAAAATTAGGTTTTCTCAATTTTTTTTTTGAAACTTTTTGAAGAGATTTTTGAATTTTTCCAAGAAAATTTTTAAAACATCTTCAAACTGCGAACTCTTTTCCAAGAAGATTTTTTGGCAGAATTTTTAAATAAATATTTTCATATATATTTTTTTTAATTGAAAAAAATGCTGAATTTTTTGGATCTAATGAAATACGTATTTTCAAAAATTTTATGGTATTTTTGAATTTTTTTCAAGAAAATGTTTTGATAAAATTTTTGAATATTTTTTCAAGGAAAATTTTAAAAGTATTATCGTTCTGCGGATTCCTTCCTAAGAGGATTTTTTGAGAAAATTTTCAAATATTTTGATGGAATTTTTTTGGAAAAAAATATTGGTATTTTTAAAAATTTCTGATAGAATTTTCGAAATTTTTCAATAAAATATAAATTTTAAAAATAGTTATTTTCATTCCAAGATTTCTTTTCAAGATAATTTTTGGTATAATTTTCAAAAAACATTTGCACGACAGTTTCGAATTTTCAAAAATTTCCTAGTGAATTTTTTGTATCTGAGGAAGCATTTTCAAGGAAGGCTTTTGACGGTTTTTTATTTTTTTGAAAAAAATATTTTTGAAATTTTTTGAACAAGTTTTAAGAAAATGTTTCAAATAATTACATAAGTATGAAGGTTTGAAAAATTTTCAGATCTGGTTCATCGATTTTGCTCAATATCAAGAGATTTATTTTCTTGGTAGGTCTCAACCTATCATAAAAATTTCAATTCATTTGATCAATTAGTACGAGACTTCTCACGTCGACAAATTAATTTTTTGTATCCAAATAAGACTTTTGTGTATTTAACGAGGCAAGAGTCGAAATCACGTCGTATCAGACACACCTAATTCTAAGATTATTTTCAACATTAAAATACATAATAATTATGAATATTGAGTAAATATGATCGATTATAGGTTATCCTAGATCTATCCAGTGCTACGAATGATGATGATAATAACCCGATATTTGATCACGGTTTTTTTTTTTTACTTTGTGCAAAATGATAAGTCATCGATATAAGATACTATTCTACAAACAATCGTTAATAATTCCCTACTAAGCCCTGATAAAAAAACCAATTACAAGTACAGCAACATGTTTCATACGTGTTTATCATGCAATGGAGTAGATATTCGTAGCATAACGAATTATCAACGAATTAAACCCCACTCGAACAGTACCACTGGTACGATTAAATTATCGTACGAGTGAGCTCATTTATTAAAAGCGAACGCGCGACGGGGTCAAATTTCAAACCACATTCGGTATTTGAAACAGGCTACTAATTGGTACGATTTAAAATTTAAATGTAAGCTATTCGGTGGATTTTTTCCTCGATACAAGGATAAGCTAAATGAGCTAAACAAGATAATCAAATTTTTTTTTACACATGTAGGTACTCACTAGTTTATCAATGGAAAACGCGCGTGTTACAAAAATGGCTGAATCAGCTTCATAATACGCGTATCCATTTTCTTCCTGCTTACACAGAGTTCCATTTTGCTCGCAAACCTGCGATAAATCATTGCATAAATCAATATGAAATGGTTATTTCGCTGTGCTGTTCAACTTGTCGCCGATTTTTTCGATCTCTCTGATTAATTTGTGTTAACGTACACAGACAGAGAGATGCGAATTCTGTAACAATAATATATGCGTTCAATTGTTTAAACATTTTCTACTTCTGTCGCAAAAGTTGCTTAGGTATAGGTTTTTAATCGTACAACATAGTGCAGTCGCTAATGGAAATTGAAGGTTGTTTTACGAATGATTAAAAATCTAGGACTCTTTTCTAAACAATGAGATGGTGTCCCATTTTTTTAAGGCACTCATTTTTTGAGGACCCTTCCTCGTTTCCAAAAAATCACCCTACCTCTTTACCAAGCGCCTCGATTGAAAAAATTTTCAAACAAAAGTTGTAAATTGAGATCTTTGGAATAATTTCGATTATTACAAAAATTTCGATTGGACCCCTCCCTCCTCTCCAATTCCGAATAATATGTGAGAAAATCACTGTACAACTGGATTTTTATAAGTTATGCAAAATTGGAGGGGAGGAAGAGATCCAATCAAAATTTTTGTGATAACCAAAATTATTCCAGTGATCTCAATCTACAATTTTTGTTTGAAGATTTTTGCAACTGGAGCTCCAGGTACAAAGATAGGGAGGTCCCAGTTCAAGGGCGTGCGTGTAATGCAAATATAAATACTTTTAAATACGTATAAAAATCACTATGGATAATTTTCATATAAATTATGCAAAATTGGTGTTGAAGGAGGGGTCAAATTGAAATTTTTGCAATAATCAAAATTATTCCAAGGATCTCAAACTACAATTTTTGCTTGAAAAATTTTTCAGTGTGAACCTTCTGTACAGAGATAGGGAAGTTTTTCGGAAATGGAATGGACCCTCACCAGTGATTTTCATACGCACTGTGCAAAACTGGCGGGGAGGTGGGTCCAATCGAAATTTTTTCAATAATCAAAATTATTCCAAAGATCTAAATCTACAATTTTTGTTTGGAAATTTTTTGAATTTGGGCCTTATGTACAAAGATACGAAGATTTTTTGGAAAGCGAATGGACCCATATACGATTTTTATACGTACTATGAAAATTTGGAGGGGAGGGAGGGGTCCAATCATGATTTTGGTAATGACCAAAATTTTTCCAGGGATCTCAATCTATAACTTTTGTTTGAAATTTTTTTTTATTCGAGGACATAGGTACAGAGATGGGGCGAATTTTGAAAAGGAATAGACCCGCATCTGTGGTGATTTTCATATGTGTTATGCAAAATACGGAGGGGAGGGAGGGGTCCAATCATGATTTTGGTGATTACCAAAATTTTTCCAGAGATCTTAATCTATAACTTTTGTTTGAAAAAAATTTCATTCGAGAACTTAGGTACAGAGATGAAGCGAATTTTGAAAAGGAATGGACCTGCATCTGGTGATTTTCATACGTATCATGCTAAATTTGGAGGGGAGGGAGGGGTCCAATCGAAATTTTTATAATAACCAAAATTACTCCAATAATCTCAATGTAAAAATTTTGTTTGACATTTTTTCAATTGGGTCCTCATGAGCTGAGATAAAGGCATTTTTTTGGAAAAATGAGATATCCTCAAAAAAAAAAAAAAAAAAAAAATTAAAAAATATGAAACCCCAGCTAATTTTTTCAAAATTACGAGTTTTTTCTCCATTTGCGACTGTACTAATAATTCTTCGCGACTGATCCTTCCTGCAGCTTGTGAAAATTTTGAGAACCACTTTATCGCTCGATTAATTTCGATAACGTCGGATTTCGAAAAAGCAAACGAAGTAATCTACTGTACGATTTGCAAACATACGTGTGTAATCTACGTTGGGTGTATACGTTTTTCCTTTTTTCGCTTCATAAAGAAACAGTTCAACGTCACTTGTTTTTATCTCTTCGTAGTAATTTCATTTACATCACAAAAACTACTCCTCGCAAAACGAAATTTCCTTTGTCGTCAAACAGCGAAAGGTAAAAGGGGAAAAATTCAAGGTCGACATTATTATTATGACAAAACTATCATATATGTAAAAAACCGCTCGATAATTTTTTTCAACACGCAAACCCAGCACAACGATATTTTTAGAACTCGCTCAATACGATGTAAAGACTACATTAGCTGCACTTTTGTCTTTGTCTCAGCGAAAGTGACTAAAAAAAATCACATGTTCCGATGATAATTACTTATTAAATCGAATACTAACCGATAATAAAATCTCGGAGCAGCCAATACCGGTATTAATATCGCACGGTAACGCCGATAATATTTTAATATTGACCTGAAACACAGAAAAATCAATTACTCATTGGCGGTGGGTAATCGAACCAGTCAAAGTGCAATTTGATATTTTTAAAACGAGACGACTTTTTTCTACGAGTACAATTATATTTTATCGATTAGAACGTTTACTTTTTTATCTTGAAAATTCGACGGTTGCCATTGAATGGCGTCTCGATTTACGCTCAGTTGGACTAGTACGTCGGATGTTAGCCATCCATTTTCCACCTTCTTGGTATTTTCCGAAAGACCAAAAACATCGTTTGATTCTGATTCATTCAAAACACCTGCGAAACAAATAAAAAAATAAAATCGAAATTAGTTATCATTCTGCAGTATACTTGATGACGTTTTGAAAAATATTTTTTACAAGTAACATAATAATTACTATGACGAAAGATCATATTTTTTTCTTCTTTTGTTTTTGCCTTTTTTTCTTATCTATAAATTTTTAATGGTTTTTTCACGATAACGTCAGATTTCAGTTTTCATAATTATTAATCATGATTTTGCACATTCTCACAAACACATACATACATTGACCTGAATAACGATAAAATCGACTTCATAATCTAGCCAACTCATCACCACACACTACAAGAATTTTGAATTTTCTCATAAGCGAAAAATCAGATTCGAAAATAACGATTTGGTTCAACGTTCCTGTTCGAAAAAAATAAACCACGAGAACTCATCAATCATAACGATTGGTGTAATTTTCAATACGACACGGTTCGACGGAATTTTATTGAGCCAATTTTTCGAAATGAATCACCGGAAAAGATGCTTCTCGTTTGGTGCAATTAGAATGATAAAATGGCTAAATAATCGTGTCCGCGATTTAATTGAACCAATTGTTCATAACTCACTGGTACTTTTGATGATTCGAGACTGCAGATTTGTTTCCCAGTAGTGAATCATCGTTTTCGGCGGACTCGTATTGGTAAATGAACATAAAGCGTACCTATAATGGATGTCTCGATCGGTGGGAATATCTGCGATGCCAATCCACGTATTTGTAGACCTGTAGAGTAGAACAAAGAGATGTAGAGGGACAGAATGGGTTACTAATTTATTATCGATGTACCAACTTGTCTAGTTTCAAACGAAGTAATTCGTTTGTGCTCCAATTTCCCAAGGAATCGCAGTCACCTGAGACACATAATGTGCCAACATATTCGGGGTCGTATTGCACTCGGAATGTCCACGATTTAGTCGCCATTGCTAAACAAAACCATAAAAGGGACAAATAAATAAATTAGCCAAAATGCATTCAATTTGGTCGAGTTTTAATCCATAAGGATACTGACACCATCATATAAATATAAACTATATAGTACTACGAGCATAAATTAACCAAAGGAGTAACTTAATTTGAATAAGTGTGATGAAATTAACGTGTATTCTTACCAAATGAGTTATAAAAAACGCACGCAATGAATTTTTAGCCAAAAAAGGTGGTCAAAATTGCTTTCGACCTGAAGAAGAAATTATAGTCAAAAACGACACAAACGTACTTGAAGAGTGCACGAAAATTATCAACTTAACATGTCGAATGATTGTATCTAAATTAATTCATGATCTTGACTAAACCAGTAATTTAATTCATACTCGGGAGTCGCGATTCGCGAAACAGAAACAATTTATAACACTTTACTTTCCCTTATCATATGCAAACAGCTCGTTTAAAAAAAAGTTTATTTACTTTATTCAAGAGTCAAAGCGAGTCAAAGAATGACTCGATTCAAGGACAAGGACGAACGAGCTTGAACGTATGAAATGAATTCGAAAAGATTCGAAAGGATCGATTAACCAAATCAGCAGTGTTGCCAAATTTTTTAGAAAAAAATGTTCGAACGTGGAAAAAACAAAACACGTGACATTCGAATTGATAACGACGTGCTTTTTTGAAATGTTCAGAAATTCTGTCAAGTTTCTGAAGTTTCTGTAATTAATTAATAAAAAAATGTTTTTTTTGATAGGAATTGGATTATACGACGAAAAGGATATCACCGTAAAAGGTTTAGAGATAGTCAAGAAAGCCAGCAGAGTTTACCTCGAACATTACACGTCAATAATATGGAAAAGCAAAGAAGATTTGGTGAGATATTTTACCTCTATATTTTCCAACTTATCTTCGGTCTTCCTCACATGTACGATTTCATTTCATCAGGAAAATTTCTACGGCCGAAGTCTAATCCTAGCAGACCGTGAGATGGTCGAAATGAATTCGGATGAAATTTTACAAAATTCAGAAAACGAAGACGTCGCCTTTTTAGTAGCCGGTGATCCTGTAGCAGCCACCACCCATACAGATTTAATCCTCAGAGCGAATGAAAAAAATATTAAAACTCAAATCGTTCACAATGCTTCCATTTTTAATTCTGTCGCATGCTGTGGTCTACAGGTTGGTCAATGAACTGAAAATTCTTCCTTTTTTTGGCAATGGAACATTCATCAGCATTTGTACATATTTTTCAGCTGTACAACTTCGGCGAAACTATCTCCATTCCTTATTGGACCGATACGTGGAAACCAGACAGCTTTATGGAGAAATTGACTCGTAATTTTAAAGCTAATCTTCATACATTGTGCTTATTAGGTGAATCATACATACGTCAAGACTCATTCATCTAGCACATTACACGAATGTTTATTTAACGTACGTTGAAATTTCAGATATTCAAGTGAAAGAACCCACTCCCGATAGTATAACGAAGAAAATAAAACAATACCTACCACCACGGTTTATGTCTGTTAAAGAAGCTGCTCATCAGTTACTAGAAATACTTCGAATGAACGGTGACTCTTCAGGTAACGTACTCTATTTTATTAATCACTCAATCGTGCCAAATATCTATCATATCATTTTCGTACAATTTAGAAATCAAAAAAACCACATTATGTGTCGGACTAGCCCGAGTAGGCGCCAGTGATCAAAAAATAGTAGCATGCTCGTTAGAAGAAATGTCATCAGTCGATCTAGGACCACCATTGCACTGTATGGTAATCGCTGCTCCGTCGTTGCACCCGTTGGAAGAAGAATATTTAGAACAGTTTTGTATATCTGAACGTAAAAAATAAATATTTTTTAAAAACAACGATTTATTAACTAAATTAAATTACCGATCGAAAAATCCTTTACAGAAAAAAACTGATAATTTCAACTAATAACGCATCTCCGGCCTGATATTTCAATCGCCTCTCTCATTTCTTTCTCTCTTCCACGCAGATAACTTTCCGATCTTTTTCGTTCGAGATGCGGCGGTAAAGGAGCGTCCCAGTTGGGAGGAGGACGTTTTTTGCGTTGTTTCCAAACGTCGTTATTTTCGTGAGATTTTATCCTATGATCCAGCCTTTGCATTTCACTTTGAATCAGTCGTTTCTGTAATCGAACCGAAGTGTGGATTAGAACCTAACAAATATAGGTTCTAGCTAACGTGTATGTATGCATTCGTAAATATCTTACAGCTGAAGCAAAATCGCCTTTTTTTTCGTACATCTTGCAATCTTTATAATCAGCATACCATCCGTTACAATCGGTTGTTTCGCCATCTCTGTAATATTGGTAAAAACGTGACCTGAGAGCTTTACATTCGGAGTATTCTGCGTCGTATATTACACACGGTCTAATCTAGAAAATGTATCGAAATTAGTTGGAAATAATTCATTTTTAATATGTATTTTTGGGTAACGTTCTAATTTCAATGCTTACCATCCATTCGTTAGCTAGAACAAATTTTCGATCTTCTTCTAATTTTTCTTGGGCTGCGTTTAGTTTAGACATGTTTATATAACATGAAAAATGTCTATTGTCGATGAAACAGATAATTATTTGGCGAAAACAATACCGGTAATCGATTAAGATTGAGATACTTCATTTCAATATTTCATCATTTTTGATTTTTTTTTTACCAAAAATGCGAATTCCTTATCACTTTATCAGTTCATAACACAATATCAGTGTTACCATTTTTATCGAAATTGATTCGCGCAACCGCGGTTTGAAAATGTGGAAAATATTTAGTTATTACCGTTATTACTGTAATTTACGTTAGTGTTTAGATTAGACTAGATGATGTAATTTTAGCAGTTATTCATCATTCGTTCTCCGAGTATCATGTAGCTCTCGTGTAATTTCGAAGTTATTTGTGAATAAATACGTTTCGATGGAGTATTTTCGATGATTTCCATAAAATTCCCCACAGAAAATGAGTTTGATTAAGTATTTGAACTTTGAACTTTGAATCGCATCGTTAAAAAATAAATAGGTAAATACCTACTACCTAGAGGGTTTTTAAGTTTTTTACATTTTTTTTTTTTTTTTGAAATAATAAAATTGAAGACTTTTTAAATGTATGTACTGTGTACCTACTAGGTATGTACCCATTCCATCGGTACGTCAATCGCTCGGTACAACAAAACGTCGGTCCTAATAAAGCCGGGGTTACACGGTTACGGAATTGTTATCAACTGATTGGGCACAAATGGAACAATAAATAAGCTATTTTACTATTTTTGTGTTTGCTGTTCACCTTTTTTATCCGATTACAAACGCCGATGACAGATCGGAGCTTCATACAGCCGACTTTTCATCTCAGATCGAAGAGGATATATATTGATAAATCTACAGATTCGCCGAGCACGCGAACGCTGTAAGCCGTCGCTCGCTCGGCGCCGAGCAAGTGCTCCCCCCCGAATGAGACGGCCTTACCGCCGGATCCACCGACGAACGGTGCGAGCGCGGCAGCGCGAGCACTCCTTTGTTAACCCCCGGCGTGAGGGCCGATCCTCACCGACGGCCTTACCCGCCGAGCTTACCGACGAACAGCGCGAGCGCGGAAGCGCGAGTGCTCCTTTAAAAACCACCAGTTCCAAAAGTTTGGCAGTGTAAACCTGGCTTTATTTGTGCCGAGAATTTGACGTACCGAGAGTTTGATGTACCGAACAAATGACCATAAACCTCTTACCTACTACGGTACTACCTATGTACCTACCTACCTCTTCTAGTCTCTAAAAAATCATGACAAAAAATTTCTACAAAAAAATTACTTATTTAGATTTTTTTTTGAAAGGAGTGAGAAAATTTTTCATTTTTTATTATTATTACATAAAAATTGAGTGTTCTCGTTCTATTAAAAATACACACTTATCTACTTACAATTAGTTATCTACTTATGTTTATGTATATATTTTTTCAATAGCTAGCTACCTACTCTAAAAAAATGATGAAATTTTTGTGTTAAAAAAAATTGGAAATATTCTTATTTCTTACGTCAAAAAATTGACTGATTTTCTTTTTTCTTTTAAATAAGTAGACTAGGGAACTTCTATCTATTTGAAAATTAAACTAAATTTTTTTTTCGCCAAGAAATTTGAGAAAATAATTACTTTGTGCTCCAAAACTTGAAGAAATTTTCTCTTCCAAGAATAACAGGCCAATTTTTTTGAAAAAAAAGAAAGAAAAATTTAATGATTTCTTTTTTTTGTAAATAAAAAAATGGGAATTTCCCCATTTTATGATTTAAAAAAAATACAATAGGTATATACCTAACCTACCTACTAATTTTTTTATTGTAGGCGCAATCTAAATCATTTTTTCGTTGAAAAAAAAATTGGGATATGCAAAAAAATCTGATTATTTTCTGAGAAAATATTTCTTGCATTTAGAGAAAAAAATCTAATTTAGTAATTTTTTTTCAACTAGGTATCAATTTTTTTGAATTAAAAAATATGAAAAAAATCGATCTTTGCCTGAAGAAGAAAATAAAATTTTAATTCCTCATACCAAAAAAGCTAAGATTTTTTATTTAAAAAAAAAAAAAAAAAAAAAAATTAAATCAAATTAATTTTTAAAAAAAGATTTTTAAAAAATTAAAAGATTTCATTTCTCCTAAAAATCAGATTCTTATAAAAAATTGCTCAATTTTCCCCCCACAAAGTTTTCTTAATTAGGTAATTTTCTTGCGAGTAAGAAAATTTCTCAATTTTTGTTTTGAATAAAAATGTTTTCAATTTTGAAAAAAAGTCAATTTCTTAGAGTACCTAAATGAGAAGTTTTTCAATTATAAAAGTCTACCAATAGGTGGGTAAGTTTTAATTTATTCGAATTGGAAAAAAAACTCAAATTTTTCTGAGAAAAGAAAAAAAAATAACAAAGTTTGTAAAGAAAATCTCTCAAATATCTCTCTCTCTCTCTGCTTTTTTTTTTTTTTTTTTTTTTTTGTAGAAAAATCATATTTTTTCAGAGGGGAAAATTTCTCAATTCTTAAAAAGTAAAAAAAGTTTCTCGATTTTTATGGAAATATTTTTTTCAAATTTTTTCGAAATAAAAAGTTGTTAAATTTTTTCCCCTACAAATTTTTCTTATTTAGGTAATTTTCTTGCGAGTAAGAAAATTTTTCAATTTTTTAGAGTAATTTTCAATAGGAAAAAACTCAATAACAATGTAGGGGAAGAAAATCTCTCAAATCTCTCGTTTTTTTTTTGTAAAAAAAAGTAATTTTTTCAGAGGGGAAAACTTCTCAATTCCTATAATGGTTAGGTAAAAAAATTGTTCAATTTTTTTTTA
Source organism: Balanococcus diminutus (assembly GCA_959613365.1). Classification (NCBI taxonomy): domain Eukaryota; kingdom Metazoa; phylum Arthropoda; class Insecta; order Hemiptera; family Pseudococcidae; genus Balanococcus; species Balanococcus diminutus. Next base: position 24,521,305 of record OY390718.1, read on the forward strand.
TTTTCTGCATATTTTTTTGAAATTTAAATATCTTAAATCTTTGAATTACCTATTTAATAGTTTATAATTGTGTTGAAGTAAAAATCAATTTCTTAAAGTAAAATTTTTTCAATTTTTTTGGAGTTATTTTTTTTTAAATTGTAATTTGTTGCCATAAAAAATGCAAGAATTTTTGTTGAAAAAAAGTAATTTTTCAGAAGGAAAAATTTCTCAAGGAAAAATTTCTCAAGTAAGAAAATGTTCTCGATTTTTCAAATTTTTTCGAAATGAAAAATTTATTAGGTATTCAATTTTTTTCCCATAAATTTTTCCTAATTAGGTAATTTTCTTGCGAGTAATTCTCGTAGAAAATTTTTTTATCCAAAAATTAGAAAAATATTATTATTACAGAAAAACTGAGAAATATTTTTCTTCAAAAAATGTTTGTTTTTTTATCTCGAAAATTTAAAAATTTTTTCTTCAAAATATTTAGAGATAGTTGAAATTTTATTCTAAAAAATTGGGAGCATTCTTCCTACATAAAAAAGAAAATTTTCCTAAAAACATTTAAAAAATCAATTTTTTTTACTAAAAATTGAAACATTTTTCTTTAAAAATTTGTGAATTATTTTCAAATTGTTATCCACCTACTTCACAAATTTGAAAAATTATTTTCCTCCGCAAAATTAAGATTCATTAAAAAAAAATTCTCGAAAAATCAGACTTTTTCTTTCTGAAAATGAGAGATTTCATCCTAAACAAAAAAGGATTTTTTTTTTGAAAAAGTTCAAAAAAATTTTTACCATTTTTTCGAGATTAAGATCAATTAAAAAATTTTCTCCGAGAATGAGAGATTCTACATTCTAAACTGAAGAAACTTTTTTCTCAAAAAACGATGACAGTTTTTTTTTCTTTAAAAATTGGCAATTTCATTTCTTTCTGTAAAAAAATGCATTATTCCCTTTAAAAAAACAACAAACATTAATTATTTATTCTCCAAAAAAATTGGAAGATTATTTCACTTTTGAGATTTTGAATGTAATTGTTAAGTAAGTTACGTCCATCTCACTAAGTTAGAGATGGCCACAACAGATAATTATCGGTATTTCACGTACACCTCGCACAATTTGTCCTTACAAAACTTCAAAACTCAAACCTCGCACTAAAAGGCAGAAAATTCCCAGCAACGGGCTATCTTCCACAAAAAGACAATCAAATTGGCAATTTCTATGTAAATTGGACGCTGCTCATTCCGGTCCAAGTGCGTGTTTTCTTCTCCTTTTCAAATATTATACTTAGTTTTTGTTTCGTTTATAAAAAGTTCTGGGTCCTGCTAAAGAACCTAGCGCCAAGTATAAGAAGTCTATTTCCGGTACAAAGAGAGGAATAGCTGTAGGCTATTGTTCAGACTTGATTTACATATACAATTATCTACCCTTTTATCTTTTTCACCCTTGGAAAGCAATTTTATCTTTATAACGCCTTCTCGTGCCATTTTTATTGTACGTACTGCAACGGTGACGTTTTTTGCAATAAAAAATTATATTCCATTTTCTTTGCTTTACTTTTTCATCCGTTTCCTTTGAGAAATCTAGAGGTTTTTTGTAATGATGATTTACCGATAAAATATTCAATTTTTTACCTACTTAATTAAAAAAAAAACGAGTTATTTGTATTCGGATTAGGATTTTTTGAGGGGTGAATCTTATTCAAGAGTAGGGAAACTTAAATTAATTTTATTACTTGGCATCAATACTTGGGTTCAACAAAAGGTTAATAGGCAACTTTCTGAGGATCACGTGAAACACGTGAACTTAATTGGAGTACAATGGAATGGTAATTTTGGTAAAGGTTTTTTTTTTTTTTTTAGTAAATCTTTCCTACTTAATTTTTACATAGGAAATTTTTTTCATGATTCATTTTTTTTTATTTTTTTCAATTTATACCTAGGTAGCTATTATTTTTATGAAAAAAAAAAAAAAAAAAAAAATTAAAGAGAATTTATTTTTAGTACTACAAGTTGATGAATTGAAATTTTTTCCAAATTTCTATGAATTTTTGGCGGAATTAAAAAAAAGAAAACATTAATTTTTTAATAACTTAGGTACTATTCATAATAACACGTTCTTCACATCGATGAATTACAAATGGACCAATTTGAATTTTTTCTCCTCTAAAGCGAACCCGACCCAAGATGGCACGGATACGGAAACAGAGAGAGAAACGCTGAAACTCTAAAAACAAACAGCATAAGAGGCTGGTCGTGCGTTAAGTAAACTCTAGTAATTAAAACTGAAAGGTTGTTTAATTAAGGAAGACCTTTTCCTTTAATTAAAATGTCTGACTAAAAACGGTCGTTTTGCCATTTACATTCTTCTTTTCGCTCGTATATATTTAACGTAGATTTTAATCTTCGCACAGAATCGAGAAATTACTGCAAAATCGCAAGAAAAAATATCACCTATGGTGACATGTATTTTAGTACAGTACATGTTAATCCTACGTGTGTGTGTTAAATTCACCGGTTCATTGCCAAAAGGCAATTAAAACGGTAATCTAATCGCGAAAGTGCTCGCCGCAAAAATTTATTTGACACGTGTGTGTGCTGATTTTTCAACCAACGAGGTAGGTAGGTACCTTGTTGGTTGTTGAGATGGGTTTCATCAAATTGAAATTATAGGTACTTCTTGGATGGTGGTCTCTTGTTTCCTTTATGGAATTTTTCAGTTGAACAAAATCAAAAAAGAAATGATAAAAAATGTTTAAAATAAATTATATCCATCCAATTTTTTTAAATTTGTGTGTGAACAAAATTTTAAAAAATATTATCCAATTCAGGGCCTTAATAAAAAAAAAGTAAAAAAAATATGTTTTGTTGAATGTCGAATTATTTTACAAAATTTATAAATTAATTTTTTTAAATATTCTTCAATTGCATTTTAGAAAGTTTGTTATCATTTTTTTATTTTTATTTATTAAGTCGAGTTTGGACTGGATTTTGAAAAATTACGTTTTGCGAAGAAAATGAAAAAGATTTCACGAAATTAAAAAAAAATTGACTTTGAACCAAATTGTGAAAAATTGTGTTGGACAAAAAAAAGTTTCTCAACTGAATTTGTAGAAGAATAACTTTTTTAAAAATCAACCAAATTAAAAAAAAAAAAAAATTTCTTCTAACATACCTAATTGTGAAAAAATTGTTGGAGAAAAATTGAATACTTAAACTTTTAAAAGTTTGTGTTTGTTCAAACATCCTGGGCATACTACACATAAAAATTAAACAAAATTTTGAATAAATTTTGTTCAAACTAAATAAACTATGTTTTGCCAAGAATTAAAAAAAAAGAAAAGCTTACGATTAAGAAAAAAAATTTTGACAGATAAAAAAAATGGGTTGAATAAAATTAGAAGAAAAAAATGTTTCACCAATGGATTTTTAAAAATGAGTCGAAGAATTATTTTAAAAAAGCAACCAAATTTTAAAAAGTTTCCATTCAAGCGAAATTACGTACCTATCATATAACAATTACATTTTTTCGACAAAAAAAAATCGACTTTTTTGAAAGTTTGCGTTCAGCAAAAACTCAAAAAAATACCGCAAAACATTTTTTTGAACGAAATTTAAAAAAATAATTTTACGATTTAAAAAAAATATTTACTTACCGAGGTAAGTATGTTTTTGACGGATTTAAACAATTTTTATAAAAATTATTTTGAAGCAAAATTCAATAAAAAAATTTAAAAAAAAAATGTTTTGATTAAAGTAAAATCTTACACGCATTTTGAAAAACACAACAAACTATTTTGTATTAAACGAAATTTTAGATAAAAAATTTCTCAACTGAATTTTTAAAAATCAGTTGAGGAACAATTTTAAAAAATCAACAAAATTTTATAAAAGCAAAATTAAATTTTGTGAAAAAATTGTAGGCGAAAATTTCCAAAAATCAAATGAACTTTTAAAAGTTTGGTTTTCACCAAAACTAAAAAAATATCCCAGGCACACTTCTAAAAAAAAAAAAAAAAAAGAACATCATTTAGAATAAATTAAGTTTAAACTAGGTATCGGTAAATGAATATTATATTTTGCCAAGAATTTGAAAAAAAGATTAATTTTTTAAAAAATTAGGCTGAAGGAAAAGTAAAAATACATTTTAAAATATTTTGATTTAACTAAAATCTGACATACATAGATACCTACTTAGATAGGTACACATAAAAAAACATCAATTTACTCGCATATTGAACAAAATTCTAATAGAAATGCGTTGGATCAAAAATTCAAAATAAAAAAAAATGTTTCTCAATTGAATTTTTGAAAATATGTTGAAAGAAAAAAATTAAAAATTAAAAATTTTCATTCAAGCAAAATTATGTACCTAAGCACATTTTTTTTTTGACAAAATTGTAAAAAAATTGTCAAAAAATAAAAAATAAATCAATTAAACTTTCAAAAACTTGCGTTCGACAAAAAACTCAAAAAATAATATTTATACTATTCAGGCACACCAAGTATTAAACGATAAGAGAAAATAATATTTTGAACAAAGTTAATTTAAATAAAATATTTTGAACAAAATTTTGAATAAAATATTTTGAACAAAATTTTGAATAAAATATTTTGAACAAAATTTTGAATAAAATATTTTGAACAAAATTTTGAATAGATTGCGTTCAAATTGAATTTTAAAAAATTAAATTTTGCAAAGAATTTGAAAAAAAATGATTTTAATTTTTTTTTTTACATAATTATATTGAATGGAATTTTTTTTTAAAGTTTCTCAACTAAATTCTTAAAAAGTGTTTAAAAAGAACAAAAAAATGCCACCAATTTCTTTAAAATTCGCATTCAAGCGAAAAAAAAAAAATATGTAAAATTTTAAATCCGTTGCTCTCAAATAGAATTTTTTTAAATTTATTTTCAAAGAAAATTTTAAGATGCAATGTGTTATTGATCAACTGAATTTTTAAAATTTGTGTGCTGGCAACGTGAAAAAATGCTTTGCCAAAAAATTAAAGAAATGTGTTTGAAAAAAAGTTCAAAAATTGTTTTTCAAGGGAATTTTAGAAGATTTTGTTTTCGAACGAAATTTCGAAAGATTATCTTATGACAAAGAATTCAAGAAAATAAGCCCAACAAAAAAAATTAAAAACAATAACAAAATTTGAAAAAAAAAATCATCTTTGAATAACATTTTGATAAATTGTGCTGAAAAAATGTCAAGTGTTTTGAACGAAATTCTGAAAAAAAGTGACGAAGCAAAATTAAAAAAAAAAATCATCTTCGAGTAAAATTTAAAAATATTTTATTTATTAAAATTAATATTGATTGTTTGGTAGGTACTTGTTACGTAAATGAATGAAAGGAGTCAAAATACTCGAATAAATTAAAAAAAAAAATTTTATACATTTTGAAATCACCCCTATTTCTACGACAATATTTTGAAACTACAGAATCTGCAATCTGCATGCAGTTTCTCTTTTCAAAACAGACCTTACTTTAGAGTTCGTTTAGTGAATAATTAAATAACTTCTCCAGTTTTAACATACGTTTAATACAGATAGGTGCCTATAGCTACATAATATTATGTTACGTATACCTACATTTAGAATACAAAATTCAACTCTCATCTAAAAAATACCCCCAAAATACTTTACTTGGGCGTATACAGTTTACTATTGTGCCAACGTTATTCACAATCTCGTCGGTGACTTCTTTAAAATTAACATTCGTACAAGTAAGTAATTCTGTTCTTTGACGATAGAAAGCGGCTTTAGTATACGATAAAAGGTCTCGCCGCGCCGTTTACAAAGTTTTGCTTTCAGAAAACTTTATATTACTCGTGTGTCAAGTATATCGTTTCATTGCTTTTCACTCATTTATACATATAAAGCTTGTCTATTCTTATGTCAGTTTACGAGACATGTCAAAAAGCTTTATGAATTCGTGTAAATTTTATATCACATTTAAAAAGCAACTGCTACGCTACTCGAGAACTTATCAATTTTTCTTAGGTGTTGCGATATAGGTCTCTCGTACAAGGCTAAGAAGTAGGCATATGAACGACATGGAGGAAATTTAATTTTTTTTCGAGAAAGGCAAGTTTGTAGACGAGAGGACAACAGTTTAAAAACGAACATAAGTGCAGAAGTGACGTTTTCTTTAATTGATACAAAATATCTTGTAACGCGAGGGGAAACATTTCCTTTGGATTATATGTATGTAGAAAAAACAATTGTTTAATTTTTCATAAAACAAGAAGTTGAAAAAATTAATATTTTAGATTTTTTCTTTTTTAGTGGAAAAATTACAAAAAAAATCATCGATTCAAAAATTACGAAAAAAAATTGAACTAATATTTGAAAAATAGTTGGTGGCAACTGGCAACTCATTTTTACAATTTTTTTTTTCTCGAATTTTTCAAGAAAATCTTTCAACATTTTCTATAAAATTTTCAAAATTTTCAAAACTTTACAATTTTTTACGCCAAGACAATTTTAAAAATTAAATAGATTTTTGAAGTTTTTAAATTTTTAAATAATGATGAAAATTCAAAAAAAAAAAAAAAAAAAAAAAAATTTTAAAAATTGAGTAGGGTAAAGTCACCAGATTTTGACACATCTCCAGTTATTGACACCCAAAAAAAAATATGGCTTTTTTGTATGTGAGAGTTTGTTGTGGCAACCCTGGTTGCCTTTAAAAATAAGTTCACAACTTGCTTATAAGGGACCCAGTGGACCATGACTTTTCGACCGCGACAGCAACGAGTGTTTTGAGTGTTATCATTTTTTAGTTTACGCATGAAAATTTTGATATTTTCTTAAGAAAAAATTTCGAAGGTAGTTTTCACAAATAATTTCATAAATCGAAAAGTTTTTGTAATATTGAAAAATGGTTGACACTTGCAAAAAGCTAATGAAATACAGATTCTATTGCGCATATTGACATTACTGTTGGCTCTTTTTGTCCACGTGCTGATCACTATGTCAATAATTGGTACAAAAAGCTGCTCCTCAGCTAGTTTTTGACATATCATTTTTATTTTTCTAATAGGTGAATTTTTTTCAGATTTACTATCAAAATGTCTCATTCTAAACTACAAAAAAAATTAACGAATATGAGATGCAGCAAGAGTTTAATAGACCAAAAAAAAAAAAAAAAAAAAAAAAAAAAAAAAAAGTCTATCAAACTCTTGTTGCATCTCATCTTCGTCAAATTTTTTTTTGGAAGTAAATCTGAAAAAAAAAAAAAAAAAAAAAATTGTTTTTTAAAATGTTTACGTATTTTTTATGGGTGTCAATAAATGGGGTGTCAAAAACTGGAAGACCCATGTCAATTACTGCACCCAATTCATAAACGCATTAAAAATGCAATAATAAGTTCAATTATGAATAAAAATACACGAGGGTTACATTAAAATGAAGAGGAATACTTGGCCTTTATACAGCTTCAACCATTTCCAAAAATATTAAAACCCAACCTAGAAAAAAAATTTCAAAAAAAAAGTCCCTTAGGTATGTCATAATCTGGTGACTTTACCCTACAAACTGAATTTTTCAATTTTTTAGGGTTGATAAGTTTTTTCAATTTAGTAAGTACATAAATTCAGTAAATCTTTAATTTTGTTTTAATTTTCGAAATTTTTTAAGAATTTCTGAATTTTGAGCAATTTTTAAAATTTATGAAATTTGTGAAATATTTTAATTCGGAAAAATTAAATATTTGGGAAAATGATAAAATCTGATGAAAACTGGAATTTTAGTAGGTAATTTTTGAAGTTGGGTCAATTTTTCAAATTGAGTAAATATACAGTAAATCTTTGAATTTTTTGATTTTTTTTTATCAATTTTTGATGTCGAATCAATTTTTTTAATATCAAGTATTACATGTGATAAAAATTTGAATTTTTTTCAACATTTCAAATGTAGTAAAAATTCGTAAAATTTTCGAAAAGTTGTAATTAAATTTTAACATATTGCCAAAATTGGATATATTTTCAAGTTTTACAAAAACTTTTGGCGCTGAATCAGTTTTTCAAAATTTTTAAATTTTGAAATGTTTCAACTTATAATTTGGCGAAAATTCAAAATTCAATCAAAATTGAAATTTTGGTAATTTTTTTCAATAAATTTTTGAAATTTAGGTTATTCTGTAAATATCGGATTTTGAAAGTTGAATAAAATTTTCAAATTGGATAAATTCGGAAAATCTTTGAATTGAATTTTAAATTTTTGGAAAAATCTATTTTCGAAGTTGAATAATCTAAAAAAAAAATTTAAGCAAGTAAATTTGATAGCTAAATCTTTGAAATTTATTTCAATTTGTTAAACCTGATTAAAATTCAAAAATTCAAGAAAATTTTAATTTTTAAAATAGCATAAATTATTAAATTTTAAGTATCTTTTGAAGCTAAATCAATTTTTAAAACTTCTTAAAAATGCCTTGTTCTTTCAAGTTTGTAAAAATTCAAAATTTAATAAAAACTGAATTTTTAGAAATTTTTTAATTTTCAAACTTTTTTGAAGTCGAATCAATTTTTTAAATTTATCAAATTCTGTATGTAAATCTTTGACTTGCTTTGACTTCTTTAAAAAAAAATTAATCTGGTAAAAATTCTACATTAGGTATTTTGGAAAATTTCAGAATTGGACTTTCATAAAATTGAAACAAAATTTAATATTTAAAAAAATGGAAATTTTGATATTTTAATAAATTTTTGAAGTCGGATCAAATTTTCAACTTTGCTGAATTTAGTGAATATTCATTGATAAAATTTTGAAATTTGACCAATTTTCAAGTTTCATGGTATTTTTGAATTTGATTATTTTTTTTAAACAAAAAAAAAAGTATATCTTTGAATTCTTAAATTTTTTAAATGTGTTATACATTCATGAAAATTTTCAAAATGTGATAAGAACTGGAATTTGCTTAATTCGTAAATTTTAAAATAATTTTGAAGTAGGATAAATTTTTCAAATTAGGTACGTACCTTTTCAATAAATTTTTGAATTGAAAATAAAATAAAATAACATAAGTAAATTCCATAAAAATACAAAATTTAGATGATTTAAAAAAAATTGAAATTTTGGTCATTTTTAAGTTTTGATAAATTTTTAAAATTTACATGAGCTTACTATAAAATTTAAAAAAATTTAAAATTGGGTAAATAATAAAATTTTGTTAGGTACCTGAGAAATTAAAAATTTTTAATTTTTGAAAAACTTTCTAAATAGGGTCAATTATTAGGCTTGGTACATGTTTTTGGAATTTTCATTAATTTTTATAGTTTGAATGATTTTCAAATTCAGATTTTTTGAAAAAGTTTAAAATAGGTATTAATTTTCAAAGTTTGATAGATTTTAAACTTTCATAAAAATTGAAAAATTTAGTAGAAATCTGAGATCGTATTTTCAACCTTTAATAAATTTCAAAAATATGACCAATTTTGAAAATTTGATGAATTTTTACGATTTTAATAAGTTGTGAAATTTTTAAAATTTGAAATCTTCGAAAACAGTAAACATTTTTATTTCGAAAAATTCCAGTCGAAGGTCCTGTAAAAGTGCTACTTTTTAGTTTTGGGGATTCGTTTAGACACTCTGTTGTTGTATTTGGAGCGGGCGGTTTGAAACAATACAAAAAAGAGAGAACTTCCCACGGTGAAGTTTTCCTTGTAATTAAATGTACAAACCAAGTTGGCCACGTTTAACTGCGATAATATAACGTGTATCAAACCAACAATAGAGACGAACGAATAATGACAAAAACACACCTTCTGAAATGAGATAAAATACAAACGAAGAATCATCATAGCAATAGCTGGCACGCCAAGTGGCGCTGGATATTCAAAAGCATCCCGTCTGCGTGCTCGTTTCGTATTTACTCGACCAGTTAATACCGGTGCACGAAAAGTTGCACGTTTGATAAAGGCGAACGCAGCTACAAATCTTTAAAGAAAGTTCAACGTTGTCTTCTAAAATGTTAATTACACTCGGTAGTATTTTGCAAAACAACTTTCAACCGAGTTCCAAAATTACGCTTGATTTACAACCTACCTTTACAACCATTAGTGAAAATCTTTTCGCAGACTACTTTCTTAAATAATTTCGCCCCTCCAAGTCGGCTAAATTACATTTGGTTCGAAGTGAATTATGAATTTCGTATGTATCGAGGTGCCATGTCACTCTGGGCTTATTTGATTTTTCTAAATTTCGTCAAGTAATAAATTATTTTTGAGCGATGGATTTTTCAAACTTTGTCGTTTTTTTTGTTGCAATTTTTTCGAGAAGGAAATATTAATTAAAAATAAATGTAGTATGTACTACCTATCAATTTTGAACAACTGCATTTTTTAGATTTTTTCCCTTTAAAAATTAGTAAGTGAAGTAGTTATTTTTCTTGAATAAATGAGAAAATTTTTCTGCTCAAAGAAATTACCAACTTTTTTACTCAAAAAAAGTTTAACAATTGTCGTCTTTAAACTTTTTTTCTTCGGAAAACTGTTAATTTTTTTCTGCAGAAAACTGGCAATTTTTCAACTTAAAAAATTAAAAACTTTTAATCTTCAAAAATTTGATAATTTTTTTTCTTAAAAAAATTAGGATTTCATTTCTTCAAAAAATTGTCTTTTTTTCCTTTAAAAAAAATGAAAATTTTGGTTTCTTCAAAAAATTGGGTAATTTTTCTTCTCCAAAACATTGGGATTTTTTTAGCATAGTATATGCTTTTACGATGACCAAAATGGAAAAAAACGACAGGAAATTCCAACAGGAAAATCCGACCCAAAATTCCGACCCAAAAATCCGACACCAAATTGTGTCAAGTTAGGTTACATTAGGTTAGGTTTGGATGACATAAAAAAACTTAGAAAATTTTTAATAAATTCGAATTTTTAGACATTATGTCAGACATTCTAAAACTTGTAATTTTTTTTTGAAATATGACTTCCAGACATTTTGAAACTTAGAAATTTTTTTAGAAAGATGACTTTCGGACATTTTGGAACTTGGAAATTTTTAAAAAATGTTTATGACTTTTAGGCTTTTTGTCAGACATTCTAAAAAAATTGACATTTTCTAGACTTTTTAATTTTTTTAAATATACATTTTATGACTTTTGGACATTTTGCCAGACATTTTGAAAATTGGAAGATTTTTAAAAAATTTTATGCCATTTAGGCTTTTTGTCAGACATTCTGAAAAAATTGTTTTAAATATATTTTATGACTTTTGGACATTTTGCCAGAAATTTTCAAAATTGGAAGATTTTTTAAAAATTTTATGACTTTTAGGCTTTTTGTCAGACATTCTGAAAAATTGATTTTTTTTTTATTTTCATTAGGCTTTTTTAAAATTTAATTAATATACTTTTTATATTTGATGACTTTTGGACATTTTGTCAGACATTCTTTCTAAATAAATTTTTTAAATAAATATTATGACTTTTGGACATTTTGAAAATTGGAAATTTTTTAAAAAATTTTATGACTTTTAGGCTTTTTGTCAGGCATACCGAAAATTGAAATTTTTTTATAATATTCGTGACTCTTAAACATTTTGTCACACAGTAAACGCATATACTATGTTTAATACTTTCAATTTCTTCAAAAAATTGGAATTTTTTATCATAAAAAAATTGAGAATGTTTCTATCTTACAAAAATTAAGAATTTTTAATCTTCAAAAAATTGGGTAATTTTTTTTTAATTTTTAATTTGGATTTTTTTTTCTTTAGAAAACTGGTAATTTTCTTTTTCAGGAAACTGGCGATTTTTCAATTTGAAAAAATTAAAAAATTTAATCTTCAAAAATTTGAAATTTTTTATCTTAAAAAAATTAGGATTTCATTTCTTCAAAAAATTGTCTTTTTTCTTTTTTAAAAAAAATAAAAATTTTGGTTTCTTCAAAAAATTGGGTAAATTTTTCTTCTTAAGAACATTGGGATATTTTATTATCAAACAATTGATAATGTTCTATCTTCAAAAAATTAAGAATTTTTAATCTTCAAAAAATTGGGTAATTTTTCTTCAAAAATATGGATTTTTTTTTTGATTTTTTTAATTGGAATTTTTAACATGTTTACGTTTTTACGATGACCAAAATGGGAAAAAGTCACGAAAATCCGATACAAAAATTTTCTTCAAAAAATGAGGATTTTATTCCTTCAAATTTTTTTTATTTTCAAAAATTGAGAATTTTTCATCTCCAAAAAATTGACCTAATTTTTTTCTTCGAAAAATTGGATTTTTTTTCTTCAAAAAATTATGGGCAGTTTTTCTTCTTAAATTGGGATTCAAATTTTTTCTTCAGAAAACTGGGAATTTTTTTCTTTAAAGAATTGGGATTTTTTTATTTTAAAAAATGAAGATTTTTGTTATTCAAAAAATGGGGACTTTTTCCCCTTAAAAAATGGGAATTTTTCTTTCTTCTAAAAATTGAGATTCTACCTATATTCTCCCAAAATTTAAACCCCTCAAAAGATTGAGAATTTTTTCGGCGAAAAAATCAAGTTGAAAAATTTTTTACTTTAAAAAATAAATATTTACCTACCTAAGTGCTTATTTTGCATCAAAAATTGAGATAATTTTTGCTGAAAAAATTTGGAAATTTTTCACTCAAAAAAAAAAAAATGTAAAACCACTACTTTCCAAAAAATTAACAATTTTTCTTTTAATTTTTTTTTCTTCAAAAAATTGAAAAATTTCCCCGAAATTGAACACCTTAAAAAAATTGAGAATTTTTTCCTCAAAAAAATCAACTTGGGAAATTTTTCTCAACAAAATAATAAGATAAGTAGTTATTCTGCTTGGAAAATTGAGAAAATTTTCGTTCGAAAAGTTAGGAAATTTACTGCTCAAAGAAATTGATGAATTTTTCACATCGTTGGTATTTTTATTTTGGTAATTTGAAAAAATACAAAGAACCTTTATTCTAATTAGTACTTCGAGAGATTATGTACATAAAAATTGTAACACTCATAGAGACGTAGATAGATAAATCACATGTTCTCTTGTTTTCGGTTTCCAAAGAGAGATAATACGTAAGCACCGAATTCATAAAAGATAGCGATTAGCGATTCATTCTGCTTCTGCTTTTTATTCACTTGAAAATACGTCTGTATTTGTTTTTATCATTCGTTAGAACAAAAATAACGTAAATTTGAAATCGCAGGTAAAGATATTTATGCAATTGTACGTACGAGTATTTTTTCGTGTTAAAACCGAATCCATCGCAATCAAGCAATAATTTCAGCGCAACATTTTTCTCAGACATTTTTTTTTCTAGATTAATTTTACAAAAAATGTTTTCAAATAGTTTCCTTTCGAAAATATTTTTTGAGAAAACCAAGAAACTTTTCAAATATACCTATGTACCTAATGTTTTTAAACAAAATTGAAAAAAAAAATACGGGTATAATTTCATTCAGGGATGTCTCTCATGCTGATTTTCTTTACATGAATTCCATTCAACGATGTAAAAAAAATGTTCCCCAATATTTCTTTCTTCAAATTTTTTTTGCAATAATTTTTTCAAAAAAAAATTCTGAGAAAATTTTATTTCAAAGAAAAAAAATTGAATTGTTCAAAAAAATTGTGCTGTTTTTTAAAAATTTTGGATAAAAAAAATCATAGGCATTAAAAGAATTTGTATTTTGTTATTGAATAACAAAATAATATTTTCATTGCCAAACTAAGTCAAAACTGAAGGTATTGAAAAATCCCAAAAAATAAGTATCTAATATCTACCTAGGTAAGTACATATCAAAAGAAAAATTGAATAAGTAATAAAATTACAAAAAATTTCTACTCAGTTTTATGAAATAGGAATAAAATAATTAAGCAGATAACTTGAAAAAAAAAAAAAAAAAAAAAAAAAATTCACAACTCTGAACGATCATACCCTTCCAACCAGTCTTCTTTCACCAAATCAGCAGCCTTTTCACCAATCATAATAGCCGGAACGTTGGTATTGCCAGTGACTAATTTGGGCATTATCGAAACGTCAGCAACTCTCAAACCTTGCACCCCATACACCCGAAGTTTTGGATCCACAACCGCATCTTTATCGCTTTTCGGTCCCATTTTGCAAGTACCCACAGGATGATACACCGTGGTAATAAAATTACGCACAAGGCATTCGTAATATTCGTCCGAATTCCGCTTCAAGTCTTTGCATTCTGATATAGGCTGAACTTCGACGAATTCGCAACACGATTTAAACGCTTCGGTATTCACAAGTCTGTGTACTAATTTTATTCCACGTGTGAGAGTTTTTATATCGTCATATTCGGTTAAATACCCAGTGATAATTTTCGGCTGCTCTAATGGATTGTTGTTGTACAACATTATCCTACCCTGGCTTTTGGGCCTGAGCAAAGTAGGCAGGAATTGGATCAATTGATGTTTCTCGTTTTCTTTTTGATATTTCTTAATGACTTCGTCTTTCAAATTAGCAGTTCTCAAGTATATCGATAGCATGTCATTGTTTACAGGGTAGCTGAAGTGGTGCACTTGAATATCTGGGTAATCTTCGGTCGTATTCAAAGTGTCGACGAATGCCATCGTGTCCAGAATCGACACAGATCCCAAGTCTGTCTTCTTGGTCAAGTAGGAATACATCAAGTCGAGGGCAGTAACTTCTTTGGACTCTTTGGCAGTAACTTTGGCTATTAAATTGAGCATCATAATGTGATCTTGTAAATTATAGCCAACTTTTAGGTCTTTCACCAAAGGGATGTTCAAATCTTTCAAATGGTCTCGTGGACCAACTCCAGAGAGCATGAGAAGCTGCGGAGAATTCAACGCCCCTGCAGTCAATATGACTTCCTTCTTGGCTGTTATTTTTTTATAGATGCCATTTCGAAATACTTCGACGCCGTAAACCTTTTTATTTTTGTCGATCAATACTTTGGTGACCAGGGTATCTTTCATAAGGACTAAATTCTGTCTATCTTTGACGGGTGCCAGGTATGCCTTGGCTGTATTCCACCTGACGCCATTTTTCACCGTGCCAGGAATCGTTGTGACTCCAGATTTCTGTCTTGCGCTCATATCTTTGACCACAGGGTATCCTAATTCTTGGAATGATTTAAACAGCAATTCCTTGAAATATCTGGTATCGAGTAAATCCGATTCGGGAAAGTTTTCAACGTTTACATAGCCTTCGGACCCGTGAGCTTCTTTTTCCATCGAATGCCAATTGGCGGATTCCAATTTCTTGAAGTACTTCAATACGTTCTCATAGCTCCAGCCTGGATTGCCCAATGATTGCCAATTATCGTAATCTTTGGCGTTTCCTCGAACATAAAGTAGACCATTTATTGAACTGCAACCGCCTAATAATTTACCTCGAGGCCAAGCACATTGACCATCGGTCATACTTCGACAACTTTTCTCCGATTTTTCCACCTTGTAATTCCAATCGTACTTTGAACCCAGAAGTGTATGGAATAAGCCTGGGATATCGGATTCGATCGGTGGGTCGGATCCGGCTTCGATGAGTAGAACTTTCCATGAGCTTATTTCGCTTAAACGATTGGCTAATGCGGATCCTGCGGATCCTGCTCCGACGACGATAAAATCTAAGTCGTCGTCGTTTAACTTGAGAATATTTTCGCTCTGGTCGGCGGGGTAGACTGTCTTAATATCGCAGTAGGAGGTAAACAGAGTAGAGAGTAAATGGGAAAAAAGTAGATGGGAAGTTCCTGAGCTGATGGGGTTCGGACATGTTGCGTTGATGGCTTCCATTTTATCTGAAACAAGTTTTAAAAAATAATTAAGTAACCATTTTAGAAGTGAATAGGTACCTAGTGAGTATTTTAACAATTTTTTTTATATTTTATCTATTTTACTTTTTGTAAATTTTTTTATAGAATTTTTTATTTTGGCTCGATTTTTGAACACGATGTAGGGTAGGATGCTATTATTTTAGACTTTTGGATTTTTAATGTCTTGCCTCGTCATCTTTTTATTTTTGCCCTAACTGAAATCTGAATTACAAATGTCCCCTGGTTAATCTATTTTTTTTTATTTTTATTTTTTAAGAAAAATGAAAAATTGACCGATTTTTAAAATCTTGCCTAAATGTTATGTACACACGATGCCTATTTCAAAAATTGAAGGGGCAAGGAAAAATAAAATAGAGATTTTTTAAAAATTAGGTAAGCATATATGGATAGCACTGAAAAATTTTTTAAATTTTTTACTCTTGAGATTTTTTGCCTATCTTTGAAAATGAAGGCACTACAAAACTTTCTAAGCAAAATCAATTGGCAACACTGCATCCAAAAACTTTTCTGGCATCTCCAGGGAATAGTACTTGAAAAAAGAAAAAAATGTTTAATTGCATTTGGATGCCTATCTTTGAAACCGAAGAAGCTATAGGAGGAAGAAACTCATGTCAAAGATATTGCCTTCCTCAAAATTATCAAGGGGGAGCGAGACATAAAAATCGAAAAAATGTCATCGTATGACAATGCATATGTATTACGGGTTTAACCGTAACTCTTTGAAAGAAACAGAAACAGTTACGTGAGAAATTTGTCTATCTTTCAAAATGAAGGAGTTGTACATCAAAAATTTTAAAAATTCAGCCAACTTTTGATTTTCTGAAAAAATCCAAATATCCCAGTTTTTAATGGCAAAAATGCATACTTTAAGAAAATCAGAAGTTGGCACACCTGCATTGAAAAATTTTCAACTTTTTCTGCCGAATTATTTTTCTTGCATCAATATGAGCCGTTTGATCCCAGTTTTGGCGCCCTGAAGGTGATATTTCTGTTTTTTGAAATTTAAAACTCTCGATTTTTCAGCAATCTTCAACTTTTCAACGCTTTGTAGAGGGCAATAAGTGGTATCCAACTTCAAAATCAATGGTTCAGGGAGGTGTAGAAACTCAAACTGCACTTTTTCAGAGGGGTGCGGTGGGGGGTAACACGAGTGCCACTGCCCGAAAATAGCGAAAAACTGCGTTTTTTTCGAAAGTGGCCCTACTTTGAGAGCACCTAGCTCCTCTTCCCTGAGAGGTAGAGTGCTCAAATTTTTTTTGGGAGGTTCTCAACTCAAAGTAAATGACCTCCGTGAGTTTGGTCGAAATCCGAGGTATGTTTTTTTTTTGCTCCACCCTAATAGGTATAGGTAATTAGGTACCCGTTCCTTTAAAAATAAAATAGTGATTGGGCGATAAATTAGCATGGGCGCCCGCATTTTTTTTTTATGAAGTAGCAACTCTTTTTTTTTTTTGAAGAAATCATTTCATAAAATTGAAAAAAAAAAATACAGGAAAAAATTATTTTAAATAGGTACCTTAAAAAAATTGAAATTTTTTTTTCATGAAAAATCACCACATGAAAAAAATCTCAGAATAAAATTATTTGTGATAAGAAATCACCTTTCTGCATGAAATTCTTTTAAAAGCCCAAAAAAACGCATTTTAAAATCGTCTTTATAACAAATACATAAGTATTTCAACACTTGAAGATTTGAGACATTTTTTTGATATAAAATAATTTTTTATCAAAAATCAAAATAAAACAAAGAAAACACGAGAAATAAAAAAAAATTATTCTCAAAAATGAGAAATTTCATTGTAGAAAAAGAATTGGAAAAAATTCCAAAAAAATAAAAGATTTCTTATCACGAAAAAATCAAGAAATTTTTTTCCAAAAAAATTGAATTTTTTACTTAAAAAACGAGATTTTTTTCAAAAATTTTCTCTGGAAATAGTAATGGTAATGAAAAGTTTTCTCTTTAATAATTGAAAGACTTTTTATTCAAAAAATTTGGAGATTTTTTATTCAAAATATTATAATTATTTTCATTGAAAAAAAAAAAAAAAAAAAAAATTGTTTCAATTCCAAAAAAGTTGAAAATTTTTTTCTTAAAAAAAATGAAAAATGTATAAATGGAACTTTTATTCTGGAAAAATTGAGAAATCTTTTTGGCCCACCCAAAAAAGGTTCTATTTTTAATGAAAAATATTTCTGCTCTCAAAAAATGAGAATTTGAAAAAATATCCAGAAAATTGGAAGATTTTTTACTGAAAAAAATCAAAACATTTTTTTGAAAAAAATTTTGGAAATTTTTTTAAAAATATCTTTGAAAATTTTTTTTTAAATATTTTTACTCCAGAAACTTTGATAAATTTTATTTTATAAAAAAAATTCTCAACAGTTTGAACCCGGAAAAATTAAAAAATTAGGTATCTCTTCGAGAAAGTTGAAATATTTTTTATTAAAAAAAAAAGAAAGCTTTTTCATCCAAAGAAAAAAAAATTGAATTCAATCAAAAACCGGGAAGTGATTGCTGTCCAAGCGAAGCGAAGGCGAAAATTTTCAAATAAAATATAATTTTCAATTGAAAAATAATGCATTTTTTGAATAAATTTGAAAATGTACAAATTGAAAGATATTGTATGGTAAAATGGTTCGAATTAAGCTGTCATTGTCATCACGCACCCTCTGAGAAATTTTCGCGTACCCCTTGGGGAACATGTACCGCAATTTGAGAAACATTGAAGTAAAGAAATGAGTAAAAAAATCGTTAATTTTACTGAAAGAAAGAAATCTCTTATACCTACTTATACCTAAGTTATTATGTAAGATATTGAGAGAAAGCACCCCTTTTTTTTTAGAAGCAATCTTTTTGTTTTAACAGGTCTTTAAAAAAAATATCAGTTTTTGAGGTAGAACTTAAAAAAAATTCTGATATAGGAAAGAAATATCTCTTAATTTTTGAGAGATTTGTTATTATTATTATATTTTTTTTTTGAGAAAAATCATCTCACATTCAACATTTAAAAAATTTTCAACTTGACATCCTTTGGAACAAATTTATTATAGCTACACATACACTCTAAAAAATTTCTAGTAGCCATCTTTACACTGATACAACCCAATGAAAAGGTTTTCACTGGGTGCTTGAAATGTAGTTATATCTATACCTAAACATTTCCTCATCATGATTGACTTTTGGAGATGAGCTTGACTCGAATCAAATTCCAAGGTCAAAACACCAGAGTTCGTTCATCTCCCAAATCCTCTTGCACCTATCATCATTTTTGTAGATTTTTTTTTACAAAATTTCTAAAATCAGACAGCTGACTCCAAAGTAGGTACATATAACCAACATTGTGATTCATTAGATAGATAGGCAGGTAGATGAGTAGGTATTGTATTCAATCACAGTCTAATCTAATGCTTAAAAAATCTTAGATATAATATAGGTACGTATTGAATTTTACCTGTATTGCTAAAATGTTAACTATCTCGTTCAGAATTTTGAAAAAATCAAAAGCGGCAATAGAAATTAATTCATAATACTTACAAACATTAAACTAGGTTCACCGATTCGATGAAGTGAAATTCGTCAAATTCAACGAGTAAGTCTGAAGTAGTAAATCCAGTTTATCAACCGACTAAACCGATAGAGATATACGTACATAAGTACTCATACATACAAGTAATAATAAATAGATCTATAACATAACGGTCTGGCAAGCACCACTTTACAAAACAAAGCACTAGCTATCACTACAAAAAATATTGCATTATGTGTGAAAGCATCTGTTACCTAAACTAACGAAATAGGTAGGAACCTTATCAGTTCGTCGAGATAAGCCGAAATATCTAATATTTATAAATTAATACTTTTGAAATTATTTCATACCTAATCTTTTGATGTTCTGAAAAACAAAACGTCATTGTCCTATGGCTTCTCGTCTCGAATCATAAGTGTTATGATAGATCAACGTTATAACCTACACAACTGGAACAATATACCATGCTTACTCCTTTATTTCGATTAAAAGTTTATATCGACTGCTTAGATCGAATACCTCGTAACCGACAAAATTTTCAAAAATGATGTTTTAACTGATTTGGATAGCTGAACGGGTTCTTCATCGATTAGTAAAATTTGATAATTAACCGATCATTAATTAAACGCATACCTAATTAAACATTAAAACAATGCTAGTATGCTAGTAATATTGTAATACCTCGTATCCCACATTACCTCTTTGAAAAACAAAATGAAATACCTCGTAACCCACAAGATAGCTACTTCGTAATTACCTAATTATGAATACTATTATCTACCAATATCTAGTAAGCCACATTTTTCTTCAAATTAACCACATAACTCCACAAAAAAAAGGTAGATAAAATGTTTTATTCCATCGAAAAGTCTGTTGTAAAACCATCGTAATTTCGTCAAAATTAATACTTCATTCCCCCTTTTTACTTCCATAATACTTATTACGTTTTTCGTCTCTCCTGTAAAATTTAATTTTTTTGGGATACGAGATATTTGAACTAAGCAGTCGATATGTAGTTTTCCCGATTTTTACCTTTCCTCAAGGTTTTCGCTGATATTGCATGGTTTTATTAATTTACGCATATTTCACATAATGGTCATTCAAGAACTTATTAATTATTACAATTATTAGCAATGTCCAAATATACACATGAATAATTGAATAGGTACCAGAGCATAGCGCGATGCCAACATTTGGCATCGCTACTCGCTTCGCGTCAAACGCGAAGCGAGTATACTCGTACTCGCTCTGACGAGGCATCGCGCGATGCCTGCGATGCCGAATAGTGGGGGGCGAGTAGCGATGTTACGCGCGAGTCTCGCATTCGTACTCGCGCTACGTAAAGGCTATACTGTTCATTTACGCATGATTTTATATTTTAACTCGGCAATAACTTGAGACTGAGTCAAGTTAGAGATTTCGTTGTTGGCTCATTCGAAAGTGGATAAAATTTTACGCATTCGCCTCGCTTACACCACCTATCTAGGACTTATAGTTTTTCCGTTATTTTAATGTCAACTTTATTTTTCTTTACATTAAAATATCAAAAAAACTAATGATCGTAGATATGTAGTGTAAGCGAGGCGAATGTGTGAAATCTTATCCTCTTTCACATGAGCTAACAACGAAATCTCTAACTTGTCTCAATCTCAAGTTATTACCTTAAACGCAACGCGTAGAATAGTGCTCTAATACTGTACTCGCCATACTCGTCGGTACTGGCGCGATGCCATACTCGCATTTTCATTCAATATTTCATTTCTCTAATACTTTTTTCAAAATCCTTTGTCCGAAAATAATTACTGATAGGTAGAAGTACCTGTATTCGAATATATTATGTGAAAGTAAATGTTTTAATTTTGAATTAAGTGACCAAAAATGAAGTTTGAAAAAATCTAAAAATCCTATTGAAATTTTCCATGCGTTGTCGAAATTTTCTTCACGAAAAGTTGTAAACATCAATTTTGTAAAAATTCAAATTATTAGCAATTCTTCCATTAAAAAATTTTTAAAACACGTATTTCATAAAAATAATTGGTAATTTGAGCATTAAAAAAATGGATAAATTCAAAATAAAAATGTTGCAAAACACTTTAAAAACTTATTTGCGAAAAATTGTAATATCAATTATGAAAAATTCCAAAAATTTAATTGCAAATTTCAGCCTTGAATTTTTTTTCAAAAGTATTTGTCGAATTGACGTCCAGAAAAACCGTTTGAAATGAAAATTTACTAGAAAACGGAAAAAATTTATTCGTGAAAAAACAAGGTATAACATGTATACAATAATAAAAAGGAACAAAAAATGTATTCTTACAACACAAATATTAGGGTGGCCCTTATTTCAAAATTTTGGATTCATTAAAAGTGTTAACCCTGAAAAATATTTATTTCTTCAAATTTTCATTTTTTATAAGATAAACATTCATATTTAAATGAATTTTTAAAATTACTTTTACTATTGTACAAATAAATTATTCAAAAAATACTTATAAATTGAAAAAAAAAAATTACAATTTTGGTCTTCTGAAGACATTGAAAGAATAGTAAATCATAAAAAAAATCATGAGAAAAAGAGAAGAATTCAGGTTGAAAAAATTCAGCAAAACTAAAAGATATGAATAAATTAAAATTTTGTAAGAAGAGGAAAAATTGACGAATAATTTTAAAATATAGCAAATTACAAAATGGAAAAAAATGTACTTTTGTAATTTAAAAAGTTTAAAAATCTCAGAGTAGAGAATTTAGATAAATTAAAAAATTTTTATGACATTAAAAAGAAATAAATGACTTGATCACGTCACGACGCGACGCGTCAACCCGTTACTTACTCGTAGGTACTTACGTAGCCGAGCCGTAGGAAACCGAATGACAGATCGAACTAGTTCATTTACGCATGATTTTATATTTTAACTCGGTAATAACTTGAGATTGAGTCAAGTTAGAGATTTCGTTGTTGGCTCATTCGAAAGAGGATAAAATTTTACGCATTCGCCTCGCTTACACCACCTATTTAGGACTTATAGTTTTTCCGTTATTTTAATGTCAACTTTATTTTTCTTTACATTAAAATATCAAAAAAACTAATGATCGTAGATATGTAGTGTAAGCGAGGCGAATGTGTGAAATCTTATCCTCTTTCACATGAGCTAACAACGAAATCTCTAACTTGTCTCAATCTCAAGTTATTACCTTAAACGCAACGCGTAGAATAGTGCTCTAATACTGTACTCGCCATACTCGCGGTACTAGGCGCGATGCCATACTCGCAGGTATCGGCATCGCAGGGAGCGATACTTTTACTCGCTTTTTAACATCGTACTCGCAAAAATGCGAAGCGAGTACGATGTCTCGCGCTCAGAGAGCGGCATCGCGCTACGCTCTGATAGGTACCTATTATCAACATGGACTTTTCATTTCTGTTTATCTTATGATTGATAAAAAATGTTAGGCATTTATTTAGATGGTACTTAATTATCTAATCAAGTAGGTGAGGGAAGTTCAAATATGAATGCGAATTTTCTCCCACCGGGGATGGATTTTGGGGGAGGAAGTTGACGCTGCTCCAGTTTGTACATTGATCAATTGTGAACAGTTTGGCTCAATTTTGAACTTGATCGGACGTTTTTTTCGTGTTTTATAACGATAATGAGAAAAAAAAACATATGCTCTTGCGCAATGAGTAATTCAAATATTGACAAAAAAAAATTTTACAGGAAGGGATTTTTGTGGAGGAGTTGCTGCTGCATAGGGTGACAAATTGGACCATTTTGCACATTCTAGAATAATTTCCAAGTCAATCGGATGTTTTTGTCGCAATTTTTAGACATAGTTAGTAAAAAATATAGTTTGCGCATGCGCAACGCATTCTAAAAATGTAAACGGGGTTTAAACGGTTTCTCGAGCACCTAAACAGATTCAGAATAGATGTCAGTTACTGATTCGAGTGTTTAATCGGCTTAGCTGTGAAATCAGGAGCACTGCAACACCAATTTTCCAAAACTATTTGTTGTGGGTGCACAACTTCAATTCATGCAGTTCGTTTTTCACTCTATAGCGGCGTCATCCAAGCGAATTTGACCATTTCAACGCTTGGGACTGTGAAAGGCATTTATCCTCAAAATTTTTAAGCATGTTTGAAAATATTTGATCCGATTTTAATTTTTCAGTGATTAAAAAACAAGGAAAAAAACGTTGCGCAAGAGCAGATGAACTTTTTTTCTCATTATCGTTATAAAACGCGAAAAAAACGTCCGATCGAGTTCAAAATTGAGGCAAACTGTTCACAATTGATCAATGTATAAACTGGAGCAGCGTCAACTTCCTCCCTCAAAATCCACCCCCCCGTGAGAGAAAATTCGCATTCATATTTGAACTTCCCTCGTATATACGGTACCTATCTTTATAAACTTACGGTAAGTAATGCATGGTAATTGGTTCAGTAATACTTTTTTCCTCATCGCATCTTTTTAATTAGGTAACGTAGAAATTTCGTACAGGTATCAAGCTAATATGATAATCCATTGATTTTTACAATTTTTTCAACAAAAAAAATCTGAGAAAAATTCATTAGGAAGGAAGAAATTTTAATTGTTCAACAAATTTGTGCTGTTTTTCTATTCAAAATTTTTGATCAAAAAATTATAAACATTGAAAGAATTTGTATTTTGTTTTTGGATACCTAACAAAAAAAAATTCATTGCATGCCAAACTAATGTTGAAGCTGAAGGTATTGAAAAATCGCAAGAAATATCTAATATCTACAATTTTGAATAAGTAGGTAATAAAATTACAAAAAATTACTACATTGTTTTATGAAATAAATATGAAATAATTACCCAAGAAAATACCTAACATGAAAAAAAAATTACAAAAAAATTCACAACTCTGAACGATCATGCCCTTCGAGCCAGTCTTCTTTCACCAGATCAGCAGCCTTTTCGCCAATCATAATAGCCGGAACGTTGGTATTTCCAGTGACTAATTTGGGCATTATCGAAACGTCAGCAACTCTCAAACCTTGCACACCATACACCCGAAGTCTCGGATCCACAACGGCATCTTTATCGCTTTTCGGGCCCATTTTGCAAGTACCCACAGGATGATACAGCGTATTAATGAAATTACGCACAAGGCATTCGTAATATTCGTCCGAATTCCGCTTCAAGTCTTTGCATTCTGATATAGGCTGAACTTCGACGAATTCGCAACACGATTTAAACGCTTCGGTATTCACAAGTCTGTGTACTAATTTTATTCCACGTGTGAGAGTTTTTATATCGTCATATTCGGTCAAATACCCAGTGATAATTTTCGGCTGCTCAAATGGATTGTTACTGTACAACATTACCCTACCTTGGCTTTTGGGCCTGAGTAAAGTAGGCAGGAATTGAATCAATTCGTGTTTCTCGTTTTCTTTTTGAAATTTTTTAATGATTTCTTCTTTCAAATGAAAACTTCTGAAGAACGTCGGTAGCATATCAGCGTTTACGGGGAAGCTTAAGTGGTGCACTTGAATATCTGGGTAATCTTCGGTCGTATTCAAAGTGTCGACGAATGTCATTGTGTCTACAATCGACACAGATCCCAAGCCTGTCTTCTTGGTCAAGTACGAATACAGCAAGTCGAGGGCAGTAACTTCTTTGGACTCTTTGGCAGTAACTTTGGCTATTAAATTGAGCATCATAATGTGATCTTGTAAATTATAGCCAACTTTTAGGTCTTTCACCAAAGGGATGTTCAAATCTTTCAAATGGTCTCGTGGACCAACTCCAGAGAGCATGAGTAGCTGCGGAGAATTCAACGCCCCTGCAGTCAATATGACTTCCTTCTTGGCTGTTATTTTTTTATAAATGCCATTTCGAAATACTTCGACTCCGTAAACCTTTTTATTTTCGTCGATCAATACTTTGGTGACCAGGGTATCTTTCATAAGGACTAAATTCTGTCTATCTTTGACGGGTGCCAGGTATGCCTTGGCTGTATTCCACCTGACGCCATTTTTCACCGTGCCAGGAATCGTTGTGACTCCAGATTTCTGTCTTGCGCTCATATCTTTGACCACAGGATATCCTAACTCTTGATAAGATTTATACAGCAATTCCTTATAATATCTGGTATCGAGTAAATCCGATTCTGGAAAGTTTTCAACGTTTACATAGCCTTCGGACCCGTGAGCTTCTTTTTCCATTGAATGCCAATTGGCGGATTCCAATTTCTTGAAGTACTTCAATACGTTCTCATAGCTCCAACCTGGATTACCCAACGATTGCCAATTATCGTAATCTTTGAGGTTTCCTCGAACATAAAGTAGACCATTAATCGAACTGCAACCACCTAAGAATTTACCTCGAGGCCAAACACATTGACCATCAGTCATACTTCGACAACTATTCTCTGATTTTTCTACCTTGTAATTCCAGTCATACTTTGAACCCAGAAGTGTATAGAATAAGGCTGGGATATCGGATTCGATCGGTGGGTCGGGTCCAGCTTCGATGAGTAGTACCTTCCAGGAGCTTATTTCGCTCAAACGATTGGCTAATGCGGATCCTGCGGATCCTGCTCCGACCACGATGAAATCGAAGTCGTCTTTTGACTTGAGAACGTTTTCGCTTTGGTCGGCGGGGTAGACTGTGTTAATATCGTAGTAGGAGGTAATCAGAGTAGAGAGTAAATGGGAAAAAAGTAGATGGGAAGTTCCTGCGCTGATGAGGTTTGGACATGTTGCGTTGACTTCTTCCATTTTATCTGAAACACGTTTTCATGAAATGATTAACTATTTTTACAAGTGAGTACGTAAATTAGGTGTTTTAGCATAATTTTGAGAAAATTCTTCCATTTTTGGACATTTTATCCATTTTTATTCAAAATTGCCAAATTTTCTATAGAGTTTTTATTTTGGCTTTGCAGTTTTTGAACATGATGTAGGGGTACATTTTCAGATTTTTTAATGTTTCACCTCCCAAAGGTTTTTTTTAATGAGTCATTTCAATTTTTTCCTCTATCTGACTGAATTTCAAATGGCCTTTGGTTACTCCATTTTTTTCCAGAAAAATTTGAGAAAATCATTTTTTCATTTCAAAAAAAAAAGAAAAATATTGAAAAAATGTGGGAATTTTTTTAAAATGAGAATTCATTTATTTCAAAAAATAGGGACCCGAAAAATTTAATTCCAAAAAATTAGAATTTTTTCATCCTAAAAAATTGTAAAATCTTATTTCATTCTAAAAAATTAAAAAAAAATTCATTCTAAATAATTGAAAAAAAAATATTCGTTCAAAAAAAATTGTAAAAAAATTTAATTCTAAAAAATTTAAAAAGGGTCCCAAATCTCAAAAAAATTATTATTCTAAAACAAAATAAAGTAAAACTTGCGTATTCCAGTTAAAAAAAAAATCAGGCCTAAAAAAATTCAGATTTTTTTGTCACTTACTTTTTATTAATTTTAGATTAATCCGAAGTGCTAGCGATTTACTGTACACTTTTTTTTAGTTTGTTCAGGTCATTTTTATGAAATTTTTGGGGAAAAAGTTTTTTTTTTTTTTTGAAGAAAACTCATCTCACATTTCGCATTCAACATTGAAAATTTTTCAATTTGACATCCTTAGCTAGGTATAATTTTGACTCGAATCAAATTGCAAGGTCAAATCACGAGAGTTTGTTTACTTCCCAAATCCTCTTCCTCTTCACCTATAACTAATCATTTTTGCTTATTTTTGAAGATTTTTTTTTACACAATTTCTAATATTAGCTGAGTCCAAATCAACACTATGTTTTGTTATATAGGTAGATGAGTAGGTATTCAATCATATTCTATCATATTCTAATACTTAAAATTGAATTTTGACTATATTGCTAGAATATTAAATATCTCGATCAGAATTTAAAAAAAATTAAAAGTGGCAGTTATCAATAAATTCATAATACTTACAAACAATAAACTACCTAGTCACCGGTTCGATGAAGTGAAATTCGTCAAACTCAAGGAGTAAATCTGAAGTAGTAAGTTTAGCTTATCGGCCGACTAAACCGAACCGACATACGAACATACATACAAGTAATAATGGATAGATCTATAACATAATGTCCTGGCATGCATCACTTCACTAAACGATGCACTAGCTATCACTATAAATTATGTAAAAATATTGCATTACGTGTGAACGTATTACTCTTCTACCTATATGTGACAATGGGCTATAAACAAGAAAATAAAAATTTTAATTTTTTGAAAAATACGTTTTTTTATGCAGAAAGAAATTCTCATTTTTCAAGAATAAAATATTAATTGAGTATTCCCAAACATTTTGAAGGGAAATAAAACTTTGAATTTTTCAAAAAAATACAATTTTTTGTAGAAGAAAATTTCTATTTTTTCAGAAACAAGTAACATTTCTCAAATTTTTGGATAAAAATTGTTCGTGTTTTTTGGAGAAAAAAAACAAAGAAAAAAATTTACATTTTTTTAGGGGAAAAAATATCACATTTTTTTGGGGGGAAATATCGCATTTTTTTAGGGAAAAAAGTATCACATTTTTTGAAGGAAAAAAAACTTTAGGTTATTTTTGTTTAAAATAAAATCTCTTATTTTTAAAGAAAAAAAATAGAGAATTTTTTTGAGAAAATAATCTTTATTAGGTAAGGTATTGTCAAATATTTTGGAGCAAAAAAAAATCTGTTTAAAATGAAATCTTTCATTTTAAAAGAAAAAACTTCTCAGTTTTTTTTTTTTTTTAATCTTGCTAATCAACAATTTTTTGAAAGAAAAATATTTTAAAAATTTTTGGAGAACCCGAGCAGCACACTCGACAAATTATCGAAATACAAAATCGACAGAATATCGAATTCGATAAAGTGTCGCGTTAGTTCCGCATAAATCGTGAAATTATCTTTCGATATATAGATAGATTATCGACGAATTATAGTTAGCAAATATTTCGAGATTATAGTAAGATATTTTATCGATAATATATCTATAATATCGAAAGATAATTTCACGATTTAGGCGGAACTTTATTGAATTCGATATTCTGTCGATTTTTTATCGATTTTTTATTCCGATTTTTCGTCTTTTACTAGCTTTTTTCTATAATTAAAACTCATTAATTAGCATAATTAATACATTAAACTATGCCTAAACACATTATTCATGTTACGGTAAGAGGATCATTTCAGAAAAAGTCAAAAAAAATTATAAAAAATCTGCCACCCGTGGGGCTTGAACCTTCTACCTCCTGCATGGTAATCCTCTTCCTTAACCACTATGCCATACCTTAACGTTGAGGAATTAGCAATAAAACGCTTATAAATAGGCAGTTTAGTACTTCCAGACGTGTTGGACTTAGAAAAATTTTCACCAATTTGGAAATAATTTCAAATATCGTCACAAAATCGTTGAAAAATCGTTCGACAAATTTCAGATTATTTGTCGATAATGTAGTTTCAAATATCGCCACAAAATCGTTGAAAAATCGAATTCGAGGAATTTCATATCACGTGTCGATAATATAGTTTCAAATATCGTCATAAAATCGTTGAAAAATCGAATTCGAGAAATTTCAGATTACGTGTCGTTAATAAAGTTTTAAATATCTTCACAAAATCGTTAAAAAATCGAATTCGAGAAATTTCAGATTATTTGTCGATAATATAGTTGTAAATATCTGCACAAAATCGGTGGAAAATCGGATTCGAGAAATTTCGAATTATTTGTCGATAATATAGTTGTAAATATCTTCACAAAATCGTTAAAAAATCGAATTCGAGAAATTTCAGATTATTTGTCGATAATATAGTTCTAAATATCGTCACAAAATCGTTGAAAAATCGAATTCGAGAAATTTCAGATTACGTGTCGATAATATAGTTTCAAATATCTGCACAAAATCGTTGAAAAATCGAATTCGAGAAATTTCAGATTACGTGTCGATAATATAGTTTCAAATATCTTCACAAAATCGTTAAAAAATCGAATTCGAGAAATTTCAGATTATTTGTCGATAATATAGTTCTAAATATCGTCACAAAATCGTTGAAAAATCGAATTCGAGAAATTTCAGATTACGTGTCGATAATATAGTTTCAAATATCTGCACAAAATCGTTGAAAAATCGAATTCGAGAAATTTCAGATTACGTGTCGATAATATAGTTTCAAATATCTTCACAAAATCGTTAAAAAATCGAATTCGAGAAATTTCAGATTATTTGTCGATAATATAGTTTCAAATATCTGCACAAAATCGGTGGAAAATCGGGTTCTATAAATTTAATATTCTTTGTCGATAGTATCGTTGACGAATATCGTCCTAAAATCGTAATACTATCGAATTCGATAGTTTTTAGATTTTTTGCCTATAAAATCGTACAGCTAAATCTGTATCATATCGTGAGAACATCTTTAGATTTTTAAACGATTTTTTATCGATACGTTTCAACTTTCGATATTATCGATCGAGTGTGCTGCTCGGGAAGAAAAAACTCCTAATTTTTTTGCAGAAGGAAATCCCGCATTCTCAAGGAAGAAGGAAAACAATTTTCAAAAAAAAAATCAATTTTTTTAGGACCATCCCTTTAAAAAATTCTTATAGTTATGCCTTATTGCGAAAAAAGTAGTTAAATTTGACGAATTAAATTAATTTACTTTGTTTTCTCCCTAAAGTCATGAAATATATTTATTAATTGATTACTTTGGTAATTTATATTAAAATTTGTTTTCATAAGACGTGCAACTAAATCAATAAATTAGATCAATTTTTTCAAATTTTATACCTACGTTTACAAAAACCTGTAATAAATATCGAACACCAAGCCATAAAAAAAATACAAGATAAAGTTACCAAAAGTGGTGAGGGGAAGGATTAACAAATTAATAAATTGGAACAATTTTCAATTTTGTGCATTTTGACATGACATGGGCCAAAATTTTGGATCAAAATGCGTTCCGCTTCGTAATTTTGCTTAATTCGAGAACTGCTCTGCTTAATTGGTTTTCAAGTGTCGTCGTCAATATTAAAGGTTTTCCTGATTTTTACCTTATCTCAACGTTGTCGCTGGCATTGCATATTTTTAATAAATTTATGTAGTACGTACAAGTACATAGGTATCTACCTAATATAATTATATATTTTTTTTGAAGAAAAAAATTATAAATTTTTTTTGAATAGGTAGGAACAATTTTCTATTTTTGTTAAATAAAAAAATAGAAAATCTGTCTTTGTTTTTTTGAAAGAAAAAAAATTTTGTTTATAAATCTCTATCGAGTTTTTTGGAGAATAATCCTAATTTTTTGAAAAAATCACTGTATTTGTTTGGAGTAGGTAATATAATTTTTTAGAAAGAAGAGAAAATCTTTAAATTTTATCCAGACTTAAAAAGTTACCCAATTTTTTTGGAACAGAAAATTTTTCTCTTATTTATCAATCTATTCATGGTAAAAATACAGAGTGTTTCATTAGGGTGGCCCTTATTTTTCAAATTTGGGAAATGTTGTCGGGACCGGGCGTCAATTGGTGACATATTGGTAGAAAATAATTCCCTATTTTTTATTTTTCCCCTAACTGAATTTTAAGCCGGCGCTCAGGGCCTCCAAATGTGAAAAAATCAAAAAAATAGAAAAAATAGAACATTTTGAATTTTTTTAGCAAAATGGTCATAGGGATGGTATTTGTATAAGACAAGATCATTTTTGGTGATTTCACATCTTTACCCCCATTTCCATGGGACATGGAAAAACGTCATTTTTTACGTTTTTTTTTAAATTTGAAAAAAATGACTACAAATTAATTAATTAATTTTTTTTGAATGAAATGGTTTTAACATACATGTTATTACCCAAAAAGGTCATTTAGGGCGATTTTTCATCCTTACGTTCATTTTTAGGATCCTCATTTTTTCAATTTTTGATAGTTTTTAATAGTTTTTGAAAAAATCTCACTGATACGGCAGTGGTGAAAAATCGCCGTGAATGACCTTTTTGGGCGATAACATGTATGTTGAAACCATTTCATTCAAAAAAAAACTTGTTTTTTAATTTTTATTCATTTTTTTCAATTTTATTCAAAAACGTAAAAAATTACGCTTTTCCATGTCCTACAAAAACGAGGGTAAAGATAAGAAATCATCGAAAATGGTCTTATCTTATCTTATACAAATACCATCCCTATGACCATTTTGCTAATAAGTTTCAAATATTTTCAAAATGTTCTATTTTTTCTATTTTTTTTGATTTTTTCAAATTTGGGAGGCGGAGGCCCTGAGCGCCGGCTTAAATTCAGTTAGGGGAAAAATAAAAAATAGGGAACTATTTTCTACCAATACAATTGACGCCCGGTACCAACAACATTTCCAAAATTCGAAAAATAAGGGCCACCCTAGTGTTTCATAGATGACTCAGTTCCTTCCACCAGCTGGATAGGCAACCCATAAGGAACAAAAAAAAATGTCATAATTATAAACATGTCGCCTAACTTGAAAATTGAAGAGGCAAGGGAAAATTAAATTGAGAAAATATAATTTCTGATTGCGCCAATAATAGTACTAAAAAATGTACTTTTTTGTTCTGGATATTTTTTGCCCATCTTTGAAAATGAAGGCCCAAAAGAGCTCAAAACCTTGGGAAAAAAACCATTTTTTTTTATTTTCAAAGCTCTGTAGCTCCTTCATTTTCGAAGATAGGCGAATTTCAAAATTACGTCAAGGTGATACATGAAAGAGGTGTTACGCTTCGAGATAAGCAAAAAATGTTATGTGATGAATTTCCCTATCTTCGAAAATGAAGGAGCTACAGAGCTTTGAAAATTGAAAAACTGAGTTTTTTTCAAAGTTTAAAGCTCTCTTGCGCCTTCATTTTCAAAGATAGGCAAAAAAATGTGTAGTACAAAAAAGTTAATTTTTTAGTACTATCCCGAGCGGCACACTCGATCGATAATATCGGAAGATGTAACGTATCGATAAAAAATCGTTTGAAAATCTATAGATGTTCTCACGATATTATAAAGATTTATCGGTACAATTTCATAGGCAAGAAATCTAAAAACTATCGAATTCGATATTATTAAGATTTTATGACGATATTCGTCAACGATACTATCGACAAAGAATATTAAATTTATCGATTCCGATTTTCCACCGATTTTGTGCAGATATTTGAAACTATATTATCGACACGTAATCTGAAATTTCTCGAATTCGATTTTTCAACGATTTTGTGACGATATTTAGAACTATATTATCGACAAATAATCTGAAATTTCTCGAATTCGATTTTTTAACGATTTTGTGAAGATATTTGAAACTATATTATCGACACGTAATCTGAAATTTCTCGAATTCGATTTTTCAACGATTTTGTGACGATATTTACAACTATATTATCGACAAATAATCTGAAATTTCTCGAATTCGATTTTTTAACGATTTTGTGAAGATATTTACAACTATATTATCGACAAATAATCTGAAATTTCTCGAATCCGATTTTTCAACGATTTTGTGCAGATATTTAGAACTATATTATCGACAAATAATCTGAAATTTCTCGAATTCGATTTTTTAACGATTTTGTGAAGATAATTAAAACTTTATTATCGACACGTAATCTGAAATTTCTCGAATTCGATTTTTCAACGATTTTATGACGATATTTGAAACTATATTATCGACACGTGATATGAAATTCCTCGAATTCGATTTTTCAACGATTTTGTGGCGATATTTAAAACTACATTATCGACAAATAATCTGAAATTTGTCGAACGATTTTTCAACGATTTTGTGACGATATTTGAAATTATTTCCAAATTGGTGAAAATTTTTCTAAGTCCAACACCCCGAGCAGCACACTCGATCGATAATATCGAAAGTTGAAACGTATCGATAAAAAATCGTTTAAAAATCTAAAGATGTTCTCACGATATGATACAGATTTAGCTGTACGATTTTATAGGCAAAAAATCTAAAAACTATCGAATTCGATAGTATTACGATTTTAGGACGATATTCGTCAACGATACTATCGACAAAGAATATTAAATTTATCGAATCCGATTTTCCACCCATTTTGTGCAGATATTTGAAACTATATTATCGACAAATAATCTGAAATTTCTCGAATTCGATTTTTTAACGATTTTGTGAAGATATTTGAAACTATATTATCGACACGTAATCTGAAATTTCTCGAATTCGATTTTTCAACGATTTTGTGACGATATTTAGAACTATATTATCGACAAATAATCTGAAATTTCTCGAATTCGATTTTTTAACGATTTTGTGAAGATATTTGAAACTATATTATCGACAAATAATCTGAAATTTCTCGAATCCGATTTTCCACCGATTTTGTGCAGATATTTACAACTATATTATCGACAAATAATCTGAAATTTCTCGAATTCGATTTGTTAACGATTTTGTGAAGATATTTGAAACTATACTATCAAAAAAGAATATTAAATTTATCGAATTCGATTTTTTAAAGATTTTGTGAAGATATTGAAAACTGTATTATCGACAGATTATATGAAATTTCTCGAATTCGATTTTTCAACGATTTTGTGACGATATTTAAAACTATATTATCGACACATTATATGAAATTTATCGACTTCGATATTTCAACGATTTTGTAACGATAGTTGTTGAAACTATATTGATTTTTTTCTAGTCAAAAAATACCTACTTTATATTCAAAATTGGATGGGAAGAAAGGGCCAAATCGAAATTTTTATAATAACCAAAATTAAATCCAGAATATTATTCTACAACTTTTTTTTGAAATGTTTTTGCAATTGGACCTCATCTCTAGCCTCTATTATTTTGCATTTACCTACTTACGTGTAACAGTAATATGCGAAATCAAAATTGAAAAAATTTTCAAACAAGTTATCTAGTTTTTTTGGTTTACTAGGTATTTTACTTGAAACCAGATCGTTGTTCTTAAATAAAATTTTACCAAGTTCAATACTACGATTACTATGTGAATACTTAGTATTTAAAATTGAACGGGAGGGAGGCGCCCAATCGAAAATTTTGTAATGACCAAAATTATTCTTAGAACTTTAAGCTACAACTTTTGTTTGAAAATTTTTTCAATTGGACCTCTCCTTCTCCTCCAATTTTGCATAATACTCCGTTGATACTTATTCAAAATTGAAGGAGCGGAGGAAAAAGGGGCCAATTTGAAAAAATTTTCAAACAAAAGTTGTAAATTAAGGTCCTAGAAATAATTTTAGTTATTATAAAAATTTCAATTGGACCCCTCCCTCTTCTCCAATTTTGCATAAGATGTTTGAATATTATAATCCAATTCGTATTATGCGAACGAACTCCGATGTTCGCAACAGACGCTTGTTTTGGTAGAAACTGCTGTATTTGGAACGAAATTCGCCAGCCTTAAGCGTAACTACGACTTCAAACTCGCCAGCCGGTCTTGAAAATGTGCGCGCGCATATACCCATATATGCTAAATTATCTACAAAAAATCGATAGAATATCGAAACTAGATAATCTACAAAAAATCGTAATACAAAATCGATAGAATATCGAAACTAAATCGAAATAAAAAATCGACAGAATATCGAATTCGATAAAGTGTCGCGTTAGTTCCGCATAAATCGTGTAATTATCTTTCGATTTATAGATAGGTTATCGATGAAGTATCTAACTATAATCTTGAGATTTTTAAAAGAAAAATCGTTCGATTTTATCGAAAGTTTATCTGTTGATGGATTTTGCCAACTATAATTCATCGATAATCTGTCGATATATCGAAAGATAATTTCACGATTTATGCGGAACTAACGCGACACTTTATCGAATTCGATATTCTGGCGTTTTATTGCTAATTCCTCAACGATAAGGTATGGCATAGTGGTTAAGGAAGAGGATTACCATGCAGGAGGTAGAAGGTTCAAGCCCCACGGGTGGCAGATTTTTTATAATTTTTTTTGACTTTTTCTGAAATGATCCTCTTACCGTAACATGAATAATGTGTTTAGGCATAGTTTAATGTATTAATTATGCTAATTAATGAGTTTTAATTATAGAAAAAAGCTAGTAAAAGACGAAAAATCGGAATAAAAAATCGATAAAAAATCGACAGAATATCGAATTCGATAAAGTTCCGCCTAAATCGTGAAATTATCTTTCGATATTATAGATATATTATCGATAAAATATCTTACTATAATCTCGAAATATTTGCTAACTATAATTCGTCGATAATCTATCTATATATCGAAAGATAATTTCACGATTTATGCGAAACTAACGCGACACTTTATCGAATTCGATATTCTGTCGATTTTGTATTTCGATAATTTGTCGAGTGTGCTGCTCGGGTAATATGAAATTTCTCGATTTCGATTTTTTAACGATTTTGTGACGATATTTGAAACTATATTATCGACACCTAATATGAAATTTCTCGATTTCGATTTTTTAACGATTTTGTGACGATATTTGAAACTATATTATCGACAAATTATCTGAAATTTCTCGAATTCAATTTTTTAACAATTTTGTGAAGATATTTAAAACTATATTATCGACACGTAATCTGAAATTTCTCGAATTCGAATTTTCAACGATTTTGTGACGATATTTGAAACTATATTATCGACACGTAATATGAAATTCCTCGAACTCAATTTTTCAACGATTTTGTGGCGATCTTTGAAACTATATTATCGACAAATAATCTGAAATTTGTCGAACGATTTTTCAACGATTTTGTGACGATATTTGAAATTATTTCCAAATTTTAAAAATTAGTGAAAATTTTTCTAAGTCCAACACGTCTGGAAGTACTAAACTGTCTATTATAAGCGTTTTATTGCTAACTTCTCAACGATAAGGTATGGCATAGTGGCTAAGATAGAGGAATACCATGCGGGAGGTAGATAGTTCAAGTCCCACGGGTGGCAGATTTTTTATAATTTATTTTGACTTTTTCTGAAATGATCCTCTTACCGCAACATGAATAATGTGTTTAGGCATAGTTTAATGTATTAATTATGCTAATTAATGATTTTTAATTATAGAAAAAAGCTAGTAAAAGACGAAAAAGTGGAATAAAAAATCGATAAAAAATCGACAGAATATCGAATTCTATAAAGTGTCGCGAAAGTCCGCCTAAATCGTGAAATTATCTTTCGATATTATAGATAGATTATCGATAAAATATCTTACTATAATCTCGAAATTTTTACTAACTATAATTCGTCGATAATCTATCTATATATCGAAAGATAATTTCATGATTTAGGCGGAACTAACGCGACACTTTATCAAATTCGATATTCTGTCGATTTCTTATTTCGATAATTTGTCGATTGTGCTGCTCGGGATGGTACTATTCATTGGCCCAATCAAAAATTATTTTTTCTCAATTTAATTTTCCTTTGCCCCTTCAATTTTAAAGATAGGCAACATATTGTTTACATGGTATTTTTGTTCCTTATGGGTTGCATATTCACCCGATGGAAGGAACTCAGTCGGCTATGAAACACCCTGTATATATGTAATTATATTTTGAATATTTGGAGAAAAAATTATTTTTACGTTCAACATATTGAAAAATTTTAATTGGACGTGGATTTGGTCGACTTGAAAAATTGTAGGAACATAACACGAGGATTTTCATCACTACTGAAGAAAATCCAAACTGTATTTTTATTGTTTCGAATCGCACCTGCGTGTTAATTTCGAGCAATTGATTTCAAACGATTGTTATATACCTACCGATTTTTTTTACGAAAAAGAAAAAAAAGAGGTATAATGTACATGGGTGGGTAAGTGAACGTTTCAGGGTCATAAAATACGCGAATAAATAACTTTAATATTTATCACGAGGCCAGAGAGAGAGAAATTCTGTTAAATGTAGTGTTATTCGGAGTCGTTTATCTAAGCACGCGGTATACTAATTTAAATTGCCTTAGTGCCGTTGGTTTTTCACTTTATGAAAATTACCAGCTACCTGTCCACTGGTGCCTGGTGGAAAAAATCGCCGCGAGAAGCGCGGATTTTTCTTAATTTGTGTCGCAAAACCGCCGGAGCCGGAGCGGACATTAGCAGCGAAAGACAGCTTACATATTTCATCATTACTATGTTTTGGGCGATGCGACGTCAAAAAGAATTTTTTAACCCTCTAATGCCGAGGCGTAATCTTTTTCTTGACATTATCAGTTTTGGTCCCTATCTTTTACTCCCTTCTAAAAACCAACGCTAACGTTAGGGGCTTCACCCTAAATATTGCTCCTAATTTAACCTGGCCTTTTGAAAACCCCTCGCATTAATTTCCCAGGTGTATTCTAACTTTTCCAATAGCGAGGCTCAATTTATTTTTATTACTTTTGCTTGTATTTTTTTCGCCTTCTCTCCACTACTCAGACTGTTTATAACTATTTTACGACTAGCATTTTCATTTAAGAAAAAGCTAACGACGTGTTGTCAATGTTGTACTTGCAGGTACGTAGAAGTAGTAGGTAATACCGAGTAAGAACATATTACAAGAGAATTATATCAAGATTTTTTTTATTTGTATAACGAATATAAAGTAATGTGTACGATCTTCACTTATTAAAACATCGAAATTTTTCAATCTTTTTTATCTACAAGAAAAGTGCGAATGGTACGTATAATATAAAGAAGACTAGTTTTTCAAGTAAAAAATAAAATTAATCGATCACACATATACATTTTTACAAAAAACGAAAAAATAAAAAGTCATCGTAGAACAGAACAATATAGTACAATAGAGAATAAGAAATGGTATGCAGTGATTGTACGCACATTTACACACATATACAAATTAAAACGTAAAAGTAAAATCTATACTTCTAAGGTATAAGGTATGATGGCAAAATGATACGACGTTTGAGAGGTTTTGGTTTTTCTCTTTGGCAGTGATTAAGCTATCACTTGAGCTATCAATTTTATCGAAAGTAATATCACTTTGATCGATTAAAATTTGGTTTGATTTAAAAAAAAAATTAAAATGAAAAAAATAGTTCAATTTTTCAAAGTTGGACTAGGTATTCAAGATTGTTGAAGATTTAAAAAAAATAAAAATAAAAATTTTCTAAAAATTTACATTTCCAATTTTTTTTTTAAATTTTTTTTTACTGCCTCAAAGAAAAAAATTCTATTCTACATACTGAAACAAATCTAGGTAATTCGTTTTATTTTTCATTCGTAATTTTTTCAAAATTTTATTCATTTTGGTTTCACCAAAAAATTTTCAAAAATTTAGATTTTAGCATTTTTTGCGATTTTTTTTTCAAGTTTGTTCGGAATGAAAATTTTTAACTGTTTTAAATTTGATTTTCAAATTTTTCCAATTTAAGGAATTCTCATACGTGCTGAATGAAAATTTTAAAATCTTTTTCCTCAAATTTTCAGTTCTCGAAATTTTGTTGAATACTTTATTGGCCCGCTCCAAAATTTTGAAAATTAAGCCCTTATTTATTTATTTTTTTTTTCATCGTGACATTATTAGGTACCTACCAAAATTTTTCTAAAATATTGATTTTTGATTTTGTTGTAATTCTTTTTAATTTTTTTCCCGAATTGAAAATTTTTAAACTAAGTTGATTTTAAATTTCGCTATTTTTTAATTTTTTTTTTGGAAATGTTTAGTTCTCCTGGAATTTTTCCTTGATTTTTTCAATTTTTTAATTTCCATAATTATTTCAAAATATTATTATTTATCATTCTCCTCAAGATTTTTTTTTCAATTTTCAGATTTCCAAATTTGTTGAAACTTCATTTTATTTTGATCTCTTCGAAAATTATTCAAAATTTTTACCTTGGATTTTTTTTGAAAATTTTTGGAATTTTTTCTTGATTTTTTTGATTTTTTGATTTTCATAATTTTTCAAAATTTTATTCATCACGAGCTTCACCAAAGTTTTCCTGAAATTTTAATTATATACTTATTTTTTGTAATTTTTTGCAAATTTTATTCTCACGATTTTTTTTTCAAAATTTGTTGAAACTCCATTTTATTTTGATCTCTTGGAAAATTTTTCAAAATTTTCATCTTGGATTTTTTTGAAATTTTTCTTGATTTTTTTTGGAATTTTTCTTGATTTTTTCGATTTTTCAATTTCCATAATTCTTTTAAAATTTTATTTATTAAGAGCTTCGCCAACAT
Organism: Balanococcus diminutus; assembly: GCA_959613365.1. Lineage (NCBI taxonomy): Eukaryota > Metazoa > Arthropoda > Insecta > Hemiptera > Pseudococcidae > Balanococcus > Balanococcus diminutus. Next base: position 24,560,757 of record OY390718.1, read on the forward strand.
TTTCCTGAAATTTCAATTTTGGATATACTTTTTTGTAATTTTTTGCCAATTTTGTTCTGAATGAAAAATTTTTAAACTTGGACGATTTTGATTTTCAAGATTTTTTTTCAAATTTTCAGCTCTCAAGTATTTTCAATTCATCCAAAGTTTTTTTGGGGGAAATTTTTTGAAATTTTTGCCACAAATACTAGCACAAGTATGATATTTTTGTTGATTTTTTGATCTATCAATTTTCACACTTTTTTTTTGAAAATTTCATCAATTTTCATTTCACCAAAATTTTTCCAAAATTTTGATTTTACGTTTTTTTTCAATTTTCAATTTATCAAATTACTAAGTTAGGTACTTAAATTACAAATTTTCTTAATTTTTATATCTTCAAAATTTTTGAAAATTTTTATTTCCATTTTTTTTATTTGTTTAAATTTTTGCAAAGTTTACTTTTTCATACCAGAATAAGAGTAATTTATCATTTTTAATTTTTTAATTTTTTTTTTTTTCAATTTTTTTTTTTTAAATTTCGATTTCAGATTTTTTGCAATTTTTCGAACCTAAATTTTTGTACCAGACTTTTTTAATGCTTCTCTTCCCACAACTTTGAAAAAATTTAAAACTTGGGTGATTTTGATTTTCATGTAATTTTTAAATTTTTTAGTTTTCTCAACTCTTTGAAAATATTTAGTCCAAAATACTTGGACAAGACGTTTTTTTTTTCAATTTAATATTTTATTTTTTATATTTATGAATTTGTTCATCATTTCATCTTTTTCTCTCTCCAACTACATATGCTTTTGAAAATTTGATTTTCAATTATTATCAAATTTTCTTATTTTTTTCGAGCGAATGAATATTATGAAAAATTAGCGAAACTAAAAAATTAAAATGTCTGTTCCAATAAGAGAAAAAAATTCCTTTGGCAAAAGAGAAAAAAAAAAGTAAAAAATTAGAAATTGAATTGATAAAATTTTTCAATTTTTAATTTTCTGTTAATTTTTTTCTAAATTAAAATTTGAGAGATTTGAAATGAATTTGAAAAAATTATCGATTCACTTATTTAAAATTTTATAAAAAAATTCTATAGTTGTAATTTTCAATTTTTTTCTCGCATGTCTTTGGCACTAAATAAAAATCTGCAGATATTCAATACCTATCCTATAAAATGAAATGACACCAGCGCGGGCTCCAAATTGAAAAACAATTTTTTTTTTCAAAAATGAAAAGTAAAATAACTCCAAGATATCAATTTTACAGCTAATTAACACGTGAATCGACGATTGAGCCAAAAAAACTGATAAAATTAAATTATAACATTCTTATCCTCTATTTAACGAAATAATAAAAACTATCTCCTTCAAATGACTCTAAAAAATTAATAAAAATAATTCGATAAAACTGCATTTTGAAGGGTATAAACCTAAACACGATCATTTCGCCATCATCGAAGCGTTCACACAATAATAATTATGTGAACACCGTCAGCACACAACAAAGAATAATTTTTCATAGAAAAACTCGTCGTCTTACGTGAGAAAAATGTAAAAAAAATCGATACACGCGTACGAAGTACACAATTGAAGAAAAAAAAATTCAATTCGCATAAAGACAAAAACACTTTGTTAACAAAATAGAAAAATAATTATTAAAAAAAAAGAGAAAAAAAAACAAAAACAACGTAAAAACGTAAAATTCTATTTAAAAAAAAAATAAAGAAAACCCATAGAAATCTCTATAAGATGAGAAAACTCCTATAAAGAGAAAGCTACATAGTACGAAGAGTACGATAGCGATTTTATATTGTAAAAATGGAAAAGGAGAAGAAATGGCTACGACAATGGGAATTCGCTATGCGTTGATATTCTTTTTAAAGTTTCGTTCTTACTTCTCGAACTACTGGAACCTCTTCCGCCGGATGTATTATTGCTATATCCGGAGTCGGAGTCTTGACTCATGGGCTTATGTTGTTGCCGAAAGGTGGTGGTGAAGTTATCTTGAGGCGTGCGCATTGCGATGCCGGCAGGATAGTATTGATGCCTGTGGCCGTACAGCGATTGTTGTTGATGGTGATGCTGACGTTGATTGTGCTGACGCAGGTGATTCAACACCGGTACCGATTCGTAGGGGTTGACGATGGTCGGCTGTTGGGCGTTGGAGCTTACTGGCAGTATATATGGTAACCTGGGAGGCGCGCGGCCAGAATTCGTGTGAGTGTTCATGCTCACGTTAGGATACATCTGGTATAACGCGTCCAACAGTAGGCCTTCGTGGAATTCGTTCGTTTCCGCGGTGGTATTATTATTGACTTTGTTTCGCCACGTCTTATCTCGTCTTCGATCTAGACTTCGAGGCCTGAAAAATTATCACAAAATAAAATAAAATGAAATGAAACAAGTGGCTCGCCATGGTACTGTTTTTTTGGTACCATCGAAAATTTACCAAGTTCAATAATACATAGATACTTGATATTCAAAATTGGAGGGGAGGGAGGGGTCCAATCGTAATTTTTGTAATAACCAAAATTATTTCTGAGATTTCAAGCTACCACTTTTGTTTGAAAATTTTTTCAATTGGACCCCTATCTCCACTAGTTTTTAATAATATTAGTATCCTATGTCATATTATGCAAAATTGGAGGGGAGAAGAGGGTCTAATCGAAGATTTTATAATAACAAAAATTATTTCTACGACCTCAATCTACAACTTTTGTTTGAAAATTTTTTCAATTGGCCTCTTCCTCGTTCACTCCTCTAATTTCTAGTATCTCAGGAGTGTTCTGCAAAATCGGTGGGGAAGGAGGGGTCCAATTGAAAAAATTTTCAAACAAAAGTTGTAGCTTAAAGTTTTAGAAATAATTTTGATCATCATAAAAATTACGATTGGGCCCCTCCCTCCCCTTCAATTTCGAAAATCAAGTATCTATGTAGTATTGAACTTGGTAAATTTTCGAGGTGGCATTGGTGGCAATAGGTAAATTTACGATTGCTCACCTTTTCTGATCTGGTAACGATTGCTGACTTCTATTCTGATACTTGGTTGGATACTGCCTACTTCTACGATTCGGCGGTAAACTTAAATTACGTCCGTTGGGCGCCCTCAAACAGGGACCACGATGGCACAGGAATCTGCTACGGTCGTCAGCGTCCGACGAATCGACATCGCGACACAGGTCGTTACCGGTTGAACCTTGTAACGAACTGGCGCCCGAATGACCTTTGGCCGCTGGTAAATGGTGATGCTCGCCTAGGCTCAGCTCGTCTTCGGCGAATTCATCGTCGCTTCTGGTTAGCTCCCTGATGCATTCGCTTTCGGCGTCCGATTCGCCTCGATCTATCGAACCTGTAAAAAAAAATTAGTAATGTTGAAAAAATCTGCTTTTCGTACAAAGTATTTCAAAGCGAACAGAAATATAATAAGTCTATATTTGAGAAAAAAAATTCACAGATAAATTGTGAAATTTTATTCAAAATTCTAACAAATTACCTACACAGAAAAATTAAAAAAAAAAAAAATTAAAAAATGAAGTTCTGGTAAAAATAACCCAAACATGAGATTTTCAAAAAAATGTTGGAAATGATTTTGAGCAAAATTTTAAATTAAGAACAAAGTGAAAAACAGATTTGAACTTGAACCAAAATTTAAAGAAATAAAATTTTGAATAAAATCTGAAAAATAAAAAATCGAAGTTCTAAACAAAATTAAAAAAAAAAAAATTGAACAAAAATTTTGAAATACATTAAACAAAATGCAAGATAAGAACTTTTGGAGCAAAACCGAAAAATTGAAAGGAGAATTAGAAAAAAAAAAGAAATCGAGCAAAATTTAAAAAAGGAAAAGATCTGAAAAAAGTAAAATGTTGATCATATACTTAACTTAAAAAAAACGTTTTGGACTTCAAAAAATAAAATATTGAACAGAATTCCAAGAGAGAGAAAAAGAAAAAATGTAAAGAAGAATTCTAATAAAATGTTGAAAAAGTGAAGTATGATGAAAATTAAACGATGAGGAAAACTTTAAAAAAATTGAGCAATAATAAAAAATTAAATTTCAATGAAAACCCGATAAAGTTAATTTTGGAAAATAATTTTAGAAAATGAAATTGGTGTGAAATTTAGAAAATTACATTCTGAGCAAAATCTAAAGAAATAAAATTTCGAGCAGCATTTTGAGAAACGAAGTTTTGAGCAAATTTTGAAAAATAGAACTTCGAGCAAAAAGTAAAGGAAATTTGAACCACAAAGCGAAAAATGTGAAACAAAAATGTCAAGAATAAGTTTATTGTCGAAAAATGAAAAACCATTTGCACAAATTTTGAAAAACTCGGCGCTTCGCGCCTCGCCCCCCCTGGACCCCTCTGGTTGGGTCTATTGCCACACTACGTTTGAAAGTATGAAACATAGTATATATGATTTTACTCTGTGACAAAATGTCTAAAAGTCACGAATATTAATTTCAATGGAAATTTAAAAATCTAAAAAGTAAAAAGTATAATATATCTAATAAAAAAAAAAAAAAAATTTCAATTTTTTCAGAATATCTGACAAAAGCCTAAGTCATAAAAATTTTTTAAAAATCTTCCAAGTTTAAAAATGTCTGACAAAATGTTTGAAAGTCATCTTTCTAAAAAAATTTCCAAGTTTCAGAATGTCTGAAAAAATGTCTAGAAAATGGCTATAGCCATTTTCTAGACATTTTTTTGAAATTTTATGACCTTTATAAAAGTCATAAAATTTCAAAAAAATGTCTAAAAGTCATAAAATTTCTAAAAAAAATTCCAAGTTTCTGAATATTTGACAAAATGTTTAAAAGTCATTAAATTCTAAAAATCTAAGTTTGAAATGTCTGACAAAATGTATAGAAGTAATCAAATTTAAAAAATTTTCTAAGTTTTTTATGTCATCCAAACCTAACCTAATTTAACCTAACCTAACCCAATTTCGTAACGGATTTTCGTAACGGATTTTGGTGTCGTTTTTTTCAATTTTGGTCATCGTAAAAGCATATACTATGCTAAAAAAAAAAAAATTAAATGAATGCAATTTTGAAAAAAAATTAAAAATGAAATTCCGATTGTGACTAAAGTTTTGAAAAATGGAATTTCGAGCAAGAAGAAAAAGAAAAAGGAAAAAAAAGAAAAATACTAAAATTTGAAAAATATAATTTTATGCAAGAAGGAAAAGAGTAAAAGTAAGAACTAATAAATTCAGTTTAGCAATATTTTAAAAATAAAATTCTGAATAAAATTTTGCACAAATCTTAGAAGATTTCGAAAAATTATTTTTCAATTTTTTTTTTTTCAGAAATGAAATTTTGAGCAAAATTTTACCTAAAGTAAGAAAAATTGAAAAATGAAAACAAATTCTTGATAAAATTTTAAAATAGCAATTTAAAAAAATTTAAATTTAAAATTCATATTATAGGTAAATAGGAAAAAATTGAAACTAGAACAAAATTTTATTTTGAGTCAAACTCAAAAATTTTTGTTCAAAATTTTGAAAAACCATTCCACCAAAACCTCAATTTGAATAACATTGAACCCTAAAAAAAATCACATTGTCAACTCACCATTAGATAATTCTTCGTACACAGGATTATACAAATCTTGCGAACAATACCTATGCTCTTGCCTGGGCGGAGGACAATACTGACTTTCAGGCCTACTCGATGGAGAACAAATGAATACTGGAGAATGGCTGATAACGTAACTATTATGATGAGACTTAACATCTAACATCTGCAAAAAAACAAAACACAATTCCATTCCACATATTAATACAAAGTCTGAAAATTGATAAAACTCCTGGCGCTGAACCACCTTACACTTTTGTAGTTGTACTTACTTCTATGGACGACGGTTGCTGAACAGCTCGTGGTCCAACGTTGGCTAAATCTTCGTAAATTAATCCGTTCCCATGGGTAACGTCGCATCGGTTCTGAGGCGATGATTTACACGGAAGGAAATTCTGCATTTTCTTTTTATGCCTGTAAAACCAATATTAAGACGAACAATTAAATAAACGTCTCGGCTTCAGTTCCGGTGCACAGGTCGATTTAATTAAAAATTTATCCATCATTTCGAAATTAGAAAAATACTCTCGAGAGTGAATAAAAATTCGTATCGATGCGACGAGACGACTTATAATTATAATACATCTTATTCCCCAACCAGAGGCTGGAAGTAGAAAAAAGGTTACCTTGAAATCTGCTACTCAATATTTCACGAAGCTCTCTCCCTTCTTATTTATACTCTCTATAAAACTTTTTTCTCTCTTTTTTCTTCTTATAATTTCAATCGTTCCATTATCTTAGCACTTCATCTCGTTACGACCGCTTCATTTACGCACCCTAATCCTTTTATACTTTCTATCATTTTACTCCTCTTTACTACATATTAACGTCGATCTTCCTTTTTTCCTGCTGCAGACGTGCATTCTTATATACAGGGTGTCCCAGTTCATAGTAAACCAGACTTGAGATTTTGGTATAATCGACTGCCAGGAACAAAAAACTTTATGTACCAGGTGCCTATCTTGATTTTGAAGGGGCAATGGTTTTAAAAAATTTCAAAATACCTCCAAAACTAGCGATGTGTCAGTGAAAAGTAGTGTAGCGAAAAAGTACTTTTTTTTCCTTGAGAAGTTTAGAGGGAAAGTTCATCATTGAAAAGTACTTTTCTTTTCATAAAAAGTTGAAAAGAAGAGATGATCGGTGAAAAGTACTTTTCTTTTCATGAAAAGTTGAAAAGAAACGTCGATCAGTGAAAAGTACTTTTCTTTTCGTGAAAAGTTGAAAAGGAAAGTTAATCACTGAAAAGTACTTTTCTTTATGTGAAAAGTTGAAAAGTAAAGATGATCGATGAAAAGTACTTTTCTTTTCATGAAAGGTTGAAAAGAAAAGTTAATCGGTGAAAAGTAGTTTTCTTTTTGTGAAAAGTTGAAAAGGAAAGATGATCAGTGAAAAGTACTTTTCTTTTCATGAAAGGGTGAAAAGAAAAGTTAATCGGTGAAAAGTACTTCTCTTTTCATGAAAAGTTGAAAAGAAAAGTTGATCACTGAAAAGTATTTTTCTTTAAGTGAAAAGTTGAAAAGGAAAGATGATCGATGAAAAGTACTTTTCTTTTCATGAAAGGTTGAAAAGAAAAGTTAATCGGTGAAAAGTAGTTTTCTTTTTGTGAAAAGTTGAAAAGGAAAGATGATCAGTGAAAAGTACTTTTCTTTTCATGAAAGGGTGAAAAGAAAAGTTAATCGGTGAAAGGTACTTCTCTTTTCATGAAAAGTTGAAAAGAAAAGTTGATCACTGAAAAGTATTTTTCTTTAAGTGAAAAGTTGAAAAGGAAAGATGATCGATGAAAAGTACTTTTCTTTTCATGAAAGGTTGAAAAGAAAAGTTAATCGGTGAAAAGTAGTTTTCACTAGTTTTCTTTTTGTGAAAAGTTGAAAAGGAAAGATGATCAGTGAAAAGTACTTTTCTTTTCATGAAAGGGTGAAAAGAAAAGTTAATCGGTGAAAAGTAGTTTTCTTTTTGTGAAAAGTTGAAAAGGAAAGATGATCAGTGAAAAGTACTTTTCTTTTCATGAAAGGGTGAAAAGAAAAGTTAATCGGTGAAAAGTACTTCTCTTTTCATGAAAAGTTGAAAAGAAAAGTTGATCACTGAAAAGTATTTTTCTTTAAGTGAAAAGTTGAAAAGGAAAGATGATCAGTGAAAAGTACTTTTCTTTTCATGAAAGGGTGAAAATAAAAGTTGATCGATGAAAAGTACTTTTCAAAAATACAAAAAATTGAGTGACATATCCATTTACTCGTCACATTCTGCTGATGAAATTTATTAAGTTGAAAATCTAGTTACATGATATATTTAAGTATAACTCCTTCAATTTCAGAGATAAGCAAACAAAAATGCTTATAATTTGTTTACATTTTCAAAGTGATATCCATTGCCAGAGGCTGCCAGAGCCGAATGCCGAATTTTTTTTTGAAAACAATGTTGCTAACTTATTTTGCTTGGTAAAATATCATTTTTTCAAAGCTTATCTTCAACATCTTTATTTTCAAATTTAGGCCCCATGTGTGCATAAATTTTTTTGTTAGTGGTACTAGGTTCTCGGTTGTATCCAAATCTCAAGCCTCATTCTTCATTACAAGTACACCCTGTATATGCCCCATCCTTTTCGTTTCCTTTTTTAAGCTCTTCTGCAACTCTGCGTGAATTCTCAACGAAAACATTCCATCTCTTGGAGGAAACCCGCCACTATACGGAGAAGAAACCGCAGTAGCCGCATTAATTAGTGTGTATATTAACTACATAGGTAGGTAGGTACATGGAACACGAATACGGCGGCGGGATCGATGCACAAGTGTAGGGCTGTGTACTTCTCTGCGAGATGTCTTTTCTGCCTTTCATCATAATGCGACCATAGGTAGCTTTTTCCTTGCCATTAGCATTGTTAATGTGTTACATAATAAAACGAATACACAAAGGACATGGCGTGTATAGCGTTAGCGTTGATCCTTGTAACACGCGCAACTCTTTAGAGCTCTAGGTACTTAATAAGGCAGGCACCCGCACGTAGCAAATCTTGTTAAGCATTCATGACCATCGAACTAAAAAGAAAGTATTGTTGCCGCATTGCCACCCACGTCCCCTTCACTCCCGTCACCCTACGTCGAAGCACCGTATTTTCTCTTCTCGACGAAATTTATGCTAATCCTTTAGACTCCTAAATGTAAGTTTCCTGATTTATGAAAACAAAACCGCAAGTGTTAATTCTCTTCAAATCAAAATATATTACGCTCGAATCAACCGCAAAGCATATCTTTGATAAGCGCCCGAGAATATCGAGGTTTAACTCTGTAACTCTGTTTCTTCGGTCGGGAGCGTTCCTCTTCCTTTCGCGGCGCTGTTTGATTACGTTATATTTTGGTTAAACGACCAGTTCGGGAATAGAACAAGAGTAATAGATTAGGTTATCTTGCCTTTTTGATTGAGGGTGTAATTTTTTTCTCACTGTTTATCACGTTGGTTTGTTCGAATTACGAGGTAAATTTTAGTCGAGAGTTTGATTAAAATTTTAGCAGGCGAAAGGAGTAATTCTTTTTCCCAACATGTGGGTACTTTCACAAAATAAAAAAATTGTAATCTTTTAATTTCTTAATTATTATTAGGTATGACTTTTTATAAAGAAAAATCAAAAATCAAAAATTGAAAAAAAAAAAAAAAAAAAAAAAAAAAAAAACTATAACAAGCATTTTTCATGGGGAAAAAATCTAGAAAAACGCACAGGAGAAAATTCAACAAAAAAAAAGACCAATGAACAAAAATTCTGAAATTTTTTGGAATAAAAAATTTCACAATTTTTTCAAGTAAGTTCAGATACAATTTTTTCCAAATTTTTTGGAGAAGAAATCCTTTACTTTTTTCTTTAAAAAAACTCAATGTAAAAAATATAGAAAGGTATTTTTTGGAGGAGAAAAAGGGTACCTATGTTTTTCTATTTTCATTAGAAAGATTACCTTTTAATTTTTTTGGGGGAATTTTCTAAAATGTTAAAATTTTTGTTCAGAATATTTTCTTAATTTTTTTCCAATTTTTCAAAAAATTACAGTGATTTTTTTTTCTTTTTTTTTACAGAAATTCTTTTCAACAACTTATTAGCTTTACTCATTAAAAATTCCACTTAGTCTTGTACTTACCTAATTTATTTTCAAGGATTCATTTAAATCAAAATTTAAAAAAATTTGTTTTTTGCAATTTTTTATGAAAAAAAAACTAGAAAAAATTGGCAGAAAAAATTCAATTGAAAAATGATATGTAATTAAAACTAGAAAAACTACCGACCTATTTAGTTTTTATTTGAAATTTGTTTTTAGAATTTTATTTTTTCAGCAATTTTTTTGATTTTTTAAAAAATTTTCAAATCAAAATTTTCAATTGTAATTTTTAATATTTTTTTGGTCTAGAAAATTTTTAGAAAAAAAAAGAAAAAATGAAAAATATAATATAGTGAGTTTTTTTGAAATTTTTCTTAAAATTTAATTTCCATAAGATTTTCAAAAATAGGTTTCTTTTTACAATTTTTTTGCATTTCTCTTATTGGTTTTTCAAAAAATTGTGACTCATTTCTCATCACAAGTTTTCTGAATGTTGCAATGAAATTTTAATTTCAATTTTTTTTTTTAATTTTACCTGCATTTTTTATAAAAATAGTTAAAAACAGAAGATAAAAAGAAGCATCAAAAATAAGATTTTTAAAAAGCGATTTGAGAGAAATAAAATGTAGAAAAAATTCAAATAAGCATAAATCAAATTTGTCTCTTGCAAAATTTGTTCCCATACTCTCATTTTTTCATGTTTTTTTTTTCAATTTTTTCCTGCATTTCTCTTGTTGTTGTTGTATTTATTTATTCATACTAATTTTTCGTGGTATTTTCTGTAATTTTTTCAAAAATGTAATCTCATATTCATTAATTTTTACCAAAAATTTATTCATCAAACATTTTATTTTTTTAATTTTAAGAAAAAATGGAATAAATTTCAAAAACTTCCTTCAATTGCAATCACAAAAATTAAAATTTAAAAAAAAATTGGTGAAGTTTTTTTTCTTTTTTGAAATACTATAGCCAGAATTTTTAGAAAAATTGAATTTTAAATTCGTTCGTAATAAAACTAATTTTTAAATATTATCTTGTAAAAAAAAAAAAAACAGAAATAATCATTTTAACGGCATAGGTAATTTCAATTTTATTTCTCTCCAAGTTTCATAATAAAAACTGTTTCCGTTTCAAATTTTTTTTGCATTTTTGTTGTTGTTGTTAATGTTAGCTATTGTTGTTTTTAATTGTACCCAATACCTAATTTTTCATCATATTTTTTTGGAAGTTTTCTGTAATTTATTCATCTATCTAGGTAAGTATTTTTGTTTCTACATATTTTCATCTTTATTATTTTTTTAAACAAAATTAAAAATTTCAAAAACCATCTGAAATATAGATAAAACTAGAAATAGATAATAATTTCAAGAAATACTCAGTCAATTTTATTGATTGAAAAAAAAAAAAATAGGAAAAATTGCAGGAAGAAATTTTTAAAAAATTAAAGAAGAAATTCTCATTTAAGATTTTTTTTTTAAATTTAATTTTTTGGAATTAGTTCTTTTTGATTTTTTTGCATTACTCTTTTTTCTGTTCTTTGTTTTTTCAAAATTGTCATTTTTCGTCATAATTTTATTTTTCTTGGAAGGATTTTGGAGTTATTTCAAAAATTTACTCAGGTAAAATCAAAAATAACAATTGAATTCTATTTCAAATAGAAAAAATTTCAAGAAAAAAATTCACAAAGAAATTCTGTTTGATTTTTTTTTAAAATTCATTTTTGAATTTTTTTTCTCCAGTTTTCTCTAAGATTTAAAAAATAATCGTTATTGATTAATAAGTTCAAAAATGATTATTTTAAAATTTCCCTCGATTCCAAATTCTTATAAAAATATCATTGAATTTTTCATTGATGTGAGTAATATTTTAAAATGGTTTGAGACAAAAATTCCAAACAAAATAATTTCAAAAAATAACCACAACTCCTACAATTACCCATCTATTCTTCCGAGCATAGAAGGAGGAAACGTGGTCGCCACTTCATCAAGCTCTCTTCTCATTTCTATTCAAGTATACACTCAAACCCAGCAGACTTCACACGTACCTACACAAAGGCCATCATCATCGTCGTCATCGTCGCAAACCACACATACCCATTACAGTACATACACGTTAATCAATCAACAATCAAGTACTCACTTCCAAGCCAAGCCAAATACAATTAGAGCGCCGGCCAACAATAGAGCTGAACAGATGACCAATATTGTTAAAGTCGGTAAGGCTGGATTACTGTGGTATCCTGCGTCTATCACCTGAAACAAACCAAAATGCACAGATTAGCATTATTCTATAAAAGAGAGATGAAAAATTCGCAGTATAATTTTTATTTCATATGAATAGTTATTCACCCCATTTTGGAGAAATGGAGATATCATTTTCACTGCGGAAAAAAAAGAGAACTATTCGAATATTCGTAAATCAAATTTTCTACTCGCAAAAATCTCAAGTCCACGTTATAAATAAGTTATACACGGTCAAATAAGTACCTCACCATCATCGGTATCACCTTCGATGTATCTATCTACGCGAGTAAAGCAAAAAAGGGTACACCTTGGGATGTGAAAATAAGCGAACTTAATCCTTTCAGCGGTCATTCAGACGAGCATTAGGATTACGAATGAAATCCAATCCTTACACGTTAAAAGTGACCGATACGATGCGATGGTCCTGCGAGTAACTCGCAGGAGCTGGCACGTCGCTTATTTTATCCACGTATCGGAGAAAATTCTATAAACATTTTATCGAAAGCTAATACCCCGTAAAAGTGGCGAATTTTTCGCAGCAGTTCGCCTGCTCACTTCGCTTCCTCCTCTTCCCATGTCGGTGTCTGTGGTACTTCGAACCTTCTCGGAATAATTAAACAAGTAAAGGGTCGCCATTTTTACCTTATATTCCGACTGCATCGGCAAGGCGATAAACCCCTCTCGTTATTAATAACATTATAATACTCGGCCCAAAATAAAATTCCAAAAAACTCACGTAAAAGTAGATACTTTGCATGCGAAACACGAACTTTATATACTCATTCTTTTTTTTTTTTTTTTACAACTTCGCTAGCCTCTCTTTAATACCTTTGTACATTCCGAAGAGAGCTTTTTCCTCGTCCACTGCTGCGTTTTTTTCTCTTTTTTTCTTTTAATCGTTACAGACAATACCGAATTTCCATCCACGACTATAATTAGTCGACGAAAAATTCAACGAGCGAAGAGGCCAAAGTAAATCCAAAGTGGAGTTTTGAATAACGACGAATACAAAAAATTAGCCACTCGAATATCCCAGGTAGCTACGGAGCAGGAAGGAAAGAAAAACCAATTAGCCTTTATAGACTTTTATTTTTATTGTTCGTTGTTAGTATTATATAGATCATATCTTTACGTTATATTCCCCGGCACTTGTATTTTATTTTTTTCTAATGCTAATAAATTTTTATTTTCCTTTCAAAACCGTTCTGAATCCTATACAGATACTCGTATATTCATACCTGGTTTAATAGCGTTCGCTTGTATTAGTATCAAAAAAGTACCAGGTTTGAAGAAGAAAAAAAAAAGGTCTAATTATTGTTCGATTTTTATTAATGATGTTTTTCCTTATCTTTATCCTCGATTACGCCCTTTACTACTGTTTATAAGTACCTTTGGCGTCATTTTTTTCTAGTCCAATTACCAACCCTGGTTTGGAGTAATCTATCTTGTCAAATTTTGATAAAAGGGCTGGAGAATGATTTTATTCTGATTTTGTAATGACAATAACGATTTAATCGATCAAAAAAAAAAAAAAATGAGAAATTTTGGCAAAAAAGAACGATGTATGTACTTGTAAAAATGAAATGTTTTACAATAACGATTTAATCGATCAAAAAAATTAAATTAAATAATGAGAAATTTTGGCGAGAAAGAACGATGTAGGTACTTAATTGTGAAAATGAAATGTTTTATTTTTTTTTCAAACATATTTTAGTGTTTGATTTTTTTGGCATATTTTTTCTACCAAAATGATTTTTTTGATTTGTTTTTGAAGTGAACTCATCTTAAAATTGTTTTGAACAATTTTCCGAACATTTTAGCGTAGAAGTATGTGCTTTTACGATGACCTAAATGGAAAAAACTATAAACCAAAATCCGACAGATTTTTTAGACACCAAATTGAGTTAGGTAGGTTTGGATGAATGACTTTTAGGTATTATGTCAGACATAAAAATACTTGCATTTTTTTTTTTAATTTAATGACTTTTAGAGATCTTGTCAAACATTCAAAAACTAATTAAATTTTAATTTTTTTTTGGACAACTTGAAAAAATTAGAATTAAAAAAAAATTTGATGAATTTCAGACATTTTTAAACTTATACAATTTTTGAATTTTTTTGTCAGATATTAAAAAAATTTAATGACTTCTAGACATTTTGCCAGACATTCTGAAACTTATGAAATTTCTAAAAAAATTTGAACGATTTGAAAGAATTAGAATTTTTTTCAACTGATGAATTTTAGACATTTTGAAACTTATAAAATATTTTAATTTTTTTGTCAGATACTGAGATAATAAAAAAATTCAATTTTAAAAAAAATATTTAATGACTTTTCAGACATTTTGTCAAATATTCTGAATCTTATCAAATTTTTTATTTTTTTTAGACAATTAATACCTATGAATTTTTTTAAAAATTTTATGAATTTCAGACGTTTTGTCAGATATTTTAAAACTTGGAAATTTTTTGAACTTTTTTGTCAAATTTTAATTTTTTTGAATAATTTAATTACTTAAGACATTTTGTCAAACATTCTAAAACTTATGAAATTTTTCATTTTTTTTGACGACTTGTTAAAAATTATAAAATTTTGGAATTTTTTGTCAGATATCAAAAAAATTTAATGATTTTCAGACATTTTGTTAAACATTCTAAAACTTAAGAAATTTTTGATTTCTTTTGGACGATTTGAAAAAATTATAAAATTTTTTGAATTTTTTGTCAGATATTGAAAAATGAAAAATTTTATTACTTTTAAATATTTTGTCAAATATTCTGAAACTTATAAAATTTTTGAATTTTTTGTCAGATATTAAAAAATTTAATGATTTTCAAACATTTTGTCAAACATTCTGAATTTATTAAATTTTTGAATTTTTTTGGAAGACTTGAAAAATTTGGAATTTCTTTTTAAATTTGATGAATTTAAGACATTTTATCAGATATTTTGAAACTTATGAATTTTTTGTCAGATAATAAAAAAAATTGTAATTTTAAAAAAAATTGATGACTTTTAGACATTTTCTCAGACTTTCTGAAACTTATAAAAATTTTAAATTTTATGGATGACTTTTATAAAAAAAATTGAATTTTTTAAAAAATTTGATCATTTTTAGACAATTTGTCAGACATTCTGAAACAAAGAATTTTGAAGGTTTTTTTTGTTAGACATTAGAAAAATTGCAAAATTTTTAAAAAGTTTTATCAACTTTTCAATATTTTTAAAACATTTTTTCAATTTTCTTATTTTACATTTCCATGGAAATTAATTTTTTTAATACCTACTTTAAATTTTTTTTTGCAAGACATAAAAAACTTGGATTTTTTTTGTTGAAAATTTAAAGAAAAAAATCAAAGTAATTGAGCTTTATTGAAATATTTAATTATTTTTTTTAAATAAAAAATGATTGAAATAAACTTAACAAGATAAACTCGAAGTCGGAAGTCGAACCTCAACATACCTATAGAATAATAATTTTCCCCTTCAAATTTCTGTATCGGTGAACTTATTACACGCGTGTGTTTCAATGGTTGTATCATCAGATACAAAGGCAATTCAAGCGAATTACAATCGAACAAAAAAACGATCTTCAATTGCATTAAAATCTTACAAAATCTAGTCGTGATTGAAAATTTACTTTTTTTTTTTGCTCAAGTTATTTTATATTTTCTTGTTCTGCAGCATTTATCGTGGTTTTATGATTCTACTCATTTGCTATTTTCCATTAACCACAAGACGATTGTATGCACAAAATTTAATTTATGACGTAAAATACCACCACCCCTCCCAAATTCTCCTCCCTCCTGGAAACACGAGACCGAATAAAAATGGCGCCCAAAGTGGGTGCTGCGATTGCGAATGATACACCCAAGCGCAGACTTTTAAAAAGTAGAAATCTCATTTCGTCGTGTTTATTTAATTATATAAAATACGTGAGCTTTCCTCCACCCTCCGCCCTCAACACAACCACTAGTCGTCGCCCCCAATTCGTTTATACTAAAAACTTGAAAAATGACTCGCAATGACTATACGTTCTTTTTTGGAGTATTCATTTATTTCGATCGTTTTCCTCCTTTTTGTAGCTTTTTTTCTTCTCCATTTTTCGGCAGTGTGCTTCTGTATTTACTTTACGTACTGCTGGCTCTTTTTTTCTGCGATTTTCTTAAATCTTTCATCTTTTTATTATATCACTGCGTATTTACCTTTTAACGCGGCGTTGTTTAGTTTAACGGGCGAATTAATCGGTTGGATTGAATGGCGGGTTGAATTTTGCACGAAATCGATAACTCTTAAGAAGTCAAATGAGCGTAGATTTTGTCGATTGAGTAATTGAGTATGATTTCTATGAGCCGCTCGGTCTTATGAAAGTCTTACTCGTATTTGACCGGTGCAAATTTACAAGGAGGGTTCAAAAGATGGCGAATTTACTCTTTCAAGTCGTTTCAGTTTAATGGCGTTGAAGAGTGCTTGAGCTAGGAGAGGCGAATATCATAGGCAAAAATACCAGAGTAGGTGAGGGTTGAAATTTTGGCGATTTTCGCTTTAAAGAAAACAAAAGAGTAAAAAAAATTAGGGTGGTTGAATGGAATTCGAGGTTTTAGTTTACATTCTAAGAACGAAAATCAATTAATTACAGTGCTCGGAAGTAGTCATTTTTTTCACTGTTTTTTTCATTAATTCGTTATCATTATTTTTTCGATTTTTTGGTTGGTTTGAATAAATTAATAGGAAATTTAGTTTCACGTAAAAATTTGATAAAATAAGAGTAAAAGAAATAACTTCCAAACCACATTACAAAAAATAAATAAATAAAATAAAAATATAAAAAAATTTACGAAATTCTCCAATAATTTAAAAAATCTTATCTAACTAAAAAAAAAAATCCTCAACAAATCTTTTTAAAAAAAATTTTAAAAATTATAAAAGCATGTTGTTTAAGTACTCAGGAAAAGAAGATGAAAAAATTTCAAAATTAAAATATGGTAGAGTGAAAAATTTAGGTAGTAACAGAAAAGAGATCTTAAGAAAATACTAATACCAAATACTTGAAAAAATTTTTTGTGAAAAAAATTATTAAAAAAAATCATTTACTTCAAAAAATTGCGATTTTAAAATATTTTTAAAAATTGTTCTCTCTCAAAAAAAAAATAAAATAAAAAAATAAAAAATAGAAAAAATTTTGAGTAAAAGAAAAGAAACCTCTGTGGAAAAAATTGCCTTCAAAAATAATAAAAATATAATTCAGTTTTAGCAATGACCTCTTTTTTCTTTATTTTATCCATTATTTTTTTCACTTTTTCAGAAAAAAAAACAAAAAAACTAGGTATTCTACTATTCTTACGGAGTAAAAAGATCTTTCATTTTTTTTTAAATAGAAAAATTTCAATTTTTTTGGAATAAAGAAATTTTATGATTGTTTTAGAATAAAAAATTTCTTCAGAACAAAAATATTTTTGAAATTTTAGGAAATTTTAAATTTTTCCAAACAAACATTTTAAAAATGTTTTTTGAAATAAAAAAAATACCTATGTCAACTTTTTTTGAAAAAAAAGTATCCATCAGATTCTTTATTTTTTTCAAAAAATGAAATTCTTACATTTTGTAATCCAAAATTCTCAATTTTTTGGGTTGAAAAAAATTATCAATTTTTTGGAACAAGAAATGTTTCCAATTCTGGAAAAAATCTCCACTAGCTTTTTCAAAGAAACAATTTCTCATTTTTTTTGAAGTTGGTAGAAAAAATCCTGAATTTCCTGTACCTACTTAGGGGAAATTTTAAAAATATTTTTGGAATGAAAAATTTATTTAGGTAGCTATTAATTTTCTATCAAATGAATTTTTTCATTTTTTCCCAAAAAAAAAGAAGATCTTTCACTTTATTTAAAATTCTAAATTTTTTGAAAAAAAAGAAATTTCATGATTTTTTTGGAATGAAAACATTTCCCATTTTTTGGAAGAAAAAAGTAAGTATCATCAATCAGTTTTTTTTTCAACCACTTTTTGGAACAAAAAATTCTCAGTTCTTTGGGTTGAAATTTTTTTTCAATTTTTTGGAAGAAAAATCTTCATTTTTCCGAAGAAACAATTTCTCGACCTTTTTGGAGTAATTTTTTGGAATGAAAAATTTGACAGTTTTTTGGTTGTAGAAATGTTTTATTTTTTTCAGAATTTTTTTTTTTTTTGTTTGTTTGGGAAAAAATTGTTCAATTTTTTTGAAATTTGACAAAATGATGGATAATTTCAACCAATCAAACTCGATCTAAGTTTCAACCAATAAAAAGAAAACTAGCTGGACGTTTTCCTCAAAATTTCGCTATAGACTGGGTATACTTTGAAGAGCTCCCAGAAAAATTTTCGTCCAAATCAATTGATTAGCAAGTGAGTAGCTGAGGGAGTACGTGATCACTGATCATCAAAATTAAATCGGAGAGTTTCCTGCTTCCCAAATACCTCAATTTGTTGACTTTTCTATTTGAAAAAAAAATGAGTTTTAAAAATATTTTTTAAAATTAAAATTGTTTTGATAAATTTTTTTAAAACTTTTTTATGATTTTCATTTTTTTTCAAGTTTTGAATTTTTTTATGTATTTTTCTTAAATTTTTAAATTTTTATAATTTCTCAAGTTAACTTAATTATATTTTTCATTATTATTTTATTTTTTACTAATTATATTTAATCAGATTCAGAATTTTCAAACTTTTCCCAATCTAATTTTTTTTTCTCTAAGAATTTTTCAAAATCTTGAGTAATTTTTTGAATTTTCAAATATTTTAGTTTCTACACATTTTATTTGACCTACTCAAATTTTTTTATTCAAAATTTTTTCAACTTTAAATTTTTATATTTTTTTGAATTCTTTTTAAAAATTCTTGATTGCCTAATTTCTTCAAAATGATTAAGGTTTATTGATGTATTCGCTTCACTGGGCACCTCGAAGTGGCTCAATTTCGCCCATTGTCGAAAAATATGCTTTGAATGATTATCGCTGTCGAGAAATAATTGTTTTGTTTCGCCATTGTACGTAATATGCTTTACAACGGAATATAAAAGACAAGGTAAATATTTTACTGGAAAATTCTGCACTGATGAATTTTGATCATTCTTTTAAATTCTTCAGTTCGCCAGTATCGAATTTTTCGCAGTCAATCGTTTGCATCTGGTCAGTAGACTTGTCCGAAAAAAAGGAACAAAAACAACACGCCGAATCTCCAACAAAATATATCCAACGCCAAAATCGTCCTCTTCTCGACGATCGAGCTTTTGTCGCACTCGGATAATTAGACTTACACTTGTCGCTTTCCATACACGTAAACAAATCGCAAACAAAACTCAATGGTACGTATTTTAAAGGTTCAGTGGTAAAGCTGGCGTTCAAAATTGACACGCTATTTCGGTTCAGACAACCGGCAATTAGTTTCTATATACGTACGGACGTCGAAAGGGTATATTCATTAAGAGTTTTCCTATACACTATGATACGGCAGCCAGTGCAAAAGGGATGCAGAAATATTTACCCTGGACCCGGATATCCTTCAAATGGACCAAAAACGAAAAGCCAATCATGTTGTCGATTTATTACCGCCCATTTTCTATACGTGTACCTGTATAACAAACGCTGCATACGCTAAACCATCAATTACGCTGACCCGAAAGCGTTTTTAAAACATACCCTATGTACCCCCTTTTAATGGACGCCATATGTATTTCCCAAAAGGATTTTTTTTTTTTTTTTTTTTTTTGGTAATATTCCGCACGACTAATTACTCGTATCGTCTCGTAAAACGCGAGTAAAAAAGGAACAGAAAAAACAGGGCAAAAAGCACGAGTTCTTTATAAAGTACAAAATTCCACCCGGGTTAAACTACAGGTAGCGAGTAGTACTTCTACTTAAACGGATATTTTATTAGCAGTAAAATCTCGACGATGAAACGAGAAAGCGAAAATTTCACCAATGAAAATATACATTCTATCTCGCGAATTACCCATTTTCGCTGCATAAAAACATCACCGACAAAGAACAAAAAAAAAAAAAAAAAAAGTTTTTAAAAAAATAAGTAAAAGTAATTTAAAACGAATTCTTATACTATACAAAAGTATAAGCTGCATTATAAAACTTTGCTCCCAAAAACCTGTTAGCGGGCGAAGAAAAAAATAAAATCAAGAAAAAAACGTACAAAACTATACAAGAAATTACGAACAATAAAAAAGTCGAACAAACTTTGCAAACTTTTAAACGTTTTTTAAAAGTTGTTTTAGTAATGAGTGTTTCAACGTAACGGTTTGTTGTTTTTTTCTCCCTTATTCGCAATGTCAAATGCAATGTTACATATTAAAAGTACTGAAAAATTGTTATTTTTCAAAAAAATTCGCAAGAAGAGGCGAATAACTAAAAGAGCTTTAGCTATAACTTGCTTTACTTTTATAAGAGAATTTCGTAATTTTTTTCTTTTGCTTTTTGATTTCTCTTCCCGCGGTGAAATATCAAGAGATAGAAATACCTACGTAGTTTTTTCTTTGAGTGTTTGAAACGATGAAATAAATAATATTGCAAGTAAAAACTTCCCATTTCGATTTGTGTTTTCTCGTGTTTCGAGTTTAAAATAGGTATTTAAATTCTATTTGTCAATAAAAACAGCGTTTGTTCGGGTGAGTTTTCAAAGCAGCACAAATTTTCAGATCTTCTTTGCTGACATAGAATCAACCCCCCCCCCCCGCCCACTGCAAAATCCATGCTATAAAAAATTGAAACAAAAAATCATAATTTTGTAGGTCTAGGTACTTATAGAAAATTTGAAGAAAAAAAAATTGAAAATTTGTCATCAAAACAATTTTTTTAACATATGCAACTAAAAACTGAAAAAATGATTATTATTTTCAACAAAATCGTTTTTGGCTAAATAAAAAATAAATAAATAAAATAAGGATTTCTGAACAGGATTTTGAAAATCAGGTTTGAATTAAATCCAGAAAAATTTATAATAAAATTAGGTTTCAGATAAGATTAAGAAAAATTAATTTCTGACTAAAATTGAGAAAAAATTTTTTTGGACAAAATTTCGAAATTTAGTTTTGAACAAAATTCATAAAATTTCATTTATTTCTGAACGAAATAAGATTTCAATTGAAAATAGAAAAAATTCGTTTCTAGACAAAATTTAGAAAAAATGGCTTCAAGGATTTCTGAATAAAACGTGGAATAATTCTTTTCTGATCAACATTATTTTCATAAATCAGCATTTAAAAAAATTCAGGAAAAAATTATTTTAAAATGAAATTCGGTTTCGAATGAAATTTAGAAAAATTTGATTCTGGCAAAATTTAAAAAAAAATGTTTTCTGAATAAAATTTCAAAAATCAGTTTTGAATGAAATTTAGAAAAATTTATTTCAGAATGAAATTTCGTTTCAAATTAATATTTATTGAGAGAAATTATATTGGGTAAAATTTAAAAAAATTGTTTTCTGAACATTTCGAAAATCAGTTTTGAAAAAAAATCAGAAAAATTAATTTCTGAATGAAACTAATTTTAAATAAAATTGAGAAAAATTGTCTCCTGTTGAAAAAAAAAGTTTTCTGAATAAAATTCAGGACAAATCAATTTTGAATAAAATTAAGAAAAAATAATTTCTTGATAAAATTAAGATTTATTTTTTTTAATTTAAAAAATCATATTTCATTCAGGATGGAAAACATGCTTTTGAGTGAAATTTGTATTAAGGATTCATCCTGAACAAAATTCACAAAAATTGGTCAGTAAACAATATATTTAAAAATATGTCCTTTCCAGACAAAATTCACACGCTGCCTTGAGATCTGAGCTATCGATTGAGCTTGAGGAATGGACCAGTGGGTAGATACAGACAGCAGATGCAAAGTGGGATTATCATTAACTACTTAGGCGTTTTTGCATTAATGTCTGCTGCATACAAAGTCTAACGTATGTACATTTGTGCACGGGTTAGCGCTAGCCATGTAAAAACTTTAATAATATTAACGTATTGATGGAAAATCCCTCTCTTTTATCATTTTTGTTTTTCAATACAAAACCCGTATCGGCGGTCTAATGTAATTAAATGGCACAAGAAAGCACTTAATAGGGTTCCATGGTTAATCTGCTGCTCTGCTTTCTCTTGCGGAGAAAGAGATACTTACAAAGTCGCCCTTACACTTTTCGGTCGAGTCGATAAAGGATTTATTTTTCTCTTCTTTCAATAAAGATACTATGCTTTTAATCACTGTAATGCGTAGCCGAATTCTACTCTTTTAATGTTATCTGCGTTTTTTTCTTCTTTTTTTTTTCAGGGCTTTCATTCATACACATATACAGGGTGTTTCGCAGCGGATGTAGTTCCTTTCACCAGGTGGATAGGCAACCCTAAAGTAAGAAAACCTACCTTGAAAATTGAAGTGCAAGGCAAAATGAAATCATAGAGAAAAAGTAATTTTAGGTTGGGTAAATGGATAATACTAAAGAAAATAAAGTTTTTGGTGTGCTAGTGAAAAGTAGTGTAGTGAAAAGTACTTTTCTTTTCATGAAAAGTCGAAAAGAAAAGTTTATCGGTGAAAAGTACTTTTATTTTTTTTGAAAAACACTTTTCTTTTTTTTTGAAAAGTACTTTTCTTTTCATGAAAAGCTGAAAAGAACAGTATATCGGTGAAAAGTACTTTTCTTTTCATGAAAAGTCGAAAAGAAAAGTTTATCGGTGAAAAGTACTTTTATTTTTTTTGAAAAACACTTTTCTTTTTTTTGAAAAGTACTTTTCTTTTCATGAAAAGCTGAAAAGAACAGTATATCGGTGAAAAGTACTTTTCTTTCCATGAAAAGTTAAAAAGGAAAGCTCATCGATGAAAAGTACTTTTCAAAAATACAAAAAATCGAGTGATATATCAATTTACTCGTCACAGTGTGCTGATGAAATTTATAAAGTCAAATACCTAGTTATTACATGATATATTCAAGTATACCATGTGATCAGTGACAGAGCTCAGAAATAAACATAGGTAGGTGAGTTTTCCTGATTAAGAAACTGAAGTACGTTTTGAATTATTTTAAAAGCAAATTTAGTAAATTTTTATTTCAAATTTGATTTGTTTTCATGCATTCAAAGGCGCATGGGAAAAGGTACCTAATAATCAGAAGTGAAATTTTACAGAAGAAGAATTACAATTTTTTTGTCATCTCTCCTACATTTGGTCAAAAAAGTGAGGAAAAAATTGATAATTTTTTTGAAATTTTGAATTTTGACCTCGTTGTTTCAACATTTTTTAAAATACTTGTACAGCTCTGAAACTGATTCATTATTTGATTCGTAAGAATTTTTTAAATAAATAATTTCAACTGATAAAATGAAATCCAAATTTGGTTGCTTGGTATCTTTTCCCACGTGCTCGGTGCTCTCACATTTGTATCCTTCCTTTGTCATTTTATACAGGGCATTATCATCTTGAAGTTATCGAAAACAGCTTTTAAAACGATACCTCACAGGTCACAAGACAGCCTTTTCGAAACTTTTCACACCTTTCAGTGACTGTTCAACTTTACTTTTCAACTTCATTTTTCATCAAAGTATACTTTTAATTAAAAGTGGCCACTAGTTAGAAGCTGAAATGATCCTGGGTACTAATGAGACATGAAAATTGCAAAACTATGTTATGACAAAGCATGGAGTGAATGTTACTTTTTGTTTGAGAGACGCAGAAAAAGTTATGTGATGGATTTGTCTATCTTTGAAAATTAAGGAGCTGTAAAGCTTTGAAAATCTTTTTCAAAGTTTGAGGAAGTTCTGTGCCTTGATTTTCAAAGGTAGACAAAAAATGTCAAAAACAGAAAAAAACATTTTTTTCAGTACCTAGTTTTCATAGGGTGGAGCGAAAATCAAAAATTTTCGATTTTCAAAATGTAATACCGCGAAAAAGTTGCGTCTTGGGGATACATGAAAAACAAAACAAAAATTTTTCAACTCGAATAATATCTTCCGATCGCGCCAGAGCCCTCAAATTTTTAAAAATTTACAAAAAATCAAAATTTGAAAAAAAAAAATCCAAAATTTACAGAATGGGTTTTATGTCTTTGGTTGGCAAGTATTATCATCGTTATTAATATTTTTTGAAAAAAAACCAGAATTCATCAGATCATCGCATTTATGAAACATTAAAAAATTGCCATATTTTACGTTTTTTTTTTTAAATTGAAAAAAATGGATTAAAAATTGGAAAAAAATTTTTGTTATTAAAATGTGTTTAACATACACAGTTTCGCCCAAAAAGACAATTTACGACGATTTTCCATCTTGATCTTCATTTTTAGGAATCATCATTTTCTTCATTTTTTTCAATTTTTCGTAGTTTTTGAAAAAATTTTAAGGGTACAAAAAAGAAGAAAAATCACTGTAAATTGTTTTTTTGAATTCCAATTTTTTTTCCAATTTTTAATTTTTTTTTCAATTAAAAAAAAAAAAAAAAAAAAAAAAAAAAACCTACCCGAGCAGCACACTCGATTGATAATATCGAAAGTTGAAACGTATCGATAAAAAATCGTTTAAAAATCTAAAGATGTTCTCACGATATGATACAGATTTAGCTGTACGATTTTATAGGCAAAAAATCTAAAAACTATCGAATTCGATAGTATTACGATTTTAGGACGATATTCGTCAACGATACTATCGACAAAGAATATTAAATTTATCGAATCCGATTTTCCACCGATTTTGTGCAGATATTTGAAACTATATTATCGACAAATAATCTGAAATTTCTCGAATTCGATTTTTTAACGATTTTGTGAAGATATTTAAAACTATATTATCGACAAATAATCTGAAATTTCTCGAATCCGATTTTCCACCGATTTTGTGCAGATATTTACAACTATATTATCGACAAATAATCTGAAATTTCTCGAATTCGATTTGTTAACGATTTTGTGAAGATATTTGAAACTATTCTATCGAAAAAGAATATTAAATTTATCGAATTCGATTTTTTAAAGATTTTGTGAAGATATTTAAAACTATATTATCGACACATTATATGAAATTTATCGACTTCGATATTTCAACGATTTTGTAACGATAGTTGTTGAAACTATATTGATTTTTTTCTAGTCAAAAAATACCTACTTTATATTCAAAATTGGATGGGAAGAAAGGGCCAAATCGAAATTTTTATAATAACCAAAATTAAATCCAGAATATTATTCTACAACTTTTGTTTGAAATGTTTTTTCAATTGGACCTCATCTCTAGCCTCTATTATTTTGCATTTACCTACTTACGTGTAACAGTAATATGCGAAATCAAAATTGAAAAAATTTTCAAACAAGTTATCTAGTTTTTTTGGTTTACTAGGTATTTTACTTGAAACCAGATCGTTGTTCTTAAATAAAATTTTACCAAGTTCAATACTACGATTACTATGTGAATACTTAGTATTTAAAATTGAACGGGAGGGAGGCGCCCAATCGAAAATTTTGTAATGACCAAAATTATTCTTAGAACTTTAAGCTACAACTTTTGTTTGAAAATTTTTTCAATTGGACCTCTCCTTCTCCTCCAATTTTGCATAATACTCCGTTGATACTTATTCAAAATTGGAGGAGCGGAAGAAAAAGGGGCCAATTTGAAAAAATTTTCAAACAAAAGTTGTAAATTAAGGTCCTAGAAATAATTTTAGTTATTATAAAAATTTCAATTGGACCCCTCCCTCTTCTCCAATTTTGCATAAGATGTTTGAATATTATAATCCAATTCGTATTATGCGAACGAACTCCGATGTTCGCAACAGACGCTTGTTTTGGTAGAAACTGCTGAATTTGGAACGAAATTCGCCAGCCTTAAGCGTAACTACGACTTCAAACTCGCCAGCCGGTCTTGAAAATGTGCGCGCGCATATACCCATATATGCTAAATTATCTACAAAAAATCGATAGAATATCGAAACTAGATAATCTACAAAAAATCGTAATACAAAATCGATAGAATATCGAAATTAAATCGAAATAAAAAATCGATAGAATATCGAAACTAAATCGAAATAAAAAATCGACAGAATATCGAATTCGATAAAGTGCCGCGTTAGTTCCGCATAAATCGTGTAATTATCTTTCGATTTATAGATAGGTTATCGATGAAGTATCTAACTATAATCTTGAGATTTTTAAAAGAAAAATCGTTCGATTTTATCGAAAGTTTATCTGTTGATGGATTTTGCCAACTATAATTCATCGATAATCTGTCGATATATCGAAAGATAATTTCACGATTTATGCGGAACTAACGCGACACTTTATCGAATTCGATATTCTGTCGATTTTTTATTTCGATAATTTGTCGAGTGTGCTGCTCGGGTTCTGTAACATTTTGGAATTTTTTTCAAATTTTGATTTTTTGCAAATTTTTTGCAAATTTGAGGATCGGAAGATATTATTTGATTTGAAAAATTTTTGTTTTGTTTTTCATGTATCCCCAAGACGCAACTTTTCCGCGGTATTACATTTTTAAAATCGAAATTTTTGATTTTCGCTCCACCCTAATATCCAAGTATCCAACCAAAACTTACATACCTACTTATTCTCAATTTCATTTTCCCTCAACTCTTCAATCTTCAAGATAGGCACCATGTTTATAAAACATTTTTTTGTTACTTATGGGTTGCCTATCCACCTTATAGAAGGGACCACATCAGCTACAAAACACCCTGTAGACATACCTAACGTACGCATCGAAAATACCCCCAAAAAAGGTCTTCTACCCAACCATCGTACGTCTATTTTACGATTCGTATACTTACAGTCATAACATCACAGCTTTCGTAATCCGCGATAGTAACTTCCGAACAATCTGCGACTTCCGATAGGAAAGGTGGTCTAGGCGGTGGCGGTATCTTAAACGGAGGTGGAGGCGGTCCAGGACAATCACATTCGTATTCCGGACTATCTAATTCCCAAAGGGCATGCAACGAGTTATCTGCTTCTCCGGCATCGTTGGCCGGCGATCCAATCTCCATAACCTGAAACAATATAAAATCAAACCTTCGGTTTAGACTTAAGTTACATACACACACAAGGCAAAAAAAAATAAGGCAAAAGTCATCCCAGGGACACCTACTTCGCCATCAAACGTGGTCATAAATACGCGAATGTAATCGTATTATAGCAATAAATAATTTTACAATAACTTGCACAGTGTACACGACGCCAATAGTACCCTCCCTTTCGTATTGCTCCGGATCATCCGGCTCTCTCTCGTTCGTTGATTTACGAGGATATTGCGCCATAACTACGTATATCCGACGTAATATGAGAGATTCTTCGATGAAATTAAATTTTACGACAACGTACCCTCTTATCGACTTTTAATTAATAAAAATTTCCGCCTTCTCGTTCTTCTCTTCTCGGCGTCTCTCGCTACAAGCGCCACGAGCAGCAGGTAAACAAACCTGTGCAAATGTCTTTTAATCGTTGTTCGCGAGAAATAGGAGCGAGTTTGCGATAAAATGGGATTCGTTTACTACCCTCTATTGCATTTACTCCTACTCATCGTGGCGCGCGCTGGCTTCTTGTAATGCAATATACCGTACACAAGTAACTTTCGCATTCGTAGTCGCAGTCGCAGCTACGACAAAAGTTAACATTGGGGTTCGCTAAGAAACTAAACGTTTTCTCTGCTATCTTTGCCTTTGATATATATATACGACGTTTTCTCATATAAAGCGAGGGTAAAAGTTAAGGGATTGTCAAAATATCCCAACCATTCGCGACCTTATACATAATAGCCAACCCTAGATTCGAACCTGGCATCGCAGAATTCGTTTCGCAAATGCCAAAAAAACCACCACCATTAAACTCTTCATCATCAATCAAACCCAAGGTGAACGATGCTTCAGAACGTGGCGTGGCATTGAGAAAAAAATCTATACCAATTATCACCCTCGCCAATTACAGAGTTTATCGTCCAATCGCTCGTGTCCGAATTAAAATCGCATTACAGATATACATTTTGAGAACCAACGCAGCGACAGCAGCGACTTACACAGCGTACAGGAAATCGGAAAGTTTCAAAGGGCAAAAGGCGAAATGCCAACGAAATATTTTCCGAACTTTAACACAAACGATGCCGAGAAGGCGAAAGTGATGGCGAAAATTCGCCTGAAATTCTCCATCTTTCTCGCAATCTCGTCGCAGTTCGTAGGTTTCGTCTTTCGATGGTAACCGGCTTATAGGTATACTTTGCTTTTGGCTTTTTCGCCTTCTGTTTCCGTCTCTTTCTTCGATTTGGTGTAGGAGGCTTTTCCCTCGTAGCATTTCATATATATAGAAGACACTCGTGTGTAGAGCGTAAAAGCGTTCATCTTTTGTCACATATCGAAAAACGCTACACACGAGCACACGTTTTTCAAATCTATTATCATTTTGTTAAAAGTGAATTAAATTTACACCGGGGTTGGAGCTAGAGTGGGATAATGTAGCGAGACGAAAGCGGCCGGAAGTTTTCCCCGAAATATCCCCTCCACTCTCCATCATACAAAATCAAATCTTTCGAATTTCCTCCTTTTTTCCATTAACGGAAGAAAGTTCTCGATCAATTTATAGGCTTACTATATTTTGTGGAATGTGGGCATTATATACTTTCTCTCTTTTTTCATATTGTCTTAAATTTAATTTTTAATGATTTTGAGCGAAAAGTCGTCGATTTTATTTTTTAATGGCAGGTATAAGGTATTTTTTCCTAAAACTTTTACTTTTTTTTTGGTTCTAACCTTCTTTTTTTTTCTTTTTTTTTCAGAAGAATTTTCTAATTTATTATTTTTCCTCCAAATGCATTGTAACAAAAAATACAGAAACTAGAAAAATGAGCAACATTTTCAAAAGTGGGATCCAAAGTCACTTCATTTTATGGGGAAAAAAATCAAAATTTTCACTCCACCTCCAACTCAATTTTAAATGGTACACCTTGGTTCTTAAAATTTCTCATAAAATGCAAAAACTAAAAAAAGGAGCAAAATATTGAAAATCAGAATTCCAAGTCATTCCATTTTATAAGGAAAATTTTCAATTTTTTTATTTCCTCTCCATAACTAAATTTTAGAGGTGCTTGACTGCTTATTGCCCATTTTGATTTTTTTCGTGTTAGCCCATCGAAATTATATCTTCCAAATGAGAAAATAATTCCCAATTCTAAATTTCTTTCCTAATAACTAAATTTGAAGTAAAAATAAGTAAATCTTATAAATGAGAAGCTCCAAGTTACCACTGAGAAAAATCAAAAAGGGTAAAATAGAAAATTGGGAATTATTTTCTCATAAAAAAGAAAAACATTGAAGGATCAGAATGAAAAAAAAAATCTAAACTTGGAAAATCTGCCAATTTTTTCAAAAATGTTGTCACTAAACTCCCCTTAAAATTCAGCAAGGTCATTTCTTTCTGATTTTACCTTGTGAAAAAATGCCATGATACCAACTTTGGCAACTTTCTTATAAAATAACCCCCCCCCCCCCCCCCCGGGAGGAAACAGTCAATTTCATTTTCTCATTTTTTTGCATAATTTCTCAATTATTTGTCGTCTAATTTTTTCGATGCATTGTTCAAAATTGAAACCAATTTTTTCTCCAATAATATCATTTTGTTTTTTTTTCAAGTTGAAAATTGAATTATAGGAAGGCTAATAAAAAATAGGGGAATTTTCAAATTATTTAATGCATTTTACAAAATTTGTCGACACCATTTTTTTCATTTTTTCGCCAATTTTTGTCGTTATTATTATTATTTTTTTATATTAAAAATTAAATTGTCTGTAGGGGACAGAATGATGTTCGAAAAGTGGAAATTTTTCAATCACATAAGACAGTTTTCAACTCTTTTTCCAAAATTTTCCTCAAAAATTGAATATTTGGCAGGGGTTTGAAAAATAAAGGAACCAATATCAAATTATTTAATGCGTTTTCCAAAATTTGTTGACACTATTTTTTTTTATTATTATTTTTTTTTTTTACTCTTTTTTAAACTTATTAACAACAAAAAAAAAATGAATTTTTGGCAGGGGTTTGAAAAGTGTGGTATTTCTTTAATTCATGCATTTTCCAGAATTAATTATAGTGGATACCAATTTTGTTCCTTCAATTTTTGTCGCTCAAAATTTTTTTTTTCATGATGAGAACCGAATTACGTTGGTTCGAAAACTATGGAATTTTTTAATTATCAAAAAATATATTATCCAAAATTTGGCGACAATTTAAAAAAAAAAAAATTATATCGTTTAAGACAAATTTTTTTGAGTTGAAAATTGAATTTTTTGCAGGGGTTTGAAAAATACAGATTTCTTTACGTAGCTAATGCATTTTCTAATAATTTGACGTCAATTTTTTCATTTTCACACAAGTTTTGTAATTTATCAAAATTTTTATGTTGAAAATTGAATTATTTATTTGGGGAGGGACAGGGCGGAAAATTTGAAAATTGAAAAATTTGGGGTTTTACACTTGAACAACTTTTCGTGTTCTTTAGCTTAATTTTCTATAAATAAAAAAAGAAGTCAATTTTAAAATTTGGTAAAAATTCAAAATTTGCGAAATTTCAGATGATTGATAAAATTTTAAAACTTAGTTACTCATGAATATTTCACAAAAAAAAAAAAAATTGAAATTATTCTTCTTAAAATATAGCTTGATTGTCATCAAATTTTTTTTTTTTTAAAATCTACCTAATAAAACTCAAAAATTGAGAAATTTCAGGTATGATAAAATTTTGAAATAGAAGAAATTTGGTCACTTCTAAATAAAATTTTGCGAATGAGAGAAATTTTCAAAAGGGCATTAATGACATGAGGTATCAAAATATTTCTTGGTAATGTCATTTCTTCACTTTTCATGTGAATTAAAAAAAAAAAATAACGAAAAGTGTTCCTAAAACTTTTTCTTGCTAATAACAAAAAATGAAAAAAGACAGAAAAATTCAGTTTTGAAAGCACACACACAAAAAAAATGATATTTTACAAGTAGGTATTTTCAAAAACAATTCCAAGAGTTTTTTTTTTTAATGAAAACAATTTTGAAACACATTATTTATCTTAATGAAAAATCTCAAAATTTCACAAAGAACCTCAATGATGAATAAATTGCAAAAAATCTCAAATCGATCAAATTATTTCGAATTTACAATGATTTAAAATTTACACTGACTTTCGAATTGGTACAAAAAATAAATTCAATTTTTCCAAAATATTTTTTCTTTCTGATCTAATTCTTCCAAAATATTTTTTTTCGAATTCAAGTTCTGAAAAATATTTCCCTCGATTTTACTTTATAAAAAAATATCCTTACTTTATGATTTACTTTTTTTTACGTCTTCCTTTCGAATCAACATACAAAATAATATATTTTCTTTTCTCAAAATTCCTTCATTCCTGCGTAAGTACACCAAACGCATCCGTCACTCGAACGAACATCTCAGCAGCAGCACACGCGGAATTAAATGGGCCCATAAATTACAAATTCCAAAAGATCATCATCATAGGTCGTTCATCAGAAAACGACGCGCACGAGATGCGTAGATATGTATACATAAGCATAGTGCACCGAGAAAAAAAGGAGACAAGAGTATCTACCTAAACGCTTTTGCAAAAGGCAACAGCAGCGAGCGACATTAAACGACATAAAGATAAGCAGACAAGAGTTTTGAGAAGAGCTTCTCTACGAAAAGCAGTTCGGTATTACACTATACAACTACACATTATACTTAATAGAAGAGTGTAAAAGCTAAACGAATGAGAGAGCTGGATGCTGTGTAGTGTGTACAGAGAGATGATCGGCTGTCGCGTCGCGTGTTCTGCCTTAATAAAGCTACACAACGACGAAGACGAACTGCTAATTTCGAAACCTTAAACGGCTCGTGAAAGATAAAAGCAAAGTTATGTTTATGGAATTTCGTCATCTTTAAAGGCATCCGAAGATAAGGTATTGCGTATTTAACATTTAAATACCTTAAATACCTTAAATGTTATCCTTTGGCGTGCATTTTAGTTGATTAAACAAACATAAAAATATTCTGACAGCAAGAAAAATTTTACACCGCGCAGGTGGCGTCCGTGGTGCTCGCATAGCGCATACCTTAGCGACATTTCTTCACTCTATAGAGATACCATCGAGCTTATACTCGAGTAAAAGGTATTTAATTAGCGTCGAAATACCAACAACGCGGGTAAATAAAAATTCAATCGAGCTTTCTCGCCAACATTAAAAGTGTACAGTAAAATGTCACCGAGGGTGCGTCATACTTTCTCAAAGAAAATGCGATAAAATGCACTATTATGGTATCACTTATTTTATTTTTATTTTTTTAATTTGAAATTGGAGGAGTAAACCGTTCACGTAGATTTTTTTTCAGATTTTTGAAACAAAATTAACTTTCCTCCCACCCAATTAATTTTACATTCAACACTCGTTCCCAAAAATAGCATTTTAAAAAATGTACCCGAGCAGCACACTCGACAAATTATCGAAATAAAAAATCGACAGAATATCGAATTCGATAAAGTGTCGCGTTAGTTCCGCATAAATCGTGAAATTATCTTTCGATATATCGACAGATTATCGATGAATTATAGTTGGCAAAATCCATCAACAGATAAACTTTCGATAAAATCGAACGATTTTTCTTTTAAAAATCTCAAGATTATAGTTAGATACTTCATCGATAACCTATCTATAAATCGAAAGATAATTACACGATTTATGCGGAACTAACGCGACACTTTATCGAATTCGATATTCTGTCGATTTTTTATTTCGATTTAGTTTCGATATTCTATCGATTTTTTATTTCGATTTAATTTCGATATTCTATCGATTTTTTGTAGATAATTGAGCATATATGGGTATATGCGCGCGCACATTTTCAAGACCGGCTGGCGAGTTTGAAGTCGTAGTTACGCTTAAGGCTGGCGAATTTCGTTCCAAATACAGCTTTTTCTACCAAAACAAGCGTCTGTTGCGAACATCGGAGTTCGTTCGCATAATACGAATTGGATTATAATATTCAAACATCTTATGCAAAATTGGAGAAGAGGGAGGGGTCCATTGAAATTTTTATAATAACTAAAATTATTTCTAGGACCTTAATTTACAACTTTTGTTTGAAAATTTTTTCAAATTGGCCCCTTTTTCCTCCGCTCCTCCAATTTTGAATAAGTATCAACGGAGTATTATGCAAAATTGGAGGAGAAGGAGAGGTCCAATTGAAAAAATTTTCAAACAAAAGTTGTAGCTTAAAGTTCTAAGAATAATTTTGGTCATTACAAAATTTTCGATTGGGCGCCTCCCTCCCGTTCAATTTTAAATACTAAGTATTCACATAGTAATCGTAGTATTGAACTTGGTAAAATTTTATTTAAGAACAACGATCTGGTTTCAAGTAAAATACCTAGTAAACCAAAAAAACTAGATAACTTGTTTGAAAATTTTTTCAATTTTGATTTCGCATATTACTGTTACACGTAAGTAGGTAAATGCAAAATAATAGAGGCTAGAGATGAGGTCCAATTGAAAAAACATTTCAAACAAAAGTTGTAGAATAATATTCTGGATTTAATTTTGGTTATTATAAAAATTTCGATTTGGCCCTTTCTTCCCATCCAATTTTGAATATAAAGTAGGTATTTTTTGACTAGAAAAAAATCAATATAGTTTCAACAACTATCGTTACAAAATCGTTGAAATATCGAAGCCGATAAATTTCATATAATGTGTCGATAATATAGTTTTAAATATCGTCACAAAATCGTTGAAAAATCGAATTCGAGAAATTTCATATAATCTGTCGATAATACAGTTTTAAATATCTTCACAAAATCGTTAACAAATCGAATTCGAGAAATTTCAGATTATTTGTCGATAATATAGTTGTAAATATCTTCACAAAATCATTAAAAAATCGAATTCGAGAAATTTCAGATTATTTGTCGATAATATAGTTGTAAATATCTTCACAAAATCGTTAAAAAATCGAATTCGAGAAATTTCAGATTACGTGTCGATAATATAGTTTCAAATATTTTCACAAAATCGTTAAAAAATCGAATTAGAGAAATTTCAGATTATTTGTCGATAATATAGTTCTAAATATCGTCACAAAATCGTTAAAAAATCGAATTCGAGAAATTTCAGATTATTTGTCGATAATATAGTTCTAAATATCGTCACAAAATCGTTGAAAAATCGAATTCGAGAAATTTCAGATTACGTGTCGATAATATAGTTTCAAATATCTGCACAAAATCGTTGAAAAATCGAATTCGAGAAATTTCAGATTACGTGTCGATAATATAGTTTCAAATATCTTCACAAAATCGGTGGAAAATCGGATTCGATAAATTTAATATTCTTTGTCGATAGTATCGTTGACGAATATCGTCCTAAAATCGTAATACTATCGAATTCGATAGTTTTTAGATTTTTTGCCTTTAAAATCGTACAGCTAAATCTGTATCATATCGTGAGAACATCTTTAGATTTTTAAACGATTTTTTATCGATACGTTTCAACTTTCGATATTATCGATCGAGTGTGCTGCTCGGGTAGACGGAATTTTGAAAAAAAAAGAGTTATTTCAAAGGTTTGAAAAATATTGATGAAAAAAATTACTTGCATCTTCCAAAATTTGTTGCCACCAATTTATTCATTTGTTTACCTACCAATTTTTGTAATTTGGATTTTTTTCAAATTTGAAATTAAATTATTGACAGGGGTTCGAAAAATGGGGAATTTTTTCAACGTCATACTTACCTAACTACAGCTTCCAGAATTTGTTGCCATCCATTTCTTAGTTACCTATATTACAAATTTTCGTCATTTAAATTTTTTGTAAATTAGAAATAGAATTATTGGCAGGGGTTCGAAAGATACAGAATTTTAAAAAATTTTCCAAAATTTATTGACATCAATTTTTCCTTTTTTTTACCAATTTTGATCACTAAGTTTTTTTTTACTTAATAAGTTGAAAATTAAGTTTCTGACAAGAGTTCAAAAATACACCTATGGAATTTTATTAAACCAGTGCATTTCCCAAAATTCGTCGACGTCAGTTTTGCAAACTTTTTTATAAAAAAATCTCTTGAGTTTTTTCCTCAAACTGCTTGAATTTTTTTTTTTCATTTTTTGATAGAAAAATCAACGTGAAAAAAATAGAAGAAAACAATTTTACAACGTTTTCAAATTGAAGAAAAAAATCATTTGAATTATTTTTTTTGGAGTACAGGTATAAGTACCAACCTAAAAAAATTCTCGAATTGCCAAAGAACAAACTGATTCAATTTTTGGAAAAATAGCTTACTTTTACAAAAGAAATACATTTTTTTGTTTCACATAAAAAAATCTTTTATACTTTTTGAAAAAAAATAAAACCCTTCAATTTTTTTGGGGAAAAAATCTATTATTTTGGAGAAAAAAAATCGATTTTAGCATAGTATACGTAATATGCTTTCACGATGACCAAACTCGAAAAAACGAGACCAAATTCCAACATCAGATTGGGTTAGGTTTGGTTACAGTACGAAAGACCTTTCGGTATTTGGTCAGAAATTAAAACACGGAATTTTTTTGGTGAACTTTAGACTTTTTGTCAGAAATTCTGAAACTTGGGAAAATTTTTAAAAAATTGATGACTTTCAATTTTAGACATTTTTCATTTTGGACAAACGACTTTTAGGTATTCTAAAACTTTAAAAAATTTTCAATTTCAATTTTTTTTTAAAATTTTTATGGAAATATTTTTTACGAAATTGACTTTTATTTTTAATTTTTTTTTTGATGACTTTTATTAGACATTTTATTAAATTTTTATATTTCCATGGAAATTGATTTTTTGGTATTTTGTCAGACATTCAAATCGCCCCACAAGGAACAGTTTTGGAGGGGACAGGAAGAAAAAAAATTTCTTCAATTATTCAGATAATTTTACATTACTTGGAATTTTTTGGTGAGGCCCAGCATCGTAAAATACTTATGGAATAAACCATTTTTTTCAATTTTACTTGAATTGTTTTTTTTCAAATTTATTAATTTTTTATATTTCCTTGGAAATTTATTTTCAAAATTAGCTAACTTTTAGTTAGACATTTTATTAGACATTCTAACCAATGGCCAGGCGCGAAGGGCAGAGTTTTTATTTTTTTTCAATATTCATTTTTTAACAAGTTTATCGCCTCTTTCTTTTTTTTAAACCCTCAATTTCATTTAAATTTTTGATATATTTATTTTTTTTAAATTTAGGTTATATTTAAATTTTTATTATTTTTTTTCAATACCTATTCCAAATTTTTTCATTTTTTACAAAATTTTTCTATCTATCAGAATTTCAGCAAAATATTTTACACTATTTCCGTTTCTATATTTCTTTTCATTTTTTTTTCAATTTTCATTACAGTAGTTTATTTTTATTTTTTGAGAAATTAGATAAAAACCCATCAAAAAATTGGATCGAAATTAATGATCGAAGAATGGATGCATTTTTTATGAATGCAGTTTAAGCAGCTACGTATTACCTGTGTAATTTTTGTGTTTTTGTAGGGAAAAAAATCGGAATAATTCATGGCACGTGGAGACTTCTCGAATTTTCCTTTTTTCCCTCTCCCCCAAACCGAGCCAAATTTCGAATTCAACATCATAAAACGTCCACAATGTGGGAAGATTTCTAGACAGTAAGTTTATAAACGGGGGTTTGATCCTCGAAGGTGTGTTTTTTTTTTATCCGACGCGACGACGACGAAGTTTACCAAATGCGGTGCGAAGACTCGAACATTGAAAATTGGCAAAGTTGGAGACTTGAGGGTCAATTGTACTGGGAGTAGAATTTCAAAGCGATAAACTCGAATCGACGGTACATAAAGTAAAATTTGCCCAGCTGTGGGATTTTAGACACGTGCAAATGGAAAACTTGAGACCAACGAGATGAGCCAAATCCAAAAATTCGCTCTTGTGTCGATGTCGTCTTCACCTGCATTCGTCTCTGTGTGTGCAATTGTTGTCAGCAAATGCCTGGTTGAAAAGTTATGCAGTATACAAGGTGTTCCGAGAGTAGTGCACCACCTTCAAAGCGATGATGCAGCTACCCAAACTACACATATGTGTATGTATGTTTTTCGACCCCGAGATTTGAAGGGGCAAATATGTACCTATATTATGTAATCGTTATGGTTATTTTTTCAGAACGTTGTAACTTCGTTGATAATGTATATAGACAATTTTTTTTTTGTAATTTTCCTGTACAAATTTTCAAACTCTACAAAATTAGTTATATTCATGTTTTGCCTAACTCTAAAATGGAAGGAGCCACAATTATTTGAAAATTTGTTTGATTTTTAACTACTTCAATTTTCGAGTTAGACAAAATTTATAAGAGTCAATTCTTGTCGGTCCTTTTTGTGCTCTACAAAATGAGCTGTTAATATTTTGTATAACTCCAAAATTGAAGGAACTACAACTATTTGAAAAATGAAAAGAAGCTCAAATTTAATAAATTTTCAAAAAGCTTCACCTCTTTTCATTTTTCAAACGGTTGTAGTTCCTTCAGTTTTGGAGTTAGACAAAATATTAACAGCTCATATTGTAGAGCATGAAAACACTGACAAAAGTTGATTCTTGTAAATTGTGTCTAACTTGAAAATTGAAGGAGTTATAAAGCGAATAAGATTTCAAACCATTATAACTCTTTCAATTTTTATGTTGGGCGAAACATGAATATAGGTAATCAACTTTGTAGGCCTTGAAAAGTTATACATGAAAATTACAAAAAAAGATTGCCTATCTACACTATCAACATAAAGTTACGACCTGAAAAAATGACCAAGATGAGTACATAACTGATAACGTTGCCCCTTCAAATCTCGACGTCGGCAAATATTCATACACTTGTGTAGTTTGGGTAGCTGCATCGTCGCTTTGAAGGGGCTGCACTACTCCCTGAACACCCTGTATTTTGGTGCACTCGTAGATAGCTTTACACGTCACGTCGTCGCAGCAAAGGTGTCGCTCTCGTTTGAATATAGAGTTCGGGTGGCATCGCTGTTCGGTGTGGATATGTAAGTAAGAAAAAGCTGCTGGCACTTGGATGATAAATGACGGTTTTGCGAAATAAGCGCAACAGATAAGGTTATATACGCGTGTAAAAAAACTATCCATTTATATCGATTAAGGCGAAATTTAGACGCGATTTTTCTCGCATGAAACGCTTTTCTGTTAGAGCGAATTTCTCTCTCTCGACCGCGTGGAGAGGAGTCGTTTTTCTTGACAAATTACGCGCTCGTCGTTCCTCCCCTGGTCCCCTGGATGTTTTTTTTTTTTGCTCGTAACGTAACGTTTCAGATTTTCCATCATTTTACAGCAGAGCGGCTGAAAAGAAGGCGCAAGTGGGGTAAAAGTACGCTTGATTGATTGTGTGAAAAATGAGAAACAAGATAATTAATTTAGTATCGCTGATTCAGCAGCTTATTTGCGTGTTTTATTAGGGTTTTGAATTGAGATTCGGTTTCATTATGATACGGTTGGTTACAAAGAGTAATGTGCGTTGGTTTTTTTTTCTAATAATGCAGCAACGGTTAGGCAGGGAAGGGTTGA
Source organism: Balanococcus diminutus (assembly GCA_959613365.1). Taxonomy (NCBI): domain Eukaryota; kingdom Metazoa; phylum Arthropoda; class Insecta; order Hemiptera; family Pseudococcidae; genus Balanococcus; species Balanococcus diminutus. Next base: position 24,599,250 of record OY390718.1, read on the forward strand.
GAACGGTATCGTCGTAATGATGTTATGCTTAAAAAGTAACACAATACTGGTGTAGGGTTATTGATGAGGATACGCGAAGCTTTGTCTTAACCGCGTATGAAATTTTATTCGTCGTATTTGTACATGCGACAGTACGTCAGCCAAGGGTTGGTACGAGTTCAATTACCAGATTTACCAGTCCCAGGTACCTCTATCTAAGGTTTTGAGGGATAGAATGCATTCGCATGTAGACGTAGAGAAGTTACCTGCGCGGTTAAACCGATAATCCTGTAATATGGTCGAATATAAAGTCGGCTATCAGACGCGAACATCGAACAAATCTCTATAGAAAACTGAAAACCTGCTTTTAGAGGGTTGCGAAATCTCCTCGTACCGTACGGCCAAGTCGATCTCGCCTAGGAAATGATGCGTAATCATGTCTTCAAACGAAAGTATCTTTTTATGGATGAATTTAGCGGCCACGTAAAACTTTTCCCATTTCCTGTATACCAAAGAACGAATTGCCGGTAACTTGGGGTGATGCCGAAGAATAGAAGGGGAAAGTTAAGAAGCTAATACGTAGTGCAACGTGGGTATAATCTTTGAGACGAATTACGATGCGTAGCCCAACTGCGCACAGGTAGTCGGTTATTTTTTTCAAAATTGAAATTGTGCAATGCCACCCTCTGGACCTCTTCTGCATCATCTAAAATTATTCTTAGAATTTGTTTAGGGTTTTAAAATAAAACTGACTTTTGCCTCAAGAGTCTCAAAGTTTGACATAAGATTTACATTTTATGGATTTTACTGCATTTAACACTTTGTTTCCAAGAAACAGCATTCTAAAATTGTCTCGCAAATGCGAATTTGTAGATGGAATTCTATAAAGTTCTAAACATAAGTATGTTTTTTTTAAAAATTGTGTTTGCTTTTTGTCTGCCAAAAATCAAATTTTAGAAGTCATAAAGATTGAAAAAAATCAAAACAAAATTGTTGACAAATTTTAAAGAATGCAAATAAGAATGAAATAAATAAATAAAAAATAAAATAAAAAAAGGAAAACAACAAAAAAAAAGTAAAAATTGAAATGATGTAAAAAATTAGAAAGTATTTACTGAGAATTAAAGATTTAAAGAAAGTATAGGTATAACATAAGGAAAACTTGTTAATTTATCGACGATTAAGTATTTAAAAAAAAATTGCAAAAATAAGCAAATCGAATATTTTTTTTACTCAAAACTGAAAAAAAAAATCAAAAAATGAAAAATTCAATAAAAAAGGAATCGAAAAATTAAAATTTAATAAAATTGAAAAAAAAAAATCAAAAATTCAACAAAAAAGAAGACGTCAAAAAATTAAAATTTAATAAAATTGAAATAAGCAAGTGGGATTTTTTTTTCACTCTAAACTGATGAAAATAAAGAAATCAACAAAAAAAAAGTCAAAAAAATCAAATCCAATAAAACTGAAAAACATCAAAAATTCAACAAAAAAGAAAACAAAAAATTAAAATCTAATAAAATTGAAAAAAAAAAATCAAAAATTCAACAAAAAAGAAGACGTTAAAAAAATTAAAATTTAAGAAAGTAGAAATTTTTTTCACTAACAATTTAAAAAAAATTAAAAATTCAACAAAAAATAAGTCACAGAAATTGAAGTTTGATAAAATTAAATAATAAGTAAGTAGAATTTTTTTTCACTCAAAAATTTAAGAAAATAATTAAACAAAAAAATAAGCCCAAAAAATTAAAATCTAACAGAATTGAAACAAGAAAATTTTTTCACTTCAAATTGAAAAAATTTAAAAATGAGCTGAAAAAAATATTTACTCTATAAGAATTATTATTTTTAATTTTTAAACAAATCGTAGAAAGGAACGGACCCCTCCCCCCGTTGGTTTTATTTCCACACCAGGTTTGAAAATCTGGAACATATTCATGCTATTACTCTGTATGTCATGTCTAATTCAGAAAATTGATAGCAAATTGATTTTTTTTTTTATAAATTTGAGAATTTTCAACAAAATGCCTTGAAGTCATCCAATTTTGAAGAAATTTGAAAAAGAATTAATAAGCAAGAAAAAGTCAATCTTAGTAAAAAAAATAAAATAGAAGTCATCCAATTTCTAAAATGAAAATAAAAAAAAAGTGAAAAAAAAAATTCATGGAAATTTAATTATGATAATAAGTAAAGTTTTATAATGTCTACAAAATGTCTAAAAGTCATTCAATTTTGAAAAAATGAATAAAAAAAAATCAATGAAAATTTAATTAATACCTAGAAAATTAAAAAAGAATAAGTCATCTATTTTTCTAAAATTTTTCCAAGTTTAAGAACGTCTGATAAAATGTCTAAAAATCATCAAATTTCGCAAAAAAAAAAAAAAAAAAAAACTCGTCACGATAGAAATTTATTGAGGTAGGTGATGAAAATTTTTTTCAAATCAAAAACTCAAGATGTGAACAAAATGTCAAAAAATCATCAATTTTTCTTCAATTTTTCCAAGTTTCAGAATGTTTGACAAAATTTCTCTAAAAACCGTCCAATTTTGAAAAAATTTTCAAGTTTTGTAATATGTCTACAAAATGTCTAAAAATCATAAATTTTTCTGAAAATTTTTCAAGTTTTAGAATGTTTTGACAATATTTCTAAAATTTTTCCAAGTTTCAGAATGTCTGACAAAGTGTCTAGAAATCACCAAATTTTGAAAAATCGTTTCAAGTTATATAATGTGTTCCTGAAATTTTTCCACGTTTCAGAATTATTAGTATACGTATTATCTAAAAATCATACAATTTTGAAATTTTTTTTAAGTTTTAAAAATAATTATGTCGACAAAATATTCTAAAAAGTCTTTCGACCAACGTCTCATCCAACCAATCATGTCGGAATTTTGTTACCAATTTTGTTGCATTTTCCCCTCATTTTTAAATTAGGAATGGGCACAGAAATAGAATGTAGGAAAGAAAATTCGATGAATTTGAATAAAATTGAGAAATTAAGATCATTGAAATAAAAATTTACAGAATTGAAGTACTAAAAAAAATAATAAAAAAATAACTCTTTTGTTTGGGAGGGGAGGGGAGGGGGGGGGGGGACGATATTTCTCGCCCAAAAGAAAATGTGGTTCATATTAACAGGGAAGCGCTGTACGAGCGTCCTTTCTTGAAAACCTTCAACATTTTATAAAATTACAACCCTGAAAATTTTATCCACCAATCATCGTCCTATATTTAAAAAAAATTTAAATTCTTCTAAAAATACTCATAATGCAAAACCCTTACCACTTGAAATAATCGCTCCAGCGCAACAACTTCACTATAATACACAATGACACCACTATTAAGGTAGGTATAGGAGGTAATCACATCATCACAATTCCACAATTAAGCTCGTATTTATTCGACACATCAAACAAATCAAATCAAAAAAAAAAAAAAAAAAAACTTGAAATATTCACAATCACTTAAACAAATCACTCACCAAACACAACACCGACCGAACTCATGGCTCGGCAGCGACACACGCGAAAAAAGAGCCCTCACCAGAAAATTTTTCTCACCGAATATCGTACCACTAGCTCACTCTCCGCAGACTGTATTAATTAACGAGCTTCGAAACAAACAAGCGCCATGTTTAGCGCGACCAGAACATCTACAATGGTGAACCCCCACGTGCCTCGTGCCGACACATTGGAAAACCAAATCCTAATTACCGTATCCCCTCTCCTTTTACCGCCGACAGTAGAAGGTACGGATAAAAACAAAAACCCAGGTGAGATCGTTATCTTAATAGCGATGCGAAATACGCGACTAGGCTTTTCATTTTTATTCCTCTAAGGTTAAAATGAAGCGAGCGAGCGAGCGAGGCGATGGCGACCGCGCTTGATTACTATATTAAAACACAGCGGCAGCAGCTGACGCTCTATTTAGCCTGTGGAAAACAATCTGTCGTTCGTGCACAGTGCGAGAGAGAATAGAGAAAGAGGCAGAGAGATGCACCAATAAACACCGCCGCACAGGTACACAGGTATATAAGGTTCTCTCTGTTTTCTGTCTATATATATATATATACTTTTCATCGAGAATATCTGGTCGTCGATTTAATAAAGTTATTACAGAGTTATACTTCGACTAACTACTCGAGACGTGCGCCTGAGTCTGTGCTGTTTACCCCAAAAATGCATACGAGGGTATCAACAATGTTTAAAAAAAAAATAATACACGAGTTCTCCTCCACTCCCCATCATTAGCTGGTCTTTTTCACCATACTCACCTCTCTGGCTCTCTCTCTCTCTAGACCCAAAGGTACAACCTTCGTATACCAGATGTTTTTCACCTTCGAAACCTCCCGACTTGTATTCCTTATCGCTACCTTTTTTTTCTATATCTCTGCGATTGATTTATATATATACACTCTGACTCTGGCAAACACCACCAATATTTTCCAAATCTACCACTCTCGAGCTAATCGAATTTCCTCGATCTTGATGTTTCAATTAAGCCAAATGTCGAATCCTCTCATATCTATAAAATTAAGACATACTTATTTACAAACTTTTTCGAATCCACAAGCCTAGCCTAAGCCTATGCTGGCCAGATACCACCTCATCTGTCCTAGTCTAACTCTAAGGTACCTCTAATTCGTAAACCATGTACCCAAAAAATGACCAACGTTCGGTTGAACAGGTGTTCGGATATCTTAATTTCGAAGAACCAGCAGCATGGCAGTCGTCACGGGTCTTCCTTGATTGAAACATCTCATCGTATATATATATATAATCATCCTCCGAGGTATTTAATTTTTTATCGGACGCGTGTTTCGTACCAGGTCGATCGACTCGACTGAAATAATTAAAAAGGTATTCGGCCCCATCGACGATGTTCTTAAGAGACTGTACAAAGAAAAAGATGGTCAAATGGAGATACACCGATGTTGGAGAAGCCCTCCCGCCAGCTATGATATTTTTTCCACTATGGACCAAGTAGAGTATAGAGATAGAGAGTATCGAAAATTAGCCAAGTTTGTGAGTATTATTATTATTAAATAAATTATACAAGTGATAGGCGTATCATGTAATGTAATGTACGCACATATATGTATCTACACAAAACACAATTCTTCGTCGAATAATTAACGTGTCCTTTGGAAAAGGACTTAATTGTGCCTGTAAACGTCGCATGAGGGTAAATACTATAAATACGGGTAATTGTGTGGTAATCGGATTAAATAATATTGTGAGTTATTTTTTTATTTTATTTTTTTTATTGAAATTAATCGTAAGCTTTGACATCTAGGTATGTATAATGTACTATGTAATTATCCTTAACCTCATGTTTGTTGTGAGGGGCATGGCATATGCCTTTTGAGAGACATATGCTGCAAAAATAATTTTATTTTATTATGTAAAAAAAATCAGAATTTTTAATTTTTTTTTTTTTTTTTTTTTTTTTTGATTTATCCCGTGAAGTACGTTACACCAAACTCCAAAAAAATTAAAGTTGTCGAAAAATTGAACATAATATTAAAATAAATTTTCTTCGTCAGATATATAGGATTTCTTAAATTTTTTGGAAAAGTGAATGTCCTTGAGTTTTCTAAAATTTATTCCATCAATTCAAAAAAAAAAAAAAAAAAAAAAAAAACTTAAAAAACTTGAATAGGTATCCAATTGAATGTAGGTATTTATTTGAAATGAAAACTCAATTCATTAAAAACCGATTTAAAACTGATTTTATTAATTTTGTTGAAAAAATGAAAAATTAAGTACATAAATTAAATAGGTATTGATTATTTAAAAAAAATTGGATGTGCCCAAGCGGCACACTCGATCGATAATATCGGAAGGTGTAACGTATCGATAAAAAAACGTTTGAAAATCTATAGATGTTCTCACGATATTATAAAGATTTATCGGTACAAATTCATAGGCAAAAAAATCTAAAAACTATCGAATTCGATATTATTAAGATTTTATGACGATATTCGTCAACGATACTATCGACAAAGAATATTAAATTTATCGATTCCGATTTTCCACCGATTTTGTGCAGTTATTTGAAACTACATTATCGACAAAGAATATTAAATTTATCGAATTCGATTTTTTAACGATTTTGTAAAGATATTTAAAACTATATTATCGACAGATTATATGAAATTTCTCGGCTTCGATATTTTGCCGATTTTTTGACGACATTTGAAACTATATTATCGACAAATGATATTAAATTTATCGAATCCGATTTTTTACCGATTTTGTAAACGATATTTGAAACTATATTATCGACACGTAATATGAAATTTCTCGATTTCGATTTTTTAACGATTTTGTGACGATATTTGAAACTATATTATCGACACGTAATATGAAATTTCTCGAATTCGATTTTTTAACGATTTTGTGAAGATATTTAAAACTTTATTATCGACACGTAATCTGAAATTTCTCGAATTCGATTTTTCAACGATTTTATGACGATATTTGAAACTATATTATCGACACGTAATATGAAATTCCTCGAATTCGATTTTTCAACGATTTTGTGGCGATATTTGAAACTACATTATCGACAAATAATCTGAAATTTGTCGAACGATTTTTCAACGATTTTGTGACGATATTTGAAATTATTTCCAAATTGGTGAACATTTTTCTAAGTCCAACACGTCTGGAAGTAATAAACTGCCTATTATAAGCGTTTTATTGCTAATTCCTCAACGATAAGGTATGGCATAGTGGTTAAGGAAGAGGATTACCATGCAGGAGGTAGATGGTTCAAGCCCCACGGGTGGCAGATTTTTTATAATTTTTTTTGACTTTTTTTGAAATGATCCTCTTACCGTAACATGAATAATGTGTTTAGGCATAGTTTAATGTATTAATTATGCTAATTAATGATTTTTAATTATAGAAAAAAGCTAGTAAAAGACGAAAAATCGGAATAAAAAAATCGATAAAAAATCGACAGAATATCTAATTCGATAAAGTGTCGCAAAAGTTCCGCCTAAATCGTGAAATTATCTTTCGACATTATAGATATATTATCGATAAAATATCTTACTATAATCTCGAAATTTTTACCAACTATTATTCGTCGATAATCTATCTATATATCGAAAGATAATTTCACGATTTATGCGGAACTAACGCGACACTTTATCGAATTCGATATTCTGTCGATTTTTTATTTCGATAATTTGTCGATTGTGCTGCTCGGGTGGCTAATTTTTTTAGAAATTAAATTTATCTTTTTTTATGAAAAATGTCAAGCATGAAATTGAAATTTTTTCAGAAAAAAATAAATAAATAAGTAATATGTAGAAACTAATATAAATTATATTTAGGTATACATATTTTTTCAAAAAAAATATTATTTGTAAAAAATTGGATTTCTCAATGGTTTTGGGAAATTAATATTAAGTATCAATAAAATTATAAAGAAAAATTATTTCATCAAATATTCTCAAAAGTTCAATTCATAAAATATTTATTTAAAGAACAAATGAGTATTTCTTCTCCAAAAATTAAGGATTCCCCCACCCAAAAAATGGAAAATGTTTTCTCCAAAAAACTTTTTAAAACCTTTTAGGTAGGTACTTTTTTTTTTTTTCAATTCAAAAAATTAATTTTTTTTGAAAAAAATGAAATTTTTTATTTCTTGTTCCAAAAATAGCATTTTTTTTTGTTTCAAGAAATTGAAAGCTTTTTCTACTTTTCAAACAATTTTGAAAAAAGTTTTTAAAAAAACCATAGAATGAATAGAAATTTTTCCATTTAAAAAAACGTTTTTTTTTATCCAAAAAATAAAATATTTTTCTATTGTTCTCCTTTAATCCGCCTTTCAATTGTTTCTGTTTTTTTTTTAAATCTGACGTTAATAAGAAATTCCCCCTCCTCCCAACCCAAATGAAAACCTGTTTTTCTCCAAAATAATTTTTAAAAATTATTATATTGATTTTTTTTCTAGAAATTAAAAAAATCATTTTTTCGCTCAAAAAATTTAATTCCCAAAAATAAAGATTTTTCCCCAATTTTTTTTCTTGGGAATTTCTCTCCCTCTTACAAACAAAAAAAATAAAAAAGACTCCAATAATTTTGTTTATTGGTATTTTTTTTTTTTTTTTTAGAAAAGGTTGATTTTGTTTGAAAAATTGTATTTTTTTATTCGATAAAATTTATTTTCTCGTTCAAAAATATTATACTTACTTAATCAAAAGAAATTGATGGAATCTTTTCGCATCAGTTTTTTTTTTGTCATTCCGAAAAATTAAGATTTTTTTCCTAAGAAAAAATTGAAAGTTTACTTTTACACCAAACAATTTTTGAAAATGTTCAAAAATTTTTTTTGAAGGAATTGAATTTTTAAATTTCAAAAAAATTGTAGATATTTTTTATTCCAAAGTTGAATATTTTTCTGTTCATTTTTCAATCCAAAAAAAATTTTGAAATTTTTATCCCAGAAAACTGGAATTTTTTCATCTACATAATAATTTTCTTTCTTGAAATAAAATCACAAACAAACAAACAAACAAACAAACAATCAAACAAACAAACAAACAAACAAACAAACAAACAAACAAACAAACAAACGGACAGACAGAAAGACAGACAAACAAACAGATTTTTTTCCGAAAAAATTAAACGGTAATTTTCAAAAACCAATAGAATTTTTCGCCGAAAAAATGGGACAAAAAATTAAAATTTTCTCAAAAACAAAAATATTAAGTTTTGTTTAATGAGAAACTTTTTTACACTTTCCCCAAAAAAGTTGAATGTTTTTCATTCCTAGAGATAAAAATCAATGTTTTTTCTCTTGAAAAGTTCAAAGATTTTTCTCTCCAAAAAATCGAAAGATTTTCTACTTTTTCAATTGAGACAGAAAAATGTGATTTTTGTCTCAAAAAATTAAGATTTTTCTTTCCAATAATTTAATTCTAAAAAAAATTAAATGGAATGATTTTTTCCTTAAAAAAGAGAGATTTAAATTTAAAAAAAAAAAAATTTAAGGAATGTTTAAATTTTGGATGCAATTTTAAAAAAGTATATTATTTGAATGTACATATTTTTCCCCAAAAATTCAATGTATCAATTTTTTGAAATGGTCAATACCTATCGAATTGAAAAAAAAGACTAGGTAAGTAGGTATGATAAAAACGGAGGAGGAAAAATCATTGTACGTAAATGTAAAAATTTTGAAAAATTGAATAAGGTACTCAAGTTAAACTAAAAAAAAAAAAATCGATCTTATTAATTTTCTCAAAAATTTGAATTCCTAACGTCATCATTCGATTCAATACACGAAATAATTCAAAACGGTACAGAATTGGCAGCTCAATGTATAATTCGATGACATCATCAAGCACAGTTGATTTCTAATTCAGTCCGTAATGGATCTAAAAGTGAAATAAACGAGAAAATTGAACGATTTAAACCACTTTACTCGCGCAATTCATTAGAAAACCATCTGGTGCAATTCGACCCCAAAAATAAACCATCGCTGCGCCTTCGTTGACATTTCCACATCAGGTGACTCAGCGAGTGATAAATTCGCCGCATAACTGCCTTCTTCCTTCTTTGATGTGAGAAAATATTGGGGTAAGAAAGCACGAACAAATACCCACCAAGGGCCAATTTTTTCCCTTTATTAAATAGTGCACTTTGAAATTACCTACGCGTAGGTACTTTTATTAGCCGGCTATAAAAGCAGATAATTGCTATCGATAAAAAAAAAATACGAAAATAAGACGAGCCTGGTTTCGTAGAAAAGGAAAACGAAATCCATTGTGGGGACGTTGGCATCGGGACGAGAAAGTTATAAAATGGACGAGAGGAGCTTCGCAAAGGCGTAGTCGCCGTGTTCGATTTTTATTTAGCTTTTAAAACTATTCGACCACTTAGCCAATATTCACCTGTCACGTACAGAGAGCGTTAATTTATTTAGAAAGGGCACTCCGTCTGCCCCTATACGCTGTAAAGAACTTTCACAAAAACTGCTCTTGCAACGAGAAAGAGAGCAAGAGAGAGAGTGCGGAGCAGAATTTGCCGAGGATTAAATGGAATCAATGTAATGAATCGGAAAAGTCGACGGACGTGGGCAAGTCCGAAAGATAACTTTTGTTTCGACTCGGAGTAAAAACTCTTTTAATGTAAAAGGAAAAAGTATCTACCGTCGTACTTATCGGATTTGTAAAAACGGAAAGTGAAAGAAAAATATTCTATAGACCGTGCAGAGCTATTTAAATACCACCCCCCTTCCTGACCCATTCCAAATATAACCCACGTGCCAAAATATTTTTAACCGAAGCACCGACCACCCTGGCCCTTGTTCCATTCGAGCCCATTTTTCATTTTCGATTTCCTCTTCGAAACATCATATATATATTTGGCGGTACAACGATGTAATCGGACTAGAAAGCTCGTCCATTTGTACTTTAAATACGCGCTCCGTTTCGCCAATGAGACTATAAACGCGATAATGCCGTTGAAAAGGATTTAAACGTCGTCGTTTCGCCTTGTAAAACTACCGCCACTTTTAATCCGATAACCTCACCGATCTCCGTTCGCGTTTAGTTCTGGTTACCTTTTTTCCTCCGCCATTTTTCTCCCATCGACGTGGATTTTTTTTCCCAATCGTGTTTCCGTCGTTGATGTAGTTTTCCACGATACGTAGGAACGATTACGATGGTAAATAATCGTAGGATTTAATAATCATTATAGCCCAGAAAAATTAGACCAAAAAATAGAGCAAATTGTATTTTCAGTTACGTGAAATTTTTCGATTTCAAAATGTTCCTTTCGGTGTCCAAATTAAACTCCCAAAAAGTCCTCGAACCTCATCTCTCGGCCAGTTTCTCAAATATGGATCCAAAGTGACCTCCTCGTTGTTTTTCGCTTATAACTCTTCAAATATGCGTTCAAACAGAAAAATAGTAATAACCAAAATTAAAGTAGATGAAATTTTCAACAAAAAAGGTTATATTCATTTTTTCAAAAAAGTGAACGGATGGCGCAAAAACACGCGTCAAAATATGCAGGGCAGAAAAAAATGGAATATTGCCCCTCCTCCGAATAACACACAATTCCAAAAGGAGTCGAATGTATGCGAGTGAGGACACACCGTAGACTAAAAAAAGAACACTTCACCTCCCCTCTTCTCCAAGTGTCTAGAAAAGAGTCTAGCCGGGTTTATAGGGGCGATTTGGCCCTTAGCACCGATCTTGAAATTATCCAGTGGAAGTTGGTCTTATGGCCTAAAACCCCCGTGACAGAATTTTGAGCTCGATTATCTCAACTCTAACCCCTTTTGAAGGTTGAATGCGGGTTTTTGTTAAATTTTTAATTTTTGGCAGTTTTCAACCGAATTTTTTTAAACTTGCAAGAATAGAGGACAGCATCAAGGTTCATTTTTGGAATTTTTTGGAAAAAATTTCGAACACTTTTTCAAGGTCAAATGGACATTTTAAGCATTTTAAAGGTGTTTTTGGTAACTCCTTTCAGAGGTGCAATTCTGAAAAATATATATATTGTGTTCTTACAAGGGAACCTCCCCAACTCGCCGCCTCCGATTTCGCTGAAAATTGGCTCACTGAAAGAGCATGTCACCCACACCTCACAACCAAATTTTTAGCTGCCGAAGTTGATTTTTCGATTTTTGGCGACTTTTTGAAAATGGCTAAAATCACCCCAAAAAAACAATTTTTGGAATAAAAATCGCAAATTTTGAGATAGAATCCTGAAAATCGGTTTGTATACTAAAGTCGACCTCCCGAGTCGATTGGGACCACTTTCGAAGCGATCTGGAGCCTCCAGAAAAAGTTGACTTTTCTCCAGCGCACTGGAACTGCTCCAGACGGCGCTGTAATTAACTTCGGCAGCTGAAAATTTAATCCTAGCGTTAGTATGATGGCTTCTATCGATTGGCATAGTTGAATCGAAATTTCGAGGTGACGAGTTCGGGCGTGTATTTTCATGACAACTTGAAAATTTGACATTTTTAAAAAATTTCCAAAAAATCAGATTCTCCAGAATATCGTTCGAAACTTCGTTTACCCCCCAAAGTTGACCCCCCGAGTCGATTGGCACCATTTTCGAAGCGATCTGGAGCCTCCAGAAAAAGTTGACTTTGTCTGTCTGGAGAGATTCCAGTGTGCTGGAGAAAATTCAACTTTTTCTGGAGGCTCCAGATCGTTTGAAAATGGTGCCAATCGACTCGGGGGTTCAACTTTAGGGGGTAAACGAAGTTTCGAACAATATTCTGGAGAATCTGATTTTTTGGAAATTTTTAAAAAATGTCAAATTTTCAAGTTGTCATGAAAATACACGCCCGACCGAACTCGTCACCTCGAAATTTCGATTCAACTATGCCAATCGATAGATGACATCATACTAACGCTAGGATTAAATTTTCAGCTGCCGAAGTTAATTACAGCGCCGTCTGGAGCAGTTCCAGTGCGCTGGAGAAAAGTCAACTTTTTCTGGAGGCTCCAGATCGCTTCGAAAGTGGTCCCAATCGACTCGGGAGGTCGACTTTAGTATACAAACCGAATTTCAGGATTCTATCTCAAAATTTGCGATTTTTATTCCAAAAATTGTTTTTTTGGGGTGATTTTAGCCATTTTTAAAAATTCGCCAAAAATCGAAAAATCAACTTCGGCAGCTAAAAATTTGGTTGTGAGGTGTGGGTGACATGCTCTTTCAGTGAGCCAATTTTCAGCGAAATCGGAGGCGGCGAGTTGGGGAGGTTCCCTTGTTAGTCTAGATGTACAACGCCATATTTTTGTAGAAACTTGATATCAAGGTGCGTCATCTTCAAAAATGCAAAAAAACGATTTTTTCGTCCATTTTCCGCTCTTAAGTGCGTCATTTCTGGTCGAATTTTTTTCTTCTTGAAATATATCATTAATGACACCAAAATACATCATCAACCCGAATTTGGATCAAATTCGTTCATTTTTTCCTTTTTTTCCAAAAATACCCAAATGGCGCAAATTTGGGAACCCAGAACCTCTTCAACATGACATAGGGGCCTAAAAATCATGTCTGGGCTTGTTTCAAGTCGATATTTCTCATATACTGCAATTTCAGCAAAATCGAGCAATTTTGATTTTTTTTTCAACTTTTATTCATGCGAAATTTTTCTGAAGTTCCAATTCGTATATTTTTGAAATGAAATAGCTCGGTAGCGCTTTCATTAAAATGTTGAGAGTAAAATCTGTATTTTTTGTAGTACTAAACATATACCCAACAAAAAAAAAAAAACACCTAATTTTATTTGTCAAATTTTCCCCTGTGCCTTCTATTTTTGGCGATAGGGCAAAAAATGTTGAGAATAGAAATGTGATTTTTCTTGTACAACCCATTATACCCAACAAAAAAAAAATTCTCTCAATTTTATTTGTCAAATTTTCCCATGCCCCCTCAATTTTTGAGATAGGCAGTATAGTACTTCGTAAACTAAACTGGGGTGAAACGAAGAGGGAATCTTTCATTTTGTCCCCTGTATACTTTAATGGGCGTTTTTGCGCCACCCGTTCACTTTTTTGAAAAAATGAATATAACCTTTTTTGTTGCAAATTTCATTTACTTTAATTTTACTCATCACTAATTTTCTGTTTAAACGCATATTCAATGAGTTATACGCGAAAATCAACGAGGATGTCACTTTGGATCCATATTTGGGGAACTTCCTGAGGGATGAGATTCGGGAACTTTTTGGTCATTAATCAGATCATCGAAAAGGACATTTTAAAATCAAAGAATTTCATTCAATTCGAAATGTAATTTTATTCGCTCTATTGACTAAATTTTCTACCTCAAAGTGTAATAAACTCGTTGCGAAGTGAAGGTTTTGTGCCGTTGACAGGACTCATGTTTGCAAATTTAAAAATCCTTGAAAGAAAGCTTTGAAAATTTTACTCCAAATATACCGGAAGGTGTTCTCTCATTCGTCAGTTCATTCCAAACGAACGAATGCACCTACAATTTTCACTATTATGTAGATATTTCGCTAATGTGTTATTAGTATAAAATGAAGTTCGTCGTTCGTATAGTATACGCGCACACAACAGCGCGAATTATACAGGAAAGATGTCGAGTTAATTAAATAACAAGACAAAACTTTGATTCATTTATAATTACGCTAAAACGGTCTAATTTAATCTATTAACAACTCGGCTTTTGACACGTTTCCATCCGGATTTGTTGTTTTCGTACGGAGCAAAACGTTTACGTATCCGAATGAGTCGTATACTTTTACCCACTCGGCGAAAAGTTCCAACTTTCCTACTTCAGTATTTCTTTCCTCTCGAAAATTCAAAATGATTAAAGGTAGGTACCTGCCTACAACTTTCAATGAATGTGACTTGTTGAGTTCGCAGTATTGTTTCGATCGAATGCTACGAGTTTTTTTCAGTTAATGTTTCAAAAAATAGTAGGTATTGAGAACATTATCAAAATCCTTTTTGAAGCACACGAAAAAAATTGATTTTGATAAAATGAATTTTTTTTTGATTCTAGAAATTTGAATAATTTGAAAAAAAAATTGTAACAACTTTTTTTGAAATTTCAAACTTTGTAAAATATATTTTAGAAAAACATAAAATTTTCTAATAAGTAATTGAAAATTTCTAAATTTTGTTCAAAGAGTTTTTAGAAATTTTGATTTTTTTTAATGGAACATTTTTTTCTCAAAAATATGAAAATTATATGATTTTTTTCTGTTCAAAAATCTACGATAAAAAATTGTAATTTTATTAAACACAATTTGGTTGAAGTTGAAAAAAAAACCAAATTCAGTTCAAAAAATTCCAGAAATTTGCATTATTTGGAAAAAAAAATTTTTGACAATATTTTTTTGAAATTCCAAACTTTAAGAAATAAGTAGGTATATGAAAAAATTCAAAAAATTTTCTAATTGAAAATTTTTATAATTGTAACAACTTTTTTTGAAATTTCAAACTTTGAAAAATATATCTATTTAAAAACTCAAAAAATTTTCTAATAAGTAATTGAAAATTACAAAATTTTGTTCAAAGAGTTTTTAGAAATTTTGATTTTTTTTTTAATGAAACATTTTTTTTAAATATGAAAATTGATTTTTTTCTGTTCAAAAATCTACGATAAAAAATTATTAGACTTTATTAAACACAATTTGGTTGAGGTTGAAAAAAAATCAAATTCAGTTCAAAAAATTCTAGAAATTTGCATTAATTGAAAAAAAAATGTAACAATTTTTTTTTGAAATTCCAAGCTTTAAGATATATATGAAAAAAATTCAAATTTTTTTTTAAAATTTTGTTCAAAGAGGTTTTAGAAAATAATTGATTATTTTTTAATGGAACATTTTTTTTTTCAAAAATATGAAAATTGATTTATTTTTGTTTAAAAATCTACGATAAAAAAAAAATCATAATTTTATTACTTAATTAGACTTTAAGGGGGGGGGGGGGGCTTGTTTTGGAACATTTTTTGTTAAATGCATAGCGTTGATTAGCGGAATTTTCTAAGACCTTTGCATGACGTCATTTTGATTTTTCACCTATGAAGTTTTGAAGAAAAATTGGAAACTAATTTCAAATTGTTTCTTTTTACAAAAAAAATTAATTTTTGATTTTTGAAAAATAAAATGCATAGTTCTCAAAAAAAGAAAATTATTTTCATATTGCATTTTGATTGTGTCATTTTGTAGAAAATGTTGGTAGATTTTTTGGAAAATTACAAATTTCAAGGTCAAAATTGGAGAAAAACGCGATTTTTACTTCAGGTTCCGTTTCTAGGAAAACTATGCAACCCACAAAACTTTTTCTTAGAATCTTTTTTATTCAGTAGAGTCTTGTCTATAATTTAACGAGAGGATTTTGCAAAATTTTAATTTGTCAACTATTTCTTTCGAGTCGACTGGAATACTTCCGAGGAAAAACTATGAGAGGGTTTCATAAAATAGGAGAGAAAGTACGAATTTTGCAAAATCCTCTCGTTAAATTATAGACAAGACTCTACTGAATAAAAAAGATTCTGAGAAAAAGTTTTGTGGGTTGCATAGTTTTCCAAGAAACGGGACCTAAAGTAAAAATCGCGTTTTTCTCCAATTTTGATTTTGAAATTTGTAATTTTCCAAAAAATCTACCAACATTTTCTACAAAATGACACAATCAAAATGCAATATGAAAATAATTTCCTTTTTTTGAGAACTCTATGCATTTTATTTTTCAAAAATTAAAAATTAATTTTTTTTGTAAAAAGAAACAATTTGAAATTAGTTTCCAATTTTTCTTCAAAACTTCATAGGTGAAAAATCAAAATGACGTCATGCAAAGGTCTTAGAAAATTCCGCTAATCAACGCTATGCATTCAACAAAAAATGTTCCAAAACAAGCCCCCCCCCCTCCCTTAAAAAAACAGAATTTGGTTGAAATTGAAAAAAAAAATCAAATTCAGTTCAAAAAGATTCTAGAAATTTGCATAATTTGAAAAAAAAGTAACAACTTTTTTTGAAATTCCAAGCTTTAAAGAATAATTGATACTGTATTAAAAATTCAAAAAAATTTCTAATAGGTAAGTAATTGCAAATTTTTAAAATTTTGTTCAGAGTTTTTTATAGAAATTTGATTTTTTAATGGAACTTTTTTTTTCAAAAATAATGAAAATTGATTTACCTACCTATTTTTGTTCAAAAATCTTAGATAAAAAATGATATCTAATTCCATATTAGACTTTAATAAACACAATAAAATTTGTTTGAAATTGAAAAAAAAAAATCAAATTCGCAGTTCAAAAAAAATCAAAAAATTTGCATTGCTAATTGAAAAAAAAAATTTAACAACTTTTTTTAAAATTACAAACTTTCAAAAATATACGAAAAAATTCAAAAGAATTTCTGATAGGTAGGTAAGTAATTGATAATTTTTAAAATTTTGTTCAAAGAGTTTTTAGAAATTTGACTTTTTTTTAAATTGAACATTTTTTTAGAAAGAATGCAAAGCTGTTTTCTTCAAAAAAAACAACTTGTTTTTGGTATAATTTTAGAAGTTCCACTAAAAAAAATTTAATTTAAAAGTTGAAACTGACAATTTTGAAACAATTTTGTCAAGTTAGTATTCAGAATTAGTACGTTTGAATATTCGCCTTCGAAACAAAATGTTCAAAAAAATGGTTTGATCAAAATAGGTTTCTTAAAAAATGGGTAGGTAACTAAACTACCTACTCGCACTGGCAAACGAAGCATTTACTACATTAGAATTCGTTCAAAATCAAAGAACAAGAGTTACCTATACTTAAATAAGGCCTGATTTTAGAGTAAAATTTTTGCAAAATGGTTAAAATTGCAAAATTTCACATTATTCATCCAACTTGAATGGCTAATTCTACCTTTTCAAAAACAAACCCATACTTTATCTCGAAAACAACTTAAAAAAGAGGTGAAGAAAAATACATCCATATAGGTATGTACTTAGATACCCCAGGACGTGCTTCACACCGAGAGACCGAGAGACCTAGAGACCATACATCAGGCAAATAAAAAGCCATTCGCTCGTAGATCTTTGTTTTCATCGGTTACCATCCATACATTATATCCATTTACCACTATACGTTTAGTATATACTCGTGGAATAGCGTATTCGTGCACTTGGGCCCAGCTTACGACGAGCTTGAACATCGGATACCATTGTTTCAAGCAAGCTAGACCTTTCAGCATGTATCCAATAATTCATAAACGAGTCGCGTTTTGTGCCCGAGCGTCCGCAGCGCAGTCTCCGCGCGTCCGCGCCATACACACTCGTAGTGCACATACCCTCTATATACGCGACGCATTTTAAACGACGGTAATGAGAAAATTCACCCGAATAAATCAAGAAATACGGCAAATAATACGCGAAATCCATTTTCGACTTACTTAAAAGGGTTGAAGAGCTTATTTACGGGCACGAATGCATCTGTTGTCGCGCCGCCGCCGCGCCAATGCGAACCGAACAGATTTTTTGCCCACCGCCGCTCCGTACTATATAAATATGAGTTCAACGGTTCGCTCGTTTTAAGGTTAATCCCCCGGAGGCGAATAAATTTCGGCAGTCGTGTCGCTCGGTTGGTGCGACGTGGTGTTTTTTGGCCCGTAAATTTTTTTCCACCCTTGTACAATTCCAACATCGTCGCGGTATCGCGAATGTACTTTTCATATAATGTCTCACCTCATGTAAGCTCGTATCGTACGCAATATACAGGGTGTTTCGAAAGTGGCTGCTCAAATGTCAGATTTCTATATAAACGAGTACTACGAACGAAAAAGGTTATTATCATCGGGTGCCTATCTTTGAAAATGAAGGAGCTAAAGAGTTTTGAAAATTGCTATTTTCTGAGTGGAATTGATTGGCAGCACTGTATCCAAAAAAATTTCCGACCACTCGAGTGGATAGCACTTCGAAACCTCAGTAAGAGTTCTAATCACATTGGGATGCCTATCTATGAAACTGAAGGAGTTATTAGCAATGAGGAATTCTTGCCATAGGTATTGCCTTCCTTAATTTAATAAGGGGCACTGGCGAGAAATGAAAACTGCAAAATTCTGTCAAGACAGTGAACCAGACATATGTAATGTCTTGAGAAGAACAAAAAAGGTAATGTGAAAAATTTGCCTATCTTTAAAAATGAAGGGGCTGTGGAACTATGAAACCAAGTATTTTCCAAGTAAAATTGATTTGCAACACTGAATTCAAAAAAATTTGTGACGGATCCACTGGATAGCACTTCGAAGCAGGGATGTTAACCGAAACCGGAACCAAACCGGAACCGAAAAAACTCGTTTAAAATCATAAAAACCAGAACCAAAACCAAAACCAATACGTTCGAAAACCATAACCAAAACCAAAACCAAAACCAGTAAAAATTGAAAGCGGTTTTGGTTTTTTCATTTCCCCCACCCCCCATTCCTTTCCCTTGAGGCCGAGGCTTTGAAATAGTGCGAGTGCGAATGCGAACAACACGAAAAAGGAGCAGCTAGCGGAAATCACGTTATAAAAAGCTAAAAACTTGATGGAAAAGTTGAAAAGTGATAAGACCGCCAAAAAAGTGACAGATTTTGAGATTTACATCGTATTTGGTATTTCAAGACGATTTTAATTTAATTTAATCGTATAATTTGTTATATATTTTCGTATTTCATAAAAACAAACGTTCTTTCATTTTTATTTAATTTTTAATTTTAATATTTTTATTACTTGTTTTGTTTTGTTTTTAAAGTCATTTATGATAGAAATTAAAAAAAAACCGTAATCGAAACCAAAACCGATACATTTTGAAAACCAAAACCACTACCAAAACCAAACCAATACCTTTCGAAAACCAGAACCAAAACCAAAACCAGAAAATTTTTTTAAACGGTTTTCCATCCCTGCTTTGAAGACGAGTGAATCACCGCAAATGGAGGGGATGAAGGGGTCCAATCGAAATTTTTGTAATAACCAAAATTATTTCCAAGACTTCAAGCTACAACTTTTGTTTGAAAATTTTTTCAATTGGACCCTTATTTCTCCACAGATTTTTCATAACACTTCAAAGATACTAATTAAAAATTAAAAGTGTGAGGGAGGAAGGGGGTGATTGAAAATTTTTTCAAATAAAAATAATGTAGATTAGAATTATTCTAAAAATTATTTTGGTTACTATAAAAATTTCGATTGGATCCCCCCTCTCCTCCGATTTCATATACCATCAGGCAGGCACTTTTTCAAAATTTATAAAGGGGTCCAATTGAAAAAATTTTCAAACAAAAGTTGTAGATTGAGGCCCTAGAAACAATTTTTGTTGCTATAAAATTTTCGATTAGACCCTTCCCTCACCTCCAATTCCGCATAATACATAATTATATGACTTGGATACTTATAAGTTATTATTAAAGACTGGCAGGGATAGGGTTCAAATTGAAAAAATTTTCATACAATAGTTGTAGCTTGAAGTCTCAGAAATAATTTTGGTTATTACAAAAATTTCGATTGGACACCTCCCTCCCCTCCAATTTTGAATATTAAGTATCAGTGTAGTGGACTAAGTAAATTTTACGATGGTGACGAAAACAGTAATGCGGCGATCCACCCCTTAAAAACTGTTCTAATCACATTAGGATGCCTATATTCGAAAATGAAGGTATTCTAATTACGAGAAATTCTTGCCAAAAGTATTGCCTACCTACATTTATTAAGGGGCAGTAGAGAGATATGAAAATAACAAAATTCTTTCAACACAGCGCATGAGATATTTAGAGGGGAATAAAAATGATTGATTGATAAATTTGTCTATCCTTGAAAATGAAGGGACTTCCGAGCTTTGTACTATGAAAAAACCTGCGATTTCCCGAAAAATACCAGTTTTCAAGTTCTATAGGACCTTCATTTTCAAAAATAGGCAAATTTTTCATGTAACTTTTTTTTTTCATTTAGTATTGTCTTGACCTCTTGACAAAATTTTTGAATTTTTTATTAGTCACTGATTGATGTTTTTTCGGAAGGGCCCCCATACCCATTCCGAAAAATCTCTTTATTTCTGTACCCAAGGCCCCAATAGAAAAAAATTTCAAACAAAAGTTGGAGATTGAAATCCTTGGAATTATTTCAGTAATTATAAAAATTTCGAATAGACCCCTCCCTCCTCTCTAATTTTATATACTAAACTAAATATACGTATGAATAGTATCCCGTGATTTTTATGAGTACGTTTTATGCGAAATTGTAGAAGAGGGAGGGGTCTAATCAAAATTATTATAATGATCAGAATTATTCAAGGAATCTCAAATTTTCAACAGTGGCCTCAGCAACGGATATATGGGACTTCTAAAGAAAGGGAGTGCACCATTTAAAAAAAAGCCCTAAAAAATTGCACGTCATACTCGCTCGTTGTTTTATGGAATTTCAAAAGTTAGAACATTCACTTCTTAAACACCCTGTAAATTTCTATCATGCGGCGCATATCTCACTTTATCCATATCTTCTCTTCTCTTCTCTTCTCTTCTGATCATCTCAAGAATGGAAAAAATTCCAACTTTTTTCTCACCCAAGGGATGGGTAGCATCGAAAAAAACGCGTAGCAGTCAAGATGCTCCGCGACAGCCGAATTTTTTTTTTCAAGTTAGTGTACCACTTTGAAAACGTTTTCATCCATGGTATTTCAGTTTCAATATCAGTTTTAACTTCAAATTCAGTTTAAAAATGTCAGGTTTTTGTCTTCAGTTTTAGTTCCTCTCTGCATTGAAGATTTCAACTTCAGATGGGGGCTCCGCCCCCATACCCCTGTTGAGACTCCTACCCAACCTCCTCATCACTTTCAGCTCTTCGGATGGGGGCTCCGCCCCCATACCCCCGCGTCACTTCCAGCTCTTCAAATCCCCATGCCCCAGGGGCATGGCAGGATTTGCACCCAACCCCTTCCTTATTTTCGGCTTTGCAGACGGGGGCCAACACACCAGAAAAAGGGGTTGAAACGTGAAAATTTCTGATTTTTGACTCTGTAGGAGGGTCAAATGAGGCTCTAAAGCCCGGTCCACACCTTCAAATAATTTGATCAAATCACGTTTGATCAAATCACGTTTGATCAAATATATTTGAAGGTGTCGACAATAGGATAACAATAGGTGGTGTTAAATTAACGCGTCCACACCTTCAAATATATTTGATCAAACGTGATTTGATCAAATTATTTGAAGGTGCGGACCGGGCTTAAACTCGAAAATCCCCAAAAGGTACATCAGTGACCTTTACTGACATCACATCCCAAATTTTGACCTTCTAGGACGTTTGGTTTGGGCTATAGGCTGATTAACACACCTAAAAAAGAGGTTAAAATGTGAAATTTTCTGATTTTTGACCCTGTACGGGGGTCAAATGGTGCTCAAAAGTCGAAACCCCCAAAAGGCACATCAGTCACCTCTACTGACCCTACATCCCAAATTTCGATTGTTTAGGTCTTTTAGTTTGGGCTGTAGGCTGTTCAACGCGTCAGAAAAGACAGGTTAAAACTTGAAAAATATTGATTTTTGACCCTGTATCGAGGTCAAAAGGGGTTTAAAGGTCAAACCCTACAAAAGGCACATCAGGGGCATGAACTCGATCTATGATAAAAATTTAGGCCCCCCAGCTCCATTTGGGGGGTCTGTAGCCTGATCAACGTGAAAAAATGACCTCAAAATCCACTTTTTGGGCCCTAAAATGGGGTGGAGATGACTTGGGAAGCTGAAATTTGGATACAGTGGAGACAATCAATGTCACTGTTGTTGGTAAAAATTTCAAATCATTTTGTCAAATTGGGGCCTCTTTAGAGCCCCCCTCAAAAAAGGGCCATCCCCAATTTTGAGGATCGAGGGTCAAAAACCCCAAAAGGCACCTCAGTGACCCTTACCTATCCTAAATACCAAATTTTAGCATCCAAGGTCATTTGGTTTGGGCTGCAGGCTGATCAACGTACCGGGAAGCGAGAAAAAACATGAAAAATTGTGAAAAATCTTGATTTTTGACCCTTGACAGGGGTCAAAGGGGGCCCAAAAGTTGAAACCTACAAAAGGCACATCAGGGGCACAAACTTGAGCCATGATGAAAATTTTGGCCCCCCAGCCCCATTTGGGAGGTCTGTAGCCTGATCAACGTGAAAAAAGTGACCCCAAAATCCACTTTTTGGGCCCTAAAATGGGGTGGGGATGACTTAGGGGGCTGAAATTTGATTATGGTGTAGGTAATTAGAGTTCTCATCCCTGGAGCAAGTTTCAAAAAATTTCATGATATTGGGGCTCCCCCGCACCCTCTCAAAAAGGGGTAAAATACCCAATTTTGAGTTAGGGACCCAAAAATTTTTTTGCATCATTCCTCCACCGAGGGGACCCTACCTATCAAGTTTGACCTCATTTGACCTGTTAGGCTCGGCCCCAGAGTTCCAAAAGTAGCGGTAAAATTATATATATATATATATATATATATATATATATATATAAATATGTGACATGTGACAGATCGTCATCTTTTGGTCCCAAACGTCGAGAAATGGGGTCAGAACTCTTCTACCCCCCCCCCTCCTTCTAAATTAGGGTCGGACACAATAGCCTAAATTTTAAAAAAAAAATTCGGCTAAAAACAACGAATGGGAAAAAAATTCATCTCAACACGGAATAAGTTTTCCGCAAAAATTACCCTTTGCGAAACATATTTTACCAATGTATAAAAAAATGAGAGATTCTCGCCGATGAGACATCGCACAGACGTGCGAAATACGAGTATAACGAAAAGCACCGCTGTAGCGTTGATAAATACGAGCACATTTGACGCGAGAATTTCTCTACCAACCTGTAAAATTTCTCCCTTCCAAATATCTCGCTACACCGGTAACAAATTTCCTACACAATTTTCTCGAATGAAAAAGCGTCTTTTTACTCGGTTCGCAGACGTGTTTGCGTGTCTTTTATATTCTTTCGAATGATGAAGAAGAAAAAAAAAAGTAAAAAGAAGAGGAAGAAAAAGTGGGTAAAAAACACACGCACAATAAGAAGAAATGTGTATAGACTTGTGACTCTTATTAAAGTATCAGTTCGTATAAGGAGATACTTTTTTTGTGCGCTTTTCAAAATTCAATAACTCGCGTTATCAATCACTTTTGCTGCCCTTCTTTCGCTAGGTTGCTTGTGTAGTTTTCCTCGCGCCCCAGTACGAGAGGCAAACCGATGAAGAAATATTTTTTCGGTTTGTGAACATCTTTTGAATACGTTTAAAATTTCTCAACTATGTTTGCGCGGAGATGTCTTTTTTTTTCTTTTTCATTTTCGACATCCGAAGCAATAAAAATATTTTCAAACCTTTGCAAAGGCGAGATTTTTTATTCGTTTTCTATGTATCGTTCTTTACGCCAACTTGTTGACAATTTTGAATTTTCTAGTTTTTAACGCGTGGAAATTCTGCATGATGTGTGCGTTGGTAGTTGACACTTGATGGCAAGTTTTTTTTCTTCGAGAGCATTAAACTTTGAAATTTTCAGAGGAATTCTTACGAAAAAAGTCGCTGACAATGAGTCTAGAAATGAAAATTTACATATTTTTACAAGATGGGAGCCCCAAGCATCAAACCTCAAAATAAGCTCAATAAGATGCTTTGGAACTTGGGACGGTTGGAAGATTACAATTTAAAAAGTAAGCAAAGATTCGAATTTAGCACTATCAAAAACGTGATATTCCACACCATGCTGTTGTCTTTGTCAATTTCAATTTTAAAAACCAAAAAAATCATAAAAGTTTTCATTTAGTAAAGGGTGCCTTTCTGACAAAAGTAAGAGTCCAACGAAAAAAATGATGAAAATCAAAATTCTAGAGCATGAAAATAATATCTCTGTAATTTGAACACAGAAAGGAAAATATTACATGTTCTATAATTTTGGTACTCGAAATTTTTTTTGTATGACCCTTTGTTTGGCCAGAAAAACTCTCTAAACTACACAAAAACTCGTTTTTTTTTTTTTTTTTTTTTTTTTTTTTGGAAAGGGAAAAACTAAGGATGGGATTTGATAAATGAATCCGAAAAACTCTTCTTCCTTAAAAACATCTATTTCTGGACAAAGCTTTTCCATTCGGTATATTCTTGAAAGTTGAGCTTTTCTCAAAAAATGTTTCCCCTAAAAATCCTGGGAGTAAGTGGTATGTAGGGTGAAGAGAGAAAAATCTTACCTAATCACTCCGCACTCAAGTGGACACCCACGAGGGAAAGGAACGGAGACTGATCGAATGACTTACACACAAAACTGTTAGCTTTTTCAGGTTAGTCTAAATTGTACATAAATTCGTTGAGCTTAAATACCATTTCGCGGAGAAATTCGTCAGCGAGTAGTTTAACCTACTCATAATTTGCGTGAAGGTGCATAGGTAGTCAATGCACCAGTTTTATTACCTTTGAAGTAGAAAAAACTTGTAAAAATGTTTTGAGAAAAGTTGGAAGACCCAAGGTCAAAACTAGGTGGAATTGACAGGAAATGACCCCTTAGCTACGCCACCATTAGTCCTATTTCATTTTTTTTTTTTTAAATCATCAATTAAAAAGATATAGGTATAGATTCACATGAAAAGTAAAATTTGAGATCTAATAAAATGTACCAACATACGTACAATGTTCATACAATGTCATCGACAAATCGATCCTGTCAACTAATGATAACCGAATCCAGCGACCTAAGAATCACCCTCGACTTGTTTTTAAACAGCACATCAAACATTAACCTACATGTCAATCTATCTTCGAAAAAGATTCAAAAGGGGAAAGACCAAAAAAATATAAGAAAAATCACCAGACAAAGAATCCGCCAAACATTACGGCGATAAAAAACATACAAAACCATTCGCATATTCATTATGGTACCTACCTACCTAAGGCCAGATGAACGACGTCGACTCTAGATAAAGATTTATAAAAACCAAACAACGAGCTGGGAAAAAGGGCAAAGATGTATAGCGTAAACATAACCAACGTAAACATACTCGTACCCATCGAAAACACAAAGAAAAACACTCGCAATCGCAGACATATAACAAACATTGAATTTGAAAGGAAGGCAAAGAAAAACAAAACCAGAAAAAGAAAGTAAACTACCCTTTAATATTTTATTAAATATATTACGCTGTTTCGACGTCGTGTCATCTTCTTCTACGTTTTGGTTCGCTCTGGGTACGTTACGTATATGTTCCGTTTCCAATGCACCCCATGGCATCTCTCTCGTATACGTAGATGATCCCAGATACAAATGTTACCCGGAGAGTGAAAAATATGTCGAAGGTAAGGAAAATAATTGAAAAATGAATACGTGTACTTTACTTTAGGGATGGAAAAATAGATATGGCAAAACGGGCCAGGGCAAAAATTATTTTGGACCTTCTTTAAAGGGCATTTTTGACCAAAAATTGTGTGATTTCAAAAGAACAGAGTCATTCATCACGATCAAAACAAGAATGTTTATTTTTAAGATTATTTCAGATGTTTACGAGTAGAGTGGCTTCACTTTTCAAAATTTACAAATTTTTGAAGGGGATTTTCATTTTAGGTGCAATTTTAATTTAATTAATTTTTTTTTCAAATTGACATCTTGTATTTCATTTTTGATTGAATTTGTTTCCCAGATTTTTAATTGAATTATAAAAAAAAAGCTTACTTATTTCCACTTTTTCTTATCTTTGGTAAAAATTCATCAGTAGGTAAAGGTACTCACCTGCAACAAAGAAACATAAAAAAATGAATTAATTAATTGGTTATCATCAACTAATTGTATACTCATTAGGTACAACACAACTTATTTTTTCAGTGAAATTGACAATTATTGAAAATTTTACAAGTGAAGAGGACCAACACCAACAACCTCGTAAAATACCATCAGCATCACCTCCCTCGATAACTACAAATTACACGGCGGCATCAATCCGTGAAGAAAGACTAGATAACAAAGGTGGACCTATAAAACGTACCAAAGAATTAAACCAGTGCTTACTTGAGCCTGGCAGATGGGCCACCTCCACTTATAGGTACTTTTTATTCGCGGTTACGCCATCATGTTCACCCGTACACACCGGAAACATTCTCCATTTAACCATCAAACGCATGACGATGCTCCTTATTGGGCGTGTTTTTTAGTTGTTTTTTACGCATTGTAAACAATATGCGATGTCGACGAGATCTATATATTAATGAGATGACTTTTGAGAGCAAGAGCTGATCGATTCGACGTCGAGAGTTGGCAGAGTGTATGCGATTTCACGCTGAAATGGCGTTGGATGCAGAGCATCTCGCAGGCAAAATCGCTGAGGCGTGATTTCTTCCTTGATTACCGTTAACGGATGACACTTTGTTGGCAATATTACACGTATATTTTTCTCTCTTGTTTTTGCGAGTAGTATGTTTACCATACATTGCAAATTTTTCTAGCGAAATGCTTTAGAAAAGAAGTCACTCGTAGGAAAAAAATACATGGTGCATATTTGAAAAGGGTATATATTTTTTCACCTATCGCGTAGTATGGATGTGTATGGTTGTTTAACCCATTCGTTAGACTTTAAATTTACACCAGTTATCTCTCTTTTAGATGATACTGTATAATATGGTACCCATACTCAAGACAAGAGAGAATTCACTTCGTATCACCTTTACATACTTTTTTTTCTCGCATGGTTTAGTTTCTGCCAAATGGTACAATTTCACTGCTGTGAAGATACCAACTCTTGCCTTTAAAATTAAATCCTCTCGAATTGATTTTTCTTGGTGCCAAACTCTAAATTTGTATATGTAGGTACTTTTTGTAAAGAAAGCAATACAAAACCCAAAAGGTATAGGTCTTCATATTCAATGATACTCATCATCCTATGCTCCCTATGATGATTCTTTTCACACCAGAATAACTTTTACATGCTCAAGTACCTACTCGAATTTCAAGAAGGAAAAGTTCCATTTTATCCCTTCAAAATGTCACCTTTTTCTTTATAAGTTACACGGTATTTCATGTTTGATGTTGTTTTGGCTACTGAATAATTATACACAGTAACTGGCTCGGAAGTTGTACTGATTAGGTAAGCATTACATTACAACTTGTAAAAAATTGGTGTAACAAGTTTTCAACCATTTGATAAGTACTCTTGTAAACGGAATAACCAGTCTAATGGGTTTTAAACCCATTGATAATTACTCTTACACACATAAAAAACTAGTCTAACCACTTGATAATGACTCTCGTACACGTAAAAAACTGGTCTAACAGGTTTTCAATCCGTTGATAATTACTCTTACACACATAAAAAACTAGTCTAACCACTTGATAATGACTCTCGTACACGTAAAAAACTAGTCTAACCACTTGATAATGACTCTCGTACACGTAAAAAACTGGTCTAACAGGTTTTCAATCCGTTGATAATTACTCTTACACACATGAAAAACTAGTCTAACCACTTGATAATGACTCTTGTACACGTGAAAAACTGGTCTAACAGGTTTTCAATCATTTGATAATTTACTCTTTTACTTGTAAAAAACTACTTTAACTTTGTATTTTCAAACAATTGATGTCACTGGCATTTTTACTGAACAATTTTCACAGTTATTTAAAATCTCCAAAAAACCGACCTAAGGGCACAATATTTCACCTTCTAAGAAATAAATTCCACCATGAACCACGAATATATGATTCTTCTCTCCGACAACATATCACTCCAACTTGAGAAATTTTTAACGAGAAAACTTTGCCATTTTAAAAGTAGCTAGAAGTGAAATTTCAAATGTAATATAAACCTGAACTACAATACTATGCAGATGACGAAGGTAGGTATATGAGAAACAAAGGCAAAAAGTTACAAACTCGTCACATCTTCGAATAGATATAAATCGTGGGATCTTACTACAGCATCCTTATTTCCAATACTTTATTAGCGAAAATCTCTGACCCGAGAAGCACTACGGTATTTCCTGCATTCGCTATACATGAAAATGTAACAAGCCCGGCAAGTTTACCGCTGTGGTGCACAGCATAGAGCCTAATCTTTATGGAAAACATTAAACTTTCAAATTCTCGTCACGTGTACACCACGTAAAACATCGCAGGGAATGCGAAAAGGGAATGTTATAATGAACCTAGGGACATCTGCACATAGAAACATGTCAACAATGGACCAATTTTACTGCTTTCTACAATTTAGGGGTGAATTTTTTTAAAGCAGAAGGTTTGTTGGGAGGACCACCAGGAACCAAACTCGGGTGGATCCTTTGAGAGTCACAATTTTCTCTGCTGCGGCGTTCGTTTCCGCAACATACATAAATATCTATCGAGGGAACTCGAATGTTTTGCATATTGATACCTGGAGTCTGCGAGAAACTTTCATGTAGGTTGCAACACCCTCGTTGTGCGTAAATTTATCCCAGTCAGGACTTTATGAACAGGTGTATTGTGCCAAAATGTATCTAATGGATGCAAAATGTATACCAATTTTATACTGTGTAGGTTTTTCTGCGAGATATGGTACTAGTACTATGACCCTAAAGACCAATACACTTACGAAGCGTGGTTTACTTACTGATGACACTTACGAAACGACGATATATTTTCCGTTCAATTTAAAAGTTATTCCGTTGACCTCAATAAGGGATCACTTTTCCCTTCATGAATATTCATACAAAACTAGTAACATACTGAACATCTTTTAGTGGTTCTCATTTACATGGTGGCAAAGCCGCCGCCGACTTCGTCGCTACTTCTATACAAATACGTACTGGAGTATGTGGTTTTTTCCCTCTGCTTCGTACCTCTTTCAGTGTAATATGCGCGCATATACTCGAACATGAAAAACGCTTTTGTCTTTAAAATGCTCTTTTACTCGTATACACACAACACGTACTAGTAAATTACACTCGAACGACAGTCACCCATACGATCGCTTTTTGCTCTTTGAAATAGCGACAGCGAACAAGCGACACACATACGGTCTCTTTCTCTAACATAATATTCAATAGAGCAAGTTCACGTACGTAGTGTAATCTCGAAAACACATATATCCGCCTAAATCGCTGTTTAATAACTTGCAACTTCACACGTTTAAATATTGACCATTGTGCGCCGCGTAAAACCCATTTAAACGAGCTCTTTTCAGTTCTCTTTCTTATACATAGAGTTATAAGTTTGCTACGCGTCAACGTACGATATGTCCATAAATCAACATCACCTTTACAAATACTCTGCTCTCACAATGCGCTGCTACAGCAGACCCCAGCACACCGTATCATCTTTACGTGTTTGCACCAAAAAAAAATAAAAAATTCTCCCGTAAATAAATATTAGCCGTACTTTGCAAGCAATTAAAAAACCTTTCTTAAGACATAAGGGAGGGATACTTGTGTGTACACTGAAATGAGAACATCTTGCTCGTAAATCTTCCCTCGCACGGTTGTCTTTTCGTCGAACATGTGAAAATCACAACGATTACCTCGCTCAAGGGTGCTGCTCTTCTTCCTTGTTGGCTAGTGCCATTTTTCATAGCAATTACGTGCTTTACAACATTTATCTAGTTCTTTTTTACACGCTGGTATGGCTCGCAATTAGCCTAATAGCCCGTTACGTGGTCACGAATGCAAAACAACCGCAAATCAGTGATGACACGAGGAAATGGCCAAAAATATTAAAAACCGGATCTTGGAAATATTAGCGGGGTTAACATCTTAGTGAAGAGAAGGGTGAACATCAGTGAAAACATGACTCCCTGCAGTTTGTAATTCCAAAAAGCTGCATAAATAATGCGGAGGGATGGGATTTTTGAGAAATTATCGCCGCATTAAGAAGCAGAGATGGTGAAATGAATAGGGTGAAAATGAAGTGCAGGTTCATTTCATATCCAACGATGATTTTTTTCTATTCTAGTAGAAAAAAAAATCACTTTCTCATCTACATTAGTTTCAGTGCTATCAACTTTTTTTTTTTTGTGGAGACCCAAGATTCACCTATTGTTTTTCACTCTCCCCTGTCCATTTGAAAATATACTTACACTATTGAAGTGGTAGAAAAAAAGGGATGAACATTTTGATGGTATACTGGTTGTTATCATTACAAAAGGTGCAAGATAGGATAGGATCCAATTCACTATCACTCTTCTCCTTCCTAGAGATATTGTGGGGTGCGGTATTGTATGTTCCCCAGGATGTCATCTTCCTTGAAATCGCATTATAATAGGTATCAAACTGGAAAGGGGAAATGACCAACCATCAAGGCAAAGCAATGACGATCCAAATGGTTTATACTGCGCCAGGGACATCACCTTCCCTTGAATCTCCTTAAGGTATCAGCATAATTTCTTTTCAATTTTTAAATATTTTTTTATTATAAAAAATACTGTTCAAGTGTGGGGAGGGGGGGGGGATGTTGATGTATTATTATTACAACCACAGGTATAAAATGGGATATATCCCAATTTCCCAATACACCTCCATTCAACATTAAGGAGAAGGCATTTTCAGTGGGGTTATTTCAAGAATTTCAAATATTGTTTGTCTTTACGAGCAGTTGAGGGGTTGCAAGAATTTCCATCGTGGATATCTCGAGAACCAGTTCACTGAGACAAAATTAGCACATAAATTTTTTTGTAGATCTTTTCAAGTGCTACAAAAAAGGTAATTTACAATTTCAATGCATCTCCTGTATTTAATGAGTTAAATGGATTTGAAAATTTACATTGTAGATATCTCGTGTACCTGTCCAAGTGTCCACTAAGATGAAATTGGCACATAACTTTTTTTTGTAGGTTTTTTCAAATGGTACAAAAAAGTTGGATAGAAATTGCATGTATCTTGCTGTGTTCAAGATGTTACTGCAAAACTGGTTCATTGATTCTGCTCAAAATCAATAGGCTTCTGTTCATGAATATTTCCCAACTTCTCACATAAATTCTAATTAATTCAGTACTGCGGACGATTTTTCAAAAAATCTTCTATTTTTGAAGTTTGAACAACATCTTCTCGCTTCTGTTCCAAAAAATCTAAAATTACCTAGCCCTGCTTTAAACCGACGACCTCGATCCAAACTCGAAGACTCATTACGCACACCAATAGAATGAACGTACCAATGACTCATCTTTGCCACCATTTCATAATCGATGCAAACGGCACATCAATCGATACATAAGTAATTAAGACAAAAAAGTATACCGTCAAAGAATTATCATCGCCTCGGGCACAAATCAATTAAAATCGAAACGCAATTGGAAACGCGAATCAGACAGGCGTACCATACTCGCGAACCAGTTTACAACAGCGAACCAACCGCAACAGCGCCAATAAACAATAAAAATATTTTCTTATTCGTTTGATCGGCGCTGAAAACAATACTGTCAGATTGTGCCGCACAGCAGAATTCGATGGATCACGTCAGTCGAATTCCAGGCCGAGCGAAATTAAAAATGACTAAATAAACAAAAGTACGAGGCGAAGAGAAAAAAGAAAAAACGACTCGCTCGAACAATATACTCAATTTTCCAACACATTTGTCCAAAGCTGTATTGAAATCCGAGCTCGTTACTTCGGCTATGGAAGAACCTCGCAGTAATTATTTACAAGTTGCGAACGGCTGAAGGGATTACGTCTTCAATCGTCGCGTCGTGTCGCCCCCGAGTACAATAATAGCGTCGAAAGAGACCATTATTGACTCGATATATTTCCAGTTTCGGCGTGAAATGGCGCGAACAAAAGTATATAAGACATAAGGGTGCACAGTACAGAGACGAGAATCAGATAGCATCGTGACTCGCGTAGCGAAAACTTACTCGTATACTCGGCAAAATCCTCGTAAAAGGCCTTGCCACAGAGTTGAGTAAATATAAGGTGATCCGTGCAGCGACTCCTCTATTGTTATATGGACCAAATTCCAACACCAAAATAGGGGCTTCGGTGTAGCATAAAATTGCTCAGCCTTATCAGTCACATTTGTGACGTTCGCACTTCCACTTCTTGACAGCTTAAAACCTTCGGTACTCTGAAGTCGATCGAACCGGATATTGGAGATCGTTAAAAGAATACGAAATTCTCTTTGGTAAAGGTTTTTCCCAAAGAGAACATACATATGCTTCTCTTTATACACATAATTGGATAGATACACGTATGTGCGTTCCAAAAGCGTGAAAAAATGGCAAAAAGTAAAAAGCCAACCCGTCCGAGGATCAAATATCGAAGAATTTTCTTTAAATAGGCAACCTTTTCTGGCAAAAATGTAACAAAGTACGCTTTAAATAGCGAGGGTTGGAACTTTTTGATTTTTCTAAGTGTCCTTTTTACGCTTTTTCCAAACGTTAAAAGACTCACTAATCAAACCGACGAAAAAAAACCCCTAAAGGGATTTCCAATCTCGTTCAGTTCCTATGAAATAGTATTACCCTTTTCTGCTCTCTCTCTCTCTTACTTTTTTCCTTTTTTTTTTTTATATACCGCGTACTGTGGCCATTCTCCTTCTCTCTCGTCTTATGGCAGTCCGTATACTTTGGTTTGAACTTAAAGTACCCGTGAATAGCCTTATAGATAGCCGTTGTATGATTTTCGACTCCATAAAAATGGCCTTTACCCATACACGCTTTTAGAGAGCTTTCAATTTTAGCTCCATTTATCGATGGCCTGCTGCGTAGTTAAGTTTGTCCACCAAGGTTTCTTTGATGTGATTTAATACTATTAATACGAGGTAATGCGATATCGACGCAGTTCCGCCAACGCGTCCAACGACCCTGCATCTATATTTTTCACCTCTATATGGCTTATATATCGGTTTTACTTTTTTTTTATGATGTCGTTCTTTCCGAGGCGTTTCTTTCATGTAAAGTAGATTGTTGGTTTAGAATTTTTACCTTCCAAGGAATCGTTTATAGGGTTCGAATTAGAGTAGGGGGACGGGCGGGACACTTATATTTCTTTAAATGTCGATCTCAGCAAAAAAAAAATCGTACACGAAATCGAGTGGAATGGGGTTTGGTTATGTTCCAGGGGAAACGAACATCAGAAATAATATGTAAGTACTTCATAAAAAATATTTTTAAAAAAAAAGGATTAATAAATTAAGTTTTGAAAAATGAATCTTCAAATTTTTTGGCGGAAGGGGAAATCAGCATAATGTTCTGGAATTATTGGTTATACTTTTTAAAAAAAAAATGATTGAATTGAAATTCCAGAAATATTTTTCCAATTTTTTCAAAAAATTAATTGAAGAAAAAATAAATTATGCTTATTTTTTAAATTTATTTATTTATTTTATTTTTTTGAAAATCCATGTCTACATTAAATTAAGAAAAAATTGAAATTTTTTGAAAACCAATTGTGTACATTATTTAGATAACCAGCAATGATACCTAATCGTTTCGAAATTCTCTCCTTAACCCCTTCATTGTCGAAAATATTGAAACACGAATCTTCCCTTTTTTATTTGTAGGTACTATTATGAAAAATGAAAACAAGCTGCTTCACTCGATCGGAAAATCTTCCACGATCATGGAGCTTGTTAACGCCTTCACGAAGAACTCACCCTCTTATTTAATCAACCATGAAGTCAAATAAAGATATTCCATAATCCAATCATCTACCTTGACATTCTCAAAGAAACCATTGCGTAACTCCATCAGCATTACTCGAAGGGTGAACATATTTGTCAACTGATAATGACAAAACTAGGCTCAATATAAAATGGAAAAAATTACTGGAAAAAATTACTTGGAATGTTGGAAATTCGTGAGGAAAATAAGTACCTAACTTGATCATGTGCCCTTTTTTTTCAGAAGAATAATTCTCAAACCGGAGGGAGGGTTCCAATCAAAATTTCTGTTTGAAAATGTTTTAAATTAGACCCCTCTTTCCCTCCCTCCTTCACTCCCATAGCAGTAACTCTGGTTTTCCAGCTCTATCCGAAATTTCAAATGCAAAATAAGCTAAATCTCCATTTTTTTTTTTTTTTTTTGAGAAAAAATCTTCCAATTTTTTGGAGTAAAAATATTTTGTTGAAGAGGAAAAAAACTCAAATCTTTTGGGGAAACATAATTTTGAATTTATTGTAATTAAAGATATCTCAATTTTTTCAAGTCAAAGAAAAGTTAGAAAATTCCTCAATTTTTTTGAGAAAAAAGTTTTAATTTTTTGAAAGAAAAAC
The DNA here is from genome assembly GCA_959613365.1 of Balanococcus diminutus. NCBI lineage: Eukaryota > Metazoa > Arthropoda > Insecta > Hemiptera > Pseudococcidae > Balanococcus > Balanococcus diminutus. Next base: position 24,633,874 of record OY390718.1, read on the forward strand.
TTTCTACTTTTTTTGGAGACACAGTATCTCATTGAAAAAAAAACTGTTTTTTTTTTGTCTCAAGCTGTTTGAAAAATAATTGTTTTCAATTTTTGAATAAAAAACCCTGCCTTTTTAGAGAAAAAAAAAACAATTTTTCAACTTTCTTAAAGTAGGTATAGAATTTATTCAAATAAATTGAAGAAAAAATAATTTAAATCAATTTTTTGGAATTTTTAAAAAATAGCTTCCTTTTACAGAGGAAATCAATTTTTTGTTTCACATAAAAAAAGTCTTCAAATGTTGTTGGAAATTTTTTTTTTTTTTAATTTTCTTGAAATAAAGAAAATCTCATTTTTTTGAAAAAAAAATCTTTCAATTTTTTGGGAGAAACAATCTCTTAACCCTTAAACCCCCAAGAAGATTCGATGAGATACCGCAAATTTTTTCATATATCTGAATGTAGGCAAGTATGAATATCACAATGATCCATTGATTGCCTACCTGCCCCTTAAAACCTTTTTGGAAACAATAGAAACCTGTTTTCCGTTTTCACGGAAATCCAAAAGGAAAAAAGATTCAACTTCGTTCAATTTTACATAAGACGACATAAGGCCATTAGATATACACTACAATCCGAAAAAAAAATTTCTATTGCCATTCTCCTGTATTGAAGGAGACAAAAAGGGAGAAATGTGTGAAAAAGCGGGCGCCCAAATGACCCTATTTGTCTATGAGAAATAAAATACATTCTTTCCATAAAATACCTTGGGAAAGTATACAGCCAGAACAGTACGACGTCATATTCCCCATTTTTGGAAAATTCATTTTGGAAAATGGGAAAGACAAATGAAATTTTAGCAAACAATTTTTATATCATCATTCCAAAAGTAAAATTTAATGAGCTTTTGAACTTTTCATATAAGTGAAAAGTTGAACTTTGGGTTTGATAGACTGGTGGAAAACTATTCAAAAATCGCCATTTTTCTTTTTGGAAAAAAATTCCAATTGCTCGAAATTTTTGATGATATTCCAAAAGGAAAATTTAATGAGCTTTGGAACTTTTCATATGAATGAAAAGTTGAACGTTGGGCTTGATAGACTGTTGGAAAATTTTTCAAAAATCGCCATTTTTCAGATTGAAAAAATTCCAATTACCTTTGTTGAAGAATAAAATTGGTTGAAATTTTTAAATGAAACCCCAAAAGTAAAAACTAATGAGCTTTTGAACTTTTCATATAAATGAAAAGTTGAACTTTGAGGTTGATAGAATGGTGGAAAATTTTTCAAAAATCGCCATTTTTCGTTTTGGAAAAAAATATAAAATTGTTTGAAACTTTTTGATGAAATTCCAAAAGGAAAATTTAATGGGCTTTGGAACTTTTCATATAAATGAAAAGTTTGGCATTGGACTTGGTAGACTGGTGGAAATTTTTTCAAAAATCACCATTTTTCAGATTGAAAAAAGTTCTAATGATCTTGTTGAAAGATAAAATTGGTTAATATTTTTTGATGAAAAGCCAAAAGTAAAATCTAATGAGCTTATGAACTTTTGAAATAAATGAAATGTTGAACTTTAGGCTTGATAGACTGGTGGAAAAATTTTCAAAAATCGCCATTTTTCATTTTGGAAAAAAATTCCAAAAATATAAAATTGTTTGAAAATTTTTGATGAAATTCCAAAAGGAAAATTTAATGAGCTTTGGAACTTTTCATATAAATGAAAAGTTGAACTTTGGGCTTGATAGACTGGTAAATTTTTTTTCAAAAATCACAATTTTTCGGATTGAAAAAAAGTTTCAGAAATCATGTTAATGTATAAAATTGTTTGAAATTTTTTGATAAAAAGCCAAAAGTAAAATCTAATGAGCTTATGAACTTTTCAAATAAATATATGAAAAGTTCCAAAGCCCATTGAATTTTCCTTTTGGAATTTCATCAAAATGTTTCAAACAATTTTATATTTTTTTCCAAATAGAAAAATGGTGATTTTTAAAAAAATTGCCACCAGTCTATCAAACTAAAAGTTCAACTTTTCATTTATGTGAAAAGTTCATAAGCTCATTAAATTTTACTTTTGGCTTTTCATCAAAAAATTTCAACCAATTTTATACTTCAACAAGATTTTTGAAACTTTTTTTAATCCGAAAAATTTCCCGCCAGTCTATCAACCTCAAAGTCCATCTTTTCATTTATAGGAAAAGTTCCAAAGCCCATTAAATTTTCCTTTTGGAATTTCATCAAAAAGTTTCAAACAATTTTATATTTTTTTCCAAAACGAAAAATGGCGATTTTTGAAAAAATTTCCACCATTCTATCAACCTCAAAGTTCAACTTTTCATTTATATGAAAAGTTCAAAAGCTCATTAGATTTTACTTTTGGGGTTTCATTTAAAGATTTCAACCAATTTTATTCTTCAACAAAGGTAATTGGAATTTTTTCAATCTGAAAAATGGCGATTTTTGAAAAATTTTCCAACAGTCTATCAAGCCCAACGTTCAACTTTTCATTCATATGAAAAGTTCCAAAGCTCATTAAATTTTCCTTTTGGAATATCATCAAAAATTTCGAGCAATTGGAATTTTTTTCCAAAAAGAAAAATGGCGATTTTTGAATAGTTTTCCACCAGTCTATCAAACCCAAAGTTCAACTTTTCACTTATATGAAAAGTTCAAAAGCTCATTAAATTTTACTTTTGGAATGATGATATAAAAATTGTTTGCTAAAATTTCATTTGTCTTTCCCATTTTCCAAAATGAATTTTCCAAAAATGGGGAATATGACGTCGTACTGTTCTGGCTGTATACTTTCCCAAGGTATTTTATGGAAAGAATGTATTTTATTTCTCATAGACAAATAGGGTCATTTGGGCGCCCGCTTTTTCACACATTTCTCCCTTTTTGTCTCCTTCAATACAGGAGAATGGCAATAGAAATTGTTTTTTCAGATTGTAGTGTATATCTAATGGCCTTATGTCGTCTTATGTAAAATTGAACGAAGTTGAATCTTTTTTCCTTTTGGATTTCCGTGAAAACGGAAAACAGGTTTCTATTGTTTCCAAAAAGGTTTTAAGAGGCAGGTAGGCAATCAATGGATCATTGTGATATTCATACTTGCCTACATTCAGATATATGAAAAAATTTGCGGTATCTCATCTGAATCTTCTTGGGGGTTTAAGGGTTAAATCTCTGTTGATTAAGAGGAAAACAGCACTATTTTTTGTTTCAATTTTTTCAACTTTTTGGATAATAAATCACTGTTTTTAGTAAAAAAATTGATTTGATTTTAAAAAAAAACAGCATGGAAAAATTGGGAACGTCGAAATATTTTTTAAAAAGGTCTGGATCACTCCCCCCCCCCCAAACTATGCCACTGAGGAAGGGGTACATTGAAAAAAATTTCAAACAAAAGTTCTACATTGAGGTCCCAGAAATAATTTTGCTATCATAAAATTTTCGATTGGTCCTTTCCTTCCTCTCCAATTTTGCAAAATATGAGTTGCATACTTATATTGTTAAAAACTGAGAGACGTAGGGGTTTAATTAAAAAAAAATTCCAACAAATATTCTAGCTTGAAGTCCTTGGAATAATTTTGGTTCTTACAAAAATTCCCATTGGACCCTTCCCTCTCTGCTAATTTCAAAATTGGAGGGGAGGGAAGGGTCTAATCGAAAATTTTATAATAACAAAAATTATTTTCAAGATGTCAATCTACAACTTTTGTTTGAAAATTTTTTCAATTGGACCCCTCCCCCTATTTTTAAAAAGTATTTACCTGAAATTATGTGAAATCTGAAGAGAAGAAGGTATCCAATCAAAATTTATACTATAATAACAAAAATTATTTTTAGGATCTTGATCCACAATTTTTATTTGAAAAAAATTTCAATTATCCCCTCCCTCTCTCCCACCTCGTATTTTTAATTTGTATCTTTGTGGTGTTATGCAAAATCTTTGTGGGGGGAGGGAGTCCAATTAAAAAAAATTTCAAACAAAAGTTGTAGATTGAAGTCCTAGGAATAATTTAGATTATTACAAAAATTTCGATAGGACCCCTCCCTCCCCTTTAACAAATGATATTCACTTCCATGTCAAGAAATTTGTCAAATTAGGCTCGAGTCTCTGGCTATTTGGTAATGGAATAGGACATTTTCGGCATTTCGATGATTTTTCACCCCTCCCCTACCTGAAAACCCAACTGATGTGGATGTTACCCTGAACAAAAGGGTCACTCAAAATTTGGAAATTTTTTTAAAAAAAGGATCATGAAAAAATCACATTTTTTCCAACAAAAAAATCCAAGTAGACAGTAGACACCACGTCTCAGCTTCCAACTCGCCTCACCAGCGACTCAATAGGAAACTTCGCATAATGCCGCCGTATATTACATAAAAGATCTATACAGAAATCGTGATCGATAAACTAATGAATCTCAGGGCGCGCGCAAAAACGCGCAACAAACGACACAAGAAACGTGACAAAGCGGGTAGAAGATGCGCCACCATATGGCCACTTTGTACGCCGATAAAACAAAAACCTCATCGTATACTTCGCACTTACATGTTTATCTACGTGTTAATTCCGATACGGCGCGATTACATAGCTAATCCCGAAGCACATCGGCGCACCAACTCCGAAGAAAATTTAAATAAAATACGCGCGATCGTGGGCGCGCTTCTTCGCTTTAAAAACCCGCATCTGATCGCGGGTAAGGTGCCCCTCGCCCTCGCCATCCTTAGACACGATAATACCGCGTGTAAAATTTATATATACACTCGAAACTCGCCTTTTTGAAAGCTCCTATAATAAAATTCCAATCTCATTACGTATAGCTCTGCTTAATACCTCGTACCCTCTTCGATCGCGTACACTTATTGGTCCTCGGTATTGGGGAGGAAAATTTGCCGAGCCGGGGGGAGGGGGGGCATACAGCGTGTTTACAAAACGATTACATCGAACGTACGTATATATCGAGCCCGTTACGTGAAATCTTTTTTACACATAAAACTTTACGAGCAGAGAGTGATAAAATGCGTGTAATACCGAAAAGAAATTACGTTTGGTTCTTCGCATCCGTCGTATACGCGACGCCCTTAACCCTATTTTATACCTTAGCCCGCCCGCGCCCTTCGACTTGCCATCTTCTCGTTTCCACGTCTTTTGCAAACAATACGAGCGGTAATTCGAGCGATCAATTTAGTTCATAAAGTTTTAATTTTTCTTGCTCTTTTTTCCCTCCCCCCTCTGACTCTTCCACCCTGGTCAATACAACACGTACGGTACCTCAATACCTACGAGTACCTACATCTCTTCAGCAACACCAGCAGTACATTCTCGCCTCGGATATCTCGAGAGTATTTTGTTTTACTTCATATACGATAAACGCTTTAAAAAGTTACTCCGCGAGCGATGGTTAGAAGATTATAGCGTTTTATCGTGTAGTTTTTTTTCCTACCCTGCCTGGATGCGATGGTGCTTTTACCTCGCCTCGTAAAGCTGAATCATACCTAAGAGTCGAGTCATACCGTGTAACGACGTCGAATTTTTCTACACTTTTTATACCCAACGACTTGTTGGCTTTTCTTATGGAGGTGCTCTTTCAAAAGTACACCGGTGTATTTGTAAATTGCCACATTTTTTGAGTTTTTTTTTCTCCATCTCGACTCTCGTATATACGAACAAGTTGAGTGTTTAAAGTAATTGTTTTTGTTTTTTCCTATTGTACGTATTTTTATTCATTTTATAGCGTGGGTTCATTTTACTCTCGAGCCGAGTGAATATTTGTGGAATATTTTCCCAAATAAAAATATGACGTGTCTTCATGAAAAACAAACTTTTTTCAAATTTTTTTCAAATGCGATTAAACCATGATGGTTTTTTCAACTTCACTTCTGAACTTTTTTTGCTGAGTTTTTCGAAGCTTTTTTTTGTTGAAAATTTGGATTGGAACAATTTTATTTATTAAATATACCCGAGCAGCACACTCGACAAATTATCGAAATACAAAATCGACAGAATATCGAATTCGATAAAGTGTCGCGTTAGTTCCGCATAAATCGTGAAATTATCTTTCGATATATAGATAGATTATCGACGAATTATAGTTAGCAAATATTTCGAGATTATAGTAAGATATTTTATCGATAATATATCTATAATATCGAAAGATAATTTCACGATTTAGGCGGAACTTTATCGAATTCGATATTCTGTCGATTTTTTATCGATTTTTTATTCCGATTTTTCGTCTTTTACTAGCTTTTTTCTATAATTAAAACTCATTAATTAGCATAATTAATACATTAAACTATGCCTAAACACATTATTCATGTTACGGTAAGAGGATCATTTCAGAAAAAGTCAAAAAAAATTATAAAAAATCTGCCACCCGTGGGGCTTGAACCTTCTACCTCCTGCATGGTAATCCTCTTCCTTAACCACTATGCCATACCTTATCGTTGAGGAATTAGCAATAAAACGCTTATAATAGGCAGTTTAGTACTTCCAGACGTGTTGGACTTAGAAAAATTTTCACCAATTTGGAAATAATTTCAAATATCGTCACAAAATCGTTGAAAAATCGTTCGACAAATTTCAGATTATTTGTCGATAATGTAGTTTCAAATATCGCCACAAAATCGTTGAAAAATCGAATTCGAGGAATTTCATATCACGTGTCGATAATATAGTTTCAAATATCGTCACAAAATCGTTGAAAAATCGTTCGACAAATTTCAGATTATTTGTCGATAATGTAGTTTCAAATATCGCCACAAAATCGTTGAAAAATCGAATTCGAGGAATTTCATATCACGTGTCGATAATATAGTTTCAAATATCTTCACAAAATCGTTAAAAAATCGAATTCGAGAAATTTCAGATTATTTGTCGATAATATAGTTTCAAATATCTGCACAAAATCGGTGGAAAATCGGATTCTATAAATTTAATATTCTTTGTCGATAGTATCGTTGACGAATATCGTCCTAAAATCGTAATACTATCGAATTCGATAGTTTTTAGATTTTTTGCCTATAAAATCGTACAGCTAAATCTGTATCATATCGTGAGAACATCTTTAGATTTTTAAACGATTTTTTATCGATACGTTTCAACTTTCGATATTATCGATCGAGTGTGCTGCTCGGGTATTTTGCAATTTGTGATTTTTCCGATTTTTCTGATTTTTTTTCAATTTTATTAGTTGGGATAATTTTTTATGAAGAAAAAAATCAGCTGATTTTTGATGAAATTAGAAAAAAAAAATTGAAGACGAGTAATGAAGTAACTACGTAGGTATGTAAGAGCTATTTCCAAATTTTTTTCAAATGTTTTTCTTTTCAAAATTCAAAATCTAAAGGCTCTAGTCTGCGAAGGAACTCAATCGTCTCTCGAGCCGAATTTCTACATTTTTTCCCTCTGATTTTTGATTTGTAATAACACATATACATCGAAGCGAAATTTGAAAAAAAAATAACTTAGTAGGTAACCTAAAATTTTAAAAAAGTAATCAAAAGTATGGAAAAAAATAACCAAAATTTTTCCATTGCCACTCAAATAATCACTCATAACCACCTGGCTCCTCCCCTGTACTACTTTTTAAATTTTTTTTTACTGATTCTGACGTTTTGCAACTCTTGAAATCGAGGGCAATAATTTTGAAAAAATTGCCATTTTTAATGAAAAAAGTACATTTTCTGTGTAATCCAGATGAATTATATCTGAATCGTTGGCCTAATTGATTTTCAATTTTTACTTTATAGGAAATTTAAATTCTTGAATAGCTCCCAATTTTTAAGTAGGTAGGTTGGTATACGTATCTAACCTTCAATTTGTAAAAAAAAAGTCAATATTGAATTATCGAAAAAAATCATATTTTTTCGAAATGTCCTGTTTCCTAAACTTTTGAACTTGAAAAAATTATTTATTTTGAAACAGTTCATAGTTTTAACATAATTTATTATTTCAAAAAAACGTCGACTTTAGAAGTTTTTTCAGTTGCAAACAAATTGTTTATTTTTCAAAACTTTATTATTTTCAATTTTTTTTTCGAAGTTTTTATTTTCCAAAAAATTTTCAATTTCTATAAATTTCAACTTAGGTAGGTATGAACAATTTTTAATTTTTTTAAATTTTAATTTTCTAAAAAAAAAATCATTTTTGAAAACTTAAAAATTTTTGAAAAATAGTTGTTTCTAAAAATATGTTTAACTTATTCAAATGAAAAATTCCAAATTAATAAAAATTATACATAAAATGCCTAAAAAAAATCATAAGTTGAAAAAAAACTATTTTTGTGTGGTTTGTTAAATGAGTAGGTACCAAAAAAATCATTTTTGAAACGTCTTTATTTTCCAAAAAAAAAATTAATTTTTAAATTTTTATGAAATTTTTGATTTTTCAAAATTTTAAAATTTTGGAACATTTGTCCTATAAAAAAAATAAAAAAAACAATTTCAAAGATTTCTCGTGCGGCACACGAGTTAAAACAATTTTATATTTCGTATTTGAGGAGTTCCCTATTCTATAAGTAATAATTTTCAATTTTTAAACATTGCATTTAAATACTTTGGTTTAGTCACATTTCTTATTATTATTATTATTTTTTTTGATAAAAAAATTGTTGATAAATTCTCATTTAAAAAAAAAAAGTTTTAGTGAAAAGAAATCTGTTTTATTCTTCCAATTCATCTGAAAAAAGAGAAAATTTTGATTTTTTGGAGAAAAAGTCGTTCATTTTTAGAGAAATTAAAAAAAAAAAAAAATTATCTCTTATCTTCTTTTTTTCTAGTAAACAATTAATGTCTCTTATTTTTAGAGAAGAATACATCTTAATTCTTTGAGAAAAAAAATGTAACTTTTTATTTAAATGTAGTTTTAAAAAAATCGTGAAAATTTCTTTTTAATAAATTAGTTTACCTATACTTATTTTCGAATGATTCCAAAAAAAAATTCAAAAAATTGTACAAATACAAACTTTATTTTCTAAAAAATTCATTTTTTCGAAATTGTATAACTTTTTATAGGTACTTAAACAATAAGTAAGTCTGTTTTTTTTTCAAACGTTATTTCAATTTTTCAATTTTGTTCACTTGTTCAAAAAATTTTCATCTTGTTTTTTACAACAATTTTGAAAATTTTTAATTTTGATTTTTTTATATTTTATTTTTTTGTAAATTTTTAACAACTCGAATGATTTTGATTTTCATGCAATTTTCATTTTCAGATTTCCCTGTTCTTCGAAGATAAGGTATTTGTTTTTTTTTCTGTCTTCTTCAAGGGTTTTAAAAATTTTAATTTCATTTGTTTACATTTTTTTAAAATTTTTGTCCAAAATACTAGGACAAGAGTGACAAGATAGCTTTTTTTAATATACATACATATTTTTCATTGTTCAAAATTTAATTTTACCTTGCCATTGTCACAATGTTTTATAATTTCAATTTTCAATTTGATTTTTTTTTCGACTTGAAAAACCTTTATTTTCAATCAGATACAGATAGGTAGGTACTTAAAATCTTACAAGTATGTCTGTTCTCGCAATTTTCTTGAGTTCTTAATCTTTTTCTCTTACTCGTTTTTTTTGTTTTTTTGAAAAGTAATGTTTTCAAAAAATTTTAATTTTTACAATTTTTGAATCCAAACTGTTTATTTTTTTAAAAAAAATTTTCGACATTTTTATGTATTTTTATAAAAAGGGAAATTTTTTAAAATACTTTTGTAAAAATTCCAAAAAATTAATTTTTGTTTTTTTCGTCTTGATAAAATTATTTTTTCCAAATTTTTACTTGAAAAAATTTCAAAATTTGTTTGAAAAAAAAATTGAAAAAATTTGAATGAATATTTTTTTTCTAAAGTTATCAATAATTACTTTTTATTTTAAAATATTTCTAAACTTTTTGCGAATAAGTGTAATCCGAAAAAACCATTAATATAACACCCCGATCAAATTAACTCTAATTTTGGAAATTAATCTCAAGACAATAAATTCCAACCCTACGAATAGTTGCAAATGATTAAATCACACAAAACCCAAAAACCGCAGCTCTGCGCTAACGCCAGTTTAAATCTAAAAACCTTTAAATATTTGTTATTGGAAAAACGCCGCCTATAGCCACCATTTACATCACTCGGATTCTAAACAAGGAAATTCGCGAAATTTTTCACTCGACTGGCGCTCGTTCTTTTGAACAGGCCTTAACAAATACCACGGTGTGGATTGTGTGGCACGTAAGGGTTCGGAAAAGAAGATGGGAGGAGGAGTGTTGAACCGTTGAAACAGTTTCCATTCGGAAGACATTTGAAAAGGAAAAATCCATCGCCGAAACCACTTCTCAAAATGTCTTCGAGTAACTATTAAAACTACGAGCCGAAGTTAATGTTATTTACTTCTCGAGAAAGCTCTTATTATTGGTTTAATCAGTTTCTCTTTGTGAGCTCGTAAATGTATTAATTTCGACGTGGTTTGCACGCGACACGATAAGACACGACACGCGGGCTCGGTTTCCGAGCTTTTGCCATTTTTTTCCATTTTTCCTCTTCTACTTGTAATTTTGCTGGTTTCCACGTTGTAAAAAATCTTTCACGTGATTTTACGAGGTTTTGAAAAATATTTCATTGACCCGTTTGTTGTAACGTTCACCTTTTTTTTTTTTTTTTTTTTTTTGCCAGCAACTTTAACTTTACAAAGAATAAAATGTAAATTTATGTTTGGTCGGTTTTTATTTCGCTCGTGTACCGGAGTTCTTTTCCTGTACGTTTTATAAAGCGACGGTAAAGGTATTCCGTTTATATTAAATTTCTGGTTTTTTATTCCATTGACAGGTCTATATTTACTTTTTTAACTTATTCGCGTACATTTTACGAGAATTGATTTATTTTTTCGCGCTTTGGTTCGTTCACTTTGTCATCGTGCATGTCTACGCGGCGCGAGCTCGTGTAAAAATGTATACCCTTATACGGTTAGCTCTGCTCTTGATGTACTAGAATATAGAATTTTTCACCCGAATCTTTTTTCCAAGCGCAGAGGAGACGAAATAGTGTACTGCTCTGCTGGTATATGGCTGCATCGGAGCTTTTTTTTTTTATGTTCGAAGCGTTTCGCTTATAAAAATATTTTCGTTTTAGATTTTCGATCTTTCTACGCGGCGTTGCTGCGGTATTTTAATATTTTATTTCGTTATTGAATATTTCTCGATGGTTGACATTTTTTAGAGTAGGTTATTATAGGTTTTGGAGAAACTTCGCCTTCCCCCCTTTCGATGCTCTGCATCCCGCGAGTACTGCGTGCCCGAAGAATTATAGGGAGTTGGAAAACGCTTTTCTCGTCGTATCTCCTCTCGGCCCCCATTCATCCATTCCGCTTCTGTCTTTTGCTTTTTCTTCCTTCCGTTTCGTGTTTTCTGGTATTTATATTAATAGAAAATTTCATTCTGTCGTAAAACCTCGCCAAGATTTGGATAAGAAAATTTTTAACATGAGGGAATGGCTTTTTTCCCCATTTGAGATGAAAGGCTTTACACGGGGTGTCGGGTTTCGCCAAAAATGTTCGGTGCACGTCGGATTTGGGTAAAAATAGGTTCGAGAATGAAGAATATAACTTTTTTTCAAAATTTCATGTGATAGGTAAGTATTTATTTAAAATTTCGATCAGTCGATTGAATTCATTGTTAGATAACTGTAAGTCGATTCGATTAATATCTGAGTTGACAAATCCACCAATTTTTCAATTTCGATAGAAGATGTACCATGGAATAAAAAAATCTCATTTTTGGTATAATTTTTTTTTTTTTTCGTTTTCGGGAATAAAAAATTGGGATATTGAAAAAAACCTTATTTTTTGGAATAAGAACATCTCATTTTATGAAATGAGTTATTTTTTCGTTTTTTTGGAATAAAAAAAATCGTAATTGAAAAAAGTCTCATTTTTTGGAACAAAAACATTTCTTTTTTTGGAAAAAAAAATCCTAATTTTTTTGTGAACAAAAAATTCTTTATTATTTTTGAAACAAAATCTTACAAAATCTTTTTTTTGAAACAAAAACAATCGTTATTTTCCGGAACAAAAACAAATCTGAATTTTTTGGAATAAAAAAAATTTTCATTCTATCAGAGGATAAAACCACATATTTATTGGGAAAAAATCGTATTTTTTGGTTATAAAAAAAATCCTCGCTTTTTGGAACCAAAAAACCCTTACTTTTTGAAACAAAAATATAATTTTTTTTGGAACACCTAATAGAAAATCCAATTTTCTTAACCCTAAAAAAATCTTATTTTTGGGAATTTTTTTTTGAAATAAAATAATCTCATTTTTTGGAATACCTAATTTTTCCCGTTTTTTTGGAATTTTGGAGTTTAAAAAACGGAATAAAATATCTTATTTTTTACCACGCTTTTATATACTTGGTATGTATGTTTGTATGTTTGTTTGTATGTCTCATGGAACCAAGAGTATGTTTTCGACCAATCCTCTCTCATTTAATATTTTACTGGAATTGAAAGAACATAGTGCTCACATTAGGGGTTTTCGAGGTCGCTGAATTCGATTTTCGAACTCAAATTTACCCCCGACCCCAAATTGAGCCCCTATGAGGGAGTTCAGTTTTGAAAATTTCAGAAAATCACAACATTGGTATCGAAATGTAGGTTTTCGAGGCCGCTGAATTTTTTTTTTTTTAAATAGACATTCGAACCTAGTAAAACTATGAAATTAAAATATTTTCAACGACAAAAAGAGTTAAATAAAAATGTAAAAAAATTTTAAAAAACCACGCTTTTATTTAAAGTTGGTCACTTTGTAAAATGTTATTCATAAGGAAAGAGTAATGCCTCATGACACATTTTTGTATCAAGTAAATTTTATTTTTTGTTTTTTAAGGCATTACTCTTTCCTTATGAATAACATTTTACAAAGTGACCAACTTTAAATAAAAGCGTGGTTTTTTAAAATTTTTTTACATTTTTTTAGAATAGGAACATCTAATTTTTTTTAATGCATTTTTTAGAATGTAAAGAAATGGAATTGATTTTTTTGGTTTCTTCTTTTGAAATGAAAAAAAATTGCAATGGAAAAATCTTAGTTTTTGGAATAAAAATATTCCTAGGCCTATCGTTTTTTTTTTTTTTTTTTTTTTCATTTTGTGTTTTTTTTTTTTTGAATAAAAAAGAATAGAATTTGAGAAAATCTTATTTTTTTTCGTTTTCTAGGAATAAAAAAATTGATTTTTGAACCAAAAAAATTTCATTTTTTGGATTACAAAAAATCTCTTAATTTCTTTAAAAAGAAAACATCATTCTCACAACATTGAAAATGTTTTTGACTTCACATCCCTTTGGAAAAAATCGAGCTATGGAATGTAGAAAATTTCAAGTTTTCTGCTCCTGTAACTGGCACGACCTAAAAAAAAAAAGCGCAGGTATGCTTAAAAGAATCTGTAAATTTTTTGGAATGTTTACGATTTTGAAAATTGAAAAAAAAAATATCACAATCGATTCATTTGATTTTGAAGAGTCGAATAAGCTTTTTGATGTTGATAAGTTTAGTCATTCGAAGTATAAAATTTTTGAAAACACCCAAGACTTCAATACTCAATTAATGATGTTTTCGATTTTAGGCAATCAACTAATTTTTTTGAGTTTGATTCAGTTAATGTTTTTTGAAATTTTTTTGGTCCAAAAATAAGGATTTTTTTTCAATTTCAACTTTTTTTTATTCCAAGAGAACAAAAGAAATACTTATTCTATAAAACAAGATTTTTTAATTCCATTTTTTTTTTATTCCAAAAAAACATACTGATGATTTTTTTTCAATTCCATTTTTTATTAAAAAAAAAAAAAAACCGAAAAAAAAACTATTCCAAAATAACTAGGCAACGAAAAAAAAAATTCCGAGAAATGGAATGTTTTTATTCCAAAAAATATGATGTTTAACATCATTTTTTTCATTCCAAAAAAAACGAAAAAAAAAAAAATTCCAAAAATAAGATCTTTTTATTACATGTTACAAAAAAATCATTCAAGTATCAATAATTTGAACAATTTTGAAATTTTGTTGGTCAATAAATTTTTCGATTTCGATAATTCGATTAATTTCTCCGATATATCGATTATTCAATTTATTCTTTAGTTTTCACAAATCTTCCAATTTTTCGAAAAAAATTTCAATTAAAATTTTGTCGATTCAATTTTTTTCGAATTTTTCGATGTTGACCAAAACGATTAATTTTTCGATTTTGAAAAATCTATCAATTTTTGATTTTGACGAATCTTTCTTCTAAATTTTTTTTCGTTTTTTTGATTCATTAAATATTTTGATTGATCAATCGATTTTTCAGTCACTGCTGCAATTTTATAAAATTTGTCAATTTTTTCACTGTCAATATTTCTAGTATTTTTATTCCATTTTTATTTCACCTATACATTTTCCGATCCCATCCCTTAAAAATCATTAAACCACTCAATCGATTTAAAAAAAAACACCATCCTCGAGAAAACCTCGACATTGTAAATGTCTCTGCTCTATATTTCGCACCCCCACGAACCACATCAATTACACCGCCTTTCACGTACACATCAAATTACCGTCACAACGACATCGACAATTCGACATACCACACGTCTACCAATCAATACCGTCCTCGAATCGTTGGGCAATTCATCTCGACGCGAACGCCGAGGAAAAAACCTACTTCCGTTTTTCCACCCATTTGAGGAAATACGACAACACGGGCTGGGGGAGGGGTGCACTATCAACAGGCAGTTGGGTATATCGATATCGGAGCTTAAAAAATGCCATCATTTGACGTCCGTTCGGTTCGCTTTTGCGTTTGTTTTCCAAACGATGATTAATAGAACCGATGACATCCATAAAAACGGTATCGCCGGCCGATATATTCGGCAGTGGGCCCAAAACTGGGGGTTGTGCCCGGCGAGCTGTGCTCTTTTTTACGCGTCATTTCCGTTGCGATGTTTCGGTACGCGCGCGCGGTCATAATTCGATTAATCTTCGTTAAAACGTCCGCACTGTGTGCGGAATGTAGCAGCGTACGCTCGGTTAAATGCGGTCAATTAAGATTTAATAAATATTATACCTACAAAGTATATAGGTAGTAGAAGTTTTTGGTTATTTAGTCTGCCTTGCTGCTCTTGCTCTAGCTCTTGTTATAGGTAATGAACTAATGATCGTTTACGTATATATCGTGAATATAGTATACAGACTACCACAACCTGATGATGTACTCGTATTTCGCACCATGGGCTCATCTCTTTTGAGTTAATGCGTAAAGCAGACCTTGTGTGATACTTAGTCGAACAGTTTGCTATACCTCATCAGGTCTTCGTGTAACTCCCAACGCCACGTTTACAAATTCCTCTACCATAACATGGCGTATATACAGAATGGCGAAAGTTTTAACCAACGTTTCACGGTTACGATTAAGTTCTACTATGCGGAGAACTTAATTAATTCGCCAACATTCGCAGCGTCGAATACACGTTCGCAGCAGCTTAAAACTTTCACGCTATTTGAAAATATAACATATAAAATCGACAAAACGAAGACGCAAACTCCACCATCGACTGAGATTCGTATTCAATTTGTATGTGGTGTGAGAAAATCCACGTTGGATTTGGAGGCAAGGTGGCGCTATTAATTACCTTTGTAATATCACACGACACTTTGGTAACCCCCGAACGTGCAATTTAAAATAATTAATCCTCATTTATTTACATATTGTGTACGTGCGCGGTGCAACCGTGTTGGTACGTGTGGTCATAAAGCGAGTCCAAGAGCTTACAATAAGATGGTTGATGAACGTCAGTGGGCTTTTTTCTCTCTGGTATGGTATGGTATTATACTATATATATATGCACACTATTATACCGAAGTATATGTATAGTATACAGGGTGTTCCAGAAGATAATCCAACCTTCGGATTTGCATCATTCACAAAAAACTTCAGGTACCATGGGAGCTCACCTTTTGAAAAATTGTAATTTTTTTAGCCCAATCAACTGGCAACACTGCACTCAACTATTTTAAACACCACCAGCTCAGTGGAATGCGAAAAAATTCTAACCACATTGGAATGCCTATGTTCGAAATTGAAGGAGTTACAGCAATAAGAAATTCTTCGCCATGGGTAATTCTCAGAAAATCGGCAAATTTCACTACTGTAAAAGTTCAGAAATTTGACAGGTTTTTAAAAAAATTTTCTTAAGGTAATTTAAAATATATATGCCCCCGAGTACTTTTATGGTGTTGGGGTCAATTCATTTCCCAAAAGGGAGGGGGGAGGACGATTCAAAAAGGGGTATAGCCGGGTAAAATAGGGTAATTTGGCCCCCAAAGCGAATTTTTAAACCAACTAGTGGAAGTTGGTCCTTACGGTCTAAAACCCCCGTGACCAAATTTTTAGGTCGCTACCTCACCCCCGCCCCCTCATAGAGCGAAAAATATGATTTTTCGATTATAATTTTTGATTTTGACAGTTTTTAACCAAATTTTTTCAAACTCGGGTAGATGTTAGGTATACTCAAGGGTCATCCGTGGAAATTTTTAAAAAAATTTTCAAACCTATCTTCATTGTGAAATGCGCGTTTTAAGTTTTCTAACGGCTATTTCGACAAGTTCTTTCAGAGGTGCAATAATGGAAAAAATATATATTATACACCTAGTCTCGATGTACAACATATATTTTTTTCAGAATTTTTTATATAGGTGGAAGGCCTTCAAAAATGCAAAAAACTGATTTTTTCATCATTTTTCGCGCAAAAAACAGTCATTTTTGGTCGAAAAAAATTGTCGTCGTAGTATATCACTAAATACGTAGTTATACACCATCAACCCGAGTTTGGATGAAATTCGTTGATTTTTTCTATTTTTTAAAATTTTCATTTAAATTAACTGAGTGACGCCATTTTGGGAACACTCAGTGTCCCTCGAGGTGTCTGGAGAGCCTAAAATTCATGTTTGGACATGTTTCAAACCGATATTTGTCATAAACAGAAATTTTCATGAAATTGAGAAAATTTGATTTTTTTGCTCACATCGTCGTGGCTTATCATTCCTCCGATATAAAATGTCCCACCTTCCTGAAAACTGAGAAAATTTATTCTAATTAGTGAGTATCTTATTATAGCTTATTAATTATTAATAAGCTATAATAGGATACTTTCCGAGCAGCACAATCGAAAAATTATCGAAATAAAAAATCGACAGAATATCGAATTCGATAAAGTGTCGCGTTAGTTCCGCATAAATCGTGAAATTATCTTTCGATATATAGATAGATTATCGACGAATTATAGTTAGCAAAAATTTCGAGATTATAGTAAGATATTTTATCGATAATCTATCTATAATATCGAAAGATAATTTCACGATTTAGGCGGAACTAACGCGACACTTTATCGAATTCGATATTCTGTCGATTTTTTATCGATTTTTTATTCCGATTTTTCGTCTTTTACTAGCATCTTTCTATAATTAAAAATCATTAATTAGCATAATTAATACATTAAACTATGCCTAAACACATTATTCATGTTACGGTAAGAGGATCATTTCAGAAAAAGTCAAAATAAATTATAAAAAATCTGCCACCCGTGGGGCTTGAACCTTCTACCTCCTGCATGGTAATCTTCTTCCGTAACCACTATGCCATACCTGTTCATTGAGTAACTAGCAATAAAACGCTTATAATAGGCAGTTTAGTACTTCCAGACGTGTTGGACTTGGAAAAATTTTCACCAATTTTTAAAATTTGGAAATAATTTCAAATATCGTCACAAAATTGTTGAAAAATCGTTCGACAAATTTCAGATTATTTGTCGATAATGTAGTTTCAAATATCGTCATAAAATCGTTGAAAAATCGAATTCGAGAAATTTCATATTACGTGTCGATAATAAAGTTTTAAATATCTTCACAAAATCGTTAAAAAATCGAATTCGAGAAATTTCAGATTATTTGTCGATAATATAGTTTCAAATATCGTCACAAAATCGTAAAAAAATCGAAATCGAGAAATTTCATATTATGTGTCGATAATATAGTTTCAAATATCTTCACGCAATCGTTAGAAAACTGAATTCGAGAAATTGCATATTATGTGCCGATAATATAGTTTCAAATATCTTTACAAAATCGGTAAAAAATCGGATTCGATAAATTTAATATAATCTGTCGATAATATAGTTTCAAATATCGTCAAAAAATCGGTAAAATATCGGAGTCGAGAAATTTCATATAATCTGGCGATAATATAGTTTTAAATATCTTTACAAAATCGTTAAAAAATCGAATTCGATAAATTTAATATTCTTTGTCGATAATGTAGTTTCAAATACCTGCACAAAATCGGTGGAAAATCGGAATCGATAAATTTAATATTCTTTGTCGATAGTATCTTTGACAAATATCGTCATAAAATCTTAATAATATCGAATTCGATAGTTTTTAGATTTTTTGCCTATGAAATTGTACCGATAAATCTTTATAATATCGTGAGAACATCTATAGATTTTCTCAAACGATTTTTTATCGATACGTTACATCTTCCGATATTATCGATCGAGTGTGCCGCTCGGGTTACTAATTAGAATAAATTTTCTCAGTTTTCAGGAAGATGGGACATTTTCAGGAAGATGGGACATTTTATACCGGAGGAATGATAAGCCACGACGATGGACACTATTTTTGTAAAAATTGAAATTTTTACAGATGATTACGTAAAAAATCGCTCTGTGCATTGCCATTCGAAATTTCAAATGCGGATAGTATTATTATAAAAGTAACAAATCAGTGTAGCCATTCAGCAGAAAAAAATATTCACTCAGCGAGCTGAGACAAATTTTTAAAAATTAGCCACGACGATGGACATAAATCTTTGCTACAATTTTCAATGATCAGGTGTAGTTGTACTGAACACGTTTTGTGATCATCATTCACACTAGCCTATACCCTGACCTTCCTAATGACGTGTACTTACTTTTTTTTTCAGAAAAACATGGTGATTTCCATAATTTTTGAAATCTGTTTTCAAAAACATGTTGGGCTACAGGCCACGACGAAGGACATTTTGAGGTTTAGACTAACTTGTACTCAAGGGGAGGGGGGTGGTATTCATTAAATTGGGCATGGTGGATTAAGGACGTTATAATGTACAAATAACCAAAAAATGAAAGTTGTGCATAGTACAGGAGTTGAGAAATCAGTTGGTTACTCAAATTTACCGATTTTCTGAGAATTACCCCCGTAAGTATTGCCTTCTTCAATTCAGGGGCACTGACAACAAAATTCCGACGATAAAATAGATAAACGAAATGTAACTTCTCGAGAGGAACAAAAAAGTTTAGTGAAAAAATTGCCTACCTTTAAAAAATGAAGGGACTAAAGAAGATTGAAAATTGCCATTTTCTAAGCAAAATCAATAGACAACACTGCTCTCAAAAAATGTTCTGATCTCACCAGTGGATAGCAGTTCGAAAACTCAAAAAAAGTTATAATCACATTGGGATGCCTATCTCTGAAAATGAAGGAGTCACAGAGCTTCAAACTTTGAAAAATGCTACGATTTTCTCAAAATACCTACCCATTTTTGAAGCTCTGACAGCGCCTTAATTTTTTTTAATTCGTCTTGTTTTATTCCGCTCAAGAAGTTACACCTGTTTCATGCATTGTTTATGAGTGTCTCACAAAATCTCTAATTTTTACTTTTATCACAATTTGAAGAAATTTAAAATTTGTAAAACATCATTAAGTTTTCAAAATTTATCAAAATTTTAAAACGACAAAAAATTTAATTTTTCAAAAAAACTTCAAGGATTTGCTAAATTTTTGAATTTTTTTAAAAATTGATCAAACAGTAAAAATTGATAAAAATATAAAATTACCAAATTTTGATTTCTACTTATTTTTGAAAATGAATACTTTTTTTTGAATTTATCAGCCTTTAAAAATTGATTTAATTAGGTATGTACAAAAATTCATTGGAGTTTGGAAGTATACCTATGATTTAGTATAAATTAAAAAATTGTAAAATTTTCATCCAATCTTAAAAGTTTTCCAATTTTGAATTTTCACAAAATTTTTGAAAATCATCAAACTTTGCAAATTGACCGTTCAATTTTTTTTTAAGTGTAGCTGAAATTATTGAAATAAGTATCTTCGATTTTTCTTAGGTCTCCTTTGGAAATTCCCCTCTTTAAAGTTTTTGGAAAATCTCTCAGAAATATTGAAAAATTTTCAATTTTTAATAATGCTGTTTAAAATTTCTCAAACTTCAAAACTTTTTAAAAAATCAAAAAAAAAAAATCGCTCAAATTTGATTTTTTTTTCTTTTTTGAAATTTGAAATCTCCGTGTTAAGAACTGAATAACTTTTTTTCATAAGCTTAGCAAAAAAACTGAAAATCAAAAATTTTGACGTAGGATCCATTTTTCCATGCACTCTCCTTTATGAAATTACTTAACAATTTTTTAATTTTCACTGAATTTTGATTCGTAGAAAATTCCAAAGGTTTACAAAATTTAACAATTTTTTTCTTTTAAAATGTTTCAAATTTCTCCATTTTTTCAATTATCATCAAGTAAAAAAATATATCTTCTATTGAAATTTTTCCAGTTTTCCAGTGTTGAATTTTTACCAAATTTTTGAAATCCATTAAAGGGTTTTCAAACAATTTCTAACATTTTCAGAAAAATATTTTACAAACCAATACCCCTCCATTGAAAGCTACAGCTTCATTTTAAATCGCTTTAAAAATTGATAGTAAATCGAAAATTGGAGAAAAAATGAATTTTTAAGGAAAATTCAAGGGAAAGCCAATTTTCATTTTTTTTGATAAAGCTGAATAATTATTAAAAATTATTCCAATTTTAAAAACTTATTTAAATTCAGAAATTATAATTATCAAATTTTCAAAATTATAAATTTTTACCACATTTGAAAAATTGGCAAAACCTCATACATTTTCAAATTGCGTAAAAAAAAATCATCAAAACTTCAAAATTGATCCAATTCCAAAAAATTATCAAAATTGCAATTTTACAATTTTTTTACCAAATTTTTTAAATTGATATTACAATTTTTTTAAAATGAAGCTGAATATTAATTACTCAAAATTCAAAAAACGATTAAAATTTAAGAATTTGTGTAATTTAAATCTTTATAAAATTTTCAAATTTTCAAAATTATAAAATTTTTACCAGATTTAAAAATTTGACAAAATCTCATGGATTTTCAAAAATTTATAGAAGTGTTGAAAATTTCCACAATTTTGAATTCTTACCATATTTTTAAAATCCATTAAAACTTTCCAAACTAATAAATATTTCATTTCATTTCATTTTTTTTTTTTTTTTTGTAATGTCTAATGAAGCTGAATATCAAAAAATTACTTCAACTTTGAAAACTTAATTTTCAAAATAATAAGTTTTTACTAAATTTAAAAAATTGGCAAAATTTCATAGGTTTTCAAAATTTTTCAAGTTGTAAGAATTCATCAAAATTTCTAAAATAAGCCCAATTTCAAAAAAATACCAACACTTCAATTTTTATCAATTTTTGAAAATTTTCAAGATTTTAAATTTTTACCAATTTTGAAAAATTGAAGGAAAAAAATAAAAACATTTCATCATTTTTTTTAAATTGAAAAAATTTATTACGATTTTAAAATTTGATTTAATTTCGAAAATTTGTCAAAAAATTAAAAGTAACCAAAATTTCAATTTTTACTTATACCTAATCGAAATTTTGTTTTCCAATTTTTAAATTTTTTACCAAAAATTTGAAAAATTAAACAAATTTTATGGATTTTTAGAATATCTCAACTTGTAAAAAATTCATCAAAATTTCAAAAATGATCCAATCCAGAAAATTCATCAAAATTTTAAAGTGACCAAACTTCCAATTGTTATCAAAAAAATGACAAATTGTGAACATTTTATAGATTTTTCTTTCCAAATTTTCCAAGTTGTTAAAATTCATCAAAATTTCGAAATTGATCCAAACTCAAAAGTTGATACTTGAAAATTTAAAAATGACCAAAACTTCAATTTTTATTAAAATTTTGAATTTTTTCCTCAAATTTTAAAGATTTATCTACTAAAGATTAGAACATTCACTTCAAGAACACCCTGTATTCTATACCAATACAGTGAGCTAGTGTGGCGCCGAATTTACACCACACTATGTATAGGTATAAATGGTACATACAGTGTAAGC
This sequence comes from Balanococcus diminutus, assembly GCA_959613365.1. NCBI lineage: Eukaryota > Metazoa > Arthropoda > Insecta > Hemiptera > Pseudococcidae > Balanococcus > Balanococcus diminutus. The sequence continues at coordinate 24,656,082 of OY390718.1, forward strand.
TCGAGCAAACGCGAGCATTATCTCATCGCACAGCGTATATTTTCGTTAACGAGTAAACTAGCTACGCTCTGCTAATTACGATGGTTTTGTTATTCGTCATCGTTGCCTATCTCCGCCACGCCGAGCAGCATTTGCGTCACCTGTATACTAAGTACATCCACACCCTTCCTTTTCTAACCATATCTTTTCTATATCATACTCGAACTAAATATACGTTTATTTTTTAACGTTTTACAAGAAAATTCACCCAACTACCATTTTTTTTGTCATCACGCGAGCCAAAGTTACCGCCTATCTCGCGGCGGCTCCAATCGTAAAATAGTCGTTGGTCTCATTTGCGACTGGCACTGGTCACTGTACACAGCCCAGCGCACCGGGCGTCAAAATAATCGCATTTTTACATCGTTTCATTGTATCGTGTGGTCATATCGTCGCCTTGTATACGTATATAAATGTATAATGTGTACATTCATTTATATATTTACCACAGTATTGTATAATATTGGAGCCTATAATTTCGCGCGCAGCTTTTCCTCATTATACGTAGTTACGTACGTCTACGTACCTCTATAATACCCATAATTTGTCCAGGTAGTACCCCCTTCCTCATTGCATCCTGTTATATGTACCACAGGTATACATTCGCCATGTTCTTCAATCATTTATACACATATTACATAAATGTACGATGTACGTACGTATATATCGTATTTTCCACCGATGTGCATAATTTACTTTCGGCGCATACTCGTACGTATGTATTCCCTTCGCAAATAAACGATTATTAAATACATTCACTTTATCCTGATAAATGCACTTTCCTGTGTTATGAACCGCCACACACCGCAGCGTATACAAGTTCGTTAACACGTAAATACCTCTATACCTACTTCTATGACTGTACTGTACCGCAGTACCTAGACCTACGTATTACGTAAAGGCTATGACCAAATTTTATGTATGCTATGAATCGATAATTCCTAAAATTATTATACTTACCTACGATAGTTAACAGTTGTTATTAGTTTATTTACAATATGATAACATGACAATTTCATTTTAATTATAATAGATATTGTTTATTTATGCATTTGAAGCAATTATGAACGGTTTTTTCATAAACTACCCGTGTAGCAATTGTCGACATCGACATTTATGTCGACAAAATTCAGACACATTTTTTTCTCGGTTAACGATGAATTAAAAATGATATTTGAGATTTAAAGTAATGTTCTATGTTAAACATAACTCGTCAATCAAAATTTTTGAATTTTTCTCAGTATTTTCCTATAATTTAGAAAACGTTGTTTTTCTACATAGACAAGTCGATGTAAAAATCGATACTCGATAAACGCATCGACATTTATGTCGACAATTTCTGCCAATTAAATTTACAAATTTTATATCTAAAAAGAACTAAAAACAATTAATAAGAACATTTTAAGCTCAGGAATAAATAATTTTTGAAAGAATCACAAAATTTTCTTATTTTTCAAAGTTTTGAATAATACAACGACTTGTCGAGTTATTGTCGACATAATTGTCGATTGTCGAATAATGCATCGACTTCACTGTCGACAGTGTCGACCAGAGGAATTTTAAGTCGAGATAGTGTCGATGTGATTGTCGAGGGTCGAATAATGCATCGACTTGACTGTCGACGTCTTGAGGGTGATTGTGATACTCGCAGATAAAGTGTGTTGTGAATTAGTACACAAGGTCTAAGAATCATCTCTATGTTAGTTGGACACTCGCATGTGTCCAGCTACAAAGGTGGCCTCAATGCCGCATATTTGACAAAAAATGTCAAAATGTTGGCTTGAACACTATTTTTGGTGTAATTTTAATATATACATATATTGAATATTTGAACTTAGCATATTTTTCAAAATCTCACCATTGCAAATGTCGATGTGGGTGTCGATATAAATGTCGGCACTTCGAAATCGGTCACTTTTCGATGTGTCGACATTTATATCGAAATTAGCATCGACGTTGCTACACGGGCACTATACCATACAAAATTTAAAAAATTAAAATTGAAATTCGATTTAAAACATTTTTTTTTTTAAATATTAATAAACTCAGAACAGGTAAATTTAAAAGTTTGAGACACTTGGTAAAAAAAAGATTAAAAACTAAAAATAATGAGAAATTGAAAATTTTGAAAAAAATAAAGAGTTATTAAAATATTTAAAAAATGAAAATTTCAACAAAAAAAAAAGATTTAGAAATCATAAAGAAGAATATACCTATAGGGAAATTAAAGGTAGTTACAAGTACTTATAGATAAAAAATTTGAAGATTGAAAAAAAAATTAAAATTGAAAAAAAAGTGGGAACAGGTAATCTAATTATTTATTAATGAAGTACCCATTATAATAATTTATTCCAAAAGCAATTGGGTATCTAAATGTGAATAAAGGTATCTAACTCTAAGTGATAAATTCATAAATGAAAAAATTTAAAATTTAAAAATACCCAGTTCAAAACTAACATTAGACCCTGACATAGCAATTGCTTACGTACATTCATTTTCATAATAATTTTTTACAAAATTTAGTAGATGTTTAGTGTGTTATAAAATTTAAATATTAAATAAATATTAAATAAATTTGAAGAAACCTGAAAACTTGATAAAATTCAAAAATGGCAAATTTTAAGATTTACAAAAAAAAATTATTTAAAAATTTCACCTAATTAAAGAGATAAAAAAAATTTTGTATGTTAAATTTTTGTATAATTCCAAATTTGTGAAATTTTAGAAACATGATAAAACTCTAAAATTTCACCATTTTCAAATTTTAGCAATGCAAAATTTCAACAGTGAAAAACTCCGAAAATGCAAAATTAATTGCGCGTACATTTATATTTTTTTCATTTTCAAGAAAACTCGGCGCTCTGGACCCCCCTAGTTGGCTCTATTTCCACACTACGTTTGAAAGTATGAAACATAGTATATGCTTTTACTCTGTGACAAAATGTCTAAAAGTCACGAATATTAATTTCCATAGAAACTAATAAAATATTTAAAATTTGAATTTAAAAATCAAAAAATTCTAATAAAAATTTCCATGGAAATTTAAAAATCAAAAAAGTATAATAAACTAAATGTCATCAAAATTAATTTCCATGGAAATTTAAAATTAATAAAATTCATTATGATATGACAAAATGTCTAAAAGTCACGAATATTGGAAATTTAAAAATTAAAAAGTAATAATAAAAACTTGGCGCTTCGCGCCTCGCAAGGGGGGCTTCGCCCCCCCCCCCGGTTCGCTCTATTTCCACACTACGTTTGAAAGTATGAAACATAGTATATGCTTTTACTCCGTGACGAAATGTCTAGAAGAGCTAGGTACATTTTTAGTGTATGTAGAACTGTCACGATCCGTGGTAGGTAAAGGTTGGAGAACAGAATGTCTTACAAAATGTCCGATAAAATATCTAAAAGTCGTAAAATTTATTTTTTAAAAATAAAATATCAAAAAGCCATTAAATTAATAAAAAAATTCAAGTTTCAAAATGTCTAGAAAATGTCTAAAAGTCATGAAATTTCAAAAAATTTACAAGTTTCAAAATGTCTGACATAATGTCTAAAAAGTCGAATTTATTGAAAATTTTCCAAGTTTTTTTATATCATCCAAACCTAACCTAATGTAACCTAACCCAATGGGGTCGGATTTTGGTATCGGATTTTCCTGTCGTTTTTTTCCATTTTGGTCTCCGTAAAAGCATATACTATGTTAAAAATAATAGTCTCGGATTTTGGTCTCGTTTTTTTCCATTTTGGTCTCCGTAAAAGCATATACTATGCTAATTTCTAAAAGTCACGAATATAAATTTCCATGGAAATTTAAAAATCAAAAAATTCTAATAAAAATAAAAAATATATGCTTTTACTCCGTGACAAAATGTCTAAAAGTCACGAATATTAATTTCCACGGAAATTTAAAAGTCTAAAAAGTATAATAAAAAAAAAATCAAAGTTTCAAAATGTCTGACAAAATGTCTGAAAGTCATCTTTCTAAAAAAATAATTTTAAAAAAATTTCCAAGTTTCAAAATGTCTGACAAAATGTCCAAAAAGTAATAAAATTTCTTTAAAAAAAATAAGAAGTCTAAAAGTCGTAAAATTTATAAAAAAATATCAAAAAAAATTCCAAGTTTCAAAATGTCTGACAAAATGTATGAAAGTCATCTTTCTAAAAAATTGCTAAGTTTCAGAATGTCTGACAAAATGCCTGAAAGTCATCTTTCTAAAAAAATTTCCAAGTTTCAGAATGTCTGACAAAATGTCTAAAAAATGTCTAAAAGTCATAAAATTTCAAAAAAATTTACAAGTTTTAAAATGTCTGACAAAATGTCTGAAAGTGATCTTTCTAAAAAATTTCCAAGTTTCAGAATGTCTGACAAAATGTCTAAAAAATGTCTAAAAGTCATAAAATTTCAAAAAAATTTACAAGTTTCAAAATGTCTGACATAATGTCTAAGTTTTTTTATGTCACCCAAACCTAACCTAATGTAACCTAACCTAACCCAATTTGGTGTCGGATTTTGGGGTCGTTTTTTTCCATTTTGGTCTCCGTAATAGCATATACTATGCTAAAATTTCTGAATATTCTTGGAATAAAGGACCTCATATCATTTTTTGAGGAAATTCAGAAGATCTTTGAAAAGAACAGTGAGTTTAAAATTTTAATGAATTTGAGACAGGTACCTTATTCCCAGATTTTTTTATTGTGTCGTGTACAAAAACAAAGCCTAGAGGCACATTCGTTAATTGGTTACATAAAAAAATTAGGAAAGTAATTGGAAGAATTTATTTACATTCGTAATTTTTGAGAATTGGAGAAGTTTATTTACAATTTTTCAATTTCACAAGATTTTAATTTTTTTTTAAAGAAAATTTCTGCTAAATTTAGTTACACTCGCCTCAAAAAAATCAACGATCATTCTTCTTCAGTTCCAAATCACCATTGTAATTTATTAAAAAGAAAAATATTTTTAAACAATATAACTGCCGATAATTTTTCATTTTTCATACCTTACCTACACATATCAAGTACCATTCCAAATGTCGATAAATATGTATATAATCTATACCTTTTCGTTGACAACAAAAGAAACCCAAAAATTATCATACAATTTAACATACATCCAATATACATACTCGCCATACCCATTACCCATCACTACCTGCTGACGCTGAACCCCCAAAACATTATTCTATCGCATCGATCAAAACACCATAACCTGAAGAAAAAAAACACCCTACCGTTCTAATGGCATAGTGAAAAAAATCTTGTACTCGTATCACAATTCACAAGGTCACAAAACCTACATACCTTTGACTGAGCCCTTTCGATATTAATTAAACGCCTAAACATCGTGACATAAAATAATGCTTTTTCGATAGGCCGAACGGGCGGTTTGAACGTCGTTCGATCGATATCTCCCTTGTACGTACATATACCGAAAAAGAACATAGATGTGTCTAGACGTCGGTCATAGACACGATTTTGATGTATGGCTATTAAATAGTGGGCTAGGTGACTGATGTCGTTCATTGTGGAACGCCATCCATATATCATATCTGCTGGTTCTCGTTTTTTTTTTTTTTTAACCTCTCTAAAAAGAATACTCGCTTCTCTTATATACTGTACACGTTTATGTAACGTTCCTAAGGTGTGTGCTCTGCTTGGTCGCGTTATGGTAGAGAGAGGTATTCTCTGTGTGTTTTATAATATTGTAAGATAGCTAGATAATAGTCTAAGTACTGTACATCGAGCTTATTGTAGGATGAGTGAGAGAGCCTATCTATGGAGTATGGATGATATAAGGAAACTCCCGTATATGTTGTATGCTCCATACGCTGTGGCTGTCACATCCAACTCCAACATCTTATCGTTTATCGTAATCTACAACCTCGCTTGTGGATGAAATTTATCGTGTTCCTGATGCTTTCTCTCTTTATCTATCTTTCTGTCTTTCCTATAGCTTTTGTATGTACTCCACTATGTGTTCATATTTCCTCTATTGTGTATTGTGTACCTATCGAAAGATAACAGTTATTATATTTATTTACAATGTAGTACATAGGCAAGTGTATAGATATTTTTTATATTGGTAAAATCGTCATTCATCGATAATTTACCTTCGTTCGATCCAAAGGGTGTCATCATCTTATATTACTTTGTAGATTTCGCTCAACGATGAATATGAACGTGTGGTGAAATTGTTATAAAAAAATTATTTGTGGGTGGTATATGGAACATTCAACCCTTGTAACACCTGGAGATTAATATACTCCATCGTTGGTAACTCTATATTATACTCGTTCGGAGATTAAAACCCTTCTATAACGAGGATATGCAAATAAACCATGTATATGCTCTCTCTCTCGCACATCGATGACCTAAAAACCAGACAGACTGGCATTTTTAATTCAACTTCTTCAGCAGATGCTTGCTGCTGTCAACGTGTAGTAAATGTCACGTCACATTATCAAAAACTGTCATTTCCACTACGATAAACATGATATTATAGGTACCTGGAATTATTTCGTCATGAGAAGAGTAGAATTGTGTCTGCTTCAGTTATTCTGAAAGTATGCATCAAAATTTGGTGGTGACAGCAGTTTTGGGTGTGAAGGGGATTTTTTTGTCCGAAAATGAATGAAAATTGTTTTTTTTATTTATTTGCACTTCATTTATCATCACTTCGTATTTTTTTTTTTTTTTTTTTGAAACTACTGTTTTTCCACATTTAAAAGAAAATTCAATTCTTCCATTATTAGAGTAATGTAGTACCTCGACCCTCGACTGCGCTACACTTCACCATCCCAGCTTTGTATAGGTATATTTTACTTCTCTTAGATAAACTCTGTAGAGAAATAGTACTTAAGCTCAATGAATTCCTGTACCTGAGTAAAAGCAGGGATGGGCACACTCTTTTTCAAAATTAGTTAACTCACTTACAACTCAAACTCTTTCCAAAAAGAATGAGTTGAACTCTAATTCTTAACTCATTAGAGTTGTACTGCAAAAGAGTTCAACTCAGAGAATAGTTAAACTCTTTTTTTAACCCTTTTTCCTAAAATAGCGAATTAACAATGTAGCAGTTTAAAAAAAAAAAACATAGTTTTGCCGTTTACTAGTCAGTATTGTTAATATTATTATGATTTTTTTATATCTGCCTACTCCCTGATTCAATGTACAAAATACAATGGTTGAGAATTCTTTTATTTCAAAAAGGTAAGAGTTTTTTCTATTCTCAAAAAATTTAATTATTATTCACTTCAGAAATTTGCAAAGTATTTCGTACTTCAAAAAAGTTGAGATTTTTTCAATTTCAAAAGTTATTCCAAAAAATTTAAGATTTTTTCATTTCAAAAAATTGGAAAAAAATCCAAAAATTGATAATTTTTCAATTTCAAAAAATTTTGAAGATTCATTTTATTTGCCTATTATTCTAAAAAATTGAGAGATTTTCTATTCCAAAAATAATTTTAAAATTTTTTTATACTTCTTATTAAAATTTATGTACCCATGTATTCGGTATTCCAAAAAAAAAATAAAAAAATTCAAATGCAAAAAAAAAATTTAGAAATTTTTCATTAAAAAATTTATTCTAAAAATTAGAGGATTTTTTTGTTCCAAAAGTCATCTTGAAAAAATTGAAAATGATAAGTTTTTATTACCTACCAAAAAATTAAAAATTCTAAAAAATGAGAAATTTTTTATTTGAGACTTTTGTTTGAAAATCTGAGAAAAATGTTGACCCCAAAAAAATCAAGTTAAAAAATGATTATTCTCTTAAAAAAATTGAAAAATATTTTGTGCTTCAAAGTTCAAAAAAATTGAATAAGCCAAAAAATCAAGAAACTTTTTTTTGTATTTTTTAAGATGATTATTTTTTTAAAAGAATTGTATGTATATTGATTGATTGCAAATTGTAAATTTTCATTAGTTTTCAAATTTCAAAAAAAAAAAAAAAAAATATTCGAAATTTGATTTCTAACGTTTAACGTTTTGTATACTTTCAAGAATTATTGTAGATATAGTTAGCCAGTTTAAATACCAGATAGCTGAGATAGCTGAAGCACACTCTATTTCAATTTTTAGAACCAAAGAATACTCCTTCAACTCTTTTGAAAAAAGAGTGGTAACTTTCAATTCTTTTCAACTCTTTTTTGCAAAAGAGTTGACTCGCGAGATAGAGTTTAAAAAAAACTCGTGCACATCCCTGCCTACAAATTAGACTATCCTGATATTCGAATAAACATTTATGTAAATCTAACAGTAACGTGTTATTCAGTCATAAGCCATAATGTATTTTATCCTCATGGTTTGTTGATTGACCCAACTTCCGATAGAGTTCAGCCACTCCGTGAGAAATGGTCAATAGGCCTTCTCTTTTCTCCCTCACCACTTACTTCTATCAATAAAATTTTTTAAAAAAATGTTTTCATTAATTTTTTTTTCGAAGTATGTTCTTACAACTTTTTGAATAGATACATTTTTTAATATAATAGATTGAAAATTTTTGCATGCAAAAAAATTTTTAAATGATTTTAGATCTTTATAAACACATTCATTGATTTTAAATATGATTTTTTTTGCAACCAATTCAACACTAATTCATAAATTCTTTAAAAAACATTTTCCCTCGATTTTTATTTTATTATTCATGCAAATAAATTTCAATTATTATTTATTTATTTATTTTTTTGAAAAAACTTATAAGATTTAATTATATTGAAAAATCATTTTATATACTTACATTTAAAAATTGTGATCAAGTAGATAATTCTTTTTAAAATTTTTCAGTTTCTTTTGAAACTCTCAGGTCCCTGTCTTGCCACCTGTGTGAAGTCACACATATCCTCAAATCTCGAAAAAATTCTCCTCAACGCTTCTGCGGTGGTCATACGTTGTCATTGACCGTCGCTCAGCATCGAATCCGGTAAACAACATTTTCTTCATCTTGTGAATAAGTTACAGGTTTTTTTTTTTTTTTTTTGCAACCCGCAAAAGGAAACCTCTTTTACCGTTTCGATATGCACTGTGCACTGTGCAACTCAGGTCAAGAGAGCTCGCCGCTGCCGAAGACACGCAATAAATATTTCATGGAACCAATTAAGAAATTCTTTCTATTGTTTTTTACGTATTTTTTACCCCTTCGCGTATCGGATGCCCTCCGCAAGAGACGCGTTTTTATGAAGTTTTTCTTCATAATCTCCGCAGTGCTATATTCGTCCAAGACGAGCCGAAGAGAAGGGGGTCTCCCGGCGCGATGTCGTCGGTTCGCATATGCGGTATATCGCATTTCAACAAACTGAGTCCGCTATCGCGAGTTATTTTTTATTCGGTTTTCGTCGCCGCCGCGTCATCCTTCGCGTTCGTCGCGCGTGATTTGTACGAATGGTTAGTATTTTTATAAAAATAATTGCTCGATTATGCTGAAAGCCTGTTTTATAATAGAAAATCAACGCAGCACAGACGTCGCTGGTCGTTAGAATGCCTAGACAGATCGCGTATCTGGGTTTTGTTCAGGTTACCGTATTGTGCAATAAGTTTTATGTCATAATCGCGAAAAAAAACCTTCCAATTTTGGTCACAATCAATACCAAACCACTCCAGTTCCAGTTTGCCCATTTCAAAAAACCAACATATTACATAGGTATATTTTATACCCACGAAATGGAAAATATAGCTACAATATCCTTCTCCAGCGGATAAGGAAAAATAAATACTCGAATTTGGTCTTTGAAAAATCTTATCTTACGAAGAAAATAACCTAACAAAGTCGACGGTAATGGCCAACAATCGTTTATACCCGGTTCGTTGTTATATTCTCGAGCCAAACAAGCCAAATCTTATATCAAACGAGTTGCTCAGACGAAATCAAATAAAATCAATGACCGGCTAAAAGGATTAACTTGAGAACGCAGAGCAATTCGCGTAAATAAAACAACAAAAAAAAAAACATATAAAAACGTCCATTTTATTAAATTATACCTTATTATCATCCAAATATCGGCCATCGCCAAAATTACGTTTTCCTCTCCGAGCGTCTCTTCGTCAGTATTACACCAGACATGACGAACAGACAAAGTCTTAGGTGCTCGTATTTTCTTGGGACTGTTCCGCGTTGGATTTTTTTTTTTTTTTTGAAAATGTTTTTTTATCTTTTTTTTTTTGCTTTTTTGTACAGAAAGTCAGATACGTTGAAAATATCCCCAAAAAATGAATCTGCAGTTCCTGCAGATGCTATGGCCAACTCAGCTGAGATTACACTTTCCTCCGCTGAAAGTGTTGACGTTATGATGAATAGAAATTAGCCAACAGCCAAAATTCTTTTGGCCAGAACTTTTGCGGACAATTTTTTTTTTCATCCAAGCGATACAGTGATACAGACTGACAGCAATTTCATAAAATTCTATCAAGGACTGTATTCCCCCATGGGATTTGGTAATATGCCCCCACGAGATCCATGGGTTTGGGGCATGAATCTCAAATTATTCATGGCACCCACAGGAATTTTTTCTCAAAAAATCACTAACTACTTTTTCACAACTTGTTTTATTACCACCCACAAACTTTACAGACCCTCATCTCTGAAAAATTACAAAAAATTCAGGGCCCTCTCAAAAAATCAACTCCCAGCAAAAAAATTAGGATCCAAATTTACTAAAGAAAAATTTTCAAATAGCAGGAAAAATCTCAAGGTTACCAATTTTAATGTTTTCATGATAAATGTTGTATGGTCCTGTTGTCACTGGAAAAATATATTCAGTGATTTGAGTGAAAAATCAGTTGTTAAAATTGAAAAAAATTGTTTCCCCTTTTTTTGAGTCACATTTTACAAAAATTGGGAGATTTCTTGAAAAAATCAGAAGATTTTGGCTGAAAATCAGGAATCTTTACTGAAAATTGGTAGATCTGGAGAAAATCAGTAGAGCCTTGAAAAAATAGGAGATATCCTGAAAAATCAGGAACGTTGGCAACACTGCACTACATTTATTCACCCATACGTAAATTGGACTGCGATGAGATCATCTCAAAATGCATCAGGCTCGTCACTGCTCCTCGCCGTCACATCAAAATAATTTCCAATTTCCAACAAAAAACATTTAAAAAATTTCACACTTACGTAAAGACTATTCTCAATGCTATTCTCGATCTTGACATCAACATGAAAAATTTTCAAATCGATCATATTAGAATCTTGTTTCTTTACCTATAAACAAACAAAAACAACAAATCTCATTAACCACAGAATGTCGAAACATCGCTATGTCTTACATATCAAAATACACACACGAGCTGATTTTCACACTCGTTTATGTATCATTAATGGAATTCTAATAACTGTGAATTCCTCTCGCGATGATGGTCGCGAGAAACTCGATACAGCGTAACAACCTTCCACGAGATGAAATTTTGTATCTAAATACACAAATCTCGACATACATAAAAATACAAGGTGTAAGACTAACACCATGATAAGAAAACCTCGATGATATATTAACATGGTAATATTTATCCAGCAGACAAAGTCCGCATCCAGGTACAAGCAGACATTACCTTTCATACCCTTCCTGCAGCTTTCAGCGCTGTACGTCGTAACGAATATTAATTCCGAAAACGTAGGTATATCTCTGTGGAGCTTGACATTTTAATACAAATCGTCCAAAATGGATATATCGGCGAGTCTGCGGTGCTCCTCTGTAAACATCGAGCTTGCAGCACACCATCAATCATCAATGTATCAAGTTGTCGAGTTTTCCCACACTTTACACACAGCTTTGCTCACACTCGAATCAACGAGTAAATTTACGACATATTGGACTCAACTTATAGCATATACGACCAATATAGATATTCGATTTATAAGAGTATATACGATTAAAGCGCCTTGCACGAGGGAAAAAAACAAGATAATAAGTTTACCACATGATTATGAAGTACGACTTCCCAGTGCGCCTGGTTAACTAACGAACGTGGTCTTAACACCTCATCCATACTCCAGAGTCACTATGTAGATAGTTTTATACCAGCACTAGAAGCGCGCGCGTGAACTGGTTTATTTATGCGCGTCGTACCGACTGCTCAATCGTATTTCATTTTCGGAATAAATGCAAATAAACCCACCGAGCATGGGATTTTCAAAAAAAAAAACAACCAACAACAAGAAATGATTTAATAACTGGAAAGATATGCCTTGTAGATTGCAGCGTATAGTGAGAAAATTCCAAAGTCAATAGGTTAACTCTCAGTGCACCTATCCTGTAGTTTGGATGATAATTTTATTCTCGAGATTTTATGAAACTCATTTTCTCAAGCTTCGTATTCAAGTCACATCAATTTGTCATCTTGTGTGGTTAAAAAATGGAAAAGGAAAGGTTTATGACATAATTTTGCCAACTTAGAATTTCAAGATCTCAGAAAAAAATTATTTTAGATAGTACCAATGTTATTGTTTTTGTAATAAATTTAAATGATATACTTAAATACAGCTTTTGCACCTGATGGTTTGATTAAAGACCAGAAGAGCTGCAATGGAAACACACTGTAAACATAGGTAGAATCTGACCACTCTTTTAACACATTGTTGACAACACAGCTGTTTCAGAAAGTAACAGTAAGGGGGGAAAGCTCCTTGTATAGTGAACTGGGAGGGTGACATAGAAACGCATCAAAAACAATGGGATTCCTTTTATTAACAGGTTAATGACTACAAGTATGCCTCTGACGGCAACAGTGGGGTAGTTCCCTACAGAGAACAAATGTAAGTAATCTTGTAAATACATTAAACACAATGGGATGACTCTTTCAACACGTTGTTGACAACAGAGCTGCTTCAGAAGGAAATGAGGGGGTTCCTTGTAGTGATCTAGAAGAGTTTCTATGGAAACGCTTTGTCGCTTACGCATCACAAACAATGGGATTCTTTTTATGCACATGTTGTTGACTACAGGACTGCTTCTTGCTTCAGAAGGAAACATTGGGAGGAGAGCGTTTCTTGTTGTGAGTTGCCATGGAAACGCATCACAAACAATGGGATCATTTTTATTAACCCATTGCTAACTACAGGGCTGCTTCAGAAGGAAACATTGGGACTATGGGAGGAGGAGTTTCTTGTAGTGAACTAGACGAGTTGCCATGAAAACACATCACAAACAATGGGAAAATTTTTATTAAATTATTGTTAACTACAGGGCTGCTTCAGAAGACAATAGTGGGAATAGTTTGCTATAGAGATCAAAACCCATACTACAGAAAAGGGGAACAGTCACTACCTAAGAATAGAATCACTCTTTTTAACCCATTGTTAACAAAAGAGCAGCTTTTGAACGCAGCAAAGAGGGGGTTCTCAGTTCATGAACAAAAATTTTGTAAGCACGTATTTGATTAATTAAAATACTAACAAACAAAAAAAAATGAATGATACATACAAAATAAAAAACTCATCAACCACAAATTTATCTCACAGAATGTCTTCAATTGCAAACCCAAGCTGGGAAAATACTCGACGACAAAACATTATCGAATTTGTGAAACATCGGCAAAAAATACATCGTTGTATTCGCAATTACTGGTCTCGATATACAAGCGACAATATAAAACGTACCTCATTTGCAATCTTTGAAAGAATTCGCAACGTGAGCTAGAATTCATACACCTTATTCGAACCATACCTCATTCGAACTACATATACTTCAATACTTCGGTCGTATTTATTTGATGGTGAAACAACCCGATGAGATAGATAATTTTTCAGCCTTTTCTTTTTATGTACCCGCAATTGCTTACACACGCTATCAACGCCAAGTACACATTTTTCACGCAACGTACCAAAACTGACGGATTTATATAGACAATACTATCAATCTTATTAATGATTTTTTCTTCTTCATTTTTATTTGAAATAGAAATAGGGGAAAAAATTGAAAAATCTACATAATTATAAGAACACCATTCATACTATTTTATTCTTGATGAATGCAAATTACAAAATCTCCAATATAGAGGAACTTTATAACTGAAAATTTTGTAAACAAGATGCGAGTATTTTTTTTTCTTTCTTCATATTATAGCTATTTTTTTATATCGATTTATGAGACTTTCCGATACGCTTCACGATCTAAGAGCTTTTTATTCCGTTTCAACGCCGGATAAACTTCCCATAATATTTCTCTCGTTTTCCGATTTTCCCTCCGAAAATGTTTCCACTGATGTCACCTTAAAGCAACTCGCTTCGTCGAGGGTGAAAATACATTAAGAGTACATTAGTTTTTAAAAATTACTTTTCTTTGTAAAATACTGGTACGAGTATAGTAAGTATATAAGTAAAGTAGCTTCAAGATAGTGAGAAGATTCGGTGTCTTTTTATAATAATAATATAACGTATAATAGTAAAAAGCAAGATGGAAGGAGGAGAATTTTTTTCATGTTTTTTAAATTTTTTTTATATGAATGCTAAAATTTTATAAATTGGAATAAAATTTTACGAGTTGTACTATAACACGAGTAGGTGTATCAACGTCTAAAATTTAAGCGGAAGATTTTCTCAAAAAATACTCTCAAAATATTATGATGAATAAAGAACAAATTTTGTATTTTATGAACCCAACCAATCTTACTTTCTGGTATGAAATTTATTCCACTGATCTTCAAAATCATTAAAATGAAAAATTACTTATGTAAATTTTGATGAAAAAAATGAAGAAAATTTAAACGTTTATGACATTATGCTTTTAGAAAAATTGAATGAGATTGATGTAAGGAGTCAAAAGATATAACGATGTCTGAACTTGTTCCTTTTATATACAGGGTGTTCCATGAAACGTCTGCAATGATTTAACCATAGATGCAACTCGAGTAGACAAACAAAAAACATTACTAGGATAAGTCGCCTATTTTGAAAATTGAAGGTGCTATAAAGATTTGAAAATTTGGTATTTTTAGACATAATTTGTTGGCAACACTGCATTCAAAAAAAATTCAACTCCTCCAGTACTTAGCACTTCGAAAACACGAGAAAAATTGGAATCACGTTGAGATGCCTATCTTTGAAATTGAAGGAGTTATGACGACATGAAATTTTTGCTGAAAGTATTGCCTACCTCAATTATCACGGTGCATTTTCAGGACATGAAAATTGAAAAATTCTACCAAAACAATTCATGATACAGATTTGAATTTTTGAGAGAGGCAAAAAAGCTATGTGAAGAGTTTGCCTATCCTTGAAAATGAAGGTACTACAGAACATTGAAAATCAGTATTTTCAAAGTTTGAAGCTCCGTAGCGCCTTCATTTTCAAAGACAGACGAATTTTCAACATAACTGGTTATACTTCTCTGGAAGAGTTTCATCTGTTTCATAAATTGTATTGACGAAATTTCGAATTTTTAGAAACTACTGCCCTTTCAAAATCGAGATAGGCAACTTATAAAAAAATGTTTTTTGTTTGCCTACTCGAGTTGCATCTACAGGGTGAGTCAACTTTGTTTTCCGAACTTAAATTAGTAGATAGCTCAGTACCTGTGCATAAAAAGTTCATGTGAATGCGCAAAATCGCTCAAGGCGGAAGTTACACGCGTGTAAAAATTCCTTTTGATGCTCGATAGAAAAATATCATTGTTAGAGAAAAATGTTTCAAACAAAAATTGTTCCTCGTTCAATTTCCTATCGAAATGTTTCTATACATTTTTTTGGTAACTCTTCACTGGAGAAAGTTATGCTTCATTTAGTATCACAAAATTTTTAATAATTTTTTTTTCTAAAAAACAAAAACATTGATACTAAAGCAAATGTAACTTCCTCCAGTGGAAAATTATAAAAAAATGAATAGAAACATTTCGATAGAAAATTTAACGAGGAACAATTTTTGTTTGAAGAATTTTTCTCTAACTATGATAGTTTTTCTGAAATAATTGAGAATACTAAGAAAATTGATTTTTTTTTTATTTTTCACTTCAGAGTTTTGTTGATAATTTTTGATTTTTTGATTATATGAAAAAATGTTTCAAACAAAGTTCTTTGATGGGATCTCCTAAAGCCTCCTACTATCCTTCAAAGTCCAAAGCATAGTAGGAGGCTTTGGGAGATCCCTATTAGCAGAAAAAATTTCGATTTTATAGTACTGTTCATAAGCCCAGCCAAAATTAGCTATCTTAATTTTAAGTTTCAGTTTTCGCTGCCCCCTCAGTTTTTGAGATAGATACCACATATTTTGCTTCATGTAGGTTGCCTATTTACTTCGAGGAGGGAGCTACATCAGCTATGAAACACCCTGTATGGTTCGTGGTTTCATTTGAGCAAAAATGGATTATTCTACATGTATAAACAATTACTTTAGAAGAAAGAAAAGCTTCTACCAACACTTGGATTACCTCCAACCCACTCCTCAAAAACTATATACTTTCCCACCCACTCGTCGTATTCTCAAAATAGAAAATTCTCATCTCCAAACCAGAATACCAAATTAATAATTTTTATCCACCACTCTAAAAGGATCACACAAAACCTCCAGAAAAGAAAGGGGGAAAAAATGCAAGAAAATTCCCCGAAGCACCATCTCTTCGAACAGTCATAACCCGACGAATGCGTGGAAACAACGAAATGAAATTTTTTCAAAACGTCTCAGTCTCAGCCAAGCCATCACGATAGCTAATTTTCATCCGCAAATTGACGTCACGTGTTCACCTAGACTCGGGCGCATTACGCGAGTTAGATCTTTTGAGAGATGATCTGTACCCGCGAAAGGTGCGCGGTGGCGGTGGCAAGTCGACAGAAAGCAATTTAAAAAGGCGAAATAAAAACAACGTCGAATAAAATATGACCTTTGACTGCTATAAGGCATGAAGTTTTAACTTTTATCTTCGACACAGGCGGGCGTTTTTCCCTAGATAGTAATCTTGTAATTTTTTCGGCGAAAATAAAAAAAATTACCTCGCGCTGCTCCGAGCAGCTGGAGAGGAAAAAAAATCGCGTATATAAGCGTTAAACTCGACCACTATATTGGTTTAAAAAGCGGACGGTAATGAAATGGAAATAGGAGCTATACGTTTGTCTGCGAAAGCGTATTTTTTCCTCTACAAAAGAACTACTCTGCTCTACGTTTTATTATTTGAAAGAGAGAAGAAAAAAACGCAGAGAGGAAAATCCAGACGATACGGTAAGTTTTCTTTGCTCGTCTTCGCTGTGGCTCACAAAGACATGGAGCTGGGAGGATGGAGGATGGAGGAAAAGCGCAACAATGATGATCGAAAAAACAATGATTGTTTTAGTTGGCCCTTCTCCGATTTAGCTAATTGTTCACGGTACGTTATACACGCTTTTAATGCGCACATGTCCCCAACATGTCACACAGACCATTAAACGCCGAGTTAAAGTCTTACGTTATTAACTCGCCGAGGCGGTTCGCAGTCATTAACATTAACTTTTTTTCGGGATGCGCTGAGCGCGAACATGAGAAAGAGCTAAGATATACAAACAGACATCGAGCATCGTACACTCGACATGGAAAAAGGGCAACGCATCGGCGACGCATTTGTTTGTAAAATTATTCGGGAAATCTTGCGTAAATTTACGTAATTAGGGAATTGGACGCTGCCCAAAGCAACTAAACTGTTATAATTGTCTTTTATTTATTTATTTTAACGTGTAAATAGCGTGGAATGAATGTTCAATTTTGTCTCGAGCAGTAAATCACAAACGCTGTGCGAGATGGTGGAATGCGGTTGTGCTGTGGAATCAGCTTCAGCACAGCTCTGCTACGTGGTTAAATTTTTTAATCGGTTTTAACGCGCCGCACAACAAAACGTTCGACGATTAATTAGAGAAGCTATAGCGTGGAATTTTACACGCCGCACTATAGCAAAAGATACCCACCATACATTACAAGAATGGCGCAAAAAGCGTGAAAAAAATTACGCTCGAGTAGGTATAGGTAAGTAGAGAAAATAGGTACAGGGCACGTGGTCGGTGTACTACATCGTGTACAATTTTTACGCACTGTCTCGTGACTCTTTCGCCCAGAAGCGAACCATAATTTTAAAATGTTGCCGGGGTCGGGTATGGAATTTTAAAAGCTCGCTTGTGTCGTTATAATGTACCACCATCTACGTACTGTACGGGTCCGCTTTCTGTTTTTTTATTAGAAATTATTTTAATGCTAGTTTTTGTCGTTTATTTTATCATTACGTGCGGTTTTCTGTTTTATCATTTCGGCTGTGTAGCTTTTGATTAACGTCGATACGCCAGTGCCCTGCCTTATGGATGTAGCCAGAGCCACAGAGAGCTATAGAGCTTGCCAGCTAAATTATTTTTATCGTCTTTTAACCGTTTAATTATACACGAAGGATGCTCGATAGTATTTTAATTAGGGGTTATCGTGTCCGGAATAATTTGTGAAATTAAAAGTATATTTTGTGATTCACTTTCAAAGCGCGGTTTCACGTTGCAAGATAACAGTGGGTTTCAAAGTAGTGTCCTTTCTATTATCTAAGTATTTGCAAAGTATCTAATCTACCTACCTATTGCGAAGTCGAATGAAAAATCGAGATATCAAAAATTAGTTTTTCAAAACGTTTTTTCTTGGGTTTTCAGATGACCAGATGAATTCTAATTTTTTCGACATTTCGACATTTTTGAAATGAATAAAAATATTTCTTATGCAAAATGAATTATTTTAGAAAAAACCCTGTTTGAAAAATCCTCTAAAGAAAAATGAAATCGAAGAAAAATTTAAAAGAAATCTGAAAAATTTTCTTTACAAAAAATAACTTTTTCAAGAAAAAGGTTTTTAAGAACAAAAAGTGCAGAAAAATTTATTTTCTTTTAACCCGAGCAGCACACTCGACAAATTATCGAAATAAAAAATCGACAGAATATCGAATTCGATAAAGTGTCGCGTTAGTTCCGCATAAATCGTGAAATTATCTTTCGATATATCGACAGATTATCGATGAATTATAGTTGGCAAAATCCATCAACAGATAAACTTTCGATAAAATCGAACGATTTTTCTTTTAAAAATCTCAAGATTATAGTTAGATACTTCATCGATAACCTATCTATAAATCGAAAGATAATTACACGATTTATGCGGAACTAACGCGACACTTTATCGAATTCGATATTCTGTCGATTTTTTATTTCGATTTAGTTTCGATATTCTATCGATTTTTTATTTCGATTTAATTTCGATATTCTATCGATTTTGTATTACGATTTTTTGTAGATTATCTAGTTTCGATATTCTATCGATTTTTTGTAGATAATTTAGCATATATGGGTATATGCGCGCGCACATTTTCAAGACCGGCTGGCGAGTTTGAAGTCGTAGTTACGCTTAAGGCTGGCGAATTTCGTTCCAAATACAGCAGTTTCTACCAAAACAAGCGTCTGTTGCGAACATCGAAGTTCGTTCGCATAATACGAATTGGATTATAATATTCAAACATCTTATGCAAAATTGGAGAAGAGGGAGGGGTCCAATTGAAATTTTTATAATAACTAAAATTATTTCTAGGACCTTAATTTACAACTTTTGTTTGAAATTTTTTTCAAATTGGCCCCTTTTTCCTCCGCTCCTCCAATTTTGAATAAGTATCAACGGAGTATTATGCAAAATTGGAGGAGAAGGAGAGGTCCAATTGAAAAAATTTTCAAACAAAAGTTGTAGCTTAAAGTTCTAAAAATAATTTTAGTCATTACAAAATTTTCGATTGGGCGCCTCCCTCCCGTTCAATTTTAAATACTAAGTATTCACATAGTAATCGTAGTATTGAACTTGGTAAAATTTTATTTAAGAACAACGATCTGGTTTCAAGTAAAATACCTAGTAAACCAAAAAAACTAGATAACTTGTTTGAAAATTTTTTCAATTTTGATTTCGCATATTACTGTTACACGTAAGTAGGTAAATGCAAAATAATAGAGGCTAGAGATGAGGTCCAATTGAAAAAACATTTCAAACAAAAGTTGTAGAATAATATTCTGGATTTAATTTTGGTTATTATAAAAATTTCGATTTGGCCCTTTCTTCCCATCCAATTTTGAATATAAAGTAGGTATTTTTTGACTAGAAAAAAATCAATATAGTTTCAACAACTATCGTTACAAAATCGTTGAAATATCGAAGTCGATAAATTTCATATAATGTGTCGATAATATAGTTTTAAATATCGTCACAAAATCGTTGAAAAATCGAATTCGAGAAATTTCATATAATCTGTCGATAATACAGTTTTAAATATCTTCACAAAATCTTTAAAAAATCGAATTCGATAAATTTAATATTCTTTTTCGATAGTATAGTTTCAAATATCTTCACAAAATCGTTAACAAATCGAATTCGAGAAATTTCAGATTATTTGTCGATAATATAGTTGTAAATATCTGCACAAAATCGGTGGAAAATCGGATTCGAGAAATTTCAGATTATTTGTCGATAATATAGTTGTAAATATCTTCACAAAATCGTTAAAAAATCGAATTCGAGAAATTTCAGATTACGTGTCGATAATATAGTTTCAAATATCTTCACAAAATCGTTAAAAAATCGAATTCGAGAAATTTCAGATTATTTGTCGATAATATAGTTTCAAATATCTGCACAAAATCGGTGGAAAATCGGATTCGATAAATTTAATATTCTTTGTCGATAGTATCGTTGACGAATATCGTCCTAAAATCGTAATACTATCGAATTCGATAGTTTTTAGATTTTTTGCCTATAAAATCGTACAGCTAAATCTGTATCATATCGTGAGAACATCTTTAGATTTTTAAACGATTTTTTATCGATACGTTTCAACTTTCGATATTATCGATCGAGTGTGCTGCTCGGGAAAAAATTGTTGAAAAAGACTTTAAGAAAGTTCTGTTCTATAGAAAATTTCAATTTTGATCAAACCATCGAGGTGAAATAATTTCGGAGATTATTATGAGTTGAAAGATTCTTGCAATAGCTTAAAATTTGAGAAGTTTTGAGAAAAATCCAATCTTGAAAAATAAAAAATTGTTGAAAATAGGTAAGTTATTGTTAATGATTGAATTAGATACCTAGCTAATTTTTTGTTAAGCTTTTTTAATTTTCATATTTCCATGAATTTTTTTTAACTGATTTTTTTTTTATGAAGTCAACTTTTATTTTAATTTTCATGTATTTTCACTGAAATTATTTTTTATGTACTTATAGGTATTATTTCAATTTTTCAGTTTTTTAATTATGATTTTAATTTTTACATTTCCATGTAAATTATTTTTTTTATTTAAAAAAGCAATCGATTTTTTCATTTAAAAAAAAACAGAGATTTTTTTATCCACAAAGTTGACAAAAATTAAACACAATCTCTTCTTTTTCCCTGAAGATGACAAACTGTTTTTCCAAAAAATTGAGATTTTTTTTTATTTCAAGAAAGTTTGACATTTTTTTTCTCTCCAAAAAAATTGTACCTACGATTTTTTAGGTGAAACAAAAAAAAATGATTTATTCTATAGAAATGAGATATTTTTTCAAAAAATTTGTT
The DNA here is from genome assembly GCA_959613365.1 of Balanococcus diminutus. Classification (NCBI taxonomy): domain Eukaryota; kingdom Metazoa; phylum Arthropoda; class Insecta; order Hemiptera; family Pseudococcidae; genus Balanococcus; species Balanococcus diminutus. The sequence continues at coordinate 24,677,627 of OY390718.1, forward strand.
GTTTCTTTTCTTTGATTTGATAAAAAAAATTAGGACACCTACCTACAATTTTTTTTCTGAAAATCTTCAATTCTCAAAAAATTTTATGTTTAAATACCTACCTATTTTATCAAAATTTTTCTATGGGAAATTTTTTATTCTGGAATTTAGAATAAAATGTTAATAAAATACTGAAAAATTTAAATAATATAAAAAATAATTTCAGTAAAAATACATAAAAATTAAGTAAAATAAAAGTTTATGGAGTATACTTACTTATTTTTTTATCCAATTATTTTAATATTTTATTCAAGTTATTTTTCATTATCAGTACCATGTACATAAGTACCACTGGTACTTATGCATTGCAAAAATGAATTTTTTATAAAAATGGGAAAAATTGAAAAATTCGGAATTTTTTCATCAGAACCTCTCAGAATGGACCCAAATAATGAGATTATTACATGGTGAATGGTACACATTTTCCATAAAATTAAATTTCTTGGAAAAAATTGCCAAAAATTTTTTCTCATTATTTGGTCCATTCTTATCACTAAGCTACACCCAAAATGTCCCCTCAAAAACTCAGAATATTCAAAAATTATATAATTTAAAGTCTCTGTTTTTTTGGAGTAAAAATATTTCTCAAATAGTTTTTGGAGGGAAAAACTCAGTTCTATGTATTCGAAAAAAATGATTCTGGATTTTCATGTACATAGGAAAAATATCTCGATTTTTTTTTAAACCAAAAAAAAAAAAAATCGAAATACATATTTTTTAAAAATTGAACAATTTTTCAGAACTTCTTACATAATTTCTTCAAAACCGTAAGCTTAGCATCATCAACTGAATTTTTTTTTTCAACTTCTTGAAAATTTTGCATCTTTTGAAAACTTTAATTATTGTTCATAAAATTTAAATATTTTTTGAAAATGGAGTAAAATTATTTCTTCAAAAGTTTGTTGTTCTTGGAATACGTATAATAAATTGGTGATTTTAAAAAAAATAGATGATTAATATTTTCCAAAATTGTAGTAAGCACCTATGAGCTAATTTTTAAAATTGACATTTTCAGTCAACATTTAATTTTTTGAGAATCATCAATTTTTGTAGTAAGTATTTTTTGCATTTTTTTGACGTTTAAAATTTTTTTTAAAATGTTTTTTTTAAAATTTAGATACATTTTTGAGATTTGAAAATTTCTTTTTAAAAATTGTCCTTTCCTAAAATTAGAATTTTTCAATTGCCATTTTTAGAAAATTTCAACTCTTTTTTTTTGAGAATAGTTATGACAATTTTTTGTCATCTTTATATATTTGATATTTCTTGATTTTCAAAAGAATGCACTTTTTTCCTAATTGAATTACCTATAGAAACCGATGGTTCTTCCAAAAACGTGAGCTGTGAGCTCAGTGCTTCGTCAAAATTCAAAAAATAGGACATTATTTCCACTGTATGAAAATGGAACATTTTTTGGGAATTTTGAGTTTCTTCTGAAAATATACCTAAATTTAATTTTTTTTTGAAAATTATTATTTTTAGAAAGCTACTGTAAAAGTACATATTTTTTAGAAAATTGAAATTTATTGAGAAAAAATTTTCTGAAAGTATAAAATAATTGTAACACTTTTTCGAAATTGGTGTTAGGTATCACAAAATTTCAATCTATTCACATTATTTTGGGAATGTGACATTTTTGTATGCAGTGCATTTTTTGACTTTGAAAAATTTTCCAAAATCAAGTACCTATTTAAAAAAAGTTGAAAACAAAACTGAACATTTTTCAGAAAGTGGTGATTTTTTCTACAAATATACGCCTGGTATTTGCTCAAAAAAATAATTTCACAAAACTTCTGAAGAAAAATTGCAAAATTTTAAAAAACATTTTTAAAAAACTTTCTTGCTACCTACACTTTCAACATACGTACTTGAAAACAAAACTTTTTTTTGATCATGGGCCATTTTGAAATATTATTTGTAACAATTTGAAAGTAGAAGGCTATAATTTTTTCTTCAAATTTTTGGGTACGAAAAGGGGTCCCGAATGATTTTTTCCACAGGGGTCCGAGCTTGCTCTCGTCGTCACTGACAAGGGCGATTTTTTTTTTACAAAAAAAGGGCATTCAAAAAATGAAATTTCATCTTTTTCCAACTTTTCCATCGTTAGTGGGGATCCCGGGGGTCTGAACACTTCTTAAATACACCATTGAAATTTTTCATCATTATGAAATCATGTGAAATTGGGGCGGGGGGGGGGGTTACATCTCTCACTTTTTTTGGATTACTCCACCATTTGGCGAGGTAATTAAAAAATATCATATTTGTACAAACACAAAGCTCGTGGCTCACTCTAAATCTCGCTCATTTAGCCTCGTGTTTTTTCCACAGAATTGCAAAAAGGTACCTACGTACAGGTAAATACCTTCGTTTATAAAAATATATTATACTTCGCTTAGCAGATTTAATTGTGAACATAATCCGCGCCTGTTATACCTCGGCGCGTAGCTAATTATAAGAATCACAACTTGGTCGAGTTTATTTACGTAAAATATAGTTAATGTTGCTGTTCGCAGCATATCCTACGCAGAGCTATACAATACACACGCACTACACACCTACGACTATACGTTTACGTTAAATTAACAAAATTTTCTACTCGTATACTTCGTCGTTTATAATGCCACCGGAGGCGGCGGCACTGACGCTCGGTTTTTTTTTTAAATATTTAAATTCTTTTTTAATTTGAAACTTTCTCTTTGAATCTCCCTCTCTTTTTTCTTCTTTTTGCTTCATTATTGCGAATTCGATTCGCCAGCAGCGCAATCTTGCAACTTTTTGTACCTCGAACCTCGATGAAAAGTGCTGGTTCAAATATGCACCCCATTTTTCGGCAAAGCAACGAAACGTAGCTCGTATAATGAAATGAATTTTAATAATTCGTAAAATTAATTTCCTAATTGTATCATCAGTTGGTCCTCCTGCTCGTTCGCGATGCTGGCTGCGTAAAATTTCCACCATTCAGTATCAGTATCGATGATTCGCAGCCCCGTCCGTACAACGACGAATCAACATACGTTCTGACAAAACGAGGATTAGGCTTTTATCTTTTTGCACAAACGTTTTAATACCTTTCGATTTGGTCGACTTGGTTCGCCTTTTTCAGCATAAATGTATCGAAAGTACACGTGAGATGATACCAATACGAATTAGTAGTGAAAAAAAAACCATACACACAAATACAGGTGACATCGTTTATAATTCTTTTTTATTACATCGTCCAGATAAAAAGGTAAGCTAAAAATTAATAACGAAAAAACTATCCTAGGGAGGTACCCACTATAACTACTACGTACAGTCAATATGGCAATGGAAATTCGGTATATCACCATTAATACCTCTTTTCTTTCCATTTTATTCGTTCACTAACCGTTTTAAAAAGCGTTTTCGAGTACAATAGGCCACCCAGGTTTTATTAAATGCGTCCGGGTACTACCGTAATATAAAAAATTACCCCAAGAATACGTTCTTTTTAATGACTGCAAATAATACCACGCGCTACTCGGTAATACCTTTTTTCGTCGTACGTTTCAAAAATAATTGCTCAAGGGGGAAATAAAATTTTACCTTTTTGGGGGCAGGGCACGGTAGCACGGCAGGGCAGCCTACTATGAGCCAAATTTAACGATTTTTTTTCTACCTATAAGTTTACTTGTGTGCCTATTTTACTATATACCAAGTCGTCGATATAATCTGCGTGCTCGAATGAATAATTTTTTAAACACAACTATGGTATTTTTAATTTTATTTGTGTGTGTTGGAAACACCGATTAGGTGGCACGAAAATTAAGATTATTCGTAAAAATTTTCCAATTTTGAGAATTTACTGAATTTTAAAGATTTATAAAAATCTGAAAGTTTTCAAATGTCATCACACTTGAAAAACTAATCTTTCAAAATTTTCAGAAAAGTGTGTCAAATTTTAACAATTTTACATATTCTGAATTTTTAAAAATGGATACTTGTCATTCGTATTTTTAAAATTTGAAAATAAATGAATAATTTCAAAATTTTATAAAATTTTCTGAGTTGTTTTAACGTTGCTAAATTTTCCAAAGTTCACAGATTTACCTCCTAAATTTCAAAAGTTTTCCCAATAAAAATGATATTTTGAAAATTTCAGACGATTTAGCCCATTTTCAAAAGTTGATCTGATTTTATTATAATTTGTTTGAAAAATAACTAAAATTTTTAAAAGTATAGTTACTATCAAATAAAAAAATTCTAAAAATCTATAAAACTTCGAAAATTGACTTTTAAAAAAAATGGCTAATTTTTCAAGATTGATCCCGTTTTCAAAATTTTCTCATTTAAAAATTATTATATTTTGAATCGAAATTTTAAAATTCAAAAACACAAAATAACCTCGTAATAAAATTTTAGAAATGCTGAATTTTGAAAATTGGTTTGATTTCAAGATTTTAGTTTAAAAATGAACAAATTTTAAATTCTTAAACATTTCAAAAATATATCAAAACTTTAAAAAGTAAGTATTGTTTTGCTGGTCGAATTCTTATTTTTCCTTTCCCCTCTCATCCATTTGCTTGATGCGTTTTTAAAATCTTATTTGGAACATATACCTACGCAGTATAAAATTTAAATTTTGAATTCTCTTCAATTTTTCAAAATCGTAAAAATACACATAAGTTTTAAAAGTTCAATTTTCAAATATGTGACCCGGCATGATAAAAGGGACCTAGTAGGTAGAAAAAAACGATTTTCACCTTTTTTGGTGTTCTGAGGTCCACTTACCAAGGTCTATCACCTGAATCACTAAAAACTTCGAAAAAGTCAATATTTTCAATCGGCATGACAAAAGGGACCTAGTAAATCTTTAATCACTGTGGTTTTCGATGTATTTTTCATCTTATGATCACCTATGACACGAAATCTTCATAATTTAGCCTAAAATCAATGTTACATTTGTTATCAGTAAACTTCAAAAATTTACTTATCACATAATTTTTTTCCCTTTTTGACAACACTGAGTTTGGTCAAATTTCCCTTGCGCCATTATACAAAAATGTTCGCCCATAATTACTTTTTTAATATTGGAAAATATTTCGCTTATACCCACTAACAATTCCCCAAAGTTTTAGAAAAATCGGTCCATTCGTTCCAGAGATATTCATTTCCAAAGTTTGTTTTTGCTCTCCTGAAAAATTTGTAAAATACCTACTAGGTCCCTTTTATCATGCCGGGTCAAATATTTTAAAAATTTACCTAAATTTACAAAACTGATTAAAATTTGAATTTTTAAAATTTTAAAATTCATTCAATTTTTAAAATTTACAAAAAAATACATGATTCAAAAAATTCAGGAAATTAGAATAACTTCAAAATTTTAATTCAAGATTTTGAAAAACAAAAAAAAAAAAACTTTAAAGATTGCCAAATTTTGAGTTCTCTCCAAATTTCAAAAATTGTAAAAATGCAGCAAACTTTGATATAAAGCTTTGATTTCTTTCTAAAGATTGAATTCACTTGAAATTTATCAAAATAATTAAATACCTACACCTAAAAAAAATCATTTTGAATGGAATTTCAAAAAATATTTGATGCAAAAATTTATAATACTTAATTATGATAGTAAAATAGGATAGGAAATATTTTAATTTTTTAAAAATGAGTGAAATTTCATAAAGTTTAAAAATTGCTCTACTCTTTCAAACAATATGTACCTACCTAGTTTGAAAAAAATTTAACAAAATGGAAAAATTTCTTTGAAAAAAAAATCTGCGAATTGTTAAAAAATAATACCTAAATAAAAATTACATTCAAAATCAAATTTGAAAAAAAAAATGTAGGTATTCAAAGAAAGCTTTTAAAAATGATTCTGAAACTTGGGCAATTTTCAAAAAAAAAAAAATAAAATAGTAGGTAAATTTTGCAAAAAAATTGAAAAATTGTCATTCTGCTCTAAAATGAAATTTTAAAAAAATTTGCTCAAACGAAACTGGAAAAATTGCTTCTAAACAAAATGAAGAAAAAAATCTGAAAAAATTGAAGAAAAATTATATGATTTTTTTTTTTTTTTTGAAAATTCTGTACCTAGCTTTGTGATAAATTAAAATCTAATTTTTTATTTTTATTTTATTTAAAATTCGGTTATAAACAAAATTCTGAGAAATGCAATGGTTTTTTAAAGCAAAGATGTTTTCAAAATGTTTACCCAGGGGGTTAAAGACTTATTACAAATATTACAGAAGTAGGTAATTGAAAAATTTTGAATCGCTTTTTTCTGTACAATTGCATAAATGAATTACTAATTACTAAAGTATTTTTTTCAAATTGGTTTTGATGACTGTTAAACTTCAAAAATCGTAAAAATTTTATGTACTAAAAAATCTGGCTAAACTTTAAAATTTACCCGATTTATTTTATTTTTTGAAAATAATTTTCACTGGATTTTGAAAATTGTAATTGATTGTGAAAAATCAGCTTTACTAATACGATGCTGCAGTGGAAAAGTTTTTTTTTCAATGTATATTTCACTTGTCCATATAGTTCACACGTGGATACCAAAGAAACAAAACGATGGCTGCAGTATGGGTACAACACACCAGACCTATTTTCTGCGCTCGTAAATTAAAATCTCGTTCACAACCGCAATCGAAAATAACTCGAACATATTTTGTAAACAATCGAAACCAAAAAAAGACCTTATGAGAACCAGCAGTGTAGCAATTACACTATACATACGTATATTCGAACATAAACCATATTATGTTCCAGCGTGTTTGATTTTTCCGCCTGCCAAACTTGGAAATATAAACCTTTGACAATAAAATTCTCTTGTTTTTCGGAATTCGAATGAGAAATCAAATAAAATCATATTTGTCTGACGATAATAAAAACATAAAAATTCGAAGCAAAGTAAAAAACACGACTGTGACTCTGTGAGACAAACCATTCGAAAATTTTTCTATCGTTTTGTAAAATATCTAACGTATCTTGAAAGACGACGAAACCATGGAAGAAATTTCGCAATATTCCTTTGTTTTTTCATCAACTTTGATTAGAGGGGAGAAGAGATTTTGTCATATGGTCTACGAAGCTGATACGGGGCCACGGGGGTACCCGAAACACATCTTGCTCGTTTCCGTCTACTCGTCTGGGTACTGCTCGTGTAATCGATAATCGAAAAATCTTTCAAAATGGCGTCCATTAAATCCGAACCATATGCGCAAATTGGATTATTTCCAGTTTATGAGAAGGGGTGATACCCAAGCACGTGAAAAAAAACGACTAATTGAAGATCCAAGATGTAGGCTGGTCTTTAGAGCCATTGCGCACTTCCCACAGCGACGTATTGGTAGCATTTTCAGTGTCAAAAAAACAGACGAAAAAGAAAGGGGGCTGGATCAGGCTTGGAAGAATTGTACATATTATACATAATATACGAGTAATTAAACTCGTGTATGAGTTTTTACATCGGCGCTGCCGCGTAAAATCACTGTATATTTCATATATAGCAACGCACACTTACAAAAAAAAAAAAAAAAAAAAAACTTGGAAAAAAACAATGAAAAAAAGGGTCGCCTGTATTTTCGAGTAAATCTCACGCACTGCGTCCTATAAAATAAAAAAAATAAAAAAAGCAATCGCACAGACTCGGTGAACTTGTGTACGTGTGTACTCGAGTCACCCTTGTATTAAGTCACCAGAGACGTATGAATTTTCCACCACTGGTCCATTCTTCACCTCGTCCTACCTCACCCAAGTCCACTGATTTATAACAAAACCAACTTTTAGTAGACCAAATTAACGATAAATGTAGATGGTTTTTTTCAATTATCAAAAACCCGAAAACACCAAAAAAAAAAGTGAATCGTGCAAAGGTTACGAGTAAGTGATTTTTTGCTGTGTCAGAGACCTGCATTTTCCCTGCGTGCCCTTTGCTCGATATGTTAATTAGCATACGAGAACACAATTAGCACCTTACACTTTTTGAGTGACGACTCGTTTAAAAAATTCATAACGTTGTTTCGCCATAAAAGTAATAAAAATTACGGAATGAATCGTGTTCTATACGCCCCTTAAAAAAAATCCCTTTTTTTCGTCGTTGGTCTGAAATTTCAGACGTTAGCCTGGTTTAATATCGTTGTAGCAATTATTTCGCCATGGAACGAAATTAGAAAAGAAAAAAGAAAGCGGAAAAGGGGTCAGTTTTACTTTATGATTTATACCTACGTAAAAGCGTCTGAAATATTTTTAATTTTGTTTTTAAATGTTTTTTTGTTTTTCATTTTGCCATTTTTACGAGTTTCGGACTTTTTTGAGAATTTTTTATCACTTTACGGGGTTGCGAAAAAGTATTATAGTTTTTGAGAAAGCAAAGCTTTCCAGATGATCTTTTCGCAGAAGTCGACTTTTTGGACAATATTACCGACAAATTGCTATCTTTGGCGAAAAAACTATTTTTCGTGATTTTTCGAAGCTAAGCACAGACTGATGTGCAGCACCGAGAAAAAAAAATGGAAAAATTGAAAAACGTGAATTTATTGCATCGTTTCATGGTTTAAAAATTCTCCATAAAGTGTGTTTGATTCAGATAAAATACAATGAAATAAAATAAAAAAGGTATAGTTAAGGTAAAAAAAATTATCATGCAAAAAGGAGCAAGAGGAAATAGGTTAATTTTCGAAATATTTACTAATGCCAAAAAATGTTGAATATTACAAAAATGCCAGTCCTTTAAAAAATAGAGAAACTTTAAATTTTGTGAACATGTCAATTTTGAAAAAAAAAAATGCTCTTTAAATCTCCAATTCTCAAAAATTTCCCAATAATTTACAAAAATAGGACAAATTTTTAGAAATGAGTTACCTATTTTTGAAAAATTTCTAAACTTTATAAACACTCCAGGTTAATATCAAAAAAATACCCAATTAAACAAATCAGAAAATTTTTACCTAATCTATAAAAATGTTCATCAACTTCGAAAAAATATACTATTTAGACTTGGATTGGTAAAAAAAAAAAATACCAACTTGGTATAAAAAAAATTCCAATTCTCAAAAATACAAAGTTTTTTAAAAATGGCATTTTTTTCAAAATAAACACTCCAATTTGAAAAAATTTTCAAACGCCAAAAATATCATACACTCTCGTATTGAAAAAATATTTGAAATTCTTAAAAATAGAAACATTTTGATTTTGTAAAAATGTAAATTTTGAAAGGAAAAATAATACTTTTTTAATAAAATATGTAATTTTCTCGGATATCTTGAATTATCAAAAATTCTCAGTTTTTTAAAATCCACAACTTTTTAAAAACATAGTAATTTTTGAAAAATGTTTAAGTATATTTTCAAATTTTCTTGAAAAAATCACCATATTTTAGGAAAGACACATTACAAAATTTTGAAATCTCAAAAAATTATGCTTTCCAACCTTCCAATTGAAAACTATATTTTTAATTTAATTTTTTATAAAATTTCAAACATAACAATAATTAAGGCAACAATATGAAAAAAAATTAATACTTAATTGGAATCTTCTGAAAATTCCAATTTTGAAAAAAACATTTTTTTTTTGAAAATGTTTAGGCCTAAAAAATTTTAAGCTTAAGAAAATATCAATTAAAAAAAATTATCCATTAAGATATTAAATATTTTTTGTTTTTATTCTCCCCAACTTTAATTTAAAGTGGCCCCCTAGTCACCTTCCTTTTTTTCGAAAAAGAAAAGAAATTGACCGATTTTCAAAATCTTTTCTTTTTTTGGTTAGGTTATGATCCATCAAAATTATCCCTCTTCATGAGAAGGAATTTCCATTCTATTATTCTCCCCGCATCTTAATTTTAGGGAATGCTAAGTGGTGCCATTAGCCTCCACTTTGAAGGGAAAAAATTAAAAATGACCAAGTTTCAAAATGGAAGGCGAGAATCACCACTTGAAATTCATTTAGGAGATAAATAAAAAATAGGAAATTATTTTCTAATAAAATTTAAACAACTTCAAGTGCTCAAATGCTAGGTAAAAAAATTTTCCTCATTTTTTCCCAATATGGAGTGTCTCACATGCCATTTAAAATTGAGCTGATAAGAAAATAAAAAATTGAAAATTCATTCTCATGAAGAGGAACAACGTTGATTGATCATAAAAAAAGAAGTGATTTTGAAAATCGGCAATTTTTTTTCATTTTAATGAAAAATAAGGATGGCCAGCAAGGACCACTTAAAATTTAGCTAAATAAAAAAAAAAAAATAGGGAATTGTATTCTCATAAAAAGAAACAATTTTGAGGGTAAGATCAAAAAAAAAATTCAAGTTACAAAATTACTTAGGTACCTGAATTTTCATTACTTTTCAAAATGGAGTTCTCAGAGGCACCTCCTTAAATTCAGTTAGGGGAAAAATGAAAAAGAGGAAAAGAGGAAATTAGATATTTCCTAAAATAATTTTTCGTTTGTTTCGTTTTTTTTTTTTTTTTAAATTAAAATTTAGATTTGGAAAAAATAAAAAATTGGAAATTAACTCTCTTGAAAATGAATTTCTTTGATGGATTACCTATAGCCAAAAAAGGCAAGATTTCGAAAATTGGTCAATTTTATTTTATTTTTCTAAAAGAAGTAGGGTTGACTAGGGGGCACTCAAGTAATATTATTATATTAAATTTAGGAAAAAATAAAAACTAGGAAATTATTTTCTCCTATAAAAAAACATCATGAAAAGAGGTAACACAAAACCCTAAAATAAGGGTCACCCCAAATGTGCACTCTGATTCAGTGGATGCTTTTAATTTTTGATAATTTCGATCTCAGTTCACTCCAAACACAATCCAAAGAAACACACTGCCTCGCCCTACAGCCAAAGACCAAAACAATGGCTACGAAGTCAGAAACAATAAACCAGAAATACTCGATCACACACACTTCAACAAACGATTCGATTTCGACACACCTCACTAGAGAAAAATAAACCTTTCAACGAGCATCAAACGACCCATGAATACTAAAAAATCGCACATAAATATGAAAAAGAAAGCTCAACGATGCGCAGTATCTGATCTAACAAACGGTACGGCGTACTTTGTATTACATATACCATACACGTATAAAAGATGCCCTGTCATAAGAGCGATGTCATCAATGCACCAGAGAGAGGCGCCTTAGATGTGGGTAGCGGTCTTTAAATATATGTACGAGCTGTGTGTGACTGTTTACCGCCCTAGTGTAGTAGGTAAAGTACCTGCGAGTGTATTCAAATTCTTCGACATGGCATGGCATTTCCTTATAAGAAAAGTTACTTGTACTTTGCTTATATGCTCGATGGTATTTTTGAGACAATCGAAAACGCATATCTGCTGCTTTGCCGTATCTATACACACTATATAGGTTCATAAGAACGTGTATATGGCTCTCTAACTCCTCCAAAAACAAGTAATAAATTATTAAGGTAGGAATAAAGTCGTCGAAAGTCAGTTTTATCGCGTCATCAATTATCGCAGATAATGATCCAATGTGGAGGAGCTGGGTACAGTCTGGACCACGTGAACGCCATATTGAACACCTCTGTGCTCGCGCCGGATTAAGCTCGGCGGTGTAAAAATTTGCAAATTTCAGTCCGCAACTCGGTTATTAAAAGTATTTCACCGGGTTAAAATGTATATATATTATCAAAAGCTGGGCGAAAAAAAAAAGGAAACAAGTATAACGGCACCCCTATAAATTATGTTTAAAGATAAAAAAAAAAAGTCGTCTCAGTAGATTTAACGGCGAGAACGTGGTAGAAAAAGTCGTACATTGAGGTTGGGCCAAAATAATATTTTATCGGCAGGAAACGGAGGAGAAAGTAAAGGGAAAACCTCTATTTAGGTTTTATTTAAAGGCGAGCGAGCTTTTTGTACGAGAGAGAGAAAAAAGAGCGCAAAAAAATTCACCGACGATTATAAAAATGCCACGCGGAGCGCTGGCTTAGCAAATTTGATATTTATTATTGACGTTTGCCATTAGCCCCCCGACTACGTGGACCGAGTTGTTTACTTTGGTAACTTTTTAATGGCGTAAAATTAATGATTATTGGTGTTATAGATGTAAGGACCCTGGTAATTAAATCGCGCTACTTTTCGACTATAAATTAAATATATAAAATGGCGCTAATTTATGTTTTTTTTTGGCGCGTTTGGGTAAGAGGTTCGCGGGTCTCAGCTTGTACGTACCTATGCGACTTGTAACATTGTACAGAAGGTTGGTCGAGGTATAGGCGACTTGTACATTTAATATAATCGAAATACTACACAATCGTAAATCTAAATGAAAATTGTTGGAAGACCACGAACATGGGGACGGAAACAGAAGGGGGTATAAATACGTGGATTTATCGACCGTACGTATATAAAGGTATATGCTGGTAAATGCGGATACACGAGGATGCGAGGCTTGATCATAAAAAGATGAATTTGACAGCAATGAGCGAGTTTAGGTCGCGTTAGGGGTTTTGCGAAATACCAACATATACATTGACATCGAGTATATATACTGACTTTTGTATAATGTGTTCGCGGTTTATAATCTTCTACCTATGTACCATACACAACTAACGTGCTGTTTAGATTAAAAATAAAATCGCGACGATAATAATTTTTACATACGGTCGTAGTTGTCATCGCTCTGATAAAGCTACCAAGTATCAAGTATATAAATCTATGCAGGAAAAATTGTACATACGAGTCGAGTTTTGATTTAATCACATAGGTCATAATAATAATCCTTCAGGTAAATGTTCCCACATTATACAGGGTGTCCCGACCAGAGCTGGACAGATCCGGATCCTAAAATTTTAAAACTGGATCTGAAGATTCGAAGATCCAAAATTTATGCTTCAATTGTAGAAAGGATCTGATCTAGATCTTTAGTGTACATACATTTTTTTGTTACTGGCAGTTAAAGAAAAGTAAAGTTCAATTTTTTGAGAAAAAACATGTTTATTGTTTAGAGAAAACATGTTGAATTTTTTTGAGAAAAAACATGTTCAATTTTTTAGAGCAAAATATGTTCAATTTCTTTGAGAAAAAACGTGTATAATTTTTTGAGAAAAACCATATTATTAATTTTTTTGAAAAAAAAATTTTTTGAGAGAGAAACATGTTCAATTTTTTTTAGAAGGAAATCTTTTTTCTAGAAAAAGAAATGTTCACCTTTTTTAGAAAGAAAATGTTAATTTTTTAGGAAAATAATGTTCAATTTTTTGAGAAAAAATTTGTTCAATATTTTTTGAGAAAAAATTTGTTCAATTCTTTTTGAGGAAAAATTGTTGTTTTTGAGAGAAACATGTTCAATTTTTTTGAGAAGAAAATCTTTTTTCTAAAAAAAAAAATGTTCGCCTCTTTTAGAAAGAAAATGTTGATTTTTTTTGGGAAAATAATGTTCAATTATTTGAGAAAAAAACGTGTTTAATTTTTTTTGAAAAAAACATATTCATTTTTTTTTTGTTGAAAAAACATGTTTATGTAATTTTTTGAGGAAAAACATATTAACTTTTTTCTGAGAAAATATTTTTTTTTTCGAGAGAAACATGTTGAATTTTTTTGAGAAAAAACATGTTCAATTTTTTAGAGCAAAATATGTTCAATTTCTTTGAGAAAAAACATGTATAATTTTTTGTGAAAACCCATATTATTAATTTTTTTTGGAGAAAAAGCATGTAATTTTTTTGAGAAAAAAAACAAGTTAATTTTTTTGAAAAAAAAAAAAATTTGAGAGAGAAACATGTTCAATTTTTTTAGAAGGAAATCTTTTTTCTAGAAAAAGAAATGTTCACCTTTTTTAGAAAGAAAATGTTAATTTTTTAGGAAAATAATGTTCAATTTTTTGAGAAAAAATTTGTTCAATTCTTTTTGAGGAAAAATTGTTGTTTTTTGAGAGAAACATGTTCAATTTTTTAGAGCAAAATATGTTCAATTTCTTTGAGAAAAAACGTGTATAATTTTTTGAGAAAAACCATATTATTAATTTTTTTGAAAAAAAAATTTTTTGAGAGAGAAACATGTTCAATTTTTTTTAGAAGGAAATCTTTTTTCTAGAAAAAGAAATGTTCACCTTTTTTAGAAAGAAAATGTTAATTTTTTAGGAAAATAATGTTCAATTTTTTGAGAAAAAATTTGTTCAATATTTTTTGAGAAAAAATTTGTTCAATTCTTTTTGAGGAAAAATTGTTGTTTTTGAGAGAAACATGTTCAATTTTTTTGAGAAGAAAATCTTTTTTCTAAAAAAAAAAATGTTCGCCTCTTTTAGAAAGAAAATGTTGATTTTTTTTGGGAAAATAATGTTCAATTATTTGAGAAAAAAACGTGTTTAATTTTTTTTGAAAAAAACATATTCATTTTTTTTTTGTTGAAAAAACATGTTTATGTAATTTTTTGAGGAAAAACATATTAACTTTTTTCTGAGAAAATATTTTTTTTTTCGAGAGAAACATGTTGAATTTTTTTGAGAAAAAACATGTTCAATTTTTTAGAGCAAAATATGTTCAATTTCTTTGAGAAAAAACATGTATAATTTTTTGTGAAAACCCATATTATTAATTTTTTTTGGAGAAAAAGCATGTAATTTTTTTGAGAAAAAAAACAAGTTAATTTTTTTGAAAAAAAAAAAAATTTGAGAGAGAAACATGTTCAATTTTTTTAGAAGGAAATCTTTTTTCTAGAAAAAGAAATGTTCACCTTTTTTAGAAAGAAAATGTTAATTTTTTAGGAAAATAATGTTCAATTTTTTGAGAAAAAATTTGTTCAATTCTTTTTGAGGAAAAATTGTTGTTTTTTGAGAGAAACATGTTCAATTTTTCTGAGAAGAAAATCTTTTTTCTAAAAAAAAAAATGTTCGCCTCTTTTAGAAAGAAAATGTTGATTTTTTTTTAGGAAAATAATGTTCAATTATTTGAGAAAAAAACGTGTTTAATTTTTTTTGAAAAAAACATTCATTTTTTTTTGTTAAAAAAACATGTTTATGTAATTTTTTGAGGAAAAACATATTAACTTTTTTCTGAGAAAATTTTTTTTTCGAGAGAGAAACATGTTGAATTTTCTTGAGTAATTTTTTTTTTAATGTTTACCTTTTTTAGAGAGAAAATGTTGATTTTTTTTAAAGGAAAAAATGTTCAATTTTGCAAGAAAAAACGTGTTAATTTTTTTTTGGTTGTGAAAAAACATGTTAATTTTTTTGAGAAAAAACGTGTTTAATTTTTTTTTTTGAGGCAAAACATGTTTAATTTTTTTGAGAAAAATATGTTCGATTTTTTGAGAAAAAACATGTTCAATTCTTTTGAATTTTTTTTTTTTTTTCAATGTTTACCTACCTTTTTTTAGAGAGAAAATGGTAATTTTTTAGGAAAAAAATGTTCAATTTTTCGAGAAAAAACAACTTCAATTTTTTCGAGAAAAACATGTTCACCTTTTTTTTTATTTTTATTTTTTTTATTTTTCGAGGGGAAAATGTTTATTCTTTTGAAGAAGAAAAAACGTTCGGCACCTTTTTCATACCGTATATCCTCTCGATACAGTAAAAAATATTTTATCCTTTATTATGATGCCCAACAACCTTCCACTAAAGGCCAACTTGATAAATAATCGTACCAAAATGGAAATTTATTTGTCATCCAACAAAGTATAGATAGAATACACTACCTTAGGAATTTATTTGCGATAGCTTAATTTAATTAAATCTTTGTTCATCCTAATTATCACGAAAGCCAAGTTTACGTATACTACATTTCAGCTCGAAAGAAGCACCCTCGTCGACGCACTACAGCATCCTTCCCCAAGTTCCAAAGATAGCGTAAATTTTTTTTTTTCTGGAAAGAAGTCAACAGTATGGAAAAGCAAGCGAGCCGTGTGCTTGTAGAACATTTTGTTCGGGAGCATCGGTGACAGATATTTTTGAATTATAGCAATCAGGTTAACTGGTTAATGGTCCGAAAACAGTCTGAACCGCCTTCGATGTTTTCCCCGATCGAGTGTTCCTTTTTTATATCTTTTTTAAAAATTACGACGAGTGGAGGTATAGTTGGAGCTGCTACCGTTGCCGTTTGGTGAGATAATAAATTTTTTCGAGTGATATAATTTTTCTGCTGGGGATGGAGAATCTGGTGGAATTTTTCGGAAACGAAGGATTTCGAGAATTGGTTTACCTATAATATGAATTATTTTTCAACGTTTGAGTGCAGATTGGACTATAGGATGAATCGATGTAATTTTGGCTCGAGTTGAGAATTTTGTTGTAAAGTTCAATTATGCTAGAAATTCTTTCTATAGTGTTTCAATTGGAAATAATGGATAATTTTATGATTTTTTCTGCATAATCTTCTATATTTTTTTGTTTAAAATAGTTGATCACATCCCGAGCGGCACACTCGATCGGTAATATCGGAAGATGTAACGTATCGATAAAAAATCGTTTGAAAATCTATAGATGTTCTCACGATATTATAAAGATTTATCGGTACAATTTCATAGGCAAAATATCTAAAAACTATCGAATTCGATATTATTAAGATTTTATGACGATATTCGTCAACGATACTATCGACAAAGAATATTAAATTTATCGATTCCGATTTTCCACCGATTTTGTGCAGATATTTGAAACTACATTATCGACAAAGAATATTAAATTTATCGAATTCGATTTTTTAACGATTTTGTAAAGATATTTAAAACTATTATTATCGACAGATTATATGAAATTTCTCGACTTCGATATTTTACCGATTTTTTGACGATATTTGAAACTATATTATCGACAGATTATATTAAATTTATCGAATCCGATTTTTTACCGATTTTGTAAAGATATTTGAAACTATATTATCGACAAATAATCTGAAATTTGTCGAACGATTTTTCAACGATTTTGTGACGATATTTGAAATTATTTCCAAATTTTAAAAATTAGTGAAAATTTTTCTAAGTCCAACACGTCTGGAAGTACTAAACTGTCTATTATAAGCGTTTTATTTGCTAACTTCTCAACGATAAGGTATGGCATAGTGGCTAAGGTAGAGGAATACCATGCAGGAGGTATATAGTTCAAGCCCCACGGGTGGCAGATTTTTTATAATTTTATTTGACTTTTTCTGAAATGATCCTCTTACCGTAACATGAATAATGTGTTTAGGCATAGTTTAATGTATTAATTATGCTAATTAATGATTTTTAATTATAGAAAAAAGCTAGTAAAAAACGAAAAATCGGAATAAAAAAATCGATAAAAAATCGACAGAATATCGAATTCTATAAAGTGTCGCGAAAGTTCCGCCTAAATCGTGAAATTATCTTTCGATATTATAGATAGATTATCGATAAAATATCTTACTATAATCTCGAAATTTTTACTAACAATAATTCGTCGATAATCTATCTATATATCGAAAGATAATTTCACGATTTAGGCGGAACTTTCGCGACACTTTATAGAATTCGATATTCTGTCGATTTTTTATTTCGATAATTTGTCGATTGTGCTGCTCGGGATGATCAGAATTGACTCAAAATTCTTTGTTGAGATTTTTGTTGAAATTTTGAAAATCGCTTTAATTACCTATTTCAACTTTTTTCATGATTTTTTCTATTTGAAAAAATTAAAAAAAATTAAATTTAAAATCATGAAATTTCACTTGATATATTTAAAAAAATCCATCAGTTGATATTTTGTTAAAATTTTCTTAAAATTATTAAAATTGATTCAACTTTTTTGTAGGAATTTTTTGTTAGATATTTTTTCGAGCGTCAGTGCACCAGAATTTTACTAAACTTTTTAAAAACTTTTTTTTTTAGTTTAAATTGTTTTTAGAATTTTCCTTCAAAACTCGAAAATTTTCTGAATTTTGTGATTGAAATTTCTTTGTGGGAATTTTCACTTGTCAGAATTTTACTTGAGATTGTAAAATCATGCAAATTTCAGAATTTTGCGAATTTAGATTAAGTAGTGATAGGTATTATATTTTTTTAAATTTTTCAATTAGAATTTTTCATTTATTTTTTCTTCAAAATTGTTCATCAGGATTTTACTCAACTTTTTAAAATGTTTCCTTCAAATTTTTTCTGTAAAGATTTCCTATCAGAATTTCGTACCAAAAATTTAATTTCATTAAAATTCATTTAAAAATTGTTTGTAATTTCAGCTTGGGCATAAAACTTTGTCTCATTTTTTTTTTCTGGAAAAATCTTAGAAGTGAGGAGTTTTGTCTAAAATAAGTAAATTCACCTCAGAGATGACATCCTCACATACTTAAACTTGTAATTGAAAAAAGTTTCAAAAACACTCACTTTGCACAATCAAATCTTGCAATTCGTAACAAATTCAACGTACCTGAAACAGAAAATAAACCTCTATTAGCACATACGTATAATGCAACATTATTTCAACACAAGCCATAAAAAACGCCCTTTTCTCCCTACACTACTGGTGATATAAACCTCTTGAAAATACCCATGAACCAGGGTAACAACGCATTTACCAAAAACGCATTACCCTTATCGCTTATCCTGAATTCTGCCAAACACCTTAATTCAATTCAGCGCGATCTCGGGTCGTCTGCGAACCCCCAGAGTAAACGAGAGCTCGGTGGAGGACAGCCTGGTGTCTCGATCGAGTACCTATGCTTCGCTGGAAAAGCTTCGGGTCGGAGTACCCCCATCAGCACGTAAATAAAAGCACTATGGAAACTGATAGTCTGAATAGTTTGGCAAGGTCGTTCATTCGGGTAAAGGTTCCTCTATTTTCTATATAAATATACACGATACCTATAGCAAAAGTTCTCTTTTGGCACTTTTGGAGGGGAGGTTGGCTAAAAATAAATGGCTCTTAGGATACATCTACCTACGTATTAGTTCCGGATTCTGTACGAATGTGTGTGGTTGGGGAAGGGGCAACTTTTAATATATTTTTTCCCTCGCCTGGCTTTCTCGCGACGACATCCGAGAGTAAAGTTAAAGACCATCTCACGTGCTGCAGAATAAGAAGACTAAGACGACGCGACGATATTATACGACACCCCGTTGACTCGTAACTTTAACCTTTTACCGAACTCGTACGATTTAATTTTATCCACCGGCTTAAAGATCGTCGCCACGCAGTCAGCCACGCCAAACAGTTTACGCGGAAATTTAATTTTTAGAACCGCACGAGGCACGAAGACCGGAGCGGAGGACGCGACGTCTGATCGAGTCGCACGGTGCGAGAGCGATTTTCAAGGCGATGTACGAGAAAAGGCCCCCAGAAACATTTGAAAATGCTAAAATTTACACTATTTGGCGAAAAGTTTAAATTCCTAACTCGGGCGTCTCTCTTTCGCTTGCTCGCCAACAAAGAGAGTAAAGGCGCGTATTACCAGCAAAACTTAATTAAAATTTAACTCGGCACGAATCTAAAATCGTTTATATTTCGCGTCGGCGCGGCGCGGGCGCCGCTCAGCTCCGGAGCGCCAAAAAAGATAGATTATTTGTCCCGAGGAAACGTATAATCTGTCAGTTACAGACACTAAATTTCAACTTTTCCACAATAAGTGAAACTAATAAGAAACTTATGCAAATACAAATTAACATAAGATAAATGAGTGCGAGAAATCGCGATTACTCCCGCAATTCTCCAAACACCTCCGTCTCTTTATGCATTTTCTTGTAATAATGTCGCGAATAAAAATACCGCTCGCAGATTATACGCGTACTTGTCGAAAAGAGCGAAATTTAAATATTTCAATATCGCAGATGAGCGCATGCGCCTCTACACCTATTTTTTCCTGACAAGGGGAACCTCGCCAACTCGTCACCTCCGATTGAGCTGAAATTTAGCTCACTGAAACAGCATGCCATCAAGACCTCACAACCAAATTTTTAGCTGCCGAAGTTGATTTTTCGATTTTTGGCGAATTTTTGAAAATGGCTAAAATCGTCCCCAAAAAAACATTTTTTGAAAAAAAAAATTGTAAATTTCAAGATAGAATCCTGAAATTTGGTTTGCACACTTAAGTCGACCTCCCGAGTCGATTGGCACCATTTTCGAAGTGAGCTGTTGCCTCCAGAAAAAGTAGACTTCTCTCCAGCGCACTGGAATAGCTCCATACGGCGCTGTAATCAACTTCGGCAGCTGAAAATTTAATCCTAGCGTTGGTATGATGCCATCTTATGAGTGACGTAGTTAAATCCAAAATCCGAGGTGACGAGTTCGCATATGTTTTTTTTTGACAACTTGAAAATTCTGCATTTTTAAAAAATTTCCAAAAAATCGATTTCTCCAGAATATCACCCGAAACTTCATCTACCCCCTGAAGTAAACCCCCGAGTCAATTGGCACCATTTTCGAAGCGATCTGGAGCCTCCAGAAAATGTTGACTTTTGCCGTCTGGAAATAATTCAGTGTGCTGGAGAAAAGTCAATTTTTTCTGGAGGCTCCAGATCGCTTCGAAAATGGTGCCAATCGACTCGGGACCCGAGCCGCACACTCGATCGATAATATCGGAAGATGTAACGTATCGATAAAAAATCGTTTGAAAATCTATAGATGTTCTCACGATATTATAAAGATTTATCGGTACAACTTCATAGGCAAAAAATCTAAAAACTATCGAATTCGATATTATTAAGATTTTATGATCATATTCGTCAACGATACTATCGACAAAGAATATTAAATTTATCGATTCCGATTTTCCACCGATTTTGTGCAGATATTTGAAACTACATTATCGACAAAGAATATTAAATTTATCGAATTCGATTTTTTAACGATTTTGTAAAGATATTTAAAACTATATTATCGACAGATTATATGAAATTTCTCGACTTCGATATTTTACCGATTTTTTGACGACATTTGAAACTATATTATCGACAGATTATATTAAACTTATCGAATCCGATTTTTTACCGATTTTGTAAAGATATTTGAAACTATATTATCGACACATAATATGCAATTTCTCGAATTCGATTTTCTAACGATTGCGTGAAGATATTTGAAACTATATTATCAACACGTAATATGAAATTTCTCGATTTCGATTTTTTAACGATTTTGTGACGATATTTGAAACTATATTATCGACACGTAATATGAAATTCCTCGAATTCGATTTTTCAACGATTTTGTGGCGATATTTGAAACTACATTATCGACAAATAATCTGAAATTTGTCGAACGATTTTTCAACGATTTTGTGACGATATTTGAAACTATATTATCGAAAAATAATCTGAAATTTCTCGAATTCGATTTTTTAACGATTTTGTGAAGATATTTAAAACTTTATTATCGACACGTAATCTGAAATTTCTCGAATTCGATTTTTCAACGATTTTATGACGATATTTGAAACTATATTATCGACACGTAATATGAAATTCTTCGAATTCGATTTTTCAACGATTTTGTGACGATATTTGAAACTATATTATCGAAAAATAATCTGAAATTTCTCGAATTCGATTTTTTAACGATTTTGTGAAGATATTTAAAACTTTATTATCGACACGTAATCTGAAATTTCTCGAATTCGATTTTTCAACGATTTTATGACGATATTTGAAACTATATTATCGACACGTAATATGAAATTCCTCGAATTCGATTTTTCAACGATTTTTTGGCGATATTTGAAACTATATTATCGACAAATAATCTGAAATTTCTCGAATTCGATTTTTTAACGATTTTGTGAAGATATTTAAAACTTTATTATCGACACGTAATCTGAAATTTCTCGTATTCGATTTTTCAACGATTTTATGACGATATTTGAAACTATATTATCGACACGTAATATGAAATTCCTCGAATTCGATTTTTCAACGATTTTGTGGCGATATTTGAAAGTACATTATCGACAAATAATCTGAAATTTGTCGAACGATTTTTCAACGATTTTGTGACGATATTTGAAATTATTTCCACATTGGTGACAATTTTTCTAAGTCCAACACTTCTGGAAGTACTAAACTGCCTATTATAAGCGTTTTATTGCTTATTCCTCATCGATAAGGTATGGCATAGTGGTTAAGGAAGAGGATTACCATGCAGGAGGTAGATATTTTTTTTTGACTTTTTCTGAAACGATCTTCTTACCGTAACATGAATAATGTGTTTAGGCATAGTTTAATGTATTAATTATGCTAATTAATGATTTTTAATTATAGAAAAAAGCTAGTAAAAGACGAAAAATCGGAATAAAAAATCGGTAAAAAATCGACAGAATATCGAATTAGATAAAGTGTCGCAAAAGTAAAAGTTCCGCCTAAATCGTGAAATTATCTTTCGATATTATAGATATATTATCGATAAAATATCTTACTATAATCTCAAAATTTTTGCTAACTATAATTCGTCGATAATCTATCTATATATCGAAAGATAATTTCACGATTTAGGCGGAACTAACGCGACACTTTATCGAATTCGATATTCTGTCGATTTTTTATTTCGATAATTTGTCGATTGTGCTGCTCGGGAAGGTCGACTTTAGTGTACAAACCGATTTTCAGGATTCTATCTTGAAATTTACATTTTTTTTTTCAAAAAATGTTTTTTTGGAGGCGGTTTTAGCCATTTTTAAAAATTCGCCAAAAATCGAAAAATC
The DNA here is from genome assembly GCA_959613365.1 of Balanococcus diminutus. Classification (NCBI taxonomy): domain Eukaryota; kingdom Metazoa; phylum Arthropoda; class Insecta; order Hemiptera; family Pseudococcidae; genus Balanococcus; species Balanococcus diminutus. Next base: position 24,700,233 of record OY390718.1, read on the forward strand.
AACTTCGGCAGCTAAAAATTTGGTTGTGAGGTCTGGGTGGCATGCACTTTCAATGAACCAGACTTCAGCTCAATCGGAGGTGACGAGTTGGCGAAGTTCCCTTGTGAGAAAAAAATTTATCGAAGTTCCTGGAGTGAAAACATTTTAATTTAGGTACTCTCTTTTTTTTTTTAGAAAAATGTTTTGATTTTTTTATGCAAAACTTTTTTCATTTTTTTTTGGTTATTTTAGTAAAAAATCTTCTAATTTTCTGGATAGGTATTTTTTAAATGTTTACGTTTTCGAAAAAGAAGAAAAAAAATCAGCTAAAACGGCTCGCGAACATTTCGCCTACGACGAAATGCGAAAAGAGTAGGCCTCGAATCTTTTTAATAAATTAGCGTCAAAACGTGAAGCTTCTGTTACACCGCAGTAGGAAAATTTGAATTTTAAATATAACGAAATTTAATTATTAAAAAGATAATTTATTTGATATTATTGCCAGTCTGAGCTCCAAAGGGGAGAAGAAGAGAACGACGCTTTACATAGCTTTTCTATACGGGTTTTCCGCATGTACCGCGAGAGCTTCAGTTCGGATCGTAAATCAAATTTACCCCCTCGTATACAGCCCGGATGGGACGCTGGCTGGGCGCACGGTGATACATTTAAGTCCGAAATTTATAGGCTATCTTATCCCTCCCACATGACAGAGTAGACATTTTAAAGATTCAAAATGTTCAAGTTACGTGACAAAGACAAGATTAAGTTACTGGCATTATGTTTTATTACTCGCTGGTTTTCTTATTCGTTTTCGCGCAAGTGCCAGCTTATCTAAATAAAATTTATTGCTTGCGGATGACATAGTCTCGTTGCGCGAATATTCTATATTATACTTTTTGGCTGAATGAATGGATGGGATGTTCTCGAGGTAGCTACTTGAGACTGGCGCTTGTATGCTAATTGATGCAAGCTTGCATAGAGACGAGTCGGTTAATGATGAATAAGGCTTTTCGCGAAACGTTGCCACGAGCAGGAGCTGGAGAAGCAGGGGATGTGGAAAAGTCTTTGAAGATGCTGAGTATAGCGCAGTGGTTCTCAATTAGTTTTTCTCATGATTGTGCTCTTTTTTGGAAACAATTTTTGCGACTACCCCCCCCCCCCCTCCACCAAAAAATAAATTAGTGATTGGGCGATAAATTAGTACAGTTGCCTGCACATTTTTCATGAGGTAGCAAGCTTTTTTTTAAAGAAATCATTGAGACATTTTTTTATTTAAAAAAAAGAAAAAAAAAATCCTCCCAAAAACGAGAAATTTCATTCTGGAAAAAGAATTTAAAAAGAAATCAAAAATTGAAAGACTTCAAAAATTGAGGAATTTTTTCTTCAATCTAAGAAGTAAAAGAATAAAATTAGGTATACGTATTTGGGATAAAAAAATCACATTTTTTGCACAAAATTCTTTAAAAAAAAAAAAAAAAAAAACACATAAAATCCTATTTATGAGAGTGAAATACATGAAGTAGCTATTACAAAAGTTACAACGCCTGAAAAATTGAGAATTTTTTTTTTTCGTCAAAAAAGTTTAATTTTTTATCAAAAAAGAAAAAACAAAAAAAAAAAGAAAATCAAACAAAAATACTCTCAATAAACGTAAAAATTTCATTCTACTTAAAAAATTTTTAAATTTGAAAGATTTCTTATTCTAAATCCTAAAAAAAATTAGTACCTAATAAGTCTTTCACTTCAGAAAAAAATTGTTTTTTTACTTGAAAAAAAAACGAGAATTTTTCTCAAAAAATAAAAAATATTTTTCAATCTAAGAAGTTGAAAGAATTATTACCCACTTATTTTTTTTTAATCTTGAAAAATTCTGCATAAAAATACTACCTACCAATATTTTTTTCAAATTTTTTCACTCATTAGTCTCGGAGAACGAAGGGTGTGCCTTATTAGTGAACTGGGCCGGTTATTAGATATTACCCAACGGTACTTCAGTTAATTATATTACATTACAGCAACAACTGAAATTTGAGATTTTTTTTTCGTCAGATAAATAAAAAAAATTTGTCAAAAAAAAAAAACGATACATCAAAAAAAATACTCTTCAAAAACGAGAAATTTCATTCAAGAAAAAGAATTGAAAAAAATCAAAAAATTGAAAGATTTATTTTCCCAAAAATTGAGAATTTTTTCTTTTTTCCCCTAAAAAAATGAGAAATACTTTTACGTCGAAAAAAAATGTTTTTTTTGTTCTTTTTTTTTTACTTGAAAAAACGAGAATTTTTTTTCCAAAAAATCAAAAATATTTTACAATAGGTATAGGTACAAAGTTAAAAGCATTATTGTTCAAAAAAAATAAATAAATAAATAAATACTGGGTGGGCCTTATTCTGTTCCTATATGTCACATAAAAAAAATTGTAAAAAATTGAACCGGTCAAAAAAGTAGATTTTTTTTCTGGTGTAGGAAGGATCATACTAAAGGGGTATGAGATTACTTTTTGGTTTTCAGCTAAACTGACCCCCTCAGACACCCCTTTTAAAAAAATTACTCTTTTATATGAAGTTTTTTTAAAAATCCAAAAAAGCATAAAATAATGGATTTTTTAATTTGAATTAACACATTTTCAGAAACGACTATTTTTCAAAAATTTCAAAGTTTTCAAAAATTAAAATCTTTAATTAAAATTTTTGGAAACCAAAATTTAAAAAAATTAAAAATTGTTCATAAATTGACATTTATAGAAATTGACATAAAAACTTCGAAAAGGCACAAAAAAATTCAAAAATTTAAATTTAAAAATTTAAAAAAAAGAAACGATTGTTTACAATTGAAAATTTTTCAAAAATTGACGTTTTTTTTTGAAATCAAAGATCATTTGAAAACTGAAAACTGTTTCAAAACAAACAATTTTTCAGAGTTGAAAAACTTGGGAAACTGTATATTGGCTTTTTTTGGTCAAATTTAAAGTTAGATAAAATTAGAGATTTTCAAGAATTGAAATTTCCTATAAAGTAAAAATTGATAACCAATTAAGCTAACGATTCAACTATTCAGAAATTGCAAATTTTTTATCGAGTACAATAAAAAGGAAATTTAGACAATTTTACAAAAAAATTGACAAAAATTCCCTGGTATTTTGAGCAAGATCTTGAAGTAGAACTCTATAATCTCATATAAGCTGCAATTTGGCTTTACCTTTTTAATCGACGTCTAAGGGCGACTAGAATCTATTTCACTCATTAAAATTGCTCTCACGCTTTTGAAAACCCTCACCGTCGTCTTTGCGAGCAGCAACGTTGTTCATTGTACGAGTGGAGGACTCGTCGCAATTATTATTTGGTTCGAGAGAGAGAAAAAGAGTAAAATAAGAGGAGGAAGAAGGAGGAAGGAAAGAAGTTGAAAAAATACACGATGACAAGTTTCAATAGGTACGAGTAGGTTGTTTTTGTTTCATTCCGGTAATAATAATAGCTGTCATTATAAATCGTCTGGATATATATACATACGTTGTAGTATTCGGCGCGCGTAATAGGATATTAGATATTTATATATTTGTTGAAAACAAATATAAAACACGATCGTAATTCTTATTGTGTTTTCATTTGGAAAATTTCCCCCTTTACCTAGGAACTAGGATCAGCTTGCGGAGAAACCGATAAACATTTAATAGCTAGTAATTATTATGATCGTGTTGGAGCACTAACGAGCAGAACTCATCATCATCATGGATGGCCGCCACCAGGCTGCTAAGAACCTCGCTTAATATGGATATAAAAGAGAATACCACAAGTTGACAAATATTAGCATGCGCCCTGCAGTCGTCTTTGGTCGTAATTAAAGCTTTCGTAGATAAACTCGTCCCAGAAGGTATTATACTCGGCTTAAGAATAAAGACGAGAAACGAATAGCACGACTTTGACTCTCCGGCTTGGGCTTTTGTTCGCGAGTACGACAAATGAGACTAATTTAGACGTGCAACGTGCTGCATTCGAAGTCAAGCAGAGCGATTATGCATCGGCTAATCTCTCTCTTTCTCTACGTGGAAATAACCACCAGCTTCATCTCTATCGCCATCGTTTATAGATCAATGACAATATCCATCTAATCGAACCGGTTCACTTCTATCTGCGCGTATTTATCTCGAAACGTTTCCGATGTTAATTACTCGTCCAAAAGAGAAAAAAAGAAGTACAATCTTCGACATACTCATTGAAGAAAAAACCCTCCCTCTGGTCCATACTTATGTACTTCTCTATAAGTATAGGTGCTTTCAAAAGGGACCGAAAAAATATACCTATGCGATGGGTCCAGGTCAGCCCACTTTTTTCAACATTATATAAAACCGTGTCATTCTAATTAATTACGCATTATTGGTTACCGATCTCACAGACACTTGCGAGATTCCAAAGTCAGATATGTATGAATTATGAGAGCTATTAAAAAATACTCTAGTCACCTTCTCAATTGCGTCAGCGTCACTTTAGCCAGGTCTTCGACTCGTCGACTAGGTATATGGACAAGTCAGCGCGTAAATAATACACCATCGAGCTCTTGTTTCAATTAAAAATAACAATAAGCATAAACCCAACGTAGATAATCGGACGAGCGGCTAGGAAAAATGCTGCGTCATCAAAGGTGGCGCGAAATTATCTTCGTGTTTGCCACAATTTGATACACATACGCCCAGCATCGCCGATAATACCTACATGTCTTGGTTCATGTTGCGTGCAAGATTTTAATTAGGAGGTGGACTGATGGCGAGGTGGTTTATTAACGTTTCATTATTATAGCTTGGATAAGAGTAAGTACTATCTACTCTTATTCTGTTACCTAACGTTTCTCTGTACGTCTCGCCGAGAGCCGGATTAACATATTACATTAGTTTTGAAGACGCTAAACTAACCGATTTATTTATCGAGAGAGCTTTTCAATCGACAATGTATTAAGAAGTCGATGTTTAATTAGTCTCTCGTAATTAGCTCCTCGATTGCGAAAGTATAAAGTTTTAGTGGTATAAGAGATGGTGCAAGATTGTCGAGAAAAGGGTGTGAAGATGGGTTAAGTATCTAATTTTAGACTTTAATGAACGATGTGGGTTTTGCGGGCAAATTGACATTAAATTGTTGTACCATATTGAAAATTGATGTAGAAAATTCAAAATTTAGAGAATTTTTTCGAATATAAAATAACTATTAACTATGGGACTTTTATTTGAGAGAATAAGCGAAAATTCAGATACTAATTTTTTTGAATTTTGTTCAAAAACAAGTTTTTAAAATTTTACACAAAAGCAAATTTTTCAACTTTTTTTTCGAAATTAGTTCGGATGCACACTTTTGACATTTTCGAAATTACCTATATTCGCGGACATCCAAATTTTCAAAAATTTTGGTTTAAACATTTTTTTCAAATTTTGCTTGAAGTGAATTTTTTTGAATTTCTTTCCAATAAGAAAAAATTTTCAAAATTCCTGAGAAGCAAATTTTATAATTCTTTGAAAATTAGTTGGGAAATAAATTTCAAAAATTTAAATAAAAGATTAAAAATTCCCAATCAAATTTTTGAAAATTTTCTACGAAAACATTTTTCTTGATTTTTTTCAAAATTAGTTTATAAGCTAATTTTTAACATTTTTCTAGAAGTTTTTTCGAAATCAACTTTTTATTTAAAAAAATATATATAATATCGTACAAAAACTATTTTTTCTAGTTTTTTTTTCTTCTTTGTGAAAGAAGCTTATAAATTTTTGTTCAAAACCAACTGCGTATAAAATCTTATTTCAAAGTAGTTTTTTTATCTTCTTTCTTTCTTGAAAAAAAAAACTGTTTTGGAATAACATTTTATACAGTTCGTTTTGAACATAAAAATTAAAAGTTTCTTTCAAAAAAAATTGAAAAAATTGTTTTTGTGCAATATTTTTTTATAAAAAGTTGATTTCGAAAAAACTTCTAGAAACGTTAAAAATTAGCTTAGGTACAAACTATTTTTTATTTTTTTTTAAATCAAGAAAAATGTTTTTGTAGAAAATTTTTAAAAATTTGGTTAGGAATTTTTTATCCGTTTTTTAAAATTTTGGAAATTCATTTCCGAACTGATTTTCAAAGAATTATAAAATTTGCTTTTCAGAAAAAATTTAAAAATTGTTCTTACTGGAAAGAAATTCAAAAATTGACTTCAAACAAAATTTGAAAAAATTGTTTTAACTAAAACCAAAATTTTCTTTAAATTAAAATTTTTAGTTTAAGTACCTAATTATATTTAGTCATTAGTTAGGAAAAAAATTTATTTTTTCATTTTTCAAGTCTACAAAATTTTGTTCAAAATTTTTCTTTAAAAATTTTACTGGAAACAATTTTTTCAAATTTTGTTTGAAAACAACTTTTCAAAAACTTAAAGAGCAAATTTTTCAACTTTTATTGAAATTTGTTTGGACGACATGCACTTTTGAAATTTTTCACATTATAGATCTAATTGCTAAGAAGCAAATTTTCATAAAATTTGTTTGAATTCAATTTTTTGATTTCTTTTCAATAAGAACATTTTTTTAAAAATGTGTTGAGAACAAAAATTTTGCAATTCTATGAAAACCAGTTCGGAAATAAAATTTTGAAAATTTTAAAAATGGATTTAAAACTTTTCAATCAACTTTTTAGAAATTTTCCTCAAAAACATTTCAACTTTTTAGAAAAATATTGCTTAAGAAGCTAAATTTTTAATTTTTGTTGAAAATCAATTTTTTGAAATAATTTTTTAAAAACAGTTTTTCTATTTTTCTTAGTTTATTTAGTAATTTTTTTTTTTTTTTTTTTTTGAAATCAACTTTTCAAAAATTTTGTTTGAAAGCAATTTATTCGAATCTTGTTCAAAAAAGAAATTAAAATCTTCTAAAAAAGCAAATTTTTCTGTTCATAAGCTAATTTTTCGAATTTTGTCAACATTTTTATTTTAAAAAACAACTTTTTAAAAAGTTTTTTTTTTTAAATTTTATTCAAACGACCACATTTCTGGAAAATTTATTGAAAATAAAATTTTTCTAAATTTTCACTAAATGCAAATTTTATATTTTTTAAATTTGAAAACTTTGCTTTCATTTTATTTTTTGAACATTTCCAGAACTTTTTTTCGTGTTTTGTACAAAAGTAAATTTTCGAAATTTGATTCAAAAATGAGCAAAATTTTTGAAAATTTGCTAGAAAGAAATTAAAAAAAAATATATATTTCCTGTAGATATTCTTCTGGCCAATCAAACACTTTCATTTATTTTGCATAAAATTCATCTAACTCGTCATCTAAATTCAATTTTTATAAAGACTGTTTTACTCCTTCAATATGAAAAAGAAGAAGAAAAAGAAGAAAGAAAAACACGAAAATACACTGAAAAATGGCTTTATTCTCTTTACCACGTACTTTTTAACTTTCATTTTCATCAACCTCCCCCCCCCTCCACTTCTTCTTTATGAACTATTTATAAAAAGAGTAAAAGTGCACTTTTTATACTTGAAAAAGTACTTGAAATCTATTCTTCTGTAATTACCCGTAATTAAACATAGATAATACGATTTACTTTTTTTTGACCTATTTTTTTACAGTCGTAATAACATTTTTCATATTTTTTCAACGAAAGTAGGTACGAAAGAAAAGCGCCACGTTTGAGAAAGAAAATCTTGGAAAATTACATTTATCCAGATGAAAATAATTTCGTTATAAAATTACCCGTATTTTAATTGAATTTCAAAAAAAATATTTTCTCTAGCGAAAATGGCATATTATTTCGAAAATTGGTCTTTATAATATACTGTAGAAAGAAACTCGCTATGGGTATTAAATTTTATTCAAAATTCACTTTTTTTTTTATTATTGCGAAACGTTTTTACGCGGGTTGGTAAGTTTTGACAGAAGGTTTGCGAAGTTGAAACAATAAGGGAATTTGCCTTCGCGGAAAATTGATATTTACCGAAGTCAACTCATTTTATCGTATTGGAATAGAAATTCGGTTCGGTGTTTTTAAAATTAACTGTCATAAATGGTCCGTGTGCGGGTGGAAGGAGGCGAGGAGTGGTAATTAGAACGAAAAAAACCTTCGTGCTTCGTGCATATCTTGGAAAGAAAATTCGAACTCGCAGGCACACGTATTAATAAATTGTACAAATACCGACGACGACGACGTCGAATACTCACGTATAATGAAAATAACATTTTGTATTTTCAATTACAACGTTTTTCCTCTGTTTATTATCTCGACTCGATGTGAAAACATACTATGCTCATTACGTAATTATGTAAACGAGTTTAGAAACATCTGTTCATTATTATTTCGACGCTGCAAGGCGAACGGAATTAGAAAAATTAAAGAGTAATTCAGTTCTTAACCTCGGTCTGGTTGTTTGGTTTTTATACGTACGACTCGTATATAGAACAAGGCGCTTTATGTACACCAAAGGAGAGCTCGCGACCGGAGAGGACGTCAGGCAGAGAGAAAGATTATACGATGAAGAAGCGAGCAACCAAATAAATTTGTCGGTATTAATAAAAGTCGCAGTTAACTCGGTTTTATTCGGTGATCGCGTGAAAAGCATATTAAAAGGGAAAACTCTCCGATGTCGACGAGTTCAACTTTCCCAGTCCCAATATTTTCCCTTTATGAAGGTTGGCTCTTTTTTTAGAGGCGTGAAATTCAACGTACGTCGAGTTGTCGATAAAAATACCAGTTAATTTTTTCATACGTATCTTTGTGAATTTCTTAGCAAAGATGAGATGACCCTCTTTCAAAAAAAAAAAAAAAAAAGTAACTTATCGTATGGTTATAAATTTAAATATATGGCTATAAAAATGGACATTGAATTAGATACAATGTCTGTATGTACTTGCGTCGATGTATATAAATCTATTATCTTGCCAGCGAGAGGTTCCGGACACCCTTGTGTGTCTCGTTTGTCGTATGACACGTGAAAGGGAAAATTAACGTTTTGGCTACTTAATAAACGTAGTCGGTTTAGTCTTTGACCCCTCGTACCATGTATAGCGTTCCATCATGATGAGGTCTTAATAATGTGTATATGGGTTACAATTTATAAAAATTATTAAGGGTGCGTGTTTTTTTAAAGTTGTTTTTTTTTTAATGTTTTTTTTAACCATAACGATAACCGCTGCGAGAATAGGGTGGGTACTGTAGGAGAGCTAATTTAGGAATATGCTGGAGTACTTCAAGAATTTCTGAGCAAATGTTTTGAATACTTTGAATATTTCGTACCTTGAGTCAATTTTTATTCTAAAAATAAGTTGTTATTTTTATTGCAAATAAAATACATTTTTTTTAATTTTAGGAATGATAATTAATTACCTATTATTTTAAGGCTTGAACGTGATAATTTTTCAATTTTTTGTCATTTTTTCACCCTTTTTTCATTATACTGGCATTTTTTGCTCTTTTGGCTATTTTATTTAAATTTGTCTCTATTAAACATATAGCTTCAAGAAAAAGTTGATGGGATTACTTCAAATCACCAAAGATAAAAAAATTAGAAAAAATTTCGAATTAAAATTTTTTTCAAAAAAATTAATATTTCAATTTTTAAAAAATAAATGCACATAAATAAAGATGAAAAAATTACTGATTTAAAAATAAAAAAATCTTGATAAATTAAAGAAATTATACCTAATAAAAAAACATCATAAAACTGTTTTTGAAAAAAAAATCCCAGGTAAAAAAATAATGATAAAAAATTGTCCTGAAAAATAACCCTTCAGAGGAAAAACAATAACCTATTTTTTTAATTGTTTAAAACAATCATTTAGTATCCAGTCAGAAAAAATATTTTAGAAAGAAAAAAAATTGAAATGTGCAAAATTCTTAGAAAAAAAACCTGTAGAGAAAATTTTTAGAAAAGTTGTCAAAAAAAAGTATTTTAGAAAAAGTCTCTTTAAAAAAATGAACGTTCTAGTTTTAAAACTGTTTTTTGGTGAAAAATTGTCAAATTTTTTATGTACTTGAGAAAAAAAATTAATAAAAGAACGTTACCTAGGTATGTAAAAAAGGTGTAAAATTTAAAAAAAGCGAATGAGTAAAATGAAATAAAAAACTAGGTACCCTGAAACATTTTTTGGGGGAACGAATATGACTGATGAAAGGAGTTGACTGAAAAATCATCTGAGTAAAAGTTCTAAAAAATGGAAAAAAAACATAATTCTTGGGAAAAAAATCCGTCTCTTTTGTGCGGAATTCTCTCCCCCCCCCCCCAAAAAAAAAAAATCCTCTGGAATAATAAAATGTCGAAAAAATTGTAAAAAGTGCTTATTTTAATGAAAGTTTTTTTATTAGGTATAAAAATAAACGTTTTAATTTGAAAAATATTTTTTGAGGAATATTGTATTTTTGAAAAACTTATCTCAAAAAGATTATTTACTGTTCACTGGCGGGGGGAGGGGGTAGAAAAACTTTATTGAAAAATGTATTTAAAAAAACAACAACAACAACAACAATTTTTTTTAAATGACTACAAGAACTTTTTCAGTGGAAAAAAGTTAGTGAAAAAGGGAGTTAAAAGATAAACTACCCCAAAAAAAAATCTCTCAAATATTGAAAAAATTTCAAAGAAGTATTGTAAAAAAAATTCTTTCAAAAATTTCAAAATTCACTTCCAAAAATCAAAAACAAAAAAAAATATTTTTGACTTTTTTTTTAGATGAAAAAGTATGTACGAGGAAAAAGTAGGTAATGAAAAATTAATCCAAAAAACTTTTTTTGTGGGGGGGGGGGGGCCGGGGTTCTTGATTTAACAAAAAAAGTTCATAGAGAAGACGTTATCCTGAAAAAAATCTTCAATGAAAGAATTGCGTGAAAAAGTATTAGGTAAAAATAATTATTAAAAAAAATTCTAAAAACCTTTATTGTGCAAAATTCTTTAAGAAAAAAACGCTGTAAAAATTCCTCAAAAAGTTGGAAAATATTGTACCACCTAGGTTGGTACTAAGTAGTTTTAAAAAATGAAAAAAAAAATTGAAAAAGCTCGCTTGAAAAATTTTAGGTACCTATATTTTGCTCTTTAAAAATTGAAATTATTCTTCTTATCAAATTTGGGGGCGAGGGGGGGAAGAGTGAAAAACGTTTGTACATATTTATAAAGTATAAGTAAAAAAAAGTACTCGCCCCAAAAATTTGAAAAATTTTTGAACAAAAAGAGATCAAATTGAAAATTTATTCTAAAGAATATCTAATTACCTATTATTGAAGAAAAAATTATGTAAAAAAATTATTGAAACATAATAACATTCAAAAATTTTCTTGAACAAACTCTCAAAAAAAAAAAAAAAAAATCGTACAGTTGAAAAAATTCGAAAAAGGCGTTTTATGAAAAGTTTGCTCATTTTTTTCAAATGGAGAAGTTCTCTCAAAAATAATTGCTACCTAGTTTAAAAAAAAAATTGATTATGACTGATATTTTTGAAAAAATGAAGAAAAAAGTAAGTAAGTATATGAGAAAAGAAATTTACGAAAAATTCACTCTGAAAACTTATTTTGGAAAAAAGTTCTTTAGTAAGTAAAGAAAAATTTTGCATCCGAAAAAGAATCAAGAAAGAAGTCTTCAGACGATAAAATCATTAAAAAAATTAACTACTTACCTAGGTATTCAGAAAAAAAATTTTGTATAAAATTTTTATAAAAATTGAAAATTTGTTTTTTGGAATTTTTAAAAGATTTTCCTTATAGAAAAAAGTAGGTAGGTACGACATTTGACACGCTTTAGAAAAATCTTCGTTCATTAAGGCAACTAACGGAACTCATCCACTTTGTAACGAGAATGAGTCGTGTCTTTTTCGGAAACAAGTTCACCCCCACAACATCTTCAACTTAACAACTTAATCACAGTTCACCAAGGCGACCTTTTTAATTTTTTTTTCTACCCAATCTTCTCTGTGTTACCTCCCTGCACATGCAGTTAAGTCTGGGTGAAATACGTGTACGTACTTAAAGCGACTCAAGAGAAAAGAATGAACAAGGAAACAAACTTTCCTTTGTTAGTTTAGAAAATACAAAGTTGCGACGATTGAAAGTATATCCGAAAAAAATATATTCGCGTTGAAAAACGGTAAAAGCACGACGAAAATTAACACCAAAGTGGAGACACCGCAACGAAGGGTAGAGGTACACCTCGTTTTAAAACTGAAAGTGACGGCATGGCAGTTTTTGGGTATATAAGAGATTTCATACGCAGCTGGCCGCCGATGAGATATCGGTCCAAAGGCAATGTTGGAAGCCAACCGAAGTATTTTCAATTTTGGGAACCGGGCCAGGAGCTTGTCCGCATATTAATCATGGTCTTTTTAAGCGCTGCCGAAATTTCGGCAGCGCGCGGTACAGCGGCGGCAACCAAACATCTACAGACTTCTCTCTTTTTGGCGAATGAGTTTAACCGCAGTGAAAATGTAATTAATGGAAGTGGCAGCATCATGTTAGAAGTCTGCATGCCGTTTTAATGCTAAATTTCAGGCGAATAAATTTTTAAATGTCGTATCCTGACAATTTAACTATATAAGCGGTCGACGTGTATACGTTCTCAAAAGCTAGTTTCCTAAGCGTGAAAATTTTTTCATTTTGATTAATATTAACCCAACCGATCGACTACGCCTTGCACCATATTGTTTTATATTTATAATACCAACCGAACGAACCAACGTTCTTATATAGCTTGCGTACAAAATACAAGATTTAATGAACTATACGCCTTTTAGAAATAGATGGATTTTTTTAGGCATATTTCAGATAAATAACGGATCGAGGCAAGATTTATTCCGTTGCAACGTCGTTGTACCGCGAGAATTGTGTAATGGGAAATTTATGGCAGTTGTCATCGGCTAAGGAAATCGGTTCGTTATGCGGAGGTTAGGCCTTTTTTCCATACAGTGCGGCGAGGTAAATTAATGGCATACTTTTACATAGTCGGCCAATCTAGTATAGCGTCCGTATATACGTAGATTATTTTCCGACGATGGCGGAATTAATTCTATGTACTGGGTTGGTATTCCGATGACATTTACAGAATCCATCGCCGTGTTTCTGACATCTTTGCTCGATTGACCTAGTCACTCGATGGTAGCGCTTCTTCAATTACATCGTCTAACGATGCCGGTATACCGAAGAAGAATTTATCAATGTTAGAATCTGGGTATTTTTTCGTATTCGCAGTAATAAGGGCCTTGTTTTCAGTCCACATGGTCGGCTATAGGACGAGGTGATAAGTTCAAATCGATTTCGCACCGTTTGATTTTTTTCAATAGATGTAGTTATAATTGGGAATTTGCAATTGAGGTGGGCGTCTAATGGACCAAAATTATCTGAAACGTGATTATTTGCAATGATATTTTAGAAAGTTGTCGCAAGGTTTATTTATAACAATTTGAAGATTCTGTGGGTAAAAAAGACTGGAAAGTGCATAAATAACATTCAAAAAATTTTTTGCAGTATTTTTTTAAAAATTGGACGAGTAACAAACAAGACTTCTCGAAGCATTTTTATGTTTTTTTTCAGCCCACTGGCAAGTAGAGTACTTATAGGCAGTTAAGCACTATGTGCTTCACAATGGACCAGATCTCACTACCAGCAGGCTCCTGAAGTTTTCTGATACTTGAAGAGACAGCATTGCAAACGGGCTCTGAGTCTGAGGACACGTCTTTACTGATAACAATTTGTTGGTGAAGACAGCAAGGGGTTCACCTCCACATCTACACTAGAAAATCTGGAATGCGGCATAACCAGTGGCTGGTTCCAGAATTAATGGTTCCGATCTCACTACTATCTGGCTCCTGGCACTTTTGGATACTTGAAGAGACAGCATCGCTCATGAGTTTGAGCTCTGCTGATAAGTCTTCACTGATAACACTTTCTTGGTGAAGACAGTGAAGAACTTGCTCTCATACACCAGGAAATCTGAAATGGGACATAACTATGTTGTTTGTGTCTCTTTATAGGTCTGATCTCTCTGCTGGCTCATGTGCCCAGCCATTTTCTGCTACTTGAAGAAAGTATACCTTCTGTGCTCTGCCAAGCTCTGCTGACACATCTTCAATGGCAAAACATCTAGATGAAGAAATCAAAGGACCACCCCCCAAATGCACTGGAAAATATGAAATGGAAGATGACCAGTAGTTTGGTGACCAGTAGTTTGGTATTAACTCCTTTCAGCTCCTGTTTGGTTGTCACTCCTTCTTGGTGAAGGCAGGGAAAGGCTTGTTCTCATACAGCAGAAGATCTGAAATGGGACATAACTGGTTGCTTGTGTCTCTTAAGGTCCAATCTCTCTACTAGCTTGCTCCTGTCGTGCCATTTTCAGCTACTTGAAGATAGCATCCTTATGTGCCCTGCTGATACTTTTGACTTCTTCTATGACAAGAAAACACCTCTCGATGAATACAGCAAAAGGTTTTTCCCATTCATTATAGAATATGAAATGGAAGATTGCCACTAGCTTAGTTTACAGCTTTTCTCAGCTCCTGTTTGACTGCCACTCTTTATGGGTGAGTGCAGTCCCAGATCAACCCCAGAGGGCATGTGGGATCTCCTCGCACACTGCCGATTCAATCTAAATCTGTTTCATTTTCATCAGATATTAACCAATGGGAGCTTGTACCGCTGGATTTACAGAAAAAAAATCCAAAGTGATCCTCTTGTCGAGCTCATCTTTGAGAAATCATGAGGAACCACCTAAAAAATAGCAGCTCTTAGGCTATATGAACTAAAATGTGCCCGCTTCTTATGCAAAATTTGATACAAGCGACATTAGTCGAATGTATCGTGGCAATTTCAATACCAAAATCATGTGGTTTCACATCAAAATTGTAGAAAAAGTCATAAATGAGGCATTAAAGAATAAGTTCTTCCGGATTCCATTGAGTTTTTCGGCAATTCAAATGATGGAGCCTTTGCGACTTCCGAAGATGTAAACTATCCCTTCGATATTATATATTGACAGAGGTTACCTAAAAGAAGTAAAATATACACAAAACTGGGTTGGTGACGTGTAGTGTTCAAATCGCTACGAAGACATATGGATAGCCTATGAATAAGAAAAAGATAGCTGCAGAACATACATGTTGGAGTTGTTAAAATATGGAGCAAAATTGACAGAAAAGATGAGAGTACTATTACAAAGTACCTAATCAACAATTTTTGAGGGAGGCTTTTACTCATGGAGAGTCTAAAATATCCTCAGCTCAGGGGATTTATCTTCAAAAATGTTTTCAGATTATTCTTGAACACCTAAGCGAAATCAGATGATCAATTATTTTTATTTTTACCAAGATCTTAATTATTAAGCGCGGTGTAGAACATCCCTTCATTTGTGACCCTACCCACGAACCAATACACATCAACTCAACACCTTTCCTAAATTGGAATCCTTCACAGAAGCTACGATAACAGCACTCCATGTCAGAAATACTCCTAGCCCACTCCATTGCTCCTTTTAACCGGTTGCACGCAACACAACCAAACCCAACACGAATTTCCTGCTGCAGCTGGTGATGCTATTTTCGCCTAATACTTGAAGCAATATCATATCCTATGCCCAGTACACACAGGTTAGCTGTATCGATGTAGAAATGATAAAATCGACCATAATTCGGGGCCGACCATTGTTTCAAACATGGAATCCCGAATTCAGCTTCGTTCTGTTTTTTATTTATTACGCAGCCGCGCCTATATAATTTTTCTAACCGCATAGCCGGTTCGAATTAGTTCGCCATAACGTCTTAATAGTCATACAAATTATGGCCGGTTTCTAGCCTTGTTTCCTCTTCGCAACTACATCGCTTGCACGTACAGTATCCTTTATTTATGCCTATCTCTTCTTCGTAGGTATAAACGTACAGCTTATAGCAACTTGTTACATGTTTTAGATTTCATCTTGTACTAAAATTTACTCAAATCAGCCGTAACATTAACCGCACGATGCTGAGTGAAAAAATTTAACTAATCGAATCCTCTTTATGTATTTAGGTACTTATACGAGCCTCATTCATAAAAATTAAACTACTCGCGAACGTTTCTCTATTAGCCATTCATACCAGTATTAATATGGTATGGTCAAGAGGATGGAGGGAAAAAACGCGCGCCAGCAATTTAATTAGTTCATTAATTTACTATCGTATCTATAACCGGTACAGGTTGATGATATTATTCACTTTTTTAAACGACATAAATTACTAAAACAAACGATAAATCTACGCTTTAACGACGCAGCTGGTTTTATGTATATTCTATATACGTATGGTTTATAGGTATAGTATACTACACGTATACTAGAGATATATATTCCGGTGCTTAATTTATTTCAATTTACCTGTGAGAGCCAGGGCAATGTGTGCGTGTATCTAGGTAACAATTCGCTGCCTTGTACATGTCATTGATTTAGTCGCCTTTAAAAAATAAACGACATACAAATTGATCGCTTTATTAGGAACCTGTCTTATAATGCGATATTTAAACATCGTTAAAGAAGTCCAGCACTCGAACCTAACGACGAATTATTTACCACGCCGAATAAAAATGAGTGTTCGGTTTAAATTACAAAACTGTATCTGTAGAAAATTACAACCCAATTACGCGTCCAAAGAAATCGAGTCTTGTTTGGAGTCCATGCGAGGTAAAAAAAAAGTTATAGTTTGGTTATAGTGTCTTAATTAGAAGCGTGTCTGCGTGTACGAATAGCTCGATGTAACAGCTGCGCCTTCTTGTTGCCGTTTGTTGCTCAATGAATTTTTAAACATCCAGTCCGACATATGAATATACCTGTGCCTGTGAGTAGGGTTTAGTTTAGGTCAAAGATGGTCAACTTCTTTACGATGAAGATCTCATAAGCTCGTATAATTTCATCCATGTACCGTTTGGCATGCCTAGCCATACAGCATTTTTCAAAAATCGGAGCGTAAAACTCGATAAAATTAAAAACCCTCTTCATCGTCAAAATGAATTTTCAGTCCGAGAATTCTGTCAGCTGGTGATGGCTTAATTGAAAACCATAGTTTTTGAATTTTATCCCTCGTTCGTTCGGAGTCCTGCTCGCAGATCCTTCCCACTCGCTCCATCCATTCACTTTTCCAGACTCCAGATTTCCATTAATACATAATACTTATTACGCTATGTACTTTCGATTCCCCTTTTACACACGAACGTGTTAATTAAGACCTTGTCCCCCATACCAGTATGCACAGTTACATTACATGCACAAGTCGCCATGCCATCCAGAAATTAGGAATACACGTTTTTCGCAGTCAGGAACAATGCGATGATCGAAAAAAAAGACTAGGCAGACAAGCAGACACAGCACTGGCACAGCAGAGGCAAAGGCACGACCGCGCCAATTCCAAATCGCCTCATGTCCATAGCTTAATTGGCGTTTTATATGATAATTAAGACATGATCGCTATGCTCGCTCCTCAGGTACCCTACGATAGATAACTGGTTCTATGGCGCGCTACGCTCTTCCATACACAGCTATTCGCTACATTACATGTAGCGTTCCATGAATCGCTGCTGCCTGCCTTCTCTGCTTGTGGCGTAAATTAAACGTGTATATGCTGAGCGTGTGTGTGTATTACAATCGATAAACAGAGAACATGTTGTTTTGTAAGTATATTCTTATCCTTTTGGAGAGGCGTCTTCGTGGTTGTACTGTATTTTTTCTTCTATTCTTCTTCTTCTTCTTCTTGCTCTCTTCTGGCTCTAGCTGTGGCTGTGCCTGTGCGTTCTTGTGTAGAGTGGTTCACATTACGAGTTTCTTATATTTTTAACCGCTCGTATAGAATTATGTCTGAGGAGGAAAAAAATAAGTCCATTTCTGGGAATATTTTTTCGTTAATGAGCATCAATGGACTGAACTAGATTGGAACAATTTTTTTCAGAGAAATTGAAAATAGTAATCGAATAAATATTAGTTTTGCAGAATGTTTACTGACTGATGCTGGGGGAGTTGAACTATCAATTCTGTGGTCAGAAATTACTACATCCACCTAGAAAGCTGAAAGGATGTTCATAAAACGCTATTAGAGTAACTGTCAAATTCTGAAGAAAAAAAAATGAAGGTTCAGTCGAAACAAATCCTGAGAAAAATTGTCCCAGAATTCAGAAAAAAGGAACTAACAAAATAATCGAAAAATGCTGTCAAAAAAGTAATAGAGACAAAAACTAACTGACAAACAATAACCAATAAAAAACGATTGACAAATCATGATGAAAACAATGAGCCAGACAAAAGTCCCTGATGAATTGATCGACCAAGTCTGTCAAAAAAAAGTCAGACTAACTCTGAAAAACAGTAACTAACAACAAGCACTGACAAATCTTGACATGAAGAATAAGTCAGAGTAACGTGTCTGACAAATAAAACCTAATCTACAAATTCTGTAAAAGAACTTATTCAGGCAAAAAGTAATCCTCACTAAATAAGTTACTAACAAATGAATATTTGACTGACAAAAAAGTAAGTCATACAAATGTCAGAGATGAGCAGGTAGGTAAATAGCTGTTAGCTGATCAATTATGTCAAAAAATAAATCAGGAGAACACCAATTCAGGCAACAATTGCTCTGATATAATTTTTAAAATTTATAATGGACAAATTTCACCAAAAAAATAAGTGTGCCAGACAAAAACCAACTCCGACAAAAGTTACTGAAAGTGAAAAATATAACGGACAAATGTCAAATACTGACAAAAAATAAGTCACACAAATGTCAGTGACGAATGAACAAGTGATAAATTCTGTCAAAAAAAATACTCCGGCAAAAATAACGCTGACGATCCATGAGTCTAACATCAATAAGTGACAGACCCCACAAGAACAAGTCAGACAAATGTCACTGACAAGTGACTGACAAATTCTGACAAAAAATACTTATCAACAACAAAAAACTGACAAGTTTTGAGGAAAAATTACACAGACCAAATATTGTAGCGACTCAATTTTCAAAAATAGACAATTTTTCACACAGCTTTTTTTGTAGATTGTACCTGTTTTTGGTATTGTCTGGACTGAATTTCCTTGATGAATTTAGGAGGACAATACTTTTGGCAAGAATTCCTTGTTTCTATGAATCCTTCAATTTCGAAGATAGACATTTTGAAGTAATTAGATTTTTTGTGTTTTTGAAGTGTTATGCACTTGAGAGGTTGGAAAAGGTTTTGAATGCAGTGTTACTAGAAATTTTGCTTGAAAAATAACTTTTTTATACGGTTTACAAATTTTCAAAAAATTCGCCAAAATTCATGACTTTTTCACATTTTTATTGATTTTTATGATTAGTTAAGATCCTTACCATTAAAAAAAAAAAAAATTTCAAACTTTCACCCCTCCCCAAAACAGTGCTGGAAAACCGTAACCGTTATCAAACTGTTTTTTCAGTTTTTTTAAAGGATACCCGATAACTGATAGCCATAAATATTGGATAACCATAACCATAACCGATATCCCAAAAAATACGGTTTTCCAGCACTGCCCCAAAATGGAAGAATGGTTTCCAGCGTTATAAAATTCAAGTTTTTTCCTCTCTTGTTTTCATCTGGCTCGAATCTCATTACAGAATTAGCAACCCCCCCCCCCCCCGGTCAACAAACTTGAAGTTGGAAAAATTCAGTCCCTCCTGTTCCCTTCATCTATGAAAAATTCTACATATGTGAGACACCCCCAATAATACCATTTTCTCAAGACATCTGCTAAGATAATAAAGCACAGCACATTTGAACCCCCTGACCTCTCGTCCCCTGCAAATGACACATTAAAACAATCCCCCTTTTATACCAATTAGCCCAAAAGTCGTAATTTGCACCACCGCAAGAGTACGTTTGGGTTGAAAAAAGTTTATAGGAGGCCGCCTCTCCGAATGCCATACCCATAATTGCTCGATATCGCGAGTTACCAATCGATTCGAAACAATTTCCATACCTAGCAAATGGTATGGTACGTACTAAAAGAGTATACACAGTTAAAACGGTCGGTATTACAAAACGGCGTAAAACATTCCCCCGTCGTTCGGGGCTCGCTCATAATGACAGTTTTTATTGCTCTCGGAACACAAAACGCGAAACATCCTACACATACATAGCAGTATTATCTCCAACCTGCCTATTGTCTTGTTTAACGATATGAGACAATTGAGAATATTCTGAACGCGTGAGGCCAATTTTAATGAGTTGCTCGGGTTATGAACGGGGTTCAGTCATTAAAACAACTAAAATTACGTTAATGGTTTAGAATCTTGCGTATATATGTATACTGTGCATATAGTACGTATATGCATAGCGAAGGCTTAATGCTTATATGCGTATTTTGCCTGCATGCTGATGCTGCTGTTAGGTTAGCTTGGGCTTGGGCTTGGGCTCGCGTTCGGTGCAAAAAAGCTCCTTGTCGAGTGTCGTTTTTTCCAACATGTTCACGCGCGATTATCGTCTATCTGAATAATTACCTTCTCTCTATACATAGTCGGGATCTCTCTCAGTCTTTTCTAAAGTGCTTCTATGTACGTAGCGTGGAATCTCTTATGCACGCGGTATGATATTCATCGCACCGCCACATCGTTATATTGCCGCACAGGCACAACATTCGCCCATTAAAATCGCGTACATCCCGTTATAATACAATGTACCTATATAGACCTAGGACTAGGTGTATATGGGCCGCGTATACGATCTAAAAACCTTTATTTCAAACTAACCACGTGATCCGGAGACCGGCACGTTTTAAACTCACTTATATTTATTGTATTACTATTTTATCAAAAAGGTCGTCGTTTTTTAGCAGAATTTATTATCGTCGTAAATTCGCCAATTTAGTAAGTACAAAGCTTTCGCAAGCGACTAAAATTCATCCCAGGCAAAACACGTTCTTCTGTATAGTAGAAGAATTTAGGCGTACAAGCAGAACCAAAAAATATTTTATCGAGAAGCCGAATCGCTTTCCTTCATTACAGCCAGCCATTCATTATAAATGATCATCGACGAACCACAAATGCCATGTTTTTACTTGTTGCACATGGGGCCGTATTTGTATAAATGTAGTTGTACCATCGCATCGTCCTTGTCGAAAGATGAAATGAACTTACGTGAACGTGTATGCGTGGCATGATGTACATATAGGGTGTACCGTAAATTTCACAGATGAATAATGATAATTTGTACAGCATTTAACTAGGGATATTCGAGTATTTTGACCAAATTTTAAAAAAATTGGAACAATTTAGAAATTGGCAGGTTCAATTATTAGTTACATAATATACAACCAAATCCATCTTTTACTTTTTTGCAATACTGTAAGATTTTTTAATTAACAAAAAAATTAGAAAAATTGAGAAGTAATAATTATAGTTACAGAGATTAAAAATGAAAAATAAAATAGAATTTGTGATTTTTAGTTTTCAATTACTTACTAAAATAAAATAATAAAAAGAAGAAAATCACCAAGTGACGAAATTAAAAAAAAAAGCAATTACAGGCATTGGAAAAATTTTAAAAATTGCAATAGAATTATTAACAACAACATCTAGGACATTTATCTAAAATTGAAAAATTAGAAAATTTTAATTCACCGTTACTCGGAATTTTTTTTAAAACTACCTATTAAAAAAATTGAAGCCAAAATATTGTCAATTTTCTCAGAAAATGTAAATGGGAAACAATTGAACTAAAATTTAAAAAAATCAAATTGCTTCAATTATATCCTTGGCCATTAAAAGAAATGAAAACAAAAATATGTAATTCAAAATATATGTGACGTCGCATGACCGAAGGGACCTTAGCGTCAAAATCTCGATTTTGATTTTTTTTTTTTGAAATTGTGGTGAAATTTATCGGGGAATTGAATGAAACTGGTCCGAGGTCGCTATCTTCATTTTTTGCGAAGATACAGCCCTTTAAAGTGAGTAAGGTAGAAATTTTTTCCAAAATTTTGGAAAATTTTGATATTTTTTATTTTTTTCAAGCGGCTGTATCTTTGTCAAAAATGACTTCAAGAACCTCGGACCGGTTTCATTCAATTTCTCGATAAATTTTACCCCAATTTCAAAAAAAAAATCAAAAAAAATCAAAAAAAATAAAATAATTTTTTTTTTTTTTGAAAAAAATTAAATTTTGTTTGTTACGTGTATACAGAATTACAAAGAAAAAACGTTGAAAATAAATGGTAAACTTTAAACTGCTCTCCTGAACAATTTCACTTTAGACGCTAAGGTCCCTTAGGTCATGCGTAGTGATGGCTCGCGCAAATGCGCGCGCATTTGCGCGCTTTTAAAAAATCGTGTGACATATCAAAACACTCGTCTGGTAACACTGAATTATAAGGTAGTTATATTACACCCATTTCTCATGAAAAATTAAAATCAACTTTTCTGGGTTTTATTTTGCATTATTTCCTCTAAAAATCAGAGATTTTTATTAAAGATTGGACTTGTATTCTTTTTTTTTTAAATTCTTGCGCGCATTTGCGCGCATGCACGCAACCAAAAATCCAGATGCGCGCATTGAGCCATCACTAATCATGCGCCGTCACATATAGTAGGTACCTAAACATTTTAAAAAGAAAAATGAAACAACCAAGAACTGAAAAATCGAAAAGCGAAAAAAATGAAAAATTGATAAATTTTGGTTAAAATTTCAAATTGAAATGTTTCAATGTTTCTTCATATTGCCAATTTTCTCAGAAAAAAATGAAAACAAACTAAATTTTTGTTTTAAATTTTCAATTTTCAATTTTCAATTTTTCTACAATTGGTGATTGCATTGATTATTTTTTTTTTTTTTTAAATGAAAACCAAAATAAAATTAATTGTTGTTACTAAATTAAAAAAAGTAAAAAAAGTAAAATAGAATTGAAAAGTGAAAAAAATTGAATAAGAGTGGTGAATTGAAATTGACTTTTATTCATTCATTTTATTTTTTTTGTTCATGGTTAACTTCTCTTCAGAGAAGAAAAAAGCTCGAAACAATTAATAAATGAAATAAAACTAAATTTATAAAAAAAAATTGATCAACTTTTAATTTTTTCCAGCTGATTTTTTTTTTCAAATTAAGTACTCAACTACTCATTTAAAAAAACAAAAAACAATAAGTAGGTGTTTGAAAAAAAAATGAAAAGACTAAAAATTGAAAAAAAAAATCATATAATAAAATAATGAAATAAAAAAAGTGAAATTGACTTAAAAAACAGAAAAAATAAAATAAAATTTTTGAATTGAAATCAATATTCAATTAAAAAAACTAGAAAATATCTAAAGCTAAAAAATATTTCAAATTGGTAAAAAAAATGAAACCCGAAATTATTGTAAAAATCTTTTTAAAAAAAATGAAACATACGTTGAGAACTGAAAAAGTAAAATTGAATTAAAAACTGAAAAAAATTTATTAGATATGTACCTAGGTACTTAATTGAAATTATCTAAGATCTAATTTATTCAATTTTGTCAATTTTTTCAGAAAATGAAAAAACTGAGAATTATCAAAAAAGAAAAAAATGGAAGTTTTAAAGAATATTATATAAAAACAAAAATTGAGAAAAAATAAAAATGCTTCAATTTTTAATTTTTTTACCAATTGAAAAAAATTATAATTAAAACAAAACTGAAATCTTCCTTTTTTCTGGTAAAGACTAAAATAAGGGTGAAAATTAAAAAAAGGAAAGAAAATTGAAGCATGTCAAGAATTGAATAAAATCAAAACCTGAAATTGAAAAAAAAGACGAAAGAAATATAAAATCAGAAAATAAAAAATAATAAAGCAAAAAAACTTAATTAGGCATTGAAAAAAAATATTTTATTCAGTCTCTAAATTTATTTTCTCTTTATTTCATTTTTTTGTGTGTGTTTCTGAACTTTCATCTTATTTTTTCGTTATTTCTTTTGCCTTTTTTCAAAGTAATTGAAGTAGGCATGTTTCCAATTTAAAAAAAAATAAAAAATAAAAGTTTCAATTTTTGTAATACGAGTAATTACAATTTCTTTCAATTTCCATTTAAAAAAAAATAAAAATAGAGAAAAATCGATTTTTTTCGATTTCTAATTTCTCGAGTTTTGATTTCATTTTGACCATTATTTAAAAAAAATTTATTTCCTGAAAACAGAAACAATAAGTAGGTATTGAAGAAAATCCAAACTAATTTTCAATTTATAAATTTTACGTACCTTCATTTAAAATTTTGTTTCAATTTTTAATTTTTAATAAAAACACGATTTTGAAAAATTTAAGATGCTGTCACTTAGACAAGTGCCTAATTTACAACAGAAGTAGGTAGAATTTTTTGAATTTCGAACCATTCTTGAAAACTCCTTTTAAAATTTCATACCACGGACACCCTGTATATTTCTACAAGTACAACAAAAATCACAATACTTGGGATGCGACAGTACGCTTTTTCAATTACCGACTTCATTATAGCTTATAAAATTTTTGTTTGTGTTTCACTTTCGCTTGATCGCACATAATTTCTGATACGTTCGCTTTGAACTTGGACTTCAAAGCTCATTTCTCCCGCCTCAACGAACGGACAGACGGGCGCAGTGCAACGTTGCGTATTTTTAATTAACGTTTGGAAAAAGTCTATAGATACACCCGAAGTAATACATACTTAATTAATAAACGAAATGAAATTAGGTAACGAGAAAAACTCACTTAATGCAATATCGTCAAATGCTTTCAATTTCCAACATACCTGCGCAAAACAAAAACAAAAACACGATTAAAATTTAAAATAAAAACAATTCGCTCTTGAGAAAATGCACCGTATACGTAAACTTACGTAACACTGGAAATCATCTCGTATGCGAAAAACGGCGCAAAAATCGTACGATTAAATTTAGAAATTATACGATCTGGTCGGACATTAGGGGAAATTTCAAACGTCGTAAAAGGCCCACACAGAACAGACGTTATTTTCAAACCCGTATCACGTCAATAAGTTGGTAAAAAATTCGAACACCGTATTGAGCACATAGCCTACCAACTGTCGAACAGCCATCGCAACGAGCTGCATTTGAATTCCACCCGTATCGTCGCGCCAATTTTACCAAAACATTTAGGAAAAAAATGCCACACGCCACGTCGTCGACGGCGCTAGGCTCATTCACGTCCGACCGATTCACCGATTCCGATCACGTCCGCTTGAAATGTCTCCTTCGGTCGCCAAGCAGACCTAAACACCTTCCGGAGTATACTCGGTAACACGCAAATTACTTTTTATCGTAAAAATAGGAACTACGTACACTTCGCGAACCAGCACAGAGCACAGATCACAGAGCACTTCGAGTTCGAAACCAGTACGTTCAGCACATCTCGAAGTCAAACTCAAACTGCTCACTGCCCTGTCCAGGAAATCTTCACGAGCGACTCGTCAACCGAAATTCCTTAACGATTAGACACGATACGCGAGTTTCAATACAACCCCCGAGTGAAGACCAGAGCTGGAGACCAGTCAACTCCACACCGTGAAACGCGATATCGCCAAAATCGTAAATCAACCGCAATCCCTCTGTCCTTTGCGGTATAAGAATACACCTCGCACACAATGTGAATCGTTTGTCTTATTACATATACTACGTCTGCGTCCTCCTCTAGGTGAGTGGACCAGCTTAAAAGCCTCGCAGACACACTCGCACACCACCTTACAGGTATACGAGTACTTTTGTCGCTATCATTCACAGATATAATAGTGTTCATTGAGCGGAAATGTGTGGTTTCTTTTCCTTCTTCTTCGACAATCTCTCACTAACGTCTACAACACTACACACACGCAGATCCTACACATCATACATAGGTATATTTTTCAACAAATCGAATCGGTTACAAATTTCTATACGTCGGTATATATCTATTCAGTTCCTTTTCCTAGCTCATATCACACACACACTCGTACCATAACATGGACCGACAAATAGTTCACAGCGGCAGGATACCATGGTTTGGTTGTAAGGTGAGAATTAAACGCGCAGCGGTGAATCCTCTGTATTGCCTCACATATGTAGTCTATGTGTGATAAGGGTGGCTTTCTAGTTTCACTTTTTTTTTTTTTTTTTTTTTAGTACCTCGATCTTTCCCCAGTTCATATTAGTGATTATTGTTGTTATCAATTGTTGGTCCGGCGCTTTGATATCTTTCGCAGAGGTGAACCTTTTGCCGACAAATGCCTTTGCTGGAGGAACTTGTCAACGACAAATTAAAAGTCGATAAATTACGTAAGCGGCGAAATCGTAATGGTAGAGGGAACAATAACCCCTTTTTTTGGAGGAAAAAATCATAGGTCGGAACCCTCTTGACGATTGGCAGGTGATTTGAGGTAGAGAGATAATACTTGAGAGTCGTATCGTCATATGTTGTGTTGCAGGAGAAGCAAAAAAGTGTATAGACTTCAATTTTCAGGGTAAAATTTTTTTATTTTTGATTTATAGTACCTACTTCCTGAGAGTGGAAGGACCAAATTGTGACAAACTGTGCTAGAAAACTTGTTTCTGAGGAACTTCCATTTTTTTACGAAACTTTTACTTACGTCTATTTTTTTTAATCAAAATATTTCTTCATAAAAACCTTATTTTCCTTTTTTTGATTTTTTTCAGTTCCAGTAGAAAAATTTTGAGAAAGAATTTCAAAAAAATAATAAATAAATAATAATAATAAAAATAGATACGAGTAGGTACGTCTTACTTAATTTACCTATTGATTTTTTCGAAAAAAATTATTTCATTTTTACTTAAAAATTATAAAAAATTCGAAACAGACAAAAATAAAAATTGAAATAAAATTTTACGAGTAATTAGGTTGGTAAGTACTTGAGATTTTTCCAAAAGTAAAACAGATCAATTAAAAAAAAAATAATGAGGAAATTTCCGAAAAATAAGAGAACGTTCAGAAAAAAAAATCATCAATTTTCCTTTACAATTTTTTTTTTTCAAAAATTAATCTGAACAATGAAGAAAATTAACTGACAGAAATACCAAAAAAAATAAAATTAAAAAAAAGCATCGAAAATGTTGAGAAATGACATTTAAAAATTTTTCACACTTGACAACCCCCCCCCCCCCCCCCCCCAAAAAAAAATTAATACCTAAGTAATAAAATTTTTATTTTTTTAAATTTGACACCATTAAAAGAATTAAAAATGAGATAAATGCCAAAAAATAAAACTAATTCATCATTTTTTTCAAAAATTATTTTGATCTTAAAATCAGGGAAGAAAACCAATTGAAACCAAAACCGGGCAAAACCACCACCACCAGATATTTCAATTGGTTTTCAAAACCATTTGGAACCATTACAATGAACTTCAAAAATTCATTCAAGAACCAATTCCTTTCGAAAAGGCAGGGAAGAGAACCGTTTGGAACCACAACGAAAAATCATTTGCTGAAATAACCACAACCACAACCACAAGAAAGTGGTTTGAAAATAAAAAACCACCATCACCACCACCATTTTCAATTTCCTTTACAATGAAAACCAGAACCACCACCAATTAATGGAATTGGTTCTTTTTGGTTCTAAAAAGAGAAATAGTGGATTTGAAAGGGAAGGAGGGGTCTAATCAAAATTTTTGTTATGACCAAATTTATTCCTAGAACTTCAAGCAACAACTTTGATTTGAAATTTTTTTAAATTGGCCCCTTACCTACCGCCTGTGGCCTGTTTTCTTCATTTTTCTGATTTTTCAGCGCTCTGGAAAGTGGAAACATTTGTATTTTTTGTTTTTTATTTGAATGTATATTATTTTATTTAAATTTATTGCAATATTGTGTTTGTAACTTGTAGGCAAAATTCATTTTTTTTATTTTTATTCTTTATAGTTTTTTTTATTTTTTTTTTTACTTTTTGAATTTTTATTTTTTATTCAAATTTCAAAGATCTGATCTTTTTTTAGTTCTTTTGTGGTATAATAGGAAGCACGAAAATGGTTCCATCTGGTTCTGATGGTTAATGCCATAGATAAATGGTTTAAATGTTGGGAAATATTTTTCATACTACGAAATGGAAGCAATTCGATGAAAACCAATTGAAAAACCAAAACGGAACCACCACCACCACCACCACAACCATTTGAAATGGTTTTTAATTTGAGAACCACCACCACAACCATTTGAAATGGTTTTTAATTTGAGAACCACCATCACAACCAATTAATCAAGCAAAACCAAAAACCCAGAACCAGAACCAATCAAAAAAAAAAAATTAAATGGAACCACTTTAGCACCAAAACCTTTTGAAAATTTTTAAAAACCAAAAACCAATTGGAACCACCAGTAATTTCAAAATTTTCTCAAAACCACCATCACCATAACCAATTGGGTCTCAATTGGTTTTCTTCCCTGCTTAAAATATTTGAAATTCGAAATCTGAACTTTAAAAAAAAAAAAATTCCAAAAATGATTCTAATCAATTTTTAAAAGAAATGAAAAACCTGACAAAATCCTCCTCCTCCCTCCAAAACATGAAAAATAAAAATAATTTTTTTTTTAAATTTGAGACAAAAAAATTACCAAAAAATTAAAAAAAACGACAAAAAAGAAATTCTTTAGAAAAACGTTGAAAAAAACAACAAAAAATTTAGAACCCAAAGACAGTACCCAATCTTTTTTTTTTTTTTTTTATTGTTCTTTGCAAATTAGTTCTCAAAAACTATAGGTAAGACTACTTATTAACAGAAAAAAATTGAAAATGACGCACATAACAAAAAAAATTTAACGGAATAATTTCAATTCCACTACATACAAGAATTTTAAGGAAGAAAAAATTCAACAAAAAAAAACATTTCTCCGAAATTAATGATAATCTACAAAAAAATAAAAACTGACAAAATTCTACTCTCTTCCTCCTCCAAAAAAAACCAACAAAAACTTCAATTACAAAAATTTGAGGCGGTATTAAAATTAAAAATGAGAAAATTTTTTCTGAATAATAAACAAATTATAAATGAAAAACAAAAAATAAATTTTTTTAAAAATTTAGATAATAGTAATTTTTTCATCAAAATCTTTCCTTGATAAGTACGTAAGTACCATTAAACACAATGTACCTAAATCTAATCAATTAAAAAAAAATCCAAATACATAATTATAAGTTTAAAGAAACAACCTTTGATCAAAAAATTTTATACTCGTAATAAAAATTTGAGGGGAAAAACATGGAAAAAATTCGATCAAAACCCCATACAAGCGTATAAGTTTCTAACAATACATTCCCTTCCCCTACACATATCAACATTGAAAACGAACGAAGAATAAGTATTCTTTTTTCAAATTTCTTTCATCAACAATTCAACATTTTCCATTACATTCAAAAAAAAAAAAAAAAAAAAAAATCTGATCAATACAGAAAATCAAAATTTAAAAAAAATTCCAAATCATGAGAAAAAATTGAAGTAAAAAATTGAAAGAGCTTGAATAGTAATTTTTCATCAAACTTTTTTTGAAAATGATTTCTACAAAATTATTAAAGTCAATAAAAAAAAATCAAAACTGCAAAAAGATTTTCAATAATATTTTCTGCCCGGAGATTTTTTTCGAGAACCTTTTTTGCCAACAAAAATATATTTAAACAAGAATTTGTCAAGAATTTTTTATTGTCAAGAGAATTTTTATTCAACATAATTATCAATTCCAAGTGATTTTTTTTCAGAAAGTTTTTGTAGGATGAAAATTTTAAGACATCGAAAAAAAAAATCAATAGAAAAATTATGACCTTTTTTTTTTAAAATTTGGACATTCATTGGGACATTTTTTTGCATTCAAAAAAAAGTTTGACTTGAAAAAATAAAATAAAATAGGAGAAAAGTTTCTTTAAAAAATGGACAAAAATAATTTGCAATTTGAAATTTATAATGTTTTGGGAAAAAAGCATGACATTTTTTTGTTTTTTCAATATTGATGAAAATATTAACGTACAAATTTCTCGTCATCCCCTCCCCAACCCTCCCGCATCGACTTGGAAATCATAACACACCGAAAACAATAACCATAACAATGGAATACGAGTAGAACGAGATCGAGCAACAAATTACGAATATTAAGGCACCGATTAAAACAGCGAATAAAGCGGCTGGCGGGCGGTAAGATTAATGAACACCCCTTAGTCGTAATGTCACGAAGATATTTTTCTTTGATGCTGCGAGTATAGAGGCCGGGCCCAGGCCGTAAACTTTTAAGCGAACACATTCGCCGTGTAACAGATGTCAAAAATAATTAATAGTAATTTACACGCGGAATGATTAGAAGGCGTGCTAGCAATCAACACTCTATATAATCAAACATTAATGTTAATGTCGCAGGCGTGACGTCACCGTCACACACACACAGAGCCTGCTGTAGACAACACGTTAATGTAGATCTACATTCTACGTATAGTAGGCATGGCAGGGCAGAGGGAGTGTATACTATACATACAAGTTGGTTTGAACGTTCATAAGAAAGAAAGCACCCCCTACTTCATCTCTGGCCCAGGCACCTTCTTCTACGTTGGTATAGTACGTGATACGTAAGTATACGAAATACCTGTACATATGTATAGTACGTGTGTGCTTGTATTGTATCTTATAGTTAAACACGCGAATATTAATTATCTAAACGAAATGCTGCAAGTACGAGTATGTGCTAGGCGACGTGTACGCAATTATTCTAAAAAGCCGGTCCTTACTGTAATTACTTCTGATTTATGTTTACTTTTTGAAGGCGCGACTCGTACCTTACCTATACCCATAGCAACGACAAAGAATTCATTAACTAGTTGAAATTTCCCTACGTGTATCGAATCGTCACATCGGTTCAAGTTTTCTCCATAATAATAATAATGGGTCTATACGTTGTCAATAGTCAATAATACCTATACAAATGCACCCACGTATGTTTTGCAGAACCTTGTACGAGAGTCTAGTGAACCTCCTCCTACAAACCCCACAGATTTACCGGATTTCCTCCAGCTTCCGCGGTATCAATTAGAGTAGATTTGTGTGATTTTAGTTTTCGTACGGTTCTTCCTCTCCTTTCCCCTGCACGTACATACGTACGTATTTTGAAACCCCTATGTGTATGCCTAAAAGAGTTGTTGGGGTTGTGTGAAATGGCAACTCTCAAGTAATGGCTTTGGATACGATACACGTATGTTGGGCTTTAAATGTAACTCATAGTAGCCCTGGTCAGCGTCATTGGACCGTGAAGAAATACTTACCGGGGGTTTTGGGTGTGATTGTCGTTGTCTGCGAAAGGGATTGAATTATCGCAACTTTTCGCCATTTTACCCCCAGCCGAGTGTTTAAGATCGATGGGTACTTGGTGTTGGTGGACACAGTCTATAGTCTATCGTAAATGGGGATGTGTTTCTGGATTTCCGCACTTTTTTCGGTGTTCAAATTTGGGGTAAATGCGTTTTTTTTTTTTTTTTTTTTTTTTTTTTTTTGGAAAATTTCAATGAGATTTTAGTGGGTGCTAACTGCTAACCTTTGGAGCCTCGAAAGTCTAGTGATTTTCTTATTGAAAATTTCACTGAGAATAACTTTTGTTCTATATATTTTCGACGTTAGACCAGCCATTTAGCCGATAAGCATGAAAAATAATAATATCTTCACACGTAGCATGGTCAAGGGACTTCAAATTAATACAAAAATATTTTGTCTAAAATCGAATTCTTCAAAATTTGGTTCAGAGTTAATAATATACCAGATATCAAAATTATTTTGCTTGAATATTTCTATTTTCAAGTTTTGTTCAAATACACTTTTTAAAAATATATTTCAGAATTTAAAACGGAATCTACACATAAAATTTTTTTCAAAATATTTCTTTTTTTAAATAGAATTTTGCTCAAACATTAAAAAAAAAAAAGAAATTGAAAAAAATTTTTGAGTGAAAAAAATGTAAGATTTTTGAGGAGGGAAATGCCGGATTTTTGAGGGGAAAATGTCAACTTTGTTTTGAGGAAAAAATAGTGATTTTTTGACGGAAAAGTGCTATTTTTCAGGGAGGGGGATGCCTGATGTTTTGAGGGAAAAAATGTTAATTTTTTCGAGGAGAAAGAATGCCGATTTTTTCGAGGGGAAAAATGTCAATTTTTTCGAGGGGAAAAAATGTCAATTTTTTCGAGGGGAAAAATGTCAATTTTTTCGAGGGGAAAAATGTCAATTTTTTCGAGGGGAAAAATGTCAATTTTTTCGAGGGGAAAAATGTCAATTTTTTCGAGGGGAAAAATTCCAATTTTTTCGAGAGGAAAAATTCCTATTTTTTCCAAGGGAAAGAATGTCAATTTTTTCCCAGGGAAAGAATGTCAATTTTTTCGAGGGGGATAACGTTAATTTTTTTCAAGGGAAAGAATGTCAATTTTATGGAGCGGAAAAATGCCAATTTTTTCGAGGAGAAAGAATGATAATTTTTTCGAGGGAAGAAATGTCAAATTTTTCCAAGGGAAAGAATGTCAATTTTTTGCAAGGGAAAGAATGTCAATTTTTTCAAGGAGAAAGAATGATAATTTTTTCGAGGGGGAAAAATGTCAATTTTTTCGAGGGGGAAAAATTCCAATTTTTTCCAAGGGAAAGAATGTCAATTTTTTCAAGGGGGAAAAATTCCTATTTTTTCGAGGGGAAAAAATGTCAATTTTTTCCCAGGGAAAGAATGTCAATTTTTTCGAGGGGGAAAAATGTCAATTTTTTCGAGGGGAAAATGTCAATTTTTTCGAGGGGAAAAATGTCAATTTTTTCGAGGGGACAAAATGTCAATTTTTCGAGGGGAAAAAATGATAATTCTTTCGAGGGGAAAAATGATAATTTTTTCGAGGGGGAAAAAATGATAATTTTTTCGGGGGGGAAAAATTCCAATTTTTTCCATGGGAAAGAATGCCAATTTTTTCGAGGGGGAAAAATTCCTATTTTTTCCAAGGGAAAGAATGTCAATTTTTTCGAGGGGGAAAAATGTCAATTTTTTCGAGGGGGAAAAATGTCAATTTTTTCGAGGGGGAAAAATGTCAATTTTTTCGAGGGGGAAAAAATGATAATTTTTTCGAGGGGGAAAAATTCCAATTTTTTCCAAGGGAAAGAATGTCAATTTTTTCGAGGGGGAAAAATTCCTATTTTTTCCAAGGGAAAGAATGTCAATTTTTTCCCAGGGAAAGAATGTCAATTTTTTCCCAGGGAAAGAATGTCAATTTTTTCCCAGGGAAAGAATGTCAATTTTTTACCAGGGAAAGAATGCCAATTTTTTCGAGGGGGATAACGTTAATTTTTTTCAAGGGAAAGAATGTCAATTTTATGGAGCGGAAAAATGCCAATTTTTTCGAGGAGAAAGAATGATAATTTTTTCGAGGGAAAAAATGTCAAATTTTTCCAAGGGAAAGAATGTCAATTTTTTTCAAGGGAAAGAATGTCAATTTTTTCAAGGAGAAAGAATGATAATTTTTTCGAGGGGGAAAAATGTCAATTTTTTCGAGGGGGAAAAATTCCAATTTTTTCCAAGGGAAAGAATGTCAATTTTTTCAAGGGGGAAAAATTCCTATTTTTTCGAGGGGAAAAAATGTCAATTTTTTCGAGGGGAAAAAATGTCAATTTTTTCGAGGGGGGAAATGTCAATTTTTTCGAGGGGGAAAAATTCCAATTTTTTCCAAGGGAAAGAATGTCAATTTTTTCGAGGGGGAAAATTCCTATTTTTTCCAAGGGAAAGAATGTCAATTTTTTCGAGGGGAAAAAATTCCAATTTTTTCGAGGGGGATAACGTTAATTTTTTCCAAGGGAAAGAATGTCAATTTTTTCGAGGGGGATAACGTTAATTTTTTTCAAGGGAAAGAATGACAATTTTTTTGAGGGTGAAAAATGTCAAATTTTTTTAGGGAAAAGTGTCAATTGTTTTTAATGAAAAAATAGTGTCAATTTAAAAGTTCTAATTTTTTAAGGGAAAATGTCAATTTTTGAGGGAAAAAAATTTACCCAGTCAAGTCACTGGAATTTTAGAAAAATCTTCAAAACACTCAAATCATACATTCGAAGATTAAAATACCCATGTTATTACAAAGAGTGAGAGAGAGAAGGCATGTCAAATAATATTAATCCTACATCAACAAGACCACTCGATTCTTATTGCGGAAATCTTCATTCATTCGAAGTACAGCCACGTACGTACCTACTACCTAGACCGCCGCGATGAGAAAATTTCTCGTATAACTATCGTCTAATCGTAACATTTCTCAGTTGATTTAATAAGCTGTGTAATTGGATAAACGAGCATTAACAATGAGACTATCCCAAGGGAAATTCACTTTCACCTGTACGGTGCTTTTGAAACAATATGTATCATAGCAACAACGATGACAATTACCCAAGTGTCAACTCTGCCAACATCAAATTACTCGAAAAAATAAAAATCAGTGCAAAATTTTTCGAATACCACAACCTACGTAGTATTTTTCGCTTCCAAGGCCTTCTCGACAGAATGGTATTGAAACTAAATCGCAAGCATCTTGTGCAAAGGATAAAAATTCTTGGTTGAATTTTTTTTTTTTTTTTCGTTTATCTCTTCAAATTATACTCAATATACGATTGGTTGACGGTATTTCAATTCGAGTATCGTTTATAATAGAAAAAAAGAAGCTTGTAAATTGCACGATATATCGGATAAGAAGCAAGTAAGAAAAAAAATAGCTTCAAATCTACTGTAAAAAAATTTCTCTCCTCGCAGCGAAATTTTCCACTTCAAAAGCACGTCTACGTTGATATGTAGTTGGTGAAATGAAGCGGCAATTTCAACGTGGAACGAAATTTAACCATAACGTTTTTCAGCTTCATTGTTGTTCGCGAGCTTTTACATAAATAAAAAAAGAGATACTTTCGGACAGTGCAGCGGAATCATTTAAAAATTTTAATTTAAAATACGATCAGTCAAAATGTGCCTGTGACAGAAAAATATAACGTTTTGTAAAATCCGCAGTAGTGGAAAGAAAACTTTTCAATTGACAAAACAATGAAAATGGAAAAAAATGAATTCATCTTTTGACACAATTAATTTTTAATAATGGAAGCAATTCCAACAGAGGCGTAACGTTTAATAATGAATTTCTTTGGAAACTTATTTTTTTCCTACCTACTTCGTTGTCTGTCGAAACATTAACTGCCACTTAAAATATAAACAATTTGAGAGGTTTAGATGAAGTATTTAAAAAAACTTTCGTTTCCTTTAACGTTGGAAAAATATGGTCAAAAGTGACACGAGTATTTTTTCCTCAGTTTTGTTTCAATTTAAAGGGTGTAAAAAAATAGGAAATAATTGTCGCTAAAAGTGACGTAAAAAGAAAACATTTTTATTTAGTCGAATTGAAAATCCAAAAGGGTGAAACGTTGTGAATTTTTTATCATTCTGTCTGGGTGGTTTTTATTTTTGAAAAAAGCACCTATGTTTACACACGAATAACCCTCTGAATGAAAAATGTCCATCCTTTTATGGATAATGCTCGCGAGGTTCAAGTTACACATCGACGTCTTATACTGCGAGTAAAACGTAAACCAATTAGTTACGATGCGGACGAGTCAAATTCGCAACACCTGAGTTATTTCGTTTATCTTTTTTTTTTTTTTGTACTTTTCTCGCCTCTGTTGCCTCTGCCATGTCGTTCGTCTATGTAGTTTATCTGGTGGCTTATCCCCCAGAGAACTATCCCGGTGGTTTTAAATCTTTCAACCCCCTTTATACACGATATAGGTATATATATGTACACGGGAGCAGAA
This sequence comes from Balanococcus diminutus, assembly GCA_959613365.1. Classification (NCBI taxonomy): domain Eukaryota; kingdom Metazoa; phylum Arthropoda; class Insecta; order Hemiptera; family Pseudococcidae; genus Balanococcus; species Balanococcus diminutus. The sequence goes on from OY390718.1 coordinate 24,735,926, forward strand.
TAGTCACGCTTCTTTGCCGTTTAGTTTCACCGAGGCACCATTATTCTTTTGCTTTCCAAAAGATATGGTGCACGTTGCGAACACGACTTTTTCCTTCTTTTTTCCGGAGTAAAGAATTTATACAATTACCGCGCCAATCCGTATCCAATTGATACTATTTGGTTTGTTTCATCAGTATTAAGGAAACAGCACAGCCGTTTCAGAGCATCTCTTCTTCGCCTCTGCTCTTTCTATATTTCTTTTTCCTTATGCTCATTCGATACCGAATAAAATTCACAACTCTGAGCATTACGTTACACCTTAGCTGTATATATAAAAACCCTCCTCAAACACACGCAGCGTAGCAAATTCTGCACCCATCCCTGTCTTCTTTTTTCACTGCCTTTTATAAAACTATGGCTGGCGCGTTATATGCTATTCGAATTCGAAGGTAATCGATCATAAAAATACGACGCCAATATGAGCTAATTTATACCATCGGTATTTTTTATATATTCTCTTCGACCAATATTTTCGCCATTATACGTAATGCATATCCAGAGATTATTTCAATGAATATCGCATTCGCGTTCTGTTTTCTTTTCTCGAACGTGCCGATTCTGCGGATATTTTTTCTTCGCTCCTTTTTTTTTCTTCTTTGCACCCTTATTTCGTTCTTTCTTTAAACGTCGTGTTTATTTAGTAATTATTGAATTATTTATTACGGTGTTTTTTTCTTTCGTATTTTTTCCTGAAATATTCGCCTTTTCTCGTATCGAACGTTGCGAAAAAATCTGATATCGGATAGTGATTTATTGGAAAGGGTTGAAAAAGGGAGGAATAAAATTAGGATGAATATTTTTTACGAGATGAAAATATTTCGTCGATGTTCCTTTTTGAAAGATATTCGAAGAAGGATAAAATTTGAAAAATTACAAATTTGGAAAATTTCAAATTGAATCCCTCAAAAACGATTTTATTGCTTTTCATTTTTTTGAACTAAAAAAAAATTGTTCGTTGAAGAAATTAGATTTTTTACAATTTTGTTTGAGACTAAATCAATTTATATCGATGCCATGAATTATCATTTAGTAAGCAGATATTTTTAAAAAGATATTGACTTTATCTATCCACAAAAATATGCCAATTTTTTTTTAAATGTCGGAGCAGACTTTTTTTTGCTATTAAATTTGTTCAAATAAGCATATTTCTTTGAAAAGTTTAATAAGAAAATTTTTCAAATTTCAAAACTTTCAAAACTTCATTTAAACTTAATTTGTTTAAAGTTCGTCCAAAAGAAGTTTTTAAAAACTTAGTCAAAAATTTTTCTACAAGCATATTTGTACTTACTTTTTTCCCAACTTTCTTTTTGGAAATTTTGCTCAAAAACAAATTTCAAATTTTGCATGAAAGCATATTTTTTAAATTTTGTGTGAATAAGTAGGTGAGTATACCTATTCATTTCTTTAAATTCGTAAATTTTGTACTTGAATTATTTTTTTTCAAAATATGTTTCAAACCAACTTCTCAAAAATTTTATTCAAGGGTAAACTTGACAAAATTCTGTTTTAAAAAGGTAATTAAATACCTAAGTACTTTTTTAAAAATAAAAGGTGAAACAGGATGACAAATTTTCAACTTAAGAAATTTTTTTTTTTTTTTTTTTTTTTTACAAATTTTGAACTTTTTTAAAATCAGTTCATAGCTGATACTTGGTTGATTTCTCATTTTTTTTTAATTTGAAAAAAAAATCGTCTCAAAATTAATTTTCAAAAACTTCGGTGAAAAATAATTATTTCTTCACATTTTGTTGGAAACAAATAATTCATCAACAAAAATTTCTAAATGTACTTAATTTGAATTATGAATTTTTTACAGAATTGGTTTAGAAACTTCTTTCTCAAATTTTAATGATTTCAAGAATTTTGTCCAAAATTCACTTGCAAGAAAATTCTGAAAAATCATTTTTTTTTTCAAAAGAAAAGGTCGATTTAAATCTTTTTTCAATACCTAAAAAGGTTAAAAATACCTAAGTACTTAATTCTGGGAAAATTTAAAAAAATTCCACATGTGACGTATATCAGAGAGAACCATTCCCAGACATGAATTTTAAAACAATTTTTAGTTTTTTTGTAGCAAAAAATCGAAATTTTTTAAGTAAAACTGAAAAGATAAAAATTTTTAGAATTTTGTTTAGAGAGGTAGGTAAAGGTATCATGGTGTCTAACTTTTTTTTTGTTGAAAATTCATGACTTTTTCATGACTTTTTCATGACCTTTTTCATGAACAATATTTCAACATTTTCAGGGGCCCCCTTCCAGCATGAGTGGAACTTGGAATGAATATTGGGGGGGGGGGCAAAAATCCTTATTTTTCCCCAGTGGCGTAGCTGAGATGAAATCATTGAGGGGGTTCAACTTTCCGGGGTAGTCATTTCGAAATAAAAATTTTCATTTTTTTTCGAAAACAAGGAGAGCTGTATTTTGGTATTATGGCGCCTTTAAGGGGGGGGGGCTTGTTTTGGAACATTTTTTGTTAAATGCATAGCGTTGATTAGCGGAATTTTCTAAGACCTTTGCATGACGTCATTTTGATTTTTCACCTATGAAGTTTTGAAGAAAAATTGGAAACTAATTTCAAATTGTTTCTTTTTACAAAAAAAATTAATTTTTGATTTTTGAAAAATAAAATGCATAGAGTTCTCAAAAAAAGAAAATTATTTTCATATTGCATTTTAATTGTGTCATTTTGTAGAAAATGTTGGTAGATTTTTTGGAAAATTACAAATTTCAAGGTCAAAATTGGAGAAAAACGCGATTTTTACTTCAGGTACCGTTTCTAGGAAAACTATGCAACCCACAAAACTTTTTCTTAAAATCTTTTTTATTCAGTAGAGTCTTGTCTATAATTTAACGAGAGGATTTTGCAAAATTTTAATTTGTCAACTATTTCTTTCGAGTCGACTGGAATACTTCCGAGGAAAAACTATGAGAGGGTTTCATAAAATAGGAGAGAAAGTACGAGTTTTGCAAAATCCTCTCGTTAAATTATAGACAAGACTCTACTGAATAAAAAAGATTCTGAGAAAAAGTTTTGTGGGTTGCATAGTTTTCCTAGAAACGGGACCTAAAGTAAAAATCGCGTTTTTCTCCAATTTTGATTTTGAAATTTGTAATTTTCCAAAAAATCTACCAACATTTTCTACAAAATGACACAATCAAAATGCAATATGAAAATAATTTCCTTTTTTTGAGAACTCTATGCATTTTATTTTTCAAAAATTAAAAATTATTTTTTTTTGTAAAAAGAAACAATTTGAAATTAGTTTCCAATTTTTCTTCAAAACTTCATAGGTGAAAAATCAAAATGACGTCATGCAAAGGTCTTAGAAAATTCCGCTAATCAACGCTATGCATTCAACAAAAAATGTTCCAAAACAAGCCCCCCCCCCCCCCTTAAGCAGAGAAAAGATCGCACCCCCAAACAGTGACGAACTGTAAGAATATTTCAGGGGAAAAGGGCATAATTACTGAAAATACCAAATCACGTACTGAAAATTTGAAACTTTACCAAATGAGATAAAAAAAATAATTATTGCCCTCGTTCGCTCGGGCAAAAATTTTTGAAAAAAGAATCAATTTTGAGTAAGAAAAAACGCGTTTCCTGCATAAATTTGAATTATTAAAGGTTGGATTTTTGCAGATATTTACAAAAATAATCAATTTACTTTGCCCATAGGGGGTTCTGACCCGGAACCCCCTTAAATACGCCTCTGTTTTTTCCTATGTTTTGTGATGAATAGTTATTTTTTTAAATATTGAAGGAGGGGTCGAATGCCCCTGGGACCCCTAAGTTATGTCTATGCCCTCCGAGACCACTTTCTTTGTAATCAAAAAAATCTACAATTAAAAAAAAACTTCAATGAATGCATAAATACTTCTGCTATTCAAAGAAAAAAATGATACGAACAAAATGTTCGAAAGTATTTGGTACAAAATATAAAAATAAAGAGAAGCGATGCTTTTCGGGAAAGGGGAGTGTAAAAATCACTGAAAATGTAAATTTGAACTGCTGAAAGTTTCCAACTCTGTTATCAAATAGAAAGCAAAATATTGCTCGAGCGTAGCGAGAGGGAAATTTTTTTAAAGAAATATTAAATTATAAAAGAAAAAAAGGGCAAATTTTGCCTATAATAAATAAAAAATTCATGACTTCCAGCAGCAAAATTCATGACTTTTCATGACCTAGTGATTTTTTTGAAAAATTCATGACTTTTTCATGACTTTCATGACCCATTTTCAAATGTCATGACTTTTCATGATTTTCATGACCGTTAGACACCTTGGGTATGCACGATTTTTTTTTTTTTTTTTTTTTTAATTTGTTGAAAATCAAATTAATTTTTTGAGTCAAGTTTGCAGCATATTTTATTCTATTTTACAAATTTTCAAAATTTTGTTCAAACCTTTTTTTTCAAATTTTTTCAAAAACATTTTTTTCAAATTTTCTCAAAAACATTTTTTTTCAAATTTTCTCAAAAACATTTTTTTCAAATTTTGTTCAAATGACATTTTTTTCAAATGTCGAGAAAAAAGAGAATTTTTTTGAAATTTATTTTAAAAAATAGTAAGACTGACCAATAACATGTTTGACCAAGAACATAATCGAACTAAGAGGGTTTGAACAGTAATTCAGTTATTCCTTCAAGTCGTCTTGCACAAAACGTTGTGAACACAGACACTCTCTCGTCAAAGAAATCTGCTTAAGTCTCGGACTGGGTACAGGATTAGGATTTACTTTAGGTATTTCACGTGCTACAATAAAAATTTAGCTAGCGTGAGACGTTACGCAAAAAGGGTTATAAAAGGTTTAACAATTAAATGGCCTTTTTTGTTACATAATTCGCCGGTAATTGTTGGTATTCCTTTTGTGTTGGTCTGCGCCGTTTAAAGCTCACAGCGGTAAATTTTTAAGCGCTGTATCCCGCGTAGTTTTCCATACGACTAATTCCCGCTGGTACCGTGGCCTCTTCTACCACCTTTTCACCCTGCTCGTCCATCTTCATCATCACTAATTCCCATTTCCCATTCCGGAGACTTGTGACGCATTCGCGATCCACCATGTCGCCGCAATGCTAATAATCGCGCGTGCTACGTCGAGAATCTCGCCTCACGCCAGTCGCTAACTACAATCGGTGTTTTAATTACTTTCTTCTTCTGTTTACCTTCTTTTTTTTTTATTGCTCGACTAATGTAACGAGAACAGAAAACACTATACCAATGAAGGGAAAAAATACAGCAAAAGGAAAGAAACATTTGATCGTTTTCGCAAAAGCAGCGGCAAAAGTAAAAAAAAAAAAAGTATACCGTTAAAGCTAATTTGAAATTTAAATTTCACGAAATCTCTTAAACCTTGTATTTTACATTTGAATAAAGCTCGATAAAAGCCGAGCTTAAGAAGGATTCTATTTTTTTTTTGAAAAAGAAAAAAAAACGAAAAAACTTTGATCTTGTAACGGAATTTATTATTTTGAAAAGTTTTTTAAAAAGTTTTTCTTTTTTCTTTATTATTCTTAAACTATTTATTTAGTACTACGTTTCGTCTCGTCTTTCGTCTTAAGTACACTTTTCCCTCTTTATTTTCTTATATTTTTAATGCGGTTAAAATGGTGCGAATTTGACCGCTTTACAGTCATTTGAATATTTAATAAAGAACGTAAAAATTTCTTGTGTTTTACCTAATTGGATTATTTTTTAATTACATGCGCTCCGTGTTTTTTCTTCACTGATTCGGTCCTCTTTTTTTTCGCTTATTTTTTCGGGCTCTTTCCGCTTTCTCGAATGTAAATACACTTACTTTGTGAGGAAACGAGAGAAGAGGGGGAGTCAGTCGTCGTACGACTGTCTATCTTGCAGCGACAATTTGAATAAATGCTCTTTAACTATTCTAAACCGTTTTGAAAGGTATTTAAATTTTACTCGGGAGATTTCTCGCGTCGGGCGACGTCTTCGTAAATATACGTAGAGGTTCTTTCGGTTTAAATGTTAAAATGATCGGCGATAGGAAGGAGAAAGTGGGGGGGAGTGGTTCGATGGACGGTAATGTACACAAATGAAATTCTTTTTTAGTGGAATAAAAGTACTAAGAGTGGAGGTTTTACGCTAATTTTTTTTCAAAGGTTTGCAATTTCATATAGGTACCTACTTGGTTTTTCTGTGTTATTAATTTTCAACAAAAAAAACACCTACTGCTAAAGTTATACCTACTTATTTTTGAAAATATAAGTAGGTACCTAATTCTTTTTCTCAATATGAAAAAATATTTTGAAAATTTTAAAAATTTACTTCTAAAATGAATCTTAAAAAAATTGACCAGCAAATTTGCAAAATTGAAAAACAAATAGGTTCCAAACTAATTTCGAATTAAATTGAAAATTTCAATTTTCAACTATTTTTCCGATCAATTTTATAAAATTTCCTTTCGTATGATTCTGAATAAAATTTTTCAAGTTGACAAAATTCAAATAGATTACCTAAGTTCTTCACGAGTGTATCGACGCAGTAGATATCTACCTACTGTTTTTTGGCACTATACGACCGTAAATATCAAGTCCAATACTACATAGATACTTGATATTCAAAATTGGAGGGGAGGGAGGGGTTCAATCGAAATTATTGTAATAACTAAAATTATTCTAAGACTTCAATCCACAACTTTTGTTTGAAAAATTTTTCAATGGGACCCCTCCTCCAATTTTTGAAAAAGTTTCTACCTAATATTATGTGAAATAGGAGGAGAGGAAGGGATCCAACCGAAATTTATATAATAACCAAAATTATTTTTAGAGTATTAACCTACAACTTTTATTGGAACATTTTTTCAATTAGCCCCTTCCTCGCTCAATTATTTATCCAATTTTTAATTAGTATCTTCAGAGTGCTATGCAAACTCAGGAGGTGGGAGGGGTCAATTGAAAATTTTTTCAAACAAAAGTTGTAGCTTGAAGTTCTAGGAATAATTTTGGTTATTACAAAAATTTCGATTGGACCCCTCCCTCCACTCCAATTTTCAATATCAAGTATCTATGTGGTATTGGTCTTGAAAAATTTTACGTGCCAAAAAAAAAAAAATAATAAAAAAAAATTGAACAATTGAATTCTCAACAGATATTCTAACAACTTTTGCGCTCATTTTGACGAAATTTCAAAGTTATTAATTTTTTATATTTTCAAAAATCTGTTTTGAAAAAAAAAACTTTTTATAATGAATTTTTGAAAAAGTTATCATTTTTTTTTCTAATTTATGGCAACAATAATTGAAATTGTACCCATATTCTTGCATAAACATCAAGAACTGATTAAATTCTCCATTTCTTTGTTCGCCGATGAAAATTCAAAATACGCATCGACGAATTCACTTGTTTTTTTGTCGTAACAATCCCCTGAAAAAAAAAATCACTCGAATATCATTGAATCCGGGTGCACAAAAACGAAACACAGACGGAATAGTTAAACCATTGTAAAAGAGAACTCCGTATACAGCGATAAACGCTATTGTATCGCAATTTAGGTGAAATAAAAAGAGAGAGCACCGCAATTGAAAAGCTCGCCATCGTTTTTACGCCATTTACTATCGAGCTATGTTGTACAGCAACCGTAGGTACACGTCTGTGACTCTTGTCAGTGTCGTTTCTCGTCGTACTATACGTAGGTACCTATATATTTAGTATAGAGAATTTGCTCACACCCTTTCATAATTTCAATTCCGGTCTGATTAAGTACACGGGGGCGAACTGCGAACAGCTAGCTCGTCTTTATATGCAAAACGAAACCGAGTTTAGTGTGAAAAAAAATCAACATCGAGTATTTTCCTCTTCTCGGATGACTGATCTTCTTTGTCTAACGTCAGCTTAAACGGATACTTCATCAATTCCCCTATTTTTTTCACACCAGTCCTCTTTTTTTGCTGAAAAAAACAAAACAATGGTGAAAAAAATCACCGTCGAAGTAAATCAGGATTTACAACGTCGACACGTCTTGTCGCGTGTTCACCGTATCATTGGGTGGCGGCATGAATTTCACTTCTTTCAATCTTTTCGAGCCATTATTTCATATTTTTCTACCGTGTAAGACTATAGTAGGACGAATGTGTAAACGAAAATTTATCATTGTTTCGGGGATTTCTCTCCATCTCTGTCGTATTTCATTCTGCTTATCTGGCTAGAACCGGAGGTATGTACGGTTTTACGAGTAGAATGTCGAGTAGATTCAATATTCTAGAAGGCTTTTTACTTCGAAGCGGTGCGTAACTTCATCTTGAGGTGATACAGGGTGTTTCGGAAGTGAATGTTAAAAATTGAGATTTGGATACAATTAAGTAAAAATTATACCAGTAACAAAAAATTCACTTAAACTAGGTGCCTAATTGCCTATCTCCATTTTGAAGGGGCAGTGCGTTACAGAAATTTAAAAATTCTGTCAAAGAGAACAAAAAAGGTTAATGGATTTCTTGAAAAAAAAGACGTCTTCAAATTTTTTTTCTAAAATAAGCAGATTGTGTACAAAAAATCCAACATTGAAACAATTCTATTTCAAAAAAATAAAAATAATAAAATAATAAAAAATTCTCCAAATTTTTTTTAAAGCATAAAATAGGAACCTATTAACAAAAATTCTCAAAAAAAAAATCAAGAAATTTAAAAATTTTGATTTAAAAAAATTCAACAAATATTTTTTTTACAAAATTCCTGCTCAAAAATAGTTTAGCACAAAATTTACAAAAATTTGCTAGAAAAAAATTGCAGAAAAAATGTATGTATACAGGTATATTTAAAAAATTTTATCCAAACGAATTCAAGAAATATTTTTTCAAAGAATTACTTTGAGAAGGTGTGTTTTCAGTTTTTTTTTACTTTTTTCACAAAAATTAAATAAAAAATTCCCTCAATAAACATTTTCAGCAAAAATTTTTTTACAAAAATTATATTTTTAAAAAAATTGCAAAAAAACACAGAATTTAAAGAATTATTTTTGCAGAATTCTCTTACCTTACCTATTCTGAAAAAAATCCAAAATTTTCTAAAATAGGCTGTATTTTTTTTTTATTTTAAAAAATACTGTAGAAAAGAATTAGGTATTCAGAATATTTTATTTAAAAATTGTTAAATTTTGGAAAATTATTCAAAAATTTTCAGCACAAAATATTCGCGTTTTTTCGGGGGGTAGAGGGGAGGGAGAGGAGTGCAAGAAGATTTATGCACATTGCACCTATGCACTTCAAAAAAACAAAAAAAAAAAAAATAGAAATCCCATCGTTTTTTTTTCTTATGTAGAATTTTCAGTAGGTATTCTCGAAAAAATTCAAAATCCTATCAAAGATATATTTTAGCACAAAATTTTTAAAAAAAATCTCTACAAAAAATGTTGAATGAAGGAAGTACGAGTACTTAACTATTTTTTTTTTAAATTAAAAAATCCCATTGAAAAATTTAAAAAAATTCATTCACAAAATGCCCTTAAAAAATTATGTACCTTTCAAAAAATTCACAAATTTGCAAAAAAAAAAAAAAAAAATTCTATTACAGAATTCAAAGAATTATTTTTGCAGGATTCTCAAAATTAACTTATTCTGATAAAAAAAAAATACAAAATTTTCTCAAAAACAATTTTTAGCCCTAAGAAAACAAAAAAATTTCCTATTGAAAAAAAATCTGTAGAATGGCATTATTTAAAATACTTTATTAAAAATTGTTAAATTTTATAAAATTTATTCACGAATTTCCTCAAATATAATTTTCAACACAAAAAATTCAATTTTTTTTGTGGAAAAAGTTGCAGGATTTATAGGTATGTAGGTATGATGCACCTATTAATAAAAAAATTTTTAAATCCCATCGCCTTTTTTTTAGTAGAATATTCAATTTATTCTGGAAAAAATCCAATATTCCCTCAATTGGTATATTTTTAGTAGGTACAAAAAATAGAGGAAATACGAGTAGGTACATAACTACATACCAATTTGATTTTTTTTTTCAAATTAAAAAATCCTATTGAAAAATTTAAAAAACATTAATTTTACCATAATACAAAATTCCTCAGAAAAAATCATTCTCAAAAAATTTGAAAATTTGCAACAAAAAAATTGAAAAATTCTCTATACATAGAAAAAAATATACGAGGATAGGAAAAAAATCCATAAGAAGTACTTTAGCAGCAAGCTCTCATTGAAATTTTTTTCAAAAAAGTAATATTCGACAAAATTTTATTTGAAAAAATCAAAAACCCTAACAAAAAATTATTTTTTCTGCAGATTTCTTTTGAAGAAATTGATTCTCGCAAAATTCAAAAATTCGCTCAAAAATAATTTTTGGCATAAAAATATCCACAAAAATACTCTCCAAAGAAAAACCGCAGAAAAGAAAATGTAGGTATTAATTTAAAAAATGCTCATGAAAAAAATTCAAAATCCCTATCTAAAAAATCCAAAAAAAAAAACAATTCTTTACAAAAATTCAAAATTCAAAAATATTTTTCGGCAACCACAATAATTTTTGAAAATAAAAAAATTATAGGTACAGAAAGAAAATAAATAACATAGAAAAAATTTTAAATTTCAAAATTCTTTAGAAAAAAAATTATATTACTCGTATTTTGAAAAAATATATAAATCTTTCAAAGTGTTTCTGATTAAAAAAAAAAAAAAAAAAAAAAAAAAACTGGCAAAAATGTTCTTGATTAAATATTACTCCTACGCCTCTTGCCTTAGTTGCTGTATATGGCGTTTAAAAAAAAAATATATATATATATTACTCCTTTGATTTTAAAGATAGACATTCCAACGTGGTTGGTACTTTTTTCGTTTTCGTAGTGTTATCCAGTGTTGCCAATCGAATTTTCATGGAAAATAGTCAACTTTTGAAGCTTCGTAGCGCCTTTATTTTCAGAGATAGGCATCCACTGCTCAAGAGTGTTTTTTGCTGTGGTGGTACTCGGTTCTATCCGAATTTGAGAATCCGAAGTTTTGACATTCACTTCCAGAACACCCTGTACCACATCATCATTTTGAAAAGTAATTTCATATGGTTAGGGTTTTTTTTTCCACATAGACGAGATATATCTCGAAGAAGTTATTAATTTATAAGAGAAATATACAACTCGAAAGGTTTTTATCGATAAGTGAGCGTATTTTTCATTTTGAAATACGACGACGTCGCGTGTGGGAACAAGCAAAATGAAAAGGTGCGAAGGAAAAGTGGATGGGGGAAAACATCGATAACAGTTTGCAATTTTCTTTCTGTCGACGGTTTGATTATTCGATTCGAGTAAATTTTCATCGTCACTTGAGTTAGTTTACCAATACGTAGGAGTAGGTGTGAGCGAGGTTTTCAAAAAAAGAAAGCACGATTTTCTCAGTTTTGCTATAACAATGATACTCGAAACGACGAGGTTGTTGGCCGTAATATTTGAAATGTATACAGTACATGTGTCAACATTACCTATCCATGTACGTAAACATACCCTATCTCAAGTTAGCTGGCTGGCATCGTGACATCAATCCATTGAAACGAGCTACTAGCAAAATACGAGTAAGCTGTTACACGAAGCACCATCATCGAGTCGAGAGTTGTTTTCATCTAATCCGAGGCGGCTTTTTAAACACGTCACATGAAAGCCACCTCGTATTAATCGTTCGAATATATGTACGTATATCTTAATAAATCAACGACGTATTAACACAACTCAACGGAGCTCTGCGGAGCGGCGGCAAATAGCGTAGGTTGCTTTTAAAATATGTACGATTCGAAAGAGTGAGAAAAACCGCCGAATATTAAACTCACCATTCGAACGGAGCCGATAACGAATACGGTGGCTGAGCGGAATGCGCCGCGGGATACGCCAAATTTCAAAATTTACTGGCTTCGGGACAACATTCAATTCACCATACCATATGTGCCAGACCAGTTGTCGTGAAAAATTACCTATTTTCATAAGATGAAAAATTTTTCGCCATTCGGTCCCCAGATCGTTATTAATTTTCGAGAAGACGATCGGTTGAGATAGGTGAATAGAAATTTTGACACTGTGTTTGACATTAAAGGGCCAGAACCCGGTTGACTGTTGGTACCTTTTTTTTATCACTGAGTAATTTTTTTTTCTTTTCATATCCCTCGTTTGTATAACTAGAGACATTGCGCTGTCAACAACGTAACGTTCGTTGGTATAAAATTGAGATGTCTCGTAATGACACTATGAGGCAGGACATCGAATTGAATAATCTGGAAGTCGTTGAAAGTTATACCGGGCGACATGTGTGAGTTTGTTCGAGCGTGAAATACGCCTACCAGTGTTGTCTTGCGGCGCAACCCGACGACAAATGTACGGTATTTCAGCGTAAATACCTCTATTCGATATTCTCTTCTGAAGTCGGCGACATGAAAAAAAACTTCGCTCGCATTATACGTAGTTCAAACTAGCGCGATGATCATTTTAAATTCAAATTGAAGCCCGCAGCAGCAGCCGCGACGTCTTGAGGAATATTAAATTTAGCTCAAAGTGATGCGTTTACAATTCTCGCATCGAGCGTTGAGTCGTTACCATCCGCAGCATGCGTTCGCGTCCGACACCTTCCACATTGCGTTTTCAAAAATTGAGGGGGAGGGAGGGGTCCAATCGAAATTTTTGTAATTACCGAAATTATTTCTACGACTTCAAGCTACAACTTTTGTTTGAAAATTTTTTCAATTGGACCTCTCCCTGCCCGTCGATTTTGCAAACACTCCGTAGATACATACTCAAAATTAGGGCGTGAGGGAAGAAGAGGCCAATTGAAAAATTTTCCAAACAAAAGTTGTAGATTAAGATGCTAGAAAGAATTTTGGCTATTATAAAAATTTTGATTGAACCTTCCTCTCTCCTCCGATTTCACATAACATCAGGTAGGCACTTTTTCAAAATTGGGAGAAGGGTCCAATTGAAAAATTTTTCAAACAAAAGTTGTAGAGTAAGATCCTAGAAATAATTTTGGTTATTACAAAAATTTCGATTTGACCCCTCTCTCTCCTCCAATTTTGCCTATAATATTACGTAGATACTCGATATTCAAAATTCGAGGGGAAGGAGAGGTCCAATTAAAAAAATTTTCAAGCAAAAGTTGTAGACTGCGATTCTAGGAATAATTTTGGTTATCATAAAATTTACTATTAGACCACTCCCCCCCCCCTCCATAACTTAGATTGAATTGAACTAAAAATATTTTCAAAAAAAAAATGACAAAAATGGCAAGATTTTCAAAATTACAAAATTAATGAAAAAATATAATATTATAGACACATCTGCATCTTGTACAGTAAATCCCAAAAAATACTTTTTTTTAAATAGAAAAAATTGCCTAAATTTTGATTTTGATTTTCAGAATTTCAAGAAAAAATTGTCAAAGTGTTTAAGAAGCATTGTCATTGAAAAACATTAATACTCCAAGAATTGACTTTCCAAAAATATTTAAAAATTGTATTATGGTACCAACATTTTTTGTAAAACTTTGACTTTTGAAATTTCTTAAAAATTTAATTTTTTAAAACTTCTCAAAATTTTAATAGGTATTGAAATTCCTATCAAAAAATTGTCTTCCAAAAATTTTCTAAAAAATGTTCATCAAAAACTTTTCTAAAAATTTGAGTTTTGAATTTTTTCTAAAAACATGCCTTTTTGATTTTTTCTAAAAATTGACTTTTCAATTTTTTATAAAAATTTAACTTTTTAATTTTTTTTTTTAAATTTGACTTATGAATTTTTTCTAAAAACTTGACTTTGAATTTTTTCTAAAAATTTGACTTTTTAACTCTTTCTAAAAAGTTGACTTATACCTTTTTCTAAAAATTTGACTCTTCATTTTTTTTTTTTGATTTCTGAAAATGTGATTTTTTTTTAAAAATCCGTTTTTTCCGAATTTGATACCTATTGATTTTTTTGTGATTTGAATTTAATTTTTTTTTTTTGAAAATTCTACTTCGAAAAAATACGATATTTCAAATTTCCGTGAAAAAAATTTCTCAATTAAATTGTAACATTTTTCAAATTTAAAAATTCAATTTTTTCAATTCTCAGTTTTCAATTTCTTCAAGTTTTGGAACATCTTCTGATTGATTAAATTTTGGAGAATTTTTCAGTTTTTTTCGTTTTTTAAATTGTTATAATTCATTCAAATTTTGTCGAACTATATTCATTTTTTTCACAAATTTCTGATTTATTGAATTTTCAGTTATGTTTTTAAATTTGAAAAGAGATACCTATTGATTTTTTTGTGATTTGAATTTAATTTTTTTTTTTTGAAAATTCGACTTCGAAAAAATACGATATTTCAAATTTCCGTGAAAAAAATTTCTCAATTAAATTGTAACATTTTTCAAATTTAAAAATTCAATTTTTTCAATTCTCAGTTTTCAATTTCTTCAAGTTTTGGAACATCTTCTAATTGATTAAATTTTGGAGAATTTTTCAGTTTTTTTCGTTTTTTAAATTGTTATAATTCATTCAAATTTTGTCGAACTATATTCATTTTTTTCACAAATTTCTGATTTATTGAATTTTCAGTTATGTTTTTAAATTTGAAAAGAGCTTGACGCCGGATCCAAAAAACATTTCAAAAATAAGGGCTATCCTTCCGCACAGTACATTCCAAGATTTGTGAAAATTGATAGAGAACTCACAGAGATAGTCATGGAATTATTTGTATAATACGTATTTCGAGGCACCAAGGATCATTTTCATCGTCGCGTCTCCAAAAAAAATAATCCCAGTCAGTCTTGCGAGAAATAACTAACAAATTCTAAAGGAAATGAAAACACGATAAAAAAAACCATTCAGTTTAATATGTTGAAAAGTACTTGCCTAAATTAAAAATATGCCAGGTATTTAAAAAATACTTTTCTCTTTTAAACTGAAGTAATCCAGCTCAAATTACTCACGTTGTAAAAAATATAGTAAAAGAGAATGAGAGAACAGAACATTAATTATTCAAAGGTTTCAAAATTAATGAAACTTTTATTTTTTGTCAACGATAATCTGAAAGGCAGGATCAGGGATATTATTTTAAAATACCTATCCGTCTCGGACGAGTTGAAATTTTTTCTGTCTGGCAGAGTAAAAAAAAAAAAGAAGCAAAATAGGTAATCATTATTTTACAAGGACGATAAGGTATAGATGATATACCGGTTCAGTAAAAAAAAGGCTACTCATAAAAAGGCGAATGAGTAACAAAGCCTTTTCAAATAACGATTAAAACAACTTTTTTTTTTCCTCATTTCAAGCTGACCTATTTTTGTAATGCCGAAGAAAAGAGATTCATCAATGCGAGCGTACTCGCGATGAAGCACAAAAAAAGTAATTTTGTGCAAGCTCGGTGATGAAAACAAAGCGAAAACCAGAGAATTAATAACTTTTCGCGGTGTATAAAAAACAAATTACAAATGAACAAATGCCTCGGATATGTGATGTTCCGGTGTAAACGTCCGCGTTCGCGTAAACTCCGGTAAAACTCGGTGCAACTTTGATATTTCCTCCGTACATTATAGCAGAGCTTTTATTTAAGTTGAATCGAATTATGTATTCCTACCTTATATACTTGGTTCAACGTTTATTTAAACGAAATACGCGAGGCGGGGTTCGAGGAGGAAAAAAGAAACTACATAAGGCGTAAAAATTAACGTAGGTACATCTACGAGAATGAAAGATTGGCGAAAGGAAAAAATTCTAAAAGCCTTGAAAACAGCCAGGTCGTCGAGTTATACGATAAAACTTTTACGACTGGTAAGTTTTACAAGCGAAGAAACTCTTCTCTGTACTTTGCCTCTCGATGCCGACGTCGTATCGTTTTTAATAGAGAAAATTTTCGACTTTTTCGCTCTTTATATTGTTGAAGGAGAACACGAGTCAACTGTCAGACGAGCGGGAAAATTCGCGTTACAAAAATGGTGACTAATGGTGAAATTAACGTTACGAACACGTTTTCGAGTACAGATTTAATTTTTACGCGATAAGTGTTTGCTTTTATTTCTCTCCTTTTTTTTCGCCTCTTTATTTCGTGTTCATTGTACAAGTCGCCTTATCGTTTCGAATTACGTCCGAAGAAAAATTTTTTTTCCGCTGCGAGTTTTACAGTTGCTTTAACGATAGAGGAAAGTCTCGAGATGGCTGGAGTGGTTGATGATAAAATCGAGAAAAGCGGGGTGTTGTGAGATGTCTTCAATTTATTTTCCACTTTTGTGAGATGATATAACGAGCCATGCGGTAAAATATGATATTTTATGTGAATCTTCTTGAGATATATTTTCCAAAAATTTTGTCGTGCAATTTTTTTTTTATTCGATCGACATTTGAAATTTCCGCTTAAAAGCCTTTTTCAGTTATCAATATTTTCGAAATTTTTGCAAATTTATCAACATAACATCTTGAAAATTTTCTAATCTACATTTTCAAATAGATTTATTTATTTTTTTATATTTCTAGTGCAAATTTTGAGTTTTTTCTTATTGAAAAAAAAACTAGGTGTAGAAACTTTTGAATTTTAGTATTTGTTACGTCTAAATCGTGTAATTACCTACCTAATACATGAAATAGGATAGGAAAGATTCCTATTTCATGAAATTAGACTAAAATTTCGTTTTTTCACGATTCAAGCAAGTGTGATTTGAAAATAAATAAATAAATAAATAAATAAATAAATAAATAAATAGGTATTCAATTTTTTTGGAGTGAAAAAAATATTTCTCTTGTGTTGCAATAAAAATACTTCTTAAATTTTTATTGGAGAAAAAAATCCCTCAATTTTCTTTCTACGAAAAATTTCTTAACTTTTTTAAGGTAGAAAAAACATCGAAATTTTTTAAAAAATCGAAAAAAAATATTGTTATTGTTACCAACATATTTTCAAAATAAATCACTTGTTTTCAATTCGCAGAATTGTTTTGAGAAAGCAAAATATGGTCTTTTGAAAAAAATGACAGAATTTCATTTTTTTGAAATTATGAAAAATGGCATTAACTTTTTTCAAGTTAGGTACCTACTAAAAATGTTGATTTCAAAAAAATCAACAAATTTATTTATTTTTCAAATTGACAAAAAATCATATAATTATTTTTAAAAAATTATTAATTAGATATCTATTTACATATTATTTTATTTCATTATTTGTCTTTTTTTCCTAATAATAAAACCGTTTAATTTTTCGAAAAAACCCACTTTTGGAGAATTTTTTTCCCATTTTTTTTATTTAAGCAGAAAAAATCTCTCTTGTTCAGTTTTTTTTTTTTTTTTTTTGTTCTGCCACACAAAAAGAACAAAAAACTCAGCTTTCTTCCTGATTTTTTTTAAAATGATTTTTTCTTTTTTTTCCAAAAAAAAATATAATTGTTTGAAGTGGAAATCTCTCGAGTTTTATGCATTTTTTTTTGTTTTTTGTGTTGTTTTGTTTTGTTTTGAGAAAAAGATCATGAATGAGGCAAAAATTTCCTTTTTTCAAAAAAATTGAGAACGAAAATTGAAATTTTTTCTTTCGACTAAAAGTACAAAGAGATTTCATTTTTTTTTAATATCGATTTTCTCTGCACAAAAATCAAAATATTTTTACCTACTTCAAAAAAATTGAATAAGATTGTTTGCTACAAAAAATTTAGGGATTTTTTTTTCAAAACAACTGAGATTTTTCTCACTAATGAGTTTGAGAAATGTTAAAAAAAAAAAAAAAAAAAAAAAAAGGCAATAAAAGCAAAATTTGCAAAACTACAAAATTCATGAGTAAAACTTCAAAAAAAAAAGGAGAAAAAATTGTCTATTTTTTATGAATTGGACAGGAAATTTTTTGTGATAAAAAATTTTCACTCCAAGAAAATTGAAAGTTTTTCTTACTTTTTTTAAAATTCAGGCAAAAAATTGAGATACATATTTTTACTATTGAATAATATGATTAAAAATCACATTTTCCCAAGTGGTGAAAAAAAAAACGAAAAATTTCCTGTCCAATTCATAAAATAGTTTTTTTTTTTTGAAAAAATGTATTTTTGAAGTTTACTCATAAATTTTGTAGTTTTTAAAATTTTGATTTTATTGCCATTTTTTTCTTTGACATTATTGTTATGTTAATGATTTTAATTTTCCGAATTTTCCAGATTTTTCAAAAATTCTTAAATTTTTTCACCAGTCTTTTGATTTATTTACTTACATAATTACTTTTCTAATGCAAAGAAAAGATCACCTACCTAACAAATCCATAAAGAAAAACCAGAAAGCAGTTTTTTTTTCTGTCGAATGAATGAAAATAAAATTATTAATAGGTAATTTGGTTATTTCATTACATCTTAAGATTTTTTCCCCTTCAAAAAATGATATTTTCTAAACGTAAAAAGCATCCCAAAGTCTGTCAATGAAACTTTCCTTTGATTTCTCAACGTTTCCACAATTTAACAAAAAATTTAAAAATTCGCTCAATTTCCGGTTAATTCTTCCTTCTGCGTAAAAAAAAGGAAAGAAAAAATGTGGTTCAATTTCCTCGAAAAACTTGGTACAAAAGTCGAAAACCTCCGGTGGTATTTCGGTCTACGATGCGAAACATGGTAATCCTAGAAAATCGCGTCACAACATTTTATAAAGCTCTGAAGCTCCGAGTTGTTCTTTCGAACGTTAATCTTTCTTACGCGCAGTACGAGTGTTTTGGAAAACTGAAAACTCGCTCGCCTATAATTTTATTTATCCGGAACTAAAGGGAAATTAATAACTTCCAATAATACAGGATACGAAATCACTTTTATTTATTAGGAAATTTTCAATATACCGGTGTGACGCGACGTTCGAAGAATTTCTCAAATTTCTAACGGAAATCAAATTTTTATTATATCAATATTGGAAGCCCAGACGGGACCTTTGACGAAGAATTTTATTCGCTGTTCTATATTCTGAAATTCCCCACAAAGTTTTTCATTTTTGTTGAACAAATTTCGCCTTTTTAAAATTAGTATAAAATTCCAATACGTTTACCCCTTGCGACGTAATCGTACATCAGCGATACATAAAGCTCTCCGTATCTTGCTGGAAATCATAAAGTGTCTTCGTGGCACGTATCACAAAAAACCCAGCACTCACCTGTAACAAAACAAGACGCCAATTAACCATCACGATAAGAGAAAAAGAGTACTGTAACGAGTCCATATTACATACGACGAATTCCCTTCTCGTGCTCAGCCCTGCGGGCGAATTTACATAAATAAAAGCGGTCCTTGTAATCAACACCAATGCGCAATGTTATGTCGCGAATATACATTGAAAACGTGTCGCCACACCGTCGTAGAGTATGGTAAAGTGAAGCAGAATGGTAAAAAATTCACAATACCCATCCGACGAAGCATCTCAATTACACGATTTCAATTGTATTATAATTTACACGAGTATAGAAGATGCGGCGCAGCTCAGAGAGAAAAAAAATCGGTTAAACCCGGTATGCTCATTGCTCGCACTCGCCTGGAATGGCGAGGTTCGTGCTCTCGGGGATATCTAGAAAATGAAGTTATTTAATCGGAAACTCGACGAGGTAATCGTCAAAATTTGCATAATTGCTCGACTTAAAAACTTACAATATCTCATTAGTTCTTGACAATTTTCAAAAGTTTTTCTCTACTCTGGGCTCTTGTGCGAAGTGAACTCGACCATGGTATAGTTTTAACGCACTGCACGTTGCGCACGAAACATAAATTTTATATAAACCTATAAATCTTCTGGTAATTAGATATTCCGCAAAGTTTCTATTTAATTAAAGAAAATCGTGAAACGGCTGCAGCGATTCCTTCCGTAAAATATAATTAGTAGCTTCCTTTAACAGAACGATTATAGTGTACAACGGCAGCATCATAGCAGGGCACACAGCTCATAGCGACAGAGGAGGAAAAAAACACCATCCACTGTTTCTTAATCTCACATATGTTTTGCATTACTAAAGAAAATGTTTATTCTAAGGAGCCCTTATCCCATCCGTTCTTCCATCGTTGTGAAGTGAAGAAGAGATGGAAAAAAAAACCTATCCAGCATAAGGTGATCCTTCATCCTATAAAGGGTTCTCCTCTCTTTATAATATTCTTCGCAATGGTATACTTTAAAAATACACCTTATGCGAGCTACATCTTCATATGGGCTTTCGTTCCGGGGTCATCGTTTAATAATCAATCTAACGCGTAATTCACGACCAAGACCAACACAGGCTGGCAAAAGTTATTCGGTGCCAACGCAGCATCTTATGTAGTATACGACTGTGTGGACCGCATCAAACAACTACCAATAAACACGATCGTAAATTCGTATGTTTTATGGGCTCGGTGAAGAAAAAAAGTAGCGCTTCTGTTCTTTCATAAAATAGCGAAAGGAAAGGAAAGAAAGACAAATATATGGAGTATGTTTGCGGTCTAGTGGCATGGCATTGCACCCACTTTGCCGAAACTCTTTTCGCACCGCGTGATCTATGAATACGATATTTTTTTTAGTACGCAAACACACGTTTCATTTCCTGCAACCAATTAACCTACCGATATGTTTACCCGGTTCGTTGTGTCAATTTACGTATTTACATTTTGATAAATTACTGGTTAATCGAAATCTTATCTAACTTATTTTGACTTTCGCCTTTATACGTACTGTGTGTCCCAACGGGGTCTCCCTGTCCTAACTAGGGAATACAGACGTGAGTTAACATCGGTTATTCTACGACATTTTTGGATTTATCAGTATTTTTGGAGAAAAATCCTTAAGCAAAAAAAATATATATTTCAATTCCTCGTCTGAGAAAAAAAATCTCAATTTTTTTGAAAAGAATTTTTTTTTCTGTCAACCAAACCTCAATTCTTGAAAAAATCTCGTATTTTTTCAGAAAAAAATTTCAATATTTTCTGACAAGCAACTCAATTTTTTGAGAAATAAATATCCCAATTTATAAAGGAATGAATATCTCTATTTTTTGTCGAGGAAAAAATTCAATTTGCCTGAAAAAATCTCAAATTGGAGAAAATAACCTCAAAATCTTTGAGAAAAATTTCAAAATTTTTCAAGAAAAAAATTAATTTTTTTTTCTGACCAAAGAATTAATTTTTTTAGAGATGAATATCTCAATTTCTTAAAGAAACGAATGACTCAATTTTTTTGAGAAAAATCTAGAATGTTTTGAGAAAATAATCTCAACCTTTTTTAATAAAAAATATCCGAGAAAAAAATTAAAAATTTTTTGGTAAAGAAATCTCAATTTTTTCCTGACATGAAAACAAAATTTTATAGATATGAATACCTCAACTTTTTGCTGAGAAAAAAATTTCAATTTGTTGAAAAGAAATCTTGAGTGTTTTGGAAAATAATATCAAAATTTTTGGAAAAGAAAAAGAAATGAATGACTCAATTTTTTGTTGAGAAAAAAGATTTCAATTTGTCTGAAAAGAAATCTCAGATGTTTTGAGAAAATAATCTCAAAATGTTTGGAAAAAGTCTCAAACTTTTTGAGAAAGAAATCTTAATTTTTTTTGCCAAAAAATCATTTTTTTAGAGATAAATGTCTCAATTTTTCAAAGAAATTAATGATTCAATGTTTTGTTGAGAAAAAAATTTCAACTCGTCTAAAAAAAATCTTAGGCCCGTATTTTAAAAATTTCCTTATACTTAAGGCGAAGCGTTCTTACACACACCAAGTGGTTTTGTTTATTTTATCCACCCGTGTAGCAATTGTCGACATCGACATTTATGTCGACAAAATTCAGACACATTTTTTTCTCGGTTAACGATGAATTAAAAATGATATTTGAGATTTAAAGTAATGTTCTATGTTAAACATAACTGTTCAATCAAAATTTTTGAATTTTTCTCAGTATTTTCCTATAATTTAGAAAACGTTGTTTTTCTACATAGACAAGTCGATGTAAAAATCGATACTCGATAAACGCATCGACATTTATGTCGACAATTTCTGCCAATTAAATTTACAAATTTTATATCTAAAAAGAACTAAAAACAATTAATAAGAACATTTTAAGCTCAGGAATAAATAATTTTTGAAAGAATCACAAAATTTTCTTATTTTTCAAAGTTTTGAATAATACAACGACTTGTCGAGTTATTGTCGACATAATTGTCGATGGTCGAATAATGCATCGACTTCACTGTCGACAGTGTCGACCAGAGGAATTTTAAGTCGAGATAGTGTCGATGTGATTGTCGAGGGTCGAATAATGCATCGACTTAACTGTCGACAGTGTTGACCAGAGGAATTTTAAGTCGAGTTAATGTCGATCTAATTGTCGAGGGTCGAATAATGCATCGACTTGACTGTCGACGTCTTGAGGGTGATTGTGATACTCGCAGATAAAGTGTGTTGTGAATTAGTACATAAGGTCTAAGAATCATCTCTATGTTAGTTGGACACTCGCATGTGTCCAGCTACAAAGGTGGCCTCAATGCCGCATATTTGACAAAAAATGTCAAAATGTTGGCTTGAACACTATTTTTGGGTAATTTTAATATATACATATATTGAATATTTGAACTTAGCATATTTTTCAAAATCTCACCATTGCAAATGTCGATGTGGGTGTCGATATAAATGTCGACACATCGAAATCGGTCACTTTTCGATCGTACATGTCGACACGATTGTGGATGGTTTGTCGAGCTTATTATCGACATGTTTGTCGACCGTCCAAATATGGCCCGACATGTCGAGCCATATTTGGACGGTCGACAAACATGTCGATAATAAGCTCGACAAACCATCCACAATCGTGTCGACATGTACGATCGAAAAGTGACCGATTTCGATGTGTCGACATTTATATCGAAATTAGCATCGACGTTGCTACACGGGCATACAAATAAATGGCTGCTCGATGTAAATTGACACGATACGTGTGAAATCGCCTCGCCTTAAGGACAATGTTTGCTTAAGCAAATTTTTAAAATACGGGCCTTAATCTTAATATCTCAATCAAAAAAAAAAAAAAAAAAAAAAAAAAAAAAAAAATTAGAGAAATAAAATAATATTCATTTAAAAAAAATCAATAGGTATCTAAATTTTTTGTTGAGAATAAAATTTCAATTTCTTTGAGGAAAAATCTCAAATGTTCTGAGGAAATAATCTCAATATTTTCGAGAAAGAAATTTCAATTTTTTTAGAGATAATTATCTCAATTTTTTAAAGAAATTAATGACCTCAATATGACTCAATTTTTTCTTGAGGAAAAAATTTCAATTCGTCTAGGGAAAAATTTCAATCTTAAATCTCAAGAAAAAAATCTCAATTTGAAAAGAATCAATATCTACTATCTGAATTTTTTGATGAGAAAAAATCTCAAATGTTGTGAGGAAATAATCTCAATATTTTCGAGAAAGAAATCTTAATTTTTTTAGAGATAATTATCTCAATTTTTTAAAGAAATTAATGACTTCAATTTTTTCTTGAGGAAAAAATTTCAATTCGTCTGGGGAAAAATCTCAATCTTAAATCTCAAGAAAAAAAATCTCAATTTGAAAAGAATCAATATCTACTTATCTGAATTTTTTGATGAGAAAAAATCTTAAATGTTGTAAGGAAATAATCTCAATATTTTCGAGAAAGAAATCTCAATTTCTTCAGATGAAAAAATAAATTTTCAAATAAAAGGTTTCAACTTTTGCTCTAAAAAAAGGTCACTGAAGTCACTATAAACATAAAATTGAAAACTGGATATCATGCTTGTAACAATTTTTTTGAATACATAGGTAGGTAGGTACTCGTAATTCTTTCATTATTTTCTATTTTACATAGAATATATTTGTACATTTTTCATAGGTAATTCTTTTATCAAAATTTGATGGCGATATTTTTTTGAAATTTTGAACATTTTAAAAATGTATAAACTTAAAATTGGAAATTTCTTTAAAAGTGACCTTTTTTCGTTGAAATAATTTTTTAATAGTTTTTTAGATTTTTTTGCAGGGTACCTAGTTCAAGAGTTATTTCTTCGCCTTATTTATGAAATTTTTACGTGAAGTAGAATTTCCTGTTCTTTTTTTCAATAATCAAGGGCGAAAAAATGACAATAATAAAAAGTGGATAAAAGAAATTTAAAAAAAAAAAAATACAAAATACAAAAAAACAATTATCGAAAAACATTTCAGAGAAGTTTTGTTTAGAAACTGCTCTTGAATACTTTCAATGTTTACATAGGTACTCAAAAACATAAAGGAAAAAATGCAGAAAAATATAAGCATAGAAATATTTTTATATAGAAAATTCAACGAGGAACAATTTTTGCTTCAAAAAATACCTAGCTCTCCGGTAATGAAAATTTTCCTGAAAATAGGATTAATTTTTTTGTCAACTTCCTTAGAGGATTTTTTTGATATGAGCAGTCAATTTTTTAGTTATTTAAAGAAATACATTTTTCAAAAGTTTTTTCCATTTTACCCCTCCTTTCTCTTCCTCCTCCCAAAAAATGTATTCGCGGTCTGGAGATGTAGGATACACCCTATAGGATTTTTTTATTTTTATTTTTTACTCTAAAATATTCTTACGTACCTTCTCCTATTTATCCATAATCGACATGATAAACACTCAAATTCGAAGGAAAAGTCTACCAGTTTCGAAAAAGCGCCATTTTCCACGAGCGAAAAATCATTCCAGCTGAATTGCAAAAAAATTATCTAAAATCGCGGAAATTTAGCCGAGCGATATAATTATTTCATTTAATAATATAAAATTAAATTATACTACAAACTAGAAGCACGAAAAATCGCCAACTTATACGCGTTCTCGAACGAGAAGAAGAGGAAAAAAATTACAAACTATTTTCGTTAGTCTTCATTTTCATAATCTTCGCCTCCCTTTTTTTCTCGTCCAGTCTCCCTGTCGAGGAAAACTTTTCTTCGTTTACTATAAGCAAAAGTTACGCTTCAGATCGTTAATGACTATACGTATCTTTATCGTGGAAATTTTCTTAATAACCTGTTTCAATTAATTTTTCACCCACGTCCGATCTCACCTCACCGCCTCTTTTTCTTCCCTTCGTTATACCTACGTAACTTTGGCTCGAGTGATAAGGATTACACTCGACCCCTATTGCGACACATCTTCCTTGCGTACAATAATAATACGTGAAAATTCCAACACCACGAGCACATGTATTCGTACGCGTTAAGGAAATTAATTCTCACCAGTCTCTGGGATGCTGTATCGTATATCAAGATGATTGTAGATTTGTAAACGAGTAGTTGGAGAAATTGAGCAAATTTTTAGTAAGGAAGCATCTTTTTATCGCGTTATTTTTTTTTACCGCAGTCAACTAAACTAACATATTCTCTCGAGCTATGAACGTGCGAATGGAAAATGTGCATTGAGAGAATTTTCAAGCAAGGCGTACGCGCTTACGTCGAGATCATCTGAGATGTATTTTTCATTCGTTATTTTTTAAAACATTTCTATCGTAAGGAAATCTTCTTTGGTGCTTTGAAAATTGAACTCGAGATCTAGAAATTCAATTTCAAAGAGGAAAAATTACAAAAAAGAGTACGGAACCGTTTTGATAGAAAATTAAGCAAGGCCTAATTTTTATTCGAAG
Organism: Balanococcus diminutus; assembly: GCA_959613365.1. Classification (NCBI taxonomy): domain Eukaryota; kingdom Metazoa; phylum Arthropoda; class Insecta; order Hemiptera; family Pseudococcidae; genus Balanococcus; species Balanococcus diminutus. The sequence continues at coordinate 24,761,511 of OY390718.1, forward strand.
AGTTTTTTTCTAGCAATGATAGTTTTCCCTAAACAATGAAAAATGGGTTCAAAATTGGTAATATTTTTTTATTTTTTGGGAGCATTTCTTGATAGCTTTATATTTTTTGAATTGATTACTGAGTAATAATTATTAACTAATTACTTATAAAAATGTTTCATATAATGAGGAAAGTGAGAATAAATTTCTCCTCCAAAAAACGATGATTCTTGCCCCTCAAAAAATAAGATTTGTTTATCATCAGCCAAAATTTTTCAATTTCATTGCCAGAAAAAAAATTTCAAATTTTTAGAGAAAAACAAATTTTAATTTTTTATGACAAAAATAAACAAATAAATATCTCAATTTTTTGTTGAGAAAAAAATTTAACTCTTTTTTTTTGAAAAAAATCTCGAATGTTCCGAGAAAAAAAATATCAAAAAAAATCTCAAAATTCCCTGAGATCTCGTTAAGAAAAATATTTTCAATTTTTTGGGAAAAAATCTCAAATTTCTCTTGATGAAAAAAACCCCACGAAATTTCAATTTAAAAAAAAAAAAAAAAAATCTTCTGACAAAAAAATTATTATTTCCTTTTCAAAAAAATTAAATCTTTTTCTAAAAAATAAAAAATAAAAAAACCTAACTATTTCTTCTCAAAATTTTTGAGTGTTAGCATACTGACCTAAATTGCAAATTAGTTCCCTCCCCTTCCCTCCACTCTCATTACAAAAAAATTGTACATTTTTTTGAGAGAGAAAATAATGCAAAATTTTCTTTTGAAAAAATCAACAATCTTATTTTATCAAGTTTTGTTAATATAATGTCTATTTTTTTTTTTTTTTTTTTTTTTGAAAACGATATCTACCTATGTACCGTACCTATTACAAAATTTCTTTGAAAAAATGTCAAAATTATTCAAAAAATTCTCAATGAAACCGGATTCCAAGTTGATCAAATTATTCCAAAAAAAAGATTCCAAATTTAGCTTATTAAAAAACCCCTGCTTGTATGATCGTATCGCTTCGAAAAGCTATAGAGAAATAACCAGAGCATCCTTCCAAACTACATAATACAAGTGAAATAATTATCTATTACACACTGATTGCGGTAAATATTCCGAGATAAATCATAACGAAACATTTCCTGTTCATCCTATCCTATACTCCTGCATTCGCTGCTACAAAATAGCATTATCAACTCGCTTATCAACCCTTTCCACGAGATTGGACGTCATTATATCATTTTACGCGCATTTTAACGACCTTATCAACCGAGCAACCGCATTTTATCAACTACGAGCCCTAATGCAAGAATAAAGCACCCCACGAGTGACTGTGTTCTTAGCTAGGCAATAATTTAGCCTGCACGTAGCGCCAGCTGTCCAATTGTGAAAAAATAGCATTAGAAAAATTCACCTACGATTCGATCTTTTGGGCCAAGTCAATTGAAAACTTTTGCTACTCGATTACTTATACGGTCGGTTAGAGATTTACCGTAAGTCTCTCGGCGGATAAGAGCCTAAACTCGTATACGTGACGAGCACAAAGATGCCAAAGTATACGTACGGTGGAATGCTTAACGCGCCAACTTCCAATTCCAGCCAGAGTAAAAAGTTTGCGTTGAGCAATTCGTACATTAAGTCAACTTTAGGAAAAAGTTTTTCTTAACTTTGTTCTGTCATATACGATCACGATGACGTGGCGAAATTATCTCGCGTCAAAAAATAACTGTCCGCGTTAATAAGTTGTACGTCGACGAACCGAGACTAAATCTCGTCATATTCGTGCGACTTCTACAACATAGGTAAGTATAAGGCGATTCAGGGTAATTGTAAACAGGGGCTAATGGTAATTGTAAACAAAACGAGTATCTCATCCACAAAATGAGGAATAAAAATCATTTTTGAACGAATCTATTCAAAATTGGAAGGGAGAGTGGAGTCTAATTGAGAAATTTTTCAAACAAAAGTTGTAGAATGAGATCCTAGAAATAATTTTGGTTATTACAAAAATTTCGATTGGGCCCCTCTCTCCCCACCGATTTCGTCTAATATGTACTACATTAGATATATGTATACTTACCTAACTTATATTCATAATTGGAGGGGAGGGGGGGGGGGGGTCTATTTGAAAAAATTTTCAAACAAAAGTCGTAGATTATGATCCTAGAAATAATGTTGGTTATCACTAAAATTTCAATTAGACCCCTCTCTCCCCTCCAATTTCGCCTAATACTACATGTTTAAAAAGTGTCCAAAAAAAATCTTTAAAAAATGACCGAAAATCAAACTCACCAAGAGGAAATTTGAGACGGTCAAATAGGAATTATTTTCCAATTTTTTTTAACAAGCAAGAATTTATTAGTCATTTAAAAAAATTTATTTAATAAAATGACAACAGAAATGTCTGATTTTTACCCAGAATTTTGTTTTGTTGTGTTTTGGGAAAGAAAACTACAACTTTTAGTAAAAAATATTGGTCTTAATTTTTTCTTAAAAAAAAAATTGTAGCAAAAAATCTTATAATTTTTTTTGAAGACAAATCTCTCGATCTTATTGCAGTAAAAACTCTTAATTTTTTAGAGTAAACATATTTTTTAACCTTTTACAGTGAACAACTTCTTATGTTTTTGAAGAAAAAAAAAGTCTTGGATTAAAATCGTTGGATTAAAATCGTTCAATTTTGGAGGGAAAATCCCTGAATTTTTTGACATAACAGAAAAACATCTGTTTTTTTTTTTTTTTTCTCCAAAGAAAAAATCTCAATTTCTTGCTTAATTTTTTCTTGAAAAAAAAAACTTGTTTGGAATTATTGAAGAAACCTTTCAATTTTTTGGAAGTAATAAACAACTTCAAATTTTTGAAGTAAAACCCTGATTTTTTGACAGAGAAAAAAAAATTTCGTCTTAAAATAAAGAAAAAAATCTCGTTTTCTTTTTTCCCATTCTATTAATTCCCTCCTCCCATTTTTAGAGAAAATTTTTGAATTTTTGGTCTTCGTTATATTTTTGAAGAAAAAAAAAACTTAATTTTTTGGTGTAAAAAAATCTCTTAATTTTCTTTAAACATAAAGTTTTTCAACTTTATGAAAAAAAAAAAATAATTTCATCAAAAAAAGTCCTTAGTAGGTAGGTACAACTTTTTTAAGCAAAAAAATCTCTCAATTTTTTGGAGAAGAAAAAATCTAATATTTTTTTGAAGAAGAAAAACTCGTAAATGTTTTTTGGAGTAAAAACTTTTTAAGTATTTCTGAGTAAAATAAAAAAAAAACTTGTTAGTTTCTTTTTTTGAAAGTGAAATCTTTCACTACAAAAAAAGGAACATTTGACCGATATCATAAAAAAAAATCAGTTTGTGTAGGAGAGAACTATTTTTTCAAAAAAAAATCTTTCAATTTTTCAATTTTTCATCCCTCTGTTGGTTTCCAAAAATACATCTACGAAAAACTGGAAAAAGTGACTTTAGAGAAACTGTAATTGAAAAAATCATCTGTTTACAATTACCCCCCCCCCCACCCAATCACCTTATTCCAATGATATAGTTGGTTACGTAGCCAGGTAGGTTTTTTCTTAACACATCGCAAATAGTAAGCATAATTTTAATCTATTCTGCGCGAGATACGGATCTAGCAAGTTTCTGATCTTTATTCAAGGCATTTGCAATCTCACCTCACGAATTGATATCGATACGTAGATGGACGAAGAGCAGAGGTACGTACACTTATCACGATATCGTTCGTGACATAGCAAAGCCCAAGTGCCAATATTCGAACGATATTTTCCCAATTGCAAAATCGCACATACACAATATAATCCGTAAACTCTATCCGATCATTAATTTACAACACGAAGCGAATTTTTTTTCAACATCGTGTCCCCTTCAACTCGCGACAGCGCCATGCTCTGCACGGCAACCGGCGTTAATTGCGAATATTTTTTTTTCTAATTCGGTGAAAATCGCACTGATGAAACTTCGACGAGATTCACTTCATTAATATTCCGGATACAGGATTGGGATTTTGTTTGCACAACGGACGGCGCGGTTCTAATTCTACACAACGTTATTTACTCAAAGTCTTTTCAAATACCGAATGGTAATGTGTTTTATTTGGAAATGGAGTGTTTGCGCCGTCTTCACTTCAAATACCAACGATATATAGTCATTTTAAGTATACACCTCGCTGGCTGCAGCAATCGGCACTATGCAGCATAGACACTGAAGGCGAGGGTACGGTGGAGGAAAAAAAAGGTAGTCATCTGCTTTTATCGTTCGTATATACATATACACACAATGATTCGCTGTGGATTACTTCGATGTTTGATCTAGACCAAATAAAAACCTATTATATGATTTTTTGGTGCCGTCTTTCTTGTTGCAGGAAAAAGAAAAAAAAGACCTACAAGTGGTACTTGGTTTTGTACGTTGTAATTGTGGTTTGTTATCTTTATGAATGTAAAAATACCAACAGAAGTGGTGTTTTGAAAAATGTAGGTACCATCCGAAAAGAAGTGCCCATAAGGTTACGTGAACCACGATATATTGAAGTATCGCGTATGAAGTAAAAGGTACCTACGACCTGCATGACCAAGACCATTATTTCATTGTCAGATCATTTCGCTTCTACTGGTGATGATTTTTTATATTAAGAGTCGTTCGATATTGAAGAGACATGTTGTGGTTGTTACCCATGAAATGTTTTCGAAACCTGAGGGCTCTTTGCGGTGACAATCCTGACAAAATGTCGTGAAAATATTCCCAAACGAAAATACCCACGGGTCACATGTAAAAATTGGATAAAAAAATCTTGAAGATCACAAATTATTCGTCTGAAAGATTTTATTCAATGATAGCTACTCCTAATAGCAAGAATAACTACACTCGTAAATATGAGGTTAAAAAAAGGCAAATGAAATTTAAAAATTTACAGTGTTTCGAAAATTGAAGAAAAAAATTCTCACAGTTTTTTCAAATAAAAAAAAATGATAAAAATTTCTCAAAAAGTTGACCAAAATTTTGAAAATTTTGATAAATCAAAAAATATTTTTTCGTGGGATCTGCGGGAACTTTTTTCCAAAAATAACTTCTTTTCCATTACTTTTTTTACTACCTACTATGCACAAAATTTGCAGAACCCCTCTCCCGAAAAAATACAGAAAATTGAGTACTTCTTCAAAAAATCAACCTCCTCAAAAAAATTAGGACCCAAACATCGACTGAAATACAGAAGAAAATTTTCAAATCACCAGAAAAATCGCAATGTTAACGATACGAAAAAAATTAGCTAAGTATTTTGTAAGATTGATTTTTTCACTACTTTCACTACCTGGTAGACAGACACCTTAATTTTTTAAATCTGTTAAAAAAAAAAAATCAGATTTATTCCGCCGATTTTCAAAAATTCACCAACTTTTTTTTAATCTCGAAAAATCAGCCTAGTATAACTACTTACCTCATTAAATTTTCAAAATTGTGAACATTTTGTAATTTAAATCTCATTTTTCAATAGGCCTAGGTGATATTTTTGAAAAAATCTACAAACTTATTTATTTAGAAAATTTGCAAAAAATGATAAAATTGAGATAAAACAACAAGATTTTGGAAGATTGTTAGAATTAACCTATCTTTTTTTTTAAATTTATTTTTGTTAAGTACCTACCTACTTCTTCTTCAAAAAAAAAAAAAAAAAAAAAAAAAATTCTACGCGGTTGCAAATTTGTAAAATTTCTCGAAAAATTGATCAAAAATTTTAAAAATTTTCATTTTTTGTAAAATTTTTTAAAACTATTTTTTTTTGATTTTTTGAAAAATTGAATAAGGTATTAAAGATTTCGGAAATATGTAGAATTTCCTATGTATTTTTTTTAAAATACAAAAAATGCTCTCAGTTATACCTTTTTTTTAAATACCTACCAGAGCTTTGAAAATTTTTTGTTGATTTTTAAAAAATTATTTTGGGAATTTTTTAAAAAGTCAACTTGAATTTTAAAAATTTTTCCAAATTGAAAAAATTGACAAATTTTAAAATTTTATTTCAATCTTATGAGAATGACTTGAGTAATAAACTTGAATGTTTAAAAATTCAGAAAATTTATTTTTTTAAAAAGCTATTAATTATTATTCTGTCAATTTTTTGAAAATTTGGCAAACTTTCAAAACAATTTCCAATTTATAAATTTTTGTGATTTAGTGTTTTTTTTTTGGGGGGGGGGGGGGGGAGATTCTTCCAGTTTTACCAAATTTTTAAAAAAAATGATGAGAACTTTTGAAAATTTTTGTTGTTTTGTACAGTCAACTTTTTATAAAAAACGCAATAATTTTTAAAATTTTGAAAAATTGACTTGAGTAATTTCAAAACTTTATAACAATTTCAATCAAGTACCTATTCAAATTTTTTTGGCGCTTTTAATTGTTAGGATTATCGCGCCATATTTTAAATTCAATTTCCAAGACTTTGAAAAAATTTACAAAAATTTAGCAATTTATCAAAATTCCCCCTACCAAAAAAAAATTTATTTAAAAAAATTCATAAAATAAAAATAATCGAAGAAGTTTTGTTAAATTTTGTAAATTTTATAAAATTACTTTTACAAAACTGTGTATCTGAAGTATGCCTAAATTTTTTTAAGAAGATCCCTTATTATTAATTTATTCTTTTAAATTTAAAAATTTTGAAAAATTTCCAAAAAAATGTCAAAAATTAGAAGAATAACATTTTAAAGATTTGTTTCGTCAATTTTTCAAAAACTTTTAAAAGATTTTCCAAATTTTATTTTCTGAAAAAATCTTCACAATTTTAAAAATGTTTCCAAATAATTTATTTTTATTTTTTACAAAACTGCAACAATTTTTCAGATAATCTTCGAATTAAAAAAAAAATATTATCAACTTCTGAATAATTGACCAAGATTTGGAAAATTTTAAAAAGATTGATTTTTTACATGAACCAAAAAATCATATTCATTTTACCGATTTTTCGAGAAATTGACTCAAGTTATCGAGATTTTGCCTTATATAAAATTTCATTTCCTCACAAAACTTTGGCAGTTTTTCAAATGATCAGCCAATTTTTCAAAACCTCGACAACATTTCGTAAATTTAACCAAACTTCGTATCATTTTCATTTCCCCTTCCTACGTCTAAACTTTTTACAAATAATAATTCATCAAACGATATACTTTTGAAAAATCGGATTATTTCTGAAATTACTGCAACGAGAATTTAAAAAACTTTCTAACCGAATTGTAAAAATTGTCAAAAAAATTGTCAACAATTCGTGGCAACTTTAAGGCAAGTTTTAAATTCGCCCGAACAAACATAAAATACAATCTAGTGGATTTGGCACTTTCGCTTTGTCTGGCAGCACGCGATTCCATTCGGTAATTTCATGACAGTCACGTATCTTTCGAAATACCGAAAAATGTAGCGAGAAAATTAAAAAAAGAAAAAACGAGTAGGAAAAAAAAAAGCTTAAAATACAGCGAACTAACGATGTCCGGGGAATTTTAATATGATTTAGTTCGCACTACTTGGGCATCTGAGCTGGAAACACAGAAGAGTAGCGGAGATGGAGAATTAAAAACAACATTTCCAACTCTATACGTGTGTGAAAAATAAAAACTAAGGAATTCAGCGAGCTGGCGAGTGGCTGGAGGGGGGGGGGGGATACGCGCGATTATAAAGTTCATAATTTCAATTTCAGATTGCTTGCTTTGCTGCAAACTTTATCCTTTGGAATTGCAATATTGCACGTTATAATCGTAGCAGAGCTCTCGGTCGAGTCGTTCGTGGCGAATAAAAATATAAAAATTTTTTACGAATGAGTAGAAAGTTTATTTACGCGCGAGGTCTTCCTAGGCAGTTCATTGTGCGTGTATCAGACTCGCAGTAGATTTAAAATGTTGAAGAAAAAAAGGGTTGGTCTTTGAGAGGAAAAAAATTCTACAATTCGAACCAAATACGAGTAATTAATCACGTGTGGTTAGATGCGAAAGTCGACTATACAGGATACGATGATTTACATAGCTGAGGCGTTAAAATACTCCAGAAACTGCGAGATGAACTTTGGTTGTGAAAATGTCCTCAAACCACAGTCGAGGTATTTTGGTCAGTGATGCTTTTCTTGGTGAACTAGAGAAATTACACTGACCGCGTTTTTGTTTTCCTCTATCCAAGATTTTTTCTCTCGTTTCTTTTCGGCATCTATCAAAGTGTACAAGGCGCGATCGCGTTAGAGAGAAGGTGAAAACAATAGACATAAAAGGTACCGTCGGAAACTCGGCGATAATTCTCATCGTAATGTCTTTATTGTTCGGCGGCAAGATTGAATATCTTCTATACAGAGATTTCAAATGGTTAAACGTTCGGTTCGGTCCGAAATACGTATCGTGTAAGCCGACTAACCACCGAGGAATTCCCGAAACCTCCAAAGGTCCATATTTTACACTTTAATTCTTTCGTAATGACATCGAGATGTGGAAATTCTCGCGTATACGTAGTTTTTGTCGTAAATTAGACGAAGCTAGACGTGGTGGCGAGAAACTAGCGAAGGGGAACGTATATCGTACGTAGATACCTTTCAATATATCGATTCGATTTCGTGTTTTTACCAACGACGATTAAAATCTCGCCTAAAAACTCGACTGTTGCGTGTCAATTAATGAACTCGTGAAAATTCCAAATTCTTATAATTTTATTTGTTTTTAAATCGAGCAATTTGTATAGCTCATTCCTGATGTTAATAGGTGATAAATTGAAAACTTGCATGAAGGATGGTGGCTCAGATGGTTCGATATCGTATATTTAATAAATATTTCAACTTTATACCGCAGAATCGAAGTATAGATTTTTTTCCACCAGCAGATGAAAGAACAAAATAGCAATGGCGGATGAAAAGCGTTAATTGATATATGCAGGTTTTTTTTCCTGACGTTGCTGGTATACCGTACGTAAGAAGCGATAAGTCTGTGAGATTGTTGAACGATTATTGGTCTGTGATGGTATAAGGGCCAATAAAAAGTACTACCTAGAGAACCAGCTTTATTGTCCCAATTAGAGACCCGAATTGACTCGAAATGACCAACTAACGCTTTAATGAACGGATATAAAATAATAAATTTTTGTAAGCGTCAGAAAGCTGTATAAATATTTTCACTTTATCGATCGTGTTGTTTATTTTTTGTGGAATTTGATTTCGTTCTCATGTAGGTTGTTATTTTTTTAGTTTCTTCCAGTATAAAAATAGAAAATAGTTCTAAGGTAGCAATTTTATCAAAAAAGTTGATTTTTATCTTCAACTGTGTATATTTTTTTTTAATTTACAATATTTTCAAAAAGAAATTCGATTTAGCTGAATTTTTTGAAAATTCTAAAACGTTGAAGTTGAAAGATTAAAACCATTTTACAATTTTTAAAATTTGTAAAAAACTCAAATTTGATAATTTTTTTAATTTAAATAAAAACATTTGATCAGTTAATTTTCTGAAATTTGAAAATTTTCCAAATTTTGACAGTCGACAATAAGTTTGCAATTTTTTTAAATTTTATTTTTCAAAATTTTTTAAATTTTTTAAAATTTGACAATTGACAAGAAATTGACAAACTTTTTAAACAGGCTTTTCAAGAATTTGTCAATTTTCAGAAATTTGATTTTTCATGTCAATTTTTCGAAATCTGCCAATTTTCAAAAATTTATCAATTTGCAGAAATTTAATTTTTCGTTAACATTTCAAAATCTTGACAAAAGGTTAAAAATGATTATAAATGTCAATTATCAAAAATTTGACAATTACTTTTTCAAAAAATTGTCAATTTTCAGGAATTTGATTTTTCAAAAAATTATCAATTTTTCGAAATCCGTCAATTTTTCAAAAATGTGACAATTGACAAAAGGTTGAAAATTATTCAAAAATTTGACGAATATCAAAAAATTTGACAATTTGTCAAACAGTTACAATTCCTCTTTCAAAAAATTGTCAATTTTCATAAATTTGATTTTTCATGTCAATTTTTTGAAATTTGTCAATCCTCAAAAATGTCATTTGACAAAAGGTTAAAAATTATTAAAAATTTGTCAATTTTCAGAAATTGGATTTTTCATGTCAATTTCTTGAAATCCAACAATTTCCAAAAATTTGGAAATTATTAAAAAAAATTTCATTCAAAAATTTGTCATTCAAAAATTTGACAATCACTTTTTCAATAAATTGTCAATTTTCAAAAATTTGATTTTTCAAAATATTATAGATTTTCAAAACTTTATTTTTAATTTCAATTTTTCGAAATTTGTCTATTTTCAAAAATGTGACAATTGACAAAAGGTTAAAAATTATTTTGAAATGTGTTTTTTCAAAAATTTGAAAATTTGTTTAAAAATGGTTGACAATTACTTCGTCAAAAAATTACCCATTTTCAGAAATTTGATTTTTCATGTCAATTTTTTGAAATCTAACAATTTCCAAAAATTTGACAATTGACAAAAGGTTGAAAATTATTTTAAAAATTTCAATAGGTATTATCAAAAATTTTCCAATTACTTTTTCAAAAAATTTTCAATTTTCAGAAATTTGATTTTTCATGTCAATTTTTTGAAATCTGAAAATTTTTAAAAATGTGACAATTGGCAAATGGTTGAAAATTATTGAATTTTTTTTTCAAGAATTTGAGAGTGACTTTTTCAATTACAAAGGTTTTGTTTGTAGTATTTTTGTAGTAAAATCTCTGCTCCAATTTTAATTCTGAATATGGATCACTTTAAAATAAATGATTAATTTTATAATACGAACCTCTTTGAAATAATGAAATGATTTTATTTTTATTTTTAACATTTAACTTTTTCCAAGATTATAAAAGTAAGTTTTTCCAGCACAATTAGGTAGGTAAGTTTTAAATAAAAATTAAAAATCTAGCAAACTTTTTGTTAATATTTACTATCTTATTCTTATACACGTGGATTAAAAACTGATTAAACTTCTCGTCTACAAAATTACACGTTTAAATATGAAAAAAATTGTTTATTGAATTAATCTCAAAAATAGACTTTTTAACGAAATTTAAAGCACGCTAAAACGAGTAGATTTCTTCTTCTGCTACGAGCGAAGTGTTGTCTAGAATCGGATTTTATTAGGCTTCGTGCTTCGATAATTTCTTTTGAGGGCTTTTCCCCGTTGTCAAGATAAAAGATTTTGGAAGCTGTCTCGCTCTTTCTATGTTCAGATATGAAATGGGCGAAAGTTTAAAAGTAAATTAAGTATAAAAGTTTATTTGCTACGGTGGAGTAGGCGATGGCGGACGGGAGACGAAGGAAATGTAGAGCTAGAAGCGATAAGAAATGGCGAAAAGAAAAAGACTAATTTTAAATTGCAAATGAGAATCGTCGCGTGTGCGGAGCTGAGGAAGGAAGTGAGATCGTTTTTTGGCGACTTTTGCACAAATACTCGCTGTAATTAGAAATATATAACGTTTGTGAAGTGCCCCGAGCGAGAACGATGGAGGTAAACAGATGTTTACTTGATGCGAACGTTCCAAGGGTTTGATGGAAAAAGTTGCACTATTTTGGAGGAATGATTTTTTGAAAAATGAAGTAGGTACTTTTGGTAGGGATTGGGGGGGGGGTGTGTCTAAAATCACATTCGGAGGCCTCGAAACTATTTATAATTATAGAAGCAAATTTGAAATTTTAGCAGCTTAAAAAATTCATTTTTTAAGTTACATCGTATTTTCTCCATTTAGAGTTTTATTATCACTAAAAACTATTCTCAGAATTTAAAAGTAAAATTAATTTATGCTTCCAATAGTCTCAAAGTGTAACATGGAATTTACTACATATAGAGTTTGGTGTTGAATATTTGAATTTTCTGCACTTTTATCTAATGATAAAATTTTACTCAAAAATTAACTTCTTCAATTTTTTTAAAATTGAAAATTAATTTCGTCAAATTTCGGTAGGTAATAATGTATAAAATGTTATTCAAAAATAATATATTTTTTAAATTCTATCCAATCATAGAATTTTTCAAAATTGACAATATTTAGTTACCTAATAATAGAAAATCTAACAATTTGTTCAAAAAATTGAACTTCTCTCACAATTTTTTACCTTCTTGTTCAATATTTTTAAATTTTATTTACGTAGTTAAAAAATTACATCTCTTCAAATTTTGGCTTGACAGGATTTTTTTTTTAAATTCTGTCAAACAAATAATATTGCTCAAAACCAATATTTTTCAATACCTACTTAATTGGAAAAAATCTCACATTTCTTTCGAAAAGATTTAAATTTTTATATAATTTATTCAAATTTTTTCCAATCACAAAATTTTCTCAAGGTAGGTACTTTTTATTTTGTACAAACATAGAATTTTTTCAAAACTAATTTCCATATTTTTTTTTTGTTTTTTGGTTTAGAATACCTATTAAAAATTTTTATTTCGTTTGGAAGCTTGTTTTTTCAAATCTTGAATACCTAATCGAAAAATTCTCTCAAAAAATTATTATTTTCTCTATTATTCTGTTCATACATAAGATATTTTCTTCATAACAAACACATTATTCAAAAAAAAAAAAAAAAAAAAATCAGGTATAGAAAAAAATTCTCTAATTTTATACAAAAATATTTAACTGATTGAGAAATTTTTTCGATTTTTCTTCTTCAATTCTGACCAAAAATGGAATTAAAAAAAAAACAATCTTTTTCAATTCAAACCCAAAAATCTCACTTTTTTTAAAAATATACGTAAAAATGCGTTTACATAATCCTATCAAAATTTGACCACCAAAAATTGCGAAATTTCTCTTTTTTTTCATTTTAAATTCTCACATTTTGTTCAAAAACTCAAAAAGATTCAACTTTTCTCATAATTTCTTCAAATTTTGTCTAAGTGAGTAATCATAAAATTTTCTCCATTTTTTTTTGTTGAAAAATTTTCATTTTTTTTCGTCATTCAGTAATAAAATAATTTCTTCAAATTTCGACTAATCGTGAAATTTTTTCAATTTTTTATTTGTTAAATTCCATCCAAACTTGTAAGTATTTAAAATTTTTTTTTATGTAATTATTTTAATTTTTTCAATTACCTAGGTAAGTTATTAAAAAAAAATAATTTCCTAAAATTTTGATCAATCATGAAATTATTTTTTTGAGAAATTAGTACCTACCGTAAGATGGAGCTACTTTGAACGATTTTCCACTTTTTTCATATGTTTTTGCTCATAACTTTTTTTTGCGTGAAGTTACAAAAAAAAACTTTTCACAGAAAGTTTCGCCATCGAATGCTCTATCTTTTGGTTTTTGTCCCATTTCATTGAAGTTTGTAGGCTTGCCTATGCAATTTTTCAAAGTTTTGTTCAAAGCAGCTTCACGAGTTGGGCTACTTTGAAAACATCAACTCTGTTGCAGATAGAGTCGTCGCGGGTGGGGGAATCGATGAGGGGTATCCTTAGTATGAACCTTACCAAATTTTGTTCAAATCGGTTCACAAGAACGGGATCTAGAGACCTCAAAACAAAATTTCTTTAAAAAACCGTTATTTCATTAAAATTTGAAGAAAAAAATTTGATTTTTTTGTGAAAATACGGACTTTTTTTCATTGAAATGCCTAAAAACTACATTTATGAAGATTACAAACAACATTCATGTGCGATTACTTGACTTACATTTGTACTTTGCCACCAATGAACAGTTTTTAGGAAAGAAATCACAGTGTTCAAAGTAGCCCCACGACGTAAATGTATTTTTCATACGCAGTATTCGAAAGCTAGAATTTTTTTTATGGGTGATTTGTACTCTTCGAACACCATAGAAAGAAATAAAAATGTGACCTAGTGCAATTTTGAACAAATTATATTTTTTCTAGACGCTCCTTTCTGGCGTTTTTTTATTTTCGATTTTTTTTTAAGAAATTTTTTTTCTTTTGAGCTCGTGGGAAATACAAACTAAAGGTAATAACGATACTAAACACCACGAAATATAAACTGGGTAGTATACTAGTCCACCTTGCACCGTTGAAATCAAAAAATTTCAATTACAGGCCGCCAGAGCCCTACTTTTAACGACTCGAACGTGTTTTGTTCAAAGTGGCCCCATCTTACGGTAAGTACTTTAGCAGAGAACCTTGTAATTTTTTTTCAATTTTTAAATAAAGGAAGAAATTTCGTGATTAGGCACTCAAAACTTGATAGAATTATGTGAACTTTTAGGTTTGTATTTTTGAAGGGAAAAAATACAACTTTTGCTTCAATACATAATCTTTCAAAAAAAAAAAAAAAAAAAAAAAAATTGAGAGAAAATTTCATGATTGGTCAAAATTTGAGGAAATTATTAAGTAAATAAAAAATCAGTAAACTCCTTCAAACCTAATTTTACGAATCCCTGAAAAATGCAAACATTTCCCAGCACATTTTCGACTCGGTAGCCTATTTCGAAAAATACACGCAGCCAATGGTGATGGTGGAATTCGCAACTAATAAAACGATTATTTTTTACAACAATTTGCGGAATTAAATTCGATTACGAACGAATTAAGTCTACTTTTCCATAATTTGAAATTCCGTAATCGTTCTGCATAAGCATGATAAATAAATCACGTCTTCTTTTTCCCTTTTTTTTGGGAGGAAAATTTCCACAAAAAATAAAAATCCACCCAACGTAGTTCGTAATTTTACACGTAATCAACGCTATACTTGGTCCTACCCTCATAACCATAGCAAATAATTCGTACCAGGAGGGAAACCTCGAGGAAAATATCATACTTTCGATAAATTCCACCAGCATAGTACGAGAAATACCTATTCAAAAGTCGGTGCACCAGAAAATACTCACACAATAGTAGTGATTGGTATACATTGGTCGTCTCTCAGTATCAAAAATCGTCTCACGTTCGCGTAACGATTAATTCCTTCCAGATTGAGATGTTACCGATGAGCGTTTCTCATTTTCATTATATTTCCACACGTTGCAGAGTCCATCGTATATAAGCTGCTTGGAAAAACACCATAGGATGGGAGTCGGGTATGGGTATGATAGGTAGGTACATTGTAGGTGTAATAAACCGTCGTTAATAGCGTCTATTAGACGGATCCTATTATATCTTTAAAATTCGCTCCAGTAGCCGTAACATCGCCAATTATTTCATTAAAGTGTGAAATGTAACGAAAAACTCCCAACACCCATTATTTGAAAAGGTGGTACTGCCGCAGACCGGAATCCCATTGCCCATCACCATCATAACCGGGTACTTTTTCGTCTTCACCAACCAACGAAGGTCGTCCATACAGTGTTCTAGCTGTTGGTGTTTTTTTACGTGATTCCATTTTTATAATACTGGATAACCATTGTTTGGAAGTACTATCAACGCATCATGAGGCAAAATGAATGGATTCCGATTAGACCGTGACGAAAAAACTCTGCGGTAAATGCTACACACAGCATCGACCTTTCCCTTAAACGTACCATAACGATAAAATGAAGACGTTAGCGTCGTAGCTTCGGCGTACCTAAGGTTTGTCTGTGTCGGTAAAGAAAAATACACCGATCCAACCAGCCACTTTATCACCGGTTTACCCACAGTACACGCTTAATCGACTGAGTTACCGGAGATTAAAGATTTTTGTATGTTTTGAAATATCTGGCAACGTTGGAAAAATCATCGTTCCATAAAAAATTCCTTTCTATGTTATCTCGATCGTGGTCGCATCAATCGTGGGTAATTATTATGGACGGGTTGGAGAAGGGGTTAATTTTTTTGTTGTTTGAATTCATCGACGGTTCCCAGGTATTCTGATTGTTTTCATTTTATCGAGAAAATAACATTTTGAAATTGACTCTAAATAATGGTGTATACAGGATTTTTTTTCTTTCTTCAAAAATCATTACTTTTCCTCCACTTTTAAGTAGTACTAATTTTCGGTTTTGATTCCTATTTTTAAAAAATTCTGCACTTTCTAGGAGTAAAAAAAAAACAACAACAACAAAAAAAAAAACAGTAGGTAGTTAATAGGTAAAATTTGTTACAGTTTTTGGAAAAATACTTTTTTTATTTTTTAAGAATTTCCTTTCACATTTTTGGGAGTGAAAAAATTTCTAAATTTTTTTGAGCTCAAAATTACCGTTTAGGTATGTAAATAATTTTTTGTTTTTGTGAAATACAAAATAGAATATTTTTAGATATTTAGAGAGAGAGAGAGAGAGAGAGAGAGAGAGAGAGAAAATATCGTAATTTTTTTAATTTTTGGGAAAATTTTAATTTTTAGTTTTATTATTATTTTGAAGAACATCTAGTTTTTCTTTGGTTGAAAAAATTGATTTTTGAGGGAAAAAAATCAAAATTTTTATTGGTAAGGTTTTTTTTCATTTTTTATTAAATACCTATCTCAATCTGTTTATTTTTTATTTTTTATTTATTTTTTTTTATTTTTTTATTTTTTAATAAAAACCCTAATATTTTTGGATTTTTAGAACGAGAAAAAATCGAACTTTTGAGGAAAGTCTCAATTTTTGTTTTATTTTTTTCAATCTCCCATTTTTTCGGAGTAAAAAATTTCTAAATTTATGGAGAAAAATACTAAATTTTTTGGAGATTTCATTCACTTTTCTTCAAAAGTGAAAAAATCTTTTAATTTTTTGTTTTATCTTTTTTTATTTCTATTTTTTTGAAAAAATCTCTACAATTTATTGAAGCAAAAAATATTTTTAAACAAAATTTCTCAATTTTGGTTGGAGAGAGGGGGTAGAAAATTTCATTTTTCGAGGAAGAGTCTGAATATTTTGAAATATTCAATTTGTTAATCATTTATTTTTTTCAATTTTTTGGAAGTGAAAAATATCTAAATTTTTGTGGGCCTAAACACCTGTTTTTAAATAATTTGTTTAGAGAGAAAAAAACATATTTTTGGAAAAAGATTTCTCACCATTTACAGGAAAAAATCCTTTCATTTTTTTGAAGAAAAAAAAAAACAAAAAAAAATTCAAATATCAGAAAAAAAGTAGGTATATGAATTTTTCAAAATATGGACCCCTTTAAAATACGAGTATTCAATATGAACCCCTTTAAAATACCTAATCATTTTATTCCAACCAAATTGAGAAAATTTTCACTTCGAAAAATATAAAAAAATTTACTTTAAAAAATTGGCATAACCCACGCAAAAAACACTAACTACTTCATAGTAAATGACTTTTCAATTTTCAATTTTGATTTTTTTCACTTCTTTCACTACCTTGTAGACACCATGCTAAAGTCCAAGGATATAGAATTTCAAGAATCTCAAATTCATTTCAAAATTTCAATATACTAGTAGAGAAAATTGTAAAAATAATAGGTATCTCGCAAAACAAAACTATCGAACCAAAGAAAATTTCAAAGTCATTAAAATCATCGAGTTTCGAGAAACTGTTATTCGATAAAATGGAAAACGTCGAAATGAAAATTCATCATTTTATAAAAAAAATAAATCAAATATCCAATAAAAGGTAACTGGTCGTGAAAATTTTCAAATAAAAAAATCCCATCTAAAATTCTTAATAAATGCAGTTGCTTACTAAGAATTTTTCATCACGTAGCTTGCCGTCCTCTAAATTTAAGGACCGAGGAAAATTCCAAAATAAATTGAAAAAATTCTATTACAAATTATTAACTACCTAAAGGTACCCATTATAAAACGCACAACTGTACCTACCTAATTTTATAGCAAAAAAAAACTTCAAAAAGTTAACGCAAATAATGTTTATTCAGCATTAAAAAACTTATGCGCCGAATAATCAAGATTTTTTACATAATATCATCATACAATTTAAATAACGTTCCATTTTTTTTTGTTTACGTTTTAGTTGCCAAGTGCGAAAAATAAACTCACCCGTTGGAAAAATTATACCTCCACAGTTTGAATCGTAAAAATATCTACGAACCTGAAACAAAACGAAAAAAAAATACAAATTAATAGGGACAGCCAATTTTGAGCAAGAAGAAAGAAAGAAAAAACGTGCCAAATTGGTAATTTTTTGCTATTTTATCGAAATCATTCTCAGATAATATCGCCTTTACAAATTACTCCAACTTATACTGATGCTTTTACGCTCGTTAACGAGTCCATAAATTATGGAAAAGCACGAAGCGCGAAATTCGTCACGGATAAGGCGACCAAAAAAGTACCTCTATCTACAAATGATCATCGAACCGACGACAAATTTCGTCGAATAAATTTCCAATATTTCTACGTTTTTCGTTCCGACCAAATACAACGCGCGAAAGCTCCAAGTATAATCGCGGCAATATTTTATCGTCATCTCGAGTACTTTTACACTTCAACCGAGTACAGCATCGTTTAATTGTTCATTTTTTTCTCGTCCTATAAATTGATTTCATAGACGTCGTTTAACGATCTAACTTTCGACGTCGTCGTATAATTTTCTCGATATTTGAACAAATTAATGCAAAAACAGAATTTTACAGGAATGAGTGGTTCATTTCTTAGAGAGAAGCTTGAACAACGAGGAACAAAATGTCAAACAGTAAGTACTCCTCATTATATCTTCCAAAACCTTTTCTATACTTAATTATTTCGGAATTATTTTTCGGATTTGATTTTTGGAGAGATGGGAGGGGAGGGGCTCTAAGCATCCCTGAATTTAAAAACAAATCTTTCAATTTATTCAAAAAATAATTTTTTTTTATTTTTGTAAAGAAAAAAAAACTCAATTTCTCAGAAACACAATATTGAATAATAATATTAGAGATCTAATTTACCTATGGAAAAAATTTCCAACTTTTTTGGAATAAAAATATTTCTTAATTGGGGAGGGGGGAGGTACCTACGTAATTTTCTTAGAATACAAAAAATGCCTACCTATCAGCATAAAAAAGTTCTCATTTTTCTAAGTAATAAAATTGGTTTGAAAATCTTTCATTTTTTTTTAGATAAAATAATAAATAAAATAATATATTTTTTAGAAGGAAATCTCTGACTGACTTTACTCTAAACTGTTGTGTACAGTGGAAATATTCATGCTTAAGTAACCAGGAGATTCTCACAATTATTTCAGTTTTCATGAGAGGAAACCCCTTGTAAATTATAAAAAAACAACACTTTCAATTGTTTTAGAGTAAAAAAAATCACAATTACAAAAAATATTCCCCTTTTTGTAGAAACAATCGTTAGTTAGGCCTAATTATTTATTTTTAGAAAGAAATGCTGATTTTTTTTTTGTGTCGCATTTTTCGAAAAAAATCACTTGAAAAAATCATTATTATTTTCATTAAAGAAGAAAATTTCTGAATTTTTTAAAATTAAACTTTTTTGAATTTTTTGGATTACATTTTTTTTTTTTTAATTTTTTGAAGTACCTAAGAAAAGAATGAGTAGGTAATCAATAATCATCATTTTTTGGAAAAAATTATATTTCCACTTTCTCATTTTTTTTTTGAAATTATTTGTACTTGTACCTATTTAAAAAGTTTATTTTTTTTTTTAGAAGAATAGGTAGGTATGTTCTATTTTTTTTGGAGCAAAAATTATCTCTATTGTTTCTAGAAAAAAACAGTTTTTTGTTTTGTTTCTTTAGAAAAAAAATCTAGTTTTTTGTTTCAATTTGTTTCGAAAAAAGCTATCAATTGCTTTGAAGTGAAAACATCCTTTAAATTTTGACTGAAGAAATCTTTCAATTTTTAGAGCACAGAATTTTTTCGGATTCAATTTTTTCACAATTTTTTGAAGTAAAAAATAGTGTGATTTAAAAACACTTACATTTTTGCGAGCATTTTTTTTTTCAATTAGGCTCTAGGCGACCTGCCTATTTCTTAGAAGAGAATCATCTCACATTGAACATTAAACATCTCACATTCAACATGAAAAAAAAAATGCTAAAATTTTCAACCCAAAAAAATCAGAATTTTTGGTCGATTTTTTTTAGCAAAAATCCTTCAGTTTTTTAGGAGAAAAAAATTTCTCATTACTTCAAAATAAAGACATTGGTTAACAAATTTTTAAATTTTTTTAGACAATTTTTTTTTTTAGAAAAAAATCACTTATTTTATACTGGAAAAACTCAATTTTTTAAAGAAAAAAATTTTAATTTTTGGTCTCATTTCAATTTTTTAGAAGAAAAAATGTCTCGTTTTCTTGAAGTAAAGAAATCATATAAGTTAAAAAGTCGCTCAACTTTTGTGTGAAAAAAAAAACAACTTTTTTGTCTTATTTTTTTGGGATGAAACAATCTCAATTTCTTTAGAGAAGAAAAATCAACCTCAAATTCAACTCGATGCTCCTCTGATAAAATTGAGCAATACCCTAGAAAATTTCAAAGTCTTGAAACTGCCTACCTAGGTTTTTTCTAACCAAAAATTTGAATGAAAAAGCGCGCCAAAAAGGTGGAAAAAATGACAATAAATGGCATTCTTTAAAAAATTACGAAAAAAGTAAAAAATAATAATTTTCGAGCACTGAGTGAGTGATTTCAAGATTTTAAAAATAAATTCTCCAAAATGATGGTTTCTCTAAATTTTTTTCTTTATAAATTGAGCAATCACTTTCTAGTCACCCTGTTCCCAATTATACCCATCTGGGAAACGTCTCAAATGACAATCTATAATTCCAGCTCGGTAATAGAACTGCAACCAATTACACAGGCGTGTTTTAGCGACAGAAATATTGGACCAGAAGGAGAAAAAAAAGTAAAAAGGTACGGTCTGGTAGACCGACCGAGGGCTCAAAGAAGTATAGGGGAAACGCTGATGGAAGTGCTATAGCAATAGTGCGCTGTGCGATACGTCATATTTACCCCCAATGCTTTTGGTATTGACGGAAAGGCCACTTGAACCAATCACGAAAAACGACACAGGTCCGTTTTGCAAATTGAATATTTTCTCTGCGCCAATTAATGTACTAATCAAAATGCCGAAAAGTGTGTACGATTGGCAGGGGCTTTTACATAGTATACATCTTGACGCGTATATTAGTCCACTTGGGCGTAAAGTGCTAAGCTGGTGCCATTGCCATCATTGCCAGTGCCAGTGCGGCAGATGAGTAGGTGCACGTTTGGTTCACGTATAATACAGCAGCATCAGCGCGAGAGGGTTTATCGAATTGCTAATCCGACGGGGGTCCCAAAGGGTTAAAAAGGTAAATCGATTTATGACGCTATTCGATTCATATATATACTACGTTCACGTATGCATACGAATCCGAAGCCGATATATGGTGCATAATCGACAACGAACGCCTAATATTCGTTGAATTTTCTAATTTATTCGAATAGGCGAATTGAAAAATAGACCGAAATTCGTCGGCGGCGCCCGATATAGGGGCGCAAAATTTGCGTTGACGTTTTTCCAGTTCAGCAAATCGAAAAATTGATTTCTCTCGTGTGCTAGATTCGAATTCACGATATATACATATCGAGAGCTTTTTTATACTGCGTTCTGCTTTTTTCGGACACACTCTATATTGCGCTTCATCGTTCGTTCGTGTTTTTTTTTTATCCTCCTCCAACCTCCAGCTCCACTAATAATTCACGATGCGTGGAAACAAAAAAAATTTTCGCTTCGTTTAGTGTAATGAACGCGTCTCGTCCTCGTCGCACAGCAGCCTGTGCGATTGCGACACTTCCACCAGAGAGGTTTAAAGGTGGCTGCGAATGCATCCTTATTTCCATTTTCGTATTAAATTTCTTCTCTCTTTTCGGCTGGCTGATGCTGGTACGCGAGAGCTAGAGAGAAAAGTACGCGAAATATGCTTCAATTTCCGCGTCTAACAATGAAAATTTGCTCGACAATGATACCGGAGCCACGTTTTTCAGCGGTATACTCGCTCTCTACTGCTGCTGGCGCTGGGGCTGGCGCGATTCGGGGAGCTCCTCGAATACGAGAAAATGAAGCGTGTGTACGTTTTACTGTGTATTAATAATTTAATGAAAGACGCGGCGAAGGGACGCCATCCCATCGCCCATGAACAGCAATATCCGTTTCGTCGTCGCGAACGTACTAAGAATAACGATACGATGTGCCTTTTGAAATTATTCGTCGTCGTTGTCGCGAAAAATATTACGCGAATGCGAAAATTAACCGCAGTTCGTATATACGTAGACGTGATGGCAAGCTGCGATGAATTAAAGTGCGACATTGCGGCCGCAATTCTGCAAAATTTCGGTTTCCAAAGTGATCCTTGAAGTAATAGTGGGTTTACGCGGAAAGTTTCAACGTTAGTAGGTACAGCGAGAATCGAAGATGGAAGCGAATCATTGTGAAATACTTTTTAAATGAGTCACTGTCTACCTGCCACTCATTCGACAATTTTTCGTCAATTCTAAAAAAATTATCTGTAAGATCAAAAATTTGACGCTTTTCAAATTTTGCAGATCAAAGGACCAAAGGAAAGGAAAAAATTACAAAAATTGTTAAAATGGGTTCGAAACTTGCATTAAAAAGTGGGAGCCCCCCCAATCAAAAAAAAAAATCAAAAGGACATCGAATTTTTTCCAAAAAAAACTTATTGATTTTCGCAACAAAAAAAAATTAAAAATTAAATTTTTTCTATTAATAGTTTTTGGTAAAAATTTACGACAAAAAATTAAGTTTAAAAACTAGTAAAATAATTACGTAGGTACGTACCTATGATTAATTATACCTAGGTACCTAAAAAAAAATGTTTTTTTTTTCATGTTTTTTGCGATAGGAAAATTGTAAAATTTGAAAAAATGTGAGAAAAAATAGTTCACATTAAGTGCCAAACTAAATATTAAAAAAAAAAAACTTTTTAAAAACTTCAATTTTTAGAGAAAAGAACAGATGAAAATAAAACACAAAAATTATAGATTGTTTACAATTTTTTTATCGACAATTTTATAAGATCGACGTACCTAATGAATAAATTTATATGAAAAAAATCATCCTAGGTAAAAAGTTCTCAGTAAAAAAAAATCAGGAAAAATAATTTTTATGCTTACAAAAAATTATTTATGGTCTTTATAAAAAAAAATTTCAATTCTTTTTTAGTTTCAATAACTCGTTGATTTTTTTTTACTACTTAAAGAACCATTTTGAAGATGATTTTCCAGAGTGAGAAATCAATAAAAAATAAAATTGATGATAACACTCACTAAAATTATTTTTTGGTTGTTCACAATAATTATCAATAATTTGTGATAACTGCTGATGACAATTTCGAGGTAAAAAATTTTAATGTACCAAGAAACAATTTTTTTCTTTAAATTCTTTCTGAGTTACTGAAAAAATCTTAGTAGGCAAGTAGGTATTTATAGAAACCTAAATTTTTTTCAGTAATAGTTATTGAAAAAATTCATGAACAAATTTTGTAAAAAAGATTAGTTTGAAAAAAACTTTTCAAAGAACAAAATTAATATAAATTAAAAAAAATATACTTATTAGGAAATATACAAAAATTGATCATAGCTAATTACTAATTAGGAATTTCATAATATTTTATCATTTTTCATAGACATTTTTAAAAGAAAAATAATGATTAAATTTTGATTAGGTAATATTATATTATTTATATACTTATTTTTTTAATTTCAGTGAAAAATAAAATTAAAAAAGTCCTAAAAATAAATTAAATTCTGAAGACATTTTTTTTTAAATTTAATTTTTTTATTAAAAGTCTAACTACAATCTAGTTTTTACAAACTAATTAGTAGTACTTAGAAGCTAATTAACAAATATCGAGGAAATTTTTTCGCTTCTATCTCCGACCAACATTATTGGCAAGAAGCGTTGCTGCCATTTTGTTTCGATGTATTTGAAGTCTTCTTTTGTGATTAGATGCAAATCGTTGAATTTCTTATTCTAAAATAAAATTTTTAATTTGAAGTTATTGAAAAAATATTTTTTATTGAAAAAAAGTGCATGAAAATTGCATCAAAAAACAATTTTTGAAAAGTTCGGATTTTTTCCGAAGAAAACTTTTTAGAGAACAAAATTAATAGAAATTTTGAAAAAAGAAAATTGATTTTAAAAAGTATCAGCTACACAAAAATTGTTCATAGATTGTTCATAATTATTTCATACTCTTTTTCATCGACTCTTTTGAAGAAAAACTATAAAAATGATTAAATTCTGATTAATACTTAAATCATTTTTAAAAAATTGTAAAGAGGAAAATATAGTTTAAAAAATCCTAAAAATGAATTCTGAAGACAATATTCAAGAAAAATATTTTTTATTTAAAAAAATGCATGAAAATTGCATCAAAAAACAATTTCGAAAATGTCACAGATTCTTTTTCTTTCTAATTCTAATTCTAAACCTAAATTTTTTCATCAATAATTTTAGTTACATACCTAACTCATAAAAATAATTCATTAAAATTTCTGTTATAGAAATATTCTAAAGAAAAGTTTCCAGACAAGAGAATTGATTAACTTTTTTATGAAAGATATTGAAGGAAAAACTTACAAAAAAAAATTATAATTATTATACCCACTGCCCAACCCACCACTTTTTTTTTTACAAATTTCTTTATTCACAATTTTCAAGAAAAAAAAAATCAAAAAGCTAAAAATCAATCATATTTAGTACTTACCCAATGGCGATTTTTTTAAAAAGAATCAATTTCTCCAAATTCTTTACAAGTAATTAGAAAAAAAAATTGTGTGTAATTTTTGATGCACATTTATTGAATTTTTTTGGTTTTTTATTTTACAACTTTTTTTTAAATCTTTATATTTTAAAAATTTTGTTCATTTTTTTGTCGTTCGTAGTTTGAATTTAATTTCTTAATTAAAATTCCATATTTTCAATTTTCTACGGTTTTTAATTTAAATAATTTCAATTCGACTCGATTTTTAATTTTTTTTTTCAACTTTCAAATTCTTCCAATTTTAATTTTTTTTATTAACAAAAAAAGGTCTGAGTTTTTAAAATTCAAACAAAATATAAAAAAAAACTGAAATAAAAGTGACCAAAAATTGAACAAAAAATATGCTTAAGTTTGAAAATTTTCATACTGGTTTTCAGCCATAAAAGAGCCATAAGACTGCTTCCATGCCAAAAAAAATTTTAAAATAATTTTGAGGAATAGTTTTTTAAAGAAAAGAAAACTAAATATTTTGAACTTATTGTATCTAACCTGCACAATTCTTTTCCTTAATTTATTTATCGACAATTTCTAAGCAAAATTAGAACCTAGAATTAAATTTTGAGTTGAAAAAAAAATTCCCAGAGAAAAAATGAATTTCAATTTAAAAATTCTGGAAAAGTATTTTCAAACGAAAAAACGACGCCGAAATTACTAAAAAAAAAAAAATCCAAATAAAAAAACCGACCTACAGAAAAATATGCAAATTTCATCTCAACTCGAGTACGTAATCAATATACGAGTATTGTCAAAAAAACATCTTCGTTGATTGATCTCCACCTCACACACCTTGCCTTCGAGTACCTCTATAAAAAAGGGAAAACTCCCACACGAAGAAAAACGCATTTCCATCTCTCGTAATTTTCACTATTTCGCACGCCCCCTAAATCCTCCCACAAGGTGAAAAATAACAACGCAAATTAACCCAGACACGTCTTCAAATATGTCGTCGCATAACCCAGCATCCAATCCATAATAGACTACAGTGCAAAAAAGGTAAAAAATGGGAAAAAATCCGTCGCAAAATCTCAACACCAAATTACCTTTCAGTATGATACGAACGTTTGGTAAACTCTCATCGCCTCGCGTCGTTTATAGTCGTCGAAACGGATGAAAAAAAAGGCACAGAACGAGGAAAAAACTTGGAAATATCCGAGTCGGAAAAATTAGCGATACTTCGAAAAACATTTTATCTTTAGTGACACATATTAGAACAGATGGACCAAACGTAATCTGTATTAAAAGTTAGACAACGCTAAGGGTACTCTAGAGATAATAAAAACCGAATACGAGGACTCGGCGCTGCGAAAAAACACCCTAGGATGGGGAAGGCCGATCGGTCCGAGGATTGGAAAGAAACGACGACGACGGGACAAATATTATCTATCCGAAGCAACATTTTAAGGGGCCAAAGCCCCAAATATTAATACACTTTTAGAACACAACGAATTTCCATTCAAGTCCTATCGTCGCTCGAAATGAGCTCATTTATCATAGAGAAGACTCGTTTCACACCCTGTCAACTTCGCGGATTGCATTTTCGAATATTTTCGCATCCTTTGCTCTCTTTCTCTCTCTCCTGCTCCGATGTGCATTCTATCGCAAAATCGAACGTTTAAACAAAAAAAAAAAAAAAAAAAAAAAAAAACATATGCGCGTTTATTGACGACTATCTCTTCTGGGTTTTTTATTTCTACGCTTTTCCCGATGCTAAAGTTTATAACGAACGGATGTAACTTTGGTTTTGCGACAGATACAGATTACAATTGTCATTTTATTCCTAAAAAGGTAGCTTTCGGATGAACAAAATGCTCTGTACCGTGTATGCGGTACGTGTTCGCCTACGTATCCGCAATCTCTGCCCCCTCGCACGCCCGTTCAATTCGACAGACAACTGCTCGACGGCCTCCCGGTGTTTTATATACTTCTTGTTATCTGTTCCCTTTTCCTATAATCGTTTATCGGCTTAAAAATGCATCGCAGTGATGCTCGCCTAAGTACAGAGGGCTAAGGATGTAATAATATTGGACATAACGCGAATTACGCGATCGAACAAACTGCGACGATTTTTTTTTCCTTTACAACATCGAAGCAGCGAGATACACTCCTATGTGCTGGAGACATACGTTTAATATTTATAAGCATCGTCGAGTTATTATACCAGAATATTTCCATACTGAATTAATGGCTTGGAAGATCGTTCGGTAATAAACACATCTCGCAACCTACTGTACCAGTTCTATATCCATCCATAATACCAATAGGTACAACGTTATTCCACAAAAGCTTTCCAAGTGGAACGAACCTTCAACGTTGACATCTGTCTGTTTGTGTAAACGAAAACTTGCTTGGGCCTATTTTGAACTGTGTGAGCTTGCACAAGTATATACGTACGTCGACCCTTTGAAAAAGCTCCGCATTTTGTTGTTATTTACAATACAAATGTCAGTAAGCTACATTCTATAGAGACCTGAAAGCAGAAGTTGCCTAATTTTTGCACCTCTTTTGGCTTCTTTTGTTATTATATTTGATCGTACTTCTCCTGCATAGGTGTCTTGAACCTTCTTGGTATTCTTTCAGCTGAATTCGTGACACGTTGTCGAAGATGCTTACAAAAGCGAAAATACATTGAATGTCATGAAAAAAAAAAATTAAATAACCAGATTTGTCATTTTGAGTAAAGTTGGCAATTTTTTCAGTGAATTTTTCTCTGAATAAATTTTTTTCAAAGATACATTTACCATTTTTTTATATGAAAAATTTTCAAGACTTTCTTTCCTTTGAGGAATTTTTTTATAATAATTTTTTGTAAAAAAAATTTCTGACAAAGCGAAGACTTTTTGACATTGTTTACCTTTAATGATTCTAAAAAGATATTATTCCAAGAAATTTTTTTTCATCAGTATAGTTAACTATTGTTAAAATAATTGATATTTTTTTTTGGATGTTTTTTAAAAAATTTTTTTTTTTAAAATTTAGGTAACTGAATGTTTAAACTTTTTTTTGTCAAGTTTTATAAGCAAATTTTTGAAGAGATTTTGATATTTTTTTGACAAATGGAAGATTGCTCGTACTTTTTCCTGTGATGATTAATAAAATATTTTTTTGGAGTAATTTCTTTAACAGTTAGTAGGTTACTTTCTTCTAAACTTCATTTATAATCTTTTTTAATGATATTTTTTTAATAGGTATTAAAATTTTGGGAGAATTTTTACTACGATAGGATGCTTAAATTTGTTTCATATCGTGCTTTTTAGATTTTTCGTTTGTTTTTTCTTCTAAATATTTTTGAGAGAATTTTTTAAATACTTTTTTTTAAAACCATGCAGTGAAATTTCTAAAATGTTTTTTAGCAAAAAAATTCTTTAAAAAATATTTTCTTTTATCTGAGATTTTTCCAAACATAATTTTTTTGAAGATACATGTCCAATCTTCCTAAAAAAAAAAAAAAAAAAAACTTTCTTATTAGGTATTATAATTTTTAGGAGGAAAATAAATTTTTGTTAATTCAGTTTTGAAACTTTTTCTAATCGCCCTTGCACTCGTGAAGCAAAGGTTTTTTTTTTAATTTTTTCCCTGTAGGTATCTAATGATTTAAAAAATATTTATTTTCAAGTATAATTTTTCTCATCAAGCAGATTTTTCTAAAATTCACATGATAAGTAGGTAAATTTCTATTTTATGAATTTTTTATCATTTGATCAGAATTTTGATGAGAATTTTTACTGATGAGAAAAATTGTTTTCTATCGTAATATTTTGATTAGAATTTTTACTGATGAGAAAAATTGTTTTCTATCGTAATTTTTTGAACAAATTTTTCTCATTAGGTACCTAAGTAATTTAATTTTTTGAGAGAATGGTTCAAAATAATTATATAATCAGTTTTTGAGAAGTTTTATGACATGATTTTTAAAATTTTCTAATCATTAGAATTTTTTGGAAGAATTTTTTCTGATAAAAATAAACATTATTATCAGAATTTTTATGAGATTTTTTTCTGATTAGAAAAATTGTGTTCTATCGTGATTTTTTTTCTGAATGAATTTTTCTCATCAATTTTTTGAGAGAATTGTTAAAAATATTTATTTTTTAAATTCTACAAAGAATTTTTGAGAATTTTTCTGACATTATTTTTAAAATTTTCTCATCATTATTATTTTTTTTTTTGGGGGGGGGGGGTTCTAGGTAATGAAAAAATTGTTTTACATCGTGATTTTTAATTTTTTTATGAATAAGTAAATTTTTTTTAATACCTAGTAACATTTTTTTAAATACTTAATTTTTTTGTAAATTCTACACGAATCTTTGGGATTCTTTTCTGACATGATTTCTTCAACAGTAATTTTTTTTCCATAGTGATTTTCTTTTGTCTGAGATTGTTAAAAAAAAAATATTTCGAGTAAATTTTTCTTACCTATTAGAATTTTTTGAGACAAATTTTCAAAGTTCTGCAATGAATCTTTGAGAAATTTTCCTGTCGTGATTATTTTAAACAGTAATATTTTTTCGAAAAAGTGTTTCCTTAATTTGCTTGAGATTTTTTCGAAGAAAATTTTTCAATTTTTCTAGTGAAATTTTCTTATCATTTAAATTTTTTGGAGACCTTTTTCGGAAAAAAGAACTAAGTACATAAATTTTTTCCATCGTGATTTTTTTTTTTCAAGTTTACCTTTAGAATTTATCAAAAGAACCTATTAAAATTGCATAATTGCTGCTTTGAAATTACCCAATTATAAATATTTTTATAATGTCAGAGTGATTGATGAATTGAGGCGCTTGGTGGAAGAAGGGCGTTAGGTGATTTTGAAAAGTGAAGAAAAAAACGTGTTCAAAGCTTTGAAATGTTATACAGCAAAATATGGTCAATCTAGATAAATTCTTTCATAATAGGTGAATAGTGTGTTCTTTAAGGTATACTTTGAAAAAAAAAAATTTTGAAAAGGTTTCGTTATACCGCCAAAATAACAGTTTTTGTAACAGTCCATTAACGCCCTTTTTCCATATTACAATTTTCAAAAAAAAAGTTTATGATTTTTTTTTGCATTTTTTCAGTCCTAGGAGACTCATAATAGAGAAATACCAACATTTCAGCAAAAATATGTCAATGTTTTACTCATCAAATAGGACAAAATTTCAACATAAACGAATATTTAAAAAAAACGTGTAATCAAAATGGGGACATGGATGCAAGTTTTGAGGCTTCTAGCATCTCCTAAGGAAATTTTACAGCTGTAAGACTTGGTACATTGTTGTTGAAGACCTGAAGATATCAAATTTCACAAGATATTTAAAAAGGGCGTTATGTAGCAGAACGCCCTTCTTCCACCAAGCGCTTCAATTTATGCATTGTTCGTAATATATGCGTAACTTGAGGGAAGGGGGAATTCCTCTCAATATTTTTTTTTGCTATATATTTTATTTACAGCAAAATATAGAAAAAATAGGTTCTCTTTAAAAGAAATGAGAAAAAAAATGCCCTCTCCCTAATATCCTACTAAGTTACGCCTATGGTTCGTATAACCATTTTGCAAAAAATCTTTTAAAATTTAAGGTTTGAAAAAAAGTTCAGACAAAAAATATTATGCCAACCTAATTAAAAATAATACCTAAATTTTTGGTGGTTTAAAATTTAATTTTTGAAAGAATTTTTGAAAGAATTTTCAAAGATTTTTTTTTATATGAAGTCATTTTCCAGCTCTCATGATTCAAGAATGTTTGATTAAAATCGGTATCAATTCGAGGCCTCAAAATTTCGAACGTTTTTTAAGGTTATACCCGAGAGTAAAAGTACGCGCCAAAATCAAATCCGACCACAATACGCTTTCCAAACTAAAACACCATTGCCATCGACCTAATGATAATAATTTATTCATTGTATAGAAGGCGGATTAGCATAGGTAAATTTCAATGCGTCCAATAAATTCCTGCAATAAAATTATTCTGTCATCGTCGAGTTTACCTACTACAACACACAAATGTATCTGAAATTTGACGATGCTGCAGCATAGCGAGCATATTTTCATTATATTCATCGAGACGAGAGCTTTATTCGGTTCGAGACCGCATGGCCATGAGCCGGGTACCTCCACTCGCTCGGTCTGATGGACCATAAACGCGCATCGAATCCCTTATCTTTAATTTACACGCTATTATTACGATACGGAAAATACTACGAGTATCTACCTGACCAGGGAGCGTGAATATGTCTTCATTATTAATACCCTAATACCAAAATAGGTGCCATCGCAAGCCCGGTTTCACATCTCTCGGTATGCGGTCCTCGTGCTATGGTCGTTGTCGTCGTCGTCATCATCATCATCATAATCGCAGTATACACCGCAGAGTCGTGAAAAATCTATTTAAAAATTCAAAACCCCTCTTCCCAGCTCTCGCGACTCGGGCTCGTCGCTAGCCTCTTACTCTCCTGAGGAGTATACGACACACATAGTTCATCTTGGTAATAGTACCGGACAACAACAGTGACAGAGCCTCGAGTATCCGAAATCATCGGCTAATAAAATCTTTATCCTGTTGCTAAACAGGTTTCTAGCAGCACGTAACATTCATTAAGAGCTGATCGACATTTTTCAGAATAGAAAAAAAAACGAAATGTTTACACTATGAGCATGGTATGGTCTTATACACACTGAGAGAGTCACATAGAGATTATACACGATTACGGAAAAAATAATTAAACAAGTTTATATCGCGTATCGTGTACACAGCACGTCAGTTAACTTACTTCCTTTAGCATCGTAAAAACACATTTAAGAAGCCAGACTACCGTAAAATCAAAATTGTTTACCGCCGCTCAGGCTCGCAGCCTCAGCTCCTGAGGTATTAAACTTAGACTTAAACACGAAGCTGCGAAGATGAAAACTGGTAAACAGTCGTATGTTTGTTTTTGTTTCCGGCTCCATGGTTTTTTATTATCAACTTTTCGGTTTGTGCGTATAAAATATTCCAGAGAAAAGAATTATCCCCCCCCGTGGATCCTCGCACCACACAGATGCTGATATAACGTTTACTATTATGTACATAAATACACATTACACACACTTACATACTGTATACAGGGTGTCCCGTCACCAGTTGACACCCCTTCACCAGCGATATAGTCAACTCAAACTAAGCTCATGTATGCATGTTTGCCGACCCTGTGAATTGAAGGGGCAAAGATATGCTCAACTGAAAATTTTAATTTTTAGCCGAATTTTTTTTTTTAAATTTAGGCTATTGTGTCCGACCCTAATTTAGAAGGAGGGGGGTAGAAGAGTTCTGACCCCATTTCTCGACGTTTGGGACCAAAAGAAGACGATCTGACACATGTCACATATTTATATATATATATATATATATATATGAAGGGTCGTTTTCCAAAACGCAATAAGTCAATTTTTTTCGAAATCGAGATTTTCGCGCCATTATGTTATATAGGTCTGGATACACTGACTGAACACGTACCTACCCAAAATACCTATTTATTTACGCGCAATCCAGTTTTTTCTACAGATCGTCGTTAGCAAATATTTTTCCAAAACGCAATATCAACCAATGATCGAGTTAAACTCTTCGTTAAACTAGAATTTTTGACACGGGAGTAGTACCATCTTGTAGCCCACACCGCGTCGAACACAACGCACTATGCGTGACCCCCCTTTTCTCTTCATGGAAGGAAGATATGTGTACCTAAAGTTTGATTTTTCAAGTCATGATACTTGCTTCAGTTTTGATCAAATCAGAAAAGTAAGACTACCATTTTGTAGGAAATTTAATTTACAATCGAAAAGGTTCTTTTCAATTTTTACCTATCTTCAATAGTTTAGGTGCTATGCGAGAAAAACGAAAAATTTCGTCTTTTTATCTTTAGGAAATGTAGTGTACTTTCGCATAGCGCCTGAAATATTGAAGATAGGCAAAAAATGAAGAGAACCTTTTTGAAAGAAAATTAAATTTCCTATAAGATAAGATACTTACTTTCTTCATTTACTCAAAATTAGGCTCACTTAAACGAACTTCAACAACACTCAAGAATGGGAGTATAAAACATCGTTTTTCTCAAAATTCTCTTTTTTGACTTATTGCGTTTTGGAAAACGACCCTTCATATATATGTACATATAATTTTAACGCTACTTTTGGAACTCTGGGGCCGAGCCTAACAGGTAAAATGAGGTCAAACTTGATATGTAGGGTCCCCTCGGTGTAGGAATGATGCAAAAAAATTTTGGAGCCCTAACTCAAAATTGGGGATTTTACCCTTTTTTGAGGGGGTGCGGGGGAGCCCCAATATCATGAAATTTTTTGAAACTTGCCCCAGGGATGAGAACCCTAATTACCTACACCATAGTCAAATTTCAGCCCCCTAAGTCATCCCCACCCTATTTTAGGGCCCAAAAAGTGGATTTTGGGGTCATTTTTTTCACGTTGATCAGGCTACAGACCCCCAAATGGGGCTGGGGGGCCAAAATTTTCATCATGGATCAAGTTTGTGCCCCTGATGTGCCTTTTGTAGGTTTCAACTTTTGGGCCCCCTTTGACCCCTGTCAAGGATCAAAAATCAAGATTTTTCACAATTTTTCATGTTTTTTCTCGCTTCCCGGTACGTTGATCAGCCTGCAGCCCAAACCAAATAACCTTGGATGCTAAAATTTGGTATTTAGGATAGGTAAGGGTCACTGAGGTGCCTTTTGGGGTTTTTGACCCTCGAGCCCCAAAATTGGGGGTGGCCCTTTTTTGAAGAGGGCTCTAAAGAGGCCCCAATTTGACAAAATGATTTGAAATTTTTACCAACAACAGTGACTCTGATTGTCTCCACTGTATCCAAATTTCAGCTTCTCAAGTCATCCCCACCCCATTTTAGGGCTCAAAAAGTGGATTTTGAGGTCATTTTTTCACGTTGATCAAGCTACAGACCCCCCAAATGGAGCTGGGGTGCCTAAATTTTTATAATAGATCGAGTTTATGCCCCTGATGTGCCTTTTGTAGGTTTTGACCTTTAAACTCCTTTTGACCTCGATACAGGGTCAAAAATCAATATTTTTCAAGTTTTAACCTGTCTTTTCTGACGCATTGAACAGCTTACAGCCCAAACTAAATGATCTAAACAATCAAAATTTGGGATGTAGGGTCAGTAGAGGTCACTGATGTGCCTTTTGGGGGTTTCGACTTTTGAGCACCAGTTGACCCCCGTACAGGGTCAAAAATCAGAAATTTTCACATTTTAACCTATTTTTTAGGTGTGTTGATCAGCGTATAGCCCAAACCAAATGACCTTGGAAACTAAAATTTGGTATTTAGGATCGGTAAGGATCACTGAGGTGCCTTTTGGGTTTTTTGACCCTCGAGCCCCAAAATTGGGGGTCACCCCTTTTTGAGGGGGGCTCAAAAGAAGCCCCAATTTGACAAAATGATTTAAAATTTTTACCAACAACAGTGACTCTGATTGTCTCCGCTGTATCCAAATTTCAGCTTCTCAAGTCATCCCCACCCCATTTTAGGGCCCAAAAAGTGGATTTTGAGGTCATTTTTTCACGTTGATCAAGCTACAGACCCCCCAAATGGAGCTGGGGTGCCTAAATTTTTATCATAGATCGAGTTCATGCCCCTGATGTGCCTTTTGTAGGTTTTGACCTTTAAACCCCTTTTGACCTCAATACAGGGTCAAAAAATCAATATTTTTCAAGTTTTAACCTGTCTTTTCTGACGCGTTGAACAGCCTACAGCCCAAACTAAAAGACCTAAACAATCGAAATTTGGGATGTAGGGTCAGTAGAGGTCACTGATGTGCCTTTTGGGGGTTTCGACTTTTGAGCACCATTTGACCCCCGTACAGGGTCAAAAATCATAAATTTTCACGTTTTAACCTCTTTTTTGGTGTGTTGGCCCTCGTCTGAAGAGCTGAAAGTGTGAAGGGGATTGAGAGCGAAGCCCTCAATCCTCTCCTGTCATGTCCCTATTGAGGGTAAAGCCCCCCAATAGGGGCATGGGGGCGGAGCCCCCATCTGAAGAGTTGGAAGTGACGAGATGGTTGTGGGCGAAGCCCCCAACGCGGCGGTATGGGGGCGGAGCCCCCATCCTAAGAGCCGAAAGTGATGAGAGGGTTGGGTCGGAGCCTCAACGGGGGTATGGGGGCGGAGCCCCCATCTGAAGTTGAAATCTTCAATGCAGAGAGGAACTAAAACTGAAGACAAAAACCTGACATTTTTAAACTGAATTTGAAGTTAAAACTGATATTGAAACTGAAATACCATGGATGAAAACGTTTTCAAAGTGGTACACTAACTTGAAAAAAAAAATTCGGCTGTCGCGGAGCATCTTGACTGCTACGCGTTTTTTTTTTAGTTTCGTTTCAGATTTTTAACCATGCGCTACTCGACAACCGAGATAGGTAGAAAGTTGCACTTTGCGGCGTTGGAAAGGAAATTTTGTGTAGAATTTTTTAGTGGGGTTGATCATTGAACTAGGTAATCAGGGGGGTCTGTGCTGCACTAATTGTCTTGAAAAAGTGTTCAAAATTGGCGATTTTTTTGCAATTTTTGGGGAAATCTCAAAAAAGTTTCATCATTTGGTATAATTCTTTATAATTATTATGGCTTCCCTTGGATGAAAAAAGTTTGACCTTTTGAATGCCGCAAACCAGACCCTTCTATCTCACTTCGTTAAAAAGTTATAGCAATTTCAATTTCAAAATCAGGTCTAAAAAAAAGAAATGAAAAAATTCAAAAAAATTTTTTTTTTCTAAAATGTTGTTTACTTTATTTTAAACATCGAGTTTCACTCAAAATCATTAGTTATGTTAGGTATCAAGTTTCAAAAATAACATAAAAAGGAATTTTAAAATTTTTTCAAGAAATTAATTTTTTTTCTGCTAAGATTTTGAAATTGAAATTGCTATAACTTTTTAACCGAGAAAGATAGAAGAGTCCGGTATGCGGCATTCAAAAGGTCAAACTTTTTTCATCCAAGGGAAACCATAATAATAATACCAAATGATGAAACTTTTTTGAGATTTCCTCAAAAATTCCAAAAAAATCGCAATTTTTGAACACGTTTTTTAAGATAATTAGTGCAGTACAGACCCCCCTGATTACCTAGTACAATTATCAACCCCACTAAAAAATTCTACACAAAATTTCCTTTCCAACGCCGCAAAGTGCAACTTTCTACCTATCTCGGCTGTCGAGTAGCGCATGGTTAAAAATCTGAAACGAAACTGAAAAATGTAAATTTTCAGTTGAGCATATCTTTGCCCCTTCAATTCACAGGGTCGGCAAACATGCATACATGAGCTTAGTTTGAGTTGACTATGTCGCTGGTGAAGGGGTGTCAACTGGTGACGGGACACCCTGTATACAGGGTGTACCGGATTGATGGTAAAGCCTTCAAACCAGTAACTATGCAACTCATGTTGAGTCGATGTAGGTATGTTTGCATAACCTCCGGACTGCAGGGGCTGAGTTATGCTCATCGAAAAAAAAATTTTTTTCGTTTTGGCAGGATGTTTTTAACCTTGCGCGTCTCGAAAACTATAATAGTTAGAAAGTTGTACTTTGCGGCATCGGATGGCAAATTTTGTCTAGAATTTTTTCACGAGGCTAGTAATTTTTGTAAGTGGACAAGGAAGTCTATACCGAGCAAAATATTCGAAAAAACATGCATAAAAAGTGGCAATTTTTCTCATTTTTCTGTGATAACTCAAAAAGTTGTCCCATGACCAAGCTGGTATTATTAACTTTTCTACATGAAAAAATGTCGCTCTTTTCAATGGCGCAAACCCCGCCCCTCTATCTCACTCCATTCAAAAGCTATGAGTTAATGAGTTGTTGAAAAACATCTGTAAAAAATAACAATAATATATATTTTTTTTTAAATTTTCTTAAACATTTTTTTTCATGTATCAAAAGTTATGAGCAGTTTTTTTTTTAAAAAAACGTCTAAAAAAATTGTTTAAGAAATTTTTTTTTTTTAAATTTAAATTTTGATTTTTTTCAGACGTTTTTGAACAAATGATTCACTTATACCTTTTGATTGGAGTGAGATAGAGGGGCGGGGTTTGCGCCATTGAAAAGAGCGACATTTTTTCATGTAGAAAAGTTAATAATACCAGCTTGGTCATGGGACAACTTTTTGAGTTATCACAGAAAAATGAGGAAAATTGCCACTTTGTATGCATGTTTTTTCGAATATTTTGCTCGGTATAGACTTCCTGGTCCACTTACAAAAATTACTAGCCTCGTGAAAAAATTCTAGACAAAATTTGCCATCCGATGCCGCAAAGTACAACTTTCTAACTATTATAGTTTTCGAGACGCGCAAGGTTAAAAACATCCTGCCAAAACGAAAAAAATTTTTTTTTCGATGAGCATAACTCAGCCCCTGCAGTCCGGAGGTTATGCAAACATACCTACATCGACTCAACATGAGTTGCATAGTTACTGGTTTGAAGGCTTTACCATCAATCCGGTACACCCTGTATATAATATCTCACGTGTAGTTGTACATATGTACTAGAGGTGTACTCTAACGCAGTTGAAAGCTCCTCCGATCCTCTTGCTCTTGCATCTTCGTCGTCTTTTACACGTATACTTATGTGTCTTTACTCTTTATACACGTTTAACTCCTCTTAGAATTTATTTTCGTTCGATAAATTAATTCCATTCGTTTACTATCTTCGCCCAGTCTCATTGAGAAATTTTTTCCTCTTCTTGTCTCTCTCTTTTCCTTATTTTCATAACGTGTTCTCTCGCAGCAGTATTATAAAATGTAAGAACAACGTTGTGAATTTTCTTCGCCTGCTATATGCTTAGTCATTGTATTTACTTTGAACTTCTTTTCTCTAAACATATACTCGCGGATGTCGTACTGTAAGTCTTCCAAGGCAGCATCTTCGTACGATAAGTCCTTAAGAAATATTACTCGATAAAGAGAGATAACTGACATTGCACACATTTTCGATGAGTTTTCTCTGAAAGGATTAAACCGCAAGTGGAATGATTGGAAGATATTTTATCCAATTCCAATATTTCACTCGAGAGAGTCGAAAAGAAAGATCGCTAATTCATTTTCAACATACTAATTTAAACTAGATCTTGCCAGGTCGAAAGGAGTTCTTGATCAGGATCTCTGATCGAAATTTTCATTGAATCGGTAAAATACATACAGGGTGTCCCGGCCATGAATAACCAGGCTTGACGTTTGAGATTTGAATACAACCGAGTCCCACTAACAAAAAACTTTATGTACACATAGTGCCTAAGTTTGAAAATGCTATGGACATTGGAATTTCAAAAAATAATACCGATTTTCAAAGTTTGGTAGTCCCTTCATTTTCAAAGATAGACAATTTTTTTAATAACTTTTTACTTCTCTTGAAAAGTTACACCTGCTTCATTTATTGTTTTGACAGTATTTTGAAATTTTCAAGAACCCATTGCCCC
The DNA here is from genome assembly GCA_959613365.1 of Balanococcus diminutus. Taxonomy (NCBI): domain Eukaryota; kingdom Metazoa; phylum Arthropoda; class Insecta; order Hemiptera; family Pseudococcidae; genus Balanococcus; species Balanococcus diminutus. Next base: position 24,799,509 of record OY390718.1, read on the forward strand.
CTCAAAATCAAGGTAGAAACCTCTCAAATCTAGTTACTCTGACCCTGTATATTTACAAAACGAGGTTTTGACATTTTTCTGTTTTTGTGAATTTTCAATAATCCAAACCCACTTTCGAAAAAATTGAAGAAAAAATTTGGAAAATTAGTTTTAAGAAAAAAATTTAAGAAAAAAATCTTTTATCGCAAAATTTTGAGAAAAAATGGTTTACACAATTTTTTAAAAATTTTGGAATCGGAAACTAAAAAATTGCTGTAGTTAATCAAAATTTTAAAAAATATGACTAAAAAAATTCAAAAAAAAAAAAAATCAAAAAAATACTCGGACTAGAGATTTTTAAATTTTTCAAGAACAATTTTCAAAATGTTTATAACAAAATTTTCGAGAAATTGACTCTTACAATGCAATTATGTCAACTCGTCAACTCTGACTGAGTCGAAATTTTACTCATTGAAAGAACATTGATTTTTTGATTTTTGGTGAATTTTTGAAAATGGTAAAAATAGCCCTTCGAATTTTTTTTAAAAACATTTGGAAAATTAGTTTCAAGTTAAATTTTAAGAAAAAAATTCTTTATAACACAATTTTGAGAAAAAATTGTTCAGTTAGGTACACAACTTGTAAAAATTTTGGGTTCAAAACCTAAAAAATTTTTGTAATCAAAATTCTAAAAAATATAACAACTGAAAAAAAATCAAAATTTAAAAGAAATGCTTGAGCCAAAGATTTTGAAATGTATCAAAAACAGTCCCATAAATGTTTTAAATAACAAATTTTTCAAGAAAATCACAATTTGGAAAAATGCTATAGAATTATTTTTTTCAAAATATATTTACAATGAATTTTTTTCAAATTTTCTGGACAGGAAATTTTGTCAACGATGTAGATCGTTTCGAAAGTAGTCTCAATCGACCTTCTTTGAGAAGTCCAAGAATTTTATTTTTTTCAAAAATCATAAATTTAAAAATTTTGGTATAAAAATCAAAATGAATCTACTTTTTCAATTTCGCAACAAATTTCAAATCAAAAACAAAAATTTTGTAATTAAAATGTCTTCAAAAAATACTTTTGTCTACTGTACTTATGCATTAAACAAAAAAATCTGAAATCAGCTCCCCCTTTTTAAATTACAAGTTTTTTTGCATTTGCACTCAATTTTTTCAATTTTTTTCGATTTACTATTTTTTTGACAGGTTCTCAAATTTTCATTTTTTTTTTCAAATTAAAGTTTCATTAATTCAAAAATAATTTCAACCTGTTACAAACTCCAATAACATCTCCAATTAAATTTTTTGAAAAAATAAATTAGAAGAAATTCGATTTTTAAATTCTTTATAAAATTTTTAAGAATGACGAATAATATTTTTCAGCAAAAGAAATATTTAAAAGTTGGAAATTACCATTACAAGTTTTTCTTCGTTCGATATTGTCGGGAAATTTTCCATCCACAACTTGGAAGTCAATTGTTATTGTTACTTTTTTTTCGCGTGAAAGTTGGTAAAAACGTTGTCGTCGTCGTCGGTAAATCTACATCGGTATCGGTAATGGTAATATTGTCGTGTTTATGTAAAGAAATCCAAAAGCTGAGTAGGAAAAAAAATAATCAAAACCGAAAGTAGAGCGCAGCTTGGCATATAGGAAGGCGATTTGTATTAAATTTCATCGAAAAACGAAACCGAACCGGTGAGAGGAGTGCGGTAGGTACGTCGATACAGGCGAAAGTTTTTAACAAACGAAAAAGTTTATTAAAGTTTGGGCGTAGAGATTTTAAAAGTTTTTCAATATTACAAACGCCGCATAACCAAGAAAACATAAAGCAGCTCGAGCGAGCGAGAGTGACAGAGCGAGATGAACGAAAATAGCCTTCCTCGACGCGAATCGTTTCTAAATCAAAATGAACTATCGGCCCGAGGACACGTAAAAAAAAAATCAGAAAAAGACGAAAAAACGAGATGCATTTTTCATAATGTGTTGGCGCGAGAGTACAGAGAGAAAATCATGTAGCCTCGGGGGCCGCAAGTTATGAATACTAATTTACATAGCGATAGGTTTATTTTTTTGGTCGACGAGCAGGGAGAAAAAAAGTCAAACCTGCAGCACCCTCCTGTGATAGAAGTATATAACGGACTTTTTTTTCAAGTCGAGGGAACGTGTCAGGGGTTAAGTTATTGCCTAAAGGGAGACTCGTTCGGTTTGGGTTTTTTTTTATGGCTGAGGTGTCAATTTGTTAGCCGCAGTTGTTACCCTTAGATAATTCAAATGTCAGTTTTTCTATATTGCGGATATATCCGTGTGACAGTTTAAGTTCTTTTTGTGTTTTATTTCGCGAAGCGCAAGCGAACGTAACATTGGCATCGGGTACGATATGGGCAAAAAATCTACGGAGTACGGACAGAGGTTCATCTACCTTCTCGTGTAGTTGACGTTCGACCCAACTTTTCGAGTCATTTTTAATAGGAAGTAATTGCGTTCGGGCTAAGTAAAGATGGCGTTTTTTTATCCGATTAATAAAGGTAAAATATTACAAGGGGTGTTACTTCATTATTTTTTCAAAATTTTATTTTTTATTTTTGACATTTTTTAATAAAGAAAAAATAAAACGAAAATATATATTTAAAAAAAAATAATAATTCTATTTTTTTTTAAGTAAAATGATTTTATCCCAGAAAATTTTTAAAATTCTTTTCCAAGAATTGAAATTCCGAGTGATGAATGGTCAAAAACAAAAATTTTCAATCAACTTGGAATTTCTGTACTAAGAAAACTACTTCTTGTGATTTTGCAAAAAATCAGAGAAAATTGAAAATCGAAAACAACTGCATAAGAAAATACAGTAAGACGTGAGTATCCATTATTTTAAATAATTCAAAATTTAAAAAAAAAAGTAGAAAAATGAAAATGATTTTAAAAATTCAACAATTTATCAAAAATTCTTGGTATTTTAAATTTTGGGAGAATTTTTTGAACTAAAAAAAAAAGTTAAATGAATTTTAAATATGAATTAATTGATTCTTTAAAAAATATAAAAAATTTAAGAATTAAAAAAAGGGGCATTTACAGTCAAATTTGTGATTGTTTGCAGTTTTACACTCAATGGCGTGTTCTCACTTTCGGGGAACTCACAGTACTTCAAAAACTTTGAACCCCGTTTTTTTCCCCCTAAAGTAATCGTAATGTGGAGGGAACTCCCTCTCCCAATAGATCTCCGCCACAGCCCTTACATTAAACAGTTATTTCTTATACGATTTTTTTTTCAATTTGGGTGGAATGAAAAATTTTTAATTTTATAATTATTTTAATTTGTTTAGTAAAAATCGCAGGTAATTTTTATGCAGAAAAAATTACTTTTTTTCTAAGAAATTAATTTACATATTTCTTCTAAAGAAAGAAATCTCAATTTTTTGGAGTTAAAAACCCCTGAATTTTTTGGGTAAAAAAAGTTTTCTCAATTTTTATAGAAAAAAAATCTTCAATATTTTTTGAAGAAAGAAAATTTACATTTTTTGGAGAAGAATCTGAATTAGGTATGTTTTATGAAATAAAAAAAATCTCAAAATTTTTTGACGTAAAACTATTTTTTAGCTAATAAGTTGAGGGAAAAAATGTAATGGTCTTGAGAGTCTCAATTATTTTACAGAAAAATATTTTCGAACTTCCATTGGATAACATATGAGCACCTACCTCAATTTTTTATAAGCTGAGTAACGAAAGAAAATTCTCAATTTTCAAGAGAGAAAATTTTAATCTTTTTAGATTAGAAAAATTTCTCAAGTTATTAGGACAAAATTAAAAATTTGCAACATTCAGGAATACACGTATTTATTTCGTTTTTTAAAGTAGATAAATAATTTTTTTTTTAAATAATATACGTTTTTTCTGAGAAATAAATTCCTTAATTAAAAGAAGAAACAATCAAGTAATTTTTTGAGAAAAAAAAATCTTTTTGGAAAAAGAATCCAAATTTGTCCAGTGAACAAAATTTCTTAATTTTCTTGAAATAAAAAAAATCTTGTAATTTTCTATGCATGAGTAAGCTAAAAAAAAACTCAAAACACTTTTAGAGTAACCCAATTTTTCAATTTTTTGAAGCTAAAATTTTTAAATTTTTTTCAAGATTTTTTTTTGCAAGTATACCTAAATCTTTTAATTTTTTCCGGAATCATTTTTGGTCTTTTCTGAGATTTTTTTTTAAATTTCTAATGAAGAAATTTCTAAATTTTCTCGGAATAAAAAAGTCTTGCAATTTTTATGAGCAAGCGTGAGAAAATTCGCAATACTTTTGGAATAGAACAATTTTTCAATTTCTTTTGGAGAAAAAAATCTTAAAAATCGTTTGACAAGAAAAATTTTTCAATTTTTTAAAATGTTTATTTTTCATTTATTGAAGTAGGTAAGTGAAAGTTTTCCATTTTTTTTTCGAGTAAAAATTGTCTTTTTTTTTGCAGGAAATTGTTTGTTTTTTCATCTGACAAAGAATTTCTTTATTTTCAGAAGAAAAACCTCAATTTTATTAAGATTTTTTTTTTTCAATTATATGCAGAAAAAATCTGTTTTCTTTTTTAGGTAGAATTATTTCATTTCTAAATAAATAGAAAAAACTTTATCTGAATGCATTATGTAATTTTTGCATCATTCGAAATCACTTACGAGTTCACAAAATTTAAGAAAATAAGACATTCAAATTTTGCTCAAAATAATTACTTTTATATCAACATTTTGTTAGTAGTTTTGGGGTCCCCGTTGCAAAATCGGGACTCCGAAATTTCTTGAGTAAAATATGCAGGAGCACGTCCCCAGGGCTACATTTAGTATTACGCTTTTAAGAACATTGTCATATTTTTTTTTATAAAAATTGACTTTTAACAAAATTTTCAAAAATGGTACAAATGAAATTTTCTAAAAAAAAAATTGAAAACAATTTTAAGGAGAAAATTTTCAAAAATAATAAACAAAATTGAGGAAAAAATATCAAAATTTTTGAAAAATACGACCATAAGCAAATTGCAAATAACAAAATTCTGAAAAAATGCTTCGTACAAAATTTCAAGAAATTATTTATTCAACAACTTTTTTTAAAATTTTGTTATGATTAAAAAAAATTTTCGACCTAAAATGTTCAAAACTTTTTGATCAACATTTTTGAAAATTATGTCCTCGAAAAAATCATTTAAAAAAAAGGTTTTCAATATGCCTAATTTTTAGAAAATTATTGAACAGAAAAAAAAAAAAAAATTCGAGCAAAATTCAGAAGAATTTTCATACCATAATATTTTTCTATGGATGGAAAAATTGGTTGAATTCCTCCTAGCACCGTTCCAGAGGCAGAAAAAATCAGCATACTCAAACACCAACCCTTCCCACTCCATGACTGTAGCGTATAGAACATGATTGTCTACTCTGCAATTCTGCATATCGCATACCTTTTACACACAGAGAGAACTTAATTCAGTACGCCATGAAACCAGTATGAAAAAAATTCGCCATTCAACACCTTTCACGTACAATTGAACGCTTCGTACAACAATTAAAACACACGATACGATTGCGCTCCAATTACACACGAACACCTATTGAACTCACGATTGCGTGTAGTTCTATTTGTACATCCTTGAAGTACTACTAGTGTAAGTATATAGTTATAAAAACGATGCCAAAGCCGTCCGGCAGCACAATACCGTATGTACAAACCCCTTTCATACCAGACCACCTTTTGACTTCATTATTCTCATAAATCACGCTATAACACGTCTTCGGGACAGTACCTACGAGTGAGATGATTTCAATACAAAAGCACATTATTATAGCATGAGCTGGAGCTTACTATACACACTCTAGGCTGCATACGTGGAATAGAAAACGGGGTAAAACCAGATTACGATAACCATCATTCGAGAACCTCCATAGGCATATCTGACTATCTTTCTGCGCCGAGCTATTTTACCACCCTTGATCAAAATCTGGTAACTTTTCGCGCACTGCGCTGGCCTTACATAGATAGCTTGTGTATGATAAATGACTCTAAAAAGGCTTATAGATACAATCTGCGGTAAGGGTAAAACGATCGCTTATCTTCAAAACGAGCCAAAGGCATACGCACAAGTGGAGAAAAAAAACAGCTTAATTCTTATCGATAAATCTACCTAAAAAATCCTGACTAGAAATTCAAATAGCAAATTGAAATTTACTTTTTATTTGCAGCCCACACGTAAGAGTAAAATTTGCTCGACGTTGGGAGATTATCTCTAATATACGATTTCATCCGAGGCTTTTCCGCTCTTATATATACCTTAGCATGGGCTAAGTCATTTTCAAATTTATGGTTAATATTTTCAAATTGCTCGCCGCAAAATGTACACGAAACGACGATAAATTGCCGACTCGTTAGCCCCCTCTGGTCCACCCGTATCCCTTTTCTACTTTAGGAAATTGGCGGGAAAACGTTAAAAAATTCCTACCGCTGGTATTTCGCCTTAAATTACCCATGCTCGACGGCGTTAACTTTTGGAAAAAAAAATTATTTATTCGTATAAGAGCAATATTTAACCTCGTTTTTTCGCTACCGCATTACACGTGAGAATTTTCCGGCGACACTCAGATGTCCAAGGTTGGTTGAAATTTTCTCAACGTTGAAAGAAATAAGACGTCAAGCGGGATAAGGTCTGTATCGTGTCAGCTCGTAAACTAAGTCTCGATTAATTTCCATCAGCGGAGAGCCAAGCTCCTAGACAATTATCATGTGTCCTATCAAGCTATCGGTATCGCATTCGCAATTACTACAACTCTGTCTCGGTGGTATTTTCATTCGACCATTTACACGCAGCAATACGGCTTCATTCAATTACACATGCTTCGGTCCGTTGTTTATTTTTGCGTCCTTGCTTAAAAACACTTCAACGTGGTTGGAATTTTCAATAGCTTATAATGCACGACAAACACCGCAAAGGCAAAGCACCGGCGAAAACCTTGCCATAATACGACCCATATATTCTCGACACGATCTGCGGGATTTTCTTTACTACACGGTTTCGTTTTCCTCAAATAAACCATCATCGACGTAGAATACAACGACATATTCGACGCTAATGTCGGAACACTGAGGCCACAAAAAACCACCCCGAGCTGATCAATTAAACCATAATCGAGCAGCTTGCGCGGTATTAGGCTGAAAAAAGCCGACCGAGTGTCTTAATTACCCATACTTCACACCACGCGACCACCATCATCATCAGTAGCTGTATTTTTTTAAACATTTGGTCAGTAATCTTGAAAACCTCATAACCATCTGTTATTTCATTTGTATTAATTAGGAAATATAGGACCGCGTATAAAGGAGAGGAGAAAACCTAACCCGGCTCCCAAAACAATACCATCTGACCGCGTGTAAGTGTACCTAACCTTCACCGAATATGCCTTGGAACGCATGTTTGGGTACAGGGTACACGATAAGTAAAGCCTCAGCATCTGAGTCTGGAGTGGATCGCCGCAGTACTGTTTTTTTTTTAGCACCATCGTGAAATTTAACAAGTTCAGTACTACACAGCTAATTAATATTCAAAATTGAAGGGGGAGGGAGTGGTCCAATCGAAATTTTTGTAATAACTAAAATTATTCCTAGTACTTCAAGCTACAACTTTTGTTTGAAAATTTTTTCAATTAGACCCCTCCCTCTCAACCGATTTTGCATAGCACTCCAAAGATACTAACTAAAAATTGCAGGTGGGAAGGAGGATGGGCCCAAGTGAAAAAATTTTCAAAACAAAAGTTGTTGATTAAGATCTTAAAAATAATTTTGGTCATTATAAAAATTTCGATTGGATCCCTCCCTCTCTTTCAATTTCACATAACATGGGGTAGATACTTTTTCGAAATTGGGGGGAGGGTCAAATTGAAAAATTTTTCAAACAAAAGTTGTAGATTAAGATCTTAAAAATAATTTTGGTTATTATAAAAATTTCGATTGGATCCCTCCCTCTGCTATTTCACATATAATCAGTTAGATAATTTTTCAAAATTGGGGGAGGGGTCCAATTGAAAAAATGTTCAAGCAAAAGTTGTAGATTGAGGTCTTGGAAATAATTTTTGTCATTATAAAATTTTAAATTAGACCCTTCCCTCCCCTCCAATTCTGCAAAATTGGTGAAGGTAGGGGTCCAATTGAAAAAATTTTCAAACAAAAGTTGTAGATTGAAGTGCTAGGAATAATCTCGGTTATTACAAAAATTTTGATAGGACCCCTCCTTCCCCTCCAATTTTGAATATCAAGTATCTATGTAGTAAAATTCAACAAACAAATATTGAGTTAAATGGACACTAAGTATGAAATAATACATCTTCCAGCTTCCACAAACTAAATCCATCAATAACTAAAAACATCCTACTTTGAACATTATCACCTAAAAAAAAAAAAATGCAATTTTCTCAAAACTACGAAAACCCCAAAAAGTTGAACCTTTTCCCAAATAGTACACATCTGTGTATTCCTGTCATCGATGTCGTCGTCGTCATTGTCGTATAATGTTAGTCCTATAGGTAGGTACTATATGTAGGTATAGGTTTAGGTATTGTTATTTTAACTCTTCTATTATCAGCCTTTTCGCGTACCGAATTAACCATTCAGCTGTCAATCTGAGGTTCACGTATGCTCACAACACGACCTATATCACCTTCAAAACACGTCAAGTTGAGCGTTTAACCTATTAAATTATTAATCCATTAGATAAAATGTGTTGACAGCGTCGTCCTGATAAGCTGATAAATTGTCGTCGTTGTATAAGAAGAAAATAGTTACCTATTAAATATTAGATATATTTAGATAACCTTGACTAGCATTCATTTCCTTCGAGTATTTATCAAAAACAATTATATAATTTTTTCCGAAGCTTTTATCATTCACGTTTTAGAAAAATGGCCTTACACTGCTTCAAGATCACACGATGAAATTTTTGAGTAAGTACAACTTGTTTGTAGATTTCTTATGGTCAAACTGTTGTCATAGAAGATGAGAAGGATATGGCACGACGCTGATTAAGAATGACAGCCTCTTATACACGTGTATACCTACTTACAATTAATTGGGAATTAGAGTTCGCATGAATGGCTCACATCAGGGCAGGGCTGGGCAAAGTCCGGCAAACAAAAAATGAAGTCCAACTCAAACCTCAAATTAAAAAAAAGAAAGCACTCGAACTCTTTTTTTTAAATATTGAAAATCAAATTATTTGCAAGGAGAGGTTGGGAGGTCAAAAATTTACTTTCTGAATACTTTTTTAAAAAATTTAAAAAAAAAAAAATTTAAAAAAATTCTTTACACCTTTTTTAAAAAACTTATTAAAAAATTTTGAAACTTGAAAAATATTTTCATTTTTTTCGGAATTTCGTGCTCGAAAATTTTTCAAGGGATTTTTTTCACAACCGAATTCTTTCTCAAAACTATTTTTAAATTTTTTCCCAGATAAGTTTTAAATTAATTTTAATTTTTAATTTTTTGAAGAAAGAAATAGTTACCTACTTTGTAAAGAAATTTTTTGAACTGGAAAAAAAAGTAAAAACTTTTTCATTTTTTAAATGCTCAAATTCGGAAAATTTTTCAACATAATTCAATAAATTTATAATGCTTTACAAAAATTAAAATATTCAGTTTTTAGATTTTTTTTTTAAATACCTAGGTACTTATTTATTAATTTGGAGAAAACCTTTAGAGAACTGCTTTTCAACAAAATACAAAATATTTACATTTTAAATTTTTTTTGAGAAATTCGACTTTGGAAAAATATTTTAAAATAGAACTTTTTTTAAATAATTATTGGTTTTCTTGAAAATTAAAAAAAAAAGTACCAAATATTTTATTTATTTATTTTTTTGTTCAGGAAGAAAATTTTTAGAAAATTATTTTTCAAAAAAATTCAAGAAATTCACCTGTGAAGAGAATTTTGAGAAATTTGTTTTTGAAAAATATTCAAAAATTGAGTTTTGAGGAAATTTTTAAATCATTCTGTTTTTTGAAAAAACTTTCAAAAAAATTCTACATACGATTAGAGCAAAATCTTGAAAAGTTGTTTTTCTTTTTTTGGAAGAAAATTTTTTGAATGGTTTCATTAAAATTATATAAATACCCAATTTTCAAAAAATTAAAGGTGTAATCTCCCTTATCTCTTAACTATTCGATCTATGACTTCATGATCGGTTGTAAAATGTACATAAATTAGTATTACTGGTTAAAAAAATCAGAAGAAAATAAGTAAATGCGAGTTAGTGTCGAGTAAAAAGATAACCAAATAGTGATAAGAACACATGGTATATTGACGAGGAAATCTGATTGTTCAGAAAATACATACTAATATAAGCTTATCAGAAAATCTTCTAAACTCATTAGATAAAGATTGAACTTCCTCGTAATTACTTATACCTAATGGTTTAGCTCGTGAACCGTTCATCAGAGCAACAAATTTTCAACTTTTGACTATACGACATTAACGACATTATTCAACTATTTTTTTTTCACGTTAAAAAATAGACACTTAAGACAGATGCATAAAATAACATGTACATATAAGAGGGATCTAAGTAGTCGCAGGTACGCTTAAATGTAGGATTAATTAATTTTCTATGACAGACAACCGTCATAAAAACTATTATCAGACCTTACTTTTGAAAATAATCGACCATTATCATGAATAATTAGTACTTATTCCTTTAAAATAACTTAATTTACCTTGAGCTGAAGACTGGCGAATATACCCAAAAAGACGTAGACTTCAATTAATGAGGGAAATATTCACTCACCTGTAACAAAACATTGGAAAAAAATATAAGCTATGTGATTCGTACTGGTTTAAATTATCAGCATAAATTTATCTTAAAATTCTAGAATATTAGCATGGTGTCTAACTGGATTTTTTATTGGAAATCCATGACTTTTCTATGGCTTTTTCCATGACCATTTTTTGACTTTTTGCATTTGCTCCAAATGTTGACTGTTTCCCATTTTATTTATTATTATTTTATTTTATTTTTTGTTAAGAGTTGAGTAACATCCTTATTTTGTGTGTGGGTGTTTTTTTGTTTTTTTTGGGGGGGGGAGGGGGTAAAAAAAAGTAATGAAAATGAAAATGTCGAAAACTTCCAAATCCGATAGCATTTTTTAAAAATTATGATGTTGAATGAAAAAAATATGCTAATTTTGCCCAATAAAAGTCAAAAATCTTACACAGTAAAATCCATGACTTCCAATGACCTGTTATTAGACACCTTGTAATAAGAAATGAGCAACGAGCAAATAATAATTCAATACTTGAAATGAAAATAAATTCTAATACTTCCAAGTCAACAAGAGAGGACAAGAGAGTCTGAGAGTCTACTAGACTTCAACACTTAATTCAATTCAACTTACGTAAGCCAGTAGAATGGCACCTACGTGTATAATACCAGGTCAAAGGTTACTCAGTTAGATTAAATAAAGACAAAGGACACCGCTAGCGCCATCGCTATCGCCACTGCTCATCGCGTTGTCAAAGTTGATTAAACTATTTCGACAAATATCGCATTGCATCTCGTCGACGTTCGACTATTTGAACATAGTTTACCAATTTCTTCGCACAGAACCTATCTCTATATCACTTTGGATCTGAAAAGCTGAAAACTTGGTCTTTTTGATCATAAACACTCCAAGCCTCGTCGTATAGTAAAAGCCTGACTAAAAACACCCCTTTCCTTATAATTCACCCCTGCAGACAGCACGATAAAAATGATCAAATTTCTGTGGAAACATTTTCTAAACACCCTGTGGATAGATTTTATTATACCCAAAACTGGTATAAAATGGTCGGACTTTAATTATTTCAACAATGAATTGTGATGAGCTCGATACATATGAACGTATACACAGTTTAAGCAACCAAACGCGCCGAGTAAAACGCCAAACGTAGGTACGATGAACGGGGGCCAGCGAGGAGCAGGGGCAGACTCACAACCATAATTACAGACGGTAAGGAGTCTTTTAGATGAGAACGTCGGACCACCCAAATCGAGAACTTTGATACCAGCCTCGTGTCATCAAAAACACAACAAAGTAGCGACACACACTCCATAGATATTCTTCCAGCTACGCGGTATCTTCACTTCAACTGCCCTACACGCCGAATCTTCTCTCGACAATCGACCGTACGTAATTTCGTAAGAGGCTGAAAATACGAATAAATTTGTCAACCGGTGCCTGTCCGCGGGTCCGGGCGTACGTCGCGTTTAAAAAAAACCTCGTCTAATCGTCCATTGTCAAAACGCAACAGTTTTTTCGCCCCTTTTTTTCTCATCATCGTACGTACGCACACGATACTCTACATAACTCGTTCACTTATAAACTGGGAGGTCTGCACGTCAATCATTCTGTCAATTCGTGTACATGTACAACTACCCTTGTCAAAATATGCCAAAACCGGTAATTTTTTTTATACATTGTACGCGTATTATGTATTTCAATTCGCCGATGTAAACGTGATGAAATTTATTCAAATTGTTTTCTCGGTCAAATATAGAAAGTAATAAACGAAAGGGTTAAAACGATTCGCCTATCAGTGTCATTCGTGCAAAGAGCTCAGAAAAATTCTGTGTTGCTAGATAAAATTACAGTTGCCAATTTTTTAAATTTGTCCAAATTTTCAAAAAACTAATTAATTAATAAGTATTTGTAGGGCAAGTATTTTTTGAAAATGAAATTTTTTTTATAATAATAATGTTTCAATTTGATAAACCTTCAAAATTGCAAAAGAATTGAAAATTTGAACATTTTTAGATTGAAATAAATTCTTAAAATTCAGCAAAATTCTCAATTTTTTTTTAAGTCAAGTTTTACCATTTTAATAAAAATTTTGATAAATTTTCAAAGCTTGATCATTTTTTTAAATTTAAATGTGTTTTTGAAATCAGATCAATTTTTAAAATGAATTCAAAAACAACCAAAAAGGTCAATTTTCAAATTTTGATTGATTTTTACAATTTTAGGAATTTGATTAGAAATTTTTAAATCTTGATAAGTAAAATTTTTCAATTCATAAAATTTTTCAAAATATTTAAAAATCAAAACTTTTACCTACATATCGAAATTATTTTATTAGGTACCTACTTTTTAAATTTTATTAATATTTTTTTGAAATGGAACGAATTTTAAATTTTTGGTCAATTATTAAAATACTTAGATACAGAAAAATCAAAATATAAATATAATAACTACTTATTTTAAATGCAAGTCAATTTTCATTAATTCAAAAATTTAATAATTTTTTGAATTGAGTCATTTTTAAAAATTTGATTAATTTTTAAAATCAGGATAAATTTCAAAAAAATCAAAAATGCTCATTTTCAAATTTTGACTGTTTTTTTATGATTTTAATAATTTTCAATCGTGTTCAATGAATTCATTTTCAAAAATCTAAAAAAGACAATTTTGCAATTTTTAAAATTATAGGAACATTTTTAAATTTTGGTAATTTTTTAAAGTTGAGTCAATTCTTAATTTTTTGATAATTTTTAAAATTCAGCTGAATTTGAGAAAAAATTTAAACAGGACAATTTTCAAAATTTTATCAATTTGTAAAATTCAGCTAAATTAAGAAAACTGAAAACAGTCAATTTTTTTAATTTAAATCGAAATTCTTTGTAAATTTGGTCAATTTTTATTATTCGATTGTTTTTCAACATTTTCACCAATCATTACAATCTCAAAAATTACCCATTTTAAAATTTTGATCAAATTTAGTATAGTTCAATTTTTTTAAATCAGCAAAATTTTCAAGAAATTTCAAGACGAAAATTTTCACTATTTCAAAGGTTTGAAATAAGAATTTTGACATATTTTAGCAATTGGATCAACTGATCAATTTTTAAAATTCAGCTCAACATCAAAAAAAAATTAAACAAAACAATTTTCCAGTTTTGATGAATTTTTATAATTTAAAAAATTTTTAAGTTTCAACCATTACTGAATTTTTGGGATCGAATCAAATTATTGTTAAAATTTATTCAATTTTTGACAATTGGTCAATTTTTAAAATTCAGCTAAATCAGAAAAAAAAAATTAAACAGGTCAATTTTCACATCTTGATCGATTTTTACAAATTTCAAAAATTCGTTAGTTTTAAATTATTATTAAATTTTGGATTTGGACCAATTTTGAAAATTAGGTCAATTTTCAAAATTATGCTATACCTATCGAAAAAAACTCGAAACAGGTCAACTTTCAAACATTGATTAATTTACAATTTTTAAATCTATATGGATAGATTTTTCGAAATTAGATCAATTTTTAAAATTTACCCAAACTAAAAAAATAAAACAAAATAATAGGACATTTTCAAATTTTGGTCAATTTTTACAAATTAAAAAAATTTGCTAAATTTTAAATCTTAATAAATTTTGAACTTTTGGATCAATTATCAAAATTTGATGAATTTTTAATCTCTAAATTAAGCTAAATGAAGAAAAAAATTCAACACGTCAACTGTAAAATTTTGATCAATTTTTAAAATATTAAAATTTCAATTATTTTAAATTTCAGTTAAACTTGAAAAAAAATCAAAATGTCAATTTATTAAATTTAAAAAAATCAGTAAATCTTCAAAATTGATAGAAAATTCGAAAAATTGTTAATTTTAATATCGTAAATATTGTTCAAATCGGATCGATCCTTAAAATTAAGTCAATTTTTGAAATTGCGCCGATTTTAAAATTAAAATAAATTTTCTAAAATTTTTAAAAGATCAATTTTTGAAATATGATGATAAGTATTTCAGTAATTTCGAAAACCTGTAACTTTTGAAAATATATTAAATTTACAAAATTTGATAATTCAACTTCCCACACCCCAAATCACATCGTTGGGTCAGATCGAATAACTCAATTTCCAAAAATCGAAAATCAGCTAAAATTCGCCCATTTCCAAACCCTTTTCCAGAAGTTCAGAATCCATGGCTCGTATAACAGCATAATTATACTGCGCCTACACACGAAATAATCGTTTAAATAAGACGTCTACGTTCCAAGATTATACCTAAAAACTCCGAACCTTTTTGTATATATTTACTATCTCGCCCAAGGTAGGTATCATTTAACAGCAGAGAACCAATTAAGTTGTAACCCTCGAAACACAAGCCAACCTGCTGGCAAACGTTTCAGTTGCATCAGGTATACATAAATTCTACGCATCCTTCGGACCATTTTCTAAGAATCCTTCACCTTTGACGTGTCCCAGTGACAAAAAAAAAGGCACCCCCGGTGATAGGTTAACATAACACTGTCCGGGTATTTCGCAATCCGCCCCGTACAAAATCATTAGCTATGTTTTCGGAGGCGAACCGCTGGCTCTGGTGAAATTAATCTTCCCTCACAGCCTGACCGAAGCGCCAAGCCACGAGCTGCCGAGTGAGCTGGCAAAAACAATGGGTTTTTTATCGTCGCGAGTACAGCGTACGAGTATATACTAATAAATTCGGCCAGATATAGGAACGATAACGGCATTTATAACAAATAAATTTATGAGGCGAATTTCCGGATGTATACGCGAAATGCAAGTATCCGGATAATCCGGATATTTTAATATCTTCGCAACAATACCGACGATAATAATCCGCGAATAACATCTAACGTAATGCGGCAATGGCAATATTACAATATACAATATACATACACATAGGACGCATATTGCGGTACATAGCAGCGCAGTACAATTGTACATATCATAGTCTCTCCGATGGTAATAGCGTTTTATATACGTATACTATTCATATAGCCATGCTAAAAGAGGGCAAAGAATTTTTTTTTTTTTTTTTCATACGACTAAAATTTCCAGACATATACGACATATGGCTTTTCTGCGACACACGACATACGCACACATTCGCCAAGAAAAACAGCCCGTTTATTGTATCCCACGTGTACCGAGGCTTTCGCTAACAATATAACTTTTTACACGCCTTTTCGATCCCGCCAACCCCGACCAATCCTCATCACATAGTTCCTTCTCTCATCCCATCACTCTTTTTCACTTCCACAGCCTGATTCTTTTTCATATACTAGGGCAATACACAACTACCTACCCAGTTTTTTTCCCTGCTCCTTTACATATCACGTATACTCTTTCGGTTTAATGCTTCAATAGTTCCTATAACAATATAAACCCCCGTTCTGCTGCCGATCCCTTCGCCGTCCTATGTATATGTTACAATTTAGCATGTATTATAGCCTTTTACGTACCACACGTTGCGGTAGTCGAACTGTCGCAGTCGAGTCAGCGTATTCTTTTGTTAGCTATTTCCTCACGCCAATCGCTTTCGAGTCTCTAGCGAATTAAACCTGTCAATATTTTTTGACTTTTTACTTCTTTTCGGCTAGAAACACTGGCGACAATGACGACTGACGGGGCTGTGTAAAAATTTAATTTTTCCAGCCTTTTGTGTTCGTGTCCAAAAATCGAACACGGTAGTAGTACATTGGCCCCGATTTATAACGCGACGTGCGAATCGGGCGAAGAAAAGCTGGGCACATTGTATAAGAGGATTTAAAAGGCAATTTTTACATTTTACGCCGAAAATAATAATACATGATTGTACAGAAATAGAAAAAAAATCAAATAGAAATGACAGACTTTTGAGAGGGTTTACGTAGGTAAAATATGAATATAAAAATACGACAATACGACGAGTTCGGTAGTCGAGTTTATTTTCAAAGTCAAATTCCATACAAAAGTGCTAAAAATATGATTGTAAGGATGTGTCTGAAACGAGCGAGGAAAATATAGGTAGGTAATAAAACTTGAAATTGAAAAAAGGGGGAAATTTCGTTTTTGTTGTTTTGTTTTATAGAATGATAAATTTTTCACTCAAAAAATCGCAAAATACAAGACTCGAAAATTATTTCACTCACGATATCATTTTTCTGAAGAAAGGGGAATTTTTAATAGGAATTTCAAGTTTTATATAATAGAAACGTGCCTATTTTTTTCTTCTTGGATTTACTATTATCACAATCTTTCACAATTTTTCCACAATCATTTTTTACTTATTTTTACAATTTTCTTCATAATTTTTCACAATATTTTTCAAGTCATTTCACGATTATTTTCACAATCCTTCAAATCTTCAATTTTTCACAATCCTCCACAACCCGAGCAGCACACTCGATCGATAATATCGAAAGTTGAAACGTATCGATAAAAAATCGTTTAAAAATCTAAAGATGTTCTCACGATATGATACAGATTTAGCTGTACGATTTTATAGGCAAAAAATCTAAAAACTATCGAATTCGATAGTATTACGATTTTAGGACGATATTCGTCAACGATACTATCGACAAAGAATATTAAATTTATCGAATCCGATTTTCCACCGATTTTGTGCAGATATTTGAAACTATATTATCGACAAATAATCTGAAATTTCTCGAATTCGATTTTTTAACGATTTTGTGAAGATATTTGAAACTATATTATCGACACGTAATCTGAAATTTCTCGAATTCGATTTTTCAACGATTTTGTGCAGATATTTGAAACTATATTATCGACACGTAATCTGAAATTTCTCGAATTCGATTTTTCAACGATTTTGTGACGATATTTAGAACTATATTATCGACAAATAATCTGAAATTTCTCGAATTCGATTTTTTAACGATTTTGTGAAGATATTTACAACTATATTATCGACAAATAATCTGAAATTTCTCGAATCCGATTTTCCACCGATTTTGTGCAGATATTTACAACTATATTATCGACAAATAATCTGAAATTTCTCGAATTCGATTTGTTAACGATTTTGTGAAGATATTTGAAACTATACTATCGAAAAAGAATATTAAATTTATCGAATTCGATTTTTTAAAGATTTTGTGAAGATATTTAAAACTGTATTATCGACAGATTATATGAAATTTCTCGAATTCGATTTTTCAACGATTTTGTGACGATATTTAAAACTATATTATCGACACATTATATGAAATTTATCGACTTCGATATTTAAACGATTTTGTAACGATAGTTGTTGAAACTATATTGATTTTTTTCTAGTCAAAAAATACCTACTTTATATTCAAAATTGGATGGGAAGAAAGGGCCAAATCGAAATTTTTATAATAACCAAAATTAAATCCAGAATATTATTCTACAACTTTTGTTTGAAATGTTTTTTCAATTGGACCTCATCTCTAGCCTCTATTATTTTGCATTTACCTACTTACGTGTAACAGTAATATGCGAAATCAAAATTGAAAAAATTTTCAAACAAGTTATCTAGTTTTTTTGGTTTACTAGGTATTTTACTTGAAACCAGATCGTTGTTCTTAAATAAAATTTTACCAAGTTCAATACTACGATTACTATGTGAATACTTAGTATTTAAAATTGAACGGGAGGGAGGCGCCCAATCGAAAATTTTGTAATGACCAAAATTATTCTTAGAACTTTAAGCTACAACTTTTGTTTGAAAATTTTTTATATTGGACCTCTCCTTCTCCTCCAATTTTGCATAATACTCCGTTGATACTTATTCAAAATTGGAGGAGCGGAGGAAAAAGGGGCCAATTTGAAAAAATTTTCAAACAAAAGTTGTAAATTAAGGTCCTAGAAATAATTTTAGTTATTATAAAAATTTCAATGGACCCCTCCCTCTTCTCCAATTTTGCATAAGATGTTTGAATATTATAATCCAATTCGTATTATGCGAACGAACTCCGATGTTCGCAACAGACGCTTGTTTTGGTAGAAACTGCTGTATTTGGAACGAAATTCGCCAGCCTTAAGCGTAACTACGACTTCAAACTCGCCAGCAGGTCTTGAAAATGTGCGCGCGCATATACCCATATATGCTAAATTATCTACAAAAAATCGATAGAATATCGAAACTAGATAATCTACAAAAAATCGTAATACAAAATCGATAGAATATCGAAATTAAATCGAAATAAAAAATCGATAGAATATCGAAACTAAATCGAAATAAAAAATCGACAGAATATCGAATTCGATAAAGTGTCGCGTTAGTTCCGCATAAATCGTGTAATTATCTTTCGATTTATAGATAGGTTATCGATGAAGTATCTAACTATAATCTTGAGATTTTTAAAAGAAAAATCGTTCGATTTTATCGAAAGTTTATCTGTTGATGGATTTTGCCAACTATAATTCATCGATAATCTGTCGATATATCGAAAGATAATTTCACGATTTATGCGGAACTAACGCGACACTTTATCGAATTCGATATTCTGTCGATTTTTTATTTCGATAATTTGTCGAGTGTGCTGCTCGGGAATCTTTTCCCACAATAATTTTGTATTCACAATCTTTCACACTTTTTTCATAAACTTTCCACAAAATTTAGAATAATTTTCACAATCCTTCACAATTTTTCTAAAAAAAAAAAAATTCACAATCATTTTACATTTTTTTACACGCTTCCACAATTTCTCCCCAATTATTCCCACAATTCATCAAAAACATTTTACTACCGTTTCCCGAGTCCTCCACACAATATTTCTCTGCAATCATCTTCACACTCCTTAACAATCATTTTTCACAATGAACAGTAGATAACTTTCACAATCCGTTAAATCTTTTTCTACCACTATTTTCACAATCTGTTCACAATCACAATTTACAACATTTTTTCATAACCTTTCACAATATAAAATCACAATTCACAATAGTTTTCATAATCCTTCACAATCAAATTTACAATTTTTTTTTTACAATCTCACAATTTCTCCACAATCATTCTCACAATCCTTCGCTATTTTTTACCATAATTTTTCAGAGTTTTTCCCATAATCACATTTCACAACACTTTTCACAATAATATTGTTCTCCGTCATTTTTAACAATCATTTTCACAGTTCTTTGTTATCTTTTTTCACAAACTTTCACGGTCTTTTCACAATAATTTTCAAAATTTCTTCATAATTCTTTTCGCAATTCACAATCGTTTTCACAATCTTTCCAACTTCTTTCATAATCATTTCCACAATCCTTCGCGATATTTTATCACAATTTTTCATAATTTTTTTCACAATCATTTTACGACAATTTTCACAATATATAATCGTTCTCCATCATTTTTAAAAATAATTTTCACAGTACTTTTGTAATACATTTTCACAAAGTTTCACAGTCTTTTCACAATAATTCTCAATCTCAAATTTTCTTCACAATTATTTCCGCAATTCACAATCATTTAAAATAATCATTTCCTAATTCTTCGCCATATTTTTCACAATTTTTCATAATTTTTCCCACAGTCATTTTCACAATCTTTTTTTACTATGATCTTCACAATCCTTTTGCAATCATTTTCTATAAACTTCACGATCGTTTCATGACAAATTTAACCATCATTTTTACAATCCTAAACCTTTTCCCACGCATTTTCACAATCTTTTCACAATCATTTTCACTTTTTTTCACAATTATTCACAAATTTTCTCACAACTCATCATATAATTTTCATATCCTTCAAAATTCCTTCACAATCACAGTCATTTTCATAATTCTTCACCATCGTACTTAGAATCATTTTCACAATTTCTCCACAATCAAACCCTTATTTGCACAATCCTTCAAATTCTTTATGAAAAATAATTTTCAGCCTTTCACCATCTTTTTTCACAATCTTTTACAATTTTTCCGCAATCATTTTCGTAATGTTTTTTTCATTTTCACAATCCTTCACCATCATTTTTACATTTTCTCCACATTTGACAATCAAGCAATAATTCTCACAATTGTTCGAATAATCTTCACACTTCTTCAGCATCTTTTCACAATCATTTTTGCAATCATTTTCACTATCATTTTGCAGTAGATTTTCACAATTCTTCACAATCCTTCATTTTAGCTTTTCTTACCATCTTATCTCTTCATAATTCACAATACTTTTTTATGATCTTTCGCAATAAGTATTTTCACATTATTTTTTTATACAATAATTTTCACAATTCTTCACAATCCTCTTACAGTCACAACTTTTCAACCACAACGAAAAATCAGACAGCCACAAAATGAAATCTAGACTAGAAATACCAAAAAAGTTTGTTTCACAACCCTACAATGAGAACTGATTACAGTTGTTGAATTTCGGAGAAAAAAATTGAACATTGGAAAATAATAATTTTTTTCTTCGATAAATCAACTAATTTTTCGATTTTGATAATTCGATTAGTTTTACGAGACCGATTATAAGAATAATGTTGAACAATCTAGCGATTATTTGAACAGTTCTCCGATTCTCTTATTTTAGAATTTTTTTTTTTTTTTAGATGGAGATCAATAGCGATGAATCTGGCCCAATGCTTGAATTCTTGTACGAATTTTATTCATTTTATCGGTGAAATTTGATTTTTATCAATTTTATTTAGTCGGTAGTAGTACACTCTTCAAAACACGCCAGTATTTATTTTTATTTTTTCAATTTTCTCATTTTTCAAACTTTTAAACTATACTTTCATGAAATCCAAAATAAAAGAAACTCTGCTAAAAGTTTGCCATCTCTCGGGCATTTCCTTTATTAAATTTTCTTTTAATTAAACATACGACGACGTCACCCTTGAGAGAGAGAGAGAAAAAAATCGTATAAAAATATAAGGAACGTCAAAACGTAACGTTAACCTTTCATTCGACGTACAATCACGAACCTACCTCTAGTTATCGTAGGTATATCTTGAAGAAGACGATTTTTCATAATTAAAAACCTTAAGTAAAAGCCCATGCTACGATCAAAGGCGCAAAAAAAAAAGACTTGTCCGAAAAATAAGAGGGAAAAAGTCCTACGAGAGGTCCGCAATAATATCAAAAATATTAAAGAAAACTATCTCACTCCAGTGATTCGAACGTCGTACAGAGAAGAGAAAAAGTATACGATGGACCGCTCACCTCGCACCTTGCATCGAGTCGTAAACTTGAAAGGATTTAATCAAGATGAAAATAAAAGCAAAAAATGAACTAAAAGGCTATAAACAATGAAAGCGATGACGACGGCCATGATTTTAAATGAACCGTTAAGCCAAAAAGAGACATATTCTTATAGCACTTTTTTAATACGCTTACTGCCAAGTATCTGACCTCTCCCCTTTTTCATTATTTCTTCGCTGGGTATAAAGAAAACGAAACCCGTATCTTTGGCAACAGGAAACCATGTCGTAGTTGATTTACAAAGCGGATCCTGATGACGGGCTTAAGGGGGTAAAGCAGAGAAGAAAAAAAAAGGTATAAATACAATTGAAAACTAATAAAAGACAAAAGCCTAAAAAAAAATATGGTCGCGAGCATGTACACGACATCATACGAGGTATTATCGCGGCTAAAACAACTGAGGTTGAAATCAATAGCTTAGCGGCTGTTATTGGATAAAGTTCGCATACTTTACAACCCCTTTGGCTTCAATCCGAAAGGTGGGAGAATGATTCATGCCGTGTCATATTGTACTTAATATTATCATACATCAAATGCAACCCCGGAGGCAACCACCCTCGT
Source organism: Balanococcus diminutus (assembly GCA_959613365.1). Taxonomy (NCBI): domain Eukaryota; kingdom Metazoa; phylum Arthropoda; class Insecta; order Hemiptera; family Pseudococcidae; genus Balanococcus; species Balanococcus diminutus. Next base: position 24,822,025 of record OY390718.1, read on the forward strand.
TATAGGCGCGCATACATACCCGGTTCATATATCGTATAATATAAAATTCATCTTGCTCGTACCAGCCCTGCTGCCTCGCCTCCAACCTGTCATAAAGGGCCGCAACGACTATAAATGAAGTACCCACAGCAACATTTGGTTATTACGTGTACAAGCGAAACTAATAAACCTCTTTTGCACAGTTTCACTTTGATAACAACCGCGTAAAAAATGCTCGCTCCAGTTCGCTATAATTGTGATTCGTTAACCAGATTCGTATATACAGGCTTTGGAAAAAAGCAAACGTACATAAAGCGTGCCGACAACACGACAACAGGCATTTTAGTATAAAGCCCATTGTCAAATTTTACACTTGTTCCAAACGTTAGAGCTCGACTCAGTACCGTAAGAAGTAAGTATTATACGTCGCGAAACTTTTTCACTTTCTACGTCCCTGCCCCCTCATCCCTCATTGTACATTTCTTTGTTTTTGGCGCGCTAAAAAGCGCCTACCAGAACAAAGTAATTTCACGTTTTATGAAATTCCATAATGAGAATAACGCGAGACGACACTAAACACGAGTTTAAATTGTTTCGTTGCGTAAGGCTTAGCAAAAATGGGGTAAAGGAGCTTTCCTCTTCGGTCACGAATTCGTCGTCGACTGCAAAATTTACGTATTTTACTCTTCCTTGGTTGGTGGTCGCGAGGTGCAAAAAGTTGCTCGTTTTTCATGCTTTTTTTTTTTGCAGGTACGCCGACTTATATAAAAATGAAATTCGTACTATAATCAACGAGTAAGCTCGTATATTATGGCTCGTTTCACGCGAAATATTTCCCTTCATAATCTTATCACGATAAGATCGTATATCTTGGGAACACCTGCGAAATATTATACAGGCTTTATTATTCTTTCTTCTATCGTACAGCACTACACATAACCAATTGTTAATCTCCATTTATCTTCGCCAACCTGAAACGACAGTTGACGTAGTGTACGTACCTAGACCTACTATTTTCATGGCGAAAAAAATGCTGCTTAATTTAGTCACGATATCTTCACCGTAATGATAAGGAACGCCAACTTGGCGATATCTTATCGTCTGCGGTCATTTTTATAATCTGATTTCATTCTTGGGAAATTTAATTACGCGTGTTTTTTCCATACGTACTCAAGCTCCTGTTTATAAACAATCGTTTTTGGATGATGGAATTTTTTCCAGATAAAATTTCGCTTTACTTTGATCGTTCGTGTTTGTTTTTGCTAGCGATGATAATGAAAATTGCGGTAATAAGGGAATTCGGTTATTAAAAAAGGGATTATTTTTTCGCATGTTTAATATTTTTGATCAGATTAGCAATTTCTTAGAACGAAAATATAGAATGATTTCGATTAGACTTCTACCTAAATATTATTTAGTCTAGGTCTTCAATTTTAAATGATATCCCAAATCACAAATAATAATGATTAGTAATTACCTATCCACAGTAATTATACTGAAATTGTTTTTCGAGAAGCAACAATTCGCAAATTTCAATTGTTTCAATAAAACGAGATAACAGTGTTTTAAAAAGTTAAAATAAGGATGTTTTAAAGAGATTTACAATTTAAAAAAAAAAAAAATTAAAAAAAAACACGAAAAATTGTTTTTAACAAAATTTGGAGAAAACATGATTTAAAAAGAGTTACACAATTGTAACAAAATTAATTCAACTAAAATTTTGCAAAGTAAATAAAATGGAAAAAAAAGATCGAAATTAAATTTTAAAAATAGCATTTTAACAAAATTTGTAAAAAGTTGAAAATTGTTTTCAATTTTTTTTTTTTAATAGTGTAAGTACCTAACTAAAAGAAATAGATTATTCCGAACAAAATTTTTCAGAAATAGCTCTCAAGAACATTTTGATTTATTAACAAAGTTTTCCCCAATTTTTTCATGAAAATTCCACAATTTTCAAATTTGCAAAAAGAAAACTCTTCTTTTAGGTAACAAAAAAAAAAACACTTTTCACTTCGAAATTTCTTCAGGATTTTTTTTTTCAAGAGAAAAAAAAATTTACTACAAAAGTTGAAATAATTTTTCAGAAAAAAAATGTTTGAGAAAAGTTTCAAGAATAATATTTTTAGAACAATTTTTAAATAATTATTTCGAACTTGTAAAATTGTAAATTCTGAAATTCTATGAAAAATAATGTGAAACTTTACTTATTCTAGTTTTTTTGGAGGAAAAAGTTTCAAATTTCTTATTTTTTTAGTTTAAAAATTCCTTTTTTCGTATGGAGGGAAAAATTACTGGCAATTAGGGAAATTTTTTGGAACATATAAAAAAATCAGTTTTTCGATTTTTTTTTCAAAGAAAAAATTTGTTTCGTTTTTGGCAAAAAAAAAAATTTAAAAAAAAATTAAAATAATTTTTTATTCATAAAAATAATCTTTTGAGAAAAAACTTCAAAATTAATTTTTTTCAGAAAAGTTTTGAAATGTTTCAAATTAAAAATTCTATGATGAATAATGTGAAACTCCCCCGTCCGATTTTTGGAGAAAATAGTCTAAATTTTTTTATGTAAAAAATCTTTCAATTTTTTCTAAGATAAAAAATATCTTAATTATTTGGGGGGGGGGAATTCTAAATTTTTAGAGACTCAGGTAATCAAAACAATTATTTTATTTTTTTCAAAGTGAGTCGTATGCGCAAAAAATTCCTCAATTTAAAAAAAAAAAACTTTCAATTTTCCAAGAAAAAAAATTGAGAAAATTTTTTATAATGATCAATTTTTTTTCTTCTAAAAATCGACAAAAAACTTAGGTAAAATAAATAATCATATTTTCAATTAAAGAAAAATCTTCAAATTTTAAAAAATATGTATTTTTAATAAAATTTTGAAGAAAGTGATGTATTTTGAAAAATTTTATTAAAAATAAATTGGAATAAATGAAATTGAAAAAAAATTCTGAACGAAATTTCAAATAATAGCTTCCAATTTTTTTCAAAAAAGTTCAAAAGTTTAAAAAAAAAATATTTTCTTTCATTGATTAAATCTTGTAGAATTGAGAACACCAATGAAAAGTTCATTTCACAGAGAAAAAAACGCGTAGCAGTCAAGATGCTCCGCGACAGCCAAATTTTTTTTTTCAAGTTAGTGTACCACTTTGAAAACGTTTTCATCCATGGTATTTCAGTTTCAATATCAGTTTTAACTTCAAATTCAGTTTAAAAATGTCAGGTTTTTGTCTTCAGTTTTAGTTCCTCTCTGCATTGAAGATATCAACTTCAGATGGGGGCTCCGCCCCCATACCCCCGTTGAAGCGCCTACCCAACCTCCTTATCACTTTCAGCTCTTGGGATGGGGGCTCCGCCCCCATGCCCCCGCGTTGGGGGCTTCGCCCCCAACCACCTTGTCACTTCCAACTCTTCAGATGGATGCCCCTCTTGGGGGGCTTTACCCTCAATAGGGACATGGCAGGAGAGGATTGAGGGCTTCGCTCTCAATCCCCTTCACACTTTCAGCTCTTCAGACGAGGGCCAACACACCAAAAAACAGGTTAAAACGTGAAAATTTCTGATTTTTGACCCTGTACGAGGGTCAAATGGTGCTCAAAAGTCGAAACCCCCAAAAGGCACATCAGTGACCTCTACTGACCCTACATCCCAAATTACGATTGTTTAGGTCTTTTAGTTTGGGCTGTAGGCTGTTCAACGCGTCAGAAAAGACAGGTTAAAACTTGAAAAATATTGATTTTTGACCCTGTATCGAGGTCAAAAGGGGTTTAAAGGTCAAAACCTACAAAAGGCACATCAGGGGCATGAACTCGATCTATGATAAAAATTTAGGCCCCCCAGCTCCATTTGGGGGGTCTGTAGCCTGATCAACGTGAAAAAATGACCTCAAAATCCACTTATTGGGCCCTAAAATGGGGTGGGGATGACTTAGGAAGCTGAAATTTGGATACAGAGGAGACAATCAAAGTCACTGTTGTTGGTAAAAATTTCAAATCATTTTGTCAAATTGGGGCCTCTTTAGAACCCCCCTCAAAAAGAGGCCACCCCCAATTTTGGGGCTCAAGGGTCAAAACCCCCAAAAGGCACCTCAGTGACCCTTACCTATCCTAAATACCAAATTTTAGCATCCAAGGTCATTTGGTTTGGGCTGCAGGCTGATCAACGTACCGGGAAGCGAGAAAAAACATGAAAAATTGTGAAAAATCTTGATTTTTGACCCTTGACAGGGGTCAAAGGGAGCCCAAAAGTTGAAACCTACAAAAGGCACATCAGGGGCACAAACTTGATCCATGATGAAAATTTTGGCCCCCAGCCCCATTTGGGGGGTCTGTAGCCTGATCAACGTGAAAAAAATGACCCCAAAATCCACTTTTTGGGCTCTAAAATGGAGTGGGGATGACTTAGGGGGCTGAAATTTGACTATGGTGTAGGTAATTAGGGTTCTCATCCCTGGGGCAAGTTTCAAAAAATTTCATGATATTGGGGCTCCCCCGCACCCCCTCAAAAAGGGGTCATATCCACAATTTTGAGTTAGGGCCCCAAAATTTTTTTTGCATCATTCCTACACCGAGGGGACCCTACCTATCAAGTTTGACCTCATTTGACCTGTTAGGCTCGGCCCCAGAGTTCCAAAAGTAGCGGTAAAATTATATATATATATATATATATATATATATATATATATATAAATATGTGACATGTGACAGATCGTCATCTTTTGGTCCCAAACGTCGACAAATGGGGTCAAAACGCTTCTACCCCCCCCCCCTCCTTCTAAATCAGGGTCGGACACAATAGCCTAAATTTAAAAAAAAAAATTCGGCTAAAAAACAATGAATAGAAGGGAAAAGGTTTTTTTGGATCTGGATCTGGGTTTTTTGAAAATTTGAGAATCTAAAGATCCAGATCAGATCCAAAATTTTGGATCTTTGGATCTTTAGATCCAGTTTTCTAATTTTAGGATCCGGATCTGCCCAACTCTGGTAGGTAGGTATTTTCAACAAAATTCGAAAAAAATGCAAATTGTGAGAAAAATTGCTTTCACAAAATTGTGATTTAAAAGAAATCGCTTCCAACAAAATAAAAAAAATGAACTTTCAAAAATTTCTTTTCAACAAAACTGTGAGAAAAATTAAAATTAGAATAAAATTTCAAAAATTTGTCGAAAAGAAAATTTCAAAAATTCTGAATTTTTATGGAACACCCTATACTTGCATATTACTCGTAAACCTGAAATTTTTCAATTTCCAATCGCCATTTATCATGTAATGTTTCTCTATACAAGTGATAATTATTAATCCCCGAAGAACGTGGCGAACCACGAAGAAAATTCTCATCATCGAGCACATTCGGTATTTTCTCAATAAACGCAAACGTACGAGCTTATCCCAAACGCGGTATATAATAATTAGAAAATTCGAATTCGATAATCGAACTTGCGGACGAACTTTCATTTGGTGCGAAATTCCCATTCGAGCATCTCGACTTGCGAGAAAAGTGCATGAAGCTGAAAACCTTTTACCAATATATGAAAACTAAACACGAAAACTATTTTATCTCTAGAACCAAACGTAGGAGATAAAGTTCGATATGCAAAAAATGATAAATCACTTTTTCAATTCGCCATTTTTACGTTTTTTTTTTCTTCTTCTTTTTTTTTACACAAGTACGAGTATAGTACCTTGTATATGCACACTTCTCGACGCAATCTCTCGTACACGATCGCATTAGCATATAACGAATGTTTATGGTGACAAGCGTCGCTATGTTATTACTGTCATTACAGCATGCGACATGTCGCGAACCATTCCTCTAATGAATGCCGAACGCATAATGCATTTATGTAGGCATAAAAACGCATCAAAACAGTTTACATTGGCTGCTATCCAAATTACTCTATCCGTTGGTCGTTCGTCTTTTACCCATAAAGCACCGAAATGGTGTTTTATCGCCGTTCGACGACCGATGACTGAAGACCACCGAAATTTCGCTACCATCGAGGGACAAGATTTATCCAAAGAAAGCGACGTAGGCGTTCAAAGACAATACCTCGCGTTGGTGCGACAATCGTAAACTTTTCATTCTTCTTTTTTTTCTCCACTATAACATGCGATTATGGATGACTAAATCGGTAGCTGCTTTCACCAAACTTGGGTTAGAGAGAATTTTTTTCCCCAATTGTATAATGATTTACGTACACGAGATTCACTTATAGGATACTAGATTATACATGGAGACGCCAATATGACCCAAATTCTTCTTCATATCTCGAAAATATATTCGATATAAAGTATTAAAAATTTCCACTTCCATAAACGACCACACTGCCACCGCTTAAATGACCAATACGATTCGTGGGCATAATTCTTTATAGGCTACGTTAATGCGCTGCTGGTCGAACGATAAATATTTCCGGAGGTTCGTATCCATATTACACTCTATAATAATCTATATACCTACTTATCGATATTATTTAAATAGCACCGGACGACGCCTGCCTGTTTTCAATACATTCGACAATAAATTCGCCATTCTGTCAATCTTTAAGGATTTAGAAGATTTAAAATATCGAATATCGCCCAAGCTTTGACCAAACCATACCGCAAGGGCCTAACCATACATATAGGCCGGAAGGCATCAAGACGGGCACTCCTAAATAGAACCAACAAAGGTTGTTTTTATCAAAGTGGTACCGTCTGACCGTCTCTCATTACTATGAGTGGTACTAAGTCAACAAGGTTGATTGGGACCATACCATCAACACATAATCATCTGCCAACCAAGAACCAACGTTCTAGGAAAAATCCTAGATGGATTTTTAACCCTAATTTCAGATCCTGCAGTTAACTCACTTACTTATTTTTATGCTCTCTTAATGTCGAGTTGAAAATTCAGTGCATACCTGGAACAAAAAAAGAGAAAATTGTTTTTTAGTTGATTGTTACATTCACCAACAGCTCAATTGTTTTAAAATTAATTTCTTGAACATCTCGTTGGACCAAGGCCATAATAAATCTGCGAAGTACAAAAATCGAAATTCTACAGGAACGAGAAAAAATATCACAATTTCAGCACCATTAATCACATTTTGAAATTTTTTTATCGACCTTGAGAAAATGAATTGGAAAGGTCGCGATTTTTTCTTCAACCTTTTTGGGTTAAAAACCTGTCAAATGCCAAGTCTCAAAAATTTAAAAATATTAGTCGATTTTGGACTTTGCAATTTTCTAAAAAAAAATGAAAATAAAAATAAAAAAGAAGGTTACATTTATTTTTTATGGCATAAAAAGCGGCTGAGCTGATGCATCAGAGTCTCCTGATGTCAAATTGAGAAAAACAAAATGCTTGACATTTTGAACTTAGTCCGACGATGTATTTTTTCTTCAAATTTTTATAAGTTTTTACAAAAATACCTATAGATATTTTTAAAACAATTTTTTAAATATAAAAAAAAAATTTTCAAAATTGATTTTTTCTATTTAGGAATTTTTTCAAAAACATTTTTTTGATTTTTTTTTTTAAATAAAATTTTACACGAAAATATTTTTTTTTTTACAACAAATAACTACGAACATTCCTATAAAACTGAATGTTTGGATTTTGAAAACACATGTTTTTGGATTTTGTTTGAAAATAAATTCAAAATTTCGTTTGAGAAAAGTAGGTACTTATTTAAAATTATTTTGATTAGAATTTTTTTAAAACAAAATAGGTAGGTAAGTTCCTTGGAATTGTGTATAAAAACGACATTTTTTCAATAAAAACCCAATTTTTCGATGAAAATTAAAAAATGACGAATAATAAAAAAAAAATTATCAAAACTTTTTTTTTATTATTTTTTATTTTTTAATAATGTTGGAAAAAAAATTCATTTTTTTACACAAGAAAATTTTTAATTAAACAATTCCTTTGAACTTTGTTGAAAAACAAAACCAATTTTTCTCAGAAAATGTGCTCTAAAATTCTTGTTTGAATTTTTCAAAAATAAGAATTAAGTATATTTTTCCATAACAATGACTTTTTTGAATTTTTTTATTTTAAAAAATTTCTCCATGAAAAACTGAAAAATTTTCGAAACAATTTTTTGCATTTCTTCAAAGTTCAAAATAATTTTTTTCTCTGAAGATAGGTATATTTTTTTTGAAATTTGTTTCGGAAGAATTTTTTCAAAAACTATTCTTTTTTTGAAAACAATTGTTTAAATATCGTTTAACAATTTTTAAGATTTTTTTGAATATTTTTTTTAAAGTAATGCTTCCACAAAAATTGTTGTTTTAAAAAAAATTCGTTGAAACATATTTTTCGAGAAATTGAGTAGGTATTTGAAATTTTGATTAACCTTTTTCAATGTACTTAGGTATATATAATTAGTCAATTACCTATTATAATTTTTCGAACTTTGTTTTTTACTGTTTGAAAACAATGTCTTAAAAAAATTGTTTGATTAAAGAAAGAAAAACGCGAAATCAAACAATTAATTATTCAATGATTTTTTCAAGATATTGTTTGAACAATTTTTTTTTAATAAAAGTTTTTTCCTTAAGATCAATTTTTTGATTTTTTTTTTTTCAAAAATGAATTCCTTGTTTTAAAAAATCTTATTTTTAGAAAAATGAATTTCCAACATTTTTGTTTGATTTTTTGAAATAAAAACAAATATTCCTAAATAATATTATTTTTCTCAAAAATAAATATTTCTATAAAAATATTTCTTTAAAAAATGGATTTTCAACATTTTTGTTTGATTTTCTCTTCAATAAAACAAATTTTTCCATAACCATAATATTTAAATTTTTTTTCAAAATCAATTTTTTGCCTGAAAAATTTTTCTGTGAAATATGTTTGAAAACAAAATCTTTTAAAAAAAAATTTTTTTTGCATCTTTGTTTGATATTAAAAAAACAAAAAACAAAACAAAGATTTTTTCAAAAAAAAATTCTGATTTTTGTTTTTGAATAAAAACTAATTTTCCCATGATTTTTTTTTTGTTGTTTTTTGACAACAATTTTTTTAAAAAGCTAGGTATTTTAATTTATAAAAAAAAATTATTTTCTTTATTTTTCCTAACAAACAAATTTTATACATAACGATGATTTCGTTGAATTTTTTGATCAAACTTTTTCATGAAAACAAAGAATTTTGTTCTTCAACATTTTTTGAAGAAAAAATTAATATTTTAGAATTTTTTTTTGAAAAAATGTTTGAAACGAAAAACTAGTTTTTTTAAATTTTGTTTGAACTTCCTCCAATAAAAAAACGTTTTCAAGATAATTTTAGAATTTTTTTGTACAATTTTCAAAATAAAAATACAATTTTTGATTAAGGAAAATGTTAGAAAATTTTGCTAGAAATTTTTTCAGTTGCGTAGCTATGAAATTTTTCCATGAAAATAATTTCTTTTGGTTTAAACTTTTTTTTTCAATAAAAATTTCTCTTATGAAAAAAATTTCTATGTACCTACCTAAGACATTTTTTTGAATTTGTGTTGAAACAAATTATTCAAGAAGTTTGAAAATTGATTTTTTTTTTAAGAAAATAGTTTTTCAGTGAAAATGAATTTTTTTAAATTTTGCATCAAAAGAAATTTTTTCAATGGTTTTGATGAGAAATTTATCCACGCAAGCAAAATATGATTTTTGAGCTTGAATGATGCAAAGGGAACTTTGAAGAAATAAAAATTCTATTCAATAATAAATCAGCACCATTAAATAAATCAGACTGCAATATTTAAATATTTCAGCATCTTAACCCACTTATACGTAATTCAGCGACGACCTCAAGAATATCAGCAGCTCTACCCAAACCTCAATTGCGGTATTTAAAAAAAACCACAATCGCAATTCGAAGCGTATTGTTATAAACGTACATGAGAAAAGACCAGAAATAACCATCATCTTCTGCCCCACACACCCAAACCGCTTGTCCGAAGCAATTACGAAGAAGGTCCATGGACATAGGCGAGATAGTAAACGATATCGAAGCCGATATGTCCATCTGGTTTAATTTATGTGAACAAAATGGTATGGAAAATATGAAATTATCGAGTTAGATTATATTAATTAGTAAACCGTATTACAAAGTGAATTACGATTTTCGCGTCCCAGGCAAAGGCATGGGCTGCCAGTCGACCGAGAGAAGCTACTTAAGACAGCGACCTGTGGCTAAAATCCAGCTACCTACGTAAAAAATTAAAGAAGTGTGTAATAACGACTTAACGTGTACATAGGTTCATTTATCATTTAATAAACTCGTCCGAACGATTATAGTACCCCGAATTTAACACGGCAATTATAAGAAATAAAATATTCCGGGTGGATTTTTTTTTCTTCTTCATATATATGAAGTTATGTGTATTTGAATAATTGGTGATTGTGCATTTCTGTAGCCGGTTTGGATACGCGGCTAGGACTAGTTATATTATATGAGACGCATCCGAAGAGGATAATTACATTGTTATTTATTCGCATTTAACAACGGGCAATTAATTTAGCGTTCAGAGACTGAAATGTATAAAAAGATGTTGGCGTATATATCGCTATGAGCTGGGCAGAGAAAAAAGTAGTGGTCGTCGCATTGCGAATACACGCATTCTGTATTATATACGATATTTATATACGAGAAGGAAGGCGACTAAGACATAAGAGACGGTAATGTACGATTAGTTGTCGTTTTGTGTTTTGTAATCTCATAATGGAAAATTTAGCTTACAGCTTACTTTTCTGCCAAGAAAAACAATAATCCGAGAAAACGCCATAATGTTGGCGTTAAAAGAAAATATGATAAAAGTCTCGGCTATTAGGAGTTATCTTGGTAAACGATGAAAGTTTTTCGTCTACTGGAAATTATTTTTTACGACGATGGCGGCAAAGGAGAGAGGAAAGACGACAAAGGCACAGAGATATACTCTCCGCAGCTAAAATATTTCATTGGATTTTCGATTGTATCCGATTAGTTAGTCGATTACCGGCGCTTTATGGCGATAAAGATGAAGCGTCGATGAACATTTTAAAAGGCAACCTTTAATAAGCATTTGTTTACATTTTAACTCGCCTTCGACGCGACGGTGGCGGTTTAACCCGAGTTGATAAAGTTATAGAGTGAAAAGCGAAGCGCAACGATGGCAGCGAAGGGGTTAAGTGTGTACAAAGTTTCCGTATTTATTGTTGCACAAGTAACCTTTTTCATTTGGCAGTGGTTATAGAAGTTTGTGTTTAGAGTACACGAAACGTTGTATACGGTAATGAGTGGCCATTTGTTATGTTTGTAATACCTTTGAGGTGGAATCGATTTAGTGTATTGCTCTTGCACGTCCATATAGCAGCAAAAGCTCCACGTAGGTACAAGTTACCTATAAGTTTTAAGCATCTGCCCGGATAAACATTCACGTGCGAAATAAGCTATTTAATTTCGGCTTCGGAAAATTTAACCAGCTCCCTGTTTGCACTGCCAAGATTGGAATTTCGCTGAATTTTTTCAAGTACAAAACTGAATAGGCGCCTACTATACGAAATTAGAGAGGAGGAAGGGGCCCAAACGAAATTTTTATAATAACCAAAAATATTTTTAGGGTCATAATCTACAACTTTTATTTGAAAATTTTTTCAATTCAACAACCCCTGCCTCTTTTGAATAATGAGTATCCATGTGTTATTATGAAAAATTAGAGAGGATGGAGGGTTCCAATTGAAAAAAATTTCAAACAAAAGTTGTAGATTAAGATCCTAAAAATAATTTTGGTTATCATAAAAATTTCGATTGGACACTCCCCTCTCCTCTAATTTCTTATATCATTGCAATGACAATCTTTTTATTGAAAAATGGGAGGGAGGTAGGGGTTGAATTAAAAAAAATTTCAAACAAAAGATGTAGATTAAGATCTAAAAAATAATTTTGGTTATCATAAGAATTTCGATTGGACCCTCTCCTCCCCTCTAATTTCGCATATTAGTACAAAGACAATCTTTTATTGAAAAATGGGAGGGAGGTAGGGGTTGAATTAAAAAAAATTTCAAACAAAAGATGTAGATTAAGATCTAAAAAATAATTTTGGTTATCATAAGAATTTCGATTGGACCCTCTCCTCCCCTCTAATTTCGCATATTAGTACAAAGACAATCTTTTATTGAAAAATGGGAGGGAGGTATGGGTTGAATTAAAAAAAATTTCAAACAAAAGATGTAGATTAAGATCCAAAAAATAATTTTGGTTATTATAAGAATTTCGATTGGACCCTCTCCTCCTCTCTAATTTCGCATATTAGTTCAAAGACAATCTTTTATTGAAAAATGGGAAGGAGGTAGGGGTCGAATTAAAAATTTTTTGAAAAAAAAGTTGTAGATTGAGACCCCCAAAATATTTTTGATCATTATAAAAATTTCAATTTGGCCCCTCCCTCCTCTCCAATTTCGTATATTATAGGCGTCTATGTAGTTTTGTACCAAAAAAACATTCAGCGAAATCTCGAACTTGACAATGCAAACTATAGGAGCCAGTGAAAATTTAAACACATCCTCGAACCGAGTATTTGCATATTCCAGTAGGTACCTAAGGTGTACCTAGTACCTACGACCAACGTGAACGAGATAATGTAAAAACCAGAATTTATACCGTGCTGAGGCGAGCATTGCAAGTCATGATTTTAACGATCGATCATCTCCTATCTATGTAACGTGCCCTGCCCGCGTATACTCGGCGGAAAAATGAGAGATCAACGCATCGGGGTCATTATCGGAGATGGTCGCCAAGAGATGTTTTGAGCGTGAAATTAGCCTCATACATAATGGCACCGCAAGATGAGGGCAATAAGTTGAACGCAGGAAATTACATTTTATTTCTAAGCCCGAAGTAATCAAATAGGCGCAATTTGCGCTGGGTTTTGTACAGAGAGGTGTCTTTAATGACTGACAGTTGCGAGCCGAGGGGTTGCGGAAATTCTTTTCGATAGGTCTTCCTAGATGTATACGGGGTGATTTGGCAAATATTTACAAGAGGTGCGGATCAGCAGACGTCAGATGGATATTTTTTTCATTAAGAGTACCTACGGAAGAATGATGAAGTGTTTAGATGGTATATGGGACTATATCCTTGTTGAAAGTATTGTTTTCCTCTTTTATTATTATGGTCACAAGAAAGTTTTTGGCTATCGATTTTCCATAATCGATATTCGATAATTTTGTTGATATTAATAATCAATTGTTTTCTCAATCGCATGATTTTTTTGCAATTTGAAAATAATCGATTTTTCAAAATCGATATCAAATCGATTACTTTTCAGTTGGTAATCGATCAATTTCTTACTCGATAATTGATACAAGTAAGTACAACAAAATCTCCACAATTTAGAAAAAAAATTAAAAAATGTATTGAGAAGAATTTTTTCAGAAAACCCCAAGAAAATTTTCTAGGAAAATTCATAGATTCTTCTAAAAAAAATTACTGAAAATAATATATTTGAAAAAATTCCTTTTAAAGAATTTTTACATAAAAATTTCTAAAAACTCTGTCAAAAAAAAATCAAAATAATTTTCTGCTAAAAATTTCTGACGATAGGTATTTCAAATTACCTACCTTAAAAAGTCATGGAAAAATTAATGAAATTATTTTTAAAAATTCCGAAAAACATTTCTTTAAATTTCTTATTTTTTCAAACAAAATTATATTTTTAATAAAAAATACGAAAATAATTTTTTATGCAAATCTCTGATTTTTCTTCAAATTATCTTTTTTTCCGTTAGAAATTTTTGAATATTTTTTTTTCAAATCTTGAACATTTATTTCTAAAAGTTTTCTTCAAATTTTTCCCAATTTCTACAAAAAAATTCAGCAGAGAAAATTCTTCATAAAATCTGAAGCTTCCTCATTAAAAATTTTCATATTGAAAAAATCTCATTTTGATGTGAAAAATTCTCCAAACTTTTTCAAAAACCACAATTTAAAAAAATCTCTTTATTTAAAAAAATAATGAGTGATAAATGAGTTTTTTTTTTTTTTTTTTTTTTTTTTTTTAAATAAAATTTTACCTATTGAAAATCAAAATAATAATTATTAAAAATATTGTTTTCCCAAAAATTCTTGGACTTTTTTTTGTTGAAAAAATTCTTTAAAATTTTTCTTTATCCTTGATTCTATTTCTTCGGATTTTTTCAGTTTAAAATTTCCTTTTTTAATGTCTTAAGGAAAATTCTCAGCATTGCTTTTCAGGAGAAAAATGTTTTTTTTTCACGTAAGTTGCTCAATTCAAAAATTTGTCAATTGTGAAATTATTTAAACATGAATACCCATTACCCAATATTTGATAAAAAATTTCAAAATCACTCTTGAAATAAATTTAAATTATTTTTATTATGAATGTGAAAGTCAAAATTTTTTTTTAAACGAAATTATGAAAAAATAAAAATAAAACAAAATCTCAGAATAATGTTTAAACAAAATTGAAAAAAAAATGAAAAAATATTGTTTGCAAAATTGAAAATTTTCTTTTTTTACTTCTGAAGAAAATTTTTAAGAAATAACTAATTTGGAAAAGAAAAATTTGATGATATAGGTAAGGTACCTACTGTTTTCAAATAAACTTTCAAAAAATCATTCTTTGCACGAAGAAATGAAAAAATGAGATTCCCGAGCAGCACACTCGATCGATAATATCGAAAGTTGAAACGTATCGATAAAAAATCGTTTAAAAATCTAAAGATGTTCTCACGATATGATACAGATTTAGCTGTACGATTTTATAGGCAAAAAATCTAAAAACTATCGAATTCGATAGTATTACGATTTTAGGACGATATTCGTCAACGATACTATCGACAAAGAATATTAAATTTATAGAATCAGATTTTCCACCGATTTTGTGCAGATATTTGAAACTATATTATCGACAAATAATCTGAAATTTCTCGAATTCGATTTTTTAACGATTTTGTGAAGATATTTGAAACTATATTATCGACACGTAATCTGAAATTTCTCGAATTCGATTTTTCAACGATTTTGTGCAGATATTTGAAACTATATTATCGACACGTAATCTGAAATTTCTCGAATTCGATTTTTCAACGATTTTGTGACGATATTTAGAACTATATTATCGACAAATAATCTGAAATTTCTCGAATTCGATTTTTTAACGATTTTGTGAAGATATTTGAAACTATATTATCGACACGTAATCTGAAATTTCTCGAATCCGATTTTTCAACGATTTTGTGACGATATTTACAACTATATTATCGACAAATAATCTGAAATTTCTCGAATTCGATTTTTTAACGATTTTGTGAAGATATTTACAACTATATTATCGACAAATAATCTGAAATTTCTCGAATTCGATTTTTTAACGATTTTGTGAAGATATTTAAAACTTTATTATCGACACGTAATCTGAAATTTCTCGAATTCGATTTTTCAACGATTTTATGACGATATTTGAAACTATATTATCGACACGTGATATGAAATTCCTCGAATTCGATTTTTCAACGATTTTGTGGCGATATTTGAAACTACATTATCGACAAATAATCTGAAATTTGTCGAACGATTTTTCAACGATTTTGTGACGATATTTGAAATTATTTCCAAATTGGTGAAAATTTTTCTAAGTCCAACACGTCTGGAAGTACTAAACTGCCTATTATAAGCGTTTTATTGCTAATTCCTCAACGATAAGGTATGGCATAGTGGTTAAGGAAGTGGATTACCATGCAGGAGGTAGAAGGTTCAAGCCCCACGGGTGGCAGATTTTTTATAATTTTTTTTGACTTTTTCTGAAATGATCCTCTTACCGTAACATGAATAATGTGTTTAGGCATAGTTTAATGTATTAATTATGCTAATTAATGAGTTTTAATTATAGAAAAAAGCTAGTAAAATACGAAAAATCGGAATAAAAAATCGATAAAAAATCGACAGAATATCGAATTCGATAAAGTTCCGCCTAAATTGTGAAATTATCTTTCGATATTATAGATATATTATCGATAAAATATCTTACTATAATCTCGAAATATTTGCTAACTATAATTCGTCGATAATCTATCTATATATCGAAAGATAATTTCACGATTTATGCGGAACTAACGCGACACTTTATCGAATTCGATATTCTGTCGATTTTGTATTTCGATAATTTGTCGAGTGTGCTGCTCGGGTTTGTATTATTTTTTAAAAATTGGACGATTATACTTTTTTCGCTCGAAATTTGTGAAAAAATAGTAAGTATGTCTTCAAAATTTCACCAGTTCCATCAAGTGATGGGATTCGTCAAAATTGCTGTAATTTCTAAACTAATTGATAAATGATAAGTACACATGTGAAAAAATATGTTTATTATCCAATTCATGATCGATACTTAATTTTTCATTTTCTGAATCCACTTTTCTATTCCAAACATAATCCCTAATTTTTAAAATTTTTTTGCAACCTCCAAAAAATCGATTCTTTTCAAAAAATGAAATTTTCAATTCTCATACATTATTTTCTATTCGATTCAGTGCCAATTTTTCAATATCAAAAAGGCGTGCCGCCTTTAAAATATTTACCAAACGCCGAGCTTATGGAAAAAATTATTTAAAAAAAAAAGAACCATAAAAGAAACTGAACTCACAGACAGCGTAGGAGATGATAAAAGACGTATAAATCTAAACCAGAATTATAACAAGGAGCCGCCTATTAATTCTTTCAATTCACTATACGCTTCATCATTTACACTCTGCTTCCATCGTAATAAATATTTACCACTCGCAAACTCTTTGGGTATGGAAATTTCTCAATATTTAAACGAAATTCCGACCTCTGTGCTCTTCTTATGTATAAGAAGATCCTCGTATAGGATACCAATTCGCGTACAAAAATCTTGGTAATTTTATACTCGACAATATGCAAACCACTCCATCACATACGCGAGTAAATCTGCAAATTTTCCCACTATTCCCACATAATAATCGGCTTAACTATCGTTTCGCAACATACGAAGAAGTGAGTCGAGGTGCGCCACATCCGCGTCATCTTGACACTTCGATGCCGATGCGGCTCACTAACGCTTCAAAAAGCTCAGCAACACAAAATATATAGGCCTAAACATATAAGAACGCAAACAAAAACACATACGAATAAAATGGTCTACTACTAACACACGTACCAGTGGACGAAAGAAGAAATACGAGGGAAAAGAGGTAAAAAAAAAAAGATGGTATACATTAAACACGAAATGAGAAAGACAAGAGAGAACGAGCGAGAGAGGCTCGAAATAATGAAGATATAGCGTCTTCACAGTCCACCTGCCTTCTTGTTCCAACTTCGTACAGCCCGAAAATCCAATCAATGCTTTAAACAAAGATGGTCTCGATGCCCGTTAATGAACCAGACGAAGATCGAGCTTAATATACTTTTTATTTCAACGTGTTTCCCTTCTCGCTCCGCTTCCTCGTTCGTGGTCAACTCATAATAATAGTAATCAGGTAGGAACGAGCCACGTGAAATTAAGCCGTCAAGGTAACTGCGCGAAAGATCCACACGAGGAGGAGTGTACAGGGCGGCGGTGAACCGTATATGTGTGCGTTTGTATGCTGTAGTCAGCAACGCGTTCCAAAGAGAGAGGGATAAGCAGCCATCTTGCATACTTTAGCAGTGGTTCCAAAGAATTTTTTAAATTATTTTTTCACCTATTCCTCCGGTCTTAGCCAGCAGTTTTCTCTCACCAGTTTCTTGTAGTGGTTCGCTTTATACTCGATTGGATTGGATCATTGAAAACACTTTCCCAGGTACCCCGATGATGATCACAATCTCCTAATAAATCAACTTTCGATGGCATCCTTAGAAATAAGCTAACACTTGTTGGCTATAAACATCGATTTTTTTCCCCTGCCAAAGGTCTAATTCCATTTCTTAACGTATGCTCGCAAACATTGAGAAAATTGCCCCGGTCGTAAAAAATCACCGGTAAAAAGCTCGTTAGATTTTGCTTCCTGTTTGAGAGCTTATTTCAGTACGGCCACTTTAGACCGATAAAAATTCATAGCAGCTTTCCGCCCTCCGGTAACCACACCAAATTCGTGTCCATAGCAGGAGAGTAGCTTTTCCTTCGACGGAACACTCACGAACGAACTCTAGTGCTAAAAATAAAGCTATCCCGGGCACGAACCGGAGGAAATAAAAAGCACCGACACGCCATGCTAATGAAAAATTCACTACGCTTAGTCGACATTTTGGAAGCACGTGAAAATTACTACTAAACCAGTTCTCAGAGTCCATTTAAAGCTCGTTTCTGTGCCGACAACCGCGCGCCAAATGATACGAATAAAAATTCTTCCACTTCGAAGGAACGCGCTGCACTTTACCATTCCATACACCTTCCTCGATTTCTTACTCTTTCTCCGGGTTTACACGTTGTAAAGCAGCCAAAAATGTAAACACGCCGAATAAATTTCCAATGGACCACCTAAAAGAGTGGTAAAAACTTGCGATCGAGCCCAGCAAGAGCCTGCATTTGGGATTTGGTTCTAGGTTCCGAATGAGATGTTGTCGTCCGCCTGCCTCAGTGCCTCGTCCGAATTGATAATCCTTTCTATAATTTAATACCGCGATATGGATAAACTCGTCAACCTGTATCTCACAAAATATTACGAAGCCGTGAGAGAACACCTCGAGCGTGTGTCAGGGTTATACATGGGATAGCACCGAGCGTGGAAATATTGTCACCTGTCGACGTTTCATTGGCTAATTAGCGGTGTAAATCAGATTACTATCTGCGCGTCGCCGAGATACCCACTATGACGACACCATATTACAATGTATCTATACCGCACAATTCCACATCCACACACGCACCCAATAAAATAATAAAACAGCCCAACCATAGCTACCTACCATTAGGAATAATATTAGAAGGTATAGACGCAGACGAGTAAACGAATGTTCCACAGTAATTTAATTTCAACCCAACTCGCTGGCTCTTGTGAAGATATATGGAGCTGTCGTCGCCGCACAGCACTGACACATTGACGAAGTCGAAAAGCGTTCTTGTTAAATCAACTCCTTATCGCAGATGGCTTCGTTCTTCCATACAGTATTAGAAATTTGATCTAGATACGCCATAATACCAGTACCACACATCGATGGCGCACCATACACTGCTACATAGTATTATGCGGATATATGTATTGGAAACTTTGTATGTACTTCATGATGAACATTGCTCTGATGAGAAGGATTAACGCGCGCCACAAGGATTACTTTCATAGATGAGTACTCGTCTCATTATACGTAAACGCGATACGATACATACAATCGTCTCCTATCCGACACCAGTATCGCCCCTACCCCCTAGAATGGATTTAGATTTCAGCTTTTCCCCTCCTCCCAACCCCCTGCCATCGTTCGTGTACTTCTACCATAGTAACCATTTCCTATACCGAAGATAAAACTTAACCTAAATGTTAAAAGTTGAACTATTTATTAGATTTTCAATCGGGTCGTTTAATTCACAACGAAATGACAACGTCGTAGCTGTAAGAAATTTCTACCAGGAAACAGGAAGAAAAACTTGGATTGGAATCAAATATTTAATTATGATGATATCTTTAAATGTGCTATGTTGTGGCATGTAAATCCTAATCCATAATAAATTGTATATAATTATCAATATATTATATTATTATAAGAGAGAAGCTGGATTTTTTTTTGAATTCATTTGTTTTAAATTATTTTGATTTGACATTTTTTTGAACTTATGACAATTTATTTTTGGTTGAATTTTTGAATTATTTTTGAATTTTTGAATTTTTCAAGTAGCAAATTTTTTATCCTCTCAATCAATTTTTTTTGCATTTTTTTTTCGTTTTAAATTATTCTAAAAAGCGAAATCATTTTTTGATTCCATTTTATCTTTTTTTTTTGCATTATTTTTGTTTTAAACAATTTTGAATTTTGTAAGTTGCAATTTTTTTTAGGACATTAGAATTTTTTTAAATTTTTTAATTTGTTTTGAATTTTAAAAGTTGCAAAATTTTTTAATGCATTTTTTAATTATTTTAAATTTTTTTTTTTTTAATTTATAAATTTGTTTTGAATAGTTTTGAAATTTTCAAGTAGCGAAATATTTTATCCTCACAATATCAAATTATCAATATATTATATTATTATAAGAGAGAAGCTGGATTTTTTTTTGAATTCATTTGTTTTAAATTATTTTGATTTGACATTTTTTTGAACTTATGACAATTTATTTTTGGTTGAATTTTTGAATTATTTTAGAATTTTTGAATTTTTCAAGTAGCGAATTTTTTATCCTGAATCAATTTTTTTTTGCATTTTTTTTGTATTAAATTATTCTAAAAAGCGAAATAATTTTTTGATTCCATTTCATCTTTTTTAAATTAATTATTTTCGGATTATCCGATGGTTGTTTAGAGCTAAAAGTTGTAAAATTTCTATGTTATTGTGAGGTCAGGGCGAGATAATATGTCACGATATGTCACGGCAAGGCAAACCTCAAAAAACGTGCCCATGAGCTGGGAAATTTTTTTCAACTATTTCCCGAATGATTATTGAATTTTTGTCAAAAAAGTTTAAAATTTCCAATGCCAAGTCACGGGTTGAAACTTGACGTGATGGCATGACGTGTGAATTTTGTTGTCTGGACTATCCGAAGATTCTTATGTAATAACCAGGGTTCGGACATTCTTTCTCGAAAAAACGGGAAATATGCGCATAAAAATTCCCTTAAAAAACACGAAATATGCGCGAAAAACCTAAAAATATTCTCGAACGATATGGGTGTCAATTTAAAGAGGAAAACGCCAGCTACATGATTTTGATTCATAATTGGACGTATTTAGAACACATATTGAGAAATTACACAAAAAAGAACGAAAAATGAATTTTATTTTTACTCAAAAGCAAAAAACGTTCTAATTCTAATTCTAATTTGGTAATTCTACTGATTCTAATTAAATCAGAGAAAATAACGAAATTGTATTTTATCAAAATAAGTAGGTAAGTTTGAAAATTAAATCGACTCGCCAAGCCGGCATATGCAAAAAAGTACCACCAGTGTTGCACATTCGGGTGAAAAAAAATAGCTGTATCAGTTTTGCTAAATTTTTAGGTGAGAAATTGCAAATTTGTCAAAATATGCTCGAAAAAACTCGAAAATCGTGAAATATTCTCGAAAAACCTAAAATATTCCCTAAAAATACCCAAAATATGCGTTTATATGCGCTGAAAGGTGAAATATGCTCAAACATGCAAAAACAAGTTGGGTCAATTTTACTTAGAATTTTCTGAAACGTAAAGATAACTTGAAAATTCTCGATCTAGTATTAAACAAAAAAACATGCTCGAGCATGAAAATCCGAACCCTGGTAATAACGTTACTTGATATGTCGAGATGAAAACTTTGAATGGGATAACTTTTTCATCGAATTTATTTGGAACTTTCATTCAATCATTTTTATTGTATTTATTCACTAATTTTTTTCAAATTTTACGAAGGTTTTCTCGAAATTTTCACTCCGGAAGCCCTACAGTTGTAAGGTTGGGTATAAAAGTAATAGACATTTAAAATAATTAAATATTGCAAACAAAAACAAATATTCAAATAAAATTATCAATTTCATAAAATCAAACATCCACAAAATTAATAATTTTATAAAAATTAATTATTCTATAGTATTGTTGACGTGGGTTGAATCACACCAAGAAAATACTGTTAAATATGCTGAAAATTGAATAATTATTGGTTCAAAATAATTATTCAGCTCAAAAATTTAAATTTACACGAAATTGATGAATTTTTTTCAGGGTTTTAAGGAATCTTAAGAGTTGTAGGGTTGAATTCAGCAAAAAAAAAAGTTTTAATCTGATGAAAGTTGATAAAAATGCTTCAAAAGTATGGTTTTTTATAATTCTGTCTACAGGATCTTAGCCCATACAGGCATATTTGACGTAAGATGTTCGACTGATAGATTTCAATTCTCATAAAATGAATGAATGATCAATTTCAATAATTTATAATTGTGCCAAAAATTGGAAAAATTTGTTCGAAAAAATAATTCAATTCATAATTTTGAATTTTCCACAAAATTAAGGAAGCTCCTATTACTCCACAAGTCCTGCAGTTAGGGTGAAATCCTACGAAAAAATTGCCTAATAATTATGATGAAAATTGGAAATTGGTACGTACGACGTACCAAGGAATTTTCCAATTTAAAATGTCGATGAACATTAAAGATTGAAAATAACTACTATGACTCAGTAAGTAGGCACGGGTAAACATTTTTTGTATTTTTTGTATTTTTTCTCCAAAAATTCAAAAGAGCAACAGAAAATTTTTTGATTTGTTTTGTGAATTTTTTAGGTTGCAAAATTTTTTATGACATTTTTTTTGAATTGAAGAAATTGGTTCAGAATAATTATTCAGCTCATAAATTTACACAAAATTGATAAATTTTTTCGAGTTTCTGAGGAATCTTGAGAGTTGTGGGGTTGAATTCAGTAAAAAAAGTTTTAATCTGATAAAAGTGGTTCAAAAGTATGGTTTTTTATAGTGATGTCTACAGGAACTTAACCTATACAAGCATATTATTTGACGTAAGATGTTCGACTGATAGATTTCAATTCTCACGAAATGAATGAATTTTTTGTCGAATTAATCAATTTAAATTTATTATGTGCAAAAAATTATTCAATTCATAATTTTGAATTTTCCAATTTAAAATGTCGATGAACGTTAAAGATTGAAAATAACTACCGTGACTGGGTGACAGGCTGGCTGCACTGATAAACAGTTTTTGTATTTTTTCTCCAAAACTTCAAGGAATATTTTTAGAGCAACAGAAGAGAAACATTTTTACTTCAAGAATTTTTTTCAAATCGAGACAAAAACTGAGATATTACATTTTGAATACCTATCACTCTTGCCAAAATAGTGTAGAAAAGGGGATTTTTTTTCGGGCTTTTAAGGAATCTTAAGAGTTGGGGGGTTGAAAAAATGTTTCAAAAGTACGGTTTTTTATAATTCTGTCTTCAGGAACTAAGCCTATACAAACATATTCGACGTTAGATGTTCGACTGATAGATTTCAATTCTCACAAAATGAATGAATTTCTTCTCGAATTGATCGACTTCAATTTATAATGTGCCAAAAATTTAAAAAATTTGTTCGAAAAAATCATTCAATTCATAATTTCGAATTTTCCACGAAATTCATGAAGTACCTATTACTTCAGAAGTTCGGCAGTTAGGGTAAAAACCTATGAAAAAATTGCCTAATAATTATGATGAAAGTTGTAAATTGGTACCTACCAATGAATTTTTCGATTTAAAATGTCAATGAATGTTAAAGATTGAAAATAACTACCGTAACTGGGTGCTGCACGGGTAAACAATTTTTGTATGTTATCTTTTATTCTCTTTATTTTTTATTATTT
The DNA here is from genome assembly GCA_959613365.1 of Balanococcus diminutus. Classification (NCBI taxonomy): domain Eukaryota; kingdom Metazoa; phylum Arthropoda; class Insecta; order Hemiptera; family Pseudococcidae; genus Balanococcus; species Balanococcus diminutus. The sequence goes on from OY390718.1 coordinate 24,845,433, forward strand.
TTTTTTTTGTTTTCTACCGTAACTGGGTGACTGCACGGGTAAACAATTTTAGTATGCTATCCTTTAAATTTTTTACCCGTCGGAACGACGGGTACTCCGCTAGTCCATAATAAATTGTATATAGCTAACTAAAGCATGACCAACGGCCAAAATCCATAGTTAACCCCTCAAAAGGGTCAAGGGGTGACATATCAAGATAAAAATTTTCTCGCGGAAGTTTTAAACTATAAGGAACAACTTCCTCTGGATAATTTAAAATTTGAAACTCAAGGCCGAATCACCCCTACAAACCCAGCTATGTTCTGATGAAAATTGCAGTCAAAAACATTGATTTCTATAGAGTAAATTTTTTAAAAAAAATTTCGGAAATTGGTCAATTTAAAAAAAAATGGAGAAAAAATGAAATTAAGTTCAGTTGGGGCAACTGGGACACGTTTTTACAACTTTTGAAAATCTTCAAATGCAAATGCTTCACTGAGGGAACCTAGTAAGGAATAACCTCAAATTTTCAAATGGGCATGTAGGGAAGTGTCTTTGGGGGTACTCCTAGGCTGTTGATTTATCAAGGTGAAACAAATGCCTGAGGTGAGAAGCACCGTACTCTCTGAGTAAATTTTGGCCCAGTTACCCAGATAAATGTGGTAACTGGGCCATGTCAAATGACTTGAATTACTAAGGACTCCTTAGGCAGAGCTAGGAACCAAATGAGGAGGTGAATATCAAAACAAAATAACTGAATTTCCAGAGGTACTGAGTTAGCATCACCATTTTATAGGATCCACTAATAAAAGGATCTAGATCCAGATCCAAATCTTTTGTCCAGATGGATCTGGAAAAGATAAAGATTAGATCTCTTCCAAAGTTGAGGGATCTGATCTAGATCAGTTGCAAAATTTTGGATCTTTGGATCTTTAGATTCAATTTTCAAATTTTAGGATCCGGCAGTGGCGGTCACTCTGATTTTCTAACCGTGGGTGCTCAAGTCTTTCTTCATTTGAATTTATACAGAAGAAGCTCAAAAACCGTGGGTGCTCAGCACCTCAAATTCGAACCATGCTTCCGACGCCAAGGCGGCCAGTCAGAAGTTTTTAGGGTTTTTTGGCTTCCTTTACGGTTTACTTTTCATTCATTTCACAGATTAAATATTGAAAAATTGAAAACACATGAAAAATAATCAATTCACTGAGAAAAATGTGATGAATAGTAGAAATTATTTTTCGGGATCTGGATATTTTTTTTAGAAAATTTAAGAATCTAAAGATCCAGATCAGATCCTTTTCAAAATTTGATCCAACTTTTAGGATCCGGATCTGCCCAACTCTGATATCAACTAACTACAAAAAAAAATACTCCACTAGCTGGAATTTTTTTCAATATTCGTATCCGATTGTCATCCCGATCGTGACAAGCTATAAATATTAAAATGAAAAACACATCCACCATGTTTTACAATACACACCCTCTTCTCGAATATGAAATATTATCGGATGCTGAACACGCGGTTCATACGAGATCATGATTGTTGATCTGGACGCGATAGTGAAACTACATTACACCACCTCTTCTAATTAAACCGCTCGCTCTTGACCATGATCCGAGTACTTGATGCGTTCGTTTAGGGAAAAAAATGCATCTCTCCATTAAAAAAAAAAGAAACAATACACCTTTCAAAATGGTGCCGTATATATAGACAAATTTAAATAAACCTTGCCTCGTGATAGATTAATATCTTCAATACCGCCATACCTCATTATATTCACCTATTCGACGTCGGCTGCAGCTCACGATGCTCGTACTCTTACCTATCGCGTCCATTTTTATACCTTAAAAATACCTAGTACTATATAATCACCATCGCGGGTGCACGTATAAAGGAAATCCCAACTTGGATATCGTTATTCCCTTGTTAACGCGCGAAAACCCCAAGAAAGGGGGTAATGTATACTTTAACCGCACACTCATGGCAAGTGTTTCGAGCAGGGAAATGGGAAAATTACCTACGTGTTTTACGACGAACGACGATGCTATCGTATTTCAAAAATTCTTTCACTTTTACGTAGCCTTACAGCCAACCAACTTTTACACTATTTCGTAATGGAGAAGGCGGCCTTTGCGGATGGGAAATTGGGAACCCGTTGCGAGGATTCCAATGCGATATTAAATCGAAAAGCGAAGTTTTGCTAGCAGGGTGCAACTTCTTGTCATCTGTTTTTCTTCCAACCTATATCGTATTTTGACGGTTATTGGCAAACTTCCGCGAGTATAATTAGCAAAAATGCCGGTCTTATCTGTGAAAAAGATAATCGATTATCTGCCATCAGCATAGACGGGGATTTTATCGGAAAATGAGTTGTACGAGAGAGAAAAACGACTGTAAGAAAAAGTGCTCATGATACAAAAAAGAGCTTTGTGTCCCATTGGGGGGAAGAGGTGAACTTTGGGTTTTGAGAAAGATGAAAGGGCAGAGACGCAGACGACTGAAAGTTTTTGTTTTTGGCTCTGAAACAATTTCATGACATTTTTTGCTCGAGTTGATCATTTTTATCAACTTAGATTTCTCATTTTTCTTTTTAAACTTGAGGTAACTACAAATTTGGTTCATATTAAAGTTGATGGTGTGTTAGTGTTTTGATAGTTAAATATATATATTTTTTAAATGAAAATTAACTATAGATACCCGAGCGGCACACTCGATCGATAATATCGGAAGATGTAACGTATCGATAAAAAATCGTTTGAAAATCTATAGATGTTCTCACGATATTATAAAGATTTATCGGTACAACTTCATAGGCAAAAAATCTAAAAACTATCGAATTCGATATTATTAAGATTTTATGACGATATTCGTCAACGATACTATCGACAAAGAATATTAAATTTATCGATTCCGATTTTCCACCGATTTTGTGCAGTTATTTGAAACTACATTATCGACAAAGAATATTAAATTTATCGAATTCGATTTTTTAACGATTTTGTAAAGATATTTAAAACTATATTATCGACAGATTATATGAAATTTCTCGGCTTCGATATTTTACCGATTTTTTGACGACATTTGAAACTATATTATCGATAAATGATATTAAATTTATCGAATCCGATTTTTTACCGATTTTGTAAAGATATTTGAAACTATATTATCGACACGTAATATGAAATTTCTCGATTTCGATTTTTTAACGATTTTGTGACGATATTTGAAACTATATTATCGACAAATAATCTGAAATTTCTCGAATTCGATTTTTTAACGATTTTGTGAAGATATTTAAAACTTTATTATCGACACGTAATCTGAAATTTCTCGAATTCGATTTTTCAACGATTTTATGACGATATTTGAAACTATATTATCGACACGTGATATGAAATTCCTCGAATTCGATTTTTCAACGATTTTGTGGCGATATTTGAAACTACATTATCGACAAATAATCTGAAATTTGTCGAACGATTTTTCAACGATTTTGTGACGATATTTGAAATTATTTCCATCCAAATTGGTGAAAATTTTTCCAAGTCCAACACGTCTGGAAGTACTAAACTGCCTATTATAAGCGTTTTATTGCTAATTCCTAAACGATAAGGTATGGCATAGTGGTTAAGGAAGAGGATTACCATGCAGGAGGTAGATGGTTCAAGCCCCACGGGTGGCAGATTTTTTATAATTTTTTTTGACTTTTTCTGAAATGATCCTCTTACCGTAACATGAATAATGTGTTTAGGCATAGTTTAATGTATTAATTATGCTAATTAATGATTTTTAATTATAGAAAAAAGCTAGTAAAAGACGAAAAATCAGAATAAAAAATCGATAAAAAATCGACAGAATATCGAATTCGATAAAGTTCCGCCTAAATCGTGAAATTATCTTTCGATATTATAGATATATTATCGATAAAATATCTTACTATAATATCGAAATATTTGCTAACTATAATTCGTCGATAATCTATCTATATATCGAAAGATAATTTCACGATTTATGCGGAACTAACGCGACACTTTATCGAATTCGATATTCTGTCGATTTTTAATTTCGATAATTTGTCGAGTGTGCTGCTCGGGTACGTATTGTTTGACATTTTAATCGATAGTAAACAAAAGAAACAAAATTTTGAGATAGAAAAAAATTGATAACCGAATATTCTTAAATAATAAAAGCCAGTAAATATTAAAAAATGGAAAGAAATTTTTGTGGCGTGTTTTTACATCATAGGTAACATTTTGACCCACTTTGGACCCAATTTCGATCAAGAGCCGATTTCACCATCTTACCATGGAAGGCCCATTGGTACTAATCAGGGCTTAATCACCCCTATAAACCTGGCTAAGATCTTTTGCTCAAATCTCTCTGCGAAAATGCTACATGAACCTTTGCTGTATTTTCAGCCAAATTTTAGAAAAAAATGATTCGTTTTAAAAAATAATTTCTAGTTATTTTTCACTTCCAAAATAACGTAATTTATTACGCAGATTCGCAACAAGACTATCACCTTTTGAAACCCAGGCTAAACTTGGATTTGCTGACAGAACTCAAAGGCACTTGACTGGAAAAAACTATCTGAGCTATGTAATTTTTCACAGACCTTTCATCTTGGTCGCTACTGTAACGTTGAATACTCGTATAACCTTACAAACTATACGAGATGTGAAGATGTGCGAAGTATGTAGAAAATTTTTTCAACAGGTCGATCTCGTAAGGTGAGCTACACGACTTATAAGAACGCCATACACGAGATATCAGCGTGTCACACTTATTCGCCGAGTATAAGAATGATGGAAGGTGTATAGGTGTAATGGAAGCGTAAGCATTTTTCTCGTATGTACCTACCATAGAACCCATCGTGATGTTGAAATTCATTGGTAAAATGACTAAGCAACTTGGCATAGAATTCATTCGGTGTGTTATCTGACACATGTATAAGTCATAGAAGAAAATACTTTACGTATTGAAATCAATAGCGCGAGATGTAGCATTACAAATTATTAGTACGACTGTGTGGTGGGTGCCCTCGGACTCGTACTCGGCTACTGCCTGCTATCTCATTTTGTACGAGCTGTGCGCTGTGCTGTGTACATAAAGTGTTTTCGAGATCGTTCGTACATAAAGTGCGTCGCCGCGTCGTCCGATTCTAATCAAATGAACCCTATGGTCGTATTCGTATGGACCACTGTATCGGGCTAAAACTCACAATATGTATCGTGAAGATACCGCACACTTGGGATGCGAAATTAACGGCTCATAGACACGTGCCCGGTTTTTAATATCGTCACCAGTAACGCGGATTAAGATCTATATAATTAATCGATTCGCATCCGCGTATTATTCCATTTATTCGAAACCCCTCCAAAAAAAAGTGGTAGCTAGACGCTTTTAAATGATGAGTCTTATTTACCAAAAGTCTTAACACTTTGGAGTGTAAATATATTCACCAAGGTATGTTAGAGTTGTGGTAACGAGATTGAAATGAAATGCCAGGGCCACAAGTATGTAAGTACATTGTCAATCTGCTCTATAGACTATAAAGGACTTCTCTAGATGCTAAAAGCTTTGCGGTGTACCGCCAACCAAATAGATTTTAATGTTGACGAATTTTGACGTACCTAGGTATGATTGTTTAAAAGCAGATGTAAATTTTATATTTTTCCTACACTTAAATCATTGGTATGTTGATACTACTGCATAAAAAATTAGAGTGGAAGACAGAGGAATATATAGACCTTAAAAATCCAAACAAATGAAAAATGACCAAAAATTGAAAAAATGAAAATTGTGGAAAAATCAAATATTAAAATCGTGAACATTGCTGATAAAAAGGCAAGAAAAATTGAAATAAGGGAAAAGCGCAAAAGAATTAGATCCCAAATGAAGAAATAATCAATGAAAAAATACAAAAATTGAAAAAAAATTAAAATAAAAACAAAATGAAAAATGACTAAAAATTGTAAAAAAAATGAGGAAACCCCAGATACATACCTAATAAAATTGTTCTAAAAATCACAGAAAATCTAGTGCATAGACGAACCTAGATTTTTTTTGGTTTGGCTAAAATTTGACCCTTGAATGCGTAATAGATGGTCAAATACATAAATAAAGAAAAAGAAAAAATGTCAAAACTTGAAAATTAAAACAAAATGAGATAATCAAAAATGGAAAAATTTGAGAAAAATCAAGTAGGTACTTCAATTGTTTCAAAAATTACAAAAAAAAAAAAAAAAAAAAAAAAAAAATGAAAATAACAGAAAGTTAAATGAAATCACAAATCAAAAAAAAAAAAAAATAATAATAAGAAACTGTAAAAATAGAAAATAAAACAAAACTAATAACAATTAAAAATGGCAGAAATTGATAAAAATTGTTCTGGAAATTTAAAAAAAAATGAAATTGAGAAAAGACTCACAGAAAATCAAATGAAATCACAAACAAAAAAACATTAGAGAGAAATAAAAAACTTAAAAAATAGAGGATTAAAACAAAATGAAGAAGAATCAAAAATTGGGAAAATTGGAAGATAGAGGAAGGCAAAAAGTTTTATTGCGGAAAAAATGACAAAAAATAGATGAAAAAACAATGACGAAAACATGGTGTCTACCTACTTTTTTCCCCTAAAATCACTACTTTTTCACTACTTTTCACTACCTTTTTTCTAGCACTTCCAAAATTGTCAGCTCCCCCCCCCCCCCCCCGAAAAATTACAGAAAATTAAGGACTCTCGCAAATATTGATATCTCCTTAAAAAGGCGACCCCCTCCCCCCAAAAAAATTTACGATCTAATATTTTACTAGGTACCTACAGAAGAATTTTCAAATAGAAGAAAAAATATTATTTTAAATCAAAAGTTCAAAATTACGAAAAAAAAAAAAAAATACTCTTTCAACTGAAAGTTCTCAACTCCACTATAATATTTGCATTAATTTTGCGTTATTTTCAAAATTTTCATTCATAACAGAGGTAGGGGTTTGAGGGGATAAGGTCAAAATAAATTGTATTATTTTTTCCTTTTTATTTAGAAGTTACTGATTCATTTGTTTTCAAAAAAACTAAAAAGCGAAGATGAACATTGAATACTGCCCGAGCGAAACGAGGGAGAAAATTTTTCCAAAACAATTTACTGCCCGAACGCAGCGAGGGCGGAAATTTTGAGAAAATTAATTTCTAATGAAGAAAAAATTGGCTATTTTGTTAATAGACGAAATTGATTTTTCGATTTTGGTTTTATTTTTTTCACTACTTTTACTCCAAATCACTACTTTTTCACTACTTTCATGACCTATTTTTCAAATCACTACTTTTTCACTACTTTCACTATTGGTAGACACCATGGAAAATAAGGGTGAAAACTGAAAATTAAAACAAATAACAATCAAAAATGAATAAAATTGTTTTGAAAATTACAAACAATTGAAAATGGGGAAAAAATCACAGAGAATCGAATAAGAAAAGCAAAAAAAACTTTTAAAACTGAAAATCAAAACAAAATGAAAAACTATCAAAAATGGAAAAATTGAAAAATGGAGGTAAAATCACACAAATTAAAATTACTGTTTTGAAAACTAAGGAGAAATCAGAAGATATTAAAATTGCTTTAAAAATAACAACAAAAAATACAGCAATATTGAAATGAAAAAAATACACATGAAAAAAAGAAAAAAAATAGTCGATGAAAACAGAATAAAAATTTTAAAATGATCAAAAATTGAAAAACAAGGTGTCTACTGGAATATCAAAATAATTAAAAAGAATAATTCATGTTTTTATTTCGTATAGGTAAACTTTTTTTTTTGAAGTACCTAAGGATGTTTTTTGGAGTAAGGAGTCTGTTTTTCAATAATATTTTTTCGAAGTATAAAAATGATCAGAATTGTAAAATATGATATTTGCAGATTTTTTTTTCAAAAATAAATATTTTTTAGTGAATAACTTTATTTTACTATAATTTTCACAACATTTTTAGAAAGCCATTTTTCTAAAAATACAAAAAATTAAGAAGCTCACTTCTAAAAAAAATTGGAACTCAAATTTATTACAGAAAAATTTTCAAATAGCAGAAAAACTCCATTTTAAATTTTGTTCAATATTAGACCAAACTTCGTGATTTTTTGATTTTTTTTTTTTTTACATCACTGAAATTTTGACAAAAATCACTATACTTGTTTATTACTTTAACTATTGTCACTACCTGTAGACGGAGTAGACATCCAGGATTTTTTTAAATTGAAAAAAATCAGATAGGTAAGTACTGAAATTATATTAATTTTAAAAAATCACCTTTTCATTGTTAGATATTTTGCTTAATTTCCGCAACGAGTGTTTTTGTTCCAAGTAATGATTCCCGTGGGAATATTGGAAACGTGTAGAAATCTATCTCAGGTGATCTCTAATATTATGTTAAAATGTTAATTTTTCAATTAAAATTTTTTTTTCGTCATTTTTAAAAAATTTTAAAAATTAATTTCTCAGAAATCCTGAAAATTGATTCGTTATAATCAGAAAAAAATCTAATAAATCAAAAAATTCTATTCATCTCTTGTATTTTAAAACATCTTCAAGAAATTGAATTTGAAAATATTTCATTTATCAAAAATTTATGTACATAATTTGCATCCTTCTTTCCTCTTTTTTTTCGAGGATACGTCAATACCAATTTCATTCAAAAAACATGATCTTAATTTTCAGTCGAACGAAAAAACATCACGAATGAATTTTAAAAACAGCGCCATGTAAAGGAACGTTATAATTATTAGTGCTTAAAAATTAAAAAACAATTACTTTTTCCAAAATTCATCTCGAGCTGTTTATACGAACGACGTGCGTGTATATAAATCAATGTATAAATTCGGCAATGCCATACTTTGACGAAAATTAATTTAATGTACTCAGAATGCGACAACATACTTCAAAAACAACACCACTGGCGTAAAGTGCAAATGTTTCATTACGTAATAGAAATGAATTAATTCGAGAAAAAAATATCCACCACGACCACGCAGGCAGAAGAACGCGTAGAAATAATGAAAAAATATTTCAAACCAAGTGACGTAACATTATCAAACGATACGATCAAACGGTATCTCACTATTAAATAAATTCCATCAACGCAATGCGATCATTTAATATGACAGGTAATCTTGGAAGAAGATACCTCGCTGTTGGGCGGTGTTATTGTTCAACTCGTACATAGAAAACCACCGATGCCGATGGCTCGTATAACAGAAGTCATCTCGAAATGATATGCAAAAAAAGCACTATCTTGTACACTGATCGATATAGATTCGATTTAAAATTCTCAACGAAATTAATTCGATTTTCGATGTCGACCTCGACTGAGGTACAGAAAAAAAAAGGGATGGCTGTTGGAATTTTTTATTCGCGAGTGGTCTCGTAAAAAGAATATGGAAGATACCCTTCTGTTTTATTTTTATTTTTTTGAAAAAAGGATCGGGTAACTTTTTTATAAGTAAGCAACCTTACTTGAATGTCTCGTTTGTTTGTCACTGTGTTCTGTGCCGCCGCCAAACACCGAAGACGACGCCGAGTTTAATTTTATAAAAATTTGTAATTGGTTTCAAAAGCACGGTCGTCGTGCACTAAAGTAAATATACCGTGCAAGTGGAATTTTTCACCCCGAGTTGGGACTTTTTTTGTCAATATTTTACGTGAGGTGCTATTGGTATAGCATAAGTTGGGCGAAGTTCCATCATTTAGCCACGCCAAACCGTGTCTAGTTGATTAACACGGGTTTCGCAGCCAGCCTCGATGCCGAGGTATTATCTCATTAATATTTTCAAATTAATATAACGATATAGGAAAAAAGAGCGATATGAAGCGATGGCAAATTGTACACTGAGCAGGGTGACGCTGCAAGAAAAATATAAAACGTCGAAAAGAGGGTAACGTTAATTAAAACCAGCGTATGTACGCTTTGTACCCGGTACATACACGGTTTACATTTGTACTATACGAGTATAAATGATGCTGTCGTCGCAAGCGATAGCAATTGCAAAAAGCACACTAAAAATCACACTATATTCGTATTGTAGTGTACCGAATTTTCGCTTTCGTATTATCAAAGCGTTGATAATAATTCCCGACGGTGCTGTGTTGATTGTGTACATTCGTAGAGGACGAATCGAAACGTACCAACTTGAGGTAGGGTTGCATATTCGCAATTATACGAATTCCCCGGATGGGAAAAGGGTGACGTGATGAAGATTTGGTGCAAAAATGCCTAAGCTTAGTCGAGCTCGCATCGTTGACTGGAAATATTTGTAATTAATTACGCGGAAGAGCGACAACTTGAATGGAATGCTTTTAACAGAAGTGTATACGTGGGTAAGGATTTGCCAAGACCAAAGATTTTTTCAGAACAAAGTGTACCATTTAGGGGTCTATTATTTACTTTAGTCTTTTTTTTAATGTGAGTACTTCGGGATGTGTTTTTGACTCGATATTGCACTTCAATTTTTTCAATTAATTTTTTAAAATATTGGAAAAAATATTTTTTTGAAATGGGTAAGTTGGTACGTAATCGAGTTAAAATAAAAAATTAATTTTGATAAAAATTACTCAAAAAGTATTTCAAGAGAAAATCTAACTCCTTGAAAAATTGAATTTTTTTTTTTTTTTTTTTTTTTTAAATTGGTCAAAAAGTAAATATCTATATAATTTAAAAAAATTCTTTTCTTAAAAAAATAAAAAAAAAACTATTCTATTGGTTAAATTTCTTTTTTTCATGAAGTAATTTGAAGAATTACTTATTTGCAAAAATTTCAAAATAATGTTGAATCAACAACGAATCTATGCTGATTTTTTTTTTATTATTAAAAGAATTGAAGTAGATAAGTACCTAATAAGTAATATTTGTTTTTTAATCATGAAATTGAGAAAATGAATGTCTGAAAAAAATGCATAGAAATATCCATAAAATAATATTTAATTATGAAATAAATTGGGGAATATACCTAGGTATGTATTTTTAGAATTTTTAAAAAGCTAAGTATTCAAAAAATCAAAAAAATTATAGAAAAATCAATTCTTTAATTGTTATGAAAAATCTGAAAATAAAGTACCTAATCTATGATTTATACAAAATTATATACAAAAATTTAAAACTCAAAAAATTCATTTAAAAAAAATTATTTATCGATAATTAATCTTTATCTAAGGTATACCTACCTACGTATAGGTATTTGAAAAAAAAATCGACCAATTTTATTTTTAACTTTCTAAAGGAATTTTTCAAATTTTTATCAAAAATAAAAAAATAAAAATTTGTAAAATTTTGTTAATTTTATTTTTTGAATTTCTAGTCTGATGACAATTCACAAATGCAAGGGGGAAAAGTGATCAACGCGATATAAAGGTAAAAAGCGATTTTATTATTGATTCGTAACCTGAGACATGCCTATTTTGAAGAAAAAAATAGCTGGAATGGCATTTTTTATGGCATTTTTTCCCATGGTCTTTCCAAGAAATACACAAATAATATTTTTCTCTGTATCCAAAGCCTCTATATTGAAAAAAATTCCAAACAAAAGTTGCGAGTTGAGATTCGAGGAATAATTTTGGTATTGCAAAAAAAAATTATTATCCGATTCCCCTTTATTTTTGCGCATACGACCTTACATGGACGCATCGAAAAAATTCGAAGATTTTTACCTGGAAAAATTTTTACTAAATAACATTAATTTTTTTATTAAAAAAAAAAAAGTTGAAAAAAAGCGAATCCAAAAAAATTAAAAAATTTCTAGTACCTACCAAAAAAAAAATGTTTGAAAATTTTACTCCAAAAAAATTGAGATTATTTTTTTTTATTCTAAACAAATACCTAGGTAATATAAATTCCAAATCCTTTTTAAAAGGTCCTAAATCAAGAAAAAAAATCAAAAATTCAGAGTTTTTTATTTCAAAAAATTGAAAAAAAAAAATTGTTCTGTTTCACTAAAAAAATTAAAATAAAACTTATCCCATTTTTTTAAAGGGAGCATTTAAAAAACTAGAGTATCCAATGAATGGGCTATTTACAGGATTTTTTTTTCTTGGCTGCACTTCAAGTCAAACTTGTATTGAGAAACTATAAACTACTGAAGTTCAAGAAGTTCAATAAAGGTGATTTCCAACATTTATTTAAAATTGGAAGAACGGGAGAGGTCGGATCAAATTTTTTTTCGGCCAAATATTTGCTGAAATATAGTGTATGATTTTTCCTTGAAAATTTTTTCAATAATTGGGGCCTTATTGGTTGGTACTTAGAAAAAGAGTCGATACTGGGAAAACGTAGAACACATTTTTTTTTTGTCTCACCAAAAAGTTGTTCATTTTTCGAAGAAAGTAATTCCCTAGTTTTCATTTTTATCAACTGAATTTCAAATGTCTCATGGTCACCTTTTTTTTTTAGAAAATATAAAAAATTGGGTAGATTTTCAAAATCTTGCCTATTTTTGGTTATAACTTATTGAAGTTATTTCTTTTAATGAGAATTTACTTTCAATTTTTTTTTCATTTTCTTTCAACTCAGTTTCAAGTAATCATAAAGCAACCAAATTTTTCAAAAAAAAAAAAAAAAAAAAAAAAATCCACTTAAAAGTTAACATACCTACGTATCATTGCTTTTTATTAAAAAGCAATAAAATTCCCTATTTTTATATTTTCCATAACTAAATTTTAGGTTGTGTCACTACAGCCCACCATTTAAGAAGGAAAAAAAAATACCAGTCTTCAAACTTTTGCATTTTTTTTTTTTCTAACCTATCAAAAATGAGTGCTCCCAGTTTTTCAAAATAAACATAAAAGAAAAAATTAATAAATTTTTCCCTCCCGAGCAGCACACTCGACAAATTATCGAAATAAAAAATCGACAGAATATCGAATTCGATAAAGTGTCGCGTTAGTTCCGCATAAATCGTGAAATTATCTTTCGATATATAGATAGATTATCGACGAATTATAGTTAATAAAAATTTCGCTATTATAGTAAGATATTTTATCGATAATCTATCTATAATATCGAAAGATAATTTCACGATTTAGGTGGAACTTTCGCGACACTTTATCAAATTCGATATTCTGTCGATTTTTTATCGATTTTTTATTCCGATTTTTTGTCTTTTACTAGCTTTTTTCTATAATTAAAAATCATTAATTAGCATAATTAATACATTAAACTTTGCCTAAACACATTATTCATGTTACGGTAAGAGGATCATTTCAGAAAAAGTCAAAAAAAAATTATAAAAAATCTGCCACCCGTGGGGCTTGAACCATCTACCTCCTGCATGGTAATCCTCTTCCTTAACCACTATGCCATACCTTATCGTTGACGAATTAGAAATAAAACGCTTATAATAGGCAGTTTAGTACTTCCAGACGTGTTGGACTTAGAAAAATTTTCATCAATTTGGAAATAATTTTAAATATCGTCACAAAATCGTTGGAGGAATTTCATATTACGTGTCGATAATATAGTTTCAAATATCGTCATAAAATCGTTTAAAAATCGAATTCGAGAAATTTCAGATTACGTGTCGATAATAAAGTTTTAAATATCTTCACAAAATCGTTAAAAAATCGAATTCGAGAAATTTCAGATTTTTGTCGATAATATAGTTTCAAATATCTTCACAAAATCGTTAAAAAATCGAATTCGAGAAATTTCAGATTATTTGTCGATAATATAGTTTCAAATATCGTCACAAAATCGTTAAAAAATCGAAATCGAGAAATTTCATATTACTTGTCGATAATATAGTTTCAAATATCTTCAAGCAATCGTTAGAAAATCGAATTCGAGAAATTGCATATTATGTGTCGATAATATAGTTTCAAATATCTTTACAAAATTGGTAAGAAATCGGATTCGATAAATTTAATATAATCTGTCGATAATATAGTTTCAAATGTCGTCAAAAAATCGGTAAAATATCGAAGTCGAGAAATTTCATATAATCTTTCGATAATATAGTTTTAAATATCTTTACAAAATCGTTAAAAAATCGAATTCGATAAATTTAATATTCTTTGTCGATAATGTAGTTTCAAATATCTGCACAAAATCGGTGGAAAATCGGAATCGATAAATTTAATATTCTTTGTCGATAGTATCGTTGACGAATATCGTCACAAAATCTTAATAATATCGAATTCGATAGTTTTTAGATTTTTTGCCTATGAAGTTGTACCGATAAATCTTTATAATATCGTGAGAACATCTATAGATTTTCAAACGATTTTTTATCGATACGTTACATCTTCCGATATTATCGATCGAGTGTGCCGCTCGGGCTCAGAACTTTCTTTTACTCTAGCAGATATTATACTTGATATTCACTATTATTTTTTATTTTTTCCCTATAGGTAACTGAATTTAAGGTGGAGCCACTAACCTACAATCTAAAAAAAATTAACAGATCTTCGAACTTTTGAATTTTAATTTTAAATGGTACCTTGGGGGCAAGTGCCCTCCAACTATTCAAAAAAAGAGCAAAATTTTCTGGACTAGCATTTAATGTTGTTTCTTTTTGTCATAAAATAATTCATCATTTTTTTTATTCCCACAACTGAATTTGAAACGGTGCTACTGGCTAAATCTCTTTCGAAAAAATGAAAAATTACAAATTTTCAAAATGGGAGACTAGTAGCACCCCTTTAGATTCACCTCCACATTAAAAAAATACACATTAACACTACTTCTTTTAAATTATTTTTTTAACACCTACGTACGTTTTCACAAAAAAAAATCTAAATCCATTAAATCTTAGCTTTTTTCTATCACTAAAATTTCGTCTATCAATGAATACTCACCTCGACTGTCAATCGAAAAACGGCACTTAAATTGGCAAAAATCACGACCAATTACCACAACCCACGATACATTAAACTTTTACATCGCACAAAAGACAAACCACACATGTACAATCCATTACCGTGGGTAATCTACAGCCATGGAAAAGTTTTCGGAAAACAAGGCAAAACGCATGACGGGTATTTTATCGACGGCAATCGAAATTTTTACGCGAGTTGGAAAACAATTCGATTCGACGTCTCTTTTCGCTTGAATATTATATGGCGCGGTTCACTATTCGACAACGCGATTAAACTCGATAATACGATGCCTAAATCAGCTCAAACTGTACTAACCACCTCGACCACAAAAGCCAAACTGAGAAAAAATCATTACCCCGGAGTATGGTGCTATAGCACATGCCATACTCGCGCCTTTGCTTCCTCGTACGTGTAATTATTAATTACAAATACAAACATTAGGTAGTCAATACAAATATCCGTTGAAGCTTATTCACGTCGGGATGATTTTCCAAGTTCCAGTGTCCACTGCCTGGTGCAGCATTAACCATATGTCAATGATTCTAATTAAACTAACTGTACCTTCGGACACACGCTGCCCGTTGCCCAATTGCCCCCATCTTCGGTGTATTAACTATAAAAGTAAACAAACTAACGCGAGCCAGGCCACGTTCTCGGTTTGGTAATTTTTTCCATTCTATTGTGATATCTCGTTGATAAGCGGTTTTGAAAAAATTACCCGATGTAAACGTCAATATCCTGACCATACGATCATACTTCCTCCTTTATTGATACCAAAGACACCGTTATGTCTGACTACGAGGAGTCGATTCCAATACAATGTCCAGCCTATCAACGCATCTTTCCAGTATCCAATTTGTAAATAAATAAGGGTGATGTTGGATTCTTTTGAAATAATACAAGCAGCTGATGCACCCTTTTGGTATTGTTAATTATCAAATGACCGCAAAGATACTACAGACCTAGTGCTCCAGTTATATAGTTGAAGTGTATTCCATCGTGATGATACTTCTAGGTCCGATCATGCGATTGCATTTTTTTCATCTCTTATTTATTTACCTCGAAAACACAGAAAATATACCGGTGTCGGTGTCGATCGCGTGCACCAACGATGGCATTTACTCGTTGGTTTTAACAAACTATAGATACATGTTCGAGAAGCACAGGTCAACAAATGTACTTTAATTATAATAATTTTTAATGTTTATTTTCATCCCCTTTCGGCTCTCTGAACTCCGACTACAGCATCTTTCCAGAGTAAAGTAGCCTTCTTGGCGTTATTTCGACCAAACAACCACTAATTTTATTATTATACTTATAAAATACACGTCGATCGCGTTCGTTTTCGAGTCGTCGTGTCTTGGCCAGCTCACGCTAACGCGAGGTTTTTCTCACATCATTTTTGCTTCTCGCTTTCGATACGTAAGAGGTAAGAGGCGTCCGCACACGTACACATATCGCCAAATATACTATTTCCAGCCCGTATCGAATTTTCCACACCAGTCTCCGCGAGACCACTAAATAGTTCAATGCCACTTTTGACCGTCTCTGCTATTTCCGTTCTCGCCAAACAATCGCGATGTTTTTTCATTTTTTTTTTTTTTTACCAATACAACGAAAAAAAAATCAAACATAGTGAGTCAATTACATTCGTACGTACATTTGCAAAAAAAAAGTGTAGAAAAAACCTCGTAGTTTGTTCTCAAGTATAATATACTACGTGAACTCGTATTTGTGGTACAGAAGCTTGACTTGTTTCTCACCCACACACATATAATCATATTTGTATTCTATAAGTCGAGATTATTTCGAAAAAATTAAATTAAATAACACTCGAAAAGGTAAAACCCATTGTGATTCCACTCGACTATTACATACATATTTTGCCATTTTGAACCAAAACAAAAAAATATATATAGTCTGTTTCGATTTATACGAGAGAACCGTTTCGTCGGCATTGTTCGCGTTTAGACGAAATTTCACCGATGAATATTCATCAACCGTACAATCCTGCGAATGTTTTTTTTCAATGGGTTTTCTATTTTTGAAAAACTTTGAATGAATTATTTTTTAGCTGAGCATCGGTTTATTTAACTGTTAAAAATGTAGACTGTTTGTTATGGAATTAAAATGACTGTTTTTTTTTTCAATTTTTCGCATTGCTGAGCTCGAGCATTTGCGTAAATAAAAACCGGGGTTTGAAAATAATTTTATACTCTGATTTGAGTTTTAAAGGCAATAAGGGCTAAATCCATCAAAAAAGTGGCAAATAATGACTAATTTGGAGAAAAAAGGATAATATTGGAGAAAAATCCTGTATTTGTAAAACTGAAACGTTCACTGATTTTTCATTGAAAAAATTGACCTCAGCAGGTATGTACGTAAAATTTCAAGAATTTTATTTAAATTCAAAAGTAACAAAATTTTTAAAATTTAAAAGTAACAAAATTTTCAAAATTTAAAAGTAACAAAATTTTCAAAATTTAAAAGTAACAAAATTTTCAAAATTTAAAAGAGTAACAAAATTTTCAAAATTTAAAAGTAACAAAATTTTCAAAATTTAAAAGTAACAAAATTTTCAAAATTTAAAAGTAACAAAATTTTCAAAATTTAAAAGTAACAAAATTTTCAAAATTTAAAAGCAGTAACAAAATTTTCAAAATTTAAAAGTTTCAAAGCTTGAAAAAATTTTATAATGCAAAAAATAGAAATACTTCTGATTCCAAGAAAATTCTGATTTTTTTTTCCTCAAAAAATTCAGGTGTTTTCAACAATAATTTCAGAAATATTTTACTCCAAAAAAACTTGAGAACTTGAACTGCTTCCAAAAATTGAGATGTTTCTTATTCCAAGGATCAATGAGATTCAGGATTTTTTTCTAAAAATTTGCGGAATTTTTTTCACCAAGAATTTAAAAAAAATTTCACTCCAGAAAATTGAAAATTTTTTACTTCAAGAAATTGATACACTATTTTACTCCAAAAAATTGATACACATTTTACTCCAAAAAATTGAGATATTTTTTATTCCAAGAAAATTAAGAAGCTTTTTCTCCTAAAAATTTAGGAAATTTTTTTTGCTTCAAAAAATTGAGTGTATTTCGTATGCCAAGAAAGGTTGTGGATTTTTACTCCAAAGAAAATTCAGAACTGTATTCTATAATTTTTCACCAAGAATTCAAAAATTTTTCTTTCTCCAAAAAATAGAGATGCATTTCTTACTCCAAGACAATTCAGATTTTTTTTCCTCCAAATTTTTAAAATTTGTTTACCTACTCCAAAAATTGAGAAATCGTTTTACTCCAAAAAATTGGGTATTTGTATTCCAAGAAAATTCTGATTGTTTACTCATTGGATATAGCAGTTCTTATTTCTTCAGAAAAATTTAGAATTTTTTTCCTTAAGAAATTGAGATTTTCTTATTCTATAAAAAAATTCAGAATTGTTTTCTCTAAAAAACTATTTTTTTTTAAATCAAGATTCTTGCTTCAATTTGCTTTACAAACATTAAGAATTTTTTTACTTCACAAAAATCGAGAATTTTTTCACTTCCAAAAATTAGGTTTTTTTTTCTCTAAAAAATTGAGAAATAGTTCCAAAAAATTGAGATATTTCTTACTCCAACACAATTCAAAAAAATTTTCTCTAAAAATTGAATGGTTTTTCACCAAGAGCTTTGGATTTTTAACGTTATTTCCCAAAAAATTGAGAATTTTTTTCTCTGAAAGATTAAAAATTTTTCTTATTCTAAGAATAATTCAGAATGCTTTTCTCTAAAAAAAAACTGATTTATTACCAAGAATTTGAAAAATTTTCTTGCTCCAAAAAAAATTTTTTTTTGTTCCACAAAAATTGAGAATTTTTCCCTCCATAAAATTAAAAAAAAAATCTTCAAAAAATTAAGAATTTTTTACTCCATAAAATTGAGATAAAGTATTTTTTTATTCCAAGGAAAATTTAGAATTCGTTTTCATAAAAAAAAAAAAAAAAAAAAAAAAACTACCAAGAAGTTTGGAATTTTTTTTATTCCCAAAAATTTAGAAATTGTGTTTTTCGCAAATAATTGCTTGAGTCTTGGTGAAAAATATCAATGTAATTTATGAACTTTGAAAAACTGGTTCATATCGTATCTAATACTCTTTGAGGAATGTTTTCCAAGAAAATAATATTATTTGACATTTTTGTTCGCATAGAGTGATTTTAGAATCAATTCTTCACTCGTCTCTGCGATATTTTCAAGTAAAATAGCATCTACAATTTTTTTTTAATATATATAATTAGAAGCTTAAATAAAAATCCTAAAAGGTCCAAGAAATCAAAAATGAAAAAAGAGTAAAAAAAAAAATGATAAGAAGTGAAACAAGTTATGTAAGGCTTTTGAGGGCTGATTTTTTTTTTTTTCAAGAAAAAATTTACTGCTTGATGAAAAGGCACTCGTAGTTTTCAAAAATCTCCAGCTTTGCTTAAAATTAACTTTGAATTAAGAAAATACCTACTTACTGAAAAAATTTAAATAATTATCAATAAAATATTGCATTAACGAATTTTCTGATCAAAATTAGATACAAAACCGAATTGTGAATTACCATTAGAATTAATTTTCATCTGTAAGTACGCTGTTGAAAATATTCATCAATTTCCATGCTTTTAATTAAAATGTCACTATGTTCAGATTTTTAATTTTTTTTTTTTTTGAAAAATAATGAAATTAACCTTACTTTACCATTTACTTCGTTTAAAAAAATGTTTCAATTTTAATTTCAACCACTTGATAAGAAAAATTACTTCCACTTGAATTTTTCAGAAACCTAATAAGAACTCTTTTTCTCATCCTATATACGATACAACATTAAAACCACATTCCCATGATTTTTTCTAATTCAAAATCTCGAAAACACGTAGAAAATAAAAACACAACGCGACGTTGCGTTTAGCATCGTACAAATTCTCGAAAACGCCACTATAAACTGTTAAATCCTTCCAGTCACATACAAAACGTATACATGACTAACAAACCGAAGCTAAAAATATTGTCATTTGGAAAACATACAAATACATGCCCGAAATGATACCCGACAAGGAAATGGAACCATTCGCCACGTATTATGACTCGCGATCGTTAACAAGCCAATTTCGTACACTGATCAAGTCACCAGGATAAACGATACCGAAAGCATTTTTATGGTTTCGACGGGAATAATAATCGTGATGACTTGATGAGACTCGTTCGAAAAGCTATAATATAAAAATTCTTGTAATAACTTCGTTCGATTCGTTTTTGATTTCAGCTCTCTCGTAATTAAAAATTAATTAGTAAACTGTCACTTCAAGTTTTGGGTTCAGGTGTGCTAATCGATTAATGATATCCAGAGACGGTTTGAGCTAATTTTTTTTTGGGGGGGGGGGGGGTGTAGATCGAAAATGCCGAATGAAAATTTTCAAAATGCCGAATGATAATTAATAGGTACAACAGTGGAAAGTAGACCCCTGCGCTTAATTTTTTGAAAAAAGTGAGTTTTCGAAAAAAGAACTTCTCACTATCCTCATAGAAAAAATTTCAAGAACTTATGGTAGCATTAGGATTTGAATCAAAACGACTCTTGCTGCCCGAGCGAAGCGAGGGCGAAAATTTTTGAAAAAATTGCACTTCTAAAAGAAAAGATGGGCTTTTTTTGCAGAAATTTTGAAAACGTACAATAATTTCTAGTTTTTTAAAAGATGAAAAAGCGATACGTTGCCCGAGCGAAGCAAGGTCGAAAATTTTGAAAAAATTGGAATTTTTAATTAAAAATAATGCACTTTAAGCATAATTTTTAATATTTTCAAAAAGATCATGTTCATTTTTTTACGTTATAAGTTATAACAATTCAAATGCGCTGATTTTTGATTCCTATTCTGATTCTGAGAGAAAGATGAAGTAGTAGAAGTACATTGCCCGAGCGAAGGGAGGGCGAAAATTTTTTTCAGATATTTACCGAATTTGTGATTCGGAATTTCTCTAAAATTTATCGAATTTTTGATTCGGAATTTCTCAAAAATTTGCCGAATTTGTGATTTAGAATTTATAAAAAATTTACATATTTGAAATTCAAAACTTTACCAAATTTTGTAAACATATCTAATTTAATTTGTCGAAAGTTTGCCGAATTTGTCGAAAATTTGCCGAATGGAAAATCACTGGGGGGGTGTTTTACCCCCCCCCCCCCCCCAAACCCCCCCTCGCACCGGCTCTGATGATATCGTATACTGATCAAAGGTTGAAATTTTTAGCTTGCTAAGTTGATTACTGAGATGTCTGGAGCAATTTCAGTGTGGTGGAAAAAAATCAACTTTTGTTGGAGGCGCCAGATCGCTTCGAAAGTGGTCGCAATCGATTCGGGGGGTCGATTTGAGTATAAATGCACCAATTTTCAGAATTTTATCTGAAAATTTACAATTAAAAAAAAATTATTTCCTGAGGAGCTATTTTCGTAATTTTTAAAAATTCGCCAAAAATCGAAAAATCAACTTCGGTAGCTAAAAATTTGGTTCTGAAGTTTGGGTGACATGCTCTTTCAATGAGCCAAATTTCAGCTGAATCGGAGCTGATGATTGGGCATGGTTCCTTTTACAATTATCTCTGTCCATGGTCCACTTATTCGTACCTCATACTCATATAAATGCTGCACAGAGAGTGCACACGTTAAAAGAATTTGTAAAGTAAAACCTACGAGTACGATACTCTTACGATGGTATATTTCGCAACAAGTAGTTCGCCAACCATTTCACGATGGCTAATGTATTCGAAAGGTCTTAAGAATGATGATTCCGCTTTATGATATCATAAAAGTAAACGCATTTAGGGTAGCCAGCGACGTACGTTTTTCTAACTAGATTAGGCTCACGAGTACAAAGAAAATCTATTTTGCAATTTTTTCCTCTTCTCTCTTTTCACAGCACAGCGCAGCGAATATACAGCCGAGAATAATATCAACGTATTTTTACGCGTTGTTAGCTCGCATGCTTCGCTAGATTTATTAAAGAAAATACGTTCAATTTGGCTTGATATTTGCGACAACGCTTTATGACTTATTCTACGTTAAATTTTCCCTTAAGGGATGTACCGCGCTTTAACGTTTTTACCATCTAATTCGATCGTGTTCCAATTAAAATAATAAAATTTTCAAAGCTTCTCGCTTTACGAAAAAATCCCCATCGACGAAGACGAAGACTTTATTGACATTTGATTTCTCAGATACGGTTTTTTATTTTTTATCATTAAATAATAGTCGAACTCGAAGCTATATCCTACGCTAATGTCGAACTGCGAAATAGATTTATTTTGAATGTCACAATACGACGTCGACGTCGACTCGTACAATAACATATTTCACAAAGGTACCGATTTGACATTTATTTCCAACCATCTTACACACTTTTTATCAACATATTACGATTACGACAATAGCATTACAATCATTGAATCATTTAGCATGGCGGGAAAAAAAAGAGCGTGTTCGATTTTATTACTCGTATAATACGATGAAAATGTAGAAGAGAGGTGAGTTGCGGATTTCCTCGATTTTATTTCATTTTAAAATATTATTCTCCGAGCTAATTTTTATATTTTTAAACACCGTATAAAAAGTTTTCAAAAAGTTGCTTCGATAAAACCAACTTTTTTCATAGATCTTTGAAAATTACCCAGTTTTAAGGAAATACCCTCCATTAAGCTTTTTTCCCATCGTCGTTAAGCTGCCAAGTACCCTGGAGAGGAAAAACGCGCCAAAGTCCGCACAAAAGCTATATTGAAATTTGCACCATCGATATGGCAGATTGTTACCAGAAAATGGTCAATTTCGCAAAATAAACATAACAAATGTTTCTTTTAGATTAAAAAATACACTGCAAAATTCCCAAGTATCGCCAATTTCGCAAGCACAATGCAATGCAATGTAAACAAACCGAACACCGAACGTTTCCACGAGATACGACGCGAACCGGCAAAAATGGAGGAAATTTCATGTCACGAATTTGTAACGAAATTTTTGATGTAAATTACCTGTATTTTTTTAATAAGTCCTCGCAACGCATGACTCGACCATGGTGAATATGAAGAAAATTTTCTCGGGGCAAATACGTCTTATCCTTGCAGCAAACATGGCATTTAAATAAAAAACAACAATAATACAATACAACACTCCAACTTCACAGTAATCACAATTTTCAAACAAGCAATAATATTTCGTCAAAGCGGTTTCAAAAAATATATAGAACAAAGCAATATTACAATTTACAGATATAAATGAAACATTCAATTCGAAAAAGATATGTACGTTAAATTATTATTTACAAAAATATCGCGAAAAAATCCGACATAACAACGGCAACGCGAATACAAACCCTACTCTAACACGTGCGGCAAAACACTGAACAGTGAACTGAAAGTAAAAGATGAATAGACATAACGCTTCATGTACGTAGAGTAGACGTAAAACCATTATTTTGTGTTCTCCGGTAGGTTGCTACGATAGCTAGCGAACCTGCTGAGTAACGGTAAAACGAGAAAAAAATATCTTAGATTTAATTTTTAAAAGCTATTGTTGAAAATTTTTGCAACAGAGGGTAAGTAGGTAAGTACTTTTTATTTTATTTTTTGCCCTACTTTGTACGTAGGTTTTGGTAGTAGGCGGTCTCTCTGATTTTGTAATCTTTTATGTTGAGAATAATATGAGGTTTGTAATAAAGTTATAACTTATAAATGCCAAAAGAAGAAGAAATTAATTTGTGTGAGGGTAGAGGGTAGAAGTTCACTTTGTTGTATCTAACCTACTTACGTAATTTCTCAACATTAAAAAAATAATAATTAAGGTGGGCTTGTTTGAGACGTTGAAAAATTGATTTTTTCATCTTCAATGAACAATGAACAAAGTTATTCTTGTAGGATTTCCCTTCTTTGTTTGTCATTCCTTGATTCAATTAATTTTTAAAAAAAAATTTTAAAAAACATTTTATAAATTTATACTTCAAAGTTTAAAGAAAATATGATAAAAGTATTGCGGTCTCATGGAAAAATACAAAAAGAATACCTGTTTATAATGTATTAAAACTTAAAAGTTTTTTAACACTTGCTTGTTTTTTTTTACAAGATTTTTGATTTTTTTTTTTACAAAAATCTCTCAAATATCTCCAATTTGCTAATTTCTTTCCAACAGAATTTTCCAGAATTTTAAATTTTTTCAGTAGATTTTGAAAATACGTAGGTAAATCCTATTTTTTTCTGAACAAATACCTACAATTTTAGGAGAACTAGGTACTTGATAAACATAATCCCCCACCCAAAAAAACTGTTCTTTTGAGAAAAAATCTAGGAAGCATGCCCGCGGGCATGCTTTACTTACCTCGGGATATAATTAAGTCATGCACATGTCAATATTTTAACAAAAATCGAAAAATTATAATTTTTCTGTTCATTTTCAGAAAATAAATAAATAATGAATTAGATAGGTAGGTATTTTTTTGACTTTGGAAAATTTGTACACAATATAACTTGAAAAAAAAATTGAAAATTATCAATTTTGGTGAAAATAATAGCTATAAAAATGATAAATAAAATATCGAGTTGAGATATGCCCACTTGCCCAAACATGAATCTTGGACCTTTTTTTTTTTTTTTTTTTTTTTTTTTAATTTTTTTTTCTTCTTTAATAAAAATTTAAAAAAATGATTTTGATTGACACACCGATACCAACGGTTTATACGGTGTGATCTTAGACCCTTAGGTCATGGTCATCTAGAAAGAGGTTGTGGGTTTCCAAAATGGCGTCATTCGGGTATTTTAAAAGAAAATCAGAAATGAACGAATTTGGTCTAAATTATTAAAGTTGATGGTGTGCTGTTTAGGTGCATTTGATTATTTATGTAGGTACTTATAATTTGAAATTTAAAATATTTCGATCAAAAATTTGACCGTCGTTTTTTTCATTTTTAAAGATGACCCACCACGATTTGAAATTTTAAAAAAAATATGAGGTACAAAATGTAGAGGTTACATAATAGTTTTTTTTTCAAAATTGCATCTCGGACTCTGAGAGCGATTACGAAAATGGCTCTTAGAATCCTTTTAAAATGTCCATTTTACCTTGAAATTTTGTGCCTTTGTGCCAGGAAGGGCCATCAAGTACATTTTTCTTTTTCATGTTGAATCACGAATGAAGGATTTTTTTGCAGGAAAACAGAAAAAAAAACTGAAATTATCAAAAAAAAATATTATTTGAGCAATCATTTGAAAATATCTCTCTCCTTTTAATAATTGAAAAAAAGAGATTTTCTACGTCTTCATAAATACCTAAACACTGATCAACTTTCATCACAAAAACTGAATATTTTCCATCTTTTATTTATTTATTCATTCATTTACTTTTTTAAATAATTGGAAAAGTATTACCTGAAGTAGATATATATTTCACAAAAGTTAAAAAGCGTTTTCAAATTTAAAAAAAATATATATATTTTTTCTTAATTTCAAAAAAAAAAAAAAAAAATGAATGCGGTAGGTACCTATACAAAAAATGAATTTTTTCATTTCAAAGTTTTTAAAAAAAAATTATTTAAAAAAATAGAGATATTAGGTATTTTGTATGGTAACATACTTTTAAAAAAATTATTTTATTATTTCCAGAAGGTTAGGTAAATATTTCTCAAAAATTGAAAATTGGAAAACTTTCTCATGCTCCAAAAAAGTAAAAACTTGAAATTTAGTGAAATAATATCCTCTAAAAATCCAAAATATTTCCTAATATTCCTAAAAATCCCTAAAATATGCATTTATAAGCTATTATGGCTCAAATAAGTATGAAAAAATATTCTGTAGGTAACAAATTGGGCTCGTTCTACTGGAAATTTTTATGATACCTACAGATGATTTCAGAATTCTCTAAATCTAGAATTTATAAGAAAATATTTCAACTTGAACAAAAATGTAAAATTTTTCATCTCAAAAGTCAAAAGGATGATGTTTTTCCTAAAAAATTGAGAAATTCTTTCATTTATTTAAAAAAAATAAAACTTTTCTTTAGTTCACAAAAATCGATTTTTTTTTTTTATTCAAAAAATTGAGAAATCTTTTACTCCACAACAATTTATTGAGAATTTTTTTCATCAGTAAGTAGGTACATCAGTTATTTCAAGAAAATCAACTTTTTTCTGTTTTATTTTTTTTTAATTTTAAATTGAGATTTATTTTTATTTTTAAAAAATGTGAAATTTTTCATCACAAAAAAAAATGAGAAACTCTTCCTATAAAATATCAAGGGATTTAATTATAAATAAATAAATAAATAGAATATGGTTCATAAAAAATGCGATTTTTTTATAAGTTAGAAAATCAGAAATTAGGTAACAAAATTTTCAAACTTTCTTTCTTTTTTTTTTTGTTCTAATCTAACTCTTCAGTTCAGTTATTCTATTATACAATATACCTACCTATCTCAAGAGAATTAATTAATTTTAAAATTAAATTTTCCCCTTAAGTAAATTTGAAGTTCAAGTACGGCCCCCTCCCCCCCCCCTCCCCCATTTTAAAAATCGATCAGATTTCGAACTTTTGCAATTTTTTTCGGTTATTATAGTCCTTCATACTTTCATAGTGTTGCTCATTTTCATGAGAATTAAATTAATTTCAATTTTTCTTTTTTAAACTGAATTTTATAAGGAAATAGAAATAATTATTTTAGTTTCCAAAAAAGGTGGCTCACATCATTTAGGCCCCACTTGCATATAAACAAAACTATCAAACTAGACTAAAACTCTAGACCAAGGAACGTTATGAGTAGGGATGACATTCTCATGCATTTATCTACATAATTATTATTTTTTCTCAACGCCCTCTGAATGGAATTATGTCAAATTTCTTTACGATTCATAAGATTCTGAGTATCTGAGTCGATCAAGCCCAACTTGTTGGAGCATTTTTTTTTTGCATATTTTGGGTGTTAGCGCATATTTTTGCATATTTTGGCCTGTTTTAGGGCATTTTTTCGCATATTTCACCTGAATTCGCCAATTTTTATTGTTTTTAGGGCACATTTAGCCAAAATCTAAAAATGTTCACTTTCAGTTTCAGACTTCAGTTTTTCACTTTGTTCGGTAAAAAAAAATCGCTCTCGTCTAAGAATATTAAGGGCCGAATTCAAATTTTAACGATTTTCTTCTGTTTTTATGTGTCACTTGGCCCTAACTTATCCAAGTGTTACTTGGTACTCAAAGTGAGAACTATGAATTCGGTCCTTAAGCTAGTATCTACACTTGGCAAAGTATTACTTAATACTCAAGTAACGTCTATGAATTCGACCCTAAATAAAAAGATTTTATTTTGACTGATTTCCAATCGTTTCCGTGATTTATTAATCATATAGTAACAGTTTTAGGTATAAGGATTATTGTTACAGTGTTTTACCTTTTAAAGGATAAAAAATCCTTTAAAACGATACCCATATCGATAGGACATATTTTTGCATATTTCCCTTTTTTAAAAGCATATTTTAAGCGCATATTTCAACACTTTTTGGTGCATGCCAAGCCATGAAGTTAAATTTGGCAACCTTGCGGTAGACGGCCGACTTGAGCAACTTGAATATGCATTTTCCGGGCAAACGAAGTGTTTTTCGCAAAAATTGATGAGAACCTAAATTGTAGAGCGAAAAATTAACTTTCATCCTAAAATCGTTGAAATTTCGATTCGACGAAAATATCTCGATTCATTAGCAAAAACTGTTTTTTCAGATATGCCAATTTTCATTTTTTCCTATTTCGCGGGCAAGCAAAACGTTTTTCATGAAAATTGATAAGAACTAAAATTGTAGAGCATAAAAAATCCTTCAGTTTTAGTGCTTTTAAAATTTTTGATTCGACTAATTTCCTGAGTTATCGTAAAAAAAACTCTTTATTTTCTCATTTTCGAGGTCAACGACCCGTTTTTTGTGAAAATTGATGAAACCCAAAATTGTAGATTGAAAAATTTACTTTCGTTTGCTGCAGTCGGAATTTCGATTCGACGAATATTTCTTGAGTTATCGTCGAAAAACTGATTTTGAAAATTGGCCGTCTATCAAGTTTCCCATTTTCCCGGTCAACGAAGCAATTTTCGTGAAAATTGATAAGAACCAAAATTGCAGAGCAAAAAATGTCCTTTCATCCTAAAATCATTGAAATTTCGATTTGACGAAAATACCTCGATTTCTCAGCGTAAATTGTTTTCTTTGATATGCAAATTTTCACATATTCTCATTTTCAGTGCGAACGAAGCGTTTTTCGTGAAAATTGATCTGAACCAAAGTTGTAGAGCGGAAAATTTCTTTTCGTTAATGGGCTGTCAGAATTTCGATTCGATGAATATTTCTCGAGTTATCGTCAAAAAACGGATTTGAAAGTCGGCCGTCTACTACACGAAAATGCGACGTTGCCTTTCTACGTTCATGGCTTGTATTGTCTAGGTGGTTTTGTGCATGCGCATGCATGCATATCGCATCTCTAGTTATGAGTTGAAGAATATTTTGTTCCGCATGTAGCAACACTGAAAATTCACTGATAATAATTTATTTTTATCAAAAATTTTTTTTAAAATTCATTGCGGTAAATAAATAAAGTAGACTATAAAGAAGTAATGAATTATATTAATTGTGTCGTGTTTCCATCACCTTTTTCTACGAAATATGTAACAAGCGAAAGTGAACGTTAATTACCGAGCTTTTTACCGCAAAATTCTCCAATTTGAATCGAAAAGCACTCACAACCTTTGTAGTCGTCCTTCGTGAAACACATTTTCCAGTTACCTATGGGGTTATTTTCGTTTTTTGGTACGTACATATACCTATCAACGTTTCAT
This sequence comes from Balanococcus diminutus, assembly GCA_959613365.1. NCBI lineage: Eukaryota > Metazoa > Arthropoda > Insecta > Hemiptera > Pseudococcidae > Balanococcus > Balanococcus diminutus. Next base: position 24,874,127 of record OY390718.1, read on the forward strand.
TTTATTTGATTATTTATTGTTATTTGGCCAAGAAAAATTATCTTCATTATTAATCATGTATTTACATACATTTGATTCTCGATTTTATTTCAGAATACTTGCGTGTTCCGAGTCTCCACGTCCGTCACCAATCCAATTTCCGCCCGAAACCGAGCAAATTTCATATTCGCTCGATACACAACCAACATAAAATATACGCGATTAAACGTCGAAAAAATAACATAGCCGGTAATAAAATATACGATAACATAACTTCACCCATTTGACGACTCTATTTCACCCAAAATATCGCCAAATAATTGAACTTTTTGATACTTTGTTGCTATAGATGTCTAAAATCAGAATAAATTACAACGGTCAACTTGACCTTCCATTTCCAGCGTTAATGATTACCTCTACTTGCCAGCTATTTCGATTTGATTTGCACGCCTATATGTGAAATGTAGGTACATTACAACAGAACGAATGATAATATATTTAAATAGTGGTTTTTTTCCTAATTGAGATATTAACGCTGATGCTCACGCAGTCGAAGTTGAATGTTTCCAGCGTTTATGCAAATTAACGAATTTTTCAAAATTAAATTTTTCCTACGTACGACGCAGTTTACGCGTTGAAAAGGTTTCCTCGCAAAATATTAATTTATCGCGGTTAAATCTCGTTTTGAAATATATTTGTCAAGTAGTATAAATTTTATCGTATTAAAACTTTGAAATGATTAAGTACCATATTAGTTGGAGCGAGATTACTTTATTCCACATTAACGGCGGAACGATTAGCGGTCATGGATTTATCAATAGTTGTCTGGTAGCGTAATTACAACTTGGATTATGGTTGCAGGTTTCATTCTGGTTTACAATATAACACTCTGGATGGTAGATTGGATAGATATTGAAGAGGCAAGAACGAAAGCTGCAGCCAGTACCTATGGAGATTAGTATCTGCGAAAAGGGAACTAACGTTAGCAACGTTGAAGGTGAGAAATATGTTGATAATTATTCATAAATATTTTCTCTGAAGTGTATCTGTATCATAAATATTTAAACTGACACTACGTAGCTGTAGCTAGAATCCTATATGAGATGTGTTTTTTCTGTCGAATTTAGAATAATCAATTGAAGAGGAGCTGTACATCGATGTAGCTGGAAGGTAACGTACTTCTAAATTCCATTACATAATCTCAAGAGCTTATTGCTTCGAAACTAATGCGACATTTTTATTCCTCGTTGAATTTACAGTTACGAGATTCTATTCGAAAATTACCTCTAGCATTGTAGCAGATTTTCACGAGCCAAGTCCAAGCGACGGATCGTAATTACACCACCAGTTTTCGTGCTTCCAGTCTAATCTACCTGCTACTGTTATTCGATAACACTCGCGTCTCACGTATATCTACGTACGTAACCAAGGTTGGAATTCCTTTGTCATTTACAACGATAATAGAGTTGTTAGATGTGTTAATCTGCAACAAAGAATATGGAATTTGCTTTAGGTAAATATTCAAGGATGAATTTCTCGACGACCGAAAATTTTGTCAGCTCGTTAAAGTTATAAGTTGGGTATTTACGAGGCAAGTAAGAAGACTTGAATCATTTTACCTTATATACGATTTAGCCAAGTAGAAAAGTCACGATTATTAGAAGTAACTAAAAAGTGTAGAAAAAAGTAAGTTTAAACGCGTTCGTTGGCATTTGAATCGCCCAGCGAAGCTGGTAATTAACAAGTCTGTGAAATGTTTAATTTCCATGGGACATAACCCTCTAGGTCTTCGGTTAACTTCATTAATTAAACGCAACATCGTCTCAGTTTACAATGTTTATCTAAACTCTTGCCGAAGCTTAAGAGCTGACGACGAAAGGAGGAAAAAAAAAACCTCGACGAAACTCTAAATTGGGAATTCTTTAAAAATAGTAACTCGACACTGGATTCAGAATTGTTTACTCAATACATTATCGTTGTGCTAACATGAAGTCTTTCAAAATGGCTCGGTAAACAAACAGCGGAGCCCGCGACCTTTCTAAAATTACAACTTTTTAAGTTATCCGGTCAAAACTTAAACAAGCGACTTTTAATACAGATGCGACCTCGCGCCTTATTACGTGTCCTGCGTCCATACTGAAGCAGATTTCGCTCGAGCTAGCTGCCTGCGAATCTGCAGCTCCAGGATTCAGCGCCAGACCAAAATAAAGTAATTGATAAATATGTGCGGGCTGTAAATAGGGGTAGGTATATTTTGAACATGTGTAAAATGTAACAATAACACCGCGATACAGGGATAAATGCGGCCTTTATGGTGTATCTATTGTATGTAATGGTAAATAATATTGAACCAATCAAACCCACATGGATTCGTTTTAATGGCATCATTAACAATAACACCGTCTATTGTGGTGAAACGGTCTTTGGTCTGCGATAGCAAATGCAGCAATTTCCGATGAACTGGTAGCCCACCGTTTGTGATTTAATATTGTCTGTATATTCGGTTATTCGCGTTTTCCTAATAAATTTTCAACCATAATCCAGACATTCGATTTGGACAATTTAATGTTGGAACAGTCGCGCCGTGATTAATGACGGTGGCTATTAGAAAAACTAAAAAAGAAAGTAATTTATGTATAGAAATAATTTGCTGTGCCGTCGTAGGGGCGCATATATACCATATACATGCCATAAACATACGATCTGCATTGTGTTTGTTTTTCTTTTAAATTTAGATAATGGAATTACGCCGATTTTAAGGCATATTCCTATAGAAAGGCGTTTCTCGAATTTTCTTCTCTTTGCATCTTCGCACACAGAATCGCCAAGAGAAAATCCGAGCAAAGGAGAGAAAATTTCTTCGGGCCCCCTTTTTCAAGAGTGGATCGAAGCAGTACTGTTTTTTTGGCATTATAAAATTTACACCAAGTCAAATATTGTATAGATACTTGATATTCAAAATTGAAGGGTAGGGAGGGGTCCAATCGAAATTTTTGTGATGACCCAAATTATTCATAGGACTTCAAGCTACAACTTTTATTTGAAAATTTTTTCAATTGGACCCCTCCCTCCCCACCAATTTTGCATAAAACTCCGAAGATACTAATTAAAAATTTGAGGAATGAGAGAGGAAGGGGTTAAATGAAAAAAATTTCAAATAAAAGTTGTAGATTAAGATCCTAAAAATAATTTTGGTTATTATAAAAATTTCGATTGGATCCCTCCCTCTCCCCCAATTTCACAAAACATCAGGTAGATACTTTTTCAAAATTAGGGGAGGGTCCAATTGAAAAAATTTTCAAACAAAAGTTGTAGATTCAGGTTCTAGAAATAAATTTTGTTATTATGAAATTTTCAATTAGACCCTTCCCTCCCCTCCGATTTCGCATACTATGTCTTAGATACATATAAATATTATTAAAAACTGGTAGGGAGGGGTTCAATTGAAAAAAAATTCAAACAAAAGTTGTAGCTTGAAGTCTTAGAAATAATTTTGGCTATGACGAAAATTTCGATTGGACCCCAACCTCCCCTCCAATTTTGAATATCAATTATCTACGTAGTATTTGGACTTGGTAAATTTTACGATGGTGCCAAAACAACATTACTGCAACGATCCACATGTCTTTTATTCAGCCTATTTTTTTAAATTTTTTTATAAAAGGCCATATGAAATGGCACTGTTCAAAAAATACGGTCCCGGGGTAAATGTACCCTCTTACTCCTCCCTCCCTCCCGCCCTCTCGGCGAGCCTGCATGTTCATCGACTTCGCATAGTAAAATTAATCATTTGATGCAAGCGTTATCGTTGCGACCATCAAAGAGCCAATTTTATACGCTGTACTGTCTTCTTGTTAACATTTTTTTCACACCGTTTCCACAGGATGGGCGTTACTCTCGAGTTATTCTATTATTAATTTTTATAATTACTTAGGTGTACCTGTACCCGTACCTACGCGGTGAATATTCAACTTGCGATGGCGTCCAGTCATGGTTCCAATTTCCAATCTTCCAATAATCAAGTCTCATCAAATGTATCCGCTGATTCATCGATGTGCACAGTAGCCCGGTCTTTCAAATCTATCAAAGGATCAAACTAATTGATGGAGTAAGTGGGTTTTAAAAATATGTACAGAAATTTAATCATCTATAGCGTGCCTTTAGGGATCAATTATTGTACTAGGAACGTAACTTAGGTGCTAAGTGGTGGTAACTTGAGTAGCTGTGATTCATGGGTTGATAATGGACGAACGAAATTTTTACAATACGATACAAGGTATACGCTCACAAGTCATCGTAGATGATTAATCGATGGATTTCGATTGAGTAGGTAATTTCAATTTTTTTTTAAATCATATTTTGCAAATTTGGAGGTCTCAAAATCTTTATTCATTTCGAGCTTCCATCCAATCGAACATTTTGAAACCCATCGCGCATCGCTCTGAAGTGTAGTCAGTATTTGTCATTTTTTTCATATTTTTGTCACTGCAGTCAGCTTTATTCATTTTGACTTTTCACTCAAATTTTTGATCAAAAAAAGTAGATACTATTTCACGTAAATTTTCTTTGAAAAATTGTTTAGTAGGTACGTATTTTCCTTTGGAAAAAACTGAAAAAAGTATGTAACATTCTTTCAGTGAAAAAAATTTCAAAGACCATTTTTTTTCAATCTCAAAAGAAGTCAGTGTAAGAAAAAATTACAAAAATTTTGTTTTTGATTTGAAAAAAAAGTCGTAACAACTAACTGAAAAAACTCAGTTAAGAAATAAAATCGAAAAAAAAAATTTAAAAATAAAACATTCAAATACGAGCCTACGCAAAAAATTCTTTGAAAAATTTTCTAGTTTGAAAATTCCAAATAATTATATATATATAGCGACGGTGTTCTTTGAAAACCCTGTATGTCCGATTTTTAACGATTTCCGGGTTTAAGTGGTTTCTTATAGGAAAAAAATCGAGAAATCTGATTTTGAAAACCTCGTAAGTCTAAGTCGACATGTTGCACTCCTATCGGTAAAAAAACCCCTCAAATCAGACTTACGAGGTTTTTGATTCAAAAACCTCGTAAGTCTTGAAATGTTGATTAAAAAACCTCGTAAGTCTTGAAAGACTTTCTAGACTTACGAGGTTTTTTAATCAATTATTAATAAAAAAAAAACCTCGTAAGTCCACAAATTCATCAATAGCTTCGGTAATAATTTTAAAAATTAAAAATTTTAAGTCATTCGTTTTCATAATGGTGCTATTGATTTTTTAAAATATTGAGAAATAATTAAATACACGATGTGATTTTTTAAATCAGTTTTTTGTCTCTCCTGAAAAATTTGCTTTTTTGGACTTACAGGGTTTCCAAAGAACACCGTCGATAGGTATTTTTAAATGAAATCACCAAAAAAATTGTTTTATAAAAATTATCAACTTGCAATTCTTTTATTAGGTAATTGGGTAACAAAATTTGATTAGCCAAGCCATTTTGAAAACAAAAAAATCAAAAGAGTTATTTTTAAAAATTGATAAAAAATTTCATGAATTTTTTGAAAAAAGAATTAAATACAAAAAAATTTGAATGGTACGAATTGAAAAAAGTCATAACAATTTTTTAAAAACCTTGTGAAGAAAGAAATTTAAAAAACTAATAGAGAATTTTCCTTTAAAAACTCTTTCAGATTGAAAGTAGAAAATATTTTTAAAATAATTTTCTAAGAAAATACCTAATAATGAAAATTGATAACATTTTTTTGAATTGAAAATTATTTCTCTCTAGGCTAAAAAATTTCATCGAAAAGTTGCCAGTTGATTTTAATTTTTAAAAAAATCAATATCTAACAAATTCTTTGGAAAAAAAAATGAAAAAATATTCCAAAATAATCACCTAAGTATTCAATAAAATATATTTTTGAAAAAAACGGGAAAAATTGTATAGTTTTGCAGATATGAGTATAAAATGAATCGATAACAAAATTGAAAAAAAAAAAGTTACTCAACAAATCTTTTTAAAGAAAGTCCTATTGGTTGAAAAATATTGAAGAAATAATTTCCTTGGAAAAAAAAACATGCAAATATTTTATGTTCCCCTTAATAATATTGAAAAAAAATTTTATTAAAAAAAAAGTGTTTTTCAGAAAGTATTTTTAAAGAAGTTCTCTCTAAAAAATGTTAAAATCCTTTTAAAATAAATTATTACCTACAAAGTGGTGAAGTATTTATTTTTTAAAAATCTTTTAGGAAAGAACATTTCAATTTCCTAAAGTATACGATTCATCAAAAAAATTGTCTCTTTTTTTCCAAAAATCATTATTTGTCATTTTTTCGATTGATAATAAAAATTATTTCCAAGCCCTAAGACTTCCATGAAACTGCTTTTAAATTTTCAAAGATGTCAAATTTGTCTAGACTACTAACCCTTTTAACCTCCTCAAAGCTGATTTTTTTTTCCTTTTAATTTCACCGTCACGGAGTGTTGTTTTCATCATTATTTCATTTTTTACAGCAATTTTTCAAATTTTTAGACGTACCGTTGAGTTTGATATAAGGCGGCATAAATTCCACTCAAATTTAGAACATCAGGTAAAAGAGATGTACGAGCCTTTGAAAATACAATTTCCAAAAATCGTAGAAAATTAAAAGAGAAAAAATCGCATAATTCACAAAATGTGCCACGGTACGTGAATAATGAGGTAATATTAAAAAAAAAAGCCAGCTAAGAGTAAAATATTTGAAAAGATTTAAATAACATCCCTCCTAAAGATGTATTAATACCTTTTTTTGGCACGTTAGGCTTGTTAAAGGATTAGCTGTTGAAAGCGTTACAACGTCGGAGTATTTCGATTTTTAAACGCGTATACGTTGTACGGGCAACCTCAGCAGTCTGAGAAAAAGAAAGGATTGAAAAGTACGAGGCCATTTTAGCGGAATTTCGGCGAGACTTTTGTACCTAACGAAAAAAATTCGTCCATTGGTGAAAAAGAGGTATTTCATTCTCTATACTTGGAAAAAAAAATAATAAGTATAAATAATTAAATATTCTAACTTGAAAAAGTAATTTCAATTACTCGACCAGTTGGCGATGAAATTATTAATATTTGACGTAAGTAATAAAGTTCACACTTTTTTTTTTTTTTTTTTTTTTTTTTTACAAATTTCAATTGCATAAATGCTGCTGGTCCGTTCTACACGTAAATGTAGCAACGTCGATAAAAAATTTACAACCGCATAAATCCAATTTACATGTCCCTGTTGTATAATAAACATAATATTCGTTACTAACCATAGGAAATAACTTTTTCAATAAAAAAGTATATCTACGTTCGATATAAAGCATTTTAATACTCCGTTAATATTTTCATTTTCGAATGAAAAATTAATTTGTGTCGACCCTTTCTCCATTCGTTGGATATGGCGACGTCGTCGAAAAATTTATTTACAATATTTTATCGATAAAATATGCCAGGATACAGTTTACAGCGAGAAAATACGAGTATAGGACATAGGTACGCGAAAACGTGTTTGCAATTCCGACATTCGATAAAATTTTTCTTTAACGTCAAATAAGTACCCAGTTTATAAAAAAAAAAAATTTAAAAAGAGTGGATCTTCGCAATACTATCGTATCGAAAATTTACCAAGACCAATGTTATAACATACATAGATACTTGATATTCAAAATTGAAGGGGAGGGCGAGGGAGGGATCCAATCGCAATCTCTGTAATAACCAAAATTATTTCTAAGACTTCGAGTTACAACTTTTGTTTGAAATTTTTTTGAATTGGACCCCTACCTCCACCACTTCCACCAGTTTTTAATACTTGATAAATAAGTACCTACATAAATGAGTCATACCTATTATGCAAAATTGAAGGGGGAAGGGAGGTCTAATCATAAATTTTATAAGTACAAAAATTACATATTATCAGTTTTTAATAATTCAACTATCTAAGTCATATTATGCTAAATTGGAGGGGAGGAAGGGTCTAATTGAAAATTTTATAATAACAAAAATTATTTTTAGGACATCAATCTACAACTTTTGTTTGAAATTTTTTTTAATTGGACCCCCCTCCAATTTTGAAAAAAATCTACCTGATGTTATATGAAATCGGAGGAGAAGGAGGGATCCAATCTACATTTTTATAATAACCAAAATTATTTTTAGGATTTTAATCTACAATTTTTATCTAAAAAAAATTTCAGTTGCTCCCTTACTCTCTCCCTCCCTCCTCTAATTTTTAATTAGTATGCAGGGTGTCCGGTGATTGGTCTGACAAACTTGAAATTTGGGTAGAACCGAGTAAGACTAACAAAAAAGTCCATGTAGGTACACATATTGCTGAAGTTTGAAAATGAAGGAGCTACCAAGGTTTGAAAATCGGTATTTTACCTAGAAAAATCGATTGGTAACACTGCGTTTAAAATTTTTTTGACACCGGCAGTGGATAGATATTCTAAAAAACAATAAAAGTTGTAATCATATTGGATTGCCTATCTTTGAAATTGAAGGAGTTACAGCAACGCAAAATCCCAGTCAAAAATATTGCATACATCAATTTATTAAGGTGCAGTGGCGATACATGAAAATTGTGAAATTTGGTCAAAAAATACATGAAACAGGTGTAACTTTTTGAGAGATACAAAACACGTCATGTGAAAATTTTGCCTATCTTTGAAAATTAAGTCGCTACGGAGCCTTGAATTTCGAAATTATCAATTTTCAAAGCTTTGTAGCGCCTTCATTTTCAAACTTGGGCAATATGTGTACATGAACTTTTTTATTAGTCCTACTCGGTTATATCCAAAGTTCCAGTTTGGCAGACCACTTGTCGGACACCTTGTATATATTTGGTTGTTATGCTAAATCGGGGGAGTCAGGACGTCAGGAGTCCAACTGAAAAAAATTTCAAACAAAAGTTGTAGCTTGAATTCCTGGGAATAATTTTGGTTATTTAAAAACTTCGAACAGACCCCTCCCTCTTCTCCAATTTTGAATAAATAATGTATCGTGTCTAATTGAACTTACAAGGGAACCTCACCAACACGTCACCTCCAACTGAGCTGAAATTTGTCTCACTGAAATAGCATGCCACCCAGACCTCGCAATCAAATTTTTAGCTGCCGAAGTTGATTTTTCGATTTTTGGCGAATTTTTGAAAATGGCTAAAACCGTCTCCAAAATACCATTTTTTGAAAAAAATTGTCAACTTGAAGATAGAATCCTGAAAATTGGTTCGTACACTAAGGTCGACCTCCCGAGTCGATTGGCACCATTTTCGAAGCGATCTGGAGCCTCCAGAAAAAGTTGACTTTTCTCCAGCACACTGGAATAGCTCCAGACGGCGCTGTAATCAACTTCGGCAGCTGAAAATTTAATCCTAGCGTTAGTTTGATGCCATCCATCGATTGACGTCGTTGAATCCAAAATCCGAGGTGATGAGTTCGCACGTGTTTTTTTCTGACAACTTGAAAATTTTGCATTTTTTAAAAATGTCCAAAAATCAATTTTTCCAGCATATTATCCGAAACTTCATTTACCCCCTAAAGTCGACTCCCGAGTCGAATGCCACTATTTTCGAAGCGATCTGGAGCCTCCAGAAAATGTTGACTTTTGCTGTCTGGAGAGATTCCAAGGTGCTGGAGAAAAGTCAACTTTTCCTGGAGGCTCCAGATCGCTTCGAAAATGGTGCCAGTCGAATCGGGGGGTCGACTCTAGGTGCTGCGAGGATCCACTCGTATAAAAATATTCTCCCCCTTTTGCGAAATGTATCAAGCATGAAGAGGGAAAAAAATCAAACTACATATTATGTATAATTTTATCAACGAATCGATGAATTACGTAGGTTTTGATTTTGGTGAAATTTCCACCAACACGTGTATACATAAGTTAATGTACGGGGGTGTACCGTATACTGTAGACTAAGTATCTACATCTACGTAGGGATAGCAAAAGGTTTTCTACAAACAACAATCTAACTTCATTGGAGTCGTTTTGCCGGCAAAAGCGTCGCATTTAATTTGAAATGTGGTCGTAATCTCAAAGACGGATGAGATTATTGCATTTGCTGTTGTCACTTGTCATCCGCGATTTTATACTTGCAGTTCTCTAAATTGTCGGATAGGTGAGTGGTTTTTTTCTTCTCGTCGTCGTCTACCCTGATACTCATTTGCTTCTTGTTCGCGACTGACGCGAAAATTTATAATTGAACACGAACGATTTAGATGTAACACGAGTCGAGTGAAATTTCTAAAAAATTACCCGCTGCTATCGTGTTGCATTCTAGTTAAATTAATGCTGAAAAGCAGACATTAACGAACTGTCATCATATCAAATTGTTAATTTTTCTTTTTACCGAGCTACGCGAGTATATCCGCGGAAAACTATAGAAGAAAGCTACCTAAAAAGGATTTGCCGAGTTTATGTGAAATTTAACTTTAAATTAGAATTTAAAAAGCTAAAAACGTATTTACTACCGTGAAAGTAAATCCTTAAGCCATAAACTTTAATAAGTGTTCTGTTCGCGAAGCGTAAAAGTAAATAAAATAACGAAATAAGAAAATTTCACTATCAAATATACCGCGCGAAAAAAACTACGCTAATTTTTCAGGTGAAATCTGTGCTGCTTTTCAAGATGAAATGAAGATCGAGCGAAATTTCTTCATCCCTCGTCCGAGTTAATATGCTTTTCGTATATAACGGGTATTTTTTTTAAACGATCTCGTGTCGAGTGAATTGAAGAAAAATAATCCAGCTTTTAATTTTACTATATCGTTATTCTCTTTGTAAGTGTATTAGGTTCAGTGTGCTCATTTTCTGGTCAACTAAGCCGGTCGAAAGCGTTTTTTTCTTGTTAAGGTCGATGCGCGTAAACTTGTGCAGATTATGTGAGCTTAAGTATAAGCTTCAGTTTCACCTGTCTGGGCTAATTTTAGAATTTCAAATTCGCGGTCAAATGCGGCCCAACAGATGCCTAGTAGATTTACAATTACCGGAATAGACTTTAAGTTTGCTTAAGTAATAGGGATTTAAATGACGACTTTTTGTACGTTAGTTACTTGGTGATATTTTTAATGATACTGTCGCTCGTGTTGGATTATTTAAGGAATTTTCGTTTGGTTTTTTCAGATTTTTTTGAAGCCGAATGGATTTTTTTGGAAGTCGTGGGGAGGAAGAACCTCTGCAGTCTGCACGAGTCTTGAATGTTGACCCAGGTAAGAACATTTTGCATGAATCATGAAAAGTATTGAAAATATTTTTTTCGAAGTAATTTCAGTTATCTAGGTATAATTAAGTAAATTAATTTAAGCCGAAAACTAATTTTTTTTTGCAAAGGATTTTCAGTAGAGGAAAACAAAATTTTGGAATTATTGGGCTTTGTATTACCTCCCGTGTAGCAACGTCGATGCTAATTTCGATATAAATGTCGACACATCGAAATCGGTCACTTTTCGATCGTACATGTCGACACGATTTTGGATGGTTTGTCGAGGTTATTATCGACACATTTGTCGACCGTCGACATGTCGAGCCATATTTGGACGGTCGACAAACATGTCGATAATGAGCTCGACAAACCATCCACAATCGTGTCGACATGTACGATCGAAAAGTGACCGATTTCGATGTGTCGACATTTATATCGACATTCACATCGACATTTGTAATGCTGAGATGTTGAACAAAATGCCAAGTTCAAAATTTTTAATAGGTATATATGTTTTAAAATTAAACCAAAAATAGTGATCAAGCCAACACTTCGACATTTCGTCAAAATTGCGGCTCTGAAATCACCTTTGTAGCTGGACATATGTGCCCAGCTAACGAAGAGGCAATTCTTAGAGTCTTATGTACTAATTCATAACAAACTTCATCTGCGAGTATCAAAAATCACCCTCAAGACGTCGACAGTCAAGTCGATGCATTATTCGACCCTCGACAATTAGGTCGACATTGGCTCGACTTAAAATTCCTTTGGTCGACACTGTCGACAGTTAGGTCGATGCATTATTCGACCCTCGACAATTACATCGACACTAACTCGACCTAAAATTCCTCTGGTCGACACTGTCGATAGTGAAGTCGATGCATTATTCGACCATCGACAATTATGTCGACAATAACTCGACAAGTACTTGTATTATTCAAAATTTTAAAAAAATGAGAAAATTTCGTGATTCTTTCAAAAATTGTTTATTCCTGAGCTTAAAAATTGTTTTTAGTTCTTTTTAGATATAAAATTAGTGAATTTAATTGGCAGAAAATGTCGACATTAACGTCGATTCGTTTATCGAGTATCGATTTTTACATCGACATGTCTATGCAGAAAAACAATATTTTCTGAATTACAGGAAAATACTGAGAAAAATTCAAAAATTTTGATTGAACAGTTATGCTTAACATAGAACATTACTTTAAATCTCATATATCATTTTTAATTCATCGTTAACCAAGAAAAAAATGTGTCTGAATTTTGTCGACATAAATGTCGATGTCGACAATTGCTACACGGGCTAGTACAAAAAATTCTACAGTGGGTTTGTCTTTTTGCCAAGAAATTTTCGTTACCTGTTAATTTTTTTTCAGGCGTTATTTTTTAATAAGAGATTTAATTTTTTTTTAGATTTTTTTTTCAAAAAACTTTTTTTATTGAATTTTGAAAGAGTTTTCGAATTTTTTAACAATGAGAATTTCTGAAATATTTTCTACCAACAAACTACTTCCAGAAGAATTTTTTAAAATGAAATTTCCAAAATATTTTTCATGAGTCAGTTTCTTTCCGCGAGAATTGAAACAAAAAATAAAAAATAAAAAATGAAAATGTTTTCAATTTTTCAAGAATAATTTTTGCATCAAACAAATAGGTACCTAAATAGTAAATACCTATATTTTTTGAACAATAATATTTTTGAATTTTTTTTCGGAAAGTTTTTTAAGAATATTTTTTGTGATTCACAAGGTTTTGAAATTTTCTATCTGCAATTTTTTTTTCAGTTTTGTAATGTTTCGAAAAGATTTTTGATTTTTTTGGGAGAGGGGGTTCCCAAAAAATTTGTATTTGCGAATGTCTTTCCAGAAGAAGTATCAAGTATAATGAGATTTTTTTTTATAGAGAAATTTTTGGCATCAAACAAATAAATTTTTTAAATAATATTTTTTGAGATTTTTGAAAAAAATTTACCTATTCATAAAATTTAGAGATTTTCGTCAAAAATGAAATAAAATAAATAAATAAAAATAGTTTTTACCATTTTGCTTTGTGTATAATAAGATATTGAAATTTTCTATCTGCAAATTCCTTTTCAGTAGGTAAAATATTTTGAAACAATTTTTATTTTATTTTTTTTTGGGGTGGGGGGGTAGGTCCAAAATGTGTTTATCTGCGAATGACTTTCTGGGAGTACGAGTAGTTTTAAGAAATGAAAAATTATTCATTTTTTTCTAGAGAAATTTTTTGCATCAAATAAATACCTAGGTAGGTACATATGAAGACCTGGTTTCCAAAACGTGCTTTGAGCAAAAAAATTTTTTTTGGGAAATCGAAAAAAACTTTCGTGAGCTTGGAAGAGTTAACCGATTGTGATGAACGATACATTTTCGTGTAGAGGAGTGGATTAGCTATAATTTGGCCGAAGAACCATTTCGCTAACTTGATTCGTGGTCGCTCTAGGAGTGCGCAAAGTGGGGAAAGTCGGTATTAAGCACGTTTTGGAACAGAAATGATGCAAGTTCGAATGGTAAAATGTAAAATTCAGCACTGTTTGGAAGCGAAATACCAAATCCAAATTGAAAAAATGATCTTTTAAAATTTAAGAGTTGAAGAGGGATTGGTGATAGGCTGTTCCAAAACGGAGTACGCTTCCATAATTAGTAAAATCTTTGAAATTTTTTTAAAAATTCAACTGGATGGAGGTGTTCCAAATCACTTTTCGGCGATTTGACATCCTGCATTTGTGAGGAACAACCTACACTTTCAAAATCCGACATAAACTCATTTTTCATTTTTTTGAAGAAAGCACGTTTTGGAAACCAAGTCTTCATATATATTTCAAACAATTTTTAATTTTTTTTTTTGGAAACATTTTTAAATAATATTTTGTGTGATTTTTGGAAAAAATTTACTAACAAACTTTTCTTTAAAAAATTGAGAGTTTTCTTATAAATTGAAAGAAATAAGGTAGTTGCACCAGTGGTGGACCCTTATAGTGGAAGTGTCTTATAAAAAACATTCTGGTTTAAAAACTAATAACGTTGGCGAAATGGTGAATATACCAAATGATTCCTTGTGTATTCTACAACAAAATGCACTATAATTTTTTAATTTTACTTTATTTCTTTGAAAATTACGACTATTTTAAGTGAAAAAATAGAAAAGTCCAGTGGTTGGTCAAGATAATCTAGTAGTTGACCATCCAGTAGTTGGTCACGCGCTAGTAGTTGATCACCCAGTAGTTGGTCAATCAGATTATGACAACGGCTCTCAACCATTAAATTTTTAAAAAAATCAATAAGTATTCGGTAAAATTGTCACTCATTAGCCATGAGAAAGAGAAACTATCATTTTTCATAAATATTTACCAATTTTTTGCATGATCAACCACTAGAACTTTACAAAAATTTCGTAAGTCTAATACTTGATCAAAATGATCAACTACTGGCTAAACACCATGTTTTCCTTCCAGTAGATAGTCACTGCCATATTTGATAGAATTTTGGCAATATTTTTTATTTTAATGAAGAAATGGAATCTCCAAACTCTTCTGATTCAGGTCCAAATGGTTATATTTCAAGTTTTATTAATCTTAATAGTGTAAAATTCATATTTCGATAACACTTCGGCTTAACAAAAATCTTTAGAATTGGCATCATTTTGAAAATTGTTCTAACAAAAAAATTTCAGACGATCATTATTAATTACTTGAACAGAATTGATTAAAAACTTTTATGTGGTTCTATGCAGAAATGTTCCAGGTTTGCTCTAAAAAAAATTTCTGAAGCTATTTTAAAAATACGCTTAATTATAAACATTCTTCTTCTCAAGTGACCCACCACTGGGTCGTGGCCAACGACTGGTGCAACTACCTTAGTTTTCATTTTTTCGTTTTGCATAACGAGATTTTGAAATTTTCTGAAATATTTTCTATCTGCAAATCCTTTTCAGTAAAATGTTTTGAAAGAATTTCAGATTTTTTTTTGGGGGGGGGGGGTCAAAATATTTTTATCTGCGAATTTCTTTTCAGGGGGAGTCTTAAGAAATTAAAATGTAATTGGATTTTTTTGGTAGAGATCTTGCATCGAATAAACGTACTTATTTTTCAAACTATATTTTGTTTTTTTCTAGAAAAAATTTATAAATAGCATTTTTTGTAATTTTTTGAAAAAGAATAGTTTTTATCAGTTTGTTTGACAGAACATTAAAAATTTCTAAAAATATTTTCTGTTCATGAATTCCTTATGCAGGAGAATTCTTTGAAAATAGGTAGTTCCGAATTTTTCAAAGAAAAGTTAAAATTTTTGATTTTGCTGAAATCGCTTAAAATTACAAATACCGAGTTGAGTTATGTCCCGACCTTGTTAGGACTAAAATTTAAAAATGTAAATTTGAAATCTAGCTCTGGAACGTTTTCATCAAATTATTTTTTTTTTGCATTTTTTAAAAATGTTGTAAAAAATCTGATTAGTACAGAAGTGGATATTTGATTTTATTTTAAAACATTTTTAAAAATTTTTACAAAGAAAAAAAAAACAGTTTAGGTATGTTAGTCAAAAATATGTTTGTTAAAAAAAAAAAAAAAAATCAAAATTTTTTTCGTTTGAAAAACTAAACTTTTTAAAATTTGACAAAAATCATTGTTTTTTTAAAAACTTGCTAAAAATAGTTTTATTCAATCGAGTTGAGATTAAAATTCAAAAACTTACTAAAGAAAAATTACTTCGCATTGACATGGAATTGATTTTGTTGAAAATTAGGTACTTTTTTCAGTTTTGGTAAAAAACATTTTTAAAAGTTTTATTGAAAATAAAATTTAAAAATTTAAATTTTGCCAAAAAATATTTTTTTATTTTGTAGGTACAAAACAAAAATAATTAAAAATTTTATCATAAATCTTTCAAATTTTTCAAATCGTAATAAAAAATACTTACTTACACGAACAGTGTTCAAATTGGCAACGTTGAAAAAAAAATCCAACCAAATTCGATTCCATCTCCGCAGTTTATTAATAATAAAAATATCCGAACAATTTTTATTAACTTTTTTCGCGTAGTCGAAAATTCATGGAGAAAATTACGACTGCAGCGGCAGCGACGAATCTATATAAACGAATTTTCCGTTAATACATATTTGTAAAAAGCAAGTATTTCCGTCACGATTTTCTAATTACGTTTCGTTCATGTAAAACTTTCGATTTTGAATACTTAATATTAACTTTCCGTAGTTTTGTATGCTTTAAATTAAATTGCCAACTTATTCCTTGAAGTACCGTTCGAATTTACCTTACGGTACGAGACGGATCAGCATGTTTTGCAGCGGTGTTTATTCAAATACAGACGTTATCTTTAAAATTTATCCAAATTTTATTTAATATTTCCTCGCAGCCGGTTGAGTTAAATATGAATACGATTTTTACAGCGACAAATTAAGGCTAGAAGATTGCGCTTTGAATGCTAATGAGTTATATTCTCGACCAGATAATTCTTAGTTTGCTTCGTATTTATGAATACCTACACATGTAGTTTAGCTCCAAGTCTTCTATAAAAGTAGGTAGGTGTTTTGGTGAGCAATTTAAAAAAAAAATTATATATCGTCTAAAATAAACATGTGACAAGTTGACCCAGTAGTTTTTCATTTAAAAAAAAAATCATAATCATTTTTTTCCTAACCCCATTTGAAAATTAATTCTACTAAAAAGTATACATAATAGAAAAACGCTCATCGAAAAATCTTCCACTAATTACACCTCATATTCGATAATTTTTCACCACGTTAACGTGTTATTCGCCATCGCACAGCGTGGACAAAAGGCAACAAAAACTACCACCATCCATCATTTTTCAAATTCGCGGCCGTCTCGTCGAGCCGGAGCATTTAAATTTATAAATTTCGAATTTACATTCATGTACTGAAATTAAAAGCTAAAAATAACATTTCCGCCAGCGCAATAAAAAGTTCCGAACTGGGTGAAAATATCGTATATAACGAAAAAAATAATTTATGTCTTTTTTTAGACCGCCAACAAGGAAAAATGTTTTTAATTTTAGAAAAAAGTTTAAAATTTTAAATGTGTAACTTTCATTTGTTTTTTTTTTTCGTTTTTTTTCTATCTCGCCAAATATTTACAAATTTTTACACGAAGACCTTTGCCTGCGTGTTTCCGTTCATTTTTTTCACTTCTCAAAAGAAAAACAGGCGATTCTCGCGACGATACCATTTTTCCAGCTGTTTTACGAAATGAAAATATTTTCAAAATGATTCATTCTTCGGGGTAGAAATTATGTCCCGAAAAAACAATTAGTCTCGCTTTCTAAAAATATGTCGTCATAAATTGCCACATGGTTTGGAAAAAACGCAGTAAATAAATAATAATTAGTAAATGACTTATTGTTGGTAGTGGAGAAAGTTTCGTTTTTGAGGGGGAGGTAAAAATTAAAAGCGATAGGGGTACGTTGTAACATCGATATTTATGGTACAATTAGTTCTCTAGAACTTGAACAAAAGATTCGCGAAGATTTGCTACTTGTAAGATAACATTTATTATACAACATACGAGTCGAGGCTGTTTCTCTAATTCCTTAATTGCTTACTGGGGGTGTCTGTTATTTTATAAATTTGTGAAATCAGACGAGTGATTTCATCACATTTTTATACTAGATGTATTTTTACAGCATATTTCATGAAAATGAGAAAATAATTATACATTATGTTTATAATTATGTGAGTTATGTCATTTTTGATGGGATTTATAATTAAAAAAAAAAAAAAAAAAAAATCATAAGGATTTTCTTAGGTAAGGTATCTACTTGTATTATAACATAATATATATTTTTCGATTTTTAAATCAGGTTTTTGAATTCTCTCTTCAGTTTCTTTTTCTATCCCTTATTTCAAATTTTCTTTTAAAAATTGTAAAATAACTACAATTTTCAAAAAAAAAATTCTGCGAAGGAATTTGCGGTGAAAAGAAAATATTTTCAATTTTTAAAGTTAGTGAAACAAAATGATAAAAAATATTTTTTCTCCAAAAATTGAAAAAAAGCTTTAAAACAAACTTTTTCCTCAAAAAAAAAAAAAAAAATTGAAAATTGAAAATAGTTTATTTGTTTGATACAAATAAATTTCTCAAAGAAAACATTTAATAATTTTCATTCCTTAAAATTTTTCCTGGAAAGAAATTCGCAGATAAAAATATTTTGGACATCCCTCCCCCAAAATCTAAAATTCTTTCAAAACATTCTACTGAAAAGGATTTTGCTGATAGAAAATATTTCAGAAAATTTCAAAATCTTGTTATGAAAAACAAAATCCGAAAATTGTAAAACCTATTTTTATTTATTTATTTTTTCAGAAAATCTCTCAATTTTTTAAAGAAAATGTTGTAAGTAAATTTTTCCCAAAAATCACAAAAAATATTCTTAAAAAAAATTCTCCGAAAAATTCCAAAATTGTTTGAAAAATATACTTACTTACATAAGTAGGTAGGTATATGATTTTTACAAAAAAAAAACAAAAAAAAAAAACAATCCTGAATAATAAAGAAGAATGAAGATAAAAGGTATACCTATATATTTTTTCATTCTCAGGGAAAGAAACTGACACACGAAAAATAAAATTGAAATAACTTGATTCATTATGATTGCATACTCGCCTGTGAAAGAGACTGAAAGAGAGCGTGACTAAAAAGCCTAACTTGTAGAACCTCGATTATCGGAACTCATTGGAGACAGGGAGGCAGAGCCGCTCTTAAAAGGGTAGAGGACAGCTTGCCCTCCAGTATTTGAAAACTTTGTGTTCTAGTTGGAAATTTTCTGTTTGATTTGGGTTCGCTAAAAAAAAAAAAAAAAAAAAAGTCAAACGAAAAAATTAAGTTGGAATTTTTGAAAATGAGTTGGAAATTTCAATATTTTGCCCCCTCCAATATTCTGACTTTAGTTCGAGCCTGCACATGGAGGATGGGATATCGCGAAAAATCAGATAATTAATTTTTCATTTATTTGTTGAAAAATTGAAACAAATAAACTACATATTGCAAAAATTTTATAGAAATGACGATCAAACATAAAATAACAAAAATCACTTCGGATTAATCTAAATCGATAAAAAAGAAGTGATACCTAGAGAATTTTTTTAACTTTTTGAGATCTTCTTTCGAAAAATTTTTTGGATTAAAATCTATTCGTATTTTCATTTTCCTAGAGTAAAAAAAAAACAATTTTTTTGAATAGGAAAATTCCACAATTTTGTGAGAGGAAAATATATTTCTAAGAATAGAAAAAGAATATTTTTTGGGAATAAACCAATTTTTTAATTATTTTTTGTTTAGGGATTTAGGTCATTTTTCAAAAAAAGTTTGAAATAAATTCTATTTTAATTTTTTGATGTAGAAAAAAAAATAGGAATAAGGAAATTTCACAACTTTTTAATATTGTGAAAAAATTTCTGAATTTTTTGGAATAAAACTTATAGTTATTTGGAATTTTAGGACCTTTAAAAAAAATTAAAATAAATTTTAATTTTTCGAAATAACGAAATTTTATAATTTTTTGAGATGAAAAATTTTATAATTTATTGAGATGTTTTTTTTTAAATTTTTCAAGAATAAAAATATCTAGTTTTATTTTTATTTTTATTTTTCTGAATAAACTAATTTTCTAATTTTTTTAATGAAAAGATTTCTCATTTTTTAAGAATTAAAATAAAATTTACTTGGAAAATACATTTTTTAGGATTTAAAACCTTTTTTCAAAAAAAAAAAAAAAAAAAAAAAAAATTGAAATGAATTTAATTTGATTTTTTTTTACTTTTTTTTGGAATATGTAGGTAGTATAAATTCCTATTTTTTTTAAGTGAAAAAATTTGCTATTAGGCCCTATTAGATATTTTAGAATTTAAAAAAGTCATTTTTTTAAATTAATTTTTTAAATTTTTTTTTATCTAATAAATGAAATTGGTTGAAATCAGACAATCAAAGGTCGGATAATCGAGGTTCTACTGTATTTTACAATTACTTCAAATCACCTTATTTTTATTTTCAAAAAATAAATTCAAAGGAGACGTTCTTCAGTGAGCAAAATTTTCAACGTCCTTTGCTAAAATTAAAATTTTTCAGCAAAATTGATCCTTTCAGTAGGTATTGTTTTTTGACAAGTTTAGATAAAAAAAATCAGCTAAAAATTGATTCGACTGAATTTTCGAAAAAAACTTTGTATTTTATTGCAAACTCAGAATCTTGCCTCACAATCAGGTTAACCCGACAATTAGCTCTTTTACGATTCTCTCGTCTACTGTACCATAATTGTAAAAGATTTTTCTCCAAAGTTTCCCCCGCTTGTATGTACGTACTACGTAACTACGTATTACCCTATTGCGGAAAAGCTCGCACACGGTACACGTTTTCGTTCCGCCCACCGGTAATTGAATCACGCACAATTGACGTTTTATATTTTTCGCGAAATTGCCACATTCAATCAAACTCGATTCACTCGATTGTTGTGTTTTCCACATCCTTATAATGTATGGTTCCCCCTTTTGTACAAATATATAAGTGACATGGCGCACGGTGCGGCGGCCCGTTGCTTTTCTATATTAATATTTCTCGTGTCCGAATAAAAGAAGGAAGAAAGGAGAAGCAGAGTCGCAGAGGAGGAGGTTGCTACCGAGAGCGAATGTCTCATTGACGACGTTAAATTACCACTTTAAGAAATACGATAAAATTATACAACTAATTGGATTCTGTTTTGAGAGCAGATCTTTTACAATTGTATGAGGTTTTATACTCGAAATGGTAGCGAGGAATTGGTATTTTTTCTCGTATTCGGTGGATTTTAATATTATAGTCCATGACAAGCATTTATATATAGACCGTCGGTGTATACGCTGTTTTATTATGAGATCATTCTTTTTTCTTGTCAGGGATAAATTGTGAACTGGTGTGTCCTTATTGTTCTAAACTTTTAGCAGTGCACCCTGACGCGAGCAGGTCTAAGAGCTTCTTTTTCTTTAGTTTTGTTGTATTTTTTTTTTTTCGTTATACCGGATTCTATTCTTTTAACAAACTGCCGTCGTAAATAATGCAACAACAATAGATTATAAAGAAAAGTAGCAAGGTTAGGTGTGTCTTAAAAAACGTTTCCTTGTAATGAACAATTTACACGGGTTCGTTGCGAAGTAAAAAAAAAAAGCCTTTTTCAGCCTTGTTTTTTCGATTTTGAATCTTGTAGGTCTGTATACTTTGCCACGAAATTCATAAGTTAGGAAGATAATTTCTGCATTTTTACCGGCCCCAAACCACTTGCTCGTTAGCTTAGTGCTTCTACAAGAAATGAAAAAAAGGTTGGAAGGTCAGAATCCCCAAAAGGCACATCTAGGACTTCTACCGAACCTACATGCCAAAGAACAGCCTCTTAGGTCAATTGAGGTGGCCTGTAGCCGTGACACAAAATTAAACAAGATAAAAAATAGCAAAAAATGACATCAAAATTGCGTTTTTGGGGATGGAAGGGGGTGAGAAATGTTTGGAAGGTCGAAACCCCCAAAAAGGCACATCTAGGACCCCTACCAAACCTACATGTCAAAGAACAGCCTCCTAGGTCAATTTGGGTGACCTGCAGCCGTGACACAAAATTGAAAACAGCGTAAAATGACCCTAAAATTGTGTTTTTTGGGGGTGGAAGGGGGTGAAAAAGGGTTAAAAGGTCGAAACCTCCAAAAGGTACATCTAGGACTTCTACCAAATCTACATGCCAAAGGACGACCTCCTAGGTCAATTTGGGTAACCTGTAGCCATGCCACAAAATTTTTCAAGGTCAAAAAAGTGACAAAATAACCGGTTTCTCCCCTCCTAATTGCTCTAGGAAGCTGATTTTTGAATATGTTGTACAACTTTTCATTTCCTATCGACTGGTTATTGATTTGGCATTTTTTGAGATTTTCTGCTCTTCCACCCCCTCCATAAAGAAGTTGACATATCTGAATTTCAGTTCAACGTCATCTCCACTCCAACCACAAAATATAGTTTTTGAATAAACCCTATTGCCCGAATTAGAACTTATTTGGTGAAAAAGGGGCTGAGCGAGGGGCTGAAAACCTGCGGGAAATATATATATATATATGCATATAAACAGACATTGATGAAAATGGTCAAAATGGACTTCTGGAGTCATGAAACGGATTTTGTACTTAGTCCCCCCTCAACTCCCACATCATGATACAGCGTAATAGCCTTGGTTTTTTTGACAAATTGAGAAAAAACAAGGCTAAAAAGTTGAAAAAACACGACTGAACGGCAGTCGTGTGGAGTATCCTCATTGACAAATTCTTTACCTAACGCGAATGATTTTTTTTTCTTGATCTCCGAAGAGTTCTGTATTATGGTACTAGACTAGTTAAGAATTAGCGAAATTTTATCCTGCTGGCACGCGTATCGTATGCGAAAGTTTAGCTCGTTATTGGCTACCTAAAGGTATAAGATACGATGATCGAGTTAAATTGTTAGTAGCTCTAGGTGTACCTCGAAAGCGTATTTTGAATTTTGCACCTTCCGTATAGTTTTATTTTCAATTTAAAAGCTCAGGTTTTCAACGAACGAAATTTATTTTAGCGCAGGTCTTCTGGTCAATTGCACACTCTTGAGAATTTTCGTTGTAGTTCGACGTGCTCGGAGTGCTGAATTTTCGGCTTATTTTTTTTCTTCTTTTCTTTCTGTACCTGGTGTAGTGTTTTTAGTCTGCATTGTAAATTGCAACCAGAATGCGGAATAGCGATTGCTTTGGTGTATTCGATTTCGAATTAGGTATCGATTTTTTTTACCTTTACGCATGGGAATTAAGTAGCGTACTGCAGTACACGATGGCCGATTTCTGTGATAATTCGATAACTCATTTTTGAGAGGATGTTTTAAATTCTTGAATTTTTTCTGTGTGTTGAAGAGTAAAAAATTTAGAAAATTGATTGAACTTTTTTTTTGAAAATTTTTATACATGTACTTTATTTTTCAAACTAGGTAAATTTTTAAAAAAAGTCAGAATACTTTATAGGTTGGTAGGTATGTAATATAAAATTAACTTTCTATTTTACCAGTTGAAAATTTTAATTTTATCCGAAAATCGTTTGAAACTTTTTTTGAAAACAGATTACAAATTTTCTGAAGACGAATAAGTCTGTTCCAGTGGCGTAAACGAAAGAAGGGCATACCAGGGCAATGATAATGAGTTTTTTCTTTTAAAAATTTGAGAAAAATTTTCATTTCAAAAATATTTTTAAAAATTTTCCTCCTAAAATTTTGATTTTTTTTCTTGAAAAAAATGGGAGTCAAAAATTGAGATTTCCTCTCAACAAAACTGAGAGATAAAATGGATTTCTTTCTAAAAAAAAAGTAATAAAAAACAAAAAATTTTCACCAAAAATATACCTATAGCTAGAGATTTTCAAAAAAGTTGAGAATTTTTTTCTCGCTGATTCCAAAAAATTGAAATTTTTTAAATAAGATAGGTACATATTTCTCCAAAAATTGAGAAATTATTTTCATCAAAAATTTGAGAAATTTTCTATTCTAAAAAATTAATTGAATGGTTATTTTCAGCAAACTTCAAAAAAATTGAGACACTTTTTTCTTGAAAAGTGATTTTTTCCATCAAAAAATCCTAATTCATCACCTTGAAAAAGTGAAGATTTCTGTAGGTACACCTACTCCATTTTTTTCCCTATAAGACAAATTTAAAAAAAAAATCAAAATAAGAGCCTCCCTCCAAAAATTTTGAAATTTTTTTCTACGAAAATTTGAAAGAAAAAATTGCTTTAAAAATCAGGTAAGTATTTAATACCTATTATTTTTTGTAAAAAATTGAACATTTTCTTCAACAAAAATTAAAAAATTTTTTGCCTACCTATAACTTTACTTTAAAATATCTATTGAGAATGTTCATTCGCTGACTCTATACGAAAAATTGAAAAATTCGGCAGAAAAATTTTCTTCAACCAAAATTAAGAAATTTTTAACCTACCTATTTTTTAACTTTATAATATTGAGAATTTTTTACACTGACTCCACATGCATCGGAACACGGTTACTTTTTAGTAACTTGGTTACTTTTTTAAAGGCAAGGTTACTTTAGTTACTTTTGGGCTCATTTTGGTTACTATGGTTACTTTTGGACTCATTTTGGTTACTATTTCGTCAAAAATCTGACGAACAGCTGCCATTAAAATTTAAAATTTCTTTAAAAACGTTTTGAAAGTTTTTTTCAGAGATTTTGCTTCCAAAAAATTTGAAATATTTTATTTAAAAATGAATTAAGTAAGGTCAGTTGGGGTAACTGGGCCACCGGGGTATCTGGGCCATTCTCTTCCTAATCCCCTCCAAAATCGTCTTGGCGTAAATGGTTGGTTGCATGGTAACACTGACATCGTAAGCCCACCATAACAATTATCATTCGGTTCCTAGCTCCCCTTGAGGAGGCCTCAGTAATTTGAGTAACATGACATGGCCCAGTTACCCCCAACAACTGTGGCCCAGTTACCCCAAAACTCAGATTTGAGTGGGGGTAAGTGAATTACACATCTTGAATCTTCCTTAATAAAAAAAAAATTTGGTGGCCCAGTTACCCCATTTTTCGGGGTAACTGGGCCACAATTCTTTGTGTAGAGTGAGGTGTTCCTCAGCTCAGGTATGTGCTTCACCCTCAAAATCAAAAAAGTGAGCGTACCTCTATGACACCTCTCTACACGTCCCATTTGAAGATTTAAGGTTATTCTTCACTAGTGAGGCATTTTTGAATAAAGATTTTTTAGAGTTGTAAAAACGTGGCCCAGTTACCCCAACTGACCTTAATTGAACAATTTATTGAATCTTCTTTTAAAATTGAGATTTTTTCTGCTCGAACTTCAGGAATATTTATTTTGTACTTATGTATTGAAATTCAAGGTAGAAAAATGTTTGCTCCTAAAAAAATTGAAAGTTCTTTTATAGGCATTTTTCAAGTCAGTATGAAAAATTGTGATTTTTTTTCTTGAAGAATTAAGATTTATTCTTGTCTAAAAATGAGCCACATTTCTTGAAAAAAAAAATGTAAGTAGATAAGCCGTATTTTTTTGAAAAAATTGAGAAATTCTTTTCTCGACAAATAAACAATTTTTTCTCAAAATTTCTTTTCAAAAAAAGTAGAGGCCGTCGAAGAATAAAACCGATTTCTCCTCATTAAAAACTTTTTTTTTAAATGAGAATACCTAGTAATTTTTTCAATTAAAAAAAAAATGTGTTCGAAGTATTTGAAAATTATTTTTGAAAAATAGAGAACTCCTCAAAAATGAAACATAAAATCGTTTCAACTCGTGAACTTAAAATGCTTCAAAAATTTGATATTTCTCAAATGAGCAAAACTTTCCTTTTAAAAATTTTGAAAAGTTGTGAATTTCACATGTTGAAAAATTGTTTTTTTGTGGAGAATGAAGACTTTTCAAAAATTAAAATTTTTTTGTATCTACTCATTTTGCAATAAGCCAATCAAAAAATTGATTTTTTTAGACTTTAAATTCTTAGGCATTACAATTTTTATAAATTGGAAATTTTTTATTTGAATAAACATGAATTTTAGGAACGGCTATTTTTTAAAAATTAAATATAAATTGTTTAAAAATCAAAAAATTGAGAATTTTAAGTTTAATTTTTTGAAATCCAGAACTTTTTAGAAATTACAAATTGTTAATAAATTTAAATTTATAGAAATTAAAAATTGTTTGAAAAATAAAAAAAATCGAAAAAAAATAAAATTTAAAAATTAAAAAAAGGACAGTATTGTTTGTAATTTAACATTTTTCTAAAATTCACGTTTTTTGAAATCAACAATTATTTGAAAACTGAAAACTATTTCAAAACAAATAAGAGTTCAAAAACTTAAAAAAGTTGATATCAAGTATTTTCAAGAAAAAAAATAATTTTTTTTTGAATTTTCAATATTGAGTTCAAAAAAAATTAAGATTTGATAGGAACTCAAAAATTATTTATTGTGAGCTTCTCAAGAATTGAAATTTCCTATGATATAAAAATTGAGCACCTATTAAGCCAACTATTCTATTAAAATTCGTCATAATTATAGAAAAAGAAAAAATGCATAAATTATTATTTTTGAATTGAAAATTTTGATTTTTTCAAAATTTTTACCATTGATTTTAAGAGTTGTGAAACGTCAAATTTAGCGAAAATATGAGAAAAACGTTGACGAGGGGAGGGGAGGGGGTTATGAGTCATTATATTCAAGTGGAAATGGAAAATTTTTGGTTACTTTTTTCCATAATTTTGGTTACTTTTTTTGAAATTTCAGGTTACTAAAGTTACTTTTATTTGTTCAAATTTCGCTCCGATGCATGACTCCACAAAAAATTGAAAAATTTGTTTTTCAAATCTATAACAAAAAAAGAGTAGACTTTCCACCTAAAAATAAGAGATCCTCTTCAAATACCTAAATTAAGAAATTTCTTTCTTTAAAAATTTAAGAAAAAATTCTACTGCAAAAAATCATATTACCTACTTGAATGATTTTTTTCTGCAAAAATTCAAAAAACATTTTGTTCTATAAACAAATTGAGCAGATTTTTTCTTTAAAAGGAGTAAGTGATTTCTTCCCTCAAGAAACAGAGGTTTTTTCCCAGAAAAACAGAAATTTTGTTTCCGAAAAATTTGAACATTTTTTTTTCAAATTAATTAGAAAATTTTTCACCCATTTTTTTACTCTAAAAAAATGAGAATTTTTTCACACTGACTCCAGAATAATTGAAATATTTTCTATTCATAGAAGAAATATTTTTTTTCCTGCAAAAGAAGTGAGTTGTTTTTCTCTAAAAATTAATTTAGTTTTTTTTTCAGAAGAAAAAGACGCAAGGATTTCAGCAGATACCTATCTACTTATTTATTTTTTTATTTTCGGAGTTTTCTGGTATGTAGCTCATTTCACTTCTGATATATTGGATGCGTACTTAAGTAGGTAATTATCACTGAAATTGCGTGTTTCAAGGTGTTTTTTTTTAATTTGTTGGAGGATAATTGTAAATAACTTTTTTGAAATTTGTTTTTTAAATTTTTTGGAAAATTCGAAAAAAATAAAAAAGTAGATGAATTTTTTGGAAATAATTACTTTTTTTAATACTATTAAGCCTGCTCAAAAATGAATTTTTAATTTTGTTTTCAAATAATCCATTTATATCATACTTTAATTTTAATTTTTTTTAAGTCAATACATAAAACTTTTACAAAATCTATGGAAAATTTGAAAATGAATTAATTCAATGTTTTGTTGAAAATTTTATATTTTTAATTCAGAAAATTGTTTAAAAATCTATAAATAATCACAATTGTGTAAACGGAGGGTAAATTTAAAAAAAATTGTTCTCTAACAGGTATAATTATTATGAATATTTTTTTTTCAAGAAATTTCATAGGTAATTTAAAAATTTTTCTCTTTGGTATTTCAGGGGTTTTCAAAAATTCAACACATTTGATGTTGTTTTTTTTTTTTTTTTTTTTTTTTGAAGGCATATAATTTAAGATAATTCAGAATATTTTTTTTCACTCTTTTTTAAAAATTTTGCACATTTTTTAATACCTTACTTGGTTCAAGATATTTTTTTCGAATTTCTTGATTTAAATTTTTTTTTTTTGAAAAAAATAAAAAATTTTGGAAGCTGTTTTTAGTCTCTCTAAAATAATGGATTGTTTTTTAGAAATGTCTGTTTGTTAATTTTTAATTTAAAAAAAAAATGAATACTTATCTAATTTTTTTTTCACTTTTGAAAATGTGAATTTTGAGAAAAGAAAATTGAAAATAATTTTGAAAAATTTTGAAAACGGATTCAATTTTTTGACGGTAATTAGGCCTGCTTAGAAATACATTTTTATTAAAAAGAATAAAAAATGGGACACAATTTTAAAAGAAATGAATTCATAATTTTTCTTTTGATAGAAGAAAGGATGAAGGATGATTGTCAATCTTTCAATATTTTCTTGTTTTCTTATATACTCCTCATCCTTAATTCTTTACAAAGCTCTATGAACTCTAATTCATTGCATTGGAGTTTTTTAAAATTTTATTTTATGAGGCAGAGTTTAGATTTGGGTTCACCCCATTCCATTCGTTCCTTCTCTGTTACATTCATTTTCGGTTGTCCCACAGCATCGATTCATATTTTAATACACCAATTAGCACGAAATCAATCGAAAAATAATAATTACACTCTCGACTGCACTTTAAAGGACATCATAAAATAGATTCGTTGAAAAAAAAACTGGCAAAAAATTCTCAGTCCTCGGTTGAATTGTTTTCGCGTATTTCGATTGAAAAATTAATTCAAATTTCTCAAAGACAGCCAGCGTTGCATTGAAAATACAAAACACAAACGAAAATTTAACCGAACAAAGCGGTAGCACAAAACGACAAGAGGTACATAAACGTCACCAGTCTTCGAAAATATAGGTGCTCTCGTATATAAAAATGATGACATTTCATTATTTATTTTTATTCAAACCGTACCTACTCTCTCTGGGTAGGTAACTCACTCTTCGCTCGAATAACGTACATAAAAATTCCGAATAATTACTTTTTTTTTCTTTGTCTGGTAATCGTACAATGTTTACGTTTTATAATTACGCGATGGTCTATATTTCGACTATACGAGATTGTTTGCAGTAAACGTTGCGTTGGCTGCCAGCATTGCCTGTTAATGAAATTCCGCCGTTATTAAACCTATGTCAAAGGAATCAACAATATGAATTATGTACCTTTGTATCAGTGTAGCATCACTGTTTAGTATTTCAATTAATACTTCAGTTTCAGCGCAGAAAGCTGTGTTAACGTTAAAACGGCTCTTGTCAATTTCAGGCTAATCAGGGAGAGAAAGAGAGGTTTGGATGGTGGAAATTTTGATTCGAGCATGTTGCGAATTATTTTCGTACTACCAAGGTAGTGGCTTAATCAACCAAAGCCGCCGGTTAATTAACTCGCATAATAATTAAATTTTACCAACAGTCAATCATCGACGTGTCATTTTTTTGGTCCGTTTGTATGATAATTTTAGCGACCGTTCAATTAGATCTGTCGAGCTAAGGGAAGTTTTCCTTTTTAAAATGGTTATTTGCGAAGAGAAAAACAAATAAAAAGAGAATAGGAATTTCGTTTTTTTTTTTTTTTTTTTTGGTTTGCTCTCCAACGTAGGTATAATATCTTCGACCGCGTTCAAGAGCACATTGAGTGAAGTTTTTAAGTAGCTTTTTTTTGCCCGTTAGGAATTCAGCAAAGTATTTTGAGGATCTGGAGATTGACTATGCCGTTAGAACTTTTATTACTTCGTGTCAAAAACGCAGCTTACTCGCCGCACGAGCGCATTTCAAAATATTAATGAAAATTCCAGCTGCAATTTTTGAAGAAATTGCATTCGTTTTGGTGGCGGTTTGAGAATCATTACGGTCTGAAGTAGGCACTTTATGATGTTAGCGAAGTTAGCTTGCAAAATAATCTTTTTCTTTGGCTACGTTTATGCTAGTCCGCAACTATCCGTAATTTTTGCAGAAAAGTATTTTTTTTTTACATTTCGGTAATTTCTATATTTTTTTTCTGTAAAAATTACAGATAGTTCATATCATTGATTTTACGAGTATACAGTATACCACGAAGAGATGCTGTATTGCCCGTGGTTTCATCTTAGAGAGGAGCTCAAGGAATACCTCGAACCAATTTTCAAAAATTTTCCATGCATACGGGGAGGGAATAGGCAGATCATTGAAAAAAGAACTAACCCAACCTAATTTACATGAAAATGTAAAAATTAAATTTTTTATAACATTTTTCCAAGTTTCAGAGTGTCTGCAGACAAAATGCCTAAAAATTACCCAATTAAAAAAAAACAAAAAAAAACTGTGTGATGGAAATTTAATTAGGTGGGTAATAAAATTACTTATTTTTTAATTTGAAAAAAAATCCGTAGCAATTTTTAGCCAACCAGAAATCATCTAATATCTGAAATAAAAAAATGGCTAAAAGTCATCAAATTTTGAAAAAATTTTCCTAGTTTTATAATGTCAATTTCTGACAAAATGTCTAAAAGCCATCTAATTTTTTTTTTTAAATTTCCAAGTTTTACGAGTGTATGTCTACCGAAATAATCCAAAGTCTTTCGTCCAACAACTAACTAACCTAACCTAACACAATCGTGTCGGAAAAAACGTTACCAAAAACATAAAAATAAATTTTTTGCCACAATTTTTTCGAAAAAATCACTTTTTTCATTATTTGGGTACCTACCTATTATTTTTTTCCCAGGAAAGAATTACCAAAATCTCTTATTTTTTTTAGAGAAAAACATTCCATTTTCTTGGAGCAAAACAATTTTCTCTTGTTTTGGAAGTTGCTACACTTGAAAATATTCCTAGAATTCTTGAAGAAAAAATTTGGAGTAAAATTTTTTTCAACTTTAAAAGACCTCTCGTTTTGAACTCATTTTTAAAAATTAAAGCCTTCAAAATTTCGAAAAGAAAATCTCTATTACTTTGAAATAAAAATCTTCTTATTTTTGTGCCAATCATTTTTTTTTTTTTTTTTTTTTTTTTTGAAAAGAGGTTATTTTTAAAGTAAAAATTTTCATATTTTTGAGAAAAAATTTCTTTTTTGAAGTCAAAATCACTTAATTTTGATGACACGCGAAATTATATTTTCGTTTTCGTTTTTAAGATTTTTTTTGTTTTGATTTCAGAAATAAATTTTTTGCTTTCAGAGAAAAAATTTTGATTTCTTTTTTTAGAAAAAGAAAATCCCCAAATATTTCAACTCTCTTGATATAGAAAAGACTTTCACTTTTTGTCTAAACTTTTAAAAATCTTCAATTTTTTCAGAAAAAAATATCGATCTTTTTTTTTGTAAAAAATCGTTTGAATTGTTGAGTTTAAAATTTCTTTCAAAATTTTTGAAAAGAAAATCTATAGGTACGTTTACATTGAAATGAAAATCTTATTATTTTTGTGCAGACCATTTTTTAATTTTTTTTTTCAAGTTGCTGATGGTCTTTTACTTTCAAAGTGAGAAATCTCATCTCATAAGTATTTGTGTACGTCCGCATCGAAAGGGCCCATTCTGTCGGTATGGAGTTAAGACCAGTTCCATATACTAGACTGAATTCCGATTAAAATGAGCCATAGTGAGGGTCTCTAGCTGGAAAACTCCCTTCTCCAGGCGATTTTGAAAATGAAATTGTAAAAAAGTAAGTTGTGAGAAAAACGCGTTCAAAGTTGAAACTATGTAAAAAATCAAAAAATCTACTATTGCCTGTACTTGAATCAAATTTTCTGGATATTTTCATGAAAATAAATCGAAACCGAAGAAATGACCTTGAAATTTATTTTTTACCTAGTTGCCTTCGGTATTGGAATCGAAACGACAAATTGGGCCCTTTCACTAAAATTGTAAAAAAAATTCCCAAAAAAATCCAATATAGCCAATTTTTTTTAAATATACACTAATTGAAGGTCATCTGTTGTTTTTAGTCAAAAAATAAATCAGTCGAGGCAAAATTATCAATTTTATAGTGATCATTTTTCAAAAAATCAGTGGTAAAAAAACATTTTATTTTTCGAAAATTATAAATTAAAAATTAAAAAAAATTATTGAAACCATGAAAAAAATCGACAAAATGTGTAGGACAGCGTGCAGAAAACCTACCAACCTGACCAGAAACGAGTTTACGTGGTTGGAAGAGTGAAGAGGGAGATGAAAATAACGAACCGACAACATGGGCCCTTTCATTTTTATTTTAGATGCACTATAACTCGGCAAACGGGCGTCGTACCAACAAACTCTCAATGGGAGGTGAAAGAGGAGGGGTTGTACTACCAAAGTCGATATAGAACGCGATTTCGATAATTTTCGATTTTTTTCCATAAAAATGGCTGTATCTCCGAAACGGTGATCGACAAAATGGGTCCTTTCGATGCGGACGTAAACATTTTCGAAACAGAAAATCTCTTTTTTGGAGTCAAAATCACTTAATTTTGATGAAGATTTTTTCTTGTTTTGATTTCAGAAATAATCCTTTTACTTTTAGAGAAAAAATTTTGATTTTTTTTTCTTAGAAAAAAAAAATCCCCAAATTTTTCAACTTCTTTGAAGTATAGAAGACTTTCCCTTTTTGTCTGAATAACTTTGAAAAATCTTCAAATTTTTCATATTTTGTAAAAAATTGTTTGAACTGTTGAGTTGAGGCTTTCAAAATTTTTGAAAAGAAAATCTCTATACATTTACATTGAAATGAAAATCTTTTTATTTTTGTGCAGAAAATATCTTATTTTTTGGAGTCAAAATCACTTTATTTTGATGAAGATTTTTTTTGTTCTGATTTCTGAAATAAACCTTTAGGTATTTTCAGAGAAAGGAAAAAAATCCCCAAATTTTTCAACTTTTTTGAATTAAAAAAGTCTTCTTATTCGTTGTCTGAATTTTTAAAAATTTTGTTTGAATTGTTTCAGAGTTTATTAAAAAAGTTTTTTGTCTAATTTTTTCGAGGAATGAACTTTTTACTTTTATAGATTGAAATATGTTTTTATGAAAAAATCACTGATTGTTTTGGAATAAAAAATTTTAAACTTTTTGCAGAAGACTTTTTTCAAAGTTGCCTTTTTTTGTGTGTTATTGTTTTCTTTTTTAATTGAAATTAAAATTGAAATTTATTTGATAGAATCAACTCATAGAAATTAACATGTTTTGTAACGGATCGCCTATGCCAATTTTTTTGGAGTAAAAATTTTTTAAAATTTTTCTCAATTTTGTATCCATACTTCATTTTTTTGCACTATATGTGTAATGTGACACCTTTTTCGTATGACTCAGCAAAAAAAAAAAAAAGAAATGTGGATAATCAAAGAATTTCAGCGTGGAAAATTCCCCTTTCCCTCATATTCATAGGAAATTTCTGAAAATTGGTCTTGGAGTAGACCTTGAGCTCCTCTACAAGATGGCACCATACCATGCTTACTCAGTGTAAATTCGCTTATGCATTTTCAAAGACGAAGATCATCTTGCAAGCTAACTTCGCTACCATCATTTAATGCGTGCATTGTTTCTAAGGCTGCCGGAGTTTCTTTATTTTTTATATCTCGTATTTAATTTTTTTTTCTCCGAGGTTCGTACTACTATTTTTATAGCCGGCTGTCGAACGAGGCGGTATTAAAATGCCTAAAATACGAACAACTTCATTTTGTAAGAGCTCGCCATTTTTGTAAGATTTCAGATCCTAAACGAAGATAGAAGTTAACAGTCGCGGTTCTTGATTTTACCCAGATAACTCGGCTGTGAATCCGCAGCATCGGCACGAGGACTTTTTTTTTATTCACGTAGGAACACGATCGCGCGCATATTTTTTATTTTATTCACAAATCGCGCGTCTTATTTTAATCATAAATCATTCGCACCTTTACGTTGTGACACTTTCGAGATAAAAATCTACCAACGAAGAGAATGGATCAAGTTTTTAACGTACGTTTTGGTTCGTACGTCGTACACGTGAAAAAAAAAGGAAAAAAATTAAGCCCACGAACCCGTCGTGAGGGAGACATCTGCGTTTCGAAGAATTCTCTCCCTTTGGAAAAATCACCAAATGCGGACGAGAGCGTCAATATTTACACACTTTTGGAATGGACATCCAGACACATCTCCGATAATATTGTTTGTCGCGTCAAAATACAATTTAAAACATATTATCCGAGGATGAGAGCCTTATATTGTATCATTTCATCGGTAATTCTTCCCTTTTATAGTCGCATCGCTACCATTCGATGATAATTTCACTGTATAGTTGCAATTACACCAATCGTGTTCGAGTACTGCGAACATGTCACCAGAAGGTTACGATGTGTTTTTTTTTAAATATTTTTTTCCTACCAACGAACTACACTTCTGCGAAGAGAGTAGAATTCCACATATTTACCAGAATTCAATCAATACAAAGTACCAATATTATGGAAAGGTATTGTTCTCGGTAGCGAGATAGCGAGCCCTGGAGCTGGACACATCGTGAAGCTGTTAGGAATTTATTTATTGTCACAAAAAATCAGACATCTCTCGGAGAGAAAAAAAAAAACTGTTGTGTAACGCTCGTGAAAAAAATAACAGTCCGAGTATTTCTTCTTTTTACAAAAACAAACAAACAAACAAACGACCAATTGTTCGAATCAAAGGTATGAGGAACGTGAAGTAAACAATGTAACGGGAGTGAAACTAATTTCGTATAATTTCATTCGCATTTAGGCCTTTGTGGGAAATTGTTACGAGGGTGGTGTAATTAGCATGGATTTGAATCTGTGAAAAGAAGTAAAAAAAAGTTTTTGAGAAGGATATACTTGGAGAAAGCAAAACATCATGGTTGTTTGATCAATGAGAACAATACGACGTTTTATGCTTATTCTATGAGTATACCACCCACCTGATCGGAGAAAAAATTTCTAAAGATAGAATCGAATTTTATGAGTCTATATGCAAACGTATCATGTAGGTCGCTTTTTAGGTAATTTGTTTTGTTTATATAATTCATTTGACGAGCACTTGAATTTTATTCATCTCGATAAAATAAGTTGATACAATGAATTAGTATTTTTTTTTTTTTTTTGTATTCAAGTATAAAATTTTACAAAACTCGTAGATACTTTCTAAGAAAATAAACAGTGATGCAAGCATCACGAACTTTACGAATCAAAAAGTATTTTAAAAAATATTAACAAAAAAATATTTGTAAAAAAATCGGTCATCGAATATTATGTAAAAAAAATTGATTATCGAATATTTGTGAAAAAATCGACTATAAAAAATTTTTTATATTTAAAACGTCAGCAATTACACTGAAAAACGTTAAACATGACACAAAAATATTCGGCAAAATCACACTTGCTCCATTATTATTAATCGTGAAAAAATATCATGATGATGTAAACAAAACAACCATTCGAATACCCGTACATCTTATCATGAATAACAAAAATGCAAAGCATTGCTCAATGCGCATGTTAGGGAAAGGAGAGCAAACCGGTACACCCGCGGACATGTCCGGATATAGATAAACACTTGAACCGTTCCCTTTATCGACATCTAAAACGCGACAAATGTGAAACTCGAAGATCTTTCGCATAAATCGTTCGTAAATTTTTTTCTATTCAACGTAAAGGCCCCAAATTCTTGCGTAGCCTTCGTTTATATAAACCACTACTCATCGCCGAATTTCAACGAGATATCTCAATTAGGGCGGTTGGAATCGTGTTAACAAATTTTTCGCAAAAAACGCTCGTAAAATTTTTTCTATTCAACGTAAAGGCCCCAAATTCTTGCGTAGCCTTCGTTTATATAAACCACTTCTCATCGCCGAATTTCAACGAGATATCTCAATTAGGGCGATTAGAATCGTGTTAACAAATTTTTCTGCACACACACACATACACACATACACACACACACACACACACACACATACATACGGAACATCATCTGGAAATTGTTGAAAACAAATTTGTACGAAGTCGAAATTTGTCTAAGTGCAATATTCGTGAAAACGCATTTCGCACCGAAAACAATACTTTCCTTACAACGCTACGCGCTGTTCGGAAAGTAAATAAACAGTGATGCAAGCATCACGAACTTTCCGAATCAAAAAGTAGTTTAAAAAATATTAACAAAAAAATATTTGTAAAAAAATCGGTCATCGAATATTATGTAAAAAAAATTGATTATCGAATATTTGTGAAAAAATCGACTATAAAATATTTTTTGTATTTAAAACGTCAGCAATTACACTGAAAAACGTTAAACATGACACAAAAATATTCGGCAAAATCACACTTGCTCCATTATTATTAATCGTGAAAAAATATCATGATGATGTAAACAAAACAACCATTCGAATACCCGTACATCTTATCATGAATAAGACAAAAATGCAAAGCATTGCGCAATGCGCATGTTAGGGAAAGGAGAGGAAACGGGTACACCCGCGGACATGTCCGGATATAGATAAACACTTGAACCGTTCCCTTTATC
Source organism: Balanococcus diminutus (assembly GCA_959613365.1). Classification (NCBI taxonomy): domain Eukaryota; kingdom Metazoa; phylum Arthropoda; class Insecta; order Hemiptera; family Pseudococcidae; genus Balanococcus; species Balanococcus diminutus. The sequence goes on from OY390718.1 coordinate 24,910,360, forward strand.
GACATCTAAAACACGACAAATGTGAAACTCGACGATCTTTCGCATAAATCGCTCGTAAATTTTTTTCTATTCAACGTAAAGGCCCCAAATTCTTGCGTAGCCTTCGCTTATATAAACCACTACTCATCGCCGAATTTCAACGAGATATCTCAATTAGGGTGGTTGGAATCGTGTTAACAAATTTTTCGCATAAATTGCTCGTAAAATTTTTTCTATTCAACGTAAAGGCCCCAAATTCTTGCGTAGCCTTCGTTTATATAAACCACTTCTCATCGCCGAATTTCAACGAGATATCTCAATTAGGGCGATTGGAATCGTGTTAACAAATTTTTCTGCACATACACACATACACACACACATACATACGGAACATCATCTGGAAATTGTTCAAAACAAATTTGTACGAAGTCGAAATTTGTCTAAGTGCAATATTCGTGAAAACGCATTTCGCACCGAAAACAATACTTTCCTTACAACGCTACGCGCTGTTCGGAAAGTAAAAAGACATCTATTAAATTGATACAGTATTCGGTGTCCTTAGTCCAAGGATCGAATCTTGAAAAGGATTAAGATTGCCTTAACCGTTGGATTTTTTCTTTCTGTGGGTAGCTTTTAAACACGAATGTACATTGTACATTTGTTGTTAGCACTTAGCAGCAGGGATTCGTAAACCTGGGGGTAGAATTATGTATTAATATACCTGCAAAATTCCTGAATTAATGATGAGTAGAAATTGTGTCGTGTTATATCTGAAATGCGGGTGGACAAACAAGGTCATTGCCCTACTTAATTTGATTGTTTACTCAATTTTGAAAAAAAATAAACAGTGATGCAAGCATCACGAACTTTCCGAATCAAAAAGTATTTTAAAAAATATTAACAAAAAAATATTTGTAAAAATCGATCATCGAATATTATGTAAAATAAACAGTGATGCAAGCATCACGAACTTTCCGAATCAAAAAGTATTTTAAAAAATATTAACAAAAAAATATTTGTAAAAATCGATCATCGAATATTATGTAAAAAAAATTGATTATCGAATATTTGTGAAAAAATCGACTATAAAATATTTTTTGTATTTAAAACGTCAGCAATTACACTGAAAAAAGTTAAACATGACACAAAAATATTCGGCAAAATCACACTTGCTCCATTATTATTAATCGTGAAAAAATATCATGATGATGTAAACAAAACAACCATTCGAATACCCGTACATCTTATCATGAATAAGACAAAAATGCAAAGCATTGCGCAATGCGCATGTTAGGGAAAGGAGAGCAAACCGGTACACCCGCGGACATGTCCGGATATAGATAAACACTTGAACCGTTCCCTTTATCGACATCTAAAACACGACAAATGTGAAACTCGACGATCTTTCGCATAAATCGCTCGTAAAATTTTTTCTATTCAACGTAAAGACCCCAAATTCTTGCGTAGCCTTCGCTTATATAAACCACTAGTCATCGCCGAATTTCAACGAGATATCTCAATTAGGGCGATTGGAATCGTGTTAACAAATTTTTCTGCACACACACACATACACACATACACACACACACACACACACACACACACACACACACACATACATACATACGGAACATCATCTGGAAATTGTTCAAAACAAATTTGTACGAAGTCGAAATTTGTCTAAGTGCAATATTCGTGAAAACGCATTTCGCACCGAAAACAATACTTTCCTTACAACGCTACGCGCTGTTCGGAAAGTAAAAAAATGATTATCGAATATTTGTGAAAAAATCGACTATAAAATATTTTTTGTATTTAAAACGTCAGCAATTACACTGAAAAAAGTTAAACATGACACAAAAATATTCGGCAAAATCACACTTGCTCCATTATTATTAATCGTGAAAAAATATCATGATGATGTAAACAAAACAACCATTCGAATGCCCGTACATCTTATCATGAATAAGACAAAAATGCAAAGCATTGCGCAATGCGCATGTTAGGGAAAGGAGAGCAAACCGGTACACCCGCGGACATGTCCGGATATAGATAAACACTTGAACCGTTCGCGTTCCCTTTATCGACATCTAAAACGCGACAAATGTGAAACTCGAAGATCTTTCGCATAAATCGTTCGTAAATTTTTTTCTATTCAACGTAAAGGCCCCTAATTCTTGCGTAGCCTTCGCTTATATAAGCCACTACTCATCGCCGAATTTCAACGAGATATCTCAATTAGGGCGGTTGGAATCGTGTTAACAAATTTTTCGCATAAATCGCTCGTAAAATTTTTTCTATTCAACGTAAAGGCCCCAAATTCTTGCGTAGCCTTCGTTTATATAAACCACTACTCATCGCCGAATTTCAACGAGATATCTCAATTAGGGCGATTAGAATCGTGTTAACAAATTTTTCTGCACACACACACATACACACATACACACACACACACATACACACACACACACACACACACACACATACACACACACATACATACGGAACATCATCTGGAAATTGTTCAAAACAAATTTGTACGAAGTCGAAATTTGTCTAAGTGCAATATTCGTGAAAACGCATTTCGCACCGAAAACAATACTTTCCTTACAACGCTACGCGCTGTTCGGAAAGTAAAAATGTAGATATTTTGGTTTGATTTTTGTACGCGGAGCTTTTTCCACAAGCGGATGAACATTGAACATCAATGTTTTGAGATTTTTTTTGTTGAAAAAAATAAAATAAAATAAAAAACACAATTTTATTGAAAAACTATTAGGTACCTATAACAACTGTTTCTTTAAATTTTGATTGATGAAATGATGAGCTTTTTCTTCTACAAAATTTTATTCGAAGTGTATATAATTTTTTTTTTCTTGGATTGTTTCTCTCAAAATTTCGTAAAAAACTTCTTTTATTTTTTTCTAAAATTTTGTTTAAAATATTTTTATAGGTTTAATAAAAACTTTTTTTTTCAAAATTTTGTTCAAAATTTTTTTCAGAATTTATCAAAACACTTTTTTAAAAAAAATATGATAGAAATCAGGTCTTCAAACTATTGTTCATAAACGATTTTTTGCAATTTTGTTCAACGTTTCAGAATTTTGTTTGAAAATATTTTCGATTTGAAGCGATTTTTCAATTTCGTCAAGAAACAGTTTTTTTCAACATTTTCTTCATGAGAAATTTTCTCGCAATTTTATTCAAAAACAATTTAATTTAATTTTGTGTAGGTATCATAATTTTGTTTACCAACATTTTTTAATTTTTTTTTTTTTTTTTCATTTTATTCATTAACAAATTATTGTCTCTACGTAATAGGCATTTGTTTTAGAAAACTTCTTTTAAAATTTTTATTGGCAATCAAATTTTGTTTAGGAACTATTTTTTCAAAATAATGCTCGAAATATATTTTTTTCTTCTTGTTATGTTGAATAAGGAGAAATTTTTGCTTCTCCAAAACTTTCTTCGAATTTTGTAAATTTTGTTTAAAAACTCTTTTTAGCCGAATTTTTTAATTAAAAAATGATGGTTTCTCTATATGTCCAGGAAAGGAATTTTCCAATTTTGTTTCGCAATAATTTTTTCAAAATGCTCAAAAAAGTTGTTTTTTTCTCAAAATTTTGCTTCAAGAAGATTTTTTTTCAACTTTCTGCAGTATTTTTTTTTCTATCAAAATTTCATCAAATTTTTCAATTCTAAAAAAAAATTGCTCACTTTTTAAAAAAATTTTGCTCATAACATATTTTTTGTTTTTTGTTATACTTAATTACCTACCTAATTTTGTTAAATATTTTCGTTTAAAAAACTTAATTTTTTTTCAAAATTTTGTTCAAAAACGAGTTTTTAAAAATTTATGCAACAAATTATTCTTATTCTCAAAAATTATGTTCAGAACTTTAAATTTTATTCAGTACTTAAATATTATTTTCAATTTTGTTACAATATAATTTTTTCAAAATGCTCTCAAAATGTTTTTTTTTTTTTTTTTTTAAATAAAAATAATGTTTGAAGAAATTTTTTTAATTTTGAGCAGCAATTTTGTTTTTATCACATTTTCAAATTTTTCAACTTTTTGAAAATGTTGTTCAATACCATTTTTTTTTCTTAATAACTTTAGGTAGGTCTAGGTACCTAATAAATAATTGTTCAAATCTTATTTTTGAGTTTTTTTTTTCAAAACTTTGTTCAGAAACGATTTTTAAAAAATTTATGCAACAATTTTTATTGTCTATTTTTTTTAGAACTTTTTTTCAAAATGCTCAAAAAAGTTTTTTTTTGCAAAATTTTGCTTAGAGAAGATTTTTAAAATTTTGTGCATTATTCTTATCGAATTTTCTTCAAATCTTTCAATTTATTTTCTAAAGTTGTGTCCATTTTTTTTAAATTTTACTTATAACAGTTTTTCATGATTTTGGTAAATATTTCTGTTCATTTTTTTCAATTTGTTTTCAAAATTTTGTTCAGAATAGATTTTTTGTCAAATTATGCAACAATTTTTATTTTGCAAATTTTTTATCGTTTTTTTTTTCTTTATAAATTTTGGACAGAAAATGTTATTCATGTTTCCAAATAATTTTTTCAATTTTTTTCCTATATTTTTGTTTAAAAGCAGGAATTTTTTTATAAAACTGTTAAGTATTAATTTTTTTTAAAAATTTTGTTGAAAAAAATATGTTTAGTTTTTTATCGTATTATTTCAAGTATAGCATGCATATCACTTTTTTAAGCCTTTCTTCGTTCAAGCGCAAAATTTTTTATCTTTGTTGAAAATCAATGTTACCTACTAAAGTACAAGATTTTGTCCAAAATTTGAACAAAAAAAAAAAATTGTGAAAGTACAGATTGTAAAATATTATTTTAATGATTTTTTTTTTTGTTGTTTTGTAAATTTCATGTATTTCGTTGATTAATTTAAAATAAGTATGTATTTGTAATCCCCCCTCCCTCATTAAATCAACGATGTAGAAACAGCTACAAATTGGCGATCAGCTGAATATAAGGAAACTACGTAGTTAATACGTACTTACTTATGAGGCGATTTGTGTGTCTACTTGGTTTATAAGTCAAATATACCATTATTTAACATTCGATTGCTATTTACGTTAGATATTAATGCCTATGCGCCCATGTCCGAGAGGAGACTCCTTGTATACGAACAGTAAAAGCTAAACTTCTCATCTAATTCTCATTGGTAACCAAGTTGAAACGAGTAATGTTTACATTTGAGTTGACGCATAATTTGGTATATACTTTCACCGTACACGCTGCTCCCTGCGGGGCTTATCCACGCACTAAGTTCGTTCAACAAATGCCATTCGTTAAGAAACCCAACGAACACATATTAGATGTTGTATTCGTAGCCCATAAATGCTTCACCTTTGTATACCCTCGCGGGAAAATAGCAGTAACCTCTCATAATGCAAACAAGAAACAAATCTTGTGTCGAAGTAGTTTTTGTTAGCAAACTTTATTTAACGAGACGTTTTTTTTTCATCAGTTAAAATATTTTTCCATAAGGGATGTTAAATTTTACTCGCATATTTTTCCATCTTGCATTCAACGTGAATATTTTTACGTTTCATATTTTTGTGCGTTAACTTTCGTTACACGGGTGTGTGTCCCCCTTAGGTAGTTTTCGCGAGACAATTTAAAATTAAGTTTTTTAAGTCGTACGAGTTGGAAATTTTAAAAGTTTGAGCGGCGTGAAAATATGGTCGGGAAAGGTTTTTTTTTTTTGCTTATATACTTCTTTCTTCGTTTTAACACGTTTCTTTTTATTTTGGAAACAATTTCGCATTTGGCGTGTAGTTAATGCGTAAGTGAGCGGTAGAGCAGATTTGCAGCGGCTTTTGTGGGGCTGCCTTGAGAAACTTTACTCCCTTGTTTTTAGCGATTTGCAGATTTCGGGGCGTTTTTTCACCTTCTCACTTCAAAATTACTGTACTTTTATTCGAATTTAATTTACAAAGTTTTTTCGTTATACGCCTGTTTGCACTGTCAACGCCAAATGAACGTATAAAAATTTATTCTTCGAGAATGTCGAAAGCTAGTCGCAGCTGCAGATGCTGAGACGAGTGATTCATGAGAATTCGATCGATTCGGATACGTGTGCTTTGAAACACATTCTTATTCGTATGCTATGATGATATTTATATTGGATATGAATATGATTTAACAATAATTCCAGGGTGACTCAATTTATATTTGTAATAATCTTGAAAAATAGGGGGAAAAAACTTTTGATAACAACATAAATTATTTTTTGTGATTATTTTAAATTCGTAAGTAAGTATTTTACTGAATTCTTTTTTTGACTTTACCTAAGTATATTAAAAAATTTACAAAAAAAATAAAACTGACAATAGCCCTTTTCAAATATATCTATGAAAAATTTCAGTTCAAACAATATTTGAAAAAAATTGTTTTTGAATGAAATTTTGAAAAAATCAAAAAAAGAAATTAAACAAAATCTGCAAAAATACTTTTTGAACGAAATTGAAAAAATTTTATAGTGAAAAAATTTTGAAAATATTCAACACTTAAAAACATTATACCAACTGATTTTTTTTTGGTCAAAACAACTATTTTATAAAAATTGGAAAACATATTTTATAACAAAATTTTGCAACCTAAAAAAATATGAAAAAATTGAAAATTTTACAAAAAATTTATTTTGAAAAAAAAACTGAAAAATTCAATTTTTGACAAAATTTGTAAAATTTCATCACAGCATAAAAATGCCAATGAAAATTAAAGTAAAAAAAGAATAATTGAAGATTTAAAAACATTGAACGTGTGACAAAATTTAAAAAAAAAAGATAAAAAAAAACTAAAAGATCAGTGTTTATCAAGATTTGAGAATTTTCATTTTTATAATAATTCTTGACAAATTTTTGAAAATTTTGCTTTTAACGAAATTCACAAAATGTTAATTTTGAATAAATCTAAAAAATTCAATTCGTTACAAATTTTGCAAAATTTTACTTTTAGCAAAATTCAAAATAACTTAATTTTGAATAAAATTCGAAAATTTTTACTTTAAACAAAAACTGAACTTCATGAAAATTTTAAATAAACAATTTCGTATCCAATAATTTTTTTTAAAACAAACCAAAAAATAATTATTTTTTTCTTCTTTTTATTCTTCTTCTTTTCATCTATTTGGTGATTTTTGACGCGGCTTTACAGAACAAATCCATATGGTTGAGCACAAATTTACTGTTGGGGAATGAAAATATTTGATACAACACTGGATTTCAAAGCAAAATCTGAAAAACTTAATTTTATGTCAAAAAAAAAAAAATGTTTTCTCAAAAATTTGTGAAAAGAATACCACTAGGTAAGAAAATTCAATAAGAAATAAATGCAGAACAATACCTTGAAAATTAATATTTTGGAAAGAAATAAAAGCATAAAAAATTTTATTTGTGACACAACTTCAAAAATTCAACTTTTAAGGAAATTTCAAAAAAATAATTTCGAACAAATTCTAAATATTTTAATTTTGGAAAAGAAAATCTAAAAAATTTAAGTATTTCGAAATTTGAAAAAAATTATATCTGGGAAATTCAAAAAAACTAAATTTGAATAAAACGGGGAAAATTTTAATCTCAGAATAATTTTAAAAATTTTGTCGAGTGAACTGGAAAAGATTTTATCGTCAACATGAAAAAATATTTTGATAGCAGGATTTTACAAAATTATGAAAAATTTAAGTTGTGAATTTAAAAAAAAATTGGTACATAAATCTTCTGAAACATTTCTAATAAAGTACAAAAAATGGAATGCGGAGCAATATTTTTAAAATTTCAATTTTCAAAAAATCTAAAAAATTTAATTCAAAGCAAAACACGGAATTAGAAACAGTTGATTTTGAACACATTTCGAAAAATATTACCTGATTTTGAAAAAAATATACCTACTTAAAAATTTCAATTTGTGGCAAGATTCGATGAAATGTTACTTTCAGTGAAATTCTAATAAACTAGTTTTGAAAAAATTGAAAAAAAATTTCTGTTAGTAAAAAAGTCAAGTTTTGAATGAAAATTTCAAGCAGGAAGTTATTTTGATTTTTTTTTAAATTTCATTTTAACTAAACAACGAAAAATTGCAGAAATCTGCAAAATTTTTCTCTCAAAAATTTTTGATTATGAATAAAATTTTAAAAATATCGTTTAGCTAAAATTTTTTTCGAACCGAACTAAAAAAGATTTTTCTGAACAAAATTTCAAATTTTATTTGAATCGTACAAAATTGTAAACAAAACCAAAAAATTTAATCATGACAAAATTTTGAAAAAGTGGACAAAGCTTTGCTTCCAAAAAATCTCCTCCCCTTCCCCTTAAAAAATGTTGAACAATATTTTGAAGAAAAAAAAATTAATTCGTGAGACAAATCTAAAAATTTCATTTAATTCCAACCAAATTCAAAGAAATAAATTTTGAACTATTTTTTTTTTTTAGAAAATTGATTTTAAAATCAGAAAATATCTGATTTTGAGCAACCTGTTTTTGGTTCTCCTTATAGAAATTCAGCTTTTCATATCTCGAACCAAGTTTCGCTCAAATTTTAAAACTGTCAGACGTTTCTTGGAGCATCCTATATATTGATTATACTTATTCGGGTTTTGTAACCGAATATAATGTAATATGTGGTTATACAACAATAAGTTGCGGAGATATTTTCCATATTTTGTTTGGTGTTAGCATCGTTATGTATAATGTGTCGTTTAAATTTAATGTTACGAGCTTTTCGTTCGTGTTTTAGATAGTATAGAAATAATAGGAAAGATATTTTCTTGATGCGGTTAAAGGGGCTAATACGACAAAAACAGTTTGCCACTTAATCGATGCGACGACGTTGTATTTTTATGGTTCGAAATAACCCCGGTTCACGCGTATAAAACAGTGCAGAATGAGCGAGAGACGATGGTGCGGAATTTTGTTTGAATTGTCCGGGCGAAAAATGCTACCGAATTAATGATCGAAAAAGGAAAAACGCTAAAAAAAAAAAAAAGCGTAGATACCTATAAAAAGTGAAAGCTACAGACTTTGGTATCGTCGTCGGAGTCTCTTTGGTACGACCATAGGACGATTATAAGTCAGGTTGAAAACCAAGTGAGCGTTCATCACCATTATCATATTGCCAAGTATAGAAAGAGTTTATAAAATGTAAACCGAGTACACGCTGTGAAACTTCATAGCCAAGAAGAAAATTCTATGAAAATAGTAAAATGACTAGAAACAAGGTTGAAATTTCGCGGTTGCTATGTAACTGCAGTCCCCCAGTGGTATATTTTAGTCGCGTATACCGTCTACTTTATCCTTAATCCTGCGTTATAGTGCTGGTACAGCGGGGGTACAAAAATCTCATAATTTTTGTGTATAGCATTTTGTGTGCTGCGCTGGAAAATGTTACTTTGTATACGGTGTCTCGGCGCTGTTATCGTTATTGTTATTATTATTATTTTCTTTTTAACTGGAAAGAAGCGCAGCTTGATTATTTCTAAACATTTATACCGCTCTACACGCGTGTAGTAATTTTCCTTTTACACGCTGCAGTTGCAGCATAGGTATATGATATCTAATCGAATATCAAAACTATCGGCTATTTTTCCGAAAATTCGCCTGCTGCATGATTTGCTCATCTCAAATTTTTATCAAGTCCAGGACTAAGTACATATATAGTTCATTTTCAAAATTGGAGGGGAGGGAAGAGTCCGATCGAAATTTTTGTTATAATCAAAATTATTCTTAGAACTTCAAGCTACAACTTTTGTTTGAAATTTTTTTCAATTAGACCCCTTACCTCCCCCCTGTTTTTATTGATGTATCTCGAATAAGTTGTGTTATCCAAAATTGGAGGTACTGACGGACTGGATCTTTTTGGGGCACCAGGAAATCGTGAATTGAAAGCGCACTTTGTAGTCACTTGAAGGGCGGTATCATTTTTTGAATACGTTTTGTTGCAGAGGCAGGTGGGGTGCTACCTTATGATATGGTGGCGCAATTTGCACCACGTAAAAATTTTGGGGCTCATTTTGAAGTACGTGAGAGCCTTTCTCCATACCTTCCTTATATTTTTGGAAGACAAAAATTCTAAATTGGGGTAGAAACAGTCACATTAACAAATCTTAAACTCTAAAAAAAATTGACCTTTCTTTCAACGTTTTGAGCCACTTGAAAAGGAAAGCAGAGCAAGGTACTGTGCAGAGGGGCATTAAATTGAATATTTTCCAAGGAAAAAATTTGTTTTTTCATTCGTGTGCTTGGCTCAACCTACTAAAATACGTAAAAATTTATCAATCTTCTTTGAAAGTAAATTTTTGAAGAAAAAATTTCTCAATTTTTTGAAGTACATATATCTACAAAATATTTCACATATTTTTAAGAAAAAAAATCACAATTTATCAAGAAAATGATCTTGATTTTTTTTTTTGAAAAGAAATCTCAAATTTTTTAGAGTGAACCAATTTTCCAAATTTGGAAGAAGAAAACTTTTCAAAAAAAATAATAAAAAGTAGGTATCTATAGGTACTGTTTTTCTTAATTTTTTGAGGCGAGCGTGAAAAAATTTGTCATTCTTTTGAAGTAAGAGCAATTGATGAATTTTTTAATTTTATTTGATAGTAAGCCCCAATTTATTGCCTTGTTGATTTTTTTTAATTTCTCATTTTTTTTTTTTTTTTTTTTTTCAATAAAAAATCTTTCCTTTTTTTGTGGTCAGCGTAAGCAAGTTCTCATTTTCTTAAGTACTTACCTATTGCAATGTTTTTTTTTTTTTTTTTTTTTTTTTTGGAAAGAAATGTCGTTTTTATAGGGAAAACCACCTCTCATTTGTTTTGAGAAAAATATCATTTTTTGACTCATTTTTTTAAAAAAAGAATTTTCAGTTTTTTGGAGTAAAAAAATATCACTGAAAAAATATTAAAAATTTTCTGGAAAAATCTCATTTTCATTGAATGATTTTTTCATTTTTTTTTCAAAAAGAAGTTTTTTTTAAGTGGTAAATCTCTCATTTTTTGGAAAAGAAGGCTCAATTTTTTGAAAAAAATATATAAAATTTCGTTAAAAGAGAAAAATCTTGCGTTTTTTGTTTTTTTTTTGAAGAAAATACAACGTATTTTTTGTGGAGGTTTCTTAATTTTTTGCGGAGGTCTCTTCATTTTTTGCGTTTTTTTTTAAAAAAAAATCATTAATTTCTTGGAGTTGATAAAACAATTTTTTATTTTTGAATTTTAAAAAATTCTCATTTTTTTGACATAATAAAAAAAATCTTGTCTCTCAGCTTTTTGATAAATCTCTCAAGTTTTTTGAAAAAAATCACTGCATTTATTTTGAGAAAAGTTCCAATTTTTTTGACTTAATTTCAAACTTGGGGGGGGGGGCATTGAAAACGTCCCGGTATCCCGGTAAGCCAGTCCGTCAATTTGGAGGGGGAGGGGTCCAATCGAGATTTTTGTTATAACCAAAATTATTCCTAAAACTTCAATACAACTTTTGTTTGAAATTTATTTGAATTGAACCCCTCTTTCTCCGCCGATTTTGCATAACACTCCGAAGATACAAATTGAAAATTGGAGGAGTGAGGGGAAAGGGGGCCAATTGAAAAAAAATTCAATAAAAGTTGCCGAATAAGGTCCTAGAAATAATTTTAGTCATTATAAAAATTTCGATTGGACCTCCCTTCTCTTAGGAACTTATTCAACATTATGGGGGAAGGGTCAAATTATTGAAAAAATTTTCAAACAAAAGTTTTAGTTTGACGTTTTAGGAATAATTTTAATTATAACCAAAATCTCGATTGACCCCTCCCCCTCCGATTTTGGATATGAAGTACAACTTATTCATGATACATTATTAAAAACAGGGGGGAGGTAAGGGGTCCAATTGAAAAAATTTTCATACAAAAGTTGTAGCTTGAAGTTTTAGAAATAATTTTGGTTATAACGAAAATTTAGATTGGACCCCTCCCTCCCCTCCCCTCCAATTTTGAGTATGAAGTATTTACCTAACATAAGTAGTATACTACTGGCCTTGGTAGAATTCAAGGTGAGCAAATGATGCAGCAGGCGTATTTTCAGAAAAATAGCCGATCGTAATCTCACAATATATCCGGACTGAGTTATCGAGTACTCGCACTGTTTTAGTTCACACTGCCGGAGAATCGTGCCCACAGCTTTATTGTTCCTAGAATGTATAGCTTTTCTCGATTCGGGGTTCGATTTTATCGATATATTGAATCTGGCACGAAACCATCGTCACCTATGTGTGTTATTCGAGCTTAGAATACCATGTACTTTCATTATGCCAGTTAATACAATACAGATTCCATAAATTTAATCCGTGTCTCGAGAAATTGTTGGCCTTATCTGTTAATAATATGACACGTGCATTTCTCGTACTTCCTCATACACACCACATACGAGTAGATACAATGTTCGTCTTTTCCTGATTCATATCTCGATTGATATCTTGTTCCAATGGTTCGTCTGATTTTATTACCATACGTTTCGATATATTTTACACCTCGTATAAGCGAAAGTGCCACCGTAGTTTAAGTGTGATCGTCGATGAAAAGTTGATGTCTATGACAGGGTATGCCCTGTGATTTGAATTTGATATCCTTCCCATATAAACCTGCAGCGAGTGTTTTCTCGATGTTAATCGTCGCCGTAATTCCTTTCTATGTTTCATTTTAACGTCGTAAATGAGTTATGGTTTACATCCCCTGAAGGGGTATACCTACAACTTGCCAATAGCAGTGTGGTTAATCTGATATGTGCCTATTTTACGCTATATCCAATTTATTTTATATTCGTCCGAATCGAGTACGAACTATACGATGAAGTTTTACGTATAGATATCTTCTTATAAAATCATCTCAACCTATTTTTCATTTCAACTTTCCTACTTAGTTCGTAATTTTTTTTAATACTTGGATTGCGAGGATGATAACAGAGACCAAGCCTACAGCCTCGTAATATGTTCCTTTTAAAAAGAAATTTTAAAAATTTTCTAGGAAAATCAGGAGTTCCTCATTTGATTTTTAATTTCTTTTTTAAGAGTTTTTTTCAAAATGATTTATGATAAATTTTTTTTCTTGTTCCTTGAGATTTTTTTTTCATTAAAAAAAAAAAAAAGAAAACAATTTAAAAAATGTTAGACCAACTATAAAATATGCAATTTTTGTTGAAAATCTCTCCTAGAAAAATTCTAGCCCAAGTACCTATGGTAAAAGTCACAAAAAAATTGAATAATTTTTTCGAAACTATTTTTCCTTTTTTCCATGAAGAATTTATTTCTGAAAAAAAAATTCAACAAAAGATTTTTTAACAGAATTTTTTCCCCCAAAAAAAAAGAAAAACAAAAAAAGAACAAAAAATAATGTCCACATATTAGCTTACTTCACGTACCATCTCTTGGAATGTTTTCCTGGAAAATTATTGAAATCAACGTTCCATTTGATTAAAAAGCTTTTCTTTTTCTGAAAAAAATTGTCAGAAAAACAAAGAATATTTTTCAAAACAATTTTTCAAAAAATTATTTGTCAAGAATTTTTTCTAAGTAATTTTTTTTTAAAAAGAAAACATTTTTTCTTCATGAAAATTTTTTTTTCCTCCAGAGAATTTGTTTTTTATTTCAATTGAAAAGAAGTTTAACTAAGAAGCACTTTTCCAAAAATAGTTTTTATTGAAAATAAAAAAATTCTTTTGATCAAAATTATGTAGGTAGATTAAAAATTAAAAATCAGCTGGAATGAAATAAACAATTTTTTGGGGTAAAAATAATGTACCTGTGTATAATTAAGAATTTAAGACCACATTGATCCATTTTTTTTTCATTCTAGCTGATTTTATTTATTTATTTATTTTTTCAAAAAACGTTTTGAAAAAGTTTTGTTTATGTCCCTTTAAAAAAGAGGTAAAAGATAAAGAATCACCGAAAATGGTCTTGTTGGGTAAAAAAGTACCTATCTATAGAGACCAATTGACCATTTTGTTAAAAAAAAAAAAAAAAATGAAAAAATGAAAAAATTCGATTCATATTTTTCTTGATTTTTTTTTTGTTTTCTCAATTCAAAATAATTTTTTTGAAGAAAAATTTTTAGAGAGTTGATTTTAATAGTTTTACACCAAACGAATCATTTTTAGAGGGCAACCCTTGACATTAAGACATTAAAAAAGAAATGAAATCATGAACCACATTAAGTAATATTCCTACGTAGGTAGAGATTTTTCAAAAAAAAAATGAGACTTTTTTGAAAGAGAACAATAATTGAAAACGTACCTAATGATTCAAAAATCTGTATTAGTAGCTCTTGGTATAAAAAACACTTCTAAAAAAAAATCACAGAAAAAAGAATTTAAAACAGGTTTTTTTTTCAATTTCTAAAAAAATTGATTTTTTAATGATAATTTTTTCAAAAAAAAAAAATTTATTGAACAATTTTTGACAAAAAGGAGATTTTTTTTTCCTTGGCCAAAATGTTTTTCATTTGAACAAATGAACAAAAAAAAATCGTTTAGAAATATTTTCATGAAATAAATTTTTGAACAAAATCATAGAGAAGTTCGTGAAAGTGGAATTTTTTTCAAAATTATTTTATTTTATTGTTTCATTTTTTTTGCTTAAAGCATTTTTTTGCTCAAAGGATTTTTTTTTTTTTTAAATTAAAAAACAAAAAACTTCTATTTCAAAAATTAAAAAAAAATATATTCCAAAAAATGAGAAAATCTTTCGTTAAAAAATTATGCCAAAAAATTGTAAGATTTTTTTCTCCAGAAAAATAAGAAATTTTTCATCGAAAAAATTGTAATTTCTATTGTCTATTTTCTTCAAATATGCAAGTTGAGGAATTAATTTTCTCATATATTTTTTTGTCTAGGTAATAAAAATTGAAATCGAAAAAATTTTCTTTTAATTTTACCGGAATAGAATTTAACTTTTTTTTGAAAAAAAAACACTCTTTCGCGGTGAAGAAAATAATTTTACATAAAAATTCCAAGCACACGTGCCCATCATTCTGGTATACCTCTGGAAGCAATAATAATAAAGCGAGTGAATATTAAGGTAGGTATAGCAAGATAGGTACTCACTTAACGCAATTCTGATCCACCATAACCTGAAAACAAAATCCAATACAATAAAAACTGTGCAATTTTATCCTCAGATAACGTGAAAATCCGTTACCTCCTTATATTTTACAAGGAAATCCCATAAATGTAGTTTATTGGCCGTTGCTGTCCCATATCTCCATCTGTATTATGTCACCGGCTGCGCGTATATGCAATACCATTACAACCCTCTTAGCTTTTGATCAACTTAATGGTCGCGATCGGTTTATTTTTCAATGTCTGCAGCATGCGACTCGGGCCATTTTCCTCATTCTAGCGTCTAGAAAAAGACCTGCAAAACGTAAATAATATTAAGGCTTATAATTCAACGACAAAGGCTCTTTCATTTTCTGTATTTTAATTATCCGAACGCGTCACGCCGCTTCCAAACGAAATATAAATTATTAACAATAACAATAATAAGATCAGAAAAAGAAAATTGTTTCTTATTTTGAACTTCACGCAAGAGTAAGTACTTTAAAGAAGAAAAAAAAACCAAGGAAAGTCGCAAAAGCTTGGCGTTTTAATAAAAAGCTTTGGTTATACTTAAATGAAAAAGCACCCCCTTTCTGCGTCACCTTATATGCGAGCACAGAAAAATGATAAAATAAGGAAAAAGAAAATGTTTCACTTTTTTTTCTTTCTGTTTTCACGTAAGCGGCTTATCTTTTAGCGAACCGTATACTGTTCTTATAAGAAGGGAGAAAAATACTAAGAGTGGATTCAGGCCGTGGAGATTGTATACAGAGGTGATTTTTTAGATAATGGACTTGTCAAATGAAGTGACATGTAAAACACCTGACTCGCCTTCAAATAATATTGACTTAACGATATCCGTCATGTGCTAAAGATTTAACGTCATTTTTTTCAAAATACCATTCGCCTTGATATCCTCGGATGTTTTAAAGTGTCTACGTCTCTCCCCACCTTGCCTACATTCGTACCACTTCTGTCGATTTCGTATTTAACGGCTTATCGAGAACTAGGTTTGATTTGTTGTTTGGTGTTAATTTGAGAGTTTTTCTGGACTTGACATTATTTTCAGGATTTTTTTTCAGAAATTATTTTCAAAAATGATTTATCTATAGGTATAATTTTTTACAAGTTTTTTTATTTGATAATCTCCTCGAGGGTCTTACAGAAAATTTTCCCAACTAGTTTTTTTAAAGAGAATTTTTTTAAATGTTTTTTATAAGTCTATATTATATTTTTCTGTGAATTTTTCCTAGAAATTTTTCGGGAGAATATTTTTTTTAAAAATGTGAGACCGGTACGTTTATTTGTTTGCAAAAAATTATGAGGAAAATTCTTTTCAAAAAAAAATCTTCATTTTCTAAAAAAAATTTCTCACCATTTTTTCTCAATAGGTACCTTGCTTTGAATATTTTTGATTTTTTTTAGAAAATTTTCCAAAAAAATTCTCCAAGATAATTTTTTAACAAGAACTATTTTGGAACAAGTAAATCACTCTATTAATATTTTTCCTCAAAAAAAAGTTCTCATTGGAAAAATTTTTTTTTTTTGTATTTTTTAGAACTCATTTGAATTATTCTTCAAATTTCAGTGAATAGGTATTTTAGAGAATTTTTTTTCTTAGAAAATTATTTTTGCAATATTTTTTGTGATGAATTTCCTTTTTCAATAAAAAAAATCTCTACAGGGATAACAGCCAAGTTTATTTTAAAATGTCTAGATTTTCTTGGCATAAAAATATCGATTCATGTTTTCCAAGTTAAGAAGTACATAGAAATACATTCCTAATATTTTAACGAAAAAAAAATCTCCAAAATATTTTTGGAGTAGATGCATAAAAAAAAAATATTCGAAAATAAGTTTTACTTTTTTGGGGGAAGGGGGAAGGGGAGATTTCTCAATTATTTTTAGACTGAAAAAAATTCTCAATTTTTGAATTAAAAAAAAACTTTTACTCTTTTTGAAATAGAAAATTTTAAAACTTTTTCAGAATACCCAATTTTTTTTTTTGAAATTTTTGAAATGAAAATATTTTTTGATTTTTTTTGTTTTGTTTTTTTGGATTTAGGATAGAAAAAATATTTTCATGCTTTGAAGTAGTACGGTACGGGAAAAAAATGCTTACAATTTTTCTCACTGGAAATGTGTTGAATGTGGTCCCAGTAATTGAGAGTTTTTTTCTTCTCAAAAAATTTGAAATAATAATTATGTTTCCTTCAAAAAATTGAAATTTGGCAAGATTAAAAAAAAAACATAATTTTTTCATTAAAAATTAAAGATTTTATTTTAAACAGAAAAATTGATTTTTTGACGATAGGTAGGTATACCTAATCAAGATAATTTTCTCAAAAAGAAATTAGAAATCTTATTTTAAACAAAAACACCTTGAAAGTGTTTTTTCTCTAAAAAATGTAAGTTTTTTTTCCTATAAAAATATATTATACCTACCCATTTTTTTTCTTCATTCATTCCTTTTTTCCAAAAAAATTGAACGATTCTCATCTGAAAATTTGAGAAATACTCGTACCTATTATTTCAAAATGGAAATTTTGTTCTTCAAAAAATTGTATTCTTTTCAAAAATTTTAAATTTTTTATACTTACCTTAAAAATATTTGGGAATACCTAATTAAAATTTTATTCTTGAAAAATGAGAGCTTCTGCATAAAAAGTGACTTTTTTCATAAAATTGCAGATTTTTTGAAAACGAAAGTTGGGGCATATTTTGTGTGGTGACTACTGGGACCACATTGAATATATTTCCGTAAGAAAAAAAAATTGTAAGCATTTATCCCCTTCATTTTCAAATTTTTGATGTAATTTTACACTTTACAGTATGTATACTATTCCAAGGAATCCCTATTTAGAGTCGAATTCTTCGGGTAATTTGAGAAGTACTCGTACTCGTATAACTCGGAGTGTTGTTTATTGAAGTAGAATATTCGTTCGTCGTAAAACATACATACTTAGGAATGGAGCGAAGCTTATTTTAATTTGTAGCCGGCATTAAAGCGTAATAGCATTAAAAATAAAAGCCACTAGGTTGTAAAAAGCTCCCGGTATACGCAGGATGCGTCTAGGATCATCACTAACTGTTCGTGGTCAAATGTTTCTTTTATTACGTTTAGTGTAAACAATGAAAAAGATCCATAATTCTTTAGAAAACGTTGTATCTAAAAAGTTTAATATAATAACCGAATTTTACGGCGTAAGTTTAACTTTAAAAACGGAAGCAACGATCAAAGTGGAAGCACTAACAAGTTTATGACGACGAAACGAAGCTTTTAACTTTATATGAACATTATTGTACAAAATCGAGCTAAATAAATTTTTGCAAAATTTTTTTCAAATGTATCCTTTTTCCTGCCAACATTGTCTCGTAGTTTTTGTTTAGGCGCCGATCAGCTGATTTATTAAATAATAAAGCTCACATCTCGTTATTTTCATAACGTACACTGTATTACTTATACACGTGGCTTTTTATTTGTTTTTACTCGACAGCCGCCTCTTTTTTTTTACCCATTTTTCCCAATTGCGAATTTTGGCCAACGTCCATGTGCCCGGAAGCGTGCTGTAATTTAATTAGTGCCCCACCGATGATGCTATAAGTACGCTCATCCTAACGGCCAGTTGTGGTTAAGGTTGTAATTCAATGAAGTTGGCGATATTTTTCATGGCGAGGATTATTATTTAATATTTGCCAAAGTATTGTTGAAAAGTCGAGTTAATTTTTTTTAATGGATAAAGCCTGGATGTGAAAGTTTTATAAAATAGATTTTTTTATTCGTGAATTTTTTTGTTTGCGATGAAATAATTAACGAGTGGTTTTTTCTCTTTTTTTTACATTAGGCCCTGTGAATTGGACGAGTTTTCTTCATATCGGTCGTGGTGAACTGGTTGCGTTTTGGTCGCCGTATTTGAAACGTGAAGATTTCCATACAGGTGAGTCTGTTTTTTCATTTTATCAAAGGCAAGTAGTTTATCATTATTTTTAAAATTTTCTCAAGTATTCTTCATTATGTAAATAAGATTTGAAATAAGGAAACTACATAAGCCTAGATATTTTAAAACTGTCCTCATAATAAAGGCTCAAATTCGAAAAAACATAACAAAATAAAACAAAAAAAAAGAAATTTAAAAAAAAAAACGAAAAGAAACTTAAAATTTTTTTAAATATTTTGAAAAATAGTAACGAGAAAAAAATCGTGTTTTTTTTTGCGTTTTGCCAGGTTTAAAAAAACGAAGAATTGACTTGTAAAAAAAGGTTAACAATTATCATATGACAACGACAGAATTTAAAATTTATTTAAAATTTACTGCATTATTAGAAAAATTGTGAAAAATTTCTTGAAAATTCAAAAAAAAAAAAATATATAATTATATTTTGTAAAAAAAATTAAATTTCTTTTGTCATTTTATACCTTTTGTAAATAAATTTTTACCTCAAAATAATTATTTGAAAAAAAATTTTAATTAATTTTTTCTATAGGAGATAGAGATATTTTTTGAATAATTGAAAAAATGTGATATTTTGGGAAAAAATTGTTATAATTTTGAATTTTTCAAAAAAAACCAAAAAAAAAACAATAACAACGTTGAAAACAAATTTATTGTATAAGCATTATATCTACCTACCTACCTACCTAATTTACTGTATTAGAAAAAGAACTATTTTGCAAATTACTTTTTGAATTTTTTGGGAAGGGTTTCTTCAGAATTTTCGGTTGGAAATTCAAAAAAAAAAAAAAAAAAACTTGCTCAAGTTTTCAAAAACTAAAAAAAATCATTAAGTATTTGAAAATCAAAAAAGATTACTTATTTTTTGTCATAAAGACTAATTCCAGCACGAATTTTGAATTACAGAATGGAATTTCTTGAAATCGTTTTCAAATTCTATTGAGAGCTTTTTGAAGTTTTCCAAAAAATAATTTCAAGGAAAATTTTCAAAAAAAAAAAAAAAAAAAAAAAAAAAACTTGAAGAGAGATTCTTATAGAAAATTATTTCAGCAAATTTTTTACTAAATATTACTCTTTCAAAAAAGAAGAGATTTTTCAATCGTTGGTCAAAATCTTTTTAGAGAATTTTAATTTATGCAAGAAATTTTTCATAATTTTTTTTTCGCGATTTAAAAAAGAAATAATTTTTACAGATTATGCAAAGAGAGAGAATTTTGTAATGATGAAAAATTTGAATTTTATCCAAATTTTTCATTAAAGAATTTTTAAAACATATGTTTTAGTAAAAAAAATTTAAAGGAAATTATTCAGAAAAGAAATTGGAACAAAAATGTGAGATGAAAAAAGTTCAAAAAGTTCATGAGCATTATTTTTTTAAAGAATAAATTATTTTTTAACAAACTTTTTTGAGATTTTTTCAAAAAAAAAAAACTATTTAGGTAATGAAAAAATTTTATTATATAAGTTATTTTCTAGAAATTTTTTGCGGATTTTTTTCGGATAAAATTCTTCATAAAATGATTTTTTTTTTAATTTTGGAAAGAATTTATCTGTTTTGAAGATTTTGTTTAGAATTTAGTCGAAAAAAATTACCTTTTTTTCCAAATTTCAATCTTTGATTTTTTTTAACAATCATATTTTGGATTTTTGTAAAACTTTTTAAAAATAAGTAGGTACTTATCTTTTTACCAAAATTACAAATTCATCTTTTAAAATTTATTAAAAATTCAACTCAATTTTAAAAATTCATTCAGCTTCAAAAAATAATGGAAGTCAAGTAATGGAAATTTTAAAATTTGTAAAAATTCATCTTACGTACTTATTACACTTTCTTGAAAAATTGATCCAATTTCCAAAATTTGTAGAAATATAAAAATTTTACGAAATTTTGAAAATCGTAAAAAATTATGAACTTCATAAATTGATATTATTTTTAAGATTTATTTTAATTAAGTATCAGATTATTCATTTTCACAATTTTTAAAAATGTTCTCAATTTTGAATTGTCAGCTATTTTTAAAATTCTAGAAATTTGTTCATCAATTTTTAATGTTAATTCTGAAAAGTACCATAATTATACCTACTTCCAAAATCGCACATAAAAATTTACCAAATTTTAAAAATGAGCCTTTTCAAACTTTTTTAAAAATCCAACTAAATTTTATACGTTGATCCAACTTCAAAAATTTATCAAAATCAAAAAATTAATTTTTTGAATTTTTACCTAATTTCAAAGATTTATTACTTACTAAATTTTTTAAAAAATCTTCAAAATTTTGGAAATACTAAAATTTGTAAATCATGAACCTATCTGAGATTGAAAGTTAGTTTTTCTAACGCACTTAATGCGTTGGAGTCATTTCCTGCTTTTGAACCAATTAAACTACGTACAAATTACTTGAAGTTCAATTAATTTTTACACATGATTTTTTGAAGTTGATGATTCTACTGCTACGACCAATTTGACCCCCCCGCCCCCCCCCCTCCACCTGACTGAAGTCAACTGATGCAAATTTAGAAATCTTTAGAAATTCAACATACGACTGGCTTGGAAAATTACCCCAACTTCCAAAATATAGGTACTTAATAAAATTTAAAAATCTCCAAAATTGTCAACTTTTTAGATTAAAAAAAAAAATCTTTTAAATTATCAGATTTTTTTAATATAAAATTTTGAAAATTTAAAATATTCACTGAGTAGGTATATTTTTCAAAAATTCAATAAATTCCTAAATTTTTCCAAATTCTCACTATTTAAAATTTTGAAGATTTACTGAATTTTAAAATAATTGAACAAACTTGAAAAATTGATGTTTTAAAATTGTTTTTGAAAGTTAAACCAAATTCGGTCTGTTTTCATGATTTTATTGAAATTGAAAAATTACCAAATTTTGAATATTTCTCGAGTCTTAAAAATGTTATACTTTTAAAACTGTCAAAAAATTATTCTTTTGGATGTTTCCAAACATTTATCTGAATATCTGAATTTAAGTTAAGTAGGTAAGTATGTATTCGAAAATTTATTAGAACTTTTTGGAAATTAATTATAACTTGATCCAATATCAAAAAATTATTAATATTTAAAAATTTGGAGATTTACTAAATTGAAAAATTCTATTTCTCCAAAAATTTACTTATTTCAAAAATTGAAGAAGAATAAAGAAGTAGTTTTGAGTTTAATGTTAGAAATTTTTAAAATCTTTAAAATTAAGTAGGTATGTGACTTACGAACCGAAAAAAAAAATCAAGTTAGTTATCGATGAAGCGAGAAAAAGTATACCTTTTCATCAAATTTTTCATAGTTATGATGTAACAATTGAAAGAGACCTGCAGAAAATAAGTAAAAAAAAAAATTTTAAAAAAATAGGCAATGCGTATCACAATGAAAAAGATCAAATACGCCTTATGGAAATTACATCTACTCAAGATTAGTTCGATGATGTTTTTCGCGCATACTTCAGCGTACTTTGCCACACGTTATGAAGATGTTATTGTGAGGTTAGGAATGTATTTAATATTTTAATCCGTATTTTCGGCGGTATTAAGGATTTAAAGCTTACACGTGGGATGTTATTCGTTCGGTAGCCATTTAAATGATTTAATTTCCGTTAAAGGTTGTTTATTACAGATGATAATGTACGACTGTCGGTATTAAATAGGCGTGTGTTGCGTATATGTCTAAAAATAGGTCGGAATCGAGAGATTTAAATTTTCCGCCTTCTTATAATCTTCGACCTAAGAAACGTGTAGAATCTGATACGTTATTCGATGGTTGGATCAGAGGGGAAAAAATGCTATAACCGAGAGGAGAATTAAATTTTCGGAATTATGATTTACGATTGCAGAACACAAGTTAGCAATTATATCAAAACTCGTGGCATCGAGCGCCAAAATGTGAACAGTGCTTGGTTTTTGTGTGCCCTTTGTCGCCCGAGAAAGTATTCAGTTGTGGGTGCCCTAGAGGGGAGGGAGGTTATACGTTGTCATTTCTTTATGAAAGACGCAGTATCCCTCGTTTTTTCCTTTTCGTTCTTTGCCATTCTTATTTGGAAGTTGGAAATAAGATTAAGGATTAATTTGCGGAAATTGTTTCATCTCTCTTGTTACTAAACGATACTTCTATTTTTGAGGCTTAATTAAAAAGCACGTCGGGGCTTTTGCTTTTTTCTTTCTTACTTTTTTTTTACATGACAAGAAACGAGAACGGATTTTAGGTGTAATTTTTATTAATTAAAATGTTTTTTTCTTAAGACTGTGTCCGCGAAGGACGTTTGTAAAAGTAATTAAACCGCTTGCGACGAGTTTTATTGTAATTTTACGACGAATTAATTTTACTCGAGGTGAAGGATTTTTCAATTTCAATGGCGGTGGTTTCTTTTTGGTTTTACAAGATTGAGATTTTTTCATAAATTGGGAAACAGGTTGGTAAGATGGGTTGATTTTTGGATCCGGATTTTTTTGGGCTGATCCGCCCGCACCCTTTGAAATGTAAGGTTATATTTTAGTCGTCTGTATGGAATCTATTTTATATAACAGCTTCCGAGTATATCTTATTTAGGCATCAATTATTAACTAAAATAATCGAAACTGTTTGTATATTTTTTTTATACGTATAAAATTCTTCCATTTTAATGAATTTGATTCGTGATAGAGTTAATGTAAAGTTGAAAAAATTTTACATCGTGAAGGGGAAAAGTTTTACCATATCTTATACTCAAATGTAAAAGTATATACTGGTAACTTGATGTCTGTGCTGGCGAAGTACTCGCTATATGAAAAATACTCCCATATGAATAAAGTAAACGGGTCGGGTCGGTACTCTAAAAAAATGCTTTTAACCCTTTTGTACTTAAAGTAAAAGAAAATTACTGATGGTATAAATTACGCCAGGAACGCGTTCTCTCTGAGGAACGCGATGAATAAGATGCGATATTAAAAATGGTAGCTCATGTTATCTTCCAGTGGTAAGTTTATATGCAGATTTCGTGCTTGTGGGAATGTTATTTTTATGTCTTCATTCGGATTTTTTTTTATTTTTATTACTCACACCCGCAGTAAATCGTCATTACGGTTTACGAAGTGGTTTAAATTAATTATCAAATAACATCGACGAGTGTATGCGAACGCGCGATCGAGGAGTGATAGAATTCCAATACCAATTTCATTCAAGCTAATCATCGATTTAGAATAGAGGTTGGTGATTTTAAATGGAACTCGTTTATGGAATTATTTTATTTCCTAGTTTGGGTGGTAGCTGATAAAATTTTTTATTTGTAGGAGAATACTGCTGTATACTGATGAAAGATAATTAGTGGGTATCGAGACCCGATTGATGGCTGATTATAGATTTGTCTTTTTTGTTCGTATAATGAAAAGTCTTTCAGAAATCATTTGCATAAGAAGATATCTTCATTGGTGAAATGTTTGGGCGTATTTGGGGGAACAAAATCGGAGATATATTTTCTGACTATCGACGTTTTAGAATCACAAATTGTGAAATCGAATCTACATATTATTAAGCGTACGTTTGGTGCGGAAGTCGCAAACCTGAAATGGTGATTATTCGATCTCGATAAATTGAAAAATTTTCCGATTTTGATAGATCAATCAATTATTTCGATTTTAACGAATCGGTCGAGTGTGTCATTAGTTCTTCTATTTTGTTAATTTAATATGTACATACGAGTTGGTATAATATTCATCAAATACGTTGATGTACTGATCGGAACTGTCAGAGAATGTATAGGAATTTTTTGAAAAGTTATTATTTCTCTGACGTGTCTATCTCAATGGATTTTGAGCTTGGGAATTTTCAAAAATCGAATTTTTTTGAAGTATTAAATTTACCTATTTAAAAAAATGAAAAATTTTGGAAAAAAATTAAGAACAAATTAAGTTAAAAATTCAGAAATAAATCAGAAAAACGATTGGAAAAAAATCAAAGGAAATCTTCAATGAAAAAAAAATAAAAATAAAACTCCGGAAACAATAATTTTTCAAATTCGAAAATTTTTCAATAATGGATAATTTTACAAAAATGGGAAATTTTTCAAAAATTAGGAATTATTCAAAGAAAATTTTTACGAAATTAAGGATTTTTCAAAAATTGAGAATTTTTTAAAAATTGAGTTTTTTCAAAACTTGAGAATTTTTCAAAAATTAGGAATTATTCAAAAAAGGAGAATTTTTACAAAATTGAGGATTTTTCAAAAATTGAGAATTTTGAGAATTTTTTAAAAATTGAGAATTTTTCAGAAATTTAGAATTTCAAATCAAGAATTTCTTAAAAATCAAGATTTTCTCAATAGGGGAGAGTGTCCCACAGTGAGACGGTAGACAGAGTGAAACAGCCTATTTTTACCTACTTAATATTGCTAATTTTTGGGCTCCTTCAGACACAATATAGCTTTTAATCATATACATCACGTAAACTAACAAATGTTTCGTTCCGCTCAATGGTAAACCTGCTATTGCAATTTTTCTAAAAATCACGTCTTTTTCCTAATTTTGTGAAAAGTGGGTTTTTTTGAAAATTTCATTTTTCCTGTTGAGTTCGAGAATACCCTTATGGGTTGATGTGAAATATAACCAAATAAGTACGTTTTAACGTTAAAATCATAATCCTAAGTATAAAATATCAAAAGTTATGAATTTTAGAAGAAGAAAAAACGTGGGTCGACCACAGTGAGACAGTGTCCCATTGTGCTCCATATCGGCAAAAATGTAATAGCAATAACATACAAAAAATTTCCAAGTCTGATTTTTAGATGTTATACTGCCTAATACTGCCAAAGTATGTACACCTCATGGCAATAATGACAACAGAAAGAGCAAAATGAAGAAAACAAGAAAATTTCATGCAATGCAAACTTTCTCAAATTATGAAATTTAAAAAAAAATTTATAGCTCCCCTTTTTCATTTATTGTAAATTTTTCAAGTTATAGCATATGTTGGGCTAATGATTGAATATTATATTGGGTCAAGAGCACGTATTTCCATTTAATTATAACATTTTAGACACCGTCTCATAGTTCACCACGATCTGTCTCACTCTGAGCTACCCGTGTACAGAGTGAGACAACTTGTCAATTTTTTTTTTGAAAAATCGTGTGATGGTCCTAAAATGATATTTTTTCAGTTTTTATGGATGCATTATGAGCGTAAACGATGTAGTTTTCATTTGATCTCATAACCAACCATTTCTGATGATAAATAGTAGAGCTAAGAATTTTTGACTAAAAAGTGTCTCACTGTGGGGTACTCTCCCCTAATGCATAATTTTTCAAAAGTTGTGAATTTTTTGAAAATTGAGAATTTTTGAAAAACTAAGAATTGCTTAAAAATCAAATATTTTTGATTCAGTTGAAGGAAAAATGAAAAATTTGAATTTTAAATGAATTCTCACGAAATGGAATAACTTTAATGGGTTTTTAACCAAAAAAAAAAAAAAAAAGGCACAGCGGTGATTGAATTACGCCGGAATGAGTCCGCGGTTCGTGAAAAATAAAAATTCTGCGTTCCGGTTTGTAAAAAATAAAAAATCTGAAAGTACTGTTCAATTTTTCCAAAATCATTCTCAAATTTAAAAAAAAATCAATTTCTATAAAAAAAATTGTTTTTTTTTAGAAAAAGCCTTATTTTTATCCAGAGAGAAAGCTCTCATTTTTTTAAATAAAAATTTCCAAATTATTCTCAAATATGTATTTTGAAAAAAAAACTTATAATTTTTTGGGAAAAAATACAATTTTTTGGAGAAGAAAATTTCTTTATTTTCCTAAAATAATAATATTTCTCAAATTCTTGGATAGAAGGTTTTTTTTTCAATTTTTTGGAGAAAAAATTGTGTTAGGATTAAATCTCTTATTTTCAGAGGGGGTGGGGGGGGGGGGTATAAATGTTCATTTTTTTAGAGAAAATAATGTTGATTATTGTCAAATATTGTGGAGCAAAAAATATGGGTTTCTGTTATTAGAAATGAAATCTCTCATATTTGGGTGAATTTTTTAAAATTAATCTCAATTTTTTGAAAGAAAAAAAAATTGGTGAAGAAAATTTCTTAGTTTAAGTATTTGAGAAAAAATCTTACTCTCAATTTTTTGGAGAAAAAAAAATCATAATTATTTTAGAAGAAAATTCTGAATTGTCATAGGTAGATTAGGTATAAGAATAAGAAACAATTTTTTTGAAATGAAAAAAAAAATCCCCCAAAAAAAAATTTTTATATGAGTACCTGTCTACACATTCTTCTCACTTTCCATTTTAGAACAAAACTTAATTTTTTCCTGCATTTTTCTTTGTATTTTAAACTGGGCTTATTTTTGTGGTCAATTATTCATAAAAAATCTATAATTTTTGTTGTATTATGTCTTTGAATTCGAATTTTAAAAAAATACCATCTTTTGAAAAATTCTCGTATCCTATTGTCAAAACATGGTTTAATTGGATGGATTGAATTGATTTTTTATTGTTTTCTGTCTAAAGTCTAAAATAATATTTTAATTGGATTAATTTATAAAAATTTGTTTTCATTTATTCCAATGAAATTGCGAAAAATTGTGGGGGGGGGGGATGAATGAATTGGCACAATTTTCAATAATATGGGCCAAAATTCGCATAAAAATGCGTTCCACTCGAAAACGTACACTATTCATTAACACGAATTTTCTATTTCTTTATCAAAAATAATTTTGAAAAATCAAAAACAACTTTATAATTAAAATTATGAATGAATGTGTTAAATAAACTTATCGACTACCTAGGTACTTTCCTTCATAATTAAATCAAGAAGACAGAAGTTTCACATAAAACCCATGTATCGCTTTGATATATCTGTACAGAATAATTTGACAAACTGAAGCGAGTAATTAATACGGAGCAAAGCTCTGGGTAATATCTTGTTTGAATGATTCAAATGAGCGAACTTGTTAATTCAGTGTCTGTTTTTACATTGTCGTTATAATGTTTCGCGACGAAATTATTAGGTATAGAAAGTGAACACCGAGCAAGTAACTTTGTAATTGAGTTATTCAGTTATTCTGCATACAAAATGCATCATTTTCAGTTGATAAAATAATTACTTACTCGGGGTGTGTTTAATTAATATCTCGCTAAACAAATTAATTTCACGAGTGATTTCATAAATTATATTTAACAAGAAAAATTACCCATTGCCATAAAAACGGCCACTATAATACCCCTTAAAAAATTCTATCTATCGTATTTTTTGCATAAAATCTCCCGCCGCGAGCTTTAAAGACGTACAAAAATGCACATATTTACGTTTAGCGAGGAATTTTTAATTATCCCGATGCGGTTCTGCGTCGAAAATTAATTTCATTTTGAAGTCCACTCGTTACGCGCGCGAGCGGCAAATGTTGTCCCAAAATGGACACCCAAACGGCGCACAAATTGAATTGTATGCCTTGTTTCGAGTGTTTTTCTTTTTTCTTCTTTTTTTTATCCGCTTCAGAACTAATGATGACTAACGCGTAGATTGTTAAAAAATGACAACTTAAAATGCAACATACGCGCTCGCACCAAAGCACCTGATAAAATCTTGAAAAGCTTTAAGCATTCTTGTTCATTAGGATTTGAAGAAAAAAAAAGAGAAAAAAAGTAACTCGTTTGAGGCGCATTCCTCATGTAAAAGATTGTCGACAGAGAGAGAGGCGAAGATGTTTTCTTAGGAGTATTTTTAATTAACATTGATACAAATTAAAACGAATCCAGATTAAGAGATGGATACAGTGAGACTTTTTTTATTTTAAACGCGCCGCGTGTTTGTTAATTTATTTGGAATTTCGGAACGTGTTAGCGTCGTCGAGGCTGTCGATGTGGGTAATTCGTGTATCACGTCTTGTACTTGCTGGTGGTATTAGCATCAGATTAGATGTATCTGTCACCGGCGACTCGTTAAATAAACACGGTATTTTTTTATTTATTTTTAAATCGAATTAATTCGAAATAAATTAACTGGTTTTCAGTTTATTCGGGTATCAATTTTTTAACGCCTCTAATTGGTCATTGAACGTAATTAGAAACCAAGCCGCGTGTTGAGAAAGCGTAAAAATCGATTTGCCTACACGTTCGCTTCTCTGTTGGTGCCATCTTTGTATATAAAAGCGCACTTATAATCGTTTATAACTTGTTAACGATCTATAAATTAAACGGACATTTTGAATAACATTTACCTGCATTATGATTTACCAAAAATAGTCATGTTATTGATTTATTGCTGAAATAAAAGTTTAACGGACTAGTATACTACAAAAGCCGCTACCACGCTCAGAATTATTTGGCTTGGACCAATTTTGAAAAATAACACATCTCTGTATTTTAAATGAGTTTGAACAAAAATTTGAAGAAAATTCTGAAAAATTGTACGGAGAGTAGGTAAATTTTTAAAAAATTGCGTTGAAAGAAAATCTTACAAAAATTTATTTTGTAATAAAATATTCAATTTTTTTATATTGACAATTTCGAAAAATTTTGCTTAGAACAAACTTTTGATTTTCTACGAAAACAAATTTGAAAAAAAAATTTGAACATAATTGTGCAAAAATTTCTTGCTGACGAGGGAATCCGGCTCAGGCCCTACTTAGGTGGGGATCGGACAGTTTTTCCTGGACTCATTTAGGGGTCAGAAATTGTAAAATACTAAAATGAAGCAAATTTTGGCGTTTAATACTTATCAATAATAAGGTATACTTAGCTAGCTTAGCTACAAAAAGAAAAAAATATAAAATAAAAATTGTTTGTCCCTGGGCCTGGAATTCAATGAGTAGGGCCCGCCTCTGATTCAGCTTAAATGTGGCTCACTGAAAGGGCATGTCACCCAGACCTCAGAACCAAATTTTCAGCTGTCGATGTTGATTTTTCGATTTTTGGCGAATTTTTGAAAATGCTGAAAATAGCTCGTTGATAAATAATTTTTTTACAAAAATTGTAAATTCTGAGATAAAATTCTGAAAATCGGTTTATATACAAAAATCGACCCCCTGAGTCGATTGCAATCATTTTCGAAGCGATCTAGAGCCTTCAGCAAAAGTTGATTTTTCTCCGCTAATCGACTTTACCCGTGTAGCAATTGTCGACATCGACATTTATGTCGACAAAATTCAGACACATTTTTTTCTCGGTTAACGATGAATTAAAAATGATATTTGAGGTTTAAAGTAATGTTCTATGTTAAACATAACTATTCAATCAAAATTTTTGAATTTTTCTCAGTATTTTCCTATAATTTAGAAAACGTTGTTTTTCTACATAGACAAGTCGATGTAAAAATCGATACTCGATAAACGCATCGACATTTATGTCGACAATTTCTGCCAATTAAATTTACAAATTTTATATCTAAAAAGAACTAAAAACAATTAATAAGAACATTTTAAGCTCAGGAATAAATAATTTTTGAAAGAATCACAAAATTTTCTTATTTTTCAAAGCTTTGAATAATACAACGACTTGTCGAGTTATTGTCGACATAATTGTCGATGGTCGAATAATGCATCGACTTCACTGTCGACAGTGTCGACCAGAGGAATTTTAAGTCGAGATAGTGTCGATGTGATTGTCGAGGGTCGAATAATGCATCGACTTCACTGTCGACAGTGTCGACCAGAGGAATTTTAAGTCGAGATAGTGTCGATGTGATTGTCGAGGGTCGAATAATGCATCGACTTAACTGTCGACAGTGTTGACCAGAGGAATTTTAAGTCGAGTTAATGTCGATCTAATTGTCGAGGGTCGAATAATGCATCGACTTAACTGTCGACAGTGTTGACCAGAGGAATTTTAAGTCGAGTTAATGTCGATCTAATTGTCGAGGGTCGAATAATGCATCGACTTGACTGTCGACGTCTTGAGGGTGATTGTGATACTCGCAGATAAAGTGTGTTGTGAATTAGTACATAAGGTCTAAGAATAATCTCTATGTTAGTTGGACACTCGCATGTGTCCAGCTACAAATGTGGCCTCAATGCCGCATATTTGACAAAAAATGTCGAAATGTTGGCTTGAACACTATTTTTGGTGTAATTTTAATATATACTTATATTGAATATGGTTTGTCGAGCTTACTATCGACATATTTGGACGGTCGACAAACATGTCGATAATAAGCTTGACAAACCATCCACAATCGTGTCCACATGTACGATCGAAAAGTGACCGATTTCGATGTGTCGACATTTATATCGAAATTAGCATCGACGTTGCTACACGGGTAGTGTATAAACTGATTTTCAGAATTTAATCTCAAAATTTACAATTTTTGTAAAAAATTGGTTTAACAATGAGCTATTTTCGCCATTTTCAAAAATTCGCCAAAAATCGAAAAATTATTTCGGCAGCTCAAAATTTGGTTCTGAGGTCTGAACGACATGCTCCCTCAGTGAGTCGAATTTCAGCTCAATCGGAGGCGACGAGTTGGCAAGTTTTCTTGTGAATGAAATTCTTAGGCATTCATTAAAAAGTCTTCAAATCATTTCTTTCAAAATAAATATTTTAAAAATTTTGTCAAGTCAATTTTTTCAAAACTCGCCCTCACAACAAGATTTAAAAAATAGAGTTACTCACACATTTTGAAAAAAAAAAAAAAATTATAAATTTATGAAATCCGGCAGAATTTTTAGAAAAATTTTCTTTAAAATAATTCAAAAATGTATAGTGAGTATTTTAAAATACTTGAAATTTAAAAAATTGAAAAGAAAAAAAATTATTTAAAATTTTATTTTTCAGCATATTTTAGGAATTTTCTGACCTACGAAATAAAATTCTTATTCATTAAAATAATTATTCAAAAAGAAATTATTTTTAAAAAATTGAAAAACTTTGGCAAGAACAAATTTTTTAAAAATTGTTCCAATAATGAAGGTTTTGGTTCGGTAAGGAGGTGAAATGACCTCCGAGTAGAATTTAAAATTTTTCAAATTCCGGGAAAAATTTGTTTGGTAAAAAATATTTTTTTTAAGAAATTTTAATCTCTACAAGAAATTCTAGAGACGGATTTAGATTTTTCTGCTTTGGGCTTGAAAAATCAGAATCAGATTACAATTTCTTCATATATAATTCCTTGATTTTCAAACTTATTTATTCAGAATTTTTCAATTCCAATTTTTATTAAATTCTGATTTTCAATTTTTTTTTTAAATTAAGTACTTTTTTTAAAAGTCAATTTGTAAAATTATTATATCTAGGATCTAGGTACTTACTGTTTGTTCGTTTGTATTTATTTATTGTTATTTTTTTTTTCATTTCATCTCAATTAAAGTTTGATTTTTTAATGCTTTCAGTTTTAATCTTTTTCATTCATTTTTTTTTCAATTTTCAATTTTTTTTTTGGTTACCAATTCTATGCTATTTTTGATTTTATTATTCTTTAATTTATGTAATTATTTTCTTCTACATGCTTAGTTTTTATAAACTAAGTTTAATTTTTCATTTTAATTTTTGATTTTATTCATGTTGAATTTTTAAAATTTTCATTTTATGTACCTATATTAGGCACACCTAAAATAAAAAAAATAAAAAGAATGGTTTCTCAATCATAAATTTTTTAAACTGATATTTTATTCTATTCTTAATTTTTTTCAGTTCAAGTTTAATTTCAACTTCTTTAGTTTTAGATAATTTTTTTTTCAAACTATGATTTTATTCATCTTTAAAATTTTAAAATTCAGCATTGCCGCTTAGTTTTATTTTTATTTTTTATTTTTATTTTTCCAATCCTCAATTCTTTTAATCAGGTAGGTAGTGCCACGTTCTTTCAGTTTTTATAGTATTATTTTTTTTAAATCTCAATTTAATTTTTTTAAATTAGGTATTGTTTTTTTCAGTTTTTCTTATTATTGATGTTTAATTTTTTTAATTAACATTTTTTCAAATTAATAAAGTAAAAAACAAAACAAATTTAAGTAAAAATTTTCTTTTTTTTTACAAATTTTTACAACTATTAAACGAACAAATATTTTTTTATTTTATGGCTTGGGCATCTTGAAAAAATTACCAATCGGACTCTAGACTTCTAAAAAAAATGACTGCACTTGATGTTGACAAAAAAGGTTACAAAATTGTCTCAAGTCGATAAAAGTGATCCATTTTTTCCGTTATTTAGCCTACAACAGGTGATTTTGGTAAACATATGACGATTAAATAAGTACTCGTATAAAGTCTTATAAAGTACTTAATCCATTACTTGTCATCTGTCAATATAAGTTTATACATTAAAAAGTAATTTCCCAAAAATTTGTTCTCATTGGTTAAACAACTGACATACGAATATTAAGGCATCATGACTCAGTGAACAAAATAAGATAATTTCTCCATTTACAAGTCCCTTCCGGATTACTTTTTTGATGTAAAAGTACGTTTCAATAACATATAATTAAGCTACCCTATGGTATAATTCGTTTTACATTTATAAAATTAATTCGCCAACGAACAAACGTACTTATCTATCGTACCTACCCATAGAACTCCATTTAAAAACACAATATCGAGTTTCCACTTTCCATTCGCGAAGGCACCATGTATGTTACCTATGTTCACGCGAACAAATGAGTAGATAGGATAGAAGAGCATGAAACACATGCTCTTTTACAAATGTGTTAATTTGACTCACGGGTTTAGCTCGAGTATTTAAAAAATATTTAAACGTTGTGTTGCAGGGTGCAATACGATAGTTTTCTCATTTACAATCGCAAGCCAAACGTAACGTTTATCGTTTTAAACGTATACGCGCGTAGTCGTAGGTACTTAAGGTAAATATTTGCTGAAGGGAAGCTACGTTCACCCATTATCCTCATTAAGTCTCCGATTTCAGCTTGGTACATTGCTAATTATACGTTAAAGACACCACGAACGGAAGTCACTGTAAGGATATGATTACCCTCCAAAGTGTTCTCTGCTCTTTAAATTGTAATCCGCGGTATGCCATGTATCGTCAAATGCGCTCTGAACGCACTTGAGAAGTTCATTTCAAGTGCAATTTTACGTAGGTATGAAATGTTCCATCATCGTCTCTGAACACTGGAAAAATGAAATCTCAACAGCTACATAGGTACATTATAAGGAAACCCGTATTCAATCCGGTAAACCGGGTGATTTTGTGAGAGCCTTTACACTGTAAACATTCCAGTGAAGACAGTAAATCTTAGTTTCAATATTTCCATGTAAAAAACAGTAATCGATACTTTGAAACTCAGTAATTCATGAACTTATTGTGATTTTCACCCAGTTTGAAAATCCATTTCTTCTGCGAACCAATATAAATTATGGATTCTTATTTCTTGGGAAGTTGAGTTACAATTTGTGGGTTTTGAAAATTATTCCTAAAACTTTATTACACTAAATTTTCACGTTTTGAGATTGATTCCATCACGGAAATCGTGGATTGAGTGGATAGTATTATGTATGCTGAAAAACCCCGCTGTTGAAAAAAAAATCAACCGATACCGTCCCAAAATCTGGTATTTTGGTATCAAATACCAATACTGAAAACCAATACCAATCACGCAAGTGAAATAAGAATACCTCAATACCAATCCCAGTATTGAGAACAAAAATAACAAATGCCAATACCAGTAAACAGGGCTGGTTGAACAGAACACAACAGAACAAAAAAGAACAGAACAGAACAAAATAGTTCCCTGAACAAAAAACAAAATAACTCACTGAACAAAAAGCAAAAAACAGAACCAAACAAAATAATTTTTTGAACAAAAAACAAAAAACAGAACAGAACCAAACAAATCGTTTTATTCCCCAGTCCTGCCAGTAAACCAGTACCAGTTTTTGCTATTGTAATAATCAAAGGGGAAAAGAATCTTATTCTCAGAATGGAAAAAGGATGCTGAAAAACCCCACAGCTGAAGGAAAAAGTCAAACAAACAAACAGCGATCCAACATACACAACAAGGGAACAAAACTAATAACAAATCCCACAGGTGAAATACCAATACCTCAATACCAATCCCAATAAACTGGTATCAGTTTTACCTATTATAGTAATTACAGGGAAAAAGGATCGGTTTCTCAGAATGAAGAAAAGAATCCTGAAAAACCCCGCTGTTGAAAAAAAAATCAAACACCAAACAAACAAACAAACAAACAAACCCAAAACCCAAAACCCAAAACCCAAAAACCAAAACAAACAAACACCAAACAAACACAAATCCCACAGGTGAAATAATAAATACCTCAATACCAGTCCCAATAAACCAGTATCAGTTTTACCTATTATAATTATTACAGGAGAAAAGTATCCTTTTCTCAGAGTGAAGAAAAGAATCCTGAAAAACCCCGCTGTTGAAAGAAAAAAATCAACCCCAAACAAACAAACAATCAAAACAAGCAAGCAATCAAGCAAACAGACAGAACTAATACCAATACCTCAAAACCATATCAATCCCGAGATTGTGAACAAGTACCAAAACCAAAAACCATTACTGATGACAGTATTGGTTTTTAACCCTGAAAATAACAACTTATGCCGGCTAACAATATAAATGTATGTTATGCGAGCGATCCATCGTCACAGAACTGAAAAAAAAACCTCTGTTGCAGACGGAGGAAAACCCATGTACTGTGATGACGACAACACCAAACAAACAAAAACAAGCAAAGAAACAAGCAAAGAAACAAACAAACAAAAACAAACAAGCAAGCCAACAAACAAAGAAACAAACAAAAACAAACAAAATCAATAGAAATCCCACAGGTGAACAGTAATACCTCAAAACCCTATCAATCTCGGGATTGTGAACAAAAACAAAAACCAAAAACCAATACTGATGAACAGTATTGGTTTTTAACCCTAAAAATAACTTATGCCTACCAAAAACTCAAAACCAATACTGATGAACAGTATTGGTTTTTAACCCTAAAAATAACAACTTATGCCAGCTAACAATAAACTATTATACCTAATAATTACCGCACTTATGCCGGCTAACAATATAAATATATGTTATGCGAGCAATCCATCGTGACAGAACTGGGAGAAAAAACCTCCATTGCAGATGGAGGAAAAACCATGTACTGTGATGACGACAACACCAAACAAACAAAAACCAACAAGCAAGCAAGCCAACAAACAAATAAACAAAATCAATAGAAATCCCACAGGTGAAACACTAATACCTCAAAACCCTATCAATCCCGGGATCGTGAACAAGAACAAATACCAAAAACCAATACTGATGAACAGTATTGGTTTTTAACCCTAAAAATAACAACTTATGCCGGATAACAATAAATTGTATCATACGCGAGTGATTCATCATAACAGAACTGGGTAAAAAAACCTCCGTTGCAGACGAGGAAAAACCACGTACTGTGATGACGACAACACCAAACAAACAAAAACAAGCAAAGAAACAAACAAAAACAAACAAGCAAGCAAGCCAACAAACAAAGAAACAAACAAACAAAAAAACAAAATCAATAGATATCCCACAGGTGAAACACTAATACCTCAAAACCCTATCAATCCCGGGATGGTGAACAAGAACCAATACCAAAAACCAATACTGATGAACAGTATTGGTTTTTAACCTTAAAAATAACTTATGCCTACCAAAAACCAAAAACCAATTCTGATGAACAGTATTGGTTTTTAACCCTAAAAATAACAACTTATGCCGGCTAACAATAAATTGTATCATATGCGAGCAATTCATCATAACAGAACTGGGCAAAAAAACCTCCGTTGTAGACGGAGGAAAAACCATGTACTGTGATGACTACATAATATACATACAAATTTTAAAACTTAAAATTATAATCATAATATAACTCATTAATTTGTACACGACGCCGTAGTATCGAGAACGCGACACAACTCGACGAACCTCGACGCGACATGAAGCGAGTACATCTTGTTAAAATCTTCATCTCACTTGAAATCATATACCAATAAATCAATTAAAATCTTCATTTCACCTAAAATCATACCTATTCAAAAAAAAAAATTTAAAACTTAAAAGTATAATCATAATATCATAACTCATTAATTTGTACACGACGCCGTAGTATTGAGAACACGACACAACTCGACGAACCTCGACGCGACATGAAGCGACGCGACGCGAGTACATCTTGTTAAAATCTTCATCTCACTTGAAATCATATCCCAAAAAATCAATTAAAATCTTCATTTCACCTAAAATCATACCTATTCAAAAAAAAAATCATTAATCCTTCATACCCCCTTACTCAGAACCCTCATACTCTGCACACTCACTACATCCCCGCCACCAAAATAAAAACACACACCTTCTCAACCCAAGAGAGACTTCCTTGGCCTGTCCAGAACGACGTGCGCTGGGATAAGACCATACACCTTCACTTGCCCCTCTCAACCCGTATCACAACCAAAAGGCGACGCCTGAGCACCCAAAGGGTGAACGGAGCATCCAGTGGTCCGACCCTCTCCCCCGCTGCGCCGAGCCTTCCAATACCAAGGCTTCCCTATACCCTAACCCCCAAACTCCCTTATATAGTTTTTTTACCCCCGCACCCAGACTAAGATTTCCCTATAACCTATACATTTAGAAATGAGTCACTCACTCCTTTACATAACACTCACTCACCCAGACAAAGGTTACCCTATGCCTAGCCACACACGCCCTTATATATTTTTTAACCTACCCCTACCAACTGCTGACTCACCCAGACCAAGGTTACCCTATGCATAGCCACACACTCCCTTATATATTTTTCACCTTACCCCTATCTACCAACTGCTGACTCACCCAGACCAAGGTTACCCTATGCTCTAGCCTCTCACTCCCTTATATATTTCTTGGCCTATCTCTATCACCTGGTGAGTCAGCTGCTACCACCACACCCATACACCACCTTTGAAATAATGATAAATAAACAACAAATCCATTAGCGAGATTTCAATTTGATAAAAGAAGACTATGAATGACCTTTGCTCTCTCTCATTAGGTTCCTTTTCTCATTTTATAAAATTCAACGAACAAATCCATTAAGAAGATTTTTATTTCTGTTTGATAAAAGGAGATACATAAAATAAATGCATTTTTATTTTTTACTTTTGTCAAATTAATGACCTCGACTACCTGGGGCATATGTCATCTTAATTCTATAAAATTCTCTAAACAGATCCACTAGTGAAATTCATCCTCATCATCATCCATTGTGTTATTTCTCTTTAAACAAACCCATTAGTGAAATAAAATAAAATTTTACGCAAAGAGACTTGATTGAAAGGTAATGAAACTTGGAAAAAGTAATATAAATAATTCGCTTGAAGAATATTAAATGAATATTATAATAAAGGTCAATTTAACGCGAACAGTTTATTTTGATAAAAAGAAAAAGTAATACAAATAATTCGCTTGAAGAATATTAAATGAATATTATAATAAAGGTCAATTTAACGCGAACAGTTTATTTTGATAAAAAATATAAGTCTTTGATAAAAGCAGACAGAAATGTAATGGTTTTTTTCTTCATTTTGTTGTCTTAAACAATTAGAAGGTAATGAAATAAGACTTAACTGTGTTGTGCTATTTTTTGTTTGTGTGATATAGTACATATTCTTATTCGCATAATTATAGTTGGGGTAGTAGGGATACATTTGGTACTTTGTATTCTGATATTTGTAAGGGTTAAATTTTTTCCCAATTGCAATGTCTTTTTGTGATAGTATAACTCCGTAGTCTTATGTATACCTTGCGCATCGATCATAAATCCGAGATAGTCCAGTCTGTCTGTAAGAAACACGCTCGTTTTGGAACCTAAACGAGAGTCATTGAAGAAACTTTTCATTCTGATTATGGATTTGATCATATTATCAAAAAAACCGTTGCCATTTTGCCGGTGCAGACTGGATACCATAATTCAATCAATTAACCCTGAATAGTCCTTTGATAGTGTTTACCGTAACATCGCGCATTCCATCGTTACAGGCATATGCATGTACGCTCTTTTGCATCGAATGTAGTGAAAATTTCACCAATTAGCTCCATTAACATTTCTTCAATATTGGAATACACATAATCCTCCTGAACAATAAGTCGATTCAAGGTGATACTATAGTCTCTAACCAGGCAAACACTATCATCAGCTTTGACTACTGGTACAACTGGAGTTGTTTACCATAACATTGCGCATTCCATCGTTACAGGCATATGCATGTACGCCTCTTTTGCATCAAATGTTGTGAAAATTTCACCAATTAGCTCCATTAACATTTCTTCAATATTGGAATACACATAATCCTCCGGAACAATAAGTCGATTCAAGGTGATACTATAGTCTCTAACCAGGCAAACACTATCATCAGCTTTGACCCATGGTACAACTGGAGTTGTTTACTGTAACATCGCGCATTCCATCGTTACAGGCATATGCATGTACGCCTCTTTTGCATCGAATTTAGTGAAAATTTCACCAATTAGCTCCATTAACATTTCTTCAATATTGGAATACACATAATCCTCCGGAACAATAAGTCGATTCAAGGTGATACTATAGTCACCAACCAGGCGAACACTACCATCAGCTCTGACTACTGGTACAACTGGAGTACCCCAGTCTGAAGATTCGACGACCGTATAAAGTATAAACACCTTGATCAACTAATCAGTCAATTTCTTTGATCGTGGCGTCATGCAATGCATACAGAACACTTCTCGCACAGCAGAATATTGATGTAGCATCTTGATTTATTGCAAAAATCCAGTCTCTGCCCATAATGTTATCGTAATCACCATCGAACTACACGTAATGTAAAATCGTATATTTTTGAACGATATTCCACGCAAACGTGCACAAAACCAAGTATATTAACCAGGTTATTATTATAAATTTGCAAAGTATAGCGACTTGGTTGCAACTGAGTTTTGATTTGCAACTGTTCGAACTCCTTCATCAAAACTAGTGTAAACTCGGCGCCGGAATCAGCTTCAAAACGACACGATGAACCTTCTACACTTACATCGACGAACGCTTTCGGTGGCAGTGCATTTTCCACTGTACTGGAGGAAGTAGAAACAGCCGAATGTTTGACAACGGAAACTTATTTCGTAGAAGCTAAAGATGCTAGAAGTTCTCGTCGATTTTTTCAGCAAACTTGGGCAAGATGTCACACTTTTTCGCACTTTGAACAATTTGACTCTATAAAACAACATACATTGGCTTTATGGTTTCTTTTACTGCAACGATAGCAAACCATAATTTCTACTGTATTATTCAAACTAGCATTATTTGAACTTATGAATTTATTTTTCTTCCACGGATGCTTAGGTCTATTTTATTTCTTTCGCTCCATTTCAGTAAGTAAATTAGCAGCCATAGTAGAAGGTGATGACGACATAGTTTCATTTCTCCGTATTTCTTCCACTCCTTTATGAGCGCTTGCGATCGCGATCGCCTTGTCGATTACCTTTTGTAACAATGTTAAATCATGTGTGACTAGATAGAATGCCTGCACATTTCGATCACGAATGCCCGCAATTATTTGAGTGAGTAGTTCTTTGTTCAGGCGATCTATCATATCAAATTTACAGCCCTTTGCAAGCTCTCGGAGGGCAGCCACGAATTCGTTGATCGACTCAGGGCAGCCACAAATTCGTTGATCGACTCATCTTCTTTCTGTTTACAAGCACGAAAATTGTAAATGCTAACGTCAACTAACGGCTCCGGATTATAATGAGTTTGAAGCAGCTTTTCAATTTCAGCGAATGTTTTCTCTTTTGGTTTATTCGGTGAGGCGAGTTTGGTAAGAACATCATAAGTCTGCGATCCCATGCTAGCGATGAAGAAACTCACTTTCTGCATATCATTGAAATTACAGCATTCGGCATAGCAGGAAAATTGTTCAAAGTAACTTTCGAACTTCTCATTTGCAGGATTAAAAAGTTCAAACACTTAGCACTGTATTCGAGCCATCCTCGTCGCCAATTGTTATATTCAAAATTACAAACACGATAATTGCATTAATTAATGTATATTTTTGTACATAAAACACTTCGCATGAATTCTAAAAAAACTCTTGACGCATTTAATGCGTCAGAAAAGCTGATTTTTTATTTTAATCATTTATTAAATTAATAAAATAATATTTTATCATTATAAATTTTTCTTTTTGATTTAAAAACAAAATAATTTTTACCAAAATATTTTATAATCAAATTCTTATTTATTAAAATTTTACATTATTTAAAATAATTTACCTACCAAAATTTACAAATTTACTAATAAAAATTTTAAAAACTATTTTATTACGTTTTTTTAAAGTAGGCAATAATTTTATATATATTTTTTTTTCAATTTCAAAAAAATCATTTTGAAAAATTCTAAGTTATCAAAATTTTAATTTAGCTAGGTAATTCGAAGTATACCTAATATTTAAAAATTATTATTCAACAAAATTCTTTTTAGTGTTTTTTTTCCTCAACTTTTAGAAGAAAAAATTTAAGAGGGTAGAAAAGTTTAATTTTCTTCGACCTGAAATAATGAAATGCTAGGCAAAATATTTTTTCAAAATAATGGGTTAAATTGGTCTAATTTAGTTCTGACCATTTCTTCCCAAATAATGCGTAGTAATGGTCCAAAATTGCCCAAAAACAATAAGGTTCTATTCTACATGGTCCCCGACCTCCCATTAAAATTTGAATTAAATCGGTCCATTAGAACGAGAGTTATCGCGCGGACAAAATTCAGTACATAAATCAATACATACATACATAAATACATATCGCAAGAAATACCAAAAAAAATCGAAAATCAAAACTTATAGCTGATTTTGAAAAAAATCAGCTAAAATACAACGCATGATGCAATAACTAAAAGCTAGTAAACAAAGTAACAATGTTACCGCTGCTACAAATTATAAATATACCAACGATAGTACAAATATGTTGTTTTTTTTCCTTTTGTGTGATTCATTATCTCAAAATTTGAATTTTATCAAATGAGGCTACTAAACTGTGTGGTATTATTTTTCTTTTGTTTGAAATTTTTTTCAAGCCAAATTTTCTAAAATTCTGACTTATGTACTCCTCACAAAGTTTTGAAAAGTTTGTGAGCACAACTCCTCAGTAACTACAGAAGGTACAATGATGAAATTTATAGAGTAACTGTAAACGTGCTTTTTCATGCATGTAGGTAGTTGTGCATATTGTAATTTTAAAACAAAATATGCGAAATTGACAGAGTAATTGATAATAGGGATGATAAGAAAAAAGTAGGGGAAATGTCTAGTTGTTGTTGTTTGGTCTCGGTATCATTTTGATGGTTGAGGTGACCAGTTCTCATTAAACAAAGTATACTTACTCTATATCGTGTTAGTGCTGTTTTGTGTTTTTACTATAGGTTTTTTCTCATTTTTAATTACATTATGTATCTCTTTAGTGCGGTTCCGTGTTTTTGTAATTTTTTTCGTGGTGTTTTTGTTTGGAGTTTCGAGTGTTTAATTAATTACATAGGAATTGTGTTAATGCATTTCCGTGTTTTTATTATTGTTTTTTTCTTTCTTTTTTGTTTGGTGTTTGCTTTTATTACACAACAGTGTGGTTTTTCATTTTTATTATTATTTTTTCATGGTGTTTTTGTTAGAAGTTTCGTGTAATAATTAATTACAGAGGTATTGTGTTAATGCAAATTCTTGTTTTCATTTTTTTTGTGGTGTTTTTTGTTTCGTGCTATTGTTTTTTCTTGGTGTTTTTGTTTGGAGTTTTGCTTTTTTTTTTTTAAATTTGTGATTCTTCTGTGCGATATATCTTGTTTGGTGTTTCTGTTTACTTCTTCAGATGATATGGTGAGTGAAATTTATTTAATTGATAATTAATTCAGTGGTAATATGTTATTAACTAGTTAGTTTGCCTTAATCGACGCATAAATAAGAAACGAGGAAACGACAATTTGGCGTAAATGTGGACTGTAATAACGATAATATAATAAATGAAAAAGTACAACATACATAGGAATAGGTACAAAGGATCGAATACTAGGTGTACGCCTGCGCCTACACACATAAAACCAGTACATAGGCGAAAAAGTAATTGTAAATATGTACAAACAAATTCCCACGAGCTGATGATAAAAATGAGAAAATGAAAATTAAATATCTAATCGGAAATTGAACAAACTAGATATTTGAACTAAATGCATCTATACCAGTTCACAATATCACTGGTGAGAGCGTATTCATAAGTACAAAATTGAATAACGGTGTCCAATAATCCAGGTTGACTTTGAGGACCAATCATTGGCGCGTTGTTCAAGGACAAATTCGAATGAGTTTTATTATTAGTAACTGAGACGAGTTGCATAGACAGAGTTTACCAAAATTGATTTGAGAATGCACACATTGGTTGTAAGCTTTCAATACCTAGCAAGGCATTGACTTCAGATAAGGAGATGAGACTTTTCGTAATACATTGGGTTGGTGAGCTCGTAATCTCCTAGATCTGCAGATAATTAATTCTGGTGTATGTACATCTCACACCTTGTAAGGTAATTTCGTAGCGATCACGTTGAACGAAGTATTGAAGCTAAAATTCTCAATTCTAGAGTTGAGTGAAAGCTGGATAATACAATTGCAAGTGGTATATTAACTCCATTTATGCCAGATCGAGGAACTGGA
This sequence comes from Balanococcus diminutus, assembly GCA_959613365.1. Lineage (NCBI taxonomy): Eukaryota > Metazoa > Arthropoda > Insecta > Hemiptera > Pseudococcidae > Balanococcus > Balanococcus diminutus. The sequence continues at coordinate 24,954,009 of OY390718.1, forward strand.
GAAGAAATCAGCCATTCAGCCACTTAGCTGGATCTGCCGAAATGCGCTGCTTCTCTCCAGTGGAAGAATGAAGCACTTGAGAATTATTCCAGGAGGAATAACATGCTCATATCCGGTATTCCAAATCAGGAAAATGAGGATCCTTACAATGTAGTGACTCTGGCAAATTTGAAAATTGTAAGTTTGGATATAGTCTCCTGTTACAAACTTTGGGCACACAAGCAACTCTGGCAAACTTTAAAATTGTGAGGTCGAATATAGTCTCCTGTCACAGACTACAGGCACACAAGTTGGATAAAATGCCGCAAACACTAATCATTAAATTTGTCTGCAGTCACTACAAGTTTGCTTTGATCAAGTGATACTGTAAATGCAAGCCGAAGGCTTCTTCGTTTGGTGGCAGCGGTGCTATGCAAATGATCATTTAGTCCCATACTCAGCCCAACTGCTTAAAGAGGTCAAAAACAAATAAGGTGCTAAGAATGTTGTAAATAGGAGCTGGGAGATTTATTTAAAAAAGAATTGTGATAAGACAACATATTTTTACTTCGGCGCAGATCAGGGAACTAGCGAGTGCTGAAGATAGTGGTACAATCAGGTAATTGACCTATTGATCATACATTAAATTTTTTGGTTTTCTCATTCCAACCATATTATATTTATACACCAATTAATTTAATTTATTATTTAAATTTTATACTGTTAAATGAGGTCTAATGTATCCTTACTAGTTTTGAATGAAAGCTCTTTTGAGATTTTTTTTTGATAAAATCAAGATTTTTCTTGATCATAATGCGGCCAATTATGATGCCATAGTTCTGACAGAGACTTGGGTTAGGGAGACCGAATTACTTAAGTATAGTCTAGAAGGATATGATACTTAGTTACTTACCATGAAGAAGTAATAAACAGGCTCTCTGGTGGTGTAGTTGCATAAATACATTATTTTCATCTCCAAAAAGAAGCTTGTGCATTGTTTCAAGTAAATAATACTTATGAAAAGATGTTCATAAATTGAAATAAGAGAGTAAGAATTAAGAAATGTGTAGTCTAGTCAAATTGGGCCAAAAAACGCCCTTTGCTCGAGTAAAATGGAGATTTTTTTTGTAAAGTTGCTTGTAAAGATGTTATAATTAATAAATATAAAAAGTCTCCTAAAATCAAAAATTTGAGTGGAGCTTTACCCCAAACATCCACATTCTTATTTTTACTCAATAAGTAAATTCAAACAAAAGGTTATTTACGTATCAATTTTAGGAAAAAGGGTAATACCTCGCTATCAATTATTGAACTGACATCAAGGATAACTGACGAAAATAATATATGTACCAAGAATGAAAATCTTTGAAATGCGCTGCCATATTATACCTATACATATACTATTATGTTTACCTACTACAGCGAGAACACACACGGATGCTTCCAAAAAAGGATCTTAAATTTTTTAGAAATATCTTAAGTCTAGTGTTGCATAAATTTTCTTATATAAGTATCATACCTACGTCAACCAATATACTGACATATATTAAACGAAGTTATTTACATAGTATTCAATTACTTTATTAATTATTTGCATTTCATTTCTTTATTTGCAGTTTCATAAAATATCTGCCAAATAGCTATTGTTAGTAGACGAATATTTTAAAAATTAGATACCTAATTTATTGCTTTAGATCAAGTCGAATAACTAATTATTTTTTATACTACAGACTTACATACATTACTGTCATGTGTAATTGACTGCAAAATTTTTAAAGCATATTTCATTGTAGGTATACAATACAGGAGCGAGAAGAAGTATGAATCGAAGAAGAAAAAGAAGTAATCCAAGAAAACTAATTTTGACAAGATGTGAAGATGAGGAGAGTGAAGGGAGTTATTTTTTTGGGTAACTATTACCGAGGTTACTCAATTCTTATTTTTTATGTACAGACAATTTTTCAATTCTCTAGGATTCAAACTGATATTTCTTGATTTTGACAATTTTTTAATTTTCTTACTTAGATTCAAACTGACAGTTTTTGAATTTTCTAAATTCAAACAGACAATTTTGTAATTCTCTTGGATTCAAACTGACAGTTTTTTGAATTCTTCTAAGATTCAAACAGATATTTTCTAATTTTGGCACTTTTTTAATTCTCCATGTAGTTGGGATTAGACCAGACAATTTTTTAATTTTCTAGGATTCAAACAGATCATTTTTTATTTTGGTCAATTTTTCAATTCACCGGGGTTCAAACAGACATTTTTCAATTTCTTTAGTAATTGGGGTTTAAAACGAACAATTTTTCATTTCCTATGTAGTTGGGATTAAAAGAGGCAATTTTTTCTCTTTGATTCAAAAAGAAATTTGTTAATTTCTTATGTAGTTGGAGTTCAAACATACAATTTCGTAATTCTTTAGGTTTCAAACCAACATTTCTTACACGTATATCTTTTTACTCACTCATCTTCTGATGAGATTTCAGAACAACAAATTCGTTCAATAAGTTAAGTACTCATATTCGAAATACACGAATTCACATTTTTACTCAAAATTCAATACACTCAGAAATATATCAATTTAAAATTTCGAACAAATTACATATAATATTCAGAAATTAACACTAATTTTAACTGGTTGCAAAAAGCGCTACGAATCTAAATCAAATTAGACTATGTCAATTTTTCAATTCACCGGGGTTCAAACAGACATTTTTCAATTTCTTTAGTAATTGGGGTTTAAAACGAACAATTTTTCATTTCCTATGTAGTTGGGATTAAAAGAGGCAATTTTTTCTCTTTGATTCAAAAAGAAATTTGTTAATTTCTTATGTAGTTGGAGTTCAAACATACAATTTCGTAATTCTTTAGGTTTCAAACCAACATTTCTTACACGTATATCTTTTTACTCACTCATCTTCTGATGAGATTTCAGAACAACAAATTCGTTCAATAAGTTAAGTACTCATATTCGAAATACACGAATTCACATTTTTACTCAAAATTCAATACACTCAGAAATATATCAATTTAAAATTTCGAACAAATTACATATAATATTCAGAAATTAACACTAATTTTAACTGGTTGCAAAAAGCGCTACGAATCTAAATCAAATTATACTATCACAAAAAGACATTGCAATTGGGAAAAAATTTAACCCTTACAAATATCAGAATACAAAGTACCAAATGTATCCCTACTACCCCAACTATAATTATGCGAATAAGAATATGTACTATATCACACAAACAAAAAATAGCACAACACAGTTAAGTCTTATTTCATTACCTTCTAATTGTTTAAGACAACAAAATGAAGAAAAAAACCATTACATTTCTGTCTGCTTTTATCAAAGACTTATATTTTTTATCAAAATAAACTGTTCGCGTTAAATTGACCTTTATTATAATATTCATTTAATATTCTTCAAGCGAATTATTTGTATTACTTTTTCTTTTTATCAAAATAAACTGTTCGCGTTAAATTGACCTTTATTATAATATTCATTTAATATTCTTCAAGCGAATTATTTATATTACTTTTTCCAAGTTTCATTACCTTTCAATCAAGTCTCTTTGCGTAAAATTTTATTTTATTTCACTAATGGGTTTGTTTAAAGAGAAATAACACAATGGATGATGATGAGGATGAATTTCACTAGTGGATCTGTTTAGAGAATTTTATAGAATTAAGATGACATATGCCCCAGGTAGTCGAGGTCATTAATTTGACAAAAGTAAAAAATAAAAATGCATTTATTTTATGTATCTCCTTTTATCAAACAGAAATAAAAATCTTCTTAATGGATTTGTTCGTTGAATTTTATAAAATGAGAAAAGGAACCTAATGAGAGAGAGCAAAGGTCATTCATAGTCTTCTTTTATCAAATTGAAATCTCGCTAATGGATTTGTTGTTTATTTATCATTATTTCAAAGGTGGTGTATGGGTGTGGTGGTAGCAGCTGACTCACCAGGTGATAGAGATAGGCCAAGAAATATATAAGGGAGTGAGAGGCTAGAGCATAGGGTAACCTTGGTCTGGGTGAGTCAGCAGTTGGTAGATAGGGGTAAGGTGAAAAATATATAAGGGAGTGTGTGGCTATGCATAGGGTAACCTTGGTCTGGGTGAGTCAGCAGTTGGTAGGGGTAGGTTAAAAAATATATAAGGGCGTGTGTGGCTAGGCATAGGGTAACCTTTGTCTGGGTGAGTGAGTGTTATGTAAAGGAGTGAGTGACTCATTTCTAAATGTATAGGTTATAGGGAAATCTTAGTCTGGGTGCGGGGGTAAAAAAACTATATAAGGGAGTTTGGGGGTTAGGGTATAGGGAAGCCTTGGTATTGGAAGGCTCGGCGCAGCGGGGGAGAGGGTCGGACCACTGGATGCTCCGTTCACCCTTTGGGTGCTCAGGCGTCGCCTTTTGGTTGTGATACGGGTTGAGAGGGGCAAGTGAAGGTGTATGGTCTTATCCCAGCGCACGTCGTTCTGGACAGGCCAAGGAAGTCTCTCTTGGGTTGAGAAGGTGTGTGTTTTTATTTTGGTGGCGGGGATGTAGTGAGTGTGCAGAGTATGAGGGTTCTGAGTAAGGGGGTATGAAGGATTAATGATTTTTTTTTTGAATAGGTATGATTTTAGGTGAAATGAAGATTTTAATTGATTTTTTGGGATATGATTTCAAGTGAGATGAAGATTTTAACAAGATGTACTCGCGTCGCGTCGCTTCATGTCGCGTCGAGGTTCGTCGAGTTGTGTCGTGTTCTCAATACTACGGCGTCGTGTACAAATTAATGAGTTATGATATTATGATTATACTTTTAAGTTTTAAATTTTTTTTTTTGAATAGGTATGATTTTAGGTGAAATGAAGATTTTAATTGATTTATTGGTATATGATTTCAAGTGAGATGAAGATTTTAACAAGATGTACTCGCTTCATGTCGCGTCGAGGTTCGTCGAGTTGTGTCGCGTTCTCGATACTACGGCGTCGTGTACAAATTAATGAGTTATATTATGATTATAATTTTAAGTTTTAAAATTTGTATGTATATTATGTAGTCATCACAGTACATGGTTTTTCCTCCGTCTACAACGGAGGTTTTTTTGCCCAGTTCTGTTATGATGAATTGCTCGCATATGATACAATTTATTGTTAGCCGGCATAAGTTGTTATTTTTAGGGTTAAAAACCAATACTGTTCATCAGAATTGGTTTTTGGTTTTTGGTAGGCATAAGTTATTTTTAAGGTTAAAAACCAATACTGTTCATCAGTATTGGTTTTTGGTATTGGTTCTTGTTCACCATCCCGGGATTGATAGGGTTTTGAGGTATTAGTGTTTCACCTGTGGGATATCTATTGATTTTGTTTTTTTGTTTGTTTGTTTCTTTGTTTGTTGGCTTGCTTGCTTGTTTGTTTTTGTTTGTTTCTTTGCTTGTTTTTGTTTGTTTGGTGTTGTCGTCATCACAGTACGTGGTTTTTCCTCGTCTGCAACGGAGGTTTTTTTACCCAGTTCTGTTATGATGAATCACTCGCGTATGATACAATTTATTGTTATCCGGCATAAGTTGTTATTTTTAGGGTTAAAAACCAATACTGTTCATCAGTATTGGTTTTTGGTATTTGTTCTTGTTCACGATCCCGGGATTGATAGGGTTTTGAGGTATTAGTGTTTCACCTGTGGGATTTCTATTGATTTTGTTTATTTGTTTGTTGGCTTGCTTGCTTGTTGGTTTTTGTTTGTTTGGTGTTGTCGTCATCACAGTACATGGTTTTTCCTCCATCTGCAATGGAGGTTTTTTCTCCCAGTTCTGTCACGATGGATTGCTCGCATAACATATATTTATATTGTTAGCCGGCATAAGTGCGGTAATTATTAGGTATAATAGTTTATTGTTAGCTGGCATAAGTTGTTATTTTTAGGGTTAAAAACCAATACTGTTCATCAGTATTGGTTTTGAGTTTTTGGTAGGCATAAGTTATTTTTAGGGTTAAAAACCAATACTGTTCATCAGTATTGGTTTTTGGTTTTTGTTTTTGTTCACAATCCCGAGATTGATAGGGTTTTGAGGTATTACTGTTCACCTGTGGGATTTCTATTGATTTTGTTTGTTTTTGTTTGTTTCTTTGTTTGTTGGCTTGCTTGTTTGTTTTTGTTTGTTTGTTTCTTTGCTTGTTTCTTTGCTTGTTTTTGTTTGTTTGGTGTTGTCGTCATCACAGTACATGGGTTTTCCTCCGTCTGCAACAGAGGTTTTTTTTTCAGTTCTGTGACGATGGATCGCTCGCATAACATACATTTATATTGTTAGCCGGCATAAGTTGTTATTTTCAGGGTTAAAAACCAATACTGTCATCAGTAATGGTTTTTGGTTTTGGTACTTGTTCACAATCTCGGGATTGATATGGTTTTGAGGTATTGGTATTAGTTCTGTCTGTTTGCTTGATTGCTTGCTTGTTTTGATTGTTTGTTTGTTTGGGGTTGATTTTTTTCTTTCAACAGCGGGGTTTTTCAGGATTCTTTTCTTCACTCTGAGAAAAGGATACTTTTCTCCTGTAATAATTATAATAGGTAAAACTGATACTGGTTTATTGGGACTGGTATTGAGGTATTAGTATTTCACCTGTGGGATTTGTGTTTGTTTGTTTGTTTGGTGTTTGACTTTTTCCTTCAGCTGTGGGGTTTTTCAAGATCTTTTTTCCATTCTGAAGAAAAAGTCCATTTTCCCTGTAATTATTATAATAGGGAAAGCCTATACTGGTATTGGTTTGTTCTCAATACTGGGAATGGTATTGAGGGATTGGTATTGGTTTTCCGTATTGGTATTTCAAACCAAAATTACCCGATTTTGGGACGTTTTGGTTGTTTTTTTTCTTTCAGCAGCAGGGGTTTTCAGGATCCTTTTTTCATTCTAAGAAAACGATCCTTTTTCTCTGTATTTCTTATAATAGGTGTAGTTTATTGTTAGCCAGTGTAAGTTGTTATTTTATATGTATCTCGCAAGATTTTTATTTGCTTGTTAATTTGTGCATGTCGGATTGCTAGGCTTGGTTGCTTAACTGCTTGCATGTTTGTTTGTTTGTTTGGTGGGCTTTTTTTTCAAGCAGCGGGGTTTTTCAGGATCCTTTTTTCATTTAGAGAAGAAGATCCTTTTCCCCCAGCCTTTCTTTCATTTCAAAATTAGGTGTATAGCATCTTTTTTCTAGGGGAAGATGGGAAGATACTTTTCACCAAAGATGACGAATAATCTTGTCATAAAATTCTTACTGATAAGGCTTGAAACGTAAACACATGGCACACTTTTGAATAAATTTTAAAACTCACCCAACTACATTATGTACATATAAGTCATTTGATAATTCACTTGCATCTGGGGGCAGTATGTATGATTTTTGCAGAAATTATCAACTTTGTTTCACCTATCTTCATGTGAATCGCCTATTTTGAAAACCTGCTAAATCCAGTTTTGTTAATTTTGGGAAAACCGCAACGTGTAGAGAGGCGGTTTTTGCTTTGAATATTTATTTAAGGGGAGTTCTTTCATAATGCTTAAAAATAAATTCGAACTAGTTAATATTTTCCAATTTATTAGCGTTTGAAAATTGCGTTAGTAGGTTTTCATTCCAAAAATGGCGTTTAGCAGGTTTTCAAAAAAAAAAAAAATGACTTTAGTAGATTTTGAAACAAAATAATGTAGATTTTATTCCGAAGACCTTAATCTTCAACATTATGTTTGAAACCCTTTTCAATTAGCCGCCCAGGGTGAATTGAAATTAAATTACATAACCAAGAGGCTGAAAAGTAAACATTTTATTATTATTGGACAAAAAATAATCACAGTTTTGGTAATAGGTACAAAAAAAAAAAAGAAAACTTCTAATAAATTAAAATTTCTACATTGGTAGATTCAAATAACAAGAACCAAGTAGATGAAAAATAATAAGGAAACAAAATCGACAACTCCACTTAAATTAAAACATCACTACGTCTGGTATACTTTGATTAAAGGACGATTCATGTGTCCTCTACATCTCTTTCTGGACTTATATTTTTTTACTGGTATTTTTGTACTTTTCGATTGTTGTGTAGTTTTCTTTTTTATTTCATTTTCATTTTATCTAGTTAGCTAGGTAGTTTACTTGGAACCAGATCGTTGTTGTTTTACTGGTATTTTTGTACTTTTCGATTGTTGTGTAGTTTTCTTTTTTATTTCATTTTCATTTTATCTAGTTAGCTAGGTAGTTTACTTGGAACCAGATCGTTGTTGTTAAATTTTACCAAAGTTCAATACTACATGAATGCTTAGTATTTATAATTGAAGATGAGGGAGAGGCCCAATCGAAAATGTTGTAACAACCAAAATTATTCGTAGAACTTCAAGCTACAACTTTTCTTTGAAAATTTTTTCAATTGGTCTCTTCCTTTCTTACTCCTCTAATTTTGAATAAGTATGTACGGAGTGTTATACGAAATCAGAGGGAAGAGAGGGTCCAAAAATTGAAAAAAAATTTAAAGAAAAATTGTAGCGTGTAGTTCTAAGAATAATTTTGATTACAACAAAAATTTCGATTAGGCTCCTCCCTCCCCTCCAATTTTGAATATTATGTATTTACATAGTATTGAACGTGGTAAAATTTAACAATAGCCTGGTTCCGAGTAAAATATCCAGAAAACTACCAGAGGAAGATCTGAAGTATCCCAAACCATCAAAACCCCAAAATCGAAAATTTAGGTGGGAGCATCTTTTCTTGAGTCTTAAAAAAATGAAAATTGAAAAAATAAGAAATCTGAAAAAATTCTAAATTAAATTCAAACTTGAATTCAAATAATTTGGAATTGGAATTTAAAAAAAGTAGTAGCTGAATATTATTATATTAATTTCTTTAAATAAAATTTTTGATTTAATTTTTATTTATTTAATTAATCAATCACTTCTTTCAATAATAATTATTTTTTTAATTATATTATTTAATTCTATATTAATTATAAAATTAAAAATTATGAATAATGATTTCAAAAATTGAAAATAAGATTTTTCAAATTGAAAGTTCAAGTCCAACTTGTATTTGAAAAAATGTAAATTTTTGAAAAAAGAAATGGGAACAAAATTATAATTTTAAAAACTGAGGACTATTCAATTAACTAAAAATCAAAACTCTAGTTAAATTAAAAAATTTATGTTTAGATAAAAATTTTTTAAATTTATGTTTAGAAAAAAATTCAACCTAAATTATAATTTTAAAAATCGACCATGAATAGAATTTAAAAAAAAACAAACATGTGAAAGCTAAAAAAAATCGAAAACTAGCCTAATGTAAAATTGAAACCTGAAAAAATTGAAAATAAAAACTAAGGAACAAATGAATCATTTAAAAAAATTATAAAATTGAGAAAATTATAACAAAAAAATTTATTTTGATGAAATTTTTAAAATAACAAACTGCAAAAAAAAGGTTACTCGATGGTGTAAAATCTCCATCTTCCATTCAGGCACGCATTTCGTCTCAATGAATATCTCTTTCTCAACAAATTAACATTACGAACTACATCTCGAGGTTCCCTCTCGTCTCACATCACCTATTCCAATTCGCCCTCTTAAATTGGCTGAGTGACTTGAAATTCTGATTGACCTATGGCCCGAATTGAACCGCTATTCCGAATATGTTTTCTCGCATCGACATTGAAAGTAATTTTGATAAAAATACCAGAGGCCTATAAGCTCGTTCTGCAAATCAACGCGAGTATTTTACCCATAGTTTAAGCTATAGGTATAATGATATAGCTTTCATGCCGCGTACCACAATATGCATCTCTGTAATGCCGACAAAACGCAAACGCATCACTCGTGTTAACCATCATCTCGCTATTCGGGCAATTACGGTTATCACGTTACGTTGATACAAAGCAATCATCTCGACACTAAACGTCTTGTCTTGAAATAGCATTCACATAAGAAAAAGAAGAGGAAAAAAAAAGGCAAGCGAGACCCAAAATGCTGCTAATTAGTACCATTAAAGCATATAATACAGGTTTGGGCTGACCATTCAATCTCTCGTATCTCATTGCACGAGGCGTCTATTTTTATGCCTAGGCAACTAAGTATGTGTATATGTGCACTGTGCAGTGTGCAGTGTAGAAACACATTAGGTACCCAAGCTAGACCGCAATAATCACAGATTAATAACACGAAACGAAACGAGCAGCGCATAACCAGTAGCATGCTACAATGACCAAGTTCACCGCACTTTGGTTCATCTGATTACACCTTTTTCACCACTCAATTATTCGAATATATTGTGAGAGAGATGATAACCAGTCTTATACTTTGGAAGGTGTGACGACACGCTACCGAAAAAAATCCACTCGAGGCGCCGAGCTGACTTAACCCAACATTGTTCTCAAATATTGGATTCGAGCCAAAATTGAAAACCTCTAAAAATATCGATCGCTGCACAAAGGTGTTTGCGACCGAATCTACATCATAAAGCTACCACCATCGTAAATGATAAAAACTCTTCTCCAAGAACTAATGTAACGTGAAAATGCAACTTATAGTCATAATTGTCCCTTCGACGCCTCAGGTACCCAATCAGAGCAGGGTATTACTTCCAGCACCCAGCAACTCCTTCGTCTTCGCTCGCGCCCTGCTAAACGCCACCAAAACCGAAAACCGAAGAGGTAACTGACGTTAATTGATGTGACGTGTGAAGACTGTGAGTTTTGTTAATTGCCTGTTTGTTGGTACTGTTATTTCCGGTCCTCGTTGGGACTCTGGTTTCGTGTCTGGCTTGTTGCTAATTTCATTAGAGTTTTGTTTTGACATCATTAATCATTAAGACGCCTCTCTCTCTCAGCGTACAACCTTCTTCCCCGCAACGTAAACTCGCGCTACGCTTCTGTGGTTTGACATTATTTTTAAATGAATTTTATTAATGAATCTTACCTTTTTTGGGTTCGGTTTTTAAGTTTCACTCTCGCCGCAATATCTTCCGCAGGAAATTCGTTTCATTTTTCCGCGTGTAATTTTTTCAAAAAGGAAAAAAAATCCCAACATCTCTCGAACGTGATTTTTCTAGACACGTTTCCTGTTTCCCTATAAAAATTCCGAAACCTCGCGGTAACAATTTAATCATCAGATTTGGGAAGAGTCGCGTATTCGTCAAATTCTTAAATAGCATCGCGTTAAAAAATAAATAATTCATTTTGTCTACCTTCTGCCTTACCCTATCTTGGTCCCTGCTTCGGCGTCTTCATCTGTTAACTATATAAACCAGAATGAAAAACCGAACCGGATGAAGTATTAGAATAAAAACAGTTGATTGAGTTATTAGTGGTTTAAGGCATAACGAGAAAGGCTAGTGAACTGTGTTGGCCTGTCCAGTCACGCACTTTAACACATCATGCAAACACTCTGTAATAATATTAGGTACTGTTATCCAAACTACCACGGGCAGATTGTAATTTTTTTCTCATTTTCGTATAGTTCCATATTAAACGAAATGTATACGTATGGGTACCATTTTAATGTTTACTCACTCGCTGTAAAGTACTTACTTGGGCTATGCATACAGGGTGTCCGGTGAGTGGTCTGTCAAATTTGAAATTTGGATATAACCGAGTACGACTGACAAAGAATTTTATTTGCCCAAATATTGCCCAAAGTGCTCGAATTAACCGGAACTCTTTTTGTATATTTCATTTTACCGAAATTCGACAAAATTCTTCGATTTTTCCAGTTCTTCTAAAGTCTATGTAATTTGAAAATTACTTATTCTCAAATTTTTAAATTTTTATTTTTGTTAAAAAAAACTTATTTTTTGAAAAAAGTCTCTTTTTGTATACAGAAAGAAAGCTCCCGTTTTTTAAGAATAAAATTTTAATTACGTAGGTATTCCTAAATATTTTGAAGAAAAAAACTTCACATTTTTGAAAAAAATATAATTTTTTGGAGAAAAAATTTCCAGTTTTTCAGAAATACCTACCTAACTTTTCTCAAATTTTTAGATAAAAAAATGAAGATTTTTTTTTCTTTATTTAAAAAAAAAAAAGAAAAAAAGAAACTTACATTTTTTGAAGAAGAAAAAATTTCTAGAGTATATTTGTTTAGGATTGATTAATCTCTTATTTTTAGGGAAGAAAAATTTGTCAATTTTTTGAGAAATTAATCTTGGTTATTGTCAAATATTTTGAAACAAAAAATTCTGTTCTTCTGTTAAGAATGAAATCTCTCATTTTTAAATGAAATTTTTTCAATTAGGTACTTAATATCTCAATTTTTCGAGAAAAAAAAACTAAATTTTTTGGAGTTGAAAGAAAAAACATTTCTTTTAGGATGAAATCTCTCATTTATGAAGAAGAAAAAAATCTTACTAAATCTTAGTGTTTTGAGGAAAAAATATTTTTCAAATTTTTGGAGAAAAAAAATCTCTTAATTTTTTGTAAGTACGAGAAAATTTCACATTCAAGTTGGAAAAAGAAAAAAAAATCAAGAAAAAGCCCAACTTTGAAAATGAAGGAGCTAAAAAAGTTTGAAAAACGATATTTTCCAAAGCAAAATAGGTTGGAAACACTGCGGACATATAAATCATTTCAACTCCAGCAGTGTATAGCAATTCGAAAAATCGTTGTAATCAAATTGAGGTGCCCACTGGAACACTGCCTATCTGTGAAATTGAAGGAGTTACAGAAACATGAAATTCCTGTCAAAAATATTGAATATTGCCTACCTCAATTTATATCAGTCCACTGCTGATACGAGTTTCCTACTGAAAATTTTGATTTTTTTTTATCCGAAAAAAATTCATTCTTCCAAAAAATGTACATAATGTTTTTTAATGTATACAGGATGTACTTTTCTTTCTATGATATAAGCACATAATTGAATTTAGATATCTATACTTACTTGAAGAAAATTAAAATTTGAATGAATAATTTGAAAAAAATAAAATAACTGAACTCAAAAGAAAAATTTTGATGAAAAGGGAATGAAATCAATTGACAATTTTATTGGAAATAGAAAAAAAAAGATAAACAATTTCCTTGGAAAAAAATTAGAAATAAACTAGGTATAATTGAAAAATTTGAGGGAAAGTGGATATAAATTTGATAAAGAATTTTTTCAACAAAATTTCAGTAAGAAATTAGGAAAAAGTTTAATTCAACAATTTGGACAAAAATTCAGTTTGGTAACAATTTACGTGAAAACATCCCGGTAAACACACTGTATGCGAATCGCGTACTAATAGAGCGCTAAATTCGCATTTATCGTATACGAATAGCATGCGAAAATAGCGTACTATTAGCATATCAAAAATGTCCGCTTTTTTAGCGGCTAATTTCGAACGCTAATAGTACGCGAAATTAGCAGCGAATGTAGCGTTCTATTCGCTGTTAATTCGCTTAGCGTTCGGAATTCGCCTCTAAAAAGTAGGCAAATGATTTTTGACGATTTCCACTCAGCAGTAAATTAATTATTCGAAAATATATCATATTTGTGATCGCAGATCTGTGGAAAATGAAATTATGCCGAATCGTAAAGTTTTTGGAGTACCTATCAGTGGCATTTGATAAAGTAATTTTTAGGAAAATCAAAATTACTACCAAGATTTCAATCTACAACTTTTGTTTGAAAAATTTCTCAATTTGAGCCCCCCCCCCCCCCAATTATGCCCAATACTACGTAGATAGATAGATAGATTAGATAGGTATAAAAATGTATATTTATTACTCTGAATTGTGAGAAGGAAGAAGGACTTTCCCGCAGTCCCAAATGAAAATTTTTTCAAACAAAAGTTGTAGATTAAAATCTTAGAAATAATTTTGATTATTACAAAAATTTCGATTTCACTCTTCCTTTCCTTATAATTTCGCATAATACTGCGTTCAAATTGGAGAAGGAAGAGGAACAATTGAAAAAATTTATAGCACTGATAAGACGTCTAAAATTTTTACGATTTGATAAAATTTAATTTCACACAGATTCACGCGATCACAAATAAGATATAAATTCAAAATAATTAACTTACTGTGAGTGGAAATCGTCCAAGAAATTCTGCCTTCGTCTCCATTCTTATCACTTTGAAATCAAATTATTGGCGTTTTTACTTAAAAATAAGAAAAAACATCAAACAAAACACAAAATTCCCCAACAAAATCAAAAAAACGCGTAGCAGTCAAGATGCTCCGCGACAGCCGAATTTTTTTTTTCAAGTTAGTGTACCACTTTGAAAACGTTTTCATCCATGGTATTTCAGTTTCAATATCAGTTTTAACTTCAAATTCAGTTTAAAAATGTCAGGTTTTTGTCTTCAGTTTTAGTTCCTCTCTGCATTTAAGATTTCATCTTCAGATGGGGGCTCCGCCCCCTCGTCACTTCCAACTCTTCAGATGGGGGCTCCGCCCCCATGACCCTATTGGGGGGCTTCACCCTCAATAGGGACATGGCAGGAGAGGATTGAGGGCTTCGCTCTCAATCCCCTTCACACTTTCAGCTCTTCAGACGAGGGCCAACACACCAAAAAAGAGGTTAAAACGTGAAAATTTCTGATTTTTGACCCTGTACGGGGGTCAAATGGTGCTCAAAAGTCGAACCCCCCAAAAGGCACATCAGTGACCTCTCCTGACCCTACATCCCAAATTTCGATTGTTTAGGTCTTTTAGTTTGGGCTGTAGGCTGTTCAACGTGTCAGAAAAGACAGGTTAAAACTTGAAAAATATTGATTTTTGACCCTGTATCGAGGTCAAAAGGGGTTTAAACGTCAAAACCTACAAAAGGCACATCAGGGGCATGAACTCGATCTATGATAAAAATTTAGGCCCCCCAGCTCCATTTGGCGGGTCTGTAGCCTGATCAACGTGAAAAAATGACCTCAAAATCCACTTTTTGGGCCCTAAAATAGAGTGGGGATGACTTGGGAAGCTGAAATTTGGATACAGTGGAGACAATCAGAGTCACTGTTGTTGGTAAAAATTTCAAATCATTTTGTCAAATTGGGGCCTCTTTAGAGCCCCCCTCAAAAAGGGGTCACCCCCAATTTTGGGGCTCAAGGGTCAAAAACCCCAAATGGCACCTCAGTGACCCTTACCTATCCTAAATATCAAATCTTAGCATCCAAGGTCATTTGGTTTGGGCTGCAGGCTGATCAACGTACCGGGAAGCGAGAAAAAACATGAAAAATTGTGAAAAATCTTGATTTTTGACCCTTGACAGGGGTCAAAGGGGGCCCAAAAGTTGAAACCTACAAAAGGCACATCAGGGGCACAAACTTGATCCATGATGAAAATTTTGGCCCCCCAGCCCCATTTGGGGGTCTGTAGCCTGATCAACGTGAAAAAAATGACCCCAAAATCCACTTTTTGGGCCCTAAAATGGGGTGGGAATGATTTAGGGGGCTGAAATTTGACTATAGTGTAGGTAATTAGGGTTCTCATCCCTGGGGCAAGTTTCAAAAAATTTCATGATATTGGGACTCCCCCGCACCCCCTCAAAAAGGGGTAAAATATTCAATTTTGAGTTAGGGCCCCAAAAATTTTTTTGCATCATTCCTACACCGAGGGGACCCTACCTATCAAGTTTGACCTCATTTGACCTGTTAGGCTCGGCCTCAGAGTTCCAAAAGTAGGGGTAAAATTTGAAAAATTGTGAAAAATCTTGATTTTTGACCCTTGACAGGGGTCAAAGGGGACCCAAAAGTTGAAACCTACAAAAGGCACATCAGCGGCACAAACTTGATCCATGATGAAAATTTTGGCCCCCCAGCCCCATTTGGGGGGTCTGTAGCCTGATCAGACCCCAAAATCCACTTTTTGGGCCCTAAAATGGGGTGGGGATGACTTAATGAGCTAAAATTTGACTATGGTGTAGGTAATCAGGGTTCTCATCACTGGGGCAAGTTTCAAAAAATTTCATGATATTGAGGCTCCCCCGCACCCCCTTTAAAAAGGGGTCATATCCCCAATTTTGAGTTAGGGCCCCAAAATTTTTTTTGCATCATTCCTACACCGAGGGAACCCTACATATCAAGTTTGACCTCATTTGACCTGTTAGGCTCGGCCCCAGAATTCCAAAAGTAGCGGTAAAATTATAAATAAATAAATAAATATATATATATATATATATATATATATATAAATATGTGACATGTGACAGATCGTCATCTTTTGGTCCCAAACGTCGACAAATGGGGTCAGAACTCTTCTAACCCCCCTCCTTCTAAATCAGGGTCGGACACAATAGCCTAAATTTAAAAAAAAAAATTTGGCTAAAAACCCAGAAAAACCTTTATTTTATTGTTTAAATGTCACTGCAA
The DNA here is from genome assembly GCA_959613365.1 of Balanococcus diminutus. Lineage (NCBI taxonomy): Eukaryota > Metazoa > Arthropoda > Insecta > Hemiptera > Pseudococcidae > Balanococcus > Balanococcus diminutus. The sequence continues at coordinate 24,970,292 of OY390718.1, forward strand.
TACATTCAAGTACACGTTCATGTTTGAAACTGACTTCTCTCATTTGTAAAACGTATTGAAAGAAGTTGTAGTGAAAATCGCATGCTATTCGCTAGCGAATATTGCGCTAATATCGTAAGAAATATCTGCACGTTTTCCACTGCGATTTTAGCATACGATTCGTATGCGAATATTGTGCTAGTATCGTAAGAAATATTTGCACGTTTTCCACTGCGATTTTAGCATACAATTCTTATGCGAATATCACGCTAATATCGTACGAACTTTTTGCCTGTTTTCAATGTGATTTCAGGCATGCGATACGCAAGCGAATATCGCGCTAATATCCCACAAAACATCTACAGGTTTTTAAATACGATTTTAGCATGATATTCGCTCACGAATAGTATACGAATTTATCTGAGAAAATTTTCTTCGATTTTTGCTTTGATTTCGCATTCTATTCGTATGCGAATAGACCGCGATTTTCGTCTCTGTGATTTTAGCATACGAATAGCAGGCGGTGTGTTTACCGGGACGTCATCAAAAAAAAGAGAGAAAAATGAAGAAAAAAAATCTTATGAAGATTTGGAGAAAAAAATTCATGAAAATTCGAAAATTTGGAAAAAATTGATGAATTTAAAAATTAAAATACAAAAAAAATCTAGATTACATACTTTTTTTTTTTTGACATAAGTTTATTACAATCTTAAGAGTCTATCTTAAATGAGTAATATATCTGACAATCAACTACTATATAGTTAATTCTATATGACATGTGCAGAGTAACTTTCCATTGAGAGTTCTCTGCTATTTATATTCTTAAATACTTATGACTAAATTGTGTGGTTTTTGACGTTTAAGGCGTCTGATTTGTACACTATTATCCAATAATTGGATAACTTCTGAATTTATATGTCTGTGTAGTCGCTCTTCATGTCTACCTGCATATTCGTGGATGACTTCGTCGACCCATTTCATCTGCAGATCTGCATGCAATGCATCGTTTTTCTGGAACCATCTCGCCCCTGTTATGGTTCTTAAGGCTTTGTTTTGTACAGTTTGTATTACTTTGCGATTTGAAGGCTTGGTACATCACCACGATGAATTAAATAAAAAAAATTATGAGATTTTTGAAACACGAGTTTTTAAACAAGAATGAGTGATGTATTCTCGTTCGTTCGTTTTCGTGATTTCTGAGTACTTGTAGATTTAGACAACCTCTGTCAGGACGAAATTTTGCAATTGTTGTAGACCATTGCCCCTTCAAAATCGAAATAGGCACCATGTGCATAAGTATAAAGCTTTTTGTTAGTGGTACTCGATAATATCCAAATTTCAAATTTGGCAGACCACTCTCCGGACATCCTGTATAATAGTTTATACTTATGTATGTACTCTGGCTGTGCCATTGCCATATTTACATAAACGAAAACTTTCTCACTCCGAGCCGGATTATAAATGATAATTACATTTACATCGACTTAAAAGACTATTATAACGTCCCACCGAGTTGATTTTATTAAACATCGATAATAATTTATTATTGTACTTAGATAGGTACCGCGATGTTTGCTACTTTTCACAGCGTTACCTAAATTGCAAAATAAACTCATTCAGCTTTTTTATACTTCGAGTATTGCATCATACACGGATACTTACAATACGCTATATGCACTCTTGATTCTCAAAAAGTTGCGTTCATCGTTACAAACGTAAAATTTTAATCCATTCTTAGTCGCATATTTTTATTTTGAATTTCGCTCAAACTTCAAAGTTTTGACGACCAGGCTCGTTTCAGCGTTATTATAAAAGTCGCTGATAGGTCCCCACTTTTCGTCTCATTTGCTGTCAAAAGATGAGTTGCTCGTGGAAAAGAAACAACGACGGAGATTTTCGACTTATTCCAACATATTTTTCAACCGTGATTCAACTTTTCTGTTGCGTATTTTCTTTTTTAGCGAACTACTTTTTCTTTATTTCTGGGGAAAAATATACTAATGTAGAGCAGGATGTTTTATTATTACGTACTTTTTCTTTTTTTTCTTCTTAAAAAATGTAGCAACTCGAGTTGATATTAAACGATAAAATTTAAAAGTTACCTGATTAAATTTTATCTAGTACATTCAAATCTTAGACGAAATATATGCAATAAATAGAAAGACCAGCACTACTTTTGCTAGGAAGGAAACTAAATTATTTTCAATTTTAAAATTAAATTACCTCCAAATTTATGTGATTGCATATGAATTTTTCTTTTAAGGAGATATTACTATAAACAGGTTTTTCTGCTGAGTAGATTTGTTTATTAGCAAGGGAACCTTGACAACTTTGAATGAGCTGAAATTTGGCTCAATCACGGAGCATGTCACCCAGACCTTGGAACCAAATTTTTGGCTATGCTAACAAAAGTGAAAAAAAAAATTACTGAAAATCGTATTCCAAAAAATTGGAAACATTACTGATTTCAAAAAAATTTATTTCAAAATAAGTAAATGTGTTTAATAAACAAAAATTGAAAATTTTTTTACTTCAAAATTTTTGCATAACTTCATTTTATAAAATATTGAGACATTTTTTTAGGTCAAAAAGTGTTTTCAAGTTTTATTCCAAAAAATTGAGGAATTTTTTGCTACAATTTTTTTTTTTTTTTTTTTTTGGAAAATGATCTCAATATCTAAATAATTTTTTTAAAAATTTATTAAAAAAAGTGCTGAAATGTCTTATTTAAAAAAATTGAAAAAAGTTACTGATTAAAAATAATAATAATTTCAAAATATATTTAGGTGTAGAGGTATAGGTATTTAGAAGAAAGAGAGAATTTTTTACTTCAAAAATATTGAAAAATTCTTCAGTTCCTGAAATTTTTTTGCAAAACTTCATTATATAAATATTGAGAAATTTTTTCAGGTCAAAAAATGTTTTCAAGTTTCATTTCAAAAAATTGAAGGATTCTTTACTGGAACAAAAAAACTTTTTCTTGAAAATCTCAAAAACATTTTTTAAAATTTTTATTCCAAAAAATTGAAAAAGTTACTAATTAAAAAAAATTATTTCAAAATATATTTACCTAACTACATATCTAAAAAAAAAAACATAACTTTTTACTTCAAAGTTCAAACATATTGAAAAATTTTTCAGTTTCTGAAAATTTTTTGCAAAACTTTGTTTCAGAAATTTTGAAAAAATTTTTAGGTAAAAAATGTTTTCAAGTTCTATTCCAAAAATTGAGGAATTTACAAAAAAAATTCTAGAAAATGATCTCAAAATTAAAAAAAAATTCTATTCCAAAAAATTTAGAAATCCTTCCTCCTTTTTTTTTTTTTTTTTTTTTTTTTTTTTGTTTCAGTTCCAAAGTGGCTCAATTTTTTTTTAAATTGTAGGCATCGTCAGCGTATTGTTCATATTGTTTTTTGTTTGTTCAGTTTATTCAGTTATTTCTAATTTTTGCAATACCTACCTACCGAAAAAAAAATCAATTATCCGACTTTTCACGATATCCGATTTTTCTTCGCATCAAACCACTCGAATAATCGAGGCTCTGCTGTAATTGTATTTGATTGAAAAAAATATATAATTTCAACAGAATTTAAAAAAAATTAAAATAAAATAAAAATTGTTCGAAAAAAATCTGAAAATTTTTTACTTTGACTGCATATTTTTTGAAACTCCTATAGATTGTCAAAATGGTATGTTGTGTACAGTCTGGACGCATTGGCTCGTGCCTTTAAAATGGACTTTTACACTAAAAGTCGTTTTATACCTACTTAAAAATTTACGAGTATTTATGAGAATAAGTTCGATATCAAATCATCTTACATCATTATGGTTCCATTTAAACTCTTGGCCATTTCCAGTCCATGAAACGCTATAGCGTGTTAATTCGACCATCAAAAGTTTCTCAGCAAGTAAATTTTCTAAATAACTTATAGGTAGGCATTTTCCAATTCGAGGATATTTTCAAAAGACAAATCACCCTACAGAGTTAACCGATCAGCAAATAAAATGTAAATCCAGGCAACTCGAGATAAACTTACAAATATTCATAGGGCTCCTCCTCCCGAGAAAATTTATGCAGACGACTCGAATAGCCTACTTTTGTTTTTGATTTTACATACAACAATTCAGAGGCAAGTTGGGGCATAGGTACTTAAAGTTAGTATACAAAAGCGATTACAAAAACCTATCTAGAAAATCATCGGTGTAGGAGCAGAGTAAATCGATAGTACGACTGCGAGTATAATTCTATGATAAGATAACCCTTCTTTGAGACAAAAGTACACATAAAATAAAGGGGGAAATAGTAAGCATTTAGGAAAAATGTAAATCTTCTTAAATTGATCCAAAACTCACCTATAGAGGAAATAGATTTCCCATCTGGTTCTTGTGTTTACCACACACATACGTATTCCCCCCTTTGTATATTATACACGATTGATGTTTTAATCAAAAAGTTCTCTCTACAGATATACCTACCTACCCATTCGCGTGCACTGTACATAGAGGCACCCCTATTTCCTCGTATTATTTGTGGAATAGGACGCATCACCACGTGTAATTCGAATTAGCTACATGAAATTTAATCGTGTCAAAAAACAGCGCGTTATAGCGTTTGAAAAAAAAATATATACTTACACAGAATGACTGAGTACATTGCCAAGTAACAGTCGCAGTCGCCTTATCATCGAATCGAGTTTGTTGTGATTAATAACCCTTGTACGTGTGGCTCGAGCTCGAGCAATCGCTAGGTTTTTATCTCAGCCTCGCAGTCTTCTAATCTAGTAACATGGACGGCGTATTAATAACGACGTGTTTTTAATTAATACATCGAGCGTGTTTTAAATTCCAATAACGTCGAAATTTCCATTTCCCTTTCCGTGCTGTACCTCAACATCGGAGCGGTTATGCGGTCGACGCGGTCGCGATCGTCGTCTTTTATACTGTACGATTAATCATTATCAATACGCAGACGACGTCGAGCAATTACAACGCTGTCGTACAAGTTTGTCACGAAAATTATACCTGCACATACCTATCAGAGGCGCCCAGAGACATGTTTCAGTATTGCGATGATGCGGCCGCGATAGGGGCCCTTTTGATATAGCGGCTCCAAGTCCAAGGCAGGGCCCCAAATTTTATCATTTCAAGATATGCTAAAATAAAAATTAATGGACAAAAGTATCCATTCCAAGAATTTTTTAAAGAGAAAAATAGCTTAGGTACATTTTTTTTTTAAAAATCCATGGAAACAATTATTCTTCACTTTTAAAGAGTAACAATATTTTTTTATTTTTTGAAAAACTTTTTTTTTTTTTGGAATAACAAATAGGTATTTCAATTTTTTGAAAAAAAAATACCTATATATGAATTCCTTATTTCTTTGAATACCTAAAAAAATCATTTAATTTTTTTGGTGAATTTTTAAAAAGTTCCAAGTACCTAGGTAAAGTTCTTTTCCAATTTTTTTGATTTTTTTTCAATTTTTTGGACCATAAAATTTTGTCTTTTTTGGAAAAAATTCATTTTTAAAATTTTTTTTGAGTTTTTTTGGATATACTTAAATAAATATTCTATTTTTTGAATAAGAAATCATTTTATTATTTATTTCGGATTAAAAAATCTTCTTATTTTAAAAAATTTATTTCTCTTTTTTTTAAATGACTTTTTTTTCAAGTAAGAACTCTTCTAACAGGTAATTGTTAATTGTTGGAACCACTCGAAAAAAATCTGATTTTTTTTTTATTTTTTTTTTTTTTTAATAAGTACCCAAGTACGTATAGGTAAAAAATATTTTCTAAGTAAGTATATATATATCGATCTAAGGTCAAAGTGACCTCAATTTGTATGTTCGTTAAAATGGCTTCAAACTTGAAATTATCGAAAGTATTATGATTCCCATGGCTTATTATTCAATTTTAGACATCAAAAAGCTATTCTACAAAACGATGCAAGTTTATCCGTAAACATCTAAACAACGATGCCAGTACGACCTTAGACCGAAATTTTATTCTACACTTGTATAAAGTGGCATCACCAAAATAACCACATTTCTAGCATCCTGGCACCTTACTGAGTTGACTGGCAAAAGTTGGTAATCTGACTTCAGTAAAATGAAGCCACTTTACCAAAACGAAGCATGATTACCGTTAGACATCTAAAAATGAAGCCACTTTATCCATAGATAAATCTATATATATATATATATATATATATATATATTTGGAAATTTAAAAAAAAATTGCACGATAAAGCTTCCAATTTTTTTGAAAGAAAATGTATTTTCAATTTTTTTGTTAATTTTTTAATTTTTTTATATTGATAAAATTCAATCAAAAATTTGGAATGAGAAATCTTTCAATTTTTTGGAACACTTTCAAAAAATTCTGTTTTTTTTTTCAAATTACACAGCTAAGTAAAGCGATTTTCCATTTTTTTTTTTTTTTTTTTTACAATAAAAACCTTTCAATTTTATTAGAAAGAAAAATAATTTCTCAAATTTAATAGGGGGAAAATTCCTTATTTTTTTGGAAAGAAATTTCGAGCTTCTTTGAATAAAAAAGGCTTAAATTTTTGGCTCGACATGTCGAGCCATATTTGGACGGTCGACAAGCATGTCGATAATAAGCTCGACAAACCATCCACAATCGTGTCGACATGTACGATCGAAAAGTGACCGATTTCGATGTGTCGACATTTATATCGACATCCACATCGACATTTGCAATGGTGAGATTTTGAAAAATATGCTAAGTTCAAATATTCAATATAAGTATATATTAAAATTACACCAAAAATAGTGTTCAAGCCAACATTTCGACATTTTTTGTCAAATATGCGGCATTGAGGCCACCTTTGTAGCTGGACACATGCGAGTGTCCAACTAACATAGAGATGATTCTTAGACCTTATGTACTAATTCACAACACACTTTATCTGCGAGTATCACAATCACCCTCAAGACGTCGACAGTCAAGTCGATGCATTATTCGACCCTCGACAATTAGATCGACATTAACTCGACTTAAAATTCCTCTGGTCAACACTGTCGACAGTTAAGTCGATGCATTATTCGACCCTCGACAATCACATCGACACTATCTCGACTTAAAATTCCTCTGGTCGACACTGTCAACAGTGAAGTCGATGCATTATTCGACCATCGACAATTATGTCGACAATAACTCGACAAGTCGTTGTATTATTCAAAATTTTGAAAAATAAGAAAATTTTGTGATTCTTTCAAAAATTATTTATTCCTGAGCTTAAAATGTTCTTATTAATTGTTTTTAGTTCTTTTTAGATATAAAATTTGTGAATTTAATTGGCAGAAATTGTCGACATAAATGTCGATGCGTTTATCGAGTATCGATTTTTACATCGACTTGTCTATGTAGAAAAACAACGTTTTCTAAATTATAGGAAAATACTGAGAAAAATTCAAAAAATTTGATTGAACAGTTATGTTTAACATAGAACATTACTTTAAATCTCAAATATCATTTTTAATTCATCGTTAACCGAGAAAAAAATGTGTCTGAATTTTGTCGACATAAATGTCGATGTCGACAATTGCTACACGGGAGTTTATTTACCTAAACAATTTTTATATTATTTTTTTTTGGAATAAGAAATCTTTAATTTGTTTAATTCAAGATTGTTCTTATTATTTTTATTTTTCGTGTTTTTTTGAATGAAATTTTTATTTTTTTTTAGCAAAGAATTTTTTAATTTTTGGGATCACCTGAAAAATTTGATTTTTTTCATCAAGTATTAGGTGGGTAAAAATTTTTTCTAATTTTTTGGATTTTTAAAAAAATTTTGCACCATTATATTTTTTTTTTCATTTTTTGTAATTTTTAGATTTTTTTTTTGGTGAAAAACATTTTAATAAAAAATCTCTCATTTGTAAAAATTTTTTTATTTATAATATCGTTTTTATTATTTTCATTTTTCGTGTTTTTTGAATGAAAAATGTTTTTTTTTTTTTTTTTTTTTTAGTACCTAAGTAAGAAATTTTTTAATTTTTGGGATCACCTGAAAAAATTCTTGTTTTTTTTGGAATCAAGTAGGTAAGTAGGTAAAACAATTTCCTAATTTTTTGGATTTTTTTCAATTTTTTGCACCATAAATTTCAATTTTTTGGGTGAAAATATTTTTCATGTTTTGTTTGGATAAAAAATATTCAAAATTTCTAAACTTCTGTGGGGTACCTAATGATACCTATTTTTCAAAAAAATATCACTTCGACTGAAAACATATTTCAGTCAAAATAAGTGGGTTTCCATTTCCAAAAATGTCTTGTTTTCGTGATTTTAAAAAGAATTTTATGCAAGTAAATTTTTTATTAAAATTTTTCAGGTGATTATTTTTTCAAAATAATTTTATTCTGTACCTACGGAGATTTTTTTGCGAAAATTTTTATTGAGAAAGTAATTTTTTAAGGAGAATTTTTTAGGAATTTTTTTAATAATTTTTTTTTTTTGCAGAATTTTAAAATAATTTTTTATGAAGGGATTACTACAAAAGAAACTTTTCAAGAATTACTCCTCATGAGAAAACGCGGTAGGTAATGTAATTGTTTCGGAGAAATTACGTCGATTTTAAAAGGTTCACTTAGGAAGTCTAAAAAATTAATTTTTAAAATATTTTTTTCTTGGCTGCATTTTAATTTTTTTTTTTTTTTGCATTCATACTATATTATGTACTATAATTATTAATTCAATGATATGAATTATTAAAAAATGAGTGCAGGGTATTCGTTTTTTTGGGGGGTGGCCGGGGGGGAGGGGGGGGGGATGAAATAAGCACGGTTTAGTGAATAAATTTTGATAGTAAAGATGAAAAAATGGGCCCATGAAATTTTTTCACACCCCTGACAATTTTCAGGCTTTTCTCAAGGAAAGAAAATTTTTTGGGGGGACCATTAATATAACTATATCGTATACCTATCATTAAGTCTACACCTCAACGTACTGAGAAACGCGTCTAAACTGCGCTAGCTGCCCCTACCCCCGCCCATCCTGCGTACACCTCGCCATTCTGCAAAACATTTCGTCGACTTGGAGAATTATTAAATAGCGAACTTTACACAGCAACTTTCAACTAACGCCGAGCTATATCATTTAGCATGAATTATGTAATTTTAAACGTATTACCAACGCTTAACTTAGACTTTAACAAGTCTAAAGCTGATACCAAATACTTGAGAAACAGAATTTAATGACTTTTGCTACGGAACAAGCTCGCGTAAAAATATTGAAAACAAGTTGCCTGTAATGCCTGACGCTCGCGTATAATTCATTAACGCACTATACCCTGCCTAAAATCTTTACCCACCCTGCAGCCGTAAAAGTTTATTCGAATTTGCCAATTTTCTTTCCTCACCTTGGAATCTCAACTCGTCCTCGAAAACTCGCTTAGGTATAATCAATTCGGCCACCGTATGTTGTGATTTTTCCCTCCCAAATCTGTATACGCGAAACGACAATAAAAAAAAACTCAGACCGATACGACGCGGAGCTGGAAACTTTTTTCTCGAAACCTTTTTTGCTTTCTTTCTATTTTCCTGCTGGCTCATTTTATAGATACTTTAATACGACGTTTTGTCGTTATCATGTTCCGAAGAGACATTATTTTTATGATAAAATTCGCATAAAGTAAAAAGGATAATGTCAGTTTGGTTCGTAAAACCGATACCCCGAGCCAGGCGCTCTCTATGTACATAAAATTACACAACGCGAACGTGAGTCGCTCCAAACGAAATATTTTTACTGCTAAAGACAAAACCTTATTTTTATTCCAATGTAGTGACCTTTTCGACGAGATTTTCAGGGAAATTTTGCACTCTGTGGGCCATCTCGTTCTAAGTATTATCGCTTCACGCTCTCGGTGTGTATTCGGCGAAGTGTTTTTTTCATCACATACAACTTTCAATACCCCGGAGTGGAAAAGTTGTTGTATTAGTGTATGAAAAAGTTAGCTCAGTCTGTGCCTGCGAGAAAGAGAAACATTTTCATAACTTTTGCAGCAACTTTTAAAGGTTTGCTGAAAATCTAAGCTCGCGTATTGAAGTATTAACCGGAGGTAAATTGGCTACAGAACATTTGACGTGTAATTTTTACCAACCGTGGTACACCCAAGATCGACTCTTGTAACGTTTATGTTAAAATGATGATCTCGCAGTCGTTATGAATTTAAAAGTACGGTCGTTTATCCGAACGAGCGCGAGGCGAGCAACCGGTATTGTTAAAATTTCGTAAAAGCTCCATTCGCGAAAGATTTTGATTACCTCAACAGCTCGATGAGGAAGAGGAGGCGGAGGGGTATTAAACCTTTGGCAAAATGACCATAGGGAAGAAGATGCTCTATCAAATGAATATAACTCGAAATGAACTCTACGTCGGATTAACTATAGGTTATATGCTCAAATGACAAGAAAGTTTTCGCATTATATAAACACGTTACCGGGGATCTGCGAAGTGGGAAGGGTGGATACAATGCAAGTAAATACCTACGCCGAGAAGATTAAAATCGCTCGTCATCGATCCATCGTTGTGCTTTGAAAATTTCGCTTAAAACTTTGCGGTAATGTTTATTTCAGCAAATGTAATTATTTTGTTTACGCGTAAAGATGGCCAATAAAAGCGAACGAGGCTTTTAGAAATTGGCAAAGTTTTTCTCATGTTTGCCTCTCTGTACGCGAATTTTAAACATCACGTACGAAATTACAAGCGCCCGGGTTTCAACAAGTTATTTCTTATATCGCATTTTGACACGTGAAGAGTTGCGAAATCTTATAACAATAGAGTTTGCGAAATGGGCTGGTAATTTTGAAAAATGGATTTTATTCTACAGAAATAGAAAAATTGCTAACGTGTTTGAAAAAAATCGTCTCGAAAAAAATTTAAGAAAAAAAATTATTTACTTACCTCATCTCCGAAAAAAAGTGTTATAAAATAAAAAAAATTCCCAAAAAAAACTTTGAAGAAAAAATTAAAAAATTATCGCTTGAATTTGAATTCTAGAAATTGAAGAAAAAAAATCCTAACTTTGAAAAAATATGTTTTCGAACAAAATTGGAGAAAACTATTCCAAGAAAAAATTTCGGTTTCAAGAAAAATTGATTTTCCAGTCAAATTTTTAAACGGATTCTGAAAACAGTTTTCTTCTGCTTTTGAATTGTACCTAATTCATAAAAAATTTCACTTTCAAAATTTTTTCGAAAAAAATTGAATATTGAATCAAAGAAAAAAATATTTCGGGCAAAATTAATTGCCTTTGTAGTAAAATTTATTAAAAATTGATTTAAAACACAACTACCTTAATAAAAAAAATTGAATTTTGAAAAATTGGAAAACGTAATTTTTCTAATTTTTCAAACAAATCTGTGCTTGGTTTCTGAATTAATGAAAAAAAAAAAAAAAAAAAAATACGAAAAATGATTTTCAAACTTAAAAAAAAAGAAATCAAACAAAACAAGGAAAGTTGTTATTAAAAAGAAAATTCAACATTCACACAAATTCAATATCTAAAATTTACCTATTTCAAAAAAAAATATTATGCTATTTGTTTTTGAATTTCAAATAATTTTCTAAACTCAAAAAAAAATCTAACAAAATTATTGATCTTTCAGTAAATTTTTTGATTTTTTTAAATTGAAAAAAAAAAACAACATAAAAATGCATTTCTAACTTTCAAAAAAAAAAAAAAAAAAAAAAATGGCTTGAAGCAAAGTTGAATTTCCATCCCAATTCAATATACCTGAAACTGATTTCAAATAGAAAAATTAATTTTTCATTTGTTTTTGAATTTTGAGAAATCCAAAAAAAATGATTTTCCAAGTTAAAAAAATCAAACGCCTAAAATGGAGAGAAATTTGTTGAATAAAAAAATTAGTTTTTTGTACAAACAAATGTAATGAAATACTTAATTATAAATTCAAAAACATTATTTGTAGGTAATTCAAGTATTTTTAAATTTGAAAAAATCAATCAAATAATTTTCCAACATTCAAAAAAAAAAAGAGAATTTTTTTTTGAATAAAAACATTTATTTCAAGCAAAATTGAATTTCCAATAATTTTTTTAAAATCAAAGAAATAGGTATGCTTGTCCAAACTTTAAAAAAAAACTGTTACAAACTGAAATGGAGAAAAAATTGTTTTGCGAAGGAAAAAAAAACAATTTTAAGCAAATTAAAGTTTTTACTTTTTTATCAAATTGATCAAAAATCTTGAAAAAAATTTGTAATTTGTTTTTGAATTTTAAAAAAAGTCAACCTTATTCTAAAGTTCATTTCAAACAATAAGTAAGTAAGTATACTTGATTGTGAAGAAATGGATTTGAGCTGTTGAAGAAAAAAAAAATAGTTTTGAGCAAAATTTAATTTTTAGTCAAATTCAATAAAATTGATTTCAAAATAAAGTTTTCTTTTGTTTTTGGATTTAAAAAAATGAAAAAGTAATTTCCCAGTCATCAAAAAATTTTAAACTATTGAAAGAAAAATTAAGTAATTTTAAATTAAATTAGGTATGTTTCCACTCCAGCTTAAAAAAATGAATAAAATATCTACCTAAGTCTTATTGTCATTTATTCTGGAACTAGAAAAAAAAACTAAGAAATAGGTAATTTTTCAATTCAAACTTCCTAAAAAAAATACCATCCTGAATTAAAGAAAAAAAATATTGAAAAAAAAATTAATTTCAACCAAAATTAAATTTTCAGCCAAATTTGATAAATTGATTTGAAAAAATCATTGGTTGTTGAATTTAAAAAAAATCAAAAACATTATTTTTCATCATTCAAAAATAAAAATAAATCTTTTTTAAAATATACAAAACCATGTTTGGTGTGTTTATTATTTTTAGACCTGTTTCGCAAATTTTTATCTAAAAATTGGAAGCAGCAAAACTTTCAATTCTTCTGCAGTTTGAACTCAACATTCGAAACATTCATGTACACATGAGTTATGAGTAATCAGTTAGGTAGGTGTTGTATTTGTTACTCAATTTTCGATATTTTCATGAAATTATGCACTTCATTTGATATTTGTAAAGAGGTGTTTTTTCTTGTAAGGTACGCCTTCTATCTATCTACTCGACTATAGCAAATATAAGTGGGTATAGTTATTTTATTTGTTCGATAAAAATATAAATAACCCCAATTTATATTTTACTTTTTTCCGAAGTAAATATACGGTTGCTTGGTCGATTTTACCTATATTATCGTCCGTACTTATTCGTAATGTCAATTACCATGATACGTATATCAAAGAGATAACATAAATAAATACTTACTTCATTTCGATGAACTGTCATTGCCGCATCTTGCGCAAATATTTAAAGAAGTTCGCCATCGCCTCACATGATAAATAGCGGAGAACATGAAAAATCCATTTATTCGTTGAGACGCTGTACCCAAAAAATTTTTCGAATCGGTTTTGAAAATGTAAATGATGCGGAAAACGAAACGAAATGAGGTGCATAATTTCATTAAAATGCATCAACGTAATTGCCCCGTATTAAAGTAACGTCTTAATGTCACCGTATTCTTCGCACTTAAAAGACAAACGACGCTATACATTCACCGAGTTAATCGTGAAATAAACTCGGATAGGTGCAGATGCCACAATTTTTCTTGCTCGCAGTCGCAAAAGAGAAAAAAAAAGTTGAAATGTGCTTGAGAAACTGTATTTTGTCATGGGAAATTATGAAAAACGAATTTAGCCCAGTGGAATATACCGAAGACCATAAAAATGGTGCAAATTGCATTTTGGTTCATATATCTAAGCTTTTTTCATTTTAAAATGTTCTTTGATTCTTCCCTCTAAAAATAATTCTTTTGGTTTAGAATCAACTCCATATAAAAATTTTTCTTCCAAAAAAATATTCTGAGGACGCAGAGCCCCTTTTAGGAAAAAAACTAAAAATTTGATTTTTTTTTTTTTTTAACAAAATGGTTACTAAATAACTTACTACATAGGTATTTTAACCAACCAGTCCATTTTTGGTGATTTTTCATAGTTACCTACACTGAAAGAAATGGTTGGGCAACCATTCCCCGAAAAGTTGGGTAAAATTTGGACATGAATCAAAAGTGGTAAATGGTTAACGAACATTGGGGAATGATTCCTGCGCCTGATTATATTTTTCAAGGAATAGTTACCCAATCTCAGTGAATAGATACCCAACTCAAGCATAATCATTACTCATGAATTTGGTATCTAGTCACTAAAATTGAGTAACTATTCACTGAAAGAAAGGAATGGTAATTTTTACAATAAAAGTAGTTATTTGTACCACAATTGTGGTCATTTTTACCATGTTCTGTGGTAATTTTTTCAAATTACCATTGAAAAAGGTATTTTTGACCATTTTTTTACTATTTAAAGTAGTAAAAATTACCATGTGTGAAATATACCATGTTTAGTAGTTGAAAATACTATTTAAGTATAGTTTCTAATACCATGACATGGTAAATTTCACCATCAATAAGGTACATTTAACTATTGACTGTGGTAAAATTCACCATCAATGTAGTACTTTGTAGGTTGACTTGGTTTGTGATATTAGGATACAAATTTTTAATTTCTCCAAGTTTTCTTTCTTTGTTAACAATATAACATGAAGTGTTTTATTTCTGCAAAATTAAGCTTCGATATGTATCAGAAAGTTAGTTTCAAGTTTATGCTTATTAACCATCAAAAAATAATTTTGTGCAATTTGGTGAATCCTTGAAATAAAATAATAAAATGTGGTAATGTAAAAGAGAATTTAAAAAAAAAAGGTGTAGTAAAAGTGAAAAAATTGTACTCCTGCGGATAAGAAAGTGAAGTTGATTATTTCAAGTATGTATTCACAGTGGTTTACAAATTCATTTATATATTTTTGGATGCCCCATTTTACATTGTGTACTTGTGGTCATGTGGTTAAGTTTAGGTAGTTAGGAACATTAGGGTTATAGGGTCCCAGGTTCGAACCCCAGTTAGGTAAATTAGGTAGGGATTTTTAGTGTGATATTAAGAACTTCATGCATATAGTCGAGCAAAAATGAAAAATTGAAACTAAAATCCATTTCGAGAATCCCAACCTTATTTTTTTAAATTTTATTAATGCATTTAGTACCTAATGAAATGCTATATGCCATAGTTGAAATTACTAAAAAAAAATAGTACAAGTGAAATAGTCTCAAAAGTGGTAAAAATTACTATGTACATGGTGAAAATTTACTATGTACAATGGTAAAAAAATACCATGTACATAGTAAAATTTTACCATGTACATAGTAATTTTTACTATGTACGTGGTATTTTTTACCACTTTTGAGACCATTTCACTTGTACTATTTTTTTTTAGTAATTTTTACCATCTTTTTTTTCCGTGTTCCTTGAAAAATATAATCAGGCGCAGGAATCATTCCCCAATGTTCGGTAACCATTTACCAACTTTGATTCATGTCCAAATTTTACCCAACTTTTTGGAGAATGGTTGCCCAACACCAAAATTTTTTCTTCCTCGTGTTGAACCTGGTAGGAATCGAACCCGGGACCTTCCGTTTGAAGAGCCAACGCCTAGACCACTCGGCCAACCTGTAAACTCAAGTGTGAGTGCTTGATTGTGGTTTATTATTTTAATTATGCATATTGCATTGGAATTATTTCATTAAGTATTTAAAATAGTATGTGGGTTTATTTTTTCAATTAAGAAATTACTCGAGTACCTAATAATAACCTGACGATTTTTGGGGGGGGGGGGGGGGGGGAAATGTTTGAGAAACCACTCAATAAATTTACATATAATTTATAATTATTTTTGTTTAATTAGTGCAGAAAAATTAATTTTATCTTCTGCAATTTTTATTGGTTTTAAAATAATAGAAATTCTCATTCACTATAGCATCGTTATATAGGTACGAGTAAAAATAAAGAAAGAAAAAGAAGAAAAAAAACCATATATTTTTGTGGTTTGAATAATATTCTTCAATTTCACTGAACTATTTTTTTTTGAAAATACACAATTTTATCTCAATCGCCTAAAATAATACAAAATTTTATTAAATCTCCGTTTTGAAAAATTTATGCATCAATTATGATCCAAAAATTATAAAGAAAGAAAGGAAGAAATACCTAAAAAATAGTTCACAATATTTTTTACTGATAACAAAATCTTGAAATTTTGTATACAAAACGAATTAGTTGCTAACGTTGGGCATTCTTTCCCTTTTTTTTGAGAATGAATACTTCTCATAGGAAGCAATGGATCACCACTTTTAGAGTTGAATGGTTACCATCAAAATTTGTAATCATTACTTCCTTATCAGGGTTACAATGCCTCATACACAGGTAATAATTCCCACTAAGTCGTTGAAGGTAATTATTACCCAACTTTCTGGTAACAAGTACACACTTTTTGAAAAATTTTGCAAATCAGTTAACCATTACCCAATTTTCGGGAACCATTACCTGACGCAGAGGAATCATTGCCGAATTTCAAAACCCATTTCTTTCAGTGTACTCCTGATTTAAGGGGACATTAAAAATCGTGTTTTTTTTTTCGTTTTTTGAAAAAAAAAAAATTGAAAATCAGCTAGAATGAAAAAAAATTTTTTTTGGATCAGAGTGGTCTAAACATACCTACATATTATTTTTACCCAAAAAAAACCATTTATGACGATTTTCAACTTTTGCTCAATTTTCAGTTACCTACTTCATGAACTGCACCATTTTTTCAGAAAGATGCAATTCCTGAAAACTGAGATAAACCGATAAAGTTGAAAAATGATTATATTCATAAAATGTTTAGACCACTTTGATTCAAAAATTTTTAGCCAAATTTTTTAATTTCTCATTCTAGCTGATTTTTATTTTTATTTTTTTCAAAAAACGTAAAAAAAAAGATTTTTTATATCTTCCAAAAAACAGGGGTAAGGGGGAAAAATCAATGAAAATGGTCTTGTTGGGTAAAAAGTACCAAGATATTATGTTGTGACCAATTGAGAAAAAAATTCAATTCCAAATTTTTTATTTTTTCATTCTCTCAATAAAAGGGATGCGATTCTTATTCAAGTACATATTGAAAAAATTCTTATAAGGATGTGATTCTTATACCTATAAGTAATGTAATGACCATTTTGTTGTAAAATTAAAAAAAAAATTGAATTACAATTTTTTTATTTTTTTTTGTTTTCACAATAAAAGGGGCTGGGCCACCACTCAAAATAATTTTTTGAAGAGAAATTTTTAGAGAATTAATTTTACACCAGAAGAATATTTTTTAGAGGGCGAACCTTTGAAATTTCGAAAAGATGAAATTATGAACCACCAACCACCCTTGTACACATGAAGGGTAGGGTGGCCCAAAATTTACCAACTTTTAAAAATTCTCGCTTCCAACCGCTTAATATGTTCTACCTGATGAGAAAACACATTACAATTTTTTTTTTTAAATCTGATAATATTTAGAGGTCCCTAAGGCGAGTCCAATAAAAAATTTGAAAAAATAGACAATTTTTAAAAATTTTGATTATTTTTTGAAAAATGGTCATAACCCGTGTAGCAATTGTCGACATCGACATTTATGTCGACAAAATTCAGACACATTTTTTTCTCGGTTAACGATGAATTAAAAATGATATTTGAGATTTAAAGTAATGTTCTATGTTAAACATAACTGTTCAATCAAAATTTTTGAATTTTTCTCAGTATTTTCCTATAATTTAGAAAACGTTGTTTTTCTACATAGACAAGTCGATGTAAAAATCGATACTCGATAAACGCATCGACATTTATGTCGACAATTTCTGCCAATTAAATTTACAAATTTTATATCTAAAAAGAACTAAAAACAATTAATAAGAACATTTTAAGCTCAGGAATAAATAATTTTTGAAAGAATCACAAAATTTTCTTATTTTTCAAAGTTTTGAATAATACAACGACTTGTCGAGTTATTGTCGACATAATTGTCGATGGTCGAATAATGCATCGACTTCACTGTCGACAGTGTCGACCAGAGGAATTTTAAGTCGAGATAGTGTCGATGTGATTGTCGAGGATCGAATAATGCATCGACTTAACTGTCGACAGTGTTGACCAGAGGAATTTTAAGTCGAGTTAATGTCGATCTAATTGTCGAGGGTCGAATAATGCATCGACTTGACTGTCGACGTCTTGAGGGTGATTGTGATACTCGCAGATAAAGTGTGTTGTGAATTAGTACATAAGGTCTAAGAATCATCTCTATGTTAGTTGGACACTCGCATGTGTCCAGCTACAAAGGTGGCCTCAATGCCGCATATTTGACAAAAAATGTCGAAATGTTGGCTTGAACACTATTTTTGGTGTAATTTTAATATATACTTATATTGAATATTTGAACTTAGCATATTTTTCAAAATCTCACCATTGCAAATGTCGATGTGGATGTCGATATAAATGTCGACACATCGAAAAGTGACCGATTTCGATGTGTCGACATTTATATCGAAATTAGCATAGACGTTGCTACACGGGAAGGTGGGTAATAATATATAAAAAGACTGTTTTTGATGATTTTTGATCTTTAGCCTTATTTTCATGGGACATGAAAAAACGTCATTTTTTACAATAAGTAATTTGAGAAAAATACCTATTGAAAAAAAAAAATGGTTAAAAATTGAAAAAAAGTTTTTACTTGATAAAATCGTTTTATCTGCTCATTTAGGTATTATAAATAAGTATTATCATACACATTACCATCCAAAAAGACCATTTGCGGTGATTTTTCAACTTTATCTACTTACTTTACTTTCATGTTCAGGAACCGTCACTTCGCAGGTGATTTTTTTAACATTTTTGATAGTTTTTGAAAAATTTTCACCGATACGTCAATGATGAAAAATCACCGCAAATGGTCTTTTTGGGTGGTAATGTGTATGTTGAAATGATTTCATCAAGTAAAAACTTTTTTTTTCAATTTTTAACCATTTTTTTTTCAATTTTTCTCAAAAATTGTAAATAGTTACATTTTTTTTTCAAGTCCCATGAAAATGGGACTAAAGATCAAAAATCATCAAAAACGATCTTTTTATGTATTATTACCCACCTTATGACCATTTTCCAAAAAAAATTAAAATTTTCAAAATTGTCCATTTTTTAAAATTTTTAAAATTTTTTACTTGGACTCGCCTTAGGGACCTCTAAGTAAATATTATCCGATTTCAAAAAAAAAAGTGGATTGTTTTCTCATCAGATAGAACATATTAAGCGATTGGGAGCGGGAATTTTTAAAAGGTGGTAAATTTTGGGCCACCCTAATGAAGGGACATCTCAAAGTCAAAAGATCTTCGATGACCCAAAGTACAATTTCATTTTCTTATTTCACTGGGATAATTTTCTGTGATTATACCTATTACCCTTAGATCATACCTAATTAAAATGGTAGTGATGTATTCGGAGGAGGAACAACCGGAGAATCTCCGGTTGGTTTCGGTTATTTCACTTTCGAAAACCAACCGGTCGGTTTTTTGTGATATCGTTATTCAACGTTTCACAGTTTTTTTCACAGTTTTTGGACCCCGACCTCCTAAACCAAACGTAAACAAAACCACCCGAACGACAGGCACCGCTTTTTCAATGTTTCACAGTTTTTTGGATGTTTTTTAGCAAAAAAAAAAAAAAACGAAGAAAACCGGAGATTCTCCGGTTGGTCCGGTTTTTTTCTCCTCGAAAAACCAATTGGTCGGTTTTTTTATGTTCGGTTAAATCTCCGGTTGTTTAAAAAACCGCACCGAATACATCACTATAAAATGGTTGTAAAAGTGAGGTCCTATCGATTTGTTTGAAAATTATGGAGAATTTTGTTTAGAAAAACTTGCATCATTTTTCATTATACTCATGTTGTGGTCTTGTGGTCATTGAGCCCATAAATTTTCTTCCAGGATATTCCCCTCGTATCGGTTGCTAATTTTTTTCATCGAGTGGGTCGTGCTGCGCATAAATTCGAGTATTACGCTCGAGGTTATCTTAATAAAGAAAATTTAATCACTTTTTTGAAAAAGCAATCGTTGCAAAAAAAATTGCCACGATTTTCTCAGTGTAGATGTACCTACTTGTTTTATACAAAAATGTGAAATATTCGCTAACGAGAATTTTTTTAGTCGCAAGTACCTGAAGTACCGCCTGTGGAACGAGTCAAACGAGTCAGTTTTTTTTATTCATTGTACATAAAAATGAACAAATTTAAATGACATGACGTAGTCTCGCAGGCGTGAAAATACAAGCTACATAGGTCGATTCTTATTTGTTGTTTATGGCTCCGCCTATTAAATTATGATTGTTGAACGTTCAAGGTCAACGTCGTTACGCTCTTCTTGAGCCACAGCCACAGCCACGACGAAGGCGATACTTATCATTTATAAAATTGAAGGTTGTAATTTCATTTTCTATTAATGCGATTCACACCTAATTTCCGTTTTTTTTTACCCTCTTTTTTTCTATTTATTTTCCTCGTTTAAGAAAGAAAACCGAGAATATATTATCAATTCCATGGAAATTATGCACGCCAGTTTCCAACGAAAATAATGACTAATGGGTTTGATAAGAGGAAATCCGTCGATCGAATGAGCGGTACCTTTTGATGGTATCTTTAAAAATGGCGGAAAACGATTACGCTGACGAATGAATACTAGGGACGTAATGTATAATGAATGGTATTCGAGCTGTGGATAAAATATATACCGACGACGTTTTAAACGTTTCCGGATACCTGCACCTAGGTGGGTGATCTCCCAGCTCCGGATTCCAATTTGACGGTTGATGCGTCGTACTTACAATTTTAAACTCCGAGAGAGAAAATTTAACCTTGGAAAAAATTCAAATTTTTTGCGGTTAGAAAAATTTAACCTAGCAAGGAGGTACCTAAATTTAAATAAAAATAATATTTTTTGAATCACTTTCGTAACACCACGATTAGGTATACTTACATAATATCGCAGAACAAACACCCATAAATGTTCAAACTTTAAGCAGTTTAAGTTTGCTCGGTTGCCAGCAAAAATATGACTTTTTTTTTCATTTACATTTAAAAATGTTAACAGATGCTGAATCTTGGAGAAGAAATAAACGTAATTAATTATAACCGTTGTTTAGGATTCATAAAAATATTTTTTATTTCGTCGTATACTTATATCTTCATTTCTTCTCTAGTGATTTTAACGCTGGGTCGGGCATGTGCTAGGAAAATAAATTACGAAAAATTTTCAACTTTTACTTCGTCCTAACGACTTCCATGTCTATCGTAAAAAACCGATTAAATTTTTTCCCTCTAAATTTCCACGCAATTTTTTTCCATTTTAGTGAACTTGCCCAAAGCTCTATAGCACTTGAAAGACATAAAATGGTGGTGAAGTTAATGGCTATACTTTTTAAGATGGTTCAAGAGCTGAATATTTTTTTTTTAAATTGCTTCAGTGCGCAATTTTTTTCAATTCTCGACTCTTTGAAATAGATTTTTTTTTTCATTCATTGGTGTGATGGTATTTTTTAATTTAGGTGTCTTTGATGCGTATAGGTATTAAAGGCCAAACGATATATTTACTTACATTTTTTTTAAAAGAGCTTCGTTAATTTTTTTTTAATTAATTTTTTTTTGTTTGTTTTTATGGTCTGAAAAAGCAGATTGTCTACAACGCGATTCGTTGGAACTCGATTGCGATAATGCTGCAACTTTTGAACGTTTAAATTAGGCAGGTATTGATTTTGAAATTTTCTAATTTTTTGTTATTTTTAAATGTTATTTGAAGATTGGAAGTTGAACTAGAGCAATTCGAAAAAATGTATGATAACTAATATCTTTCATTTTTCAATTTTTCATTTTGTAAGAAAACTTGCTTAGATACCTATTTACCATTTTATCAATTTTTTTAAATAGTTTTTTTTTAAATTTCTGAAAAATTATGTTTTGAATTGAGTAGTTTTTTAATCTTTGAAGTTATGTTCCAACCATTTAGGTATTTTCTTGAAAAATTAAGTATAATTTTTTTCAAAATTGAATTTATTTGCAAATGCTAATTTTTTCTTAAATTATTAAGCAGAAAAATTTAAATCACAAAAAATTTCAAACATTTACCTACCTAATTTCCTACAATTATACCCACATTGTTTTTTTAAAAAATTTTTTTTTTTTCATTTTTCTTTAAAACAATGTCAGTACCTTACGTGTAGTATACTAATTTCAGTTGATTAAAATTTTTTAGATCGATAATTGAATTTTTTAAATGCCTTCTTTCAATTTTTATGATATAATTTTCCAACTGAGAACCTTCACAACTCATCAACTCAATTGTTTTTTAAAATTTTGGCTCAAAATTTACAAAAATTAAATTACCATTAGGCTAGTATTTTTGCCATTTTCATAAATTCACCCAAAATCGAAAAATAAACTTCGACATTGACAACTAAAAATTTGGTTCTAAGGTAAGGTGTGGGTGACATGCTCTTTCAGTGAGCCAAATTTCAGCTCATTCGGAGTTAACGAGTTGTCACGGTTCCTTCGTATAAGAAGTTATGGTTCCATAATCAAGAAAATTTATTTAAAAAATTATGATTTTCTTATTATTTTCCAAATTAGGTAGGTACCTACATATTGGTCAAATTATTATTATTTTTTTTAGATTTTTAGATTTTTTAAAAATTGAGTTGATTTTAAAATTGGTGCCTATTGATGAAAAAGTTAACAGAACATTTTTTCAAGATTTTTGGAACTTTTTTGAATTTTTCAACGAACTATAAATTTTTTGAATTAGCATGTAAGTACCTACTTTTCATTTTTCAATTTTTTATTTGTGAAAATATTCCAAGTACCTAGGTATTTTAGGGTGGAACGTAAGTAAATCAAAAATTTTTGATTTTCAAAATTTAATACCGCGGAAAAGTTGCGTCTAGGTGATATATGAAAAACAAAAAAAAATATTTTCAAATCGAATAATATCTTCCGATTGCACAAGAGCACTCAAATTTTTGAAAATTTGCAAAAAATCAAAATTTGAAAAGAATTCCAAAATGTTACGGAATGGGTTTTATGCCTTTGGTTGGCAAGTATAATCATCGTTAGTAAAAAATTTTTTGAAAAAAAATCCAGAATTCATCAGATCATCGCATTTATGAGACATCAAAAAAATGTCATATTTTACGGTTTTTTTTTAAATTGAAAAAATAGATTAAAAATTGGAAAAAAAATTGGAATTAAAATGGGTCTAACATACACAGTTTTGCCCAAAAAGATAATTCACGTACTAAACCTTTATTTCAAAAACCTTTAACCGAAACCTAAACCTTTATTCAATCGGGTTTGCCATCCCTGATTCACGACGATTTTCCATCTTTAGCTTCATTTTCAGGAACCATCATTTTCCTAATTTTTTTCAATTTTTCTTAGTTTTTGAAAAATTCTCAAGTGTACGAAAAAGATTTTAATAAATACGTATCTACTTTTTTGCATTGAGTAGGTATTTTTTTAAATTTTCAAAACAAAATTATTTTTTCAAAATTGAATTTCTCTGAGAATTTTAAGTAAGAAAAAATTGAGAAATAATTTTTGTAAACCATAAATTGTTTTTTTTTTTTTTTTTTTTAATTGAAATTAGGTACAGGAAAAATTTCCATTACAAAAAATTTCAAACACGAGTCATTGTAAATTATAATAATTATTGTGTAGATTTTTATTTGGAATTTAGTTAATTAATTTTTTAAAAGAAATTCAATTTTTTTTTACAAAATATTTTTTTCTAGTTTTCAGAACATAAAATTGTCTGAACAACAGTTGGGAACATAATTTTTTTTAATTTAGGTATTTAAAATTTATGAATTCTTTTTTAAAAATGATGTTAGTCTAATCATTAGTTTTTTTTTCAATTGAATTAATTTCAAAATATTGGTGAAATAGTTGACGGAAAATTTTAAAATTGCGCTAAACATGTTAGTTAATAGTTGGGCCTAATTATACCTACCTACATTATTCTTTGAAACAATTTTTTTTTTTTTTTTTTTTTGATTTTTAGGAATACCTACTTAGTGTAGATGTACAGAATTAATTCAGTACAAAAAATGAATAGAAAATTTGACAAAGAATTTTAAAATAAAATTTAAATGATTGAAAAAAATGTAATCACAAAAAATTCTCAATATCTGAATTTTCATAAGAAATGAAAAAGAAGATTCAGTCCAACGCCC
Source organism: Balanococcus diminutus (assembly GCA_959613365.1). Lineage (NCBI taxonomy): Eukaryota > Metazoa > Arthropoda > Insecta > Hemiptera > Pseudococcidae > Balanococcus > Balanococcus diminutus. The sequence continues at coordinate 24,994,475 of OY390718.1, forward strand.
GTGTAGCAATTGTCGACATCGACATTTATGTCGACAAAATTCAGACACATTTTTTTCTCGGTTAACGATGAATTAAAAATGATATTTGAGATTTAAAGTAATGTTCTATGTTAAACATAACTGTTCAATCAAAATTTTTGAATTTTTCTCAGTATTTTCCTATAATTTAGAAAACGTTGTTTTTCTACGTAGACAAGTCGATGTAAAAATCGATACTCGATAAACGCATCGACATTTATGTCGACAATTTCTGCCAATTAAATTTACAAATTTTATATCTAAAAAGAAATAAAAACAATTAATAGGAACATTTTAAGCTCAGGAATAAATAATTTTTGAAAGAATCACAAAATTTTCTTATTTTTTAAAGTTTTGAATAATACAACCACTTGTCGAGTTATTGTCGACATAATTGTCGATGGTCGAATAATGCATCGACTTCACTGTCGACAGTGTCGACCAGAGGAATTTTAAGTCGAGATAGTGTCGATGTGATTGTCGAGGGTCGAATAATGCATCGACTTAACTGTCGACAGTGTCGACCAGAGGAATTTTAAGTCGAGATAGTGTCGATGTGATTGTCGAGGGTCGAATAATGCATCGACTTAACTGTCGACAGTGTTGACCAGAGGAATTTTAAGTCGAGTTAATGTCGATCTAATTGTCGAGGGTCGAATAATGCATCGACTTAACTGTCGACAGTGTTGACCAGAGGAATTTTAAGTCGAGTTAATGTCGATCTAATTGTCGAGGGTCGAATAATGCATCGACTTGACTGTCGACGTCTTGAGGGTGATTGTGATACTCGCAGATAAAGTGTGTTGTGAATTGGTACATAAGGTCTAAGAATAATCTCTATGTTAGTTGGACACTCGCATGTGTCCAGCTACAAATGTGGCCTCAATGCCGCATATTTGACAAAAAATGTCGAAATGTTGGCTTGAACACTATTTTTGGTGTAATTTTAATATATACTTATATTGAATATTTGAACTTAGCATATTTTTCAAAATCTCATCATTGCAAATGTCGATGTGGATATCGATATAAATGTCGACACATCGAAATCGGTCACTTTTCGATCGTACATGTCGACACGATTGTGGATGGTTTGTCGAGCTTATTATCGACATGTTTGTCGACCGTTCAAATATGGCTCGACATGTCGAGCCATATTTGAACGGTCGACAAACATGTCGATAATAAGCTCGACAAACCATCCACAATCGTGTCGACATGTACGATCGAAAAGTGACCGATTTCGATGTGTCGACATTTATATCGAAATTAGCATCGACGTTGCTACACGGGCGTGTTTTTTAACACAATAAAGCCGCTGAATTTTTTTCAAAATTTTTCATACCTCAGTACCTAACTAGTAAGTAACTTATATCTATATTTTTCAAAATTTTGTGTTGATTTTTTTTCAAACTACCTACTCGTCAAAATTATTAAATTTTTTTCGAAATTTTTAGGGAAATATATTTTTTTTAATTTCAAATTTTTTACTGCTCATTATTTGTTGTATATTTCAAGTACCTATTGTTTTTTAGGTGCTGCTTCTTGAATATGAATGTAGAGATATACAATTAATAAATCTCGATTTTATTCGCGTTTGTTTCGGCACAAGTTGTGATCCTGTTTCCTTCAGTCTGGAAACAAATAAGAAATATATCAGTATACTACCATTTTTGGAAACAGTCTAGACAAAAAAGCTGAACACTTGGTAGATTTTTCATCCAACGAAGCAAATAAACATATGGAAGCTGAACATAAAATATCAGGAAAAGAAACTCCCACAATTCCGAAAACCAGTCACCTGTCACACGTGCTCGCCAATCTCCAATCGCATACCTGGAAGATAAGTACGTACCATAGGTAAAAAAATATTGATAATTCACACGTGGTAATTATTTAATCGTAAAAGAATACATCTATCGAACGAGAACCAGCGACCAGCGACCAGCGACCAGCGAATTCAATGGTACGAAAAAACAAAACGAAAGAAAGAAGAAAAAAAAACGATACCAGATAAGTAAGAAACAAACGCATGTATAAACATCGAAAAGGATGATTAAGTCATAAACAAAGAACTGTCGGCTTTTGTTTGGTTTCCTCTCGGATTCTGTTTAGATTCGGGATAATGATACGTGTACCATTGGAAAGATTCAGACGCATATAAAACCTTCAGCCCTGAGGAGAGACTATACATATAACCTTAACACTGTAATATGTGAAACGCCTCTATCGATAGGTTTGCATCTCACTCACTCTGTATGTGTTTCGCGCGAGCCCTCTTCACCGCCACAAATAATTATTAACTCTGATGAAGACATTGTTACCGCGTCGTAAAACATAAAATATGTTTAATCCTATTCTAGCCTAACCTGTTTATTTATAACTTATTATTTTCCACCTGTCTGTTTATTGCGAAGAATAATTTGTTTGGTCGGCAACACGATGCGGTGTTCGTGTTTTGCCGCCTTTACCATACACATACTACACTACATCGTATGTAGTATACCAAGTATGTACCTTAGCGATGGCGGTATCCTCATATATGTTTACCTCAACCTCCTCCCCACAACAAACTATCTCTCACACACACACTTCTTTCTACCTACTAATTAATCAAATTCCAAATCAACCTCGTTCGAGTCTTTACGTCAAATGCGGCCTGATGAGGTATCAATTCTTAGCCTATTGATCAGCCATATCGAATTAGGCGATCGTTTCAAAACCGTGCTGAAGATTTCCATTGCAGTAGCTTCTTCTATAGATTAGGTTAGGTACCTATGGTGTCTTGGAACACCGTCGAAGATGTCACCTTCGTCGGTGTCGCAGCCTCCGCCTCACTTATCATCGCGTCGCTACAAAATAACCTTTAATTAAATTTAATGAATTGGAATTTTAAACGACATTGTGATTTATCATCGATATCTAGCCTATATTTATGATTATGTTAAGTTATATACAAAGAGATGCCTGAGATACGAATTAAAAGTGGTCGGATAGTTTGGCAGGTTTTTGGTGGTTTTTTCTTCCATTCTCGCGAATGAGTCGAATAATGAAGTGAAACAAGTATACGCAGAAATTTGATAAAAATCTGCCTCGATTTGTACAAGGTACATTAATTTTAATCGATAGGAATTGGAGTAATGCCAAATTTTTATATTATTTTGGTTGATCCATTTTGTAAGTTCTCAACTCTGTGGTGTGGAGAACAAAATTGGAGTAGAAGTTTATTTTGAGCTTATGTATATATTCATTCGAATATTTTTTAGAATTTGTTTTACAAGTGATTTTTTTTTTAATTTCACGTTGAAAAAATTTCAAAATTTTCAACACAGCAATTTTTCAGAACAAATTTTATATTTTAGAAAAAAAAAAGGTTTTAGTCTTATAAAAAACATTCTTTTAATTTAAGAAATTTCAAGTTTACAAAAAATTTAAAAAAAAGTATAACAACTTTTTTAACCTTTGAAACTTTTTGAAGAAAAATTTTCAAAAGTTGAAATTTAATTAAATAATTTAATTTGTCAAAAAAATATTTTTTCTAAAAATTGAACATTTTTATAATTTAAAATAATTTTAGTTAAAATAAAAAAAATATATTTTATTAAAAAAAATTAGGTGGGTACCAATTTTGATTTCTTTAATTTAAAAAAAATTTCTTCAACTTACTGATCACAAATTTTTTGCGAAATGATGTAATCAATTATCCATCAAAAAAGAATTTTTTTCAATTTTAAAAAATTCAAAATTTGCATTATTTTTATACTTGAAATTTTGGCTTTTTAATTTTTATGAAATATTATTTCAAATTTTTCAATATTTTAAATAGGTTTAGTTTTATAAAAATTAAGTATAGTTTTGAAAAATCAGCTAAAAAAAAATTGGAAAAATTTTTGTATTCTACAGCATAGTTTGAAATTTTTCAAAATTCGACCCATTTTTTTTTTAAATTCAAGTTACTAAAGTACTACCATTAGGTATCTTTATCTTTATTTTTTAAAGACTTTTTAAATTTAAAAAAGGGTCAAATTATCCATTAAAAAAAAAAAAAGTTTTGAACTTTATAAAAAAATCAACATTTTTTTCCAGTTGAAAAAATATTTACTTAAGGTAGGCATAGGTGGGCAATTTTTTCAGTTTTTTATTTCATTTTCCTGCTAGAAAAATGTTACAAAAATTTTAAAAATTGGGTAGGTATTTAAGAATTTTGCAAAATAAATTTTCTTTGTTTTCTTTTAGCTTTGTTATTATTTTTGTATTTTTTAATGCTACAGCCACTAGATACCTATACTTACTACTTAGGTACGTATCCATCTATAGTATTTATGCCTTCCAATTTTCACAAAAATTCAAACTTGTGTTTATTAACTACCTATGTATTCTTTTTTAGGGCGTGAAACGATATAAAGCTGGACGCTGGTGCAGTGTCTACTTGGAGAATAATTAATACCAAAAACCTCCGGAAAAAAGTCAATGCAGAAAGGTGAGTGAATCATATTCAAGTGTAAAATTTTTTTCTGTGCAGTTTGAAAAAAAAAAGTTGAAAAAATTTCTTTATTTTTTCAAATGAAGAAATACCTACCTACAGATTTTTTCATTTCTCAATTTTTTTCAAAAAAGTCGCAATATTTTTTATTTGAGAATCAATCAGTCAGTTGAAAAAATTTCTCTTTTCTTAAAAGTAAAAAGAAAAAATAAATAAGATAAAAAAACTTCAACATTTTTAAGAAAAAGTATTAATTCCCAATTTTTTGCTTAATTTAAAAAAACAGTAATTTTGATTACAAAGAAACTGTTGACTAAGAAATAATTACGGATAATTGAGCCATGTGTAGCCAAATTACAAAGAAAAAATCTTGAGTCAATTCAATTTTTTGGCGGTAAAAAATCGTTTAATTGTTTGGAAAAGAAATCGTTTAATTTTTTGAAGAAAAAAAATCGTTTAATTTTTGGAAAAGAAAACGCGTTTAATTTTTTGATAAAAATCGTGCAATAAAAAATTGAAGGAAAAAAAATCATCAATTTTTTGAAGAAAAAAAATCGTCCAATTTAGAAAAAATCATTCAATTTTTTGAAAAAAAAGTCATATTCAATTTTTTGAAGAAAAAAATCATTCAATTTTTTGAAGAAAAAAAATCAATTTTTTTTTGGAAAAAAATCATTCAATTTTTTAAAGAAAAAAAAAATCATTCAATTTTTTGGAAAAAAATCATTCAATTTTTTGGAAAAAAATCATTCAATTTTTTGGAAAAAAATCATTCAATTTTTTGGAAAAAATCATTCAATTTTTTTGGGGAAAAAATCATTCAATTTTTTAAAGAAAAAAAAATTAAATTTTTGGGGGAAAATCATTTAATTTTTTTGGGGGGAAAAATCATTCAATTTTTTGAAGAAAAAAAAAACATTAAATTTTTTGGGGGGAAAAAATCAATCAATTTTTTGAAGAAAATCATTCAATTTTTTGAAGAAAATCATTCAATTTTTTGAAGAAAATCATTCAATTTTTTGAAGATAAAAATCATTCAATTTTTTAAAGAAAAAATCATTCAATTTTTTGAAGGAAAAAAAATTATTCAATTTTTTGGGGGAAAATCATTCAATTTGGGGGGGGGGGAATCATTCAATTTTTGGGGGAAAAATTCCTAATTCAATTTTTTGAAGAAAAAAAAATACCTAATTCAATTTTTTTTTTAAATCGTTCAATTTTTTGTAAAATAAATCGTTCAATTTTTTGGGAAATAAATCGTCCAATTCAAAAAAAAATCATTCAAATTTTTGAAGGAAAAAAACTCATTACCTAATTTTTATGAGAAAAAAATCGCTCAATTTTTTGAGAAAAAAATCGTTTAATTTTTTGGAAAAGAAATCGTTTAATTTTTGATAAAAAAATCACTCAATTACCTAGTTTGAAAAAAAAATGGATTTAAAAAAATCAACTATAGGTATTCAATTAAAAAAAGAAAAACAGTTATTATTTTTTTGAAAAAAAATCATTCAATTTTTTGAATAAAATTTTGTTTAAATTTGCAGGGGTGATTTAATAAAAAAAAAATAAAAATTGTGGAGCGAAGAAAATCTTATATTTTTTTCGAAGAAAAAAATGTTTCTGGGAAAAATGCCTTAAATACATATTTTGAAGAAGAATATCTCCTAGGCCTAATCTTTAGAAGAAAAAAATATTTTTTAAACAATTTTTTTTCTTTCATTTTTTGGAGAAAAAAATATTTTTTTCATTCAGTATTTAAAAAATTTCAACTGTATACCCCTTCTGAAAAATCAAGCTATTTGTATTTGCTATATGCTACAAAAAATTTCAATTTGCTGTCTCTAAAGTGTAACTGGCACAACCTACTTAATAAAAAAGTTCATTTGGTTACTCACACTCTGAAGACCATTGAGACGAGTCTCGCCTTTTTAATTTCATTTGGTCGAATTCTCACATATTTACTTCATAACTTCATCTAATAAGTATGCCACTGTGCTTCAATGTATTCAACGAGCTGACCGCAGTTAATTCTCTCATCACTCGATTATCCGCACAGAATCCAGCTGTGATTTCAGCTCATCTGTACGTAAACAAAACACGACTCTAGGAGCAGTTTTTATTAACACCTTCGTCGTTTCTAAGCTCTTAATCTGATAATCTAATCGTATTATCTTTATGGCGGTTTAACAATCAAGTACCCATCGCATCGGTTAAATTCACCAAAGCTGGGGTGTACTCGTACTGTACGGGTTACGGATGGTGTATTGTACACAAAGTACAAACGTTGGTTATTTCAACCCTCTAGTTCAAGTGTAAATTTTCATCAATAAGGATAATACGACGTAGATTTATAATAGGATTTGTATAAAAATCATTACCATTGTAGCGTTGCAAAAAGGGTTCTCGTTTAGAATAATGGCTTATTTATAAAGGTAAATTCAGTGTTGTCAACTGCATAAATTTACAATTACACAGAGAAAACTGTTCGGTACTGATTACCTTGAAACGAGGCAAATTTAGGATAAGAGTGAAAATATGTCCTCAGTACTCAGAATTATGGAATGATTACTTCGAAACAGTAACATTTACTCATTTCAGTGGAGTGTTACCTTGTTTCAATGGAGTGTTAACTTGTTTCAATGGAGTGATTACCTTGTTTCAATGAAGTGATTCCCATTTTTCGCTCTTATCCTAAATTTACCGCGTTTGAGGTATTCATAACCTTAACTCCTATTTAAACTGTGTATTTTTGTGAGGTATTCATTACTTTTTTGAGGTATTCAGTGCATCGATATCAAAATCCATTTTTTTCATACGAGGCTGGGTAAACTAACGAATTGATCGATCGGATTTTAGTAAAAAAAAAAATTGATTTTTTTTGAATAGGTAGTTTACTTACACGTGGAATGTAGTGTTTTAGAGATCGTAATTTTACGTATATGAAGTAGGTATATATATATACCTACCGAACGACGATAAAATTTAGTGAAAAAGTTTCACATTACAAGCGTTTTTGGTTACAAAGGGAAATTTACTTAACAACACTTATTCGCAGACAAGAGGGTTTAGTTTGTCTATTGAATAGAGGTGTCGGATATTTTGCACGGTTAAAAAGTTTCACGCTGTGTTTGTGTCGCGCTTTGAGTCGGAACGCGCAAGTATATATTATATATATATATGGTATACTTGGGTGTACTTTTCCCCCTTCTAAATTTTTTATTTTCCATCTGACAAGTGTACATAAAGTATTTTATTTGTTCTCTCGTTAAGTGAAAACGTCAAATCGGATTAATGTTAATCAAGCTTTACCACTATTGTGTATTGTACGCAGATTTGCATGCTCATTATGGATTTTGTTGATTCACGTTGTAACGGGTTAAACCATTGCTGACTCATTAAATTTCATCGTGTCTGAGTTTTCAAAAAGCTATTGATCCGCCCAGCCTGCTTTTTCGAGTGTCTGGTATAAAATTATTGAACCGTTTTCGTCTTCGCCTCAGCGATGGTCGCTGGTGGTTTCAACTCTGTAAAATTGTGAAGTGCGCTAAAAAGTTCGATAGTGTGTGAAGTTGTGAGTACATACTAAGAAGGCACGAGGTGTGAAATTTTATACGAGTATTACGTATACGTCCTATACATATATAAGATGTACCATTTTCATTGAGGCAGATGCTCGATTTTATTCGAGATTCTCTCTTATATATCTAACGATAATGTTATGTACTTAATCGAACATGCCTCAATCACCCACCAATTGTTCAAAGGAATTTACCAATACACAATACGAACGAACGAAAAATCTTGCGAGATATTTTTAGATTTCAATAAGATGATTTTTTCCCATCCATGGTCGATTTATTGCTTCAAAAAATATAATTGATGTATCGATATCAATTATTTTATTCTACTACTACATAATAAGATGTACTTCTATGTATTCGTTCATTCAACTTCACGTGTGCGGCAAATTCCGCCGTCGGTATTTTTAGCTCTTTCTCGTGGTTTTGTTCCTTATTCCAACTTTACTATTTCGTCTAAAAACTGCGTAAATATATTTGCAATGCGTAGGTAGATATGTCTCGAGTTTTCAAAAAAAGAAAAAAAATCGACGTGTTTTTTCCCAAACGAAAAGTGTTAATGTATAGCTTGAGGTTATGACGTTCCAATTTTTTCAAATTATTTTTCTTTTTGCGTGGATTCTTTTTTTTTTTTTTTTTTTTGTGCAAAACGAATATTTTCTTTCGTCATTATTTTAATGGAAGTAAGTATGTCGCCGAAGCTTTCGAAATATCGAAAAATAAAAATAACTCGTAGGTATAAAAATAGTTCGATGTTTATTTGAAGTCTTTTTTTCATTCTGTAAAAAATATACCTAATAATTATTTGAAATTATTTTCAAAATGAAGAGTTTGCAGAAATGCTTATCAGAAAATTAAAAAAAAAAAAAAAAGAGAAAAATTGAAATGACGAGAGAGAAAATTAAAACAGCTAGATGCTTTGGAAAAGATAAGAAATTAATTATGTTTTGAATGTATATCGTTGAATTTGGAAAGTATACTCGTATTTTTCGATTTTTTTTACCGACCATATGGGTTTAGGCCAAAACAGAAGTGGCGTATCTAGGATGAAATCATGGGGTGGGTTCAAATTTTGTTTTCGAGAGTGAGAGTGATCCTTATGAAATAAAATTTTTAGTTTTCAAACAACAACAAAAAAAAAAAAAAAGAACAATAGGGAATAATTTGGTAGAAGTTGATGTAGGAAGGTATATCTTTATCTATGAACAACAAAGGTACAAATTCTTTTGAAAATTTAATAAAAATCATTTATAAGAAGTAGAAAAATTTGAATTTCAAAAAATAAACTCCATCATAAAGCCCATTTCCGATGGACGTAATAACCTATCTATTATAAACGTCCTACCAAAAATCTAAAAATTGCGAAAATTTTGTAATTGGAAATTAAGGAAAGTCAATCCTTGAGAATTATTGAAAAAAAATTCAATCTTGAAAAAATTTTTGAATGCATTTTTCTAAATTTTTTAGAATTTAATTTTTGTAAATCAAAAAAATTTCTAAATAGTCAAAAAAATAATTACAATGTTTCTATTCGTGAGAATTCAGGGAAAATCTTCCCTAAAATTGAAAAAAATTCAATATGTTGAAGAATTTGACTATTTTTTTTTTTTAAATTTATCATACCTAATTAAAAATTGATACCTAAGTAAAATTTTGGAATTGTAAAATTTAAAAAAATCTAGTTTTGAAAAGTAGGAAAAAATCTCCTATAAAAAAATCGAAAAAATCCATCTTAAACTTTTTTTTAGGTAAAAAATATAATTTATGAAAATTCAAGAGTAAAAATTGAAGAAAATTCTTATTGATAAAATAATAAAATATTGAAAAAATGAAGTATACAATTTTTATTTTTGAAAATTTATGAAAAATCATTTCAAAAATTGAAAAATTTCGAAAGTTTTGTAATTGAAAATTAAGAAAAGATATCATTAAAAATTATTGGAAAAAATTCAATTTTGAAAAAAATTTAAAAGGCATTTTTCAAAATTTTTTGGATTCAATTTTTGAAAATCAAAAAAAAATCTCGAAGCAAAGGGAGAATTTAAACTTGAAAAATTGAAATAAAATACTTAGTCAAAAAATTTACACAGTTTCTTTTTGTGGAAATTCAAGGAAAATCTTCCTAAAAGTTGAAATAATTCAATATGTTGAAGAATTTAACCAAACTAATTTTAATTAAAAATTGGTTAGTAAAAATTTCGGAATTGTAAACTTTAAAAAAAATCTATGTAGTTTTGAAAAGTAGAAAAAAATCACCTCTAAAAAAAATGAAAAAAAATCCATCTTGGAATTTTTTTAAATAACAAAAATATAATTTTTGAAAATTCAAGAGAAAATGAACACTAAATTGATTTTTTTTAAATTTTCAACGTGGTTATTTTTTTATTTTTTTGAGAAATTGAAACAATCTCTTCACAAAATATCATTTTTTCAATTATTTATAAAAAATCTTCACCCTGGGCCGATAAGTAAAATTCCTTTTAAAAAATTTTCAAGTATTTTCTTTTTCTGTAAAAATTTATTCAGACAAAAGAAAATCAAATTCTTTTTGAATTTCTAACGAAAAATTTTGAAGAAATTCTCTACAAAAGTGTTTAGTTAAATTATCTATGCTGCTGTTCTTTATTTTACACTACAAAGTTAATTTTTGATTTTTTTTTATATAACTAAAAAATGATATTTTTTCCGTTATTTTCAAAATTTAAAGTTTCATTTTTTTAAATAGATATAATTTTTTCGTTTCCAATTTTCTTTCGTTTTTAGCTTATTTCAGATCTCCTTATTCCGCTTTCTGTCGTTTTTTCGTTTTTTTTTTATGTTATTTCATTTTTTACGTTTTACAACGCTGTTTGTAAAATTGAAAATTTGGTCATTTTCAGACTGAAAAAAATTTAACACATCAAGTTCAGTTTAGGTATAAATTAATTTTTACTATATTGTTTTGTTCTTCCCAATTCTAAAAATTTAGTATATTATTATCTATTATTACAGGTCTGTGTATTCTCGTAATTTGATGAAAATTCAGAATTTATCAATTCTTAAATTTTAATAAAATTTTGAATTTAATGAAAATTTTTTGAAAAATTTTATGCCTAATGTTTCATTTTTCAAATTTGACTAGGTTTTAAATTTTTAACCTTGATGAAAATTCTAGGTAATTTTCAAAAATTTCATCTTTAAATTTTGTAAAATTTTCAAAGTTTGATGAAAATTCCAAATTTGGTCATTTTTAGATTTAAATCATTTCTAAAAATTGAATCTGTTTTCGAATAAAAATGTTTATAATTTTTATATACCTATTTTTTTGATTTTTTCAACTTAAAAAATTCAGTTGATGTATGTACTTACTTATTTATTTATTTATAGCCTTAGAATTAAATTAAGACTAGCTTAATTTAACGAGCCCAATCTTGGGCAAAGGCCTCCTTTAACCGAGCCCATTCGGCTCGGTCCTGTGCCACCCTACAGTAATGTTTGTTATATCCCAAAAAATGGACTATTTCGTCGTCCCACCTCGCCTTTTGCCTGCCTGGCCTTCTTTTGCCATTGGGGTGCCAGTGCAGCAAAGAGTAGCCCCATCTACTGTCCTCCACTCGAGAGATGTGGCCTGCCCAGGACCATTTACATCTTCTCGCTTCGCAGACGACTTCCCTCATGCCTTTCATTTTATTTCTGAGGGTTGCCGTTTTAATCCTTTGTTTCCTCGTTGTACCTAACATTGACTTCACCATCGACCTCACCATCAGTTGCATACCCAACTGTATTGAAGGAGCACTACGTGTTCCCCGCAACCCACTGTCGCATCACTATTCACTTCCCTCACCAACACTTACTGCTGTCACCACTATGGCTGGAATTCCTCTCACCACTCACATCGTCACATCCCATTCCACTTCCCTTGCAATTGTCCTCGCTGATCATGCCAGGTAGGTGAGAGGGGTTGTCAGTGGTAGGAAGGGTCGTAAGTAGAGGTGAGCACGTGCGTGGTGGTGGGATCAGTGGGTAGGAGATGAGTGAGTGGTGGTGGGAAGAACACAAGGTCATGTCAGCAGTGTCAGCACTGCAATATCACATAATAGTTGTCCCTTCAACACATCCGGGTATGCAACCAACGGTCTCGTAATTCTAATTCTGAATAAGTATATTAAACTTTCATAAATTGATGTAGATAGATATAACTTTGGAATTTTAATGATAATATTAAAAAATTACCTATTTTCAAATTTTTCAAACTTTAAAGAGTTCCCGAGCAGCACAATCGACAAATTATCGAAAAAAAAAATCGACAGAATATCGAATTCGATAAAGTGTCGCGTTAGTTCCGCCTAAATCGTGAAATTATCTTTCGATATATAGATAGATTATCGACGAATTATAGTTAGCAAAAATTTCGAGATTATATTAAGATATTTTATCGATAATATATCTATAATATCGAAAGATAATTTCACGATTTAGGCGGAACTTTTGCGACACTTTATCGAATTCGATATTCTGTCGATTTTTTATTCAGATTTTTCGTCTTTTACTAGCTTTTTTCTATAATTAAAAATCATTAATTAGCATAATTAATACATTAAACTATGCCTAAACACATTATTCATGTTACGGTAAGAGGATCATTTCAGAAAAAGTCAAAAAAAATTATAAAAAATCTGCCACCCGTGGGGCTTGAACCATCTACCTCATGCATCGTAATCCTCTTCCTTAACCACTATGCCATACCTTATCATTGAGGAATTAGCAATAAAACGCTTATAATAGGCAGTTTAGTACTTCCAGACGTGTTGGACTTAGAAAAATTTTCACCAATTTGGAAATAATTTCAAATATCGTCACCAAATCGTTGAAAAATCGTTCGACAAATTTCAGATTATTTGTCGATAATGTAGTTTCAAATATCGCCACAAAATCGTTGAAAAATCGAATTCGAGGAATTTCATATCACGTGTCGATAATATAGTTTCAAATATCGTCATAAAATCGTTGAAAAATCGAATTCGAGAAATTTCAGATTACGTGTCGATAATAAAGTTTTAAATATCGTCACAAAATCGTTAAAAAATCGAAATCGAGAAATTTCATATTACGTGTCGATAATATAGTTTCAAATATCTTTACAAAATCGATAAAAAATCGGATTCGATAAATTTAATATAATCTGTCGATAACATAGTTTTAAATGTCGTCAAAAAATCGGTAAAATATCGAAGTCGAGAAATTTCATATAATCTGTCGATAATATAGTTTTAAATATCTTTACAAAATCGTTAAAAAATCGAATTCGATAAATTTAATATTCTTTGTCGATAATGTAGTTTCAAATATCTGCACAAAATCGGTGGAAAATCGGAATCGATAAATTTAATATTCTTTGTCGATAGTATCGTTGACAAATATCGTCATAAAATCTTAATAATATCGAATTCGATAGTTTTTAGATTTTTTGCCTATGAAGTTGTACCGATAAATCTTTATAATATCGTGAGAACATCTATAGATTTTCAAACGATTTTTTATCGATACGTTACATCTTACGATATTATCGATCGAGTGTGCCGCTCGGGTTGCTAAATTTTTAAAAAGTCAACAAATTTTGAATATTTACCTACCTAGTTTGAAAATTATCAAAATTAAAATTTTCATAAAATGTTTAAAATTTTAAAAATTGAAGTTTTTAAATTTTTTAAAAATTCATCACGAGTTTTAAAAATTGATCCAACTTTGAGTATATATTAAAATTTAAAAATTACCCCAATTTTTAAATTTTAATATATATTCAAAGTTGGATCAATTTTTAAAACTCGTGATGAATTTTAAAAAAATTTAAAAACTCCAATTTTTAAAATTTTAAACATTTTATGAAAATTTTAATTTTGATAATTTTCAAACTAGGTAGGTAAATATTCAAAATTTGTTGACTTTTTAAAAATTTAGCAACTCTTTAAAGTTTGAAAAATTTGAAAATAGGTAATTTTTTAATATTGTCATAAGTTATATCTACCTACATCAATTTATGAAAGTTTAATATACTTATTCAGAATCAGAATTACGAGATCGTTGGTTGCATACCCGGATGTGTTGAAGGGACAACTATTATGTGATATTGCAGTGCTGACACTGCTGACATGACCTTGTGTTCTTCCCACCACCACTCACTCATCTCCTACCCACTGATCCCACCACCACGCACGTGCTCACCTCTACTTACGACCCTTCCTACCACTGACAACCCCTCTCACCTACCTGGCATGATCAGCGAGGACAATTGCAAGGGAAGTGGAATGGGATGTGACGATGTGAGTGGTGAGAGGAATTCCAGCCGTAGTGGTGACAGCAGTAAGTGTTGGTGAGGGAAGTGAATAGTGATGCGACAGTGGGTTGCGGGGAACACGTAGTGCTCCTTCAATACAGTTGGGTATGCAACTGATGGTCTTGGAGAGCTGAATACATACTATACTAATAATGTACCTACTTTATAAAGTTTGAGAAGTTTTTAAGATTTCAAAATTTTTGAAATTGTTTAAAATTTAAAATAATTTAGAGAAATGATTTTTGGTAATTGTTAAAAAAAAAATTTAAAAATAGAATGAACTTTTTGAAAAAAATTTACAATGAATTTTCAAAAAACTGTTCAAAATCGTTTATTTGGGGATGATTGAATTTTTAAAAGATCAATCACTAAGAAGTTTTCCCACAATTTTCCTTCCAATAAATTTTTTCTGATTGATTTCTGAGGTAAAGGCATCAGGAGATTTTCCGCCATCAAAGTCAACTTTTTAAATTGATTTCACTACGATCGCACATTAAAACTATACGACTAAATCGACGACAACAGCCACAGGAGCATATGGTCTCCAAGATGACATAACGCGAATATAATCAATTCACCTATTTGTAAGAACACGACCAAGCCGCATCGCTCAGGACCTGAAAACGCTTTCAAAAACACACCCTGTTAACACGTGTTTCTTTAAGAGCGATAATCGTAAAATTTCCAGCTTCGGCATTCCGTTTGTCAGGGCGAATTTTCAAATTGATTTGTAAATGCGCGACGACGACGGTCCGACGTCAATTATAATAAAAACACGTTAAACGTTACAATATTGTACATAGTATAGGTAACTGTACATGGGTGTATAAAAGAAAATACACATTTTGTGGTATACCGGGGTATCAGTTTAATGATAAAAGAAACCAGCGTCTTTTGTCCTATTTTTTACACGCAAAGGAAACCGAATCGCGTTAACAATAAAAGCAGTAGAGCGAAACTTACTCGAATTACCAAGCACCTCCCAGAGACTTGTTTAGTATTTTGATATATTATGCTACAGCACAAGGTACACCGCATTTTGCATTGTGAATATTCACGGACCAACGCTTGCCAATATAAAATATCCGTCTCCGTCTGCCGGTGCCAAGTGACTAGGCTACCGTAGGCAGAGGCCACTGGTACCTACAGAGTTCCTCTGCCTCTGGATTGTATGCTGTCGAAAAACATTATTACATCTCTTCAGCTGTTCGCTTCTGTTGGCATTGCCCAGACTCAAAAGCAAATATATATAAAATGTCATTTATAATATACGTTTTAGAGTCTCACATACAACTTGATGACTTAATTTGTTAAACGCGAATAAAATTAGCCAGACCGAGTCGTCGACGTTATTTACAACTCGGCAGCTCGTTTCGACGATATACTCGTGGACACTACTCCTTGGTGCCAACTATTTGGTTTCCACTTTTGTATAATGGTCAAATGCCGACGACGTTGAATTGGTATTTGATAAATTTTATTCGCACATCTTGGGTGTATCCTAATCTCGTATGAGAAAAAAAAATGCAGACTACTGTGAAACGATGCAAAACCAGTATAATGATACGAGTATATGCAAAACGACTTGTAGGTGGTATGTGAGAATAGAATTCCACTTCGCTTAACCAACTATAGGTATCACATTTCTGCTGTTAATGCCTTCGAAAATGCTATTTTACCATAATTCGTGACAACAAGTGAAAACATCTACATGTATTTCATAATTTTACCAATGTTTATGCTTTATTGCACAAGTACCTAGCCAACTCTTGCGGTACATTTTTCCAGTTCACCTACCCTCTTCTTGCGGTAATGTTGTCGAAAATTACATAAAAACTCAAAGTTGATTAGTGTCAGTGCCTGTGTTGCTGTCAAATGCCCTTGTCCTTTTATAATACCGGTTGTCCGGGTTGTCTCGCATTATCCCACCTTCATCAGGCAAAAATCTTGTTTCGTTTCACTTTTCATTCATTTCTAGATTGTGTTTGTAAATGTGTAACAGAAAGTAGCATTTGAGTCATTTTTTCCCAGATGTAAGAAGAGAGTTGAAAAAATGGAATGTCAGGAGGTGTTTTTTAAAGGATTTTCCGAGACCAAAAAAAATGATCATAGAAGTTTCAAGTATGAAATAAAAATAATTAAAAAAAATAATAATGACTAAAAAATCATTTTTGGAAAAATTTTGAAAATTTATTTCAGTTGAAGAAACTAGATAACTAATTTTGAAAAAATTTTGATCTTGCAAAAATCGAATAGGTACCTAGTTAAGTAAATATATTTTGAAAACGTAAAAATTTCAAAAAATTTCAATAAATTTCTCGATAAACCGATTTTTTAACCAAATTTAAAATTTAAAAAAAAAATGTAGAAAAGTTTGAAAAGGTTAAGTATTTCTTTAAAAATAGTACTTAACCACAGGAAGTGATTTTGAAAAAAAAAATATATATATGCAGTAGAACCTGGATTATCCGAGTTAATTAGGGGGGAGGGGGTTGGAAATCGGGAAAAGTTAGATAATCGAATTTTCGTTTATTTTTTGAAAAAGTGATGATGAAAAAATTATTTTTAAAAAAATTTAAAAACTTTTCTAGTTCAATTTTTTTGAAAATTTTATTCCAAAAAATTGAAACAACTATGCCAAAAGAAAAAAAAACATTTTTTCCCTTCAAAACTTAAAATAATAAGTATATAAGATATATATTCCGGAAAATGTTTTTAAAAAGATCCTAAATCACGAAAAAAATCAGCAATTTTACCTACAAAACGTTGAGAATAATTTTTAAAAAAATAAAAATTGGGGTAAGTTTCATTTTTGTTTTTTTGAAGAAAGAAAGAAATCAATTTTTGGTAACAAAAAAATTCCTAATTTCTCGAAGGAAAATTATTGCTGATTTTTTTTTCGTGATTTGGTATATTTTTAAAATCATTTTTCGGAATACCTACTCAATTTCCTTTATTTTTATTTTTTTTAGGTATGTAAAAAATTTCCATTTTTTTTTTAGAAATTCCTAATTTTTTAGAATAAAATTTTCAAAAAAAAAAAAATGAACTAAAAACTCCTTTATTTAGGTAGGTATTTTTTTGAAATAATTTTTAACATAATTATAGTGTTGACAATTTATTTCAGTTGAAAAAACTAGATAATTTTGAAAAAAATTGTTGATCTTACAAAAATCAAATTGTTAGGCAAGTAAATATATTTTGAAAACGTAAAGATTTAAAAAATTGAAATTAATTTCTCAAAAACCGATTTTTTACCTAATTTTTAAAAAAAGTTCTAGAAAAGTTTGAAAACGTGATTTCCTTCAAAATACATAGTACCTACTTAACCACAGGATCTGATTTTGAAAAAAAAAAAAATCTTCAAAATTGCGTCATTACCTATAACTAATTCTTTTATTCATTTTTTTTTTGAGTAAGAATTTTTAAAAAAAGATTTTACATTTTTGTGAGCAGTCTGTTTTTTAGAAAATAAATTAAAAAAAAAATTACGAATCACTTTTTTTTTGCAATTTTTATAAAACATACCTACTTATCTTTGCTCTAGATTTTTAAAATCGATGTTTTCATTTTTTTTCTCCAAAAAAATTATCAAGAAATTTTTTTACATTTTCGAAGAAAATAAGTACCTAAGCATTTAATACATTACAAAGGCTATAATTTGGTCCAATGCAAAATCCTACCCTTACTGATATTAAGAAAATTTTTATTTTCAGTAAATTTCAAAAAATGAGAAATTGCATTTGATCAATGAAAAAAGCTACCCTAAAATGCAGTTCAAAATCCTCCTCTGGCTGAATTTCAAAAAAAAATTATTTTCAGTAAATTTCAAAAAATGTTAATTTTAATTTAATGAATGACAAAGGCTACCATTTGGGCCAATGCAAAACCCTACCCTTACTGAAAATGAGAAAATTTTTATTTACCTTCAGAAAATTTCAAAAAATGGCAATAGGTACCTACGTAATTTTACTAATTGCTTTTCAAAAATAAATATATATGAATCTTTTCAAATTTTCTACGTATAAACAATACTTTTTTTTGGACAAAATATGATTTCAAAAACAGGTGTACCTGTTCAAATAAAAATATTTCAATAAGTATATTGAAATATTTTTATTTGAATTTTGAAAGGATCCCCTGATGGACAATAATTTTTTTATAAAAATAATTCTTTAAAAAAAAATTGAACAATTTTTTTGAAATTTCAAATAAACAATAGATTTGCTTGAGAACTTTCTTTAATAAATTTCTTTAAAATAGTTTTTAAAATATACTGATTTCCATTTTATTTTGTTTTGTTTTTTGTTGAAAATTTCAATAATTAATTTTTAAACAATTTTTTTTTTGATTATGAAGGAACTGTTTTATTTATAAGTACCTATAGTTAGTGATTTTTAAAAATTGATCTTTTATTTTTTCAAAAAACATTCTATAAGCATTTTTTTTTTGACAAAAAAATCAAACAAAAAACAAAAAAATCAGAAAAAATTGAAAGTTTTTACATCAGAATTGTTTTGATGAGCAATTTTTTTACTGTTTTTTTTTTTTTTTTAAGATAAGTATTTAATAAATTTTATTTTTGAGAATTTTAAAATTCAAAATTTTTTCTGGTAAAATATTTTTTTTTAAACTTGAGTAAGGCTTACCTAAGCATAAAATTTTTAAATTTTTTTTGAGTGAAAAAACTCAATAATTTTTTTGGAGTCAAAAACAGAAGATAAATTCTCACTTTTTAAAGGTGGCAAATGAGTTTAAAAAATTTCAAATTTTTGATATAAGAAAATTTCTAGAATTTTCCCGGATGAAAATTTTTCTCAATTTTTTAGAGGTATAAAAAGTGTTTAAATTTTTTCATTAAAAAAATCACTATTTTTTGCAATAAAAATTTTCACAATTTTTTGCAGGAAAAATTTATTTTTTTGAAATAAAAAAAAGTTTTTTTTTTGAATAATTAATTTTTTTGATTTTTCTTTTTTGGAGAAGAAAAATTGAGGAGCGTTTTTCCAAAACGGCGTAAGTCCATTTTTTTTGTAATTGCGACTTTATGACGCCATTTGGTGAAGGAGGTCTGTATACATAATCCTATATCATCAACCTACCAAAATATCGCGTTTAACCGGCTCAAAAAGCTAATATTTAAAAAAGTAAAAAACAAAGGATGGTGCGAAACAGGCTTCAAATTTGCTTAATAAATTTTCCAAAATGGCCAAGGTCCATGTACTTGAGTTCACAACTAAACTATTTGAGGATTATCTGCTCTAAAATTGAACCCTCACCTCCAGTATAGCTTTTTAACATACGATTTTATTATGTTTTTTGCTTCTCCTGTAAAATTTTAAAAAGTGGACTTAAGCCGTTTTGGAAAAACGCTCCTCAAATATTTAAAACAAATCTTCCATTCATCGTCTCTTTGAGAAAAACTGAGACGAAATCGTACGGTGAAGTGAATACACTGAATTTTTCTAACAAATTAAAAAATCAACTTTTAAGAAAATTCTCCCAATTTTTTTGGCACAAGGTGCCGAAATTGGGAGCTTCTGCGCTGAATGAAGTATGCAGTAGCAATCCTTCTCCTACGATAAAACATTTCCCCTACTCTACCACGCGCGATTGAAATTATACCTATATCTTATAACGTCTGTTTGCGATTTTTTTTTTACCCTCTTGTTGCAGTGAGTTTCGATGTTAATAGTATTTTGATATCGGTGTATAGCTAATATAGCACGAAGATTAAGGCAACGTAATGAATATCAAACCGAAAGGCGAACACTCGGATAAAGGTATCGTCTAGAGAAATTCACTCGACTGGAAGGAATTATATATCTTTTGGGATTGTTAACTAAAGCGATGATGAGACGGTCCAGCTGAGTTCGATAAAGCCTTCGCCATCTGCTATACGTACGAACGCTTTTCAAATTTCCAACCATAAATAAGGATATCCCAAGCCGAAGCTGAAGCCGCACAGCAACCGACTACACTACGTTATCTGTACGGCCTAATTATTGCCCCCGACTAAACAAGCTAATCCCTAGTAGCATAAAAAATCCCTCTTCCGTGGCTATATTAATGATGTAGAAAATATTTGTAAATTTTGCCTCTATTAGCCACGATCGTCGCCATTCCCATACTTCTCCCTACAGCCTCACATACCTATCGTCATTCGCTACACGTCTATACTGGATACATGCCCGATAATTCGTTGAAAAAATGCCAAAACCGTGAAAGTTTTTAATTATCGGAAAACTGCGAGCTGTAGCCGAAGCATCGACAAAGCACATTTCGCCTAATACCGCGAGCTTTTCATAATTTTCAACTGGCAACCATTCTGCACGAAATGTGAAAAATTTTTAATAATGAATTCAACCTTTGCCAAATCAATGCTATACAATGTAATCTCGTTAGGTACATAGCGTTCATGTTGTTTCGTTTCGAATCATAAAATATGTAATAATTTTAACGTCTCGCAGACTGGCAAATGCACGTGTATAAGGTTTTTCCCCCCCACTCTGCAACCGTTTCGAATTTTTGCTGAATTTTCCTTCAACTTTGAATAAATCATCGCATCTTCTTAATCCTGCTAATGCATGATGGTTTTGTTTCGCGGTGTTCCAATTTTTTACTCGCTGTCTCGCACTCGTGTTTTTCATCTCGAGATTCATTAGGAGGGTGGAAGGGAGTGATGTCGTGTCGTGAAATGCTATGTTATGAATGCAAATCAACTTGGGCAATTTTTTACCGTCTGTCTCGAGGTAAAGGTACTCGAAGTATTAAATATTGAATTCTAGGTGTTACTTTAATGAAAAAAAAAAAAAAAAAAAAAAATGCAAACGTTGTTCAAAGCGTATCACGTGTATCGAAAGTAACTTCCTTGACCCTATTTCCCCCTTTTTTTTTCTAAAACTCGGTGCTCGACAGGGGGCTTTGCTTTGCCCCTTGGACCCCCTTGTTACTTCTATTTCCATACTACGTTTGAAAATATGAAACATAGTATTTCTAAAAGTCATTTAAATAAAATGAAAAGGATTTTTTGATGAAAAAAATAATTGAAAATCAGAATGTCCGATAAAAGTAAAAATGTCTAAAATTCATCAAATAAAATTTTTTTTTGTAAAACTCTGCTAAATTTTCATATTTTTATAAAAATAATAAAATTGTTATAATACTCTTCCATGTTTGACCAATTTTTATACTCAAGTAGGTAAATCTTTAAATTATTATCATTATAGATAGGTAGGTATTATTTTCAATTGTTCAAAATTCAAAATTTTCAAAATTTAACAATAATTTTAAAAGTTGACTTCAAAATTGGATCAGTTTTGAAAATTCTGTAGAATTTTCAAAAAAAAATTATTCGATCAATTTTTGCATTTCCTAAAGTTGAGTAGGTATAATTCTTTGAAGTTTGAAAAAATATTCAAGAATGGTCAAGATTCAAATTTTTGAAAATTTGAAAAATTTGGTAAGACCTAAAAATTTAGCACTCCTAAAATTTTAATTTATTATTGACACTGGATCAATTTTTAGTATTTTTAATTGAAAAGTAAATAAAATAATAATACTTAATAATAATAAATAGGTAGATAAGAATTCAATTTTCAAGATTTGGACAATTTTTATAAATTCTAGTAAATCTTCTCTAATATTCTTTTCTTTTAAATGTTCAAAATCTAAAATTCTTCTGTTCTTTTAATTTTTTTTAAAATGTCATTTTTGAGATTTGAACTTTTTTTAAAATTTAAGTAAATAGGTATTATTTAAATTTTGAAAATTTCAAATTGTTCAAAATATTAAAAATTGGGCAAACCTTTGAAAATTTTGTAAGTAGGTAATTATTAAAATTTGATAAATTTTTGAGATTGCATCATTTTTTAAGAGTGTTTTATTTTTACCAAAAAATTATGAATAAAAATTCGAAGTTGAAATTGAAAAAAATCTCAATCCGACATGAAAATTATTGATCAATTTCTGAAGTTGATAGTTAGGCCTGTAATTTTGAGAACAAAAAATCAACAAGAACTTTCAAGGAAAAATAATGTTAAAAAATGAAAGGTACCTAAATTGTTTCAATTTTCATAAAAAGTTCTGAAATTTGAATTAGGTACGAGTTTTTTCTTAGGTACAAAATTTTTAAAAAAATTTCAAGGGCAAATTTTTAGAACTTTTGTTATAACAATAATTTTTTGCGAATTTCGTTCGAACTCAATTTCTTAAATTCCATCAATTTTTTTTCAAATTTTGCACGATGGATTTTTTTTCTTTTTTATTTAGGAATTAATTTTTTGATATTTTTTTGAGGAAGATTTTTTAATTTGATTGGGATCAATTTTTTAAAATTTTGTCAAATATTCAAAAACTAGAGTTAAAATTACTTTTAAAACTATTTTTTTTTTTTTTTTTTTTAAAGTTCGACGTACCTAAGTAAACATTTTATAATTTTTTTCAAAACTATTTTTTTTTAGATAAAATTTTGAAAAATTTCAAACTTTTCACATTTTTTTTTTTACTCAAATTAATTTTTTGTTATAAAATTCTACTCGAACTCACTTTTTTTTTATTGTGCTCGTATGACACTTTTTTTTTCAAATTTTGTCCCGTATAAATTTTCAACAGTTCTCTTTAAATTACATTTTTTCTTACAATTTTTAAAAATTTATTCAGTTTCAAACTCGCCCTTTAACTTTTTGAATTCTTTTGTTTTTAAATTTTATTTAAGCTTATTTTTTTGAAAAGAACTATTTTCATGTTTTTTTTTTTTGTAAATTATTTTTTTCTGTCTCAAATCCTGTTCAAGACTCTTGAAAATTTTATTGAAAACTAATTTACTAGGTATAAATGTTTTCTTACGAACTTTATCTAAAAATAATTTTTCCACATTTTATCTGAGATGAAAACGTTTTTAAATTCAAGTTGGAAAATACTCGTACATAAAAAAAAATCAAACCAAAAATTTAAATTTTTTAAAAAACATGATTTTACAAGAAGAAAAAATTAATTAAAATTTTGAAAGAAATTTTGACCATAGATAATGATGAAAATTTGAGAATAGTTTTAATAGTAAATTAAGCCAAGCCTTTTTGAAGACGTGCAGTATTTTTTAAAAAGTAAATTCTAGCAAAATATTTCCAACTTACGATCTTGGGGTAAATTTCATAATTGATATTCTTTAAGAATACGAGTAATTTCATTTTCTTGAAGTTGAAAAAACTGTCAACTTTGAAATGATCCGAACTAAAAATCAATAAAAGAAAAATAAAGAATTATTATGTGATCTAACGAGTTAAAATATGAATCGTTTTCAGCTCTTTATGAACTTCCATTTGCGACTGTAGTAATACGTTATCTGGCGACCGTTTTTCTAACATTCAAATAGTTAGGTAGATACGTGTCCAGGTCTACGCAAGTATGTAGTACGTACACAGATTTGCTAAGATAACCATTGCTGTGGCTGTTGCTGTTTTTGATCAGTTGTTTTACGAGAAAATACACAATGTTAGGTACGTCAAGTTACAATTAATATGACGAATGATTTTTTTTTTTTGGAATCATTCGCATCATAGCCGGCGGATCATTATTTTCTCAAGTGGTGCTCACATTGTGCTGTGGGGGGGGGGGGGGGGGGGTAAAAATGTTGTATATTTTTTCACCAAAAAAAAAGACTTCATAGGTATTATTTAATTTCTTTGAAAAAATTGTCCAAAATTTTTTTCTCATTATTCGGGTCCATTCTGAGAGATTATCATGGAAAAATTCTGAATTTTTCAAATATTCGCATTTTTGGAAAAAATTCATTTTTGCTATGTAAATGAACCGGTTTTTTCGCGGAGCTTTTTAGGTACATGGGAAATTTCACATACTTATTTAATTTTGTTGAAAAAATTGTTCAAAAAATTTTTTTCTCATTATTCGGGTCCATTCTGAGAGATTATGAAGAAAAAAATCATGATTTTTAAATTATTCCTATTTTTGAAAAAAGTTCGTTTTGCAATGGGCAATTTTTACATTTTCCCAAAATTCAACTTTATTGAAAAAATTTACAAAAAAAGTTTTTTCTCATTATTCGGGTCCATTCTGAGAGATTATCATGGAAAAATTCTGAATTTTTCAAATATTTGCATTTTTGGAAAAAATTCATTTTTGCTATGTAAATGAACCGGGTTTTTCGCGGAGCTTTTTAGGTACATGGGAAATTTCACATACTTATTTAATTTTGTTGAAAAAATTGTTCAAAATAATTTTTTCTCATTATTCGGGTCCATTCTGAGAGGTTATGATGGAAAAATTCTGAATTTTTCAATTATTCGTATTTTTGGAAAAAAATCATTTCTGCTATGTAAAAAGAACCGGGTTTTTCGCGGAGCTTTTTACATGGGAAATTTCACATATTTAATTTCGTTGAAAAAATTGTCCAAAAATTTTTTTTCTCATTATTCGGCTCCATTCTGAGAGATTATGACGAAAAAATTCATGATTTTTCAAATTATTCCTATTTTTGAAAAAAGTTCATTTTGCAATGAGGAATTTCACATTTTCCCAAAATTCAATTTTATTGGAAAAATTGCCAAAAAAAATATTTTCTCATCATTCGGGTTCACTCTGAGAGGTTATGATGAAAAAATTCTAAATTTTTCAATTATTTGCATTTTTGGAGAAAATTCATTTTTGCCATGTAAAAAGAACCGGTTTTTTCGCGGAGCTTTTTACATGGGAAATTTCAAATATTTAATTTCTTTGATTTTCAAAAGAATACTAAATGCAAAATGTCCAAGCAATCGAACATATAATTGAAAAATAATTATTCAGAGGATGTGGATGTTCAAACACCTTGTTACCCAAAATTTATGTTTCATTGATGGGGAAAAAAATAACTGACGAATTAGAAGAGCTGCAGTGTTTCACGCCTCCAATTTTGGAAGTATGAATATGCCTAGGTCACCAAAAGGATTTGGTTGGGGTACTTTGATCGGTAAAATTCAGAGCTGGGTCGAGTAAATTAATTAAGAAATGCATGTTTGTTTAATCATGCAAATGTTTAGTAATAACATCGAGTTAGGTTTTAATGAGGCAAATGTCGTTTTTATTTTATGTTCGTGTCCGAACACGACTGCATGACGAGTAATTTGGAATGAAATGACAACAAGAGAAGTACCTATCGGTCGATATTAAATTCCTAGAATCTCATTTTAGTCCAAAACCCATCTCGTACCTCGATTCACCAACACCTGAAAACCGCAAACATCTTCGATACGGTGAATAAGTCAAAAGATGGTAAATCTAATTAAGATAATTTGTTTGAGCGCCGTGCAAAGGCAACCGGTACACCATAGACTACACCTTTAACTTAACATATCTTGCACTATACAATTCTACCATCAGCAGTAAATCTAAAACACAATACTTTCCACAGGGATGAGCATACGACGTATATATTTTCAAAGCCACAAACATCTTAGCGCTAGAGAGACCCTTCCGCTTTCAAGACGCTGCCAGAGTTTATTGTTTTGAAAAATTTCTGTGTGTCGCGAAGCCTCTTTCTATTCAAATTCAACCACTGTATTTAATGGAAAGCCGGCAACCTAACCCTAACTTATCCAGAAGTTATACCTTGTGTCCCTGTCCTCGCGTCTACAAACGCTTCACTAAACATTTCTTAATACTGCCAACATTTATAATATCCACTTCTTATTAACAATTGAAAAGAATCCGCTCTGTACCTTTTTTTTTTTGAAAAGCCGACTCGGTTTGATGTTCTGTTTCATTTCTCCGTTATTATCATTGCTTGACTGATGCCGCATTGTCCGGTCTTGGGCGCAGATTTGTGCTTGATTAAAAAAGAAATATCGCTCGTCAGCGCTCACTCACTCGCCGAGGGTAGCTTGATCAATTTTTAATGCTAACTCCGAGCTGCAACGCCGGTGAATCTAATTGGACGCCCTTTGTAGGTGAGTACTTGGAGTGTAATTCGAGTGTTGGGGGAATGCGTCGCGTCGCGCTGTTTTCGATCGTATTAATTACATACCTTGCTGGGGTAATCCTCACCTTTATGAGGTGCTTTCAGCGAGATGCGGAATAAAAAATGATGCCAAAGAGGGCATGGGTTTTCCACCAACAATTTTTTATAAATTTATTAATATTTTTTGGTACTTACTTTTTTTTTAAATTTGAATTTTGATATACCTACCTTACCTACCTAATTCGTTAAAATTTAAAAATTAATTTTTAGATTTTTTTAAAATAGCTAACAAGGGAATCTCGCCACCTCGTCACTTCCGATTGAGCTGAAATTTGGCTCACTGAAAGAGCATGCAATCCAAACCTCACAACCAAATTTTTAGCTGCCGAAGTTGGTTTTTCGATTTTTGGTGAATTTTTGAAAATGACTAAAACCGCCTCCAAAAAAATATTTTTTGAAAAAAATTGTAAATTTCAAGATAGAGTCCTGAAAATTGGTTTGTTCACTAAAGTCGACCTCTCGAGTCTATTGGCACCATTTTCGAAGCGATCTGGAGCCTCCAGAAAAAATTGACTTTTCTCCAGCACACTGGAATCTCTCCAGACTGCAAAAGTCAGCATTTTCTGGAGGCTCCAGATCGCTTCGAAAATGGTGCCAATCGACTCGGGCGGCCGACTTTAGGAGGTAGACGAAGTTTCAAATAATATACTGGAGAAATTGATTTTTTGGAAATTTTTAAAAAATGTAGAATTTTCAAGTTGTCAAAAAAAAAAAACACGTGCGAACTCGTCACCTCAGATTTTGGATTCTACTACGTCAATCGATAGATAGTATCATACTAACGCTAGGATTAAATTTTCAGCTGTCGAAGTTAATTACAGCACCGTCTGGAGCTATTCCAGTGCGCTGGAGAAAAGTCAACTTTTCCTGGAGGCTCCAGATCGCTTCGAAAATGGTTCCAATCGACTCGGGAGATCGACTTTAGTGTACAAACCGATTTTCAGCACTCTATCTTGAAATTTACAAAAAAAATTTCAAAAAATGTTTTTTGGAGGAGGTTTTAGCCATTTTCAAAAATTCACCAGAAATCGAAAAATCAACTTCGGCAGCTAAAAATTTGGTTGTGAGGTCTGGGTGGCAAGCTCTGTCAGTGAGCCAAATTTCAGCTTAATCGGAGGTGACGAGTTGGCGAGGTTCCCTTGTTAGTCTAGATGTACAACGCCATATTTTTGTAGAACTTGATATCGTGGTGCGTCATCTTCAAAAATGCAAAAAATCGATTTTTTCGTCCATTTTTCGCTCCTGAGTGCGTCATTTCTGGTCAAAAAATTTTTTCTTGAAATATATCATTAATGACATCAAAATACACCCTCAACCCGAATTTGGATTAGATTCGTTCATTTTTTTCTCTTTCTTCCAAAAAATACCCAAATGAAGCCATTTTGGGAACCCAGAACCTCTTAAAGTCGACCTAAGGGCTTAAAAATCATGTCTGCACTTGTTTCAAGTCGATATTTCTCATATACTGCAATTTCAACAAATTCGAGCAATTTTGATTTTTTTCAACTTACTTACCTATTTCATGCAAAATTTTTCTCAAGTTCAAAATACTCAATTCTTGAAAATGAGCAAATAATTTAAAATTCGGTGCTGTGGGCCAAATCATCCCTATAAACGCGGCTAGACTCTTTTTAAGATAATTCAATTTTTATTTTTTATTTTTAATCATTTTTAATTAAAATAAGTACCTAGGTGTATTTTTTTAAACATTTTCCAATTTTTAATTGTCTTTGGTTTAATTTTTTACTCGGTTGCCCGTTTGTTGTTTTTTTCCAATTTCTAATTTTTTTTAAATTTGAATTTAACTTTTTCACCTTCATAGTATTTTTGATTGAATTTTTTTTTTTCAATCTTCTTAGTGCCTAAAGTTTTTTCATCATCATTAATTTGTAATTTGTATTGATTTAATTTGAATGCAAATAATTGATAGGAGTAGTCTTCAATTACAAAAAATCAGCTTTTGTAGTTGCTCAATTTTGTCCCCAACGTATGAAACGAACAAATAAAAATTTCCCCAAGCATGTGTCTCTGTTTTCAAATCCATGCCAGACCAGTCCCCCTCGGAAGTACATTTGCGCAATACCTATACGAGCATTAATTTTAAATTACATCAAAAGCCATTTCCCCTTTATGCGGATATTTTGTTAGATTGTGAGAAAAAAAAGAAGGGAAAAAATGTAAAATCTTATTCGAGCGTTTGAACGTTTTGAATATTTTATAGAAGAAGCATACAAAACGTAGTTTAAAGCCATGCATTTGAGCATTGCAAACATATTGCGGGCAAATAAACACGCGATTTGTTTTGAAATATATTTTTCATTTGATGTCTCATTTTTTCCTCTTTGGGGTAGGTACACGAGTTTACTTATAAAAGAAAAAGGCAACGTTGGTTTTTCAAATTATAAATCTTTTAGTCGATCTAAATAATGAATTAGGTAAATGGGACATGATTTTATTCGGTGAAAAAAGAAAAAAAGAAATATGGAAACGTTTTCGAAATTACAACCTTTATAGGGTCTAAAAGAAGCCTAATCATCGGTCTTAATTCACCCTTGTGTTGGGAATTGTCTATTGTCATCGTTTGCCAAATACGTCATCAATTATTCGTAGATGTCAATACCTATACTTTTTACCTCAAAAAGACTATATTATAGCTTTTATAAAAATTGAACTTATTCGATGATAGGTACATTAATAGGTATAAGAGTTAATTTCAAAACAAATAGATCGCGTGTTGAACCCACAGTCCACTTACGTACCTACCTTGAATCTACAGGGTGTCCCAGTTAAGAACAACAGCCTTCAACCTGGTAAGAGGGCAACTAATTTCAACAACGTGTAGGGATGTTTGCATACCCTTACTATTGAATGGGCTGGGATACTGCATGGTGAAAAAATTATTTTAAATTTTTTCACTTAAAATTAAAAATTTATTTTTTCTGATTGGAGACGGATAGAAAGATGAAACTTATGGGAAATAAAGTAGGATAGTTGCAGTAATGTCTGAAAAAAATTTAATCAAAATCGATGTAATAGGGTGATCAATAAATTATTTTTAACAAAAAAATTGGGTAAAAAAATTCGAAATTTTGCAATTTTTAAAAAAATTTGCATTATTAACTTAGTTATTTTTTGTCAGCAGATGATTCCCCCTACTTTTTCTACAAAATATTCCTCAGCATCATCTTCTTATCTCTTTTGGTTTTTGAGTTAGAATTTTTCTAATGAGTACCAATTCATAAAAATTTGACTTACAAGGGAACCTCCGAACCTCGCCAACTCGTCATCTCCGATTGAGCTAAAATTTGGCTCACTTAAAGAACATGCCACCCAGACCTTACAACCACATTTTTAGCTGCCGAAGTTCATTTTTTGATTTTTGGGAAATTTTCGAAAATGGCTAAAACCGCCTCCAAAAAACCATTTCTTAAAAAAAAATTGTAAATTTCAAGATAGAATCCTGAAAATTGGTTTGTACACTATAGTTGACCTTCCGAGTCGATTGGAACCATTTTCGAAGCGATCTAGAGCCTACAAGAAAAGTTGACTTTTCTCCATCGCACTGGAATAGTCCAGACGGCGCTACTTCGGCAGCTGAAAATTTAATCCTAGTGTTAGTATGACACCATCTATCGATTGACGTAGTTGAATCCAAAATCCGAGGTGTCGAGTTCGCACGTGTTTTCTTAACAACTTGTAAATTCTGTATTTTTAAAAAATTTCCAAAAAATCAATTTCTCCAGAATATCACCCGACACTTCGTCTGCCCCCTAAAGTCAACCCCTCGAGTCGATTGGCACTATTTTCGAAGCGATCTGGAGCCTCCAGAAAAAGTTTATTTTTCTCCAGCGCACTGGAATAGCTCCAGACAGCAAAAGTCAAGATTTTCTGGAGGCTCCAGATCGCTTCGAAAATGGTGCCAATCGGCTGGGGAGGTCGACTTTAGAGTACAAACCGATTTTCAGGATTCTATCTTGAAATTTACTTTTTTTTTTCTTCAAAAAGTGTTTTTTTGGAGGCAATTTTAGCCATTTTTAAAAATTCACCAAAAATCGAAAAATCAACTTCGGCAGCTAAAAATTTGGTTGTGGGGTCTGGGTGGCATACTCTTTCAATGAGCCAAATTTCAGCTCAATCGAGGTTGACGAGTTGGCGAGGTTCCCTTGTTAGAAAATCTGAAAAAATTTTAACCTACATACGTCGACTCATAAATAAATTTTTCACTCAAAAACTAAAGGAGATAGAAAGATGATGCTGAGAAACATTTTGTAGAGGAAGTAAAGGTGAATTATCTGCTGACAAAAAATAACCAGGTTAATGATGCAAATTTTCTTGAAAATTGCAAAATTTCGAATTTTTCCCTCAACTTTTTTGGTAAAAATAATTTATTGAACACCCTATCGCATCGATTTTGATGAGATTTTTTTTCAGACATTACTGCAACTATTCTACTTCATTCCTCACAAGTTTCATCTTTCTATCTGTCTCCAGTCAGAAAAAATAAATTTTTAATTTCAAGTGAAAATTTTTTTTTTTTTTTACCATGCAGTATGCCAGCCCCTTCAATAGCAAGGGTATGCAAGCATACCTACACTTTGTTGAAATGAGTTGCCCTCTTACCAGGTTGAAGGCTGTTATTCTTAACTGGGACATCCTGTATAATGGGTAACCGCAAGATGTTTAAAATGTGCACACATTCTATCATTCGTACAGGTAAATCGAAATTAACGAACTGTCTTGTACGAGATGGGTGAATAATGGCGCTATATTTCAGCATCGTAGCATCGAGACGAAAGGCTTTCGAGAAATTCGCTTTATAGAGGAATTGCTTTTAGGTGTATGTTTATTTAAACGTACGTAGGTATATAGGTAGTGCATACAGCAATAGCACCGATGGTGTATGTCAAAAGGGGACCAAGTTGCAGCCATATTTAACCCGAATGATGAATATTCGGGTGAGCGTTAGCGGCGTACCAAATTCCGAACCGCAAGTTTCGCATACCGGCGTGTTTAACTTGCCATACTAAATCACGTAACCGCCATGTATAGCGAAGTAAACTGCTTAGTGGGACTTGATGAGAATTTGGGGTTGGAAATTGTTTAAAGATAAGACAACTAAGGCTATTTCAAAACGTGTAATTATCAGCCAAATTTCATAACAAAAATGCCAATGCTCGTCGATGATGTGGCAAGGCGCCTGTTAGCGTCATGTCACTTTAGTAGGTATATACCGTATGAAATATACCAAGGAATATTTTCCATTCTGTGCATCGCAAAAGCCTGGTTTAGAAATATTTCCCAGTAACAGCTTGCTGTAAATTGTTGTACGCGGTTGGAATATTTTCCTATGCCAGTAACGAGCGAATCGATGTTAATATTTTTGAATATCTATTAAATCCAAGGTGAAAGGTGACTTTCATACAGGGCGGAGAGGGGCTTGTTATGATTCGATGTATTGATCGCAAAATTTCGATTCATTTTAGAAATTTCTTTTGGGTGCACAAATTCGAACGTTTTACGAAAATTACAGGGTAATTAGTACCTACCCACACGTCTTACACTTTTCAAAAATTGAGTGATTATTTATTTTTTTGATTTTTCAAAAAAGTGGCAGACAGTTACATTTATTTTGTTATCTTGAAAAATGTTTAGAAAAATGAATTGTTTTATCAATCGTAAAAAAAGAATTGCTCATTAAGTCTTTAAATACAGCTTTTTCAGACAAGCAAATTTTTAAAAAAATTTGAAGGCTCATTTATAAAACGTTGAAAAAATTTATTTTCAAAATTGAAAGAATTTTTTTTCTTTACCCGTGTAGCAATTGTCGACATCGACATTTATGTCGACAAAATTCAGACACATTTTTTTCTCGGTTAACGATGAATTAAAAATGATATTTGAGATTTAAAGTAATGTTCTATGTTAAACATAACTGTTCAATCAAATTTTTTGAATTTTTCTCAGTATTTTCCTATAATTTAGAAAACGTTGTTTTTCTACATAGACAAGTCGATGTAAAAATCGATACTCGATAAACGCATCGACATTTATGTCGACAATTTCTGCCAATTAAATTCACAAATTTTATATCTAAAAAGAACTAAAAACAATTAATAAGAACATTTTAAGCTCAGGAATAAATAATTTTTGAAAGAATCACAAAATTTTCTTATTTTTCAAAATTTTGAATAATACAACGACTTGTCGAGTTATTGTCGACATAATTGTCGATGGTCGAATAATGCATCGACTTCACTGTCGACAGTGTCGACCAGAGGAATTTTAAGTCGAGATAGTGTCGATGTGATTGTCGAGGGTCGAATAATGCATCGACTTAACTGTCGACAGTGTTGACCAGAGGAATTTTAAGTCGAGTTAATGTCGATCTAATTGTCGAGGGTCGAATAATGCATCGACTTGACTGTCGACGTCTTGAGGGTGATTGTGATACTCGCAGATAAAGTGTGTTGTGAATTAGTACATAAGGTCTAAGAATCATCTCTATGTTAGTTGGACACTCGCATGTGTCCAGCTACAAAGGTGGCCTCAATGCCGCATATTTGACAAAAAATGTCGAAATGTTGGCTTGAACACTATTTTTGGTGTAATTTAAATATATACTTATATTGAATATTTGAACTTAGCA
This sequence comes from Balanococcus diminutus, assembly GCA_959613365.1. Classification (NCBI taxonomy): domain Eukaryota; kingdom Metazoa; phylum Arthropoda; class Insecta; order Hemiptera; family Pseudococcidae; genus Balanococcus; species Balanococcus diminutus. Next base: position 25,027,526 of record OY390718.1, read on the forward strand.
TATTTTTCAAAATCTCACCATTGCAAATGTCGATGTGGATGTCGATATAAATGTCGACACATTGAAATCGATCACTTTTCGATCGTACATGTCGACACGATTGTGGATGGTTTGTCGAGCTTATTATCGACATATTTGGACGGTCGACAAACATGTCGATAATAAGCTCGACAAACCATCCACAATCGTGTCGACATGTACGATCGAAAAGTGACCGATTTCGATGTGTCGACATTTATATCGAAATTAGCATCGACGTTCTTACACGGGTAGGATTGTAAAAAAAATCATTCTCTTTCTGCAAATTTTTTTTTCCAAAGAAAACCTTTTTTCAAAAGTAACTACTTGGATGTGTTTCTAAAAAGTGTTGAGAAAATTTCTTCAATCAAAAATGTTTTGAAAAATAGTTTTTAGAATTTGAGGAAATTGTTTTGGTAAACAGAATTGTGAAAAAAAAAAATGTTTACTTTTTTAAAAATTGGTTTTATAGAAAATTAAAAAAACAGCAACAATAACAAAATTGTAAAAAACCAAACATTCTAAAAAATTCTTTCATCAAAACTGTCGAAAAAAATTGTATTTACCTACCAGGTACTACAAAAATAAAAAAAAATATATAGTTTAAGTAACGATTTAAAAAATAGGAATATATAATAGTACATAGATATATTTTAGGTATAGTGAGGTAATTACTAATTACAATGTAATCTGTAAAAATTTCATTATTTTTTTCAAAAAAGTCGATATTTTTCCAAAAAATGACTATATTTTCCCAGAAAAATAACAAATTTAAACCTTTTTATTTCATTCAAACAGTGACGATGTTTTCTCCCAAAAAAAAAAAGATAGGTACTTATTTTTTCGAAAAATTACAATTTTTGTCTAAAAAATGACTAGGTATATTTTTTCAAAAAAAAATGACAAATTTTTTCCTGAAAACTGTCAATTTTTTTCAAAAAATACCCAATCATTTTTTTTTCAGAAAAATAATTACATTTTTACGAAAAAATGACATAATTTTCCAAAAAATTACTATTTTTGCCTGAAAATGACGAAATTTTTTCCTGAAATAAGTCAATTTTTTCAAAAAATGATGTTTTCCCAAAAAAAGACGATATTGTTTCCCCGAAAAATAATGATATATTCTTAACGGAAAAATTACGATTTTGTTCTAAAAAATGACGATACATATTTTTTCAAAAAAGTAACAATCGAAGATTTTTTTTCCAAATAATGATGATATTTTTTCTCCCAAAAAATGACGATATTTTTTCAAAAAAAAGAAAATAAAAATAAATTTCCGAAAAATAATGATATTTTTACCGAAAAAATGGCAAAATTTTCCAAAAAATGACGATTTTATCCTGAAAATGAGATTTTTTCGAAAAATTAAAACTTTGCCCCAAAAAATGACCATATTTTTTTTTTTAAATATGAAGATTTTTTTTCAAAAAATGACAATAAAAATGACATTACTTATCTAAAAAAATGACGATATCTCCCCCAAAAATTAAAGATATTTTTTTCAAAAAACAATGACAATTTTTTTCAAAAAATGAAGATTTTTCCCAAAAAAGGACGAAATTTTTTCCCCTAAAAAATGATGATTATTTCAAAAAATGACAAAAAATTTTCAAAAAAATTAGAAGATTTTTTTTCAAAAAATGACGATATTTTTTCAAAAAAAAAAAAAAAAAAAAAGTCAACCTACTTTTAAAAATATGAAGATATTTTTCAAAAAAATGCAGGATTATGAAATGTAACGAAACGAAATAACGAAAAAATTTCGAAATAACAAAACGAAATTGAAAACACAAAAAATGCAATTAGAAAAAAAAAACAAAAGTTGAAACGAAACTTTAAATTTTGAAATAACAAGACAAAATAACGAAAAATAGTTATTTTTTTCGTTTCGATTGACTTTGTGTAAAAAAATAACAATGACAACAGCCGAATTGAAAATTTATTTGAACATTTTTTAAATATTTTTTTATAGAGAATTTTTTCAAAACATTTTCTTTTGTAATTTAAAAAAAATTTTGTGAAAATAATTTAATTTTTTTTATCTAAATCAATTGTTCCTTTCATGCAGTTACACATGTTTCATGCATTGTCTTGCCAAAATTTTTACATTTTTGTTTGGCAGGTCTCTCGTTGAACACCCTGTATATTTTTTGTGATTTTTCTTTTCTTTTTGAAAAATGCTTTTTTGCATTATTATTATTATTTTTTTAGAAAATTACTTTCAGATTTGCAAGCACATAGTTGATTTACCAATTAAAATGTCCAAAAAATTGTTTTTTCATTAAGAAAAAAAAATGTTTAAAAAAAAAAGAAAAAAAAAGGGGGTTCCTAATTTATTTTATAGTTTGTTTGCAACAAATTTGAAAAATTTCTTGTGGACATTTTATAAGAAATTAAACAGTTACCTAACCAAAGAATGAAAAATATACCTACCTTATGACAGTTTCAAAAATTTTATTTTTCAAAAAAATTATTTCTATTTTTATTTATTAATTTTTTTTTTAAAATTAAAAGTAATAACTTTTTAGATATTTATGAATTTCTGATTAGGATTTTTTTTTGTAAATTGGTTAAAAAAATTATTTATTTCTATGAAAATTGAATTGAAAAAATCTATAACGAAGTTTTGAAATTTTCATTTTTTTGGGGGGTTGAAATTTTCAAATGATTTTAACAGCCTTAACTATACGCATTCTCATACTTTTGAATAGAACAATATTCAACCGAAAAGTCATCCTTTTTCACCACTGCCACTCTGAATAATATACATTTTGAAAAGGCAAAATATTTCTCGTGGTCTATACCGTTGTCGGTCGATTTATGCATATTATTATACTTATAGTAAAAACCTCGATCGCATCCGTTGAAAATATTTCATTGTTGATATTTCCATTTCGAAGATTTTTTTCCACCGAGCACAAAGAGAAAAGTACCATTGGAAATATTTTCTAATCTATATTTTTGCCTGGCATCTCTTGAAAAAGCTTTTAAATCTTTCCACCTTTATCGACATTAAATATAATAAATTTTTAAATGTAAATTGCAAATCAGAAATGACTCGGGATAAGTAAACGCGACGTCGGCGTCGTGTTAGTATTTTGCTTCTCTCGTAATAATACCTACCTAAGGCATCCCCTCCGCTGGCAGAGAAACACATCTTAAATATTTCATTAAAACTAAGATGGTATTTAATAATATGTCATAGTTTACTGTGTGTTTTCTAGAACTAGAAGAGAACTGAGCTCTTTTATATACTTATACCTACATACTCATAAGTAATTTATTTTGTAATTCGATGCTCGAGAAATTCGCACCGAATTATTCAAAGGTCTTATTCATTTCGAATCGTGTTTAATTTCAAAACACTTTGATTAAATTTGAAATGTTTAAAACGGTTCGTACTTTCAATAAATATCTCACATATGTATCCAGGTCGCTAGGTACTTGTTCTTGTCTTCAAAAATGTTATTATTAAAAAGGATATGTATTGTAATAATGAAAACTCGTTGTGAAACGTTTGAACTTTTTTCCAATTTTGTATCGTATGATAGATATATTACGAGATGATTTGAGTAAATGAAATTTCCGCTCGATGTATTCTCTCTCTCGCGCTGTGATTGGAGCATCTGGAAAATGCGGTGATCGAAGAAGCATGAATGAAGTTTCGATTTTACGATTAAAATTGCGGTGGTACCGGCGGAAGAGGCGTAAAAAACATACACATTTATGTATCTGGTTATCTGGTTATAGACCAAGGTTCTCGGAATTTTCAACCTAATTATAGATATCATTGACGCGTATATCGAATTAACAACAATAAATTCCTCATACACTCTTCATTGTGGTTTACATACCGCAACGATCGAACTATTTAGTCAGACACCCTGGAAGCCGAAAATTAAAGGCGTAAAATTCGACGGGAGGCTCTTTCAAAAAGAACGCTTTCGAGTTAATTAACATGTCAAAACTTCGAAAAACCAGTTCCTAGTTTTTATTTTGATTATATTATCATTTTCTATTAAGTAGCCCTCAGCGGTAATACGTAAAACTGGTTGTCGTGCTGAGAACACAATTATATTTTTAAGCCGCAATCCAAGTCGAACGACGCTCGCCATTGGTATCTTTATTTTATTTTATTTTATTTTATATCACAGCTCGGTGTGTATATTATTGTCTTTAATCCTCTTCGACTAACACAGAATGGCAATTAGCGGCTTATGCGTCGACGAAAATGTGATTTTTCTGATAACTACTACATACGAGTATCTAGTACCTACCTAATCTTTCATTTACGCTGCGATGGATTCACGACGAATGCTCGATTTTTGGGTCATCGCCTAAATTCGACATTCGACTAGACAAATTTTCAGGATTTTTAAAACCTTTCTTCTTTGTAGGTTTGTAACTACATGAATTAATGTTGAGTAGTTTTTTCCTCGTACCCTACCTGATGGCGTTTATCTTTAAATTGGTAGCTGATTTACAAAAATTTATGACATACAAAGGTGAAGTTTTCATTTCGTTCCGCTCTACCCCTGCCCCCCTACGTGAGACGATGTAAACAATATACCTAAAATCAATATTGACAATTTTTCAAAAATGAATCACCCATCAATTTTGAAAATCTAAAAAAAAATTAATTCTTTGGAAGAAAAAAATAGGTAGGCATTTAATCATTTTGGAGTGAAAAAGGTGTACTTGAAAAATTTCTCAATTTCCTGGAATAAAAAATTCCCGAGCGGCACACTCGATCGATAATATCGGAAGATGTAACGTATCGATAAAAAATCGTTTGAAAATCTATAGATGTTCTCACGATATTATAAAGATTTATCGGTACAACTTCATAGGCAAAAAATCTAAAAACTATCGAATTCGATATTATTAAGATTTTATGACGATATTCGTCAACGATACTATCGACAAAGAATATTAAATTTATCGAATTCGATTTTCCACCGATTTTGTGCAGATATTTGAAACTACATTATCGACAAAGAATATTAAATTTATCGAATTCGATTTTTTAACGATTTTGTAAAGATATTTAAAACTATATTATCGACAGATTATATGAAATTTCTAGACTTCGATATTTTACCGATTTTTTGACGACATTTGAAACTATATTATCGACAGATTATATTAAATTTATCGAATCCGATTTTTTACCGATTTTGTAAAGATATTTGAAACTATATTATCGACACATAATATGCAATTTCTCGATTTCGATTTTTTAACGATTTTGTGACGATATTTGAAACTATATTATCGACAAATAATCTGAAATTTCTCGAATTCGATTTTTTAACGATTTTGTGAAGATATTTAAAACTTTATTATCGACACGTAATCTGAAATTTCTCGAATTCGATTTTTCAACGATTTTATGACGATATTTGAAACTATATTATCGACACGTGATATGAAATTCCTCGAATTCGATTTTTCAACGATTTTGTGGCGATATTTGAAATTACATTATCGACAAATAATCTGAAATTTGTCGAACGATTTTTCAACGATTTGGTGACGATATTTGAAATTATTTCCAAATTGGTGAAAATTTTTCTAAGTCCAACACGTCTGGAAGTACTAAACTGCCTATTATAAGCGTTTTATTGTTAATTCCTCAACGATAAGGTATGGCATAGTGGTTAAGGAAGAGGATTACCATGCAGGAGGTAGAAGGTTCAAGCTCCACGGGTGGCAGATTTTTTATAATTTTTTTTTGACTTTTTCTGAAATGATCCTCTTACCGTAACATGAATAATGTGTTTAGGCATAGTTTAATGTATTAATTAGGCTAATTAATGATTTTTAATTATAGAAAAAAGCTAGTAAAAGACGAAAAATCGATAAAAAATCGACAGAATATCGAATTCGATAAAGTGTCGCAAAAGTTCCGCCTAAATCGTGAAATTATCTTTCGATATTATAGATAAAATATCTTACTATAATCTCGAAATTTTTGCTAACTATAATTCGTCGATAATCTATCTATATATCGAAAGATAATTTCACGATTTATGCGGAACTAATGCGACACTTTATCGAATTCGATATTCTGTCGATTTTTTATTTCGATAATTTGTTGAGTGTGCTGCTTGGGTTACATTTGTTAATTTTTTTTTAATTGCAGTGCACCTAAGAACACTTCTGACATTTTTGGAGAGAAAAATTTCAATTTTTTTATGTACCTACCTAAACATATTTTTCAAATTTTTGGATAAGAGTTAATATCAATTACCTATTCGAGGTTTTTTTTTGCAGATCTTATTTTTTTATGGTTCATACAAATATTTCATATCTTTAAATGAATATAATTTTGTATAAACTACCTACCTACCTACCTACAGAAATAAAAATATAGGGTAAACGTACCAGTTCGTGACAGTGCTAAGAAAATTTCAACTTCAAATCAATCTTAAGCGGTTTTAAAGCATTGAAAAGTAGTGATGTTTATATTCAATGGATGAGGAATTTTATAAAGCATCCAAAACACAAAAAATATCAAAAATACCTAGCGTCTAATAATTTTGGCGTTAATTTTTTTCAAAAATCTCCAAAATTCTAGTTTGTGACACCTTATGTCCCAGTTTGTGTCGTATGATGTACCAGTTTGTGACAGTACAAAAATCCAGTAATAAATTGCTAATTAAAGTGAAAAGTAAATCTAATTAGATATTAAGACTTTGTTTGCTCTTCTTCATAATGAATATTCTTTTTTATTAATTTTTAGTTCGAAATACATTTTTTCTAATTTTGCACCAAAAATCAATTCTTGTATAATTTCTTCACTTTGGCTTCAACACTACATTTTTTTAAATTTGTGTTTTTGATAATTTTTGTTGCGATTTATTGACTAAAAGGTTCCTAAGCACAATAAATTCAATAAAACATACCTAATACACCTTGATATGAACAGAAAATGCTTCAATGGGCTGATTTTTGACATGTCACAAACTGGAACTCAGCATGCAACAGTTTGTGACACCCATGTCACAAATTGGTACACCAGTCTATTTTTGAAAAGTTGGTGTACCAGTTCTGTCAATTGTGAATAAAAATTAGGCATTTAATAATTTTTGGTCAACTTGATTAAAAAACAACTCACTTAGGACCCACAAATGTAAAAAAACATAACCTAACTGCATCGCTTTAGTTTAAAGCTGAATATAATCGATCAATCCATCACATCTCATTTTCACACTCTTGGAAAAAACCGCACATGTACAGAAAATTCACAGATACAAATCTTTGAGAAGGGATTCGTAACATATTAATGCCTTGGGATCGAAAGGTTTTGGTTTCATTGATTTCCATATGGATGAGAGTTTCACAGAAAAATATTACTACGTTGTAATTTACCATAACTTCCTTAGTAATTACATTTTTTGGTGTAAACTGTCACAAACCGGGGGTACTGTCACGAACTGGTACGTTTACCCTATCTATATGAACCCAAATATATCTGTATGAACCCAAGTTACATTAAAAAAAAAGAAAAAAAGAAAAAGAAAGATCTGTGGGTAAGATTTTTTCTTTCTACAGTTCATACAGATATTTTTGGGTTAATACTGATATTTTTTCAATCATTCAAAAAAATCTCCACTAGATACCCTTTTGGCAAAATTCTTTTAAAAAATTTCTATTAATTTTTTTTTCCTGTAAAAATTTATTGGTAGGTAATAAAATTTTGAAAAGACAAAATAAAATAAAAAATTTTTCACAAAATATTATTTTCGAATTTCCTACGAAAAGTTTTGAAGAAAATTTCTAGAAAAATTGAAAAAAAAAAAAAAAAAAAAAAACAGTACGTAGGTAAATGATTTTTTTTTTTTGAATGCTGTGGTTGTCATTGTTTATTTTCTTCACACAATGTTAGTTCTTTGATTTTTTTAAAACCTGAAACAAAACCAAAAAACGAGTTTTTTTTGTTATTTCGTTTTTTTTTAAATTTAAAGTTTTGTTTCTCACTTTTTTTAAAATTTAATTATTTTGTTTTTCGTTTCGTTTTTTGCTTATGTCAGATTTTCTTATTTCATTTTGTTTCTTTTTTTCTAAATTTTTTCGTTATTATTTATTTTTCGTGTTGTTACGTTTCACAACACAGTCCCAAAATTACTTTTTGAAAACAACTTTTAAAATTGAAAAAAAACCTAGATAAAAAATTGGAATTTTTTTTTATTAAAATGGGTTAAACATACTTACACATTTTCGCCTAAAAAAAAACAATTTACGGTGGTTTTTCATTTTGACCTTCATTTTCAGGAACCATCATTTTCCATATTTTTTCAACTTTTCATATGTAGAGTTTGAAAAATTTTCAAGAGTACAAAAATGATGAAAAGTAAATGTAATGATTTGATGAATTCTGGACTGTCAACTTTTATTAGCTCTAGGTCGCTTCGAAAGTGATCGAAATCGATCTGGAAGTCGAGTTTGATTTATAAACCAATTTTCAAAATTTTATATCAAAATTTACAATTTTTGTAAAATTGACATAAATACCAACGAGCTATTTTCGTCATTTACAAAAATTCGCCGAAAATCGAAAAAGCAACTTCGGCAGCTAAAAATTTGGTTCTAAGGTCTGGATGACATCCTCCTCCTTCAGGTGACGAATTGGCAACGTTTCCTTGTTGAAAAGAAATGAAAGCAATACAATCATCTAAAAATCACTCACAGGGTCTGAATCGAGATAGTTTGACCATGCAGAACTCGAATCATTGGCGTAACCAGAGGGCAGGCTATCCAGCTATAGCCTTTCCCGAGCAAGTGTAATAATCTTCAAAAATTAGGATTTAATAATTTTCTTCATTTCGAACAAAATTTTTCGAAAAGTTCAATCTTACAAAACATTTTTAAAAACGATAACTTATGAACAAAGTTTTAAAAAATTAATACAAGCAAATAAAAAATTTTAAAAAATTTTGAAGAAAATTTAAAAAATTTATTTTTAGGTATACCTACCTAGTACCTAGCTGCCTACCTACTCATAATTACGCAATATTAAATCAATTTGCTTTTGAACAAAATTATTTTAAAATAAAATTATTTGAATAGTATTTTTTTTTTAAATAATTCGAAAAAAAATTTAATTGAAAATATTTTATTCAAGTATTTGAATAAAATAGAAATAAAGTATTTCAACGCCTAATATGTAATTGGTTTTCAAAAAAAAAGTAAGAAAATCATTTGTGAGAAAAATTTACTTTTTTACAATCATCTGCAGTTCATATCGGAGGAAATTTCGGTCAAAAAAAAGAAACGGTGAAATGATATCAGTACATACTACATTTTTACAGAACTTTTTTCTCTACCAAAATCGTAAATCTTAGCTTAGTTTTCCGGCACTACGCGCGAACAATATTGCGAAATCCAAAGAGGAAATTACAGACAGCGGTGGTAAAGTGTTTTAATTATTATTGCTAATGGATCTTCTTAAGCGTTTCTTGTCTCGAGATACTTACGGCGGCGAAACATAATGGAGTGAAAACGTAGCTCAAGATTGGTGCGACTTTGGACGGGGTGCGTAAAGTTGCGCAAATGCGAGTTGACAGTCCGGATTAGGGAGACGATGAGGCGAGTAAATAAACATTCGGAGAATTTTTAACGACTTTTTTTCTCCTTTTCGAGACTAGGTTGGGAAATTACCTCGTTGTTACCCTTAGGAGTGATTCTTAAGAGCAATTTATATCGTCTTTGATTGGAACAAAAGTGCGAAGATATTTCAACATCAAAAAAAAATCCAAATTGCTGAAATCTTTTTTTGAAAAACTGTCAATATTTTTCTTCCAGATTATTAAAATTGATTTCTGAAAAATTCTCAAACTATATTTTAAGGAATTCATTTTTTGAAGAATTACCAATTTTTTTTAAAAATCATTAAAATACCCGTATCATTTTTTTTAATTGTTGAAAATTGGTATTTTTCTAAGAAAAGTAGGTTGGCTACACTGCTTCCTAAATTTTTTTCGACACTGCAGTGAATAGCACTTTGAAAAATCGAAAAAATTTCTAAGCTCATTTGGTTATCTATCTCTGAAACTGAAGGAGTTATAGCAACACAAAATTCTGGATTTTATATGAATTAAAAAAAAATTATCCATTTTTATTAACTTTGCTCATCTAAAAATTTCCAAAATATCGCTCAGATATAACTTTTAAAAATATTTATCAAATAGGTAAGTGAAAATTTTCAAAATTTTGTTAAAATAAAATTTTTCAAAGTCTTGTTTAATTTTTTTTTTCAATTAGCTTGTTCATAAAAAAATTATTATTTTTAAGTTATTATGAAAATGACTTTTTTATCATTTCTTTCAAAAACAAATCTTAAAGACTAGGTACCTAAAATTTTTAAAAATTAGTTGTGTAGCTTTAAAACAATATTTTGTTTGAACTTTTAAAAGGTTAATGTTCAAATATTTTTTAAAACTTTGGCTACATAGAATTTTTCAAAATTTCATTTGAATAAGTTCTTCAAAATTTTGTTCAAATTATTTTTTAAATATTTTATAAAAAATACGAGTATCCCGAGCGGCACACTCGATCGATAATATCGGAAGATGTAACGTATCGATAAAAAATCGTTTGAAAATCTATAGATGTTCTCACGATATTATAAAGATTTATCGGTACAACTTCATAGGAAAAAAAATCTAAAAACTATCGAATTCGATATTATTAAGATTTTATGACGATATTCGTCAACGATACTATCGACAAAGAATATTAAATTTATCAATTCCGATTTTCCACCGATTTTGTGCAGATATTTGAAACTACATTATCGACAAAGAATATGAAATTTCTCGAATTCGATTTTTTAACGATTTTGTGAAGATATTTAAAACTTTATTATCGACACGTAATCTGAAATTTCTCGAATTCGATTTTTCAACGATTTTGTGGCGATATTTGAAACTACATTATCGAAAAATAATCTGAAATTTGTCGAACGATTTTTCAACGATTTTGTGACGATATTTGAAATTATTTCCAAATTGGTGAAAATTCTTCTAAGTCCAACACGTTTGGAAGTACTAAACTGCCTATTATAAGCGTTTTATTGCTAATTCCTCAACGATAAGGTATGGCATAGTGATTAAGGAAGAGGATTACCATGCAGGAGGTAGATAGTTCAAGCCCCACGGGTGGCAGATTTTTTATAATTTTTTTTTGACTTTTTCTGAAATGATCCTCTTACCTTAACATGAATAATGTGTTTAGGCATAGTTTAATGTATTAATTATGCTAATTAATGATTTTTAATTATAGAAAAAAGCTAGTAAAAGACGAAAAATCGATAAAAAATCGACAGAATATCGAATTCTATAAAGTGTCGCAAAAGTTCCGCCTAAATCGTGAAATTATCTTTCGATATTATAGATAAAATATCTTACTATAATCTCGAAATTTTTGCTAACTATAATTCGTCGATAATCTATCTATATATCGAAAGATAATTTCACGATTTAGGCGGAACTAACGCTGACACTTTATCTAATTCGATATTCTGTCGATTTTTTATTTCTATAATTTGTCGATTGTGCTGCTCGGGATGTAGGTACGTATGTTTTTTTTCCAAAATTTTAGTCAAAATCAAATTGTTTTGAATTTTGTTTATATATTTTTCTATTTTTACCACGCTTTTATTAGCTTGGTATGTATGTTTGTTTGTTTGTTTGTATGTCTCATGGAACCAAAAGTATGTTTTCAACCAATCCTCTCTCATTTAATATTTTACTGGAATTGAAAGAACATAGTGCTCACATTAGGGGTTTTCGAGGTCGCTGAATTCGATTTTCGAACTCAAATTTACCCCCGACCCCAAATTGAGCCCCTATGAGGGGGTTCAATTTTTAAATTTCAGAAAATCACAACATTGGTATCGAAATGTAGGTTTTCGAGGTCGCTGAATTCGATTTTCGGACTTAAATTTACCCTTGACCCCAAATTGAGCCCCTATGAGGGGGTTCCATTTTGAAAATTTCAAAATTCACAACATTGATATCAAAATGTTGGTTTTCAAGGTAGCTGAATTCGATTTTCGAACTCAAATTTACCCCGACCCCAAATTGAGCCCCTATGAGGGGGTTCAGTTTTTAAAATTTCAGAAAATCACAACATTGGTATCGAAATGTAGGTTTTCGAGGTCGCTGAATTCGATTTTCGAACTCAAATTTACCCCCGACTCCAAATTGAGCCCCTATGAGGGGGTTCAATTTTTAAATTTCAGAAAATCACAACATTGGTATCGGAATGTAGGTTTTTAAGGTCGCTGAATTCGATTTTCGGACTTAAATTTACCCTTGACCCCAAATTGAGCCCCTATGAGGGGGTTCCATTTTGAAAATTTCAAAATTCACAACATTGATATCAAAATGTTGGTTTTCAAGGTAGCTGAATTCGATTTTCGAACTCAAATTTACCCCGACCCCAAATTGAGCCCCTATGAGGGGGTTCAGTTTTGAAAATTTCAGAAAATCACAACAGTGATATCAAAATGTTGGTTTTCAAGGTAGCTGAATTCGATTTTCGAACTCAAATTTACCCCGACCCCAAATTGAGCCCCTATGAGGGGGTTCAGTTTTGAAAATTTCAGAAAATCACAACATTGGTATCGAAATGTAGGTTTTCGAGGCCGCTGAATTCGATTTTCGGACTTAAATTTACCCTTGACCCTAAATTGGACCCCTATGAGGGGGTTCCATGTTGAAAATTTCAAAATTCACAACATTGATATCAAAATGTTGGTTTTCGAGGAGTAAAACTATGAAATTAAAATATTTTCAACGACAACAACGACAAAAAGAGTTAAATAAAAATGTAAAAAAATTTTAAAAAACCACGCTTTTATTTAAAGTTGGTCACTTTGTAAAATGTTATTCATAGGGAAAGAGTAATGCCTTAAAAAACAAAAAATAAAATTTACTTGAATACAAAAATGTGTCATGAAAATTTTTTTTTCAAAAATTTTAATGATGAAAAGCGTGGTGGGATGTGCGAGGAGCAAACGAATACCTTTTAGATTAACGCCCCACCACGATTTTCATCATTAAAATTTTTGAAAAAAAAATTTTCATGACACATTTTTGTATTCAACTAAATTTTATTTTTTTTTTTTTAAGGCATTACTCTTTCCCTATGAATAACATTTTACAAAGTGACCAACTTTAAATAAAAGCGTGGTTTTTTAAATTTTTTTTACATTTTTATTAAAATTTGATGAGTGATGATTTTTTCAACAAAAAAAAAAGTATTTAGTAAATTGATTTTTTTAAATCAGGAGTTTTATGTAAAAAAGCTTTTTTGAGCCAAAAGAATTTTTGAGACAGCTTTTTACAAAATATTTTCCAAACAAATTCTGGCACCATTTTCCCCATGAGATTTTTTAAAAAAGATTTTGCGTTGATGATTTTTTTCCAAAAATGTTTTTATGTTGATTGTTTTCAAACAACTGAATTTTTTTTTCATTAAAATTCTCATTTAGATATTATTTATCTGGAAAGAGCTTGTGTCTTCCCAAAATATCGAGTTTGGAGTATTTTAAAAGAAAATCAGAAAAGGGATACCCTAATGAGGTAGATTTTATAATTTCAAATTTTTCATTCTTTTTCCACAAAAGTCTGTAACTATTACATTCCTCCCTCTTCATAAAAATTGCAAAAATTCCCATTTCAAAATACATTCGGGTAGGTACGTCTGACAATGAAAAGTAAAATCCAAGACGCATTCGCATTTTTTTTTAGCATATTTTCTTATTAGTTTACCCAGCAAAAGAAAGGCTTTTATTTCGAGTGAAAATAATATTATTCAACACTCTGTCAAATACTAACACGTGATCCCATTTATATTCTTTTTTTTCTCGTATTCTAATATATTTCCCATCCCCTGGAGACTGATTACATGGTTTTCTCGCTGAAATCGTAGACTTTCGTCTACGTGGAGACTGTGTGTATAAGCATATTCGGCTCCGCCTTTGGGCGAATTATAAAAAGAAAAAGAAATCTCCCTAATTTTTCAATATTCAGACTCACACAAGGATGAGGGTGCATTTTTATATTTGATATTTGCTCGAAACTTAGATCGCGGTTGCGTGGCACCCTCACACTCGCAGACGAGGAAGTAGAATACAATTTTAGTCAACGCGAGTACGAGTAAAGTGAAAACTATTCGAAAAGTCGGTACGCGTGGTTATCGAATATACGGTAAATTTTAACCAAACCCGTTGAAATGTAATTATGCGTGATGATACAGACCGCAAACATCATCTTATGCGCCGCATATCGCATGCATACGTCGTATAGTGTGTTTTAATGAAAACACTAACACATTAATATTAGGCTTTTCGAATGATTGATTGTTATTTTAACGATTATCAATGGTAAACAATAGAGGCATTTTTTTTACACCGTGTTAAAAAATCCATCTAATTAACTCGATGCGCATATGTAGTAGGTGATTTTTCATTTAGCATTAAAAAAAAATTCCAATTATAATAGGTAGGCTATCTTCTCGTCTATTTGACCTGTTGAAAAAAGTATGATATTTTCACCGCGTGCTCGATACACGTATGCATATATGCGGCAGCGAGGAAAAAAATTTTACTTTTATGCGAACCTCTCGTGAATTATAATTACATATTTTTACAGCGTTCGCAGCGTGACGAGATTAGTCGTAGGTAGTACGTGGGAGTTGTATGTTTTTTCAATCTGTCGAAATAACTCTTCGTTATACTTGATAAGTTGCACGTATGAATCAAAACCGTTTTCCACGTTTTTTTCTCTCTCGAATATACACCGAGGTGGATGAGGTATAATTCACCTTTGAAAATTTATTTCAAGATTTAAAAAAGACAAAAGATTTTGAAAAATGGCACGAGGTGACATAAAATTTGAATGAAACGTATAGAATGGAATTTTTGGCTCCCTTTCCACCCTCACAGGTGCACATTTTTGAGATTTATCGATACCTAATGCACAAAATCAAAATTTTTTGTCGATTGAAGAAAGAATATCCAAAAATTACAAGATAAACAGACATAAATGAAGAAATAACTCAGTCAGAGGAGGATTTTGCATTGGATCTTGGGGTAGATTTCTTTATTGGTGAAATGCAATTTCTCATTTTTTCAAAAGTACTGAAAATGAAAATTTTGACATTTAAAAAATCCTCGAAATTCCGTCGGGGTACGATTTTACATTGGAATTTTCCGGAGCTTTTTTCATTGCTGGCTAAAAATGTAATGACTCATTTTTTCAAAATCACTGAAAAAGAAAAAAGAAAATTTTTCACAAAATCGATGATTTTAAAAATCTCAAAAATCCCGTCGAGGAAGATTTTGCATTGGATTTTATGGTAGCTTTTTTCATTGGTTGAATGCAATTTCTCATTTTTTCAAAATTACTGAAAATGAAAATTTTCACATTTTAAAAATCCCCAAAATTCCGTCAGGGTAGGATTTTGCATTGGAATTTTTTTGAGCGTTTTTCATTGGTTAGGTAAATGGAATTTCTCAGTTTTTTTCCAGGGCCTATTCTAAGGAAAATTTGGAGCTGCACGTTTAGCTCCATTACCAGAGTCATATTCCATATAGGTAGTATGGGTGTGTGGTTGGGGGGGGGGGGATGAAACCATCACTTGTGAAATTTTGATGGATTTTCAGAAAATTCTGACAAACACGTTAAAATTATCGCAAAAAAAATTCCTCGAGGGAAAAAAGTAAAAATTATTTTTCAAAATGAAAATTTTTCGTGTGTTTAGTTTAAGTAGATAGTTTTTACAAAATGTCAAAAAAAATCTTTCTTTTTCCGTATTTTTTTTCGGCTATTTAGAATTTTTTCTTTGCGAGTTACAAATTCCTCGACCCCAAACTATCAAACACAGAACCACAGAAGTATTTCAGTGTACTTATGATTTTTTTGTAAGAAT
This sequence comes from Balanococcus diminutus, assembly GCA_959613365.1. Taxonomy (NCBI): domain Eukaryota; kingdom Metazoa; phylum Arthropoda; class Insecta; order Hemiptera; family Pseudococcidae; genus Balanococcus; species Balanococcus diminutus. Next base: position 25,043,492 of record OY390718.1, read on the forward strand.
AAATTTTCATGAAAAAATGTTTGTCAATAGATTCTTATTACATTTTTTGACAAGATAATTTTTTCTAAAAAATATACTGATCATCAGACAAAGGTATTCAAAAAAAAAGAGGTTTCTTTGGAAAATAAATTTATGATAAGATTTTTTGTAAAGAAAATTTTTTTCGAAGATTTTTTGTCAAAAAGATTTTCTTTGTCAACAAAATATTTTTTGAAGATTTGTTCATCAGAAATTGTTTTGCCTATTTTTTTCAATTTCTTGCCAAAAAATTTTCTATGACGATTTTTTGTCAAAAAAATATTTTTCGAAGACTTTTTCATAAGAAATTTTTTTTGGCCCAATTTTTTTTCTGTTTCTTGTCAAAAATTTTTTTGGCGTTTTCTTGTCAAAAACACTTTTGACGTTTTTTTGTCAAAAACACTTTTGACGTTTTTTTGTCAAAAAAATTTTCCTTGTCAATTTTTTGTCAAAAAATACTTCTTTGCCAAAAAAATTATTTTTGAAGATTTTTTGTCAAAAAAATTATTTTTGAAGATTTTTTGTCAAAAAAATTATTTTTGAAGATTTTTTGTCAAAAAAATTATTTTTGAAGATTTTTTGTCAAAAAAATTATTTTTGAAGATTTTTTGTCAAAAAAATTATTTTTGAAGATTTTTTGTCAAAAAAATTATTTTTGAAGATGTTTTGTCAAATAAATTTTCTATGACGATTTTTTGTCAAAAAAATATTTTTCGAAGACTTTTTCAAAAGAAATTTTTTTTGGCCCAACTTTTTTCTGTTTCTTGTTAAAAAATTTTTTGGCGTTTTCTTGTCAAAAACACTTTTGACGTTTTTTTGTCAAAAAAATTTTCCTTGTCAATTTTTTGTCAAAAAATACTTCTTTGCCAAAAAAATTATTTTTGAAGATGTTTTGTCAAAAAAATATTTTTCAAAGATTTTTTTCATCAAAAAAATTTATTTTGGTCAAATTTTTTTTTTCAATTTCTTGTCAAAAAAATTTTTTGACGATTTTTTGTTAAAAAATTTCTTTAACAATTTCTTGTCAAAAAAAAATTTTTTGACGATTTTTTGAAGATTTTTTTTTTGTCAAAAAAGAATTCATACAAGACGTTTTGTCGAAAAAAAAATTTTTGGAGATTTTTTGTTTGAAAGATATTTTTTGAAGATGTTTTTGTCAAAAATAAATTTTTAGCTGCACAAAGAAATTTCAAACTGCACATCTTTTGTATTGAAGCTCCACAAAATGGGCGGAACTGCACGTTAGAATAGGCCCTGTTTTTTTTTCAAAATTAGGCTGAAAATGAAAATTTTCTCAAAATAGACGATTATAAAAATCTCAAAAATTCCGTCAGATTAACTAGGTACCTACCTACCTACGTAATAAGGAACTTGGAAAAATTCAAAATCTTTTCTTTTTCAAGATTTAAAATTAAAATCCCGATTTTCAGGATTTTGTGGATTTGAAATCTGTCGAAATCTGCCAAATTCGTTACCTGAAAAAAGTATTTTATAAAAAGCTGTATTAATTAAAAAGAAAATAATTCTTTTACTTGAGATTTTTTTAAATGTAAAAATTATTTAAAAATTAGCAAAACTCTTCCCAAGAAATTAAAAACAAAACAAAAAAAAATACTTACAAGAAAAACGAGAAAAGTTGGTGGTTTATGAATTTGAAAATTTTTTAAAATTACCTTAAATTTTTTTTATTTTAGGTAATTCTCGTATAAAAAAATTTGCTAAAAAAAATAAAAAATTATTACCTAAAAAATAATCGCTTAGAAAAAAATTATATTACCGACAGGTTTTTTTTAAATTGTCAAAAAATATTTTTAGGAAAGCTTTAAGTGCATATAATTATAATAAAAAGTTTTTCGACAAAAATGATTCAAAAATTGGAAAAATTCTTTAAAAAAATGAAAAGAGTTTGCTTCCAAAAATAATCACAAAAAGATTTCCCAGATATTAAAATTTTTTGGAAAAAATACTTTCTCAAGTAGAAAAAATTCAATTTCACTAGGTAGGTACTTACATTTAGTGTAAGATTCATAAAAAAAAAATGAGATCCTTTTTTCGTAAAAGTAGTCTTTATTTGTTATTTTTTGTGATTGTTTTATTCACTTGTGTCATCAAGATCAGAGTAAAATCATTTTCGAGCCTCGAATAGGTATACTTTTTTTTTCAACTTTCTCGATTATTTCTCGACCTGTTCTTCCAATAACACATATTTTTACAATTCTAATTGGTACACGAATTCGACATGGACACCGCTAAGACCAAATCACACAGTTCATCTGTTTGATCTGTTAACTAATTTCTAAATCGTAGATAGAAACATTCGTTTTTTTTTTACGTACCAATATCCCTTGTCGAATCTGATTAGCAAGCTGATTCTTCAAATCGTAATCATTCATCCATTATCACCTGGAATTTAATATTCAAAATTATTTCATGTTCGGTGTTGATGAATAAAAAATCCACCTAATCCGATACGCCTATAATACTCGTACGAACCCCATGATGAGAGGCGAAGCGTATATATGTATGTACCAACCACCTACCTACTCTTATTAATATTAATCATCTTAGACAAGTTAATTTCATCAAACTATATTCCAAACGCAATATCAACGTGCACCATAACGCAAATCAAAAATCGTGACGATTGCTCCGTTTAATATTTGCATTCGAAACCGGAGTAAATTTTTCAAAGTGACTAATGTATTTTACTAAACTTGCAGGGAAAAAAAACGTAATTTACGTTCACCCGAGGTCGTAAATCTTACCAACCGGACTGTCGAAAAAATACGAAAATCATACCGGCCTGTCGTCTAAAAAAAAAAAAATTAAAACCCAATCGAGACACGATATGATTTATACATCGGTGTGCCGAGATCCGCGCTTTACAATGTTTATACAATGTACTCGTCCACTCACCTTTTTAATGAACTGGTTTCAAAAATCCACATCTATGTAGCATCAGCATCGACCTTCCTAAAAGGTGATTTCCTTAACACGCTTTCAATAATAACAACAACACCGTTATACGGATATTCTGATTTTTTTTTCCTCCGCCTTTTCCATCCTTTCTTCAGAACTGGCCACAAAAAAAAAACAACATCCGCGTTAAACAGATGCGCCTTTAAAATTTTCCAAAGTGTAAAAGCTCTCGTTGAAATTCTAATTACTTTCGCAAATCGGGCGTAGCTCTTTCTCTCTCTCTAATGACTTCTCTTAATATAAAATTAAACGTTAAAACACGCGAAACGTTTTAATTTGGCTTTATAATGACACTTTATATCGTCGTTAATTTCAAATTTTCCAGAAATGCACTTGATTCTACTCGTGTTAATAAATTTTCAAAGGATAAAACCTACAGCATGGAATCACCGAAATTCGCGCGAACGTACTCGAAAACCTAGCGTAGAAAAAATACCCAGAGATGTCGCGTTTCAAGTTTCGTATTCGGAGCAAAAAAAAAAAAATTATCTGCAAATTTAAACGACGTTTTTACATCCCTTTTCACTTAAAAATATAGGCAGTACCGCGTTAAAAAGTACTTGTGCACGTGGTCCAAACTACCAGCTAAATCATGAGTTGAAATTCGATTTTTATTTCTCGTTCGAGCGTGTACGTCTGGGTGCCTGGTATAATGGTCTTTTGTGTTTATGTATAAGGTGTCCAAGTGTATCGTAAGGTGAGATTATAAAATCTTTAAATACCAGTAACAGTTGAGAGAAGATATTAAATTTTTATCGTTCGTACCTTATGCACTCCATTTACTCTTTTCACCTTTTTTTTTCGAAAAAAATAAATTTTTTACCTTATTTTATTAAACTGGAGAATTTCTTCTTTTAAAGGATATCTGATAATCCCTTTATTGCATGGAAAAACAATCGAAAACAACCTATGTTTATTACTCGAGGAAAATCTCTGTAAATATTAAAAGCTTCCTTAGCTTTCAGCATTCTTAATTGTCCCCTTTGCCCTTGTTCTGTTTTTGTTTTATACATATCTACTTTAATAACGTTGAGGCACCACCTAGTTGAATGTTCTTGTGGCACCAGTACCATGTAAGAAGAACTTCATCGTCTTCTCAACAATTTTCCCCTTGACCAGTTATAGATGGGAGAAAAACGACTGGTGCCACTCAGTTATGTAAATATTGAGTGAGAATCACACCTACTACCTACAGCACTCTCTGTTTATAAAAATTTTAACGAATTTTTAAAAGTGATATTCCATTTGAAGACATCTCGGTAAACACACCGCCTGCTATTCGTATGCTAAAATCACAAAGACGAAAATCGCGGTCTATTCGCATACGAATAGAATGCGAAATCAAAGCAAAAATCGAAGAAAATTTTCTCAGATAAATTCGTATACTATTCGTGAGCGAATATCATGCTAAAATCGTATTTAAAAACCTGTAGATGTTTTGTGGGATATTAGCGCGATATTCGCTTGCGTATCGCATGCCTGAAATCACATTGAAAACAGGCAAAAAGTTCGTACGATATTAGCGCGATATTCGCATAAGAATCGTATGCTAAAATCGCAGTGGAAAACGTGCAAATATTTCTTACGATACTAGCACAATATTCGCATACGAATCGTATGCTAAAATCGCAGTGGAAAACGTGCAGATATTTCTTACGATATTAGCGCAATATTCGCTAGCGAATCGCATGCGATTTTCACTACAACTTCTTTCAATACGTTTTACAAATGAGAGATGTCAGTTTCAAACATAAACGTGTACTTGAATGTATTGCAGTGACATTTAAACAATAAATAAAGGTTTTTCTGGGTTTTTTGATTTTGTTGGGGAATTTTGTGTTTTGTTTGATGTTTTTTCTTCTTTTTAAGTAAAAACGCCAATGATTTGATTTCAAAGTGATAAGAATGGAGACGAAGGCAGAATTTCTTGGACGATTTCCACTCACAGTAAGTTAGTTATTTTGAATTTATATCTTATTTGTGATCGCGTGAATCTGTGTGAAATTAAATTTTATCAAATCGTAAAAATTTTAGACGTCTTATCAGTGCTATAAAATTTTTCAATTGTTCCTCTTCCTTCTCCAATTTGAACGCAGTATTATGCGAAATTATAAGGAAAGGAAGAGTCAAATCGAAATTTTTGTAATAATCGAAATTATTTCTAAGATTTCAATCTACAACTTTTGTTTGAAAAAATTTTCATTTGGGACTGCGGGACAGCCCTTCTTCCCTCTCACAATTCAGAGTAATAAATATACGTTTTTATAGCTATCTAATCTATCTATCTATCTACCTACGTAGTAGTGGGCATAATTGGAGAGGGAAGGGGGGGGGGCTCAAATTGAGAAATTTTTCAAAGAAAAGTTGTAGATTGAAATCTTGGTAGTAATTTTGATTTTCCTAAAAATTACTTTATCAAATGCCACTGATAGGTACTCCAAAAACTTTACGATTCGGCATAATTTCATTTTCCACAGATCTGCGATCACAAATATGATATATTTTCGAATAATTAATTTACTGCTGAGTGGAAATCGTCAAAAATCATTTGTCTACTTTTTAGAGGCGAATTCCGAACGCTAATCGCAAGCGAATTAACAGCGAATAGAACGCTACATTCGCTGCTAATTTCGCATACTATTAGCGTTCGAAATTAGCCGCTAAAAAAGCGGACATTTTTGATATGCTAATAGTACGCTATTTTCGCATGCTATTCGTATACGATAAATGCGAATTTAGCGCTCTATTAGTACGCGATTCGCATACAGTGTGTTTACCGGGATGAGACTTGAAATGGTCCCTCAACGAGTTTTCAGTATATATTTTTTGATTTTTATATAATCGTATAAAAATATATAATAAGTGTTGTTGTGGCACCAGTACAAAAATTTGCCTATCGACTCCTGGTGACCTTAGGATACCACCCCACATGGTTTTAGACTTGAAACGTTGTGGCACCATTTCGTGGTGCCACAACGAAAAGGTTGGTGCCTGAACTTACTATAAGTATGTAAAATGGTGCCACAACTACATTGAGTAAAGTATTTATATTTGCGTGTAGATGTAATTAATTTATATAATATGTTTTTTTCATTTGGACGAACTTTTGTGAAGACTATCTCCTCTCCTTTCAAATTTTTTCTCAAAATGTCTACCTGTTTTGAAGAAAGAAATTTTGAAACAATTCTTCGTGAAAGGTTAATAAGTCAACAAAAAAAATCAAATAAAAAAAAAATCAGAAAAATATAAGTACCTATAGGTATCAAAAATTTTTCATGTTCAATGAAAAAAAGTAAATAGGTTAAAAATTCTTCATGACAATTTTTAAGAAAAATAATTTTCAGAGCAAAAAAATGCTATAAAAATATTTAAAAAGAAAAAAAAATGAAAAATTTTTGGAAATTTTTTTAAAAGCAAAAATTAAGTAAAAAATGTTGAAAAAATTAGATTTTCATTACCTACCTTTTTTTTTTTTTTTTTTTTTTTTAATATATTTATTTTACGTCGCTCTACCTGGCGGTAATTTGCGACGCGATACTGTTTTTACAATGATATAACAAATTATTACAATAAGTGATATAAATTACATTCTTTTAAGAAATTAAATATTTCAGAGTTTGAATCTCCTAGTATGTCGGGTAATTGTGAGTTTGTATCAAATTTTCTTGTCCTTTGATCTGTATATTTTCTGCAATTTATAAAGATAGTGTTTGACTGTTATTCTTTCTTCACATAGATCACAGAATGGTGAACGTCGATTTCGTAATATTTTTCTGTAACATGAAAACATATTATTTGGGCTTATTCGGAACAAAAATCAATCATTTTTAGAAATTGTGGGTAATTTTTGCAAGTTTTTTTACTTTGAAACTTCTAAAACGAATGTTGAAGTTTTTTTTTTTCAAAATTAAATAGGCTATTTACTTTTAAGGAAGAAATTTCTAAGAAATCGTTCTTGAAAAATTTGAAGTGAACCCATTTTAAAAGACAAAAAAATATGAGAATAGGTAAACCTTTTTAAAAAACTAAAAAATATTACAAGCATTAAATGCTCTCAAATTTTTTATCAAAAATTACCCCATTTTAAATGAAAGAAAATTTTTAAAAATTCTCCATGAAAAGTTTCTTAAAAATAATTTTAAAAACCAACAAAAAATTTCAGAAAAATATGAGATAACTACGTTGTTTCTTCAAAAAATTAAAAATTGAAATAATTTTTGGAAAAATGTGAAAAAATTGAGCAAATTATCTTCTTGAATTTTTTTATTGAAAACTTTCCATTTTCAATAAAAAAAATTCTATAGCATTCAACGTGAAAACGAAGTGAAATAATTTTTTTTTTAAATCATAAAAATTCGAGAAAGTGTAGGTACCTAGTCAATATGATTTTTTTTTTTAATTTTAGCGAAAATCAAGAAAAAAAGTTTTGAAGCATTTTATGCAAGTTTAAAAAGATTTTTTTAAATTTATGTTACAAATTTTTCTCGAAAATTAAGTACTTATCCATTTTGTAGAACAAAATTTCTAAAAAATTCTTTGTGAAATATTTGTAAGAAAATTATTTCAAAAAAAAAAAAAAAAAAAAATTATGAAAATTCGGAAAAAGCATGTAAAAGAATTTTTTTTTTGATTTTAGCGAAACTAAGCAAAAAAGTTTTTAAGCATTTTTTGCAAGTTTTAATTTTTTTTTAAATTGGGAAATTAAAAAAAATATTTACCTATGTTTTTCTTCTTCAAAAATCAAGTGCTTACCCAAATACCCATTTTGTAGAACAAAATTTAAAAAATAAAAATTCTTTGTGAAAAGTTTGAAGGAAAATAATTTCAAATGGGAAAAGGACGAGAATATAATCATCAAAAATACTTCAGGCAAAAGCTCTAAATTTTTTTCAGAAATCAAATCATTTTCAATTTTTTTTTTTTTAAATCCTTCACGAAGAAAAAATTATAACAGTCAACAAAGAATTTCAGAAAGTATGAGACAAGTTTTTTTACACAGAGATTAAAATACCCATACTAATTAAAAATAATTTTTGAATAAAATTTGAGAAAAAATTATGCAAAAATCTTGATTAATTTTTTTAATAAAAAATTTTTTTTCAATTTAAAAAAAAAAATCAAAAATATTCTCCATGAAAAATACGAAGAAAAATAATTTCTAGAGCAAACAAAAAATTTCAAATAAATATGGGGAAAAATATTTTTTAAATGTAGAAGAAACTGAATAAGTTTTGAAATTTTGTTTTAACAAAATTTAAAAAGGGTTTAAAAGCAAAAAATGTTGAAAAAATTTCAATACTTCGAACAGTTTTTTTTTTTTTTTTTTTTTTTTACGTAAAGTTGAAAAAAAATGCTCATAATTAAAATAAATACTTACAACTCAACATTTTCAACTCAATTTTTTTCTCAAAATCTGTTACATTTTTCATTTTTTTTAAGTTCAACTTTTTTATGTATAAAAACTTTTACTCAATTTTTTTCAACTTTTTCAGGAAATGATTTTTGAATTTCTTGTCTTTTCCTTAATTTGTGTTTTTCTTTAATAGTTTTTATTTTTTTGTCTTCCCCATAATTTCTTTTTTTCTTCAAACTTTTTTTCAATTTTTTTTTTTGAAATTTTAGTCCTGGATGTTGAGAAAATTTTGAAAAATTTCTAGATTTTTTTTTACTTAATTTTTATTCGATTTTTTTTTTCAAAATATGTTACCTACTGTGGAATTATTTGAGTATTCCTTTCAAAAATGGTTACTTTCAAAAATTTTGTGTTTGCTTTCGTAGAAATGATTTTTCTTAAAATGTCTGTGATTTTTTTCCTTTTGAAATATTGTTAAAAATGATTTCAAAAATGAAATTACTTAAGAAAATTATTCACGAATCTTAAAAAAATGATCAATTTTTACGTTGAATCTGATATCAAATTGCTGTTAAAAATTTTTCCGATGATTTTTTTTTCTGGCTGTCTCAAAATTTAAAACAATAACTCAACTTTTTAAAAATAATTTTTGTCCCTGGTGAATCTTTTAATTTTTTAAAACATTTTTGTTTTAAAATATTTTTGTTTACTTTTTTTACTTTTTTTTCAACAATTCATCATTAAAAAGAATTTCTTGTTTGTTCTTAAAATTATTTTTCTTTAAATTTCGTGTGATTTTTTTTTAGAAATTTCTACTGAGTAATTTTTTGATCAGAAATAATCGAGAAGATTTTTGCTTAATTTATTACTCACTTTTTTCAAAAATTATTTACAATGTTTTGTCTCAGAAGAATTTTGACCATTTTTTTTTTAACTTCAAGCATTTAAAAAAATTTATACTTTCCTATTTAAATTATTTTAAAAATTTCAAATTACGTATTTAAAATTTTTCATAGGTATAATCAACAAAAATTTCTGAAAAATTTGTCATTTTAGTTTTTCTAATTGTAAGCAATTTTTTTCAAGTATTTGTATCTTGTACGATTTTTTTTCCTAAATTAACGTTTGTATGTTTCTAAACCGTGCAATTTTTTTCGAATTTGGAAAAAAATTTTGAAAAGTAAAACTTTGCTTGGTTCAAAAATTATACGGATCCAAGCCATTGCTCGACCCAAGCATTTTTGAAAAGTCCCGGAAAAACCCTTTTTTGGAAAGGGTTTGAGTGGGAAACAAAAAATGCTCAAATTATTCGAAATTCTCAATGAATAACTTTTTCCAATCATTATCCAACGTCAAATAATTCTAAACGATTTTATCGGACTTCGATACTCAAAAAGAAAAGGAAAAAAAAGACGTTCTTATCGCTACCGAATATTAAGACATAATTTTACCAAATTCAGCGGACCGCTCATTATCAAGCATCTATTCGCGGTAACTAATATATTTAAAACCATCTATTACTTTTTATTTCTTGATTTACTACTTAATATTGTTATCTTTGTCGAACACTTGGACCGAATGTGTCCAGCATAGTAAAGAAGTCTAATGCGCGTTGCGCGGTTCATAAAACGAATCCTAATCGATAAATTAATCTCGAAAAAAGATGAAACGAGTATGCAATTTTAAAAGCTTCACTAAAAATAAAACTGGTTTAGCTGGAAAATGAATGCAGTTTTAAAATTGATAAGTTTTTAGAGGTTTAAATGGTTCGGGGCTAATACCAACACGGGACGCGCATAAATAGAATTTCAAGTGTGATATCTCTTGAGACGCGAACACCTCGAATTTTTATTACATCACAACATGAGATGAGACGAGCTCACCGTGCAAGCTTAAAATTCCAATTTAGGTTATTTTTTTTATTTTTTTTTTATTACAACGTATGAGATAGTTGCATCACAATTTTGTGGATAATTTATCGAGGGGGTATTAATATAATTTTATTGGCTTCTTTTTTTTCGCCAGGCAGGATCAACTGAGACGTCACTTTGGCACGATTCGTACGTCGACATAATTAACACTAATAATCGTAACGAATTATGTTGTAATAAGCGCGTTTCCACGTTAATAAAATGCTTCCTATTAAACCGAGCTGCAGGCGTACAAATGCCGAATAAGCTCGCATAGTCGAGATAATCATTGTTATTAGAGTTGATTGATATAATAAATTGTGTTTGTTAATTTTTTCTACTCGTTTAAAAATACATTAATGAGAGATTTAGAAAGTGTAAAATTGGGATGTTTTTGTTTTTGCTCGTGCGCTTACCTCAGAATGAAAAATTTTCCATGTATCTGGCGATTATAACGGTGTCCGAGAGCCAAATTCATATCATACGAGGTGTCCGAATTGGGTAATTATATAGGTATCGATCATGATCCAAATCTCTCATTAATGGGGTCGTTTCGCTGTATTGTTGGTTCATTTTATACCTAGCCCCTCCGCGTATATATTCCATTTCGGTGATAAGAGGGGTACCGCATAATTGCCCACTAATTGTGTAAATTTGAGCCACAAATTTACCAATTTTATAACTTCTCTTCACAACATGTCCTTGCAATCAATCCAAAAGTCAAAATTATGAAATAAATCCGATTTTATAAGATATTTTTCTAATGGAAAATACTGTACAAGAAAACATTCGCGAACGACTGCTTCATTTGAACGAATCCTTTGCAACGACTAATTCATTTGAACAAATATTTCGAGAACAATCAATTTCAATTCATTTGAACAAATCGTTCGCGAACGACCGATCCATTTAAACGAGTCGTCCGCTAATGACTGATTCATTTGAATGAAACATTCGGGAACGACTGATTCATTTGAATGAAACATTTGGGAACGACTGATTCATTTGAACAAATCGTTCGAGAACGACTGATTCATTTAAACAAATCAGCTAAAAACACTATCATGAAAAATTAGAAATTTCAAAAAAAATCCAAAAATTTTCTTTGAATAATGCAAAAATAAGCAGAAGACTTTACAACTTTGCTTTTGTGAAAATGTTCTAAAAATTGGAATAATTTATTTTTGATGAAATAAACACTTTCATTTTTTTCATAAGTTTTTTTTTTCTTCTTTTTTTTATTCCATTACCGAAACTTAAATTTCACTTACCTATCTACTTATTAAACAAATTGGAAGGAGAAAATTTGGCATATCAAAAAAATCAACATATATATTGAGAGAATTTGGCTCAAGTATTGGAAAGTTGATATGTTGAAAAAATTTTACATTATTGAAAAAATTTGTCATATTAAAAAAAATTGGTATGTTGAAAAAAATTAGCTTATCAAAAAAAAAATGTCATAGGTATTGAAAAAAATGTCATAATTATTGAAAAAATTTGGCTTATCAAAAAATTTACATTTTGAAAAAATCGACATTATTAAAAACGAATTGGCATTTGTTGAGAAAATTTGAATTATCAAAAAAAAAATCGGAATGTGGAGAGAATTTGACTAATCAAAAAATGACATAATGAAAAAATCTACTATATTAAAAAAAAAAAATTATACCTATCGAAAAAATTCTTTCGAGAGTATAACAATTGTATCTTATTTTTTTGAAAAACGTATTTTTTCTCAATTTTTTTTTTGGAATAACAAAATATCTTTCAATATTGTTTAAAATAAATAATGTTTTCAATTTTTTTGAATACCTACCTACCTACCTAAAAAAAATATTTGGGGGATTTCTCAATTTTTTTGTAGTAATTAAGTATGAGTATTCCGTATTCCTCTTTATTCTTTTTTTTTTTTTGGAGATAATGTTCTCTATTTTTTTGGAATGAGAAATCCTTCAATTTTTTGGAACACATTTAAAAAACTCTATTTTATGGAGTACCCTAATTTTCCATTGTTTTTTTGTTTTTTTTTTGGAAATGGTAATAAAAATTTCTCGAGTTTTTTTGAATAAAATTTTAAAAAAATTTTTTGGATTGAAAAATGACTTAATTTTTTTAAATTTCCATTTTCCACTGTTTTTTTGAATAAAAAAAATCCATTTTTTAAGAGTAAAAAAATCTTTTAATTTTTGTGATCACTTCAAAAAAAAATCTGGATTTTTTTTGTTGAAATAAAACTATTTTTTAATTTTTTTTTTCTATTTTTGGAATCCATGAAATTTCCTATTTTTTGGAAGTGAAAATGTTTTTTTTTTTTTTTGATAAAAAAATTCAATTTTATTTTATGAAAGAAATTTATCAATTTTTCAAGTGTAAGTAATGATATTTCACTTAAAAATACCACTTCGATTGAAAAAAATCTTTCAACCAAAAAGAGGATTTCCAAGTGATTTTTTTTTTAGCCGAATTTTTTTTTTTTAATTTATTTTAGCCGAATTTTTTTTTTTTAAACCCTGATTTAGAAGGAGGGGGGTAGAAGAGTTCTGACCCCATTTGTTGACGTTTGGGACCAAAAGATGACGATCTGTCACATGTCACATATATATATATATATATATATATATATATATATTTATTTATTTATTTATTTATAATTTTACCGCTACTTTTGGAACTCTGGGGCCGAGTCTAACAGGTCAAATGAGGTCAAACTTGATATGTAGGGTCCCCTCGGTGTAGGAATGATGCAAACAAATTTTTGGGGCCCTAACTCAAAATTGGGGATATGACCCCTTTTTGAGGGAGGTGCGGGGGAGCCCCAATATCATGAAATTTTTTGAAACTTGCCCCAGGGATGAGAACCCTAATTACCTACACCATAGTCAAATTTCAGCTCCCTAAGTCATCCCCACCCCATTTTAGGGCCCAAAAAGTGGATTTTGGGGTCATTTTTTTCACGTTGATCAGGCTACAGACCCCCAAATGGGGATGGGAGGCCTAAATTTTTATTATAGATCGAGTTCATGCCCCTGATGTGCCTTTTGTAGGTTTTGACGTTTAAACCCCTTTTGACCTCGATACAGGGTCAAAAATCAATATTTTTCAAGTTTTAACCTGTCTTTTCTGACGCTTTGAACAGCCTACAGCCCAAACTAAAAGACTTGAACAATCGAAATTTGGGATGTAGGGTCAGTAGAGGTCACTGATGTGCCTTTTGGGGGTTTCGACTTTTGAGCACCATTTGACCCCCGTACAGGATCAAAAATCAGAAATTTTCACGTTTTAACCTCTTTTTTGGTGTGTTGGCCCTCGTCTGAAGAGCTGAAAGTGTGAAGGGGATTGAGAGCGAAGCCCTCAATCCTCTCCTGCCATGTCCCTATTGAGGGTAAAGCCCCTCAATAGGGGCATGAGGGCGGAGCCCCCATCTGAAGAGTTGGAAGTGACGAGGTGGTTGGGGGCGGAGCCCCTAACGCGGGGGTATGGGGGCGGAGCCCCCATCCGAAGAGCCGAAAGTGATAAGGGTGGGTCGGAGCCTCAACGGGGGTACTGAAGATGAAATCTTCAATGCAGAGAGGAACTAAAACTGAAGACAAAAGCCTGATATTTTTAAACTGAATTTGAAGTTAAAACTGATATTGAAACTGAAATTCCATGGATGAAAACGTTTTCAAAGTGGTACACTAACTTGAAAAAAAAAATTCGGCTGTCGCGGAGCATCTTGACTGATACGCGTTTGTTTTGGGGGGGGGGGGGGGCTTAAAAAGAATGTTATGCAAGAAAATTTAAGTTATTTTTTTTTTCTCCAAAATAATTTTATTCTGTGTGGAGATTTTTTTAAGGGGATTTTTAATAAGAACGTTATTTTTTTAAAGAGAATTTTTTGAGATTTTTTAATTTTTTGGGGGAGAGAAGATTAAAATAAGCATTTTGAAAGGAAGGATGAAAAAATGGGTCCACGAAAGTTTTTTGAAACACTCCATACAATTTGTAGGTTTTTTCTCAAGAGAGTAAAAAATTTTTGGACCCTGAAGAAGATTTGGAGGCCGCTTATAAGTTCTGTAATTGTATTTTTCAAACCTCTGGGTGTCACTGCCTTCACCTCCCCCATTCAATCAACCCCAAAAAATATTGGCGAGATATTGAACCAGTATACAGCCATTTCCATAATTTCTAGTAATACCATCTTCTTCGACCAAGAAATGAATTACGAAGGACCCCTCGTGGTATCATTTATACTCCGCTCATTGCTCGCAACCCAAGATTATAGAAGCCACAAGGCATTTAGATTTGGTTTCTTTATAGTTGCAAGCTCGCATTTGAAATTTACCTCGATCCCCATCGCCTACTAAAGTTTAAACTCGACGTTTACGTTGAATAAATTGCCTAACTACTTGCCTGACGATCCACGTAAAGGGATTAGTTATGCAACTTGTACGCTACCATGGTACATACAATGAAGACTGCAAAATGAAAATGCCAGCGTCAGGTCGTCGTATAGGAGCGCAGGCAGGTTTTCACATCAAATGAAAACCAACGTGGAGAATATTTTCTATACTCGACTGAGAAATGATATTTAGTACCCCTTGTCAATTTAAAATTATGTACAGCTTTTTTCAAAGAAGATGAAAAAACTTTTAAAGTCTATATATAAACACTGCAGGTAAAAAAAAAACAACTATTGACGAAGTAGGTATATAGACGGAAATTTAAACTTTACCTCGACGATATTTTAAGGTAAACGAACTTTGTTCCCAACTTGGCTGTGATATCGAGTTTCATAGCTCCAGGCTTATTGTTCCAATTACAAATTACGAGAGTTGCCGAAATTCATAGTAAAACGTTGATCGAATACTGGATCGTTTTTGCAAGCAATATTGAGTGACGTTTTGTATACATACTATTTTTTTACTCCATTCGAATCTCTCGCGTAGGTCTAGGTACCTACCTATTAATCGTAAAGTAGAAATTAATAAATTACAGAATAAAAGTATTGGTGACATTTTTGTGGTAGGATAGGTTGACACGAGAAACTATCAAGTTACCATCGTCGAAACCGCAAATACGTTTTAAATTTCAGTAATTGCGTGTAAACTCACATAGGAGGAACTTTTTAAAAGAATATTTGTTTGGGAAACGATATCGTTTGTCGAGCCATACACATGCGAAAAAAAAACCCTATAAAAAAACAGAATTTAGAATAAAAAATATATATACGTCGGAAACCTCCCCATTGTATTTAAGGATATATCAAGGATATTTCGAGCAATCAAAATGACATACGCAGGACCATTCGTGACAGTTTAATTCCAGCTATATCTTCTTTCAAGGGACATTTTCTAGGATAATAGTCGAACGCTGCATGTGTCCTACGGTCTTAGGCCCACTTTTTCTTAGTCTAACGTCATTTGTCATGCACATAGAAAGTTTTTTAAATGGTCGCGAAATTCGAAGTTGAAGTTTTTTTTTCTTACACGTTTTTCAATTTACGTAATTCTTTTTCAACGGTGCCTGGAATTGTTTTCTTAGGTTTTGTTTATCGAAGAATTCGGTACGACGGAATTTAAATAAAAACTAGGTTAACTTTTTTTTTACAGTTTTTTTTTTCTTTTCTCGATATTTTGTCTCGGCGAAGTTTCCTTTTCAAGTTTTTTAGACCGAGAGTAAACTGGCGCGATTTATTTTTAGTTACTTTTCAGATGTGAAATGTCACGATCTTATTAAAGTTTCTCTCATTTTTAAAGCAAGAATAAATTGCGTTTCGTTGAATCGTGAAAATTACGTGATGAGTGTTTTAACTGCGTGTAGTGTCAGATTTTTTTCTTATTTTCTTTTTAGATTTAAGTATAACTTGCGTGATTAAGAATAAGATGGATTTGGTAAGAGTTTGTAGTTCGAGGTGCTGGATAAATTTAGAATTTTATAATGAAAACGAATGAAAAATGGGTAGGAATGAGATTTTCTGCGATTGGAAAATTTGTCTTTGCAGAAAACGAAAAAGTTGTTGGAATTGAATAAACGATTTCAGTTTTGTTCGGTGTAAAGTTGTAGAACATTATGGATTGTAAAAATTGTAAAATCAAATCAAAAAAATGGGCTCTTGGTGAAAGAAAATTCAAATTTGAATGTTTACTTGCAAATTTTGCTCTTTAAAATTAAAAAGCCCTGCCAAAAAAAAATTTAAAAAATGGAAAAAAATAAAAAAAATTACCATTATTATTTAAAAATAGTTACCTACTAAAAAGAGAGTGAAAAAAATAATTAAAAGAAAATGAAAATTCATCTTTCCCCCATTCGAGATTACTAAATTTTTTTTGCAAAAATACATAATTATCCTGGCATAAAAAAAATTGAAAAATAACTAAGGAAAATACTAAACAATAAATTTTTCCTTTTATAATATCACCGAAAAATTGAGTGAAAAATAAAAAATGCAAAAAGTAAAAATTGAAATCAAGTCATTCGGACCCAGCCCAAATTAATGAATTATCTTTTGGTATCTTTATAATAGATATAAAATATTCAAAGACTCCTTAGTTTTTTCAGCACTATACTGTTAATACTTATGCTGAGAATCCTTGTAAACTATGAAATTTATCTGAAAAAGGAGGGGGAGGGGGAACTTAGTGAACCGATTCAAAAATCCAATTATTGAATGATGGGAAATAGTTGTTTCAAGTTTTGAACAAGAAAAATAGAATTGTATGATAGGTGATAGGTACCTAATTAAAGTTTTTTTTGGAAAAATGTAAAAATGATTGAAAAATTGAAAATTTTGTGAAAATGGTTTTATCTGAGGCACCAAGTGAAAAAAATTTCAAACAAAGTTGTATATTTAAATCCTAGGAGTAACTTTTATCATTACTAAAATTTTGATTGGACCACTCCCTCTCCTCCAGAGAAGGGTTCTATCTAAATTTTTGTAGTACCTAACCAAAATTATTTCTATACTATGTTCAGAATAAGAATAAAAAAAAACACTGATCATCAACACCCTTTACTGCATGGAAATTTAATATTAAATAAAACAATAACATAGCCAACTATTGCTTGGAATTGTTTAGATGGTCGAATTCTTATTTTTCTTTTCCCCTCTCTCCCATCTGCTTGATGTGTTTTTTTTTATTCTTATTCTGAACATAGTATAGGACTTCAATCGACAACTTTTGTTTGAAAATGTTTTCAATTGGACCTCTCTCTCTCTCTCTCCACCGATTTCGCATAACACACCGAATGTACAAATTAAAAAACTCGCCGCTTCGTTCCACACTACGTTTTGAAAGTATGGAACATAGTATATGCTTTTACTCCGTGACAAAATGTCTAAAAGTCATCGAAATTAATTTCCATGGAAATTCAAAATTAATAACGTTCATTACGAAAATATCTAAAAGTCACGAATATAAATTTCCATGGAAATTTAAAAATAAAAAAATTCTAATAAAAATAAAAAAAATTCAAGTTTAAGAATGTCTAATAAAAACCCTAAAAGTCATAAATGTTATTTAAAAAATTCCAAGTTTCAGAATGTCAGACAAAATGTCTAAAATTCATAACATTTATAAAAATTTTTTAAAAAGTCATTAAATTTATTAAAAAAATCCAAGTTTCAAAATACCTAACAAAATGTCTAAAAGTCATATTTCTATTTACAAAAAAAAAAATCCAAGTTTCAAAATGTCTAAAATGTCATCTTTATAAAAAAAAATCCAATTTTCAAAATGTCTGAAAGTCGTCTTTCTAAAAAAAATTCAAAGTTTCAGAATGTCTGACAAAATGTCTAAAAAATGTCTAAAGGGAGGGTGGGAGGGAGGGAGGGAAGGACAGAAATTTTTACAAATAAAAGTTGCATATTAAGATCCTAAAATAATTTTGATTATTATAAAAATTTCTATTGGGCACCTCAGGTACATACTTTTTCAAAATTGGAGAAGGGGTCCAGTTGAAAAATTTTTCATATAAAAGTTGTAGATTGAGGACTTAGAAATAATTTTTGCTATTATATAATTTTCGATTAGGTCCTTCCCTCCCCTTCAATTTTGTAAAATTTGAGTGGAATGAGTGGTCCAATCAAAATTTTTGGAATGATCAAAACTATTCTTAAAATTTAAATACACAACTTTTTTTGAGAAAATTTTCAATTAGAACCTTGGAAATTTTTTTACACAATTTTAATTTTTTGAATTTTTGATATCTTTTTTTTGAAAAAAAAAACCTTGATCATCAGACAATTCAATTTTTTCTGTTCACTATAATTTGTTTTTTCCACACTTTCAATGTTTTTGGTAGGACATTCTCATACCTACTTTTTGAAAATCAAATTTTCTTTCGATTTTCATATTTAAAAAAATCAATATCACACTTCTACGACATTTTTAGTTTAAAAAAAATTATTGAAAGGTGAAAAAGAAAACGTTCTATAATGTTTCAAAAATTGCAATAAAAAGAAATGAAACGAAACAATGAATTATCACTTCCACGTTTAAAATGGCGCAAAAAATTAAAATAAAAAAAAATTGAAAAAGCATTAAAAAAAAATTACCATACCTTACCGTTTAAAATGATTGAAAAATTAAAGTGCAAAAAAAAATAAGTTGAAAAAAAATTTGCCCTTCCATTAATTTTAAAATGCTAGAAACTGGAATCAACATTTTGTTTCAGTTAGAAAAATTATTCCAAAACATGAAAATAAATATAAGGGTAATTCTCAGAAAATCGGTAAATTTGAGTAACCAACTGATTTCTCAACTTCTGTACTATGCACAACTTTCATTTTTTGGTTATTTGTACATTATAACGTCCTTAATCCACCATGCCCAATTTAATGAATACCACCCCCCCTCCCCTTGAGTACAAGTTAGTCTAAACCTCAAAATGTCTTTCGTCGTGGCCTGTAGCCCAACATGTTTTTGAAAACAGATTTCAAAAATTATGGAAATCACCATGTTTTTCTGAAAAAAAAAGTAAGTACACGTCATTAGGAAGTTCAGGGTATAGGCTAGTGTGAATGATGATCAGAAAAAGTGTTTAGTACAACTACACCTGATCATTGAAAACTGTAGCAAAGATTTATGTTCATCGTCGTGGATAATTTTTAAAAATTTGTCTCAGCTCGCTGAGTGAATATTTTTTTCTGCTGAATGGCTACACTGATTTGTTACTTTTATAATAATACTATCCGCATTTGAAATTTCGAATGGCAATGCACAGAGCGATTTTTTTACGTAATCATCTGTAAAAATTTCAATTTTTACAAAAATAGTGTCCATCGTCGTGGCTTATCATTCCTCCGGTCTAAAATGTCTCATCTTCCTGAAAACTGAGAAAATTTATTCTAATTAGTAAGTATCCTATTATAGCTTATTATTAATTAATAAAATATCAGTATTATAGCTTATAGAATAACTAATTGTCGAATTGTCCATCGTCGTGGATCACAAGTGTTTGTCTTTCGTCGTGGCAATGATGAATTTTTACAGCCACGACGATGGACAATTCGACAATTAGTTATTCTATAAGCTATAATACTGATATTTTATTAATTATTAATAAGCTATAATAAGATACTCACTGATTAGAATAAATTTTCTCAGTTTTCAGGAAGGTGGGACATTTTATACCGGAGGAATGAAAAGCCACGACGATGTGAGCAAAAAAATCAAATTTTCTCAATTTCATGAAAATTTCTGTTTATGACAAATATCGGTTTGAAACATGTCCAAACATGAATTTTAGGCTCTCCAGACACCTCGAGGGACACTGAGTGTTCCCAAAATGGCGTCACTCAGTTAATTTAAATGAAAATTTTAAAAAATAGAAAAAATCAACGAATTTCATCCAAACTCGGGTTGATGGTGTATAACTACGTATTTAGTGATATACTACGACGACAATTTTTTTCGACCAAAAATGACTGTTTTTTGCGCGAAAAATGATGAAAAAAATCAGTTTTTTGCATTTTTGAAGGCCTTCCACCTATATAAAAAATTCTGAAAAAAATATATGTTGTAGATCCAGACTAGGTGTATAATATATATTTTTTTCATTATTGCACCTCTGAAAGAACTTGTCGAAATAGCCGTTCGAAAACTTAAAACGCGCATTTCACAATGAAGATAGGTTTGAAAATTTTTTTAAAAATTTCCACGGATGACCCTTGAGTATACCTAACATCTACCCGAGTTTGAAAAAATTTGGTTAAAAACTGTCAAAATCAAAAATTATAATCGAAAAATCACATTTTTCGCTCTAGGAGGGGTGGGGGTGAGGTAGCGACCTAAAAATTGGTTCACGGGGGTTTTAGACCATAAGGACTAACTTCCACTAGTTGGTTTAAAAATTCGCTCTGGGGGCTAAATCACCCTATTTTACCCGGCTATACCCCTTTTTGAATCGTCCTCCCCCCTCCCTTTTGGGAAATGAATTGACCCCAACACCATAAAAGTACTCGGGGGCATATATATTTTCAATTACCTTAAGAAAAATTTTTTAAAAACCTGTCAAATTTTTGAACTTTTACAGTAGTGAAATTTGTCGATTTTCTGAGAATTACCCATAATCCAATCCGATTCCAGGAAATAATTAATACAACGTTCGAATTTCATGTTCATAGAATGCAAACAATGCGATATCATAGTCTCGCTTAATTTTACTCAACACGCTATCAACAATACGAGTCGTAGTCTCTTTCCATGAACCAACAACTCGTTAGCATTCGTTTCTCTCTTTTTTTTTCCTGTAAAAAAAATAATAATAATAAAACGACTTTGTTGAGTGAAAACCAGTGCCAACGGTATTTGCATCCCTTGCCTGGTAAAAAATAGACTTCTTTACTTTCTAATTTGAAGTCCATCTGTGTATGTTATAACTCAAACGATTTACGCTTTTTTTGCATACCTATCCAACGATAAACAAAACTCATTAAAAAAGATAAAAGGGAAATCCAGCGGCGTAAATTTTTTTTTGTTTTGTTACGAGGTCGATGATTATTAACTGAGAAAGTTCAACGTTTTCAAACAAAATTTATGCCAACGTGTATAGAGGCTACAGACTCAAAAAAAGAAGATATTATTCGATGAAATTGTTTTCCCCTGAAAACGCCTGAAAAACTATATTTTGAACAGTTTCAAAAAATTGGTCTCCTACAAAAATTGAAATTTTTCAAATTTCACTTTTACCAAAAAAATAAGAATTTAGTCAAAAACTAAATTATTTTCCAATTACAATTTGGGAATTTTTTTAGATAAAAAAATAGAAGGAAAATTGGAATTTTTTCGTTCCCAAAAATTGTAGAACCTTTTCATTCCAAAAAATTAAAAAAAAATTTACTTCCAAAAAATGTTATCCTTAAAAAAAAACAAGACTAATGAGAAATTTTTTCCTCTGAAGAAATAGATATTTTTTATTTCTAAAAAGCATGAAAAATGTCATAAAATTTTCTATTTCAAAAAAATGGAAAGATTTTTTTTCTCCAGGAGAATCAAAAAAATTTTGGAACACTTCAAAAATTCATAATTATTCTCAAAAAGAAATGAGAAATTTTGCTCTTCAAAAAATCTTGATATTATTTTTCCTAAAAATAATGGAACATTTTTCTCAAGAAAGCTCCAAAAAAATTAGATTTTTTTATTTCCAGAAAATTTAGACTTTTTCTTCAACATTTAAATTAAGAATTAAAAAAAAAGTTAATTGAGGAATTTTTCTGCTCCCAAAAAAATTTCAAAGATTTTCCTCCAAAAGAAAAACTGAAAAAATGTTCATCATAAAAAGTTTAGAAATTACTCCTAAATATAGACAAGTAAGTATTTATTCCTCAAAAAAGTACATATTTCAACTGCAAAAAATTTCATTAAAATGTTGCTCCAAAAAAATGAGAAATTTTTTTATTCCCTATAAGTAAGAATTTCTTATCCATAATTGAGAAAATTTCAATTTCAAATGAAAAATTCAGAAGTTCAATTTTAAATTGAGAAATTATTTATCCCTAGAAAATTCATATTATTTCTAAAAAAAAAAATTGAGAAGTTTAGCTCGAAAAATTGTCTTTGAAATATTTTTACCTGCTCCAAAAAATTGACATTTTTTTTCCAAAAAATTAATAAATTTTTTACTTTCAAAAAATAGGTAGATACTACCTATGTCTTATTTCAAAAAATTAAGATAGGTACCTACCTATTTATTTCCTTACAAAAATATATATTTCTACTTCAAAAAATTCCATACAAATTTTTACGCCAAAAAAATTGATAGATTTTTTTTCCCTCTAGGATAACTGACAATGAGAAAATTTTCATTTCAAAAATTAAAAAATTCAAATGAAGTGAGAGATTTTTCACTCTAAGAAAATTCAAATTGATAGATTTTTTTTCGAATTCAGATTTGAAAAATACATATTTTTACTTTGAAAAAAAAAATGAGAAATTTATTTACTCCAAAAGAATAGAGATTTTTTGCTTCTAGAAAATTTGAGAAATGTTTTTCTCTCAAATAAAATTGAAAAATTATTTTTATTTTCAACTTTAAAAAAATTTAGTACCTAAGGGTATATTTTTTACCTACTCTAACTCAAAAAAAAAAATAATAGATGTTTTTTATTCCAAGGAAATTCAGATTTTTTTCTCTCTAAAAGAATTGAGAAATTTTATTTTCTAAAAATTAATTGAAAAATCATTTTATGTTTCAAAAAAAGTTTAAAATTTTTTTCATTCTTTCCAAAAAATTGAAAGATTTTTTTTCTTTTAAAAAATGAGGAGATTTCCCTCTCCAAAAAACATAATGGGTAATACTCGTAGGTACCTATTAACTAAATTTTTTTATTTTTTATTTTTTTATTTTTTATTTTTTTATTTATTTTTTTTTTAATTAGCTTGATAGTTGATATTGAAAAAATTGGCATCATCTAGTTCACTTATACTTTTCAATATATATTGTCACACGACTTTCAGAGATCGTTTATAGATATGAAAGGTGGAAAATGTCGCCATTTATTTCACGTAGAAAAAGGTCGTAACAGCAGCGATAAGCGAATTACCTTTACTCTACGCAACGGTGCAAAACAATAGGTACCTTAGCCTATTCATCTTGGAGATTTAATTTTTGCCGATACGGTACGGTTAGAGGGCATTTAACGTATCGCGCTTCTCCATCAAACTCATTTAAAAGATTTAAACGATAATAGGGTGTAATAAAATACTTTAATTGGACGCCGAATAAATTTAGCAATAATTTATTTTTCAATTAAACGTGTTTGCCAGTATTTTCAAAGCGAGTCATCTCATATACCTGGAGCACAACACCCAAAGTAGACCATTCATCACCGTATTTTCTTCATTACGATTTTAACTATACACAATGTTGGTATTACCAACGTTTTAAACGTATTTCCTCCAAGAGAGCACAAACACGATCAAACCGTTTGATATTAATTATAAAAGAATTAAAGTCCGCGTTGGACGCATCGAGTATAAATATTTTAAATACCGTGTACTAGCATCAATTCGTATTTGGGAAAAATTCGATTTTTAATCGTCTTATTTATTTATCGCCTTTATTAATGAAGCGCGTTCGTTTCGCTTGGTAAACGTGGTGAAACTTTCACGCTAAGACGGTCCCGTAAGGTTAAACTTAACCTATTGTTGGCACTGAAATTTATTATTACAAACCCTTTTTCGAAAGTCTTTACCTTTAAATTAACGATTTGAATTTATTGCTTTCGTTTCTTAAATGTCAGTAAATTGAAACGAAATAATGGAAGAAAAAGCGATTCGGTGTGAGGAAATTCGCGCTAGCTACGTATTTATACGTAGACGTACGTTTGGGTTTGTATTGAAGTTGAGACGGGTTCATGAATGGAAATCAGAGTGATGGAATTGGGGAAGACTATTTAACGAATTAGCTTAATAAAAGTTTCTAAATTGTAAAACACCTATAAAAAAAGAAGAATAAAAATTACAGAAATGAGGAGGGAGTTGTGCTTGATAGCTCATTTATAAATTCAACTTTGGGAATTTATCTGAATAAGTCTGAATTATGGAGAATTCCCTTCATTTCTGCAGTATAGAGCTAAAAGATTTGATTTTTCCATGATTATTGACCTTTTGCAGGTTTGCAGAGGTCTCCCTCTCTCCCTATTATCATTCTTCCGATTCAAGATCTAGATCTTTGTATTTTAAGATGGATCATTTTACACTTCAATGAAAAACAGGCACGTACAAATTTTGCTCAAATAAAACCCTTCGAAATTAGCGGGGAAAGGTAACTTTATTTTTTGAATTTTGTTATCAAGAACATTTCAATAAGTTTTTTTTTTTCAAATTTCATTATTTTTTTTTTAAATTTCGGTATAAAAATTCCATTTTTTTAAAATTTTGTTTGTTCTTTTTTTCACTTCACCCTACTTAGTATAGATAATATATTGGGAAAATGAAACAAAAATCTTTTGTGTCGCTAAATTGTTTCCATTTTTTTTTTCTAACTATACTCATCTTATATGCACAATTGTTTATATAGGTATTCTTCCCTGAAGTTTTCTGCAGAATTTGTAAGACAATTTTTTTGTTGAAATTTTCAGATTTTTTTTTCAAGCAAACATTTTATTGAAGAAAATTTGAAGGAAAATAATTCTAAACCATTTCTTTTTTTTTTAACGGAACTTTTCTAGCAAAATATAAAAAAGAAATGAATGAAATAAAAAAATAACAATAAATAATAACATTTGAAAATACAATGGAATTTTATGAAAACAAAACTCAAAAAATGAAATTTTCCCCTCTAATTTCAAAAGATCTTTTTTGAGCAAAATTTCTAAAGAAAGAAATTGGAAATTGAAAATTCTTGAATCAAACAGAATTTAAAAGTTTTCATAACGCGTAAACGTTTTTTTTAAAAATTGGTTTTTAATTTTTCTTTTTCAAAAAACTCAACGAAATTTTAAAATAACTAGGTATTGGAATTCTTTGAAAACCATAACTCTGAAGTTATAATTTTTTTGAAAGAAATTTGGAATACCTAATTGGTAAAAAAATGATTTTGAATAAATTTTTAAAAAAGTGAATTTTTTCTACCAAAATTCAAAAAAAAGATGACTATTTTTTTTTTGAATGACAAAATTTGAAAATGGGTGGGTATTGAATTTAAAAAAAATTAATAATAAAATTCTGAAAATAAGAATGACAGCAGTGAAAAAAAAATTTCCTGATTTGTACTCAACAATAAAATAATATTTGATTTGAGAAAATGTCCATTTATTTTCATTTCTAAAAAAATACAAAATCTTGAAACATTTGGAAAATGAAAACTGCAAAAATTGTCAAGATGTTACATGAAACAGGTGTAACTCTTTGAGATGAGCAAAAAAGTTATGTGATGAATTAACCTATCTCCGAAAATGCTACAGAGCTTTGGAAATTAAAAAAGAAAACTAGTCTTTTCACAATTTAAAGCTCTCTTGCGCCTAAAAATGTCTAGAACAAAAAAAAAAAAAAAACTAAAAACAATTAATAGGAACATTTTAAGCTCAGGAATAAATAATTTTTGAAAGAATCACAAAATTTTCTTATTTTTTAAAGTTTTGAATAATACAACCACTTGTCGAGTTATTGTCGACATAATTGTCGATGGTCGAATAATGCATCGACTTCACTGTCGACAGTGTCGACCAGAGGAATTTTAAGTCGAGATAGTGTCGATGTGATTGTCGAGGGTCGAATAATGCATCGACTTGACTGTCGACGTCTTGAGGGTGATTGTGATACTCGCAGATAAAGTGTGTTGTGAATTAGTACATAAGGTCTAAGAATCATCTCTATGTTAGTTGGACACTCGTATGTGTCCAGCTACAAATGTGGCCTCAATGCCGCATATTTGACAAAAAATGTCGAAATGTTGGCTTGAACACTATTTTTGGTGTAATTTTAATATATACTTATATTGAATATTTGAACTTACCATATTTTTCAAAATCTCATCATTGCAAATGTCGATGTGGATATCGATATAAATGTCGACACATCGAAATCGGTCACTTTTCGATGTGTCGACATTTATATTGAAATTAGCATCGACGTTGCTACACGGGTATTGCATTACAGAGATACAGACTTGCGAAGTTTAAAACGTTCATTACCAAAAAAACGTCTTTCCTGACGAGGCACGTTTTCTCATCCACACTCACAAATGAAAAATGAAACAAAAATCTGCTGTGTCGCTAAATCGTTTTTATTTTTTTCAACTTATCTTATGCACAATTTTTTAAAGATTAAAATCTTCTCCGAAGTTTTTTTCAGATTTTTTTTATACCTACCTACTAATCATTTTTTTTTTGGAATTTTAATTTCTTATTTTGTCAGAGTTTCCAATCAAAATTCATTTTTTAAAATTATTTTGAGATCTTTTTCAAAATCATCTTCATTATTGTTCATGAAGGTATTGAAATTTTTTCTCAATTTTTCTTCCAAATTTTTTTTCTTAACTTTTTTTTATTCCATTTTTAATTTAAAAAAACAAGTCTGTAACTATTTTCCTTCTCAAAATTTCACTTCAAAATTAATAAGAATTTTTAGTAGGAAACAAAATTATAGGTATGATTTAAAAAAAAAATTATTAGAAAAATTTGGAAAATAAGTAATTTAAAAAAAAAAAAATGTAGATGCAAAATATTTTCAAAATTTTCCGAAATTTGGAATTTGGAATTTTTCAAAATTTTGTCAAATTTGGAATTTTTGAATTTCCCAACAGTTGTCGAATTTGTAATTTAGAATTTTTCAAAATTTTACAAAATTTTGCAAACGTTGTCAAATTCTTCACAGATTTGCCGAATTTTACGAGTTCCGAACAAGAAGGTTTGACACTTTGACACCCACAAACGTTCGAGATCCGTGGAACTTCTTATCAGTTGCTGCAATATACTACAAAGATACTTGATATTCAAATTTAGAGGAGAGGGAGGGGTCCAATCGAAATTTTTGAAAAAAACAAAATTATTCCTAGGACTTCAAGCTACAACTTTTGTTTTAACATTTTTTCAATTGAACCCCTCCTTCTCCAAAAGTTTCGCATAACACTCCGAAGATACTAATTAAAAATTTAGAGAGTATATTTTTCAAAAAAAAAGTTGTAGATTAGGATTCTAAAAATAATTTTGGTTATTACAAAAATTTCGATTGAAACCCCCTTCCCCTTCCTCTCATCCGATTTCACATAACATCAAGTAGATACTTTTTCAAAATTGGGGAGGGGTGCCAGAAGTTGTGGGTTAAAGTCCTAGGAATAATTTCGGTATTACAAAAATTTCAATTGGACCCCCTCCCTTCCCTTCAATTTTGCGTAATATGGTTTGCTTACTTATACATATTATTAACAAATGATAAAGGTAGAGGGGCTCAATGGAAAAAAATTTCAAACAAAAGTTGTAGCTTGAAGTCCTGGAAATAATTTTGGTTATCATAAAAATTTCGATTGGATACCTCTTTCCCCTCCAATTTTGAATATTAAATACATATACATATATAAATCTAGTATTGGACTTGGAAAATTTTATAATGGTGCCAAAAAAACATTACTGCGACGATCCACGTGTATGAATGAAGTACGATTTTCTGAATCTTATTCGTACGACTTTGGTTGAAGTGGGTTTCTCTATGCATAATAATATGAATTTTATTTAAATAAATTTAGTGTACTTAACAACAAAATACACATGTATTGTTATTTAATCTATATAATTATATATCCTTTGCACGATCTTCTTTCCCTTCAAAATTAATTTTTCTCAATATATTGGAATTTAAACAACATCCAAAATGTCCTATTCATTCTACCCTCGACAGAAAAAAATCCTCGCCATTTTCCAAACTAATAATTTTTAATCGTTGTTTTTTGAGTGGCATCGAGAAGCGAGGAAAATAAGGAAAAAAGTTATTAAGAAACGAATTCTCTTCCTCTTCCTCTTTTTTTTTTTTTTTTGTTTATCAACTTTCACGTTGAAAATTCGAAAAGTTTTCTTTTTAAAGTTTTCATCCTAAAATTAAATTTGTTTCGCTCGAAAACTGAACATGATTTAAATTTTTAACTGCGAGTAGTTTACGCGTAAAAAAATACCATTTCATTTGCATTTTATCAAATAATTGAAATTGAGAAAGGGGAGAAGAAGTGCTGTTACGAATGCGATGTTTTATTTTTCATTTAAATTATTGACTAATGTAGTCGGCTTGGAGAACTTTACACGTTGCGAGAGGAGAAAAAAAACACCTAGGATTAATTGAATTGGGTTTTTTAAATGGCTCTGATGCGCTTCGTTGAAGTGCCAGAATCCAAGTACCTACTCATTTTTACGACGGACGTGATGCTAAATGCAAATTACTTGTATCACGATCACACGATGGCGAACGGCTATCTGGTGAACATAACTAAATCGCGATGATTAGGTAATTTTAAAATCAGACAACGTGTTACACACTGACGTTTGTACGTACGTATTTCATACGATGAAAATTATCGTAAGAAAAATTTCCAACAACGTTAATTAATACGTCATAATATTCTTTCACGTTGCTTCGTTGAAAGAAATGAAAAAAAATATATATATATGAGAAGAATAAATTCCATTGAGGAAAAACTTGAGCGTTGGTAGGAATCGATATATTAAAAAGCTAGATAATATCGTTTTTGAGCACCACTGACAGGTGCTGCGAGACCTAATGAAGATATCAACAGTTAACGAACCCAAAAATGTTGTTGTCGGCTCATAAACAACCGAGAAACTATTTCGTGATTACTGATCCTATGCTACACGTTGCTTTATTCTCTATGGCGATAATACCGCTCTCGCAGGTATTAAAATAGTCGTAACCAAGTTTACACTGATGAAGTGCAGGTGTGAAATTCGATTGCTAATAAAGTATGTGCCATAATATTTTAGTAATAATTTCACGTGTCGGTTCCCTTTTGTTATTGTTTGCTTGAACAGAACTTCAGAAAAGTTATAATAAAGCTTCCAAAAATTCAAAAAAAAAAAAAAATGTACAAAATTTTAAAAAGCTCTTAAAAAGAACAAAAAAAAATTTCCGAAAATTTTTCATGTAGTTTCCACAAAACTTCGGAAAATTCTCCACAAAATTTTACTCGTAAAAAATCTATGACAAGATCTCATTCAAAGAATGATTGCAAAATCTGAGAAATGCAGGGTGCTCCATAGCTGATGTAGTTCCTTCCACGAGGTGAATATGCAACTAATATGACACAAAAAATGTTATTTAAACATGTTGCCCATCTTTCCAAAAGTAAAACTCATTCTTTACCTCGTCGCAACATAATTGTGCAATTTTTTATGTCTCGTTTGTATTGTTCCCATTGATTAATTGGAATTAAAATTATCAAGGCATATCAGTGGCGCATAAAATTTGCAAAATTCCATCAAGATAATACATGAAACAGGTGTAACTCTTCGAGAGGAATGAAAAACTTTACGTGATGGATTTTCCTGTATTCGAAAATGAAGGAGCTACAGAGCTTTGAAAATCGAAAAACCTGTTTTTTCAAAGTTTGATGCTCTCTTGCGCCTTAATTTTCGAAGATAGGCAAATTCTGTCAAGAAAACAAATATTTTTTTTAGTTCTATGTTCTATCCACATACTCATCATAATCGAAAATTACTTCTTTTCAGTTTCATTTCCTATTCACCTTCAGTTTTCAAGATGGGCAATATGTTTAGATACAATTTTTTGTTCCTTATAGGTTTCCTATTCACCTGTTGAAAGGAAGTACATCAGCTACGAAACATCCATAATATTTTTTAAATTTCAGAAAACCTACAGAAATATTTTTACATAGGGTAGTCATCGGTTCAGAACTTTAAAAAAAATCAAAATGTTAGAAAGTTTTCAATAATTTTCTCAAAAGATTGTCGGCTAGTTTCTCACATAACTTCAGAAAATTAAACAGAAAACCAGCCAATTATTCAAAAAAGTTCAGAGCATTTTTTATTTTTTCAACAATCGAAAAACAAATACAAAATACAGAATATGAAAAAAATCAAGTAAAGAGAAGTGAATTTTTCAAAAAATTTCAGAACAATTCTTACGAATTCGGAAAAGTACCTACACAAATATGTGAGAAATCTGAGAATTTTCCACAAATTTTTTGGAGACTTTTTGTTACAAAATTCGAAAAATTTCTTACAAATTCTCATTCAGTGGGACGGTCGTCACAACCCTCCTCTCGTCCTCCCACCTACCCGAACAAAAATGGGCCGATAAAGTTTTTTCAAAAAATTCCAGTGTATTTTTCACGAATTCAAAAAAGTTTATAAATGAGAGAATTTTCTACAAAATTTTCAGAAAAGTTCTTACAAAATTCAGAAAAATTGAAAAGTTGGTGAGTTTTTCGCGAATTATAAAAAAAAATAGACACCTGCGTAAGCGCAGCTCTAACAGTGTGCGTAGCTTGAATTCTAAAATTACTGAGTAGTATTACTGAAATAACTTTTATGAGAAGTTACCAGTAAGTAGCCTAACCTAACATAAGCATACTTACTTTGGTATTTCAATTTGCCATGCCCCCCACCAACATCGCATAGTCACACCACCTCCCCATTCACTCAAACTGAAAACTAGATCGACCCATTGTTCGATTTTGAACATTTAAAATTTATTGCCCCAAAATAAGATAAGACTGCAGACCACAAGTCGGAATCATTGTTCGATTTTGAACATTTAAAATTTATTGCTCTAAGCAAAGATAAGATAAGAACTAGACACGAACCATTGTTTGATTTTGAAAATTTGAATTTATTGCCCTGAGCCTGAAACGTGATTTCTGATTTTTTACCACCTGCTGGGCTGAAAAAATGTTAACCGCCTGCTGTGCTGATAAAGTTTGATTTTGAACATTTAAAATTTTTATTGCCCCAAAAAAGATAAAACTGCAGAGCACAAAGAGGACATTGTGACGTGACCATTGTTCGATTTTGAACACTTTAAATTTATTCCCCAAAGATAAGATAAGATATGAATAATAGAAAAGTCCCCTTTTCCCTTTTTTTATTCAAGTGAAAATTGCAATTATCTCGATAATTACTCATTAGATTCACACACAAATCTCATTGGCCCTCCGCCTTCATGAACTCTACATTCCTTGAAAATTTGAACCAAATCTATACATCATTAATGAGTTAACCTCGATAAACCTATTTCAAAATTTTATATTTCAAGACTGAAACCAATAGTGTGCTTACGCACACTAAAAAAAATGTTTATACAACATGAGATAATTTTTAAAAATTAGAAAAAAAATCGAATGGTAAACATCGAATTTTTCAAAATACTACCTATTTCAATGTTTTTCTCATAAATAAAAAAAAAAAAGTTGAAACATGTCAGAATTTCTCACAACTCTTTTACCTAGCAAATTTTTTGCCAAATTTAAAAAAAATTAAATTTTCAAAAAAAAAATTAAAAATTTCAGAGGATTTTTCACAAATTAAAAAAAATACTAGGCAAACATTAGAGAATTTTTCGCGAGTCTTGTACTTTTCGCAAATATTAAAAATTACAAATCATCTATGAGGATTTTTTCACAAAATTTTCAGGGAATATTTTTTTTTTATAAAACTTTAGAAAATTTGAAAAAATAAATGAGAATTTTTCAAAAAACAATTTTTAGAATTTTTCATGAATTCAAAAACAAGAAAATTAAAATGAAAACTTACGCAACACGAGAGAATTTTTACAAAATTAAAAAAAAAATCGAATGGTGAACATTGAATTTTCCAAAATATTTCAATGTAGGTAAATGTTACGCCTAAACCGTGAAATTGCCTAATTCGTGAAATTTTCCTAATTTGCGAAATTTTCAACTTGAAACGCTTCTATCATTTTTCTTAGTCGACAAAATTTTTTTTCCAATATTTCAGTTCAAAGTACAAGCTTTCAGCTTTGATTTGAAACAAAATTTAGTTTGTTACCTCAAATAAAAAAATTGTTTTGACCGTTTAAATTTAGGAAGACATCTAAACTCAATTATGCTCTAAAAAATTTTCTAACAAACTCAGAAGGGTGGACTTTTTTAAAAATAGAGCAGAATGCTTGTACTTTGAGCTGAAATATTGAAAAAAAAATTTTCTCGACTGAGAAAAATGATAGAAGCGTTTCAAGTTGAAAATTTCACAAATTAGGAAAATTTCGCGGATTAGGCAATTTTTTTGCCTAATTCATGAATTAGGCAATTTCACGATTTAGGCGTAACATAAATACTACTTCTCAAAAATTAAAAAAACTCGACGCTTCGCCCCTCGCCAGGGGGGGGGGGCTTTGCCCCCTGGACCCCCCTAGTTGGCTCTATTTCCACACTACGTTTGAAAGTATGAAACATAGTATATGCTTTTACTACGTGACAAAATGTCAGAAAGTCACGAATATTAATTTCCATGGAAATTTAAAAATCTAAAAAGTATAATAAATAAAAAGCGTCGTTTATTTCCCCCCCTTTTCAAAAGTTTCGCACTAAAATAAATTTACGAGCTTATACTTTAAACTGGCGAGAATAATTAAAAAGCAACCTGCAGATTTCTTCTGCGGTCAAGAGACGCTCGATTTGATTCGTCTCGTGTAAACCGGCCTTAATCGAAAATCACCTGCATTGTGTTGCTAGTTTACATCATATCTTAAACTATAGTTAACTCATACACCCAGTTACGCCCCGAAAACACGTTCGAAATTTTTTATAAATCGATCTCGAACGATGTTGCGATGTATATCAATACGTTATGGAATTCGTTACGATTCGTAAAAGAAAGACTTTATACTTATACGTAGGATTCGACTCGACTCGTATTTGATATTAGATTTTTTTGCCAACAATAATACCACCTTGTCGTGATTTATGTGATGACTAACAAACCTGACACCTGTGATGCTGTTCATCTCGAGCAGCAAGTTTTGGTATAATAATTGTAATTTAACGTGATCTTATCTCGGAAACGTGCTAAAAAAATGAGTTGAGAAATGAGCCATCATCGGGTATAAATATGTATTTTGCGCCTGGTGTGTTCTCCACTTCTTCGGTGCTATTTGACAGGAAGAACCAATAGCGTGAATTCTTAACTCATGGCTAATTGATTTAAGCCGTAGATTGACCGTGGACTATGTTAACTTAAACGAGTATTAGTTATTTTATTTGAATTGAATGGCGTTATAATTTAACATAAACTGATTTCGGTGGTGCCTAACTTTGTCGAGCTTAATGGGAAACATTTTGTAGGGGCTGGGATCAAACCTTAAAAATTAGCCACATAAAACATTTTTTTGAAAAAATGAATTTTAAAAAGTAGGTAGCAGTACACCGAGGGTGAGTGCAATACACCTAAAGTGAGTGCACTCACTCGCGGTGTACTGCACTCACCCTCGATTGGTGTACTGCACTCACCCGTGATTGGTGTAGTGCACTCACACCCTCGGTGTAGTGCACTCACCCTCGGTGTACACTCAAAAGTTTTTCAATTTTCTGGCCAAGAGTGGAGGGAGGGGCGGGAAAGTTTATTTTGGCAGAAAATGTTTTTCAGGGGTATCAAACAATATCCCAGATTTATTCCAAAATCTGAGAACAAGGGCATTTCACCTACCCCGAGCAGCACACTCGATCGATAATATCGAAAGTTGAAACGTATCGATAAAAAATCGTTTAAAAATCTAAAGATGTTCTCACGATATGATACAGATTTAGCTGTACGATTTTATAGGCAAAAAATCTAAAAACTATCGAATTCGATAGTATTACGATTTTAGGACGATATTCGTCAACGATACTATCGACAAAGAATATTAAATTTATCGAATCCGATTTTCCACCGATTTTGTGCAGATATTTGAAACTATATTATCGACAAATAATCTGAAATTTCTCGAATTCGATTTTTAACGATTTTGTGAAGATATTTAAAACTATATTATCGACACGTAATCTGAAATTTCTCGAATTCGATTTTTCAACGATTTTGTGCAGATATTTGAAACTATATTATCGACACGTAATCTGAAATTTCTCGAATTCGATTTTTCAACGATTTTGTGACGATATTTAGAACTATATTATCGACAAATAATCTGAAATTTCTCGAATTCGATTTTTTAACGATTTTGTGAAGATATTTGAAACTATATTATCGACACGTAATCTGAAATTTCTCGAATTCGATTTTTCAACGATTTTGTGACGATATTTACAACTATATTATCAACAAATAATCTGAAATTTCTCGAATTCGATTTTTTAACGATTTTGTGAAGATATTTACAACTATATTATCGACAAATAATCTGAAATTTCTCGAATCCGATTTTCCACCGATTTTGTGCAGATATTTACAACTATATTATCGACAAATAATCTGAAATTTCTCGAATTCGATTTGTTAACGATTTTGTGAAGATATTTGAAACTATACTATCGAAAAAGAATATTAAATTTATCGAATTCGATTTTTTAAAGATTTTGTGAAGATATTTAAAACTGTATTATCGACAGATTATATGAAATTTCTCGAATTCGATTTTTCAACGATTTTGTGACGATATTTAAAACTATATTATCGACACATTATATGAAATTTATCGACTTCGATATTTCAACGAGTTTGTAACGATAGTTGTTGAAACTATATTGATTTTTTTCTAGTCAAAAAATACCTACTTTATATTCAAAATTGGATGGGAAGAAAAGGCCAAATCGAAATTTTTATAATAACCAAAATTAAATCCAGAATATTATTCTACAACTTTTGTTTGAAATGTTTTTTCAATTGGACCTCATCTCTAGCCTCTATTATTTTGCATTTACCTACTTACGTGTAACAGTAATATGCGAAATCAAAATTGAAAAAATTTTCAAACAAGTTATCTAGTTTTTTTGGTTTACTAGGTATTTTACTTGAAACCAGATCGTTGTTCTTAAATAAAATTTTACCAAGTTCAATACTACGATTACTATGTGAATACTTAGTATTTAAAATTGAACGGGAGGGAGGCGCCCAATCGAAAATTTTGTAATGACCAAAATTATTTTTAGAACTTTAAGCTACAACTTTTGTTTGAAAATTTTTTCAATTGGACCTCTCCTTCTCCTCCAATTTTGCATAATACTCCGTTGATACTTATTCAAAATTGGAGGAGCGGAGGAAAAAGGGGCCAATTTGAAAAAATTTTCAAACAAAAGTTGTAAATTAAGGTCCTAGAAATAATTTTAGTTATTATAAAAATTTCAATTGGACCCCTCCCTCTTCTCCAATTTTGCATAAGATGTTTGAATATTATAATCCAATTCGTATTATGCGAACGAACTCCGATGTTCGCAACAGACGCTTGTTTTGGTAGAAACTGCTGTATTTGGAACGAAATTCGCCAGCCTTAAGCGTAACTACGACTTCAAACTCGCCAGCCGGTCTTGAAAATGTGCGCGCGCATATACCCATATATGCTAAATTATCTACAAAAAATCGATAGAATATCGAAACTAGATAATCTACAAAAAATCGTAATACAAAATCGATAGAATATCGAAATTAAATCGAAATAAAAAATCGATAGAATATCGAAACTAAATCGAAATAAAAAATCGACAGAATATCGAATTCGATAAAGTGTCGCGTTAGTTCCGCATAAATCGTGTAATTATCTTTCGATTTATAGATAGGTTATCGATGAAGTATCTAACTATAATCTTGAGATTTTTAAAAGAAAAATCGTTCGATTTTATCGAAAGTTTATCTGTTGATGGATTTTGCCAACTATAATTCATCGATAATCTGTCGATATATCGAAAGATAATTTCACGATTTATGCGGAACTAACGCGACACTTTATCGAATTCGATATTCTGTCGATTTTTTATTTCGATAATTTGTCGAGTGTGCTGCTCGGGACCTATCTTAATGGGGCTAACCTCACAATTATTGTTTATTATAAAAAAGAACTACCTAATTTAATTTTTAATCAAAGAATTAGCGTGTAAAAATGTGAATTTTAACAATTCAAGTCAATTTGTTATCGAATAAGGTTTATCGGTGTTATTTAACCAACTGAACTAGAATCTGTAAAATGATTAGTTTTTTCATTTGAAATCATCGTTGATGAAAATCGTTAATTACATATTTTCAAATCACATACCAGATGCAAAAAAAAAATTAAAATCACATAAATCATGAAAAATTGATGAATTTGAATGAAAATCGGGTGAGGTATAAAAATACGTACCTATTTACTTTTTTTTTAATTCATTTATTGTGCCATATACAAGTGCTATGCTTAGAGGCACATTCTTAAGATTAGGATAGTATGTAAGTATTAAATTTACTGTGATTGAGGGGAAAAAAATTTTTTGACAAAAAATGACCCATTTAAGGTGGAAAAATGGGCAAAAAAATCGATTTTTTGCATTTTTGAAGGTGACGCACCATGATTTCAAATTCTACGTATATATGAGGTTGTACTTCTAGACTAAGTACACAATATATATTTTTTGCAGAATTGCACCTCTGAAAGGGGTTACCAAAATGGTCGCTAGAAAGCTTAAAATGTCCATTTGACCTTGAAAAAGGTGCTCAAAATTTCTTCTAAAAAATTCAATAAATTACCCTTGATACCAACTATCATCCATGTGAGTTTGAAAAAAATCGATAGAAAACCGCCAAAGTTGAAAATTTCTAACGAAAACACATAATAAACCCTCCTAGAAGGGGCTAGGGGTGAGATATCGAGCTAAAAATTTTGTCACGGAGGTTTTAGACCATACGTGCCAATTTCCACTGGAAAATTCAAAAATCGGTGCTCAGGGCCAAATCACCCCTATAAACCCGGCTAGACTCTTTCAAGTGAAAATAACAAGGAAAAAATTTCCAAAAACAATTTGCATCAAAATTTCTTAAAACTTTTTACAAAAATTCTTGGGTAAAATTTAAAAAAAAAATAATGAATAAAAATTGAAATTAGACTTCAAAGTATTTTTTTTGTCAGTTTAAAATAACAAAAGTTGCTAAAATTTTGAGTTGACGTTTTTGAAGGATTTTATTTAAAATTTCTTTAAATAAAATTTCAAGTTTTTCTTTTTAAATTAAAATTTAAAGTTTTTAAATCGGTAATAAAAGTTAAATTTTGATTATTCATTACTTTTTTCAAGTGAAAGTAATCTCTGAAAAAAATGTTGAGTGAAAGTTTCTTGAAATTTCTGAGTCGAAGTTGATTTAAAATTTTTAAAAGAATTTAAGTACGTACCTTCATTTTTTTTAAACGTAGAAATGAGGAAATATCATGTGAAAATTTGAAAATTTTTACAAAAAATAAAGTACCAACCTAAAAATTTATTTTTGAAAAATTTTTCAAGAATTTCTCCAAGAATATCTAAGATATTATTTTTTCAAAGTTCCAATTTAAAAAATTGTATTTTAGTAGGTAAAAAAATTTCTTTGACATTTTTATTTTTTTGATGAAAAAAAAATACTAGATTACTTACCAAAGTATTTTGGCATTTGAAGTTCAAGGTCATTCAAGTTCATATCAAGTGTCACATCTAAAAATTTAAAAAGTTATCTTTTCCAGTGAACACTAAAAGTGAAGAACTTTTCGAAAAGTTTGAAAATTTTTGAAATTTTCATTTTGGAAAATACCTACTGATTTTTTTTCAAAAAAAAAAAACACTAAGTAAATAAAAATTCTTCTATTTTTCTTTTTTGAAAAAAAAAATGAACACTGAATGACGTCATGACATACTAGAATATTTTTTTGAAAAAACTAATGAAAATTCCTCAATTTGCTTTTTTTTGGAAAAAAGTAATGTGTAATGGATGACTTCACGTGACATAAATGTTATTTTTTCATCTCATCAAATTACCTACTGAGGAGTTTTTATGAGCTATAGAAATTCGCATAAATGCTGTGAAAGTTAAATTTTTTGAAGGACAGTCGACGAGAAAATTTTTCTGAATTTTCAATTTTTCTTTTTGAGGCAAAATTAATATTGAATCACGTCATAACAAAAATTGCATTTTTTTCATTTTACGTATCAAATTATTAAAGAGGAATTTTTGTGAAAGTTGAACTTTTTTGAAAAAAGCATACGAGAACATTTTTCAGAATTTTCGATTTTAATTTTTGAGAGAAAATTTTTTTTTTTTAATTTGTTGATCTGGCACTTATTATGAAATTTAATGATCTTGAACTTCAAACTCCAAAATGAGAGTACAACAATTTCATGCATTAATTTTTTTTTTGACTTTCAGCATGTTTTCAATTTGGAAATAAAAAAAAATTACTTTGAGAATTCTCGAGTATGTCTCAAATTCCAAAATACAACATAGATACTTAATATTCAAATTTGAAGAGGAGAGAGTGGTTCAATCGAAATTTTTTCAATAACAAAAATTATTTCTAGAGCTTAATCCATAACTTTTGTTTGAAAAAATTTTCGATTGGCCTCTTCCCCCTCACTACTCCAATTTTAAATAATAATCTAAGGAGTGTTATGCAAAATCGGTGAGGAGGGGGGGGGGGGGTCCAATTGAAAAAAATTTCAAGCAAAAGTTGTAGCTTGAAGTCCCAGAAATAATTTTGGTCATTACAAAAATTTTGATTAGACCCTTCCCTCCCCTCCAATTTTGAATCTACGTACTATTGGATTTGATAAAATTTAACAAACAAACTGAGCAATCTATATGTTTGTTTCGAAAAAATTTTCATTCCGTCCACTAAGTTTTCTCAGGTCTCAAAGGGTTAATTTCCAATTTTTTAATTAAAAACTTTTCCAAAAATATTTAAATTTCGATTTAATTTGAATGTGACTAGGTAGAACGATTTCGGATTAGAGCTTTTTAGATTGAAATTTAACAATTGCCTAAAAAAGACCTTTTAAAAACAATAAAGATTTACGAAGTTGTACTTCCCAAAAAATCTTCAAAATGCTATTCTCGGCTGTAATTATCTGCTCCATGGAACATAATTTTATCATCGCTCGTTTAAAAAAAAAATGATCATGTACAAAAATGAATCATAAGATCTTTGCTTATTAATACGCTGCTTACCATAGCACGTTTTACGAATAAAGTACATGTAGGTACAATATACGTTATCATCGCTTTCATAATTTTCAGTCATAATGTGCGAAAATTTGTACAAAGCTCAAGTTTGGCGTGATGTATAAAGTAAACATTGTCACATCGCACAGTTCGAAATAATTTTAAAATGTTTTACGAGCGGAAACTCGCGTGTTTATACATATAGAATATGAACAATCATAAAAAATATTATGATGTACGAGACAATAAAATACGCTATAAAGAGGATATTTTAAAAACAAATAATAATTCACGAAGAGATGCGCTGATGTTGTTGTGCAATGTGCATGTGTACCGAATAAGTATGCTTAATGGTAAGTATACTTTACATAGATTTTTTTTTGGTTCTTATTGCCTTAACTTCATGATGTACGCTCGTTAAGTTCGCGTCTATATGATTAATTTATTTTTATTTTGATGTATCTAATTGCAACCACATATTCTGAGATGTATTTTTAAGCTACCAACCAAAAAATAATAATGGTTGGAAATGGTATGATACGTTGAGCCCATATAACGTATTATTACAGGTTATGCTGCGAGAAAAATATACGACTTGGAATACTCGACGATAATGACTTAATCCGGCCAAAGCCAAAGGTGTAGCATTAAGGCAGACCTGATTACGTTTCGATGAGTTATACGTATCAACCTTTCTCTCTTTCTCTCTCTTGGCTTCAAATGATTCGTTTTCTAAGGTGCTGTAATATGCGGTTACGAGGTATAACCACTCGATGATGATAGATTCTTTGAAAATTATATTTTTAGAAGAAAAAAGTCTAAAGTGGCAACTTCCTAAAAAATCTGATTTTCACAATCGACTTTGTAGTAATTTTCAGTAAAATTTTTCCAATTTTCTAAAAATTGGTAGGTACCTATTGAAAAATTGCTACCTACATTAATATTTCAGTAAATTTATAAATTTATAAAAAAAATTAAAATTCAGCCAAATTTTCAAAAAATTTTAAAACAACAATTTATCGAATTTTTCAATTTTAATAATGTAGGAAATATGTACAGAAATTGAGGAAAATTTTTAAAATGCTGTTGAATTTCTCAAAAATTTCAAAAAATCAAAATTTTAAATTTCCATAAATTTTTATAATTTATGAATATTTTCATTTTATTAGAAAATTCTAAGACACCGATAATAGGTAAATAAAAATTCGAGAAATTTAAAAAATTTGTAACAACTTTGAAATTTGGTAACCTTTAAATTTCAGAAAACTTTTGAAATGGTTGCATTAATTTTCTGTCACCCTATAATAAATTTCAAACTTTCAGAATTTTGTACCTATGTTTCAAATTAGGTACTAAATCTTCAAAATTTTGTAAACATTTAAGTTGAAAATAAGAATTTAGGTAAAATTTTTAAAATTTGATCATTTCTAAACTTTAACAAATTTTTTAAATTTGACCAATTTTCAAGGTTCAATAAATGTTTACAAATTCTTTAATTTTGATAAAACGTTGAAGTTTAATCCTTCTTAAATTTTATCTCATAAATTTTAAAAATAGGATAATGTTCTAAAGTTCAATAAATTTTTTAAATTTAATTAAATCTTTGAAGTCTGGAATTTTTTGATTTTTTTTAAGCATTGAAATTTTGTAATTTTGTAAATTTATTGAATTTTTTAAATTGGATCATTTCTTAATTTTTTTTACTTTTTTAACAATTAGGTATTTTAGAATTTAGTAATTTTCCCAATTTTTGTTAATTTTATCAGACTTTGAAATCCATTTTTAAAATTTTGCAGATACTATTTAAAAAAAAAAATGAGTTCTTTATTAACTCGTGAAACTGGATAAATTTTACAATTTGGTAAATTTGATAAATCAAAATGGATCCTCAAAATTTTCAAAAAATTTGAAATTTGAAAAAGTTTGAAATGAATTTTAATGAATTTTTGAAATTTAGTCAATGTCGCAATGCGTAAAGTTTAAAAGTTGATCATTTTCACAAATTTCAAATTTTAAAATTTGGAAATTTTACCAAATCTTCAATGTTTAAAGACTTTCTAACATTTCATAATTTTATCTAACTTTGAAATTTTGCAATTTTTATAGGTACCTATTATTTTAATAAATTTTTGAAATTGGGTCAATTTTTACAATTTTCAAAATTTAGCAAGTAGAGTCTTTAAGTTTTAACAAATTTTCAAAGCTTGAAATTAAAAAATATATAAATATCAAATTTTGGGGACTTTCTGATTTATAATGAAGTTTTAAAGTTTGATTTTCTAAAATTTTCAAAATTTGGCAACATGTTAAAATGAAGTAACTTAGGTAGGCCTAGGGTTTCCAAAGTTGAAAAATCAAAATTTGATTAAACTTTGAACTCCCGTGTAGCAATTGTCGACAAAATTCAGACACATTTTTTTCTCGGTTAACGATGAATTAAAAATTATATTTGAGATTTAAAGTAATGTTCTATGTTAAACATAACTGTTCAATCAAAATTTTTGAATTTTTCTCAGTATTTTCCTATAATTTAGAAAACGTTGTTTTTCTACATAGACAAGTCGATGTAAAAATCGATACTCTATAAACGCATCGACATTTATGTCGACAATTTCTGCCAATTAAATTTACAAATTTTATATCTAAAAAGAACTAAAAACAATTAATAAGAACATTTTAAGCTCAGGAATAAATAATTTTTGAAAGAATCACAAAATTTTCTTATTTTTCAAAGTTTTGAATAATACAACGACTTGTCGAGTTATTGTCGACATAATTGTCGATGGTCGAATAATGCATCGACTTCACTGTCGACAGTGTCGACCAGAGGAATTTTAAGTCGAGATAGTGTCGATGTGATTGTCGAGGGTCGAATAATACATCGACTTAACTGTCGATAGTGTTGACCAGAGGAATTTTAAGTCGAGTTAATGTCGATCTAATTGTCGAGGGTCGAATAATGCATCGACTTGACTGTCGACGTCTTGAGGGTGATTGTGATACTCGCAGATAAAGTGTGTTGTGAATTAGTACATAAGGTCTAAGAATCATCTCTATGTTAGTTGGACACTCGCATGTGTCCAGCTACAAAGGTGGCCTCAATGCCGCATATTTGACAAAAAATGTCGAAATGTTGGCTTGAACACTATTTTTGGTGTAATTTTAATATATACTTATATTGAATATTTGAACTTAGCATATTTTTCAAAATCTCACCATTGCAAATGTCGATGTGGATGTCGATATAAATGTCGACACATCGAAAAGTGACCGATTTCGATGTGTCGACATTTATATCGAAATTAGCATCGACGTTGCTACACGGGCTTGGTTATTTTTAAATTTTATATTAAATTATTGAAATTAAATCAATTTTTAATGTTTGACAAATAATTTTTATTCTAAAAAAAAATCTGTACTCAACACAGTAATTTTAGACCCCAAGATCATCTGGGAGGAGGTCTGGGTTTCCTAAATGGCCTCATTCAGGTATTTAAAAAAAAAGAATTAAAAATGGAAAAAATGAACGAATTTGATCGAAATTGAAGTTGACTGTTTGTTTGAAAACATTTTTCTAAAAACTACTGAAAAAAAATCGTTTTTTGCATTTTTATACGAGTGACGCACCACGATTTGGAATCCTAAAAAGTTCTTCAACTCCAAATATGACACAGGTTGAAATAATGATTTTTTTGAATATGGACCTCTCTTTAAATTATAAAGTACTCGTACTCAAATATGGGCCCTTTTGAAATTATAAGACAAAATGTTCTCCAAATATGGCCCACTTTGAAATGATATTTTTTTCAATATGGACCCCTTCCGAATTAAAAAAATGAATAACTCCCACGTTACATTTTGAGGCTCTTGGAGAGGGGGTTAATTTTATTTTTTAAATTCTGAAAGTAGGGGACGACAGCAGACAATTTAAAATTTTTTTAAAATAAAGCATTCAATTCGAATGAAAATCCTAGCGAAAATCTACGACATGCGACAATAGGTAGGTACCTATAATAAATTAGAATGGAACTATCCATCCGAAATCCAACACAAGTTGGTATTCCATCGAAATAACGATTCAGTGTATTATTTAAATATGAAAGGGAAGTTAATTATGAAAGATTTTTCGATTCGACATTAGCATACTTCGTATTAGTGAAGGCGTTCGAGTCATATGTATGTACCCAGCACAGTACCTAGACCTACACTTACAGTCGGGTTCTATGTAAATTGTCGTCGTTTTCAACGTCTCCAATAATTCAGCATTAAAATAATTCCGGCTTTCAACGTTCGAAGCTTTTATCAACGATAATTCTAACCTTTTGGCCGCAATAATGCAATATTAAATACGCTAAAAAATAAGCTTAAATTACGAAATACGATCAAGCGTGGGTATGTTTCAGTATACTAATTCAAAGCCATAGGAGTAGCCTTCATCGTATATACCGAAACGTTAATCAGCTTGTATATTTCGACACGGTGAATAGTTTGTTTGCTTTTTTTTCATCTTTTTTTAAATAAGACGTTTTCCTATAGAGTCCATAAAGGGAAGAGAGTGGAATGGCAGAGGAAACGCCATCGCGTATAATATCCGTGTCTATACCTAATCACAGGTTTCAACAAGTAGGTGCCAAACACCTTTATTAATGGGTTCTCTCTGTCAGATACAGACGCTGTGAGATGATTACCTCGAAGAGGCGATACCCAGACGTACTTCTTTAATAAGATTTCACGA
The DNA here is from genome assembly GCA_959613365.1 of Balanococcus diminutus. Classification (NCBI taxonomy): domain Eukaryota; kingdom Metazoa; phylum Arthropoda; class Insecta; order Hemiptera; family Pseudococcidae; genus Balanococcus; species Balanococcus diminutus. Next base: position 25,087,537 of record OY390718.1, read on the forward strand.
GCGCCGCTGCCAAACCTATTTTACTCTGTACCTTTAGCTTATAATCATACAAATAAAGACGATTTTTTTTCTGATGCTATGGTATATTTTTACGTGCGTTTTTTCAGCTTCTCTTGGCCGAGGCGTTCGAAATTATTTCATTGAAAAAATAATACCTACTCGTGCTGGTAATATTCGACAGTGGTGCTCAAAACACCTGATTGCTTTCATTATTGAAAATGGGTTATAGTAGGTATACTTACATTTAGGTTGTCAAATTTTGGAGATTGAAGATTTAGCCAATTTTGAAATTAACACTTCAAAAACTCGATTTCAAAAAATTATTAAAATTTAAAAATTGCCAAATCAAAAATTTTGTCAAATTTTTAAAAACGTGCAAATTTTGATTTTTACCAAATTTTTAAAATTATACCTAAAAATTCACCAAACATTGAAAATTTGCAAAATTTTAAACATTTATTAAATTTCAAAATTAGGGATTATCTGCAAGGTTTTTAATTTTTTTTAACTCAACTGATTTAAAGAAATGTACAACGACCAAATTAAATTTTGAAAATTCTTATTTGATTTTTTTACTGAATTTTAAAAGTTTTCTAAATCGTTTTATATTTTTAAAAATTTATCAAACATTTTAACTAAAAATTACCTAAATCAAATTTAGAAATTATAAAGTTTACATGTTTTAAGTATAAACATTTTCAAACCTTATAGATTTGCTAAAAATAAATTAGAAAAATTTATCGAATTTGAAAGATTGTAAAAATTTATAAAAATTTAAAAATACTTACCTAACTAAATTGTGGTGTTGCATTATAGTTATTTCAAATTTTTAACAAATTTTTGTGAATCTACTTTACTCGTATATTTTAAAAATTTATCAAATTTAAAAATCAAAGTATTATTGAAAAAAAAATTTAAAAATTTGAATATTTGATAAAATTTTCAAAAATTTTGCAACATGAAAGATTTGCCGAAATTTCAAAGATTTGTCATTTTGAAAATCTATCCAAAACGATTTACCTAATGTAGGTAAAATAACAAACTGTCAAAACTTTCAAATTTTCAAAATTTTTGAGGATGTAACTATTCAACTTGAAAAATTCATCAACTTTTGAGAGTATAAATTTATTCAACTTGAAAGAATGACCCAACTTGAAAAATTTATTTGAATCGAAAATTTAAAAATTTCGAAGGTTGGTAAAATGTTGAAAATTGTAAAAATTTAACAAAACCAGTACACTTTTTAAAATTTGGTAAAATAAAAAAATGAAAAAAATCATTTGTGAGCAGTCACGAGAAAGTACGTCTTATTGTCCATGCCGCTTACCCTAGAACCTAAAATCTGTACGGCAATGGGATTGAACGCGGACACTAAGCCGCATTTTCTGGTGACCATTACATGGTGTGTCACGAGAAAACACGGTTTAGCGTCAGTAGCTAATAACATTGTCATACAAACGATGTTTTAAACAGTTCTCCTTATGGGAAAACGCCATAAGTGCACTTTCTCGTGACTCCTCACATTTTATAAAATTTTCCGAGCATTTTACAGATTTTCTTTACAAAATAAAAATTCATCAAACATTAAAAATTGAATGCATTTCAATAATTTAATAAAATTAAAAAATTATTAAGTTCAAAGTTTTATCAAATTTTGATTTTTCAACTTTGGAAAATCTAGGCCTTCCCACTTCATTTTAAAACGTGACAAAATTTTGAAAATTTTAGAAATTTATCAAACTTTAAAAATTCATTATAAATTAGTACCTAAGTCCAAAAATTTTATGATTTTTTTTTAAATTTCAAGATTATTTGAAAATTTGTTAAAATTTAAAGACTCTACTAAGTGTTAAATTTTGAAAATTGGAAAAATTTGTAAAACTTTGAAAAGTAGTCCAATTTCAAAAATTCATTAAAATATAATATAAAAAATAGCAAAATTTTAAAGTTAGAAAAAATTATGAAATGTTAGAAAGTCTTTAAACATGAAAGATTTGGTAAAATATAAAAAATTACCAAATTTTGGAATTTGAAATTTGTGAAAATGATTAACTTTTAAACTTTAGGCATTGACATTGACTAAATTTCAAAAATGATTAAATTTCAAACTTTTTCAAATTTTAAGTTTTTAGAAAATTTTGAGGATCCATTTGATTCATCAAATTTACCAAATTGTAAAATTTATCCCGTTTCACGAGTTAATAAAAATCTTCGAGCTCAAAATTTAAAAAAATAAGTAGGTAGTAAGTATATAAAAAATTTTAAAAATGGTAGAAATTTGTCAAATGTTAAAAATTGATCAAATTTCAATAATTATTAAAAAATTACAAAAATTCAAAGTTTAATAAAATTTTGCAAAAATGGAGAAAATTACAAAATTTTAAAATACTTATTGTTAAAAAAGTATCAAAATTTAAGAAATGAGTCAATTTAAAAAATTTGATAAAATTCAAAAATTACAAAATTTCAATGTTTAAAAAAAATCAAAAAATTCCAGACTTCAAAGATTTAATAAAATTTAAAAAATTTATTGAACTTTAAAAATTGGTCGAATCTCAAAAATTTGTCAAAAACATTTTCAACTGAATAATCATATTTAACTGGTTAATGACTGGTTAGATAATAATTTTTATTTGGTTGATGATTTTAAACTGGTTACACATTTTTAAATGTAATAAAAAAAATCCCCTATTTTTTCACTTTTTTTTTGCAATTCAAAAATCTCATTTTTTATTTTTTTATCTTATTTTTTTGTGGGTAGTTGAAAATTAAGCGGTTAATAACTTTTACCTGGGTAATGATTTTCAAGTGATTACACATTTTGAATTGGTTGAACATTTTCATTAGGTTAATTCAACTAGTTGATAGTTTTCAACTGGCTAATAATTTTCAACTGGTTAATAACTTTTATCTGGTTATACATTTTTAACTATATTAAAAAATTCCTATATTTTGTCTTTTTTTTTTTGGTAAGAACTTTATTTTTGGAGCTTTTTTGTGTTTAAAAATTTTTAACCGGTTAAAATTTTTCAACTGGTTAATAATGTTTACCTGTTTAATGATTTTAATCTGATTAATTATTTTAAACTGGTTGTACATTTTCAACTGTAATAAAAAATTCTCTCTTTTTTTGCGTAGTAAAAAATATATTCTTTTGTAGTTAAACATTTTCAATTGGTTAATGTTTTTAAACTGGTTAATGAAATAATGCTTATCTGGTTAATGATTTCTAACTGGTTAAAATTTTTCTACTGGCAAATGGCTTCTAACAATTTTTATCTGGTTAATGACTGTCAACTGGCTAATGATTTTTAAATTTTAATTGTTCAAACATTTTCAACTGGTTAAACATATTTTTTAATTTTTATCGGTTCAACTTTTTAACAGGTGAAAATTGAGTTTTTTTTTCTCAGAATAAACACAGGTTTTAATTTGCAATCTGAGTTTAATTTTTGCATTTTCAGAATTTTTTAGTACCTATACCTATGTAATTCATTTCACACTTGAATTTTTCCAACTCGTCACCTCCGATTGAGCTGAAATTTGGCTCACTGTAAGAGCATGCCACCCAGACCTCACAACCAAACTTTAAGCTGCCAAAGTTGATTTTTCGATTTTTGGCCAATTTTTGAAAATGGCCAAAACTGCCTCCAAAGAAACGTTCTTTGAAAAAAAATTGTAGATTTCAACATAGAATCCTAAAAATTTGTTTGTACGTATAAGTTGACCTCCCGAGTCGATTGGCACCATTTTCGAAGCGATCTGGAGCCCCCAGAAAAAGTTGACTTTTCTCCAGCACACTGGAATCTCTCCAGACAGCGCTGTAATTAACTTCGGCAGCGTAAAATTTTATACTTGGGTTAGTATGATGCCATCTATCGATTGACGTAATTGAATCCAAAATCCGAGGTGACGAGTTCGCATGTGTTTTTTTGACAACTTGAAAATTCTGCATTTTTTAAAAATTTCCAAAAAATCAATTTCTCCAGCATATTATCCGATACTTCGTCTACCCCCTAAAGTCGACCTCCCTAGTCAATTGGCACCATTTTCGAAGCGATCTGGAGCATCCAGAAAATTTTGACTTTTGCTATCTGAAAAGATTCCAGTGTGCTGGAGAAAAGTCAACTTTTTCTGGAGGCTCCAGACCGCTTCGAAAATGATGCCAATCGACTCGGGGGGTCGACTTTAGTGTACAAACTAATTTTCAGGATTCCATCTTTAAATTTACAATTTTTTTTTTCAAAAAATGTTTTTTTGGAGGCGGTTTTTAGCCATTTTCAAAAATTCGTCAAAAATCGAAAAATCAACTTCGGCAGCTAAAAATTTGGTTGTGAGGTCCGGGTGACATGCTTTTTTTGTGAGCCAAATTTCAACTCAATCGGAGGTGACGAGTTGGCGAGGCTCCCTTGTAAATTGCTGGCCATGGAATTTTGTTCATTTTGAGTCGATATGAAAGTCTTTTTGTCTCCAACGAACCTCCAACTCCACAATTTCACGATTTGTGAGGCAAATGGCTTATTTACTGCAAAATCTTCGAAATAAATATCATTAAACGATTTATAGTAAAACCGCAAAAGTCTACATGCATTTACTGTTTACACATTTGCCTACAGAGCAATTTCTTTGCTGACACTTTGAAAATGCTATAAACTAGCCAGGGAATTTTGATTTTTTTATTCCAATAACATAAGGCATCCAATACAAGTATATTATGATTGGCTATAACTAATTATCTACCGAACAATAATCACGTTTTTAGCCGAATTTTCTATAAAATTCGGACTTATGTATTCGATTCCCGTGTAGCAACGTCGATGCTAATTTCGATATAAATGTCGACACATCGAAATCGGTCACTTTTCGATCGTACATGTCGACACGATTGTGGATGGTTTGTCGAGCTTATTATCGACATGTTTGTCGACCGTCCGAATATGGCTCGACATGTCGAGCCATATTTGGACCGTCGACAAACATGTCGATAATAAGCTCGACAAACCATCCACAATCGTGTCGACATGTACGATCGAAAAGTGACCGATTTCGATGTGTCGACATTTATATCGACATCCACATCGACATTTGCAATGGTGAGATTTTGAAAAATATGCTAAGCTCAAATATTCAATATAAGTATATATTAAAATTACACCAAAAATAGTGTTCAAGCCAACATTTCGACATTTTTTGTCAAATATGCGGCATTGAGGCCACCTTTGTAGCTGGACACATGCGAGTGTCCAACTAACATAGAGATGATTCTTAGACCTTATGTACTAATTCACAACACACTTTATCTGCGAGTATCACAATCACCCTCAAGACGTCGACAGTCAAGTCGATGCATTATTCGACCCTCGACAATTAGATCGACATTAACTCGACTTAAAATTCCTCTGGTCAACACTGTCGACAGTTAAGTCGATGCATTATTCGACCCTCGACAATCACATCGACACTATCTCGACTTAAAATTCCTCTGATCGACACTGTCGACAGTGAAGTCGATGCATTATTCGACCATCGACAATTATGTCGACAATAACTCGACAAGTCGTTGTATTATTCAAAACTTTGAAAAATAAGAAAATTTTGTGATTCTTTCAAAAATTATTTATTCCTGAGCTTAAAATGTTCTTATTAATTGTTTTTAGTTCTTTTTAGATATAAAATTTGTAAATTTAATTGGCAGAAATTGTCGACATAAATGTCGATGCGTTTATCGAGTATAGATTTTTACATCGACTTGTCTATGTAGAAAAACAACGTTTTCTAAATTATAGGAAAATACTGAGAAAAATTCAAAAATTTTGATTGAACAGTTATGTTTAACATAGAACATTACTTTAAATCTCAAATATCATTTTTAATTCATCGTTAACCGAGAAAAAAATGTGTCTGAATTTTGTCGACATAAATGTCGATGTCGACAATTGCTACACGGGTTTGGGATTTTAGAAAACATTATTTTGAATGTTCTCTGTAACCGTAGAACGTAGAATAATGAAATTTTCGGTGTGGACTTGATTTTTCATGTAGCAAGGGACATCAGTATTATTTTTTCTAAAAATGAAATAATTACGGAGTAATCAATAATTGAGATTAGGGTAAGCGGGGAAAAAAGTATAGTGGATGCGAAGTTGGTAATGGGGATGGAGAGAAGAAAGTAGGGGAAATTTCCGGTTTGTTGTTGTTTACTTTGGTCTCAGTATGATTTTGATGGTCGAGGCGACCAGTTCCTATAGGTATCGCGTTTGTGCTGCTTTGTGTTTGTTACTATTGCTTTTTTTTTCGTGTTGTTTTTTGTTTGTAGTTTCGTGTTTTTAATTACATACTTATCTCTTTAGTGCAGTTCCGCGTTTCTATAACTTTTTTCGTTTTTTTTTTTTTGTTTTTTTTTTCAATCATACAACTAGTGTGGTTTCGCATTTCAATCTTCTTTTGCGGTGTTTTTTGTTTGAAGTTTCGCGTTTTTAATTAATTACACGGGAATTGTGTTAGTGCGTTTCCGCGTTTTTATTATTTTTTTGTGGTGCTTTTTGTTTCGCGTTTTTATTAGTTTTTTTTCTTGGTGTTTTTTGTTTGGAGTTTGCTTTTTCAAGTACACAGCTAGTGTGGTTTCGCGTTTTCATTATTTTTTTTCATCGTGGTTTTTTGTTTGAAGTTTAGAGTTTTAATTAATATTACATAGTGCATTTCCACGTTTTTATTCTTTTTTTCTTGGTGTTTTTCGTTTGGAGTTTCGCGTTTTTTTTTTAATTTGTGATTTTTCTGTGTGATATCGATATATCCCGTTTGAGGTGTTTACTTCTTCAGATAATATGGTGAGTGAAATTTATTTTACCTGTTAATTTATTCAGTGGTAATTTTTGTTTCTATAATTATCTGTTTTTTCTGATTTTTTTTCCTTCATAGTGCGACGGTAATTTTTTTTTTTTTTTAATATTGTTTCTCGTGGTGTTTTTTATTTACAGTTTTGCATTTTAAATTAAAGTTATCGCGTTAGTGCTTTTTGGTGTTTTTTTGTTATTCTTTTTTCGTTCCTCTTTTTTTCATAGTGTGTTTTGTTTGAAGTTTCACATTTCTGATTTTTTTTTCTTTATTTCTTTTTGAAATGATTTTTTTTTCAATTTAGTGGTAACTTTCGTTTTTTGTTTCCTACTTTCTTCCCCAATTTTTTTGTTTTTGGAGTTTTTTTGGTGTTTCGCAGTTTTTTTTATTCATCCCAATTCGAAAAAAGAGTAGGTAACTTATTCCTTAAAATTAGAACAAATGGCAAATTTTGACCCGTAAAATTTAAAGAAGGAATTTGGAAAAATCACGAATAAAAACAAAAATACATAGGTGTTTTTCAAAATTGAAAAATTGAAACATTATTGTAATTTTTTTGAAATCAATAACTTTTTTAGTTGGTAACGAATTTTCAAAAAATTGATAGATTTAAGAAGTAATAAATTAAAAAAAAATAATTGAAAAAAATCATAAATTATCAAAAAAAAGTGAACAAATTTAAAAAAAAAAAAAATGACCACTTTCACCCGTGTAGCAATTGTCGACATCGACATTTATGTCGACAAAATTCAGACACATTTTTTTCTCGGTTAACGATGGATTAAAAATGATATTTGAGATTTAAAGTAATGTTCTATGTTAAACATAACTGTTCAATCAAAATTTTTGAATTTTTCTCAGTATTTTCCTATAATTTAGAAAACGTTGTTTTTCTACATAGACAAGTCGATGTAAAAATCGATACTCGATAAACGCATCGACATTTATGTCGACAATTTCTGCCAATTAAATTTACAAATTTTATATCTAAAAAGAACTAAAAACAATTAATAAGAACATTTTAAGCTCAGGAATAAATAATTTTTGAAAGAATCACAAAATTTTCTTATTTTTCAAAGTTTTGAATAATACAACGACTTGTCGAGTTATTGTCGACATAATTGTCGATGGTCGAATAATGCATCGACTTCACTGTCGACAGTGTCGACCAGAGGAATTTTAAGTCGAGATAGTGTCGATGTGATTGTCGAGGGTCGAATAATGCATCGACTTAACTGTCGACAGTGTTGACCAGAGGAATTTTAAGTCGAGTTAATGTCGATCTAATTGTCGAGGGTCGAATAATGCATCGACTTGACTGTCGACGTCTTGAGGGTGATTGTGATACTCGCAGATAAAGTGTGTTGTGAATTAGTACATAAGGTCTAAGAATCATCTCTGTGTTAGTTGGACACTCGCATGTGTCCAACTACAAAGGTGGCCTCAATGCCGCATATTTGACAAAAAATGTCGAAATGTTGGCTTGAACACTATTTTTGGTGTAATTTTAATATATACTTATATTGAATATTTGAACTTAGCATATTTTTCAAAATCTCACCATTGCAAATGTCGATGTGGATGTCGATATAAATGTCGAAACATCGAAATCGGTCACTTTTCGATGTGTCGACATTTATATCGAAATTAGCATCGACGTTGCTACACGGGCAAAAATTGACTAGTTTTCAAAAATTGATAAGTGAATTTTCTAATTTTCACATAGGTACTTACCTGTAGTTGATAAATTTGTAAAAATTGATAATTTTTGGAAGAAAATCAAACTTTTTTTTTTGAAAATTTTTGAAAAAATCATAACTTTGTCTTTTTGACAATTTATACTTAATCGATTTTGAAACATTTATAAATTTTCAAAATTTTTAAAAATTGACAAAATATTTTTAAAAATTGTCAAATTTTTAAAAATTGACAATTCTTTAAACATTGACAATTTTTAAGAAATGATGAATTGAGTAGGTAAATTTTCAAAAAATTGTTTGATTTTCAAAAAATTTAATAAATTTTTAAACATTTTCAAATTTTTTAAAAATTGACAAATTTTTCAAAACTGACAAATTGTCAAAAATTGATGAATTTTAAGAAATTATGGATTAGATAAGTAAATTTTTATAAAAATTGTTGAATTTTCAAAAAATTTATGAATTTTTAAAAAAATGATAACATATTTTTAAAAATTGGTAAATTTTTACAAAAATGATAAATTTTCAAAAAAATTTCAAGTTTTTAAAAAAATGATATACTTTTACCTTAAACTCATAAAAATTCAAAAAAATAGTAAATTTTCTCTTTCAATGAATCTTTTACAATGAAACTTGAAAATTCGGCAATGCCCGCAACCTTGTAGTGCGGGCAACTTATTTGTTATGTGTTTACAGAGAGACGATCTTACAGAGATTCTCATCTCACTTATAATTTTACATGGTCGATCAATATGGTCCAGAGAGATTACAGCAACGCGATGCGACGCAAGTTGTTTAAAAAATTCCGTTTCTCAAAGAACTCGATTTTATTTTTCTCCTTATTTATCGAACAAAGACTTGAAAAAAATTCTAGAAAATGAATTTTTGCATAAAATACGAATCCATCATAAATATACGAAGGTGGTATAACGGATTTTCTAGCGTAATGCAATAATTAAGCGCCATAAATAAGGAATTTTTGACATTTGAAGAATATATTTTATAAACACCCTGTATATTTGATACCTATGATTTTTTTTTTATCATATCCCATGAGCGGAGAAAAGACACGTATCGAGCGTGGGAACAATAACCACGACTAACAATGTTGTATTTTTGGACAGGCGTTAATGATCGAGTTGATGTCTTCATCGTAAATAGGTATCATAAGTTCAGGTATTACTATGGCTCTGGATTACCAGTCGTGAGAGCATCAGGTTGGAATATTTGTGGATTTTTTTCGCCATATTTTGGTTGGTCGATGGTCGACGAATTACTCTATTAATATTTTAATTATTCGTCGATTCCGTCGAGCGTAACATGGGTGGAGTATAAGTTGAAACACGCTTAGGCGTCTGAATTGTTTCGAAGTTTAATTAATTAGACGTTAATTACACGAGTAACAGCTTTTTATCTACTTAATCGTTATTAGAGACTCGTTTAAGGAGGTTTTATCAAGAGCATGCTATTTCAGAATTATTCGTAGAGCTCGTTTAGGGAAATGCTAAAGTACCTAGCTACCTACCTATTTTAGTCTGTGGGCTTTTTCGAAGTGATGAATCCGCAACCAATACGTAACGACAACTCGATCAATGAGTACTCGAGAGGAGCCAGGAGCAGTTCAATTATTCTGTCGTAAAACGTTATAGCTAGAAGGTAAAACCAACGTATAAATCAACGACATCGTAAACACATAGGACGTAGTGGTAAAAGTAGGTACCTGTACGTTGTATATAGACAAGGAGAAGATATAATCACCGGTAGCTTCAACGTTCTCTCTATAAATCTTTGTGTGAGATTAGGTTGGCGTACGCGCGAATCTGCATTCGTAAACGTACCTACTTCATTGTCACAATACCACTCAAGAGTATTCCTTCCGGTTAAAGCCCTGATATATTGTAGATATGCCAAATTTATTGAATACGTGGGGTACCTTACCTAGCCTCTTACTCTTTTGTATGCCTTCTTTTTTTTCGGCAAAAACTATACCTACTCACGTGTAGGAGATTTTTCAGGCTTAGTCGTATAGTGAACATCTGAGCCAATCAATCCTTCGTTTTATTGGATATATTATAAATTGTTAAGAGATAGGTATCCTCTGTGTCACATTTTCTCTATTGAACGTATTGAATTTTAAAATCATTTCGTTCGTGGAAGTGAAATGAAAACGATGAAACGAAAGTTTTCATTAATTAATCAACTTGGCTCCTATTACATATTTTAATTCACCCTGGACAAATTTCTTCTTGATCCTGGGGAATTTCATTTCGCCCTGGGCAAATTCTACTTACCCCTGATGAGTTTCATTTCGCTCCGGGTGAATTCTATTTGACCCTAGCAAATTTTATTTCGGCTTGGCCGATTTTTTTTTGATTCTGGCAAATTTTATTTCACTCTGGGCAAATTCTCCTTGACCCTGGAAAATTTTTATCCTGATCTGGGAGAATTCTTTTTGACCCTGGCAAATTTTATTCCACCAGAAGTGAAATTATTTTTCACCCTGGCAAATTTTATTTCGATTTCGAAGAATTTTTCTTAGCCCAAGCAAATTTTATTTCACCCCAGGTAGGGGGAATTCTCCACACAGTGACAGCGAGAGTCGAGCAGGGCTCCATCCAGTGCAATTATTTTGCATAGGTATTTTTTTAATCAATTTGGAACTTGCCTTTGGTGGGTGTTGTGTAATGTGCAATTGTGCATAAATCAATAAATTTTTAGATAAAAAATCTCTTATTCTGGAGTTTCATTCTATAAAATTGAAAAATTCCAAGAATTCGAAAAAATAAGAATATTTTATGATGGTAAATATTTTGTAAATGAACTAAAAAAATAATGAATAATAGGTAGGTACCTACTTAATGTGAATTTTGGAAAAAAAAATTGCTGTCAAAAAATTCTATTAAATTAAAAAATAAAAATAATAAAAAAATTCTGTTAAATGAAAAAAAAAATAAAAACCTGTGATAATTATAAATTTATAAAATATTTTTTAAAACTGAAAATTTTTTAGAGAGCTAGGAAATTGAAAAAAAGTAAATTTGAAAAATATTTTCTGCCCAAGTCAATAATTAAATGAAATAGACAACTCTGTTGTAACAAAAATTTGAAACCAAAAAAATTGGCAACACCGTGCAATGCTAATAAATTCAATGAAAATGAAGAAAGAGTGAAATGAAAATCTTGTAAAATTAGAAAATTCATAAAATTAAATAAAAATGCTGTGAAATTGAAAAATATTGTGCTGGCAAAAATGAAAATTTTGTGAAACTGAAAAATCAAAAAAATAAAAATTCTATTGAATGAAAAACCTTGATAACGTCTACAAATTTTTGCAAAATTAAAAAATATTTTTGCGATTCTAAAATTCTATGAAATTGAAACTTTTTCGTAATGAAAAAAAATTGAGAAAAAAAAAATTCACAAAACCAACAAATTTTTGGAAATTTAGAAAACTTGGTGAAATGAAATATTAATTCAGTAAAATTAAAAAATTGTTGTGCAGACATAAAAAGTTTAAAACTTCTGTGAAATGAAAAAAATCGTTGAAATTATTTTTTTTTTTTTTGAAATAAAATTTTGTGACATCAAAATTTTTGTAAAACTAGAAAATTCCGTAACATTGATAAATATTCGTGCGATTCCAAAATTATACGAAATTGAAAGATCGATAAAAAAGAAAAATTGTCGAAAACAAAAAATCCTACAAAACTAGAAATTTTTTTGGTATGAAAATTGTGTAGAAGAGAAAATTTTGTAGAACCAGTGAAAATTTTCAAAATATATTTTCAGTTGTAAATTCTATGAAATCAAAAATTCTGCGAAATAGGAAATCGAAGAAACTGATTTTTTTTTCTAAACAATGAAATATTTCGAAATTTTTTCCACATATAAATTCTAGGCAATTGAAAATTCTGTAAAGTGGAAAAATTTTATATACTTACTAATAAATTTCACCTCTATGAAATCGTAAATTCTGTGTAATGTAATTTTAAACTTGTATTAAATGGAATCTTGTAAGTTTGAAAATTCGATATAACTAAAAATTTTTATAATCAGAGGTAGGTATAATTATTTGAAAATTTTCAAAATAAAATTTTTTTGCACTCACTTATTTTGCAAACAACACAAAAATTGTTTTTTTTTGCAATAATTTTTTATTTTTATTTTTTTTTTTTGATAAACATATTTTTAGAAACCACTGTTTTTCAAAAATTAAATAAAAAAACACCTGATTTTTTGGGAGTAAAAAATACTTACCCATACCCATCGAATACTTTTTTGGAGAAAAAAAACTCCGGTTTTTTTTTTGGGGGGGGGGGGGGATCCTTAAATTTTTCAGAGTAGACATTTTTTTAAAAACTTTTTAAAGTAAAAATATTTCTCAATTTTTTGTACCTATTACCTAAGTATTTTTATTATTACTATTTTTTTTTAAATAAAATCTTTTTTATTTTTGTTTTTGTTGTAGGTAACTGATTTTTTTCAGCAAAAAATTGATAAAATGATTTTTTTTTCAAAATAGGTAAAAAAATTAATTTTTTTCTCTAGGTAGATACTACAAAATAAAAAATGTTTTTCTCCAAATAATTAAAATTATTTTTTCAAAGAAAATTGTTTCGAGAAATTTTTGTCTTAAAAAAACACAGATCTTAGTTGGAATGATTTTGCTAGATCATGCTTTTTATAAGCACACTGCACAAATGCACGATGCGATACGATGAAACGAAAGATTAGGAAAAAAAACGCTTTTGAAATACAAGTTCCACCACCACCGCCCCTTGAAATATTTACATCAACGCTGACGGCGCTTTTCATGCGGATTGAAAATTCGTATATTTATTATCGGGTTTTACTTTGATTCTATCAAAGTTCAATACAAAATTTACATTTTATTGTGGCAAATTTGCAACTATTCGGCTCAACTGGCAGGTAATTCCGATGTAATCGAAGTTTTTCGGTGGCATGTAAATTTGCTCTCGCTGCTTCGGCTCATGAGGCACCAGTTCCAATGGTTTTGAAATATTCTCAATCGTGCTATGAATGGAATACTTTTTATTTTATTAATTAGAATCTACAAATATTTTTTATATTTTTTTTTACATTTTTATTGAAAAATAAAGCAAAAAGCAAAAATTACCTGGTGATTTTTTGGTAGGTAGTTTCGTCGATATTTACTTACATACGGTCCTAAGTATGTTGTGATCATATTTTTTTTCTAGTTTGCATGGGAAGCTTGAAATTGCATCAGAACAATGAAATAAGTTATGGTTAATCCAAACACCTGCAAATATTGATGTGAATTTTAATAAAGTTCATAATTATACTGATTCAAAGATGAATAAAAATGTTGATTATGATTATGATGAGTTTACTTTGCATATAAGATGGAGATTCAGTGTGAAAAATTCGTAAGCTTTGAAGGAAACATCTCGACATTTTACTTGGTTCAGAAACTCTTCAACCTAAAATGATAATGTAATCGTTATTTTTTTTTTTTTTTTGAAAAAGATGGAACAATTTTTCAATTATGTACCTATTCGAAGGGAAATTTGGAGAAAAAAAATTCCCAATTTTTTATGAAGAAGAAAATTTTTTTTCGAAAAATAAAATCTTTCAATTACATAGTTCGGACGAGTAAAAAAATTTCTCAATTTTTCGGAAGAAAAGATATTTCCTATCTTCTTGGAGAAAAAAAAATCTAAAATTTTTTTTACAGTAAAATATTTTCCAATGGATTTTAGAGGGGAGAATCTTTCAATTTTTTTGTAGAATAAAATTATTTTTCAATTTTTTCTTCTGTGAAACTTAATTAAAAAACTCAACCTCACAAATAAAGTTTAGAAAATTCTTCCGATGGGTGTAATAATCCTGTAATTATAAACACCCGCCAAAAAAAAAAAAAAAAAAAAAAAAAAAAAAAAAAAAAAAAAAACCATGTTTAAATTTTCTAAGAGCAATAAAATTTCTAAATTTTTTAAGCAAATATTTTTTCAATTTTCTTCAGAAAAATTATCAGGGTTTGAGAGAAAAAATACCCCAAGTTATTTGGTCGGAAAAAACTTTTTTACTGTTTATAAAAAAAAATACTCAAATATTTTTTGGGAAAAATTTGTTTATTTTTTTCGAAGAATGAAATTTTAAAATTTTTTTCCATGTGAAGAAGTTCAAGTTTTCTTGATGCAATAAAATTAAAATTTCTGAATTTTTGAAGCAAAATTTTTTCAATATTTTTTCAGGAAAAATTGTCAGATTTTGAAGGGAAAAAATACCTAGGCAGTACCTACCCCAAGTTTTTAGAAGTAAAAAAATCTTCAATTTTTTTCGGGGGAATAAAGTTTCCCAATTTTTTCCATGTGAAGATGTCTACAATTTCTTGGAGAAAAATATTTCTGAATTTTTCAAGTTCAATTTTCTTCAACGATTTTTTTTTTTTTTTTTGAAAAACATTTTAAAACAAGAATTTCCTAATTTTTTGAACTGGTAATAATTTTCAAGTAAAAAATTTCTTAATTTATTTTAAATTTTTTTGAGGTGGGGGAGAATTCCTTTCTTTGAGAAAACAGTTTCACAACTTTTTCTAAAGAAAACAATTTAATTTTTTTCTGTGAATAAAAACCTCTTATTACTTTTGAAGGAAAAACTTTCTCAATTTTTCGGGAGGAAGAGAAGATATTTTTTAATTTTTTGAAGAAAAAAAAATCTTTCAATTTTGCTTGAATTAAAAATAGAAATTAGTTTATTTTTTTAAATCCTTTATTTTTTTCTGAGAATATAATTTCTCAATTTTTTCCGGGAAAAAATACCCCTACATTTCTAAATTTTTGAATTGAAAATTTTTTCAAATTTCTTTAATGAATTTATTGAAGAAAACAAAGAGCAAAAAATTTCATAATTTTTCCGGAGTAGGTACCTACCTAATGATACTTGAAAAAAAAATTTCATGAGATGTCTAAATTTTGTTGAAGCAAAACATTTTTCAAATTTTTAAAGCAAATGTTTTTTAATTTCTTTACAGAAAAATCTCATTTTTTCAAAAAAGAAGTACGTATCCAATTATTTTCATAGAAAAAATTCTACTTTGGTACTGCTTTTGGAAAAAAATCCTCAATTGTTTTTTGAGAAAAATATCTTCCAATTTTTTCGGAAGATACGAGTAAAATTTCTCAAGTTTTATTTTACTTTATAATCGTAAATTTTCTTGGAGCAAAAAATTCTAAATTTTTGAAGTAAGATTTTTTTTCAATTTTGTTTAAAAGAAAAATCTCATTTTTTTACGAAAAAATATCCAAATGTTTCTGAAGTGAAAAAGTTTCTCGCCGTTTTTTGGAAAAATGTCTAAATTCTTTTCAATTTTTTTTTTTTTTTTTGATTTTTCGGAGTAAAAATCAAAATTTTACTATTTTATTTGAAATAAAAAAATTTCCAGTTTCTTTTTTTTTTTAGATTCTTTATTTTTTGGGAAAATCTCAAACTTCTCGGAGAAAAAGTCTATTGCTTAAAAAATATCTAAATTTTTTTGAAAGGAAAAAAATCTTATTTTTTCTGCAGTAAAATTCTTTCAATTTTCATTTTTCAGGAAGGAAAAAATCTCTTGTTTTTTGGGAGGGGTGAAAATAATGTTTTTTTATTCTTATAGGGATGAAATTTAGTCTCATGCATAAAAATGTAAAAAATAATTTTTTCGGGCAGTTTGAAGCAAACAATCAGATTTTTTTTCAAGAATAAGAAATAAATTGTCTCCAAAAAAAATAGAAGGGCATTTCTTTTATAAAATTAAATCTTTTCAAAAAGTTGAAAAATTTTTCAACTTTTGTTTAGCTATAAAAAATTGAGATATGTAAGTTATTGTAAAAATTACGGTTTTGCTATGTCTCACTTGATTTTCGGCTCGTTCGTCGCATTCTGTTCGGTACTTGTTCTGCAATGTATGCAAATTCGACACCACTTTTTTCGTCTGTAACAAAATTTCACAATTTCACAATTTTGCACTCTGATTTCGAGATCCAGATGATCTATTTTTCAAATTTCAACTCACCTGCAGCATGACCTTATCG
Source organism: Balanococcus diminutus (assembly GCA_959613365.1). Lineage (NCBI taxonomy): Eukaryota > Metazoa > Arthropoda > Insecta > Hemiptera > Pseudococcidae > Balanococcus > Balanococcus diminutus. The sequence goes on from OY390718.1 coordinate 25,104,125, forward strand.
CATCGAGCACACAGGTACACAAATTTTCCCACCACCGAGATGAAAAAAACCACCGCATCGTAGCTGGGCAGCATCAATCCGCCATCGCTATTAATTACACTTTTGTGCGCCGTATATTGCAACGTTATAAATAAGAAATAAATAAATCTAATGGACGATGTAACCCCAACGATGGTAAAATCCAAGCTAAACGTATTCGATACGAGTTCGGTCATATCGGTCACACTCCAATGATATTTCCTCAAGTACTCCAACGTAGCAGTAACCTCACCGTTGAGGAAATACTTAGAATCGGTCATTTCTTCGATTTTAGTATTAATGGTGCGATAGCAATTCTCCATAATGAGTAATAAAACCGATATGACGTTTTCGGTGACGATAGGTAAGCACTGAGTGAGATGGAGTGGCATATAGGTGTACAGAAAAAGCGGACTGAATGCAGAATTCCTCCAGTGCAACACGAATGCTGTCACGTGAACTGTCATAAACAGCGTAACGATCCAATGAGATAGCGAGAACTTGTATTCGTACATGCTCATCTTCAATATATTATTCGCCTCGTTGATACACTTTCTGGTATTCTTCCAGCGTAAAAATAGTACGGTGCAGGTGCTGGTCAAATTGGCCAAGCAGTTCATCCACAGTATGACGAAATGGGCGCAGACGTTTCTGCAAACGTGCATCGAACAGAGCTCTTTGAAGCATGAATCGTAGCTTTGAACAGCTGAGTACGATTCGTAGCCTATGAATCCAACTCCGTACGAATGCACAGTCATAAAAAATCCGCAAAAAAATAACCCAGCTGTACTTTTGGTGAAAGCGTCCTCTGTAAGGGGAAAATCTTTTATTGAAGATCACCGCAGATTTACAGCATGTTCGGGGAGGGGTGGATACCCGGTAAACACACCGCCTGCTATTCGTATGCTAAAATCACAGAGACGAAAATCGCGGTCTATTCGCATACGAATAGAATGCGAAATCAAAGCAAAAATCGAAGAAAATTTTCTCAGATAAATTCGTATACTATTCGTGAGCGAATATCATGCTAAAATCGTATTTAAAAACCTGTAGATGTTTTGTGGGATATTAGCGCGATATTCGCTTGCGTATCGCATGCCTGAAATCACATTGAAAACAGGCAAAAAGTTCGTACGATATTTGCGCGATATTCGCATAAGAATCGTATGCTAAAATCGCAGTGGAAAACGTGCAAATATTTCTTACGATACTAGCACAATATTCGCTAGCGAATAGCATGCGATTTTCATTACAACTTCTTTCAATACGTTTTACAAATGAGAGAAGTCAGTTTCAAACATGAACGTGTACTTGAATGTATTGCAGTGACATTTAAACAATAAAATAAAGGTTTTTCTGGGTTTTTTGATTTTGTTGGGGAATTTTGTGTTTTGTTTGATGTTTTTTCTTCTTTTTAAGTAAAAACGCCAATGATTTGATTTCAAAGTGATAAGAATGGAGACGAAGGCAGAATTTCTTGGACGATTTCCACTCACAGTAAGTTAATTATTTTGAATTTATATCTTATTTGTGATCGCGTGAATCTGTGTGAAATTAAATTTTATCAAATCGTAAAAATTTTAGACGTCTTATCAGTGCTATAAAAATTTTCAATTGTTCCTCTTCCTTCTCCAATTTGAACGCAGTATTATGCGAAATTATAAGGAAAGGAAGAGTCAAATCGAAATTTTTGTAATAATCAAAATTATTTCTAAGATTTCAATCTACAACTTTTGTTTGAAAAAATTTTCATTTGGGACTGCGGGACAGCCCTTCTTCCCTCTCACAATTCAGAGTAATAAATATACGTTTTTATAGCTATCTAATCTATCTACCTACCTACGTAGTAGTGGGCATAATTGGAGGGGGAAGGGGGGGGGCTCAAATTGAGAAATTTTTCAAACAAAAGTTGTAGATTGAAATCTTCCCGAGCGGCACACTCGATCGATAATATCGGAAGATGTAACGTATCGATAAAAAATCGTTTGAAAATCTATAGATGTTCTCACGATATTATAAAGATTTATCGGTACAACTTCATAGGCAAAAAATCTAAAAACTATCGAATTCGATATTATTAAGATTTTATGACGATATTCGTCAACGATACTATCGACAAAGAATATTAAATTTATCGATTCCGATTTTCCACCGATTTTGTGCAGTTATTTGAAACTACATTATCGACAAAGAATATTAAATTTATCGAATTCGATTTTTTAACGATTTTGTAAAGATATTTAAAACTATATTATCGACAGATTATATGAAATTTCTCGGCTTCGATATTTTACCGATTTTTTGACGACATTTGAAACTATATTATCGACAAATTATATTAAATTTATCGAATCCGATTTTTTACCGATTTTGTAAAGATATTTGAAACTATATTATCGACAAATAATCTGAAATTTCTCGAATTCGATTTTTTAACGATTTCCCGTGTAGCAATTGTCGACATCGACATTTATGTCGACAAAATTCAGACACATTTTTTTCTCGGTTAACGATGAATTAAAAATGATATTTGAGATTTAAAGTAATGTTCTATGTTAAACATAACTGTTCAATCAAAATTTTTGAATTTTTCTCAGTATTTTCCTATAATTTAGAAAACGTTGTTTTTCTACATAGACAAGTCGATGTAAAAATCGATACTCGATAAACGCATCGACATTTATGTCGACAATTTCTGCCAATTAAATTTACAAATTTTATATCTAAAAAGAACTAAAAACAATTAATAAGAACATTTTAAGCTCAGGAATAAATAATTTTTGAAAGAATCACAAAATTTTCTTATTTTTCAAAGTTTTGAATAATACAACGACTTGTCGAGTTATTGTCGACATAATTGTCGAGGGTCGAATAATGCATCGACTTAGCTGTCGACAGTGTCGACCAGAGGAATTTTAAGTCGAGTTAATGTCGATCTAATTGTCGACCGTCGAATAATGCATCGACTTGACAGTCGACGTCTTGAGGGTGATTGTGATACTCGCAGATAAAGTGTGTTGTGAATTAGTACATAAGGTCTAAGAATCATCTCTATGTTAGTTGGACACTCGCATGTGTCCAGCTACAAAGGTGGCCTCAATGCCGCATATTTGACAAAAAAGTCGAAATGTTGGCTTGAACACTATTTTTGGTGTAATTTTAATATATACTTATATTGAATATTTGAACTTGGCATATTTTTCAAAATCTCACCATTGCAAATGTCGATGTGGATGTCGATATAAATGTCGACACATCGAAATCGGTCACTTTTCGATCGTACATGTCGACACGATTGTGGATGGTTTGTCGAGCTTATTATCGACATGTTTGTCGACCGTCCAAATATGGCTCGACATGTCGAGCCATATTTGGACGGTCGACAAACATGTCGATAATAAGCTCGACAAACCATCCACAATCATGTCGACATGTACGATCGAAAAGTGGCCGATTTCGATGTGTCGACATTTATATCGAAATTAGCATCGACGTTGCTACACGGGTTTGTGAAGATTTTAAAACTTTATTATCGACACGTAATCTGAAATTTCTCGAATTCGATTTTTCAACGATTTTATGACGATATTTGAAACTATATTATCGACACGTGATATGAAATTCCTCGAATTCGATTTTTCAACGATTTTGTGGCGATATTTGAAACTACATTATCGACAAATAATCTGAAATTTGTCGAACGATTTTTCAACGATTTTGTGACGATATTTGAAATTATTTCCAAATTGGTGAAAATTTTTCCAAGTCCAACACGTCTGGAAGTACTAAACTGCCTATTATAAGCGTTTTATTGCTAATTCCTCAACGATAAGGTATGGCATAGTGGTTAAGGAAGAGGATTACCATGCAGGAGGTAGAAGGTTCAAGCCCCACGGGTAGCAGATTTTTTATAATTTTTTTTGAATTTTTCTGAAATGATCCTCTTACCGTAACATGAATAATGTGTTTAGGCATAGTTTAATGTATTAATTATGCTAATTAATGAGTTTTAATTATAGAAAAAAGCTAGTAAAAGACGAAAAATCGGAATAAAAAATCGATAAAAAATCGACAGAATATCGAATTCGATAAAGTTCCGCCTAAATCGTGAAATTATCTTTCGATATTATAGATATATTATCGATAAAATATCTTACTATAATCTCGAAATTTTTGATAACTATAATTCGTTGATAATCTATCTATATATCGAAAGATAATTTCACGATTTATGCGGAACTAACGCGACACTTTATCGAATTCGATATTCTGTCGATTTTTTATTTCGATAATTTGTCGAGTGTGCTGCTCGGGTTGGTAGTAATTTTGATTTTCCTAAAAATTACTTTATCAAATGCCACTGATAGGTACTCCAAAAACTTTACGATTCGGCATAATTTCATTTTCCACAGATCTGCGATCACAAATATGATATATTTTCGAATAATTAATTTACTGCTGAGTGGAAATCGTCAAAAATCATTTGTCTACTTTTTAGAGGCGAATTCCGAACGCTAATCGCAAGCGAATTAACAGCGAATAGAACGCTACATTCGCTGCTAATTTCGCGTACTATTAGCGTTCGAAATTAGCCGCTAAAAAAGCGGACATTTTTGATATGCTAATAGTACGCTATTTTCGCATGCTATTCGTATACGATAAATGCGAATTTAGCGCTCTATTAGTACGCGATTCGCATACAGTGTGTTTACCGGGTACTTTTTGAGATTTGTATATAATCGAGCGAGTCCAATAGTTTATGCTCGTAGCAAAAAACTTCATGTACACATTTTTTTTTTGAAATGTCAAGGTACTGCCTCTAAAAATGATTATTTTAGTGTAAAATCAACTCCTAAAAATTTTTCTTTAAAAAAATTATTTAAAAAAACGAAAAAGTTTCAAAAATAAATTGGAATTTAATTTTTTTTAAATTTTAAAAAAAAAATGTTCACTACATAGGCGCTTTTTCCCAATAAGACCATTTTCGGCGATATTTCATCTTTACCCCTGATTTTAAGGGGACATAAAAAACTAATTTTTAAACGTTTTTTGAAAGAAAAAAAAATTAAAAATCAGCTGGAATGAAAAACATTTTTTTTTTTTTTTTTTGGATCAAAGTAGTTTTAACATACATACATATTTTTAATACCCTAAAGAACCATTATGTATGTTGAGACTATACTTACTTTGATCCAAAATTTTTCTTTTTTTTCTTTGGATGGAAAATATTTCAATTTTTTTGTAGGAAAAAGTATTAAAAGTTTTGGAATAGGTAGGTAAGTAAAACTATTAAGCGTACCTAGTTTTGTTTTGTTTTTTTGAGAAAAAAATTTCTTGAAGTTTTTGGAGTAAAAATATTTTAAAATCTTTTTTCAAAAAAATGTATCAATTTTTTTCTAGTGAAAAATTTTCAAATTTTCTGGATATTTTTTCAAATTTTTTGTAGGATAGAAGTTCTCTTTTTTGGGTGTAGAAAATTTATTTTTTATTAAAAAAGAATCATTTTGAGGGGCATGAAGGAGATTTCTCAACTTTCCGGAGTGAATATTATACTTTTCATTTTTTTGAGAAAAAATTTCTCGATTTTTTTTTAAATAAACGATTTTTTACGTATTTTCCTTTTTAGGGTTTGTGCTGCTAGCAGCATCAAACCCTATTACGATCTCTTTTTCAGGGGAAAAAATAAAATAAAACTTATAGCCAATCGGCGATCGGGATTTAGGGCTTGACCAATCAGCGGGTGGTATTTATTGAAAGTAGATGTTGGATTTAAACTGGAACTGAATTATTTTGTAAAAACGTGGGTGCAATGAGTATGTTTTATTCAATCAAGTAATTTGTGTTGTGTCGTTTTGGTAATTATCTATAAATTGATAATTATAATTATTTATTACTATTCAAAAATTCAATTTTAAAGCAACAAAACGAACAACCATATTGGAATTTACGTGACAAACAGCCGAACAACGAGACTATCAACTAAACTAAAAATCTCTTCGCAGATTTTACAAGCTCGTAAAATCGAGATTTTTATGTGTGCGACTGTGTGTGGGTGTATATTATGTTAATTGTTTCCTGAATGTGAATGAATGCATAATTTAATATAGATCTGGCGGGTTCGGGCTGAGCCTCATAATAATAAGTCTGAAATAATTTAAAATATTTACCCATACCTCAATTAGTTAGAGCATCATAACAATGAGAACATGGAAGCTTATTAACGATCGAGAATATTATTTTAATATTTTATTTCTACATATTTTTTCTGGTAAATTGAAATAATGATGGTACCTTTTTTTTTCAAGTCAATTTCAAGTAAAAATTAATCAAAAATCTGAATTCATGTAGGTAGGTACTTAACAAAAAAATATTCCATTTTTTTCTTCTGAGGAGATAGGTACAGAAAAATATCAAATATCGTTTGATCTTTATTCGAAATGAATTAAATTCAATTTCTTAAATATTCTGTTACTGAATTTTTTTAAATCATAAGTGCGTGATTCCGTTCATTTTGTTGAAGAAAAAATTTCTCAATTTTCTTGGAATAAAAATACCTATCAATTCAAAAAAAAATAAAAAATAAAAAATAAAATTAGAGTAGTATGTTCTCATTTTTTTGATAGAATTTTTATTTTATTTTCTGGAGTAAAGAAATCATTTCTACTCGTATATTTTTTTTGTTTTTGCCAAGAAGATCCTGAAGATCTCACTTTTTGTATAAATTTTCTGATGGAAAAAATTTCTCATTTTTTTCTTGGAATGAAAATTGAAAAATAAAAATATCTATTCAAAACAAAAAAAAGAAAAAAAAATCAAGTAAGATTTTTTTTTTGTTGAAAAATTGGAGAAAAAAAATCTTTTAATTTTTTACAGATGAGCCCTTAATTTTTTGGCAAAAATCTTTTTTTTTTTAGAAATATTGAGAAAATTTTTATTGAAGATGGGGAAAAATAGCATTATTTTGTTTTTTACTTTTTTAATTTCATTTTTCTGACATCGGGAGGGGGTTTTTCCGCTTTTTGGAGAAAAAAAATCAGTATTGTTTTAGAAAAACAAAAAAATTTGTCTTGATTTTTTCCGAGAAAAAAGAACTCAATTTTTTTGCCTTTTTAGTAAAAAAATTTCCCAAAAAATTTTCAATTCGAAAAATTTGTAATTTTTTGGGACATAAAAAGTTGTCTTTTAGAGAAAATTCATTTTACAATTTTTTTGGGTCCATTTTTTTCTTTTTTAGAATAGAAAAAGGTTATTAGATCTTTTTGGAGTAATAATAGTATGTTTTTTTTTTGTTTTTTGTTTTTTTTGGGAGAATTTTCATTTTATTTTTTTAAGTAAGGAAATCTTACTCGTCACGTACTTTATTTTTTTGTTAATAAAACCTCATTTTTTGTATAAATTTTCTGAAGGACAAAATTTCTCAATTCCTTTGAAATTTTGATTAGACCCCTCCTTCCCTTTCAAATCCACTATTTCTCTTTTTAGAACCAAAAAGAACCAATTCCATTAATTGGTGGTGGTTCTGGTTTTCATTGTAAAGGAAATTGAAAATGGTGGTGGTGGTGATGGTGGTTTTTTATTTTCAAACCACTTTCTTGTGGTTGTGGTTGTGGTTATTTCAGCAAATGATTTTTCGTTGTGGTTCCAAACGGTTCTCTTCCCTGCCTTTTCGAAAGGAATTGGTTCTTTTTGGTGGTGGTTCTTGAATGAATTTTTGAAGTTCATTGTAATGGTTCCAAATGGTTTTGAAAACCAATTGAAATATCTGGTGGTGGTGGTTTTACCCGGTTTTGGTTTCAATTGGTTTTCTTCCCTGGTTTCAATATTAAAATTTTGAAAAAAAATTATTTCTTTTTGATACATCATTATTCAAGTAAAGTTTATTTTTTGTTTTTTAAGGAATTAAGTAAGTACTACTTCCCAATACCTACAACATACGTCCCACTTTAAATAAAAGCGTGGTTTTAAAAAAAAAAATTATTTTGAATGAAAAATCTTCTGAATGAAAACACGTGTTTCGAATATTGGAGAGAAAATTTTTAATTTTTTTTTCGAAGAAAAAATTTCCAATTTTTCGGGAGTAAAAGCTAGAAATAGTATTTTTCATTTTATTAAAAAATTTCTCGTTTCTTTTCTTTTCTTTTTTTCTTTTTTCTTTTTTTTTAAATAAGAATTCTTTTAACTTTTTAGATTGAGGAATATATTTTTGATTTTTTGGAGAGAAAAAAAACGATTTTTATTTTCAAGTAAAAAATTCAATTTCTTCCTAAAGTGAAAGTGTTTCTCATTTTTTCAGGAAAACCTTTTTTCGATTTTTTTGGAATAAGAAATCTTCCAATTTTCGGATTTTTTTCAGTTCTTTTTCTAGAATGATATTTCTCAATTCTCATTTTTTGGGAGTGGGTAAATTTTTTTTAATTTCTCAATTTTTTTTTAAATTTCGTTTATTTGATATAAAATTTATTTTTCTGATGAAAAAAATTTCTCAATTTTTCAGGAGTTTCAATACCAGTCTTATTAATGTATTTCTCATAAATAGGATTTTCAAAAATGCTTTTCTGGATTTTTAAATGATTTTCATGCTAAAAGGTAATTTTTTTATCTCAAATAGGCATAGGTAATTTCATTTTGAGAGATTTTTTTCATAATTCATGAAAACTTTGAAATACTTTTTCATTTCAAAAAATACATACTTAGGTATAATATAGATCTATAGGTACCTAGCCTACCTACACGATTTTTTGTGAATTTAAAAAAATGCTTAGGTCTGGTATCCTATATAATTCTAGAATTTTTGATTTTTTCCAACAAACTTTTGGAATTCCTCTCAAAAAATATTTTTATGACGACTTTTTTATTGTGAATTTAAATAAAAAAATGATAAGATTTTTTTTTTGAATACCTACTTACCCAAGTATTTTATTTAAAAACAGAAATTGAGGATTTCTTGTGATTGTTGTTTTAAAAAAAATTTTGATTGGATTTTTGAATTTTTTGCAGAACTATTTTGATTTTTTTTCAGTAGGTAAAGAAAAAGTTCTTAATTTTTCTGGAGAAAACAATCTGTTTTCATTCATTTATTAATTAGGTATCATTTTTTTTTTTTTTTTAGAGAGAAAATCTCATATTTGGAAAAATTAATTATTTTTTTCGGAGATTTTTTTTGTTATCAGTCAATTTGTATTTTTTAATCGGGGGGGGGGGGGGGGGAGACTCCACTTGAAACTGTAGAGAATGAAACTTTGGGAGTGAAACAAAAAAAAATATTCAAAAATGAGTCACCATTTATAACTTATAAGTGAGGACCTCCTTCCAATACGTCTTCTGTGAACATAGCTTTGTATTCGTTGGACTCGGTTATATCCAAATATCAAAAAACTTTTTACCACTCCCAAGACAACCTATACACGGTATTTATCAGTAAGTAATATTTTAGAACTCACCTTTCGTGTTGCCATTCGGATACAGCTTCTCGTTGTCATATTTGTAAGGTAATACTCCGTATATAAAACCGAAATAATAAATCGGTGCAAAAATTAACGACCTGCGTTTTGCTAAATCTTTCATACTTAAAACTTCGATCGATTACAGCTGACTTCGTACGAAACTTATTTTTTATAAAAGAGAGCATTTCAATTCACTCGTATTGCTTTTCAATTTTCTAAATTGCCCTCCCATACTCGAAGCTTATAATTTAAGTCTTGGTTCCTTCGCAGTGTCAATAGCAACCACCGTCGTAATAATATTTATTTTGCGAAAAGACAAAACAATCACAATATAATTATGTCGAAAAAAAATATAATAATTCATAATTTTTTCAACAAAATAAAATAAACCGTTGAAATAAAAATTATTACACCAGCAATAAAATAGTAAACATTACACACGTACATAAAAGAACAAACCGTTTTTTAAAAAAATATACAAAAATAGAAATTAAAAAAAAAATCGTCCAAAAATTTACAAACGTAATTAGAATAAGTACGCGCGATCAAAAAGCACTTGCCATCAGGTATATACATATTTATTTCCCTTAGAATTAAGATCACTTATTGGGAACGAATTGAATTAATTTCTTTATTCTTCTGAGGAGTGCTTCGACGTAACCTTTTTCTGAAGTTGTTTGATTCTGTAAAATAAAATAAAATAAAATTATTAGGTATAACATATCAGTTCCTAAGTAGAAAGATCGGCTAAATTTCTAGATTTTATATTTTCAGTCAATTTAAAAATGAAATTTATTTTTTTCGGTTGTCAATATTTTCCCATTTTGTTGAAAAAATTTCTATTCAACATTTTATTTCAATTTGTAATTTTAATTTTCATTATTTCATTTTGTTTCAATTTCATCCGATAACTTAATTCTTTCAAAAAATTAAAAAATAATAAATAGGTAAATAAATTCGTAATTTTGCATTGAATTTAATTTAAATGTTTTTCAATCACAACATACTTTTTTCAACTTTTCAATCTATCTTTAATTTTTTTTATTAAATTTGAAGTTTTTTCAAATTTTTCAATTTTTCCTTAATTTCTCTTGCTTTCTCAATTTTTAATCAATTTTTTTTCTAATTCAATTTTCAGTTAGTTTTTTCAGCATAGTAGGTATCTATTTTACATTTAAAATTTTTTTATTCAATTATAAAAAAAAATCTAAATTTTCTAATTCGTTTTTTTTTTGTAAATTTTAAACCAAAATTTTTCAACTTTTTTCACTTTATTTTTTTAGATAAAAATTTTCCCACTTTTCAAGATTTTTATTCAAAATTTTCAAGTTTTTTTTTCAATTTTTTCTGATGTTAATTTCCGAACATTTTATATTATTTTTTTTTTCAATTTCAATTTGATTCAATACTTAATTCTTTTAATTTTGATTACTTTTTTAAACAATTTTTTCTTATTTATTTTCAGTTTCGATGAATTATAAATTTTTGCTAAATTTTTAACTTAAAATTTTTCGACGATTCAAAATTCCATTTATATTCTTTTAATCATTGACTTTTTTTCAATTTAATTTCATTTTTATTCATTTGTTAAATTTCACTTTTTAAACATACTAAAAATTTACTTTCAGTTTCATTCAAATTATTTTTTTTCTTTCAATATTACAAATTCTTTGTGAACTATTTTTTTTTCATTCGTCATTTTCAATTTTAGTTCAATTATACATCAAGAATTTATCTAATTTTTTAATCACAATCACAAATTTATATTCAAAATCTTAATTTTTTTTCTTCTTTTTTTATTCAAATTTTTCGACTCTTCCCAACTTTTAGTTTTAATTTTTTACAACAGTTTTAATTGAAGTATTTTATATTCAAAAAGTTGGATTAAAAATAGACCTAAAATTAAAGTAATGTTAATATAAAATAAATTTATATTTGATTGTTTTTTTTTTAAATTCTAAAATTGTAATAAACAACTTTTTAAGGAAATATTTAATTTTTCCTGAATTCTGATTCCAAGGTTTTGAAATTTTTGAAATTTTTTCTCAAGTTCCTAATTCTATTTCAGCTTTCAACCATTTTTTTATTCAATTTTTCTCAATTCTTTGAATGATCGATTTTTCACTATTTCCATTTTTTTGATCAATTTTTTACAATTTTTGGTCATTTTCATTTTAATTTTACGTATTATTTTCCCGTTCTTACCTTAGTAATTTCCATTAACTTATTGGAGAAATTTTCGTTAAAAGTAGGTATTAAAGCTTGCTTAATTTCATTCAGCTGTTCGACCGTACACACACGACCAGTTTCACCAAATTTGGCTGTAAAAAGAAATAATAAAATGAACATCCGTCGACAGACAATTTGAACAGATTTCTGCAACATTTCACTTACAAGACGAAACATTACTGGAATCAGAGATACTAGATCCAATGGTAGGAATACACTGCAATGTGAAATAATCGAGATGGGCCCACAAAAGGTACAATGCTGTTTCCATGATAACAAAACACATATCCAGTTCGCGTTTCTTTTCGACTAATAATTTCATCAGTTGCAAGGACGCTTCGTTTTTGTATTCGTTCTCAGGCACACGAATTGCGTCGCCGAACATGATCTGTAAAAAAAAAAAAAAAAAAAAAAAAAACAGGTAACGATATATCGAGGACTCCTTTTTATTTTTGGTAAAAATGTGGCCTAATGTGGCACGGATACTTGCCTGTTTTACTTCATCGGTGGTCATAGCTGGTATAGATTCTAGTTTATTTTTCAGCTTCGAGATGAAATCTAGCTGAGCTGTGTAATAAGTGACTCCATCCAGGAGGTATCTGACTGCTATACCGAGATCTAGTTCCTGAGTATTGCCTACGCCGATAATACTACTGTTATCTGTACAATGATAAAGCAAATTACATTGAAGATACATTGAAGGGTATGAAAATCGTATTACAATATTTACTTCGTTTCATAATAATTTTTTACCTTTTTTATTTTTCGCCAATTCGTTCAACGTTGGTTGAAATATGCTGATGGAAATATATCGATCCATTTTCGCTCCTGATACGATACTTTGTGCGTAAAACAGCGAATTGATTATAACCTGCATTTGAAACAATATCATTGTAGCAAGAATTTCACAGAAAAAATGACGTACTTTAGGTTGAAAATATCTCTGTACCTGGAAGTAGTGGACTACGGTCTGAGAACGAGCAATAGGATCTCGATTTTCGATATCTACGTTATCGCCAACTTTCTTGATCGAAGATTCAGATGTTTGGAACGAGGTGAACAACGATAACATGAGTTTTTGAATTTTATGTATCTGTACGGCTCGTTCGGATTGACGTTCTTCTTTGAATTTTTGGGTTAAGCCTTTAAAAGAATAAAAAATCAATTGATACGATGCGTTGATTTTTTCCCATTTTTTTTTCTCAATGTTTTTTCAGAAAAATCTCACCATGTCCAAAAACTGGCGAAATCACCGCAGTAAGATCAGCTAATTCTTTGATAAACTGAGGCATAACAGTAGGGGAAGCACTTCTCAATACCAACGACACAGTTTCATTCAGACTGAACACTAACTGCATAATCTGCAACAATAATAGTAAAATAAATATTCAAATAATTTCAGTTCAAAATATTAATCATCCAGCAGATCCTTCGTTCAGGTACCTGAAGTACGGCGTCTTCGTTTTCAACTCCAACCGAGGTGATAATTGTATTACAGAGAGTTAAAACTGGGGTAAACAATTGCAAATATCTAGTGCTGACATCTGGTATAAAATCCACATGAGACGAGCTGTTGAAAAACAATGATGACATTAGAATCAGAATACTGTTCACTATTCTAGGTAAAAATACACTCATTAATATGGTCACCTTGAATCGCATACAGCGACGGTGGGATGATAATTATACACGTCCATAGTAGACAAAGCGTTCAAGATTTTCGCATCGAGTAAAGCTTCAGCTCCCATCGGGTAACTGGCTATTTTACACATGAAAGTCTGCAAAAAAATACATCAGTACGTTAGTTAGTGCTTTCGACTAAAATAGAATCGAAAATACCCAGGACATAATTATTAATTACCATTTCGGTTTCGTAAACGAATAAAGGAGCCAGCTGGCAATCTTGATTGAACAATTTACATAATTTAATATCAGATTCTACTAAAGTCTGTATTAAGCATTTTAAATATCCGTGTGAGGCGATAAATGAAATGTGATTGGGATCAGCATCGACCAACATTTGTAATCCGGACAAAGCAGTCATCTGCGAACAAAATAAATTCGTTAATTCACTACAATCATACGCTGTTACTTCACATTGAAGCAATATGAGAGGTTTCCCCTAAAAAATTGACCAATTTTTTTATTCTCAAAAAACTGAAAAAAATTATTACAAACAATTTTTGGAATTTTTTTACTGTTTCAGGTACTTTGAAGAAATTAAAAAAAACTTACCCCAAAAAAATTGGAAAAAGTTTTTTCTTTGAAAAAGTTAAGATTTTTCAAGAGACAATAAGAATAATTTTTTACTAAGAAAAAAAAATGAGAAACCTACTTTTCCCAAAAACATTAATGCAAAGAAATAGGTATGAAATTTTCTTACATTTCTTTATCACTTTGAAAAAATTGACGAGATTTTTTATAACAAAAATACGGTTTTTCTTCACTCCAAATAAAATTGGAAAAATTTTTACCATGAAAAATTTAGGAATTTTCTTTCTCATTTACGTACTTTCTTACGTGGAAAAAATTAACAAAATTTTTTACTTAAAAAAATTGCAATTCCAAAAATTGAGTTTTCTTCACTCCAAAAATGATAAAAAATTTCTTTACCAAAAAAAAATTAAGATTTCCGTTGACTGAAAAAATAAAGAAATTTTTTCTCTAAAAAATTAAAGGATTTTTTTCACAAAAAAAATATTTCTTTCTCAATAAAATTTTTTTTTATACCCGAAAAATTGAAAAAATTTTCTTTTCCCCAAAAATGGATCTAATTTTTATTACTCTTGAAAAACTGAAAAAAAAATTGTAAATTTTTCATTTTTCTACTTTGAAAAAATTAAAACAATTTTTACACTAAAAAATAGAAAAATATCTCTATTGGAAAAAATTGCGAGATTTTTTTCTCATATTTATTTTTTTTTATAAAGAAAAATATAATGAAAATATTTTTGTACCTACTCATAAAAAATTGAGATACTTTTTCCCAAAAGGATTTTTGTTTTACATTTTTTGCACCCAAAAAAATTGAAAAAATCCCCCCTCCCAAAAAAAAAATCCATCTAATTTTTTGTACTCTCGAAAAACTGAAAAATGTACTTGGAAAAAATATTTAAAAAATTTACTCCGACAAAATTTAAAAAAATAATTTTTTTGGAAAAAATTGAGGCTTTCCCTCCCAAAAAAAATCAGAAGAAAAATAACAATGAGAATATTTTTTTACTCTCAAAAAAATTGAGATACATTTCCCCTGAACATTGTCAAATTTATCTACTACAGTAAAATTGAAAAAAAAAATTGATATACTTGATACTTCGGGGGAAAAAATGAAAATTTTGCAACTCCAACAAATTGAGTTTTTCTTCATTCCAAAAATATTGAAAAATTTCTTTACTACAAAAAAATCAAAATTTCTGTTGAGCCAAAATGTAGATTTTTTTTCCTGAAAAATTGAAATTTTTTTTGCAAAAAATTTTTGTTATACCTACCTACTCAAAAAATTGGAAAAAAAAAAATTTTCTCCAAAACTGAGCTATATTTTTATTCTCGAAAAACTGAAAAAAAATATTAGGTACAATTTTTTTTTGAAATTTTTCACCGTTTTTGTTTCTCCGAAAAAATTGAGATTTTTATCTTATGAAAAAGATTCGTTTACTCCAAAAATGAGAATATTTTTTGTTAAGAAAAATTGAGATACTTTTTCCCTTAACCATCAACAGATTTTCTCGCACTACAGAAAACCCGAAAAAATTTTACTACAAAAAAATTCGATATTTTCCCACACATTTTTTTACTTTGAAAAAATTAATGACATTTTTTAGTATTCTTTCCCTCTCATAACGATTTAAATTTTTTTCTCCAAAAATTAATAAAAATTGAGATTATCATTTTTTTTCTCATTTCCAAATTGAGAAAATTTTTCACTCAAAAAAAATTACGATTTACTACTTCAAAAATGAATCAAATTTTCTCCTTAAAATGATTTTTTTTTATATATTAAAAATAAGCGATTTCTTCCTCCTTAAAAAGATTGATTTTTTCCTCAACAAAATTCAAGCGTTTCGTCAAAAAAATTGAATTTAAAAAAAAAAAAAAAACATACCTTCCAAATATCATGAGCAGAGGTCGCATCCTCACAAAATATCTTCAAAAGTTGATCCTTATAATCGCTGTTTAACAACTTGACGCGGAACATTTGCGTGGAATTAATATTCTTATAATCAAATTCATCGCCCTCCGTTTTAATATTCTCTAGCCAACATTCCACCTCCGGTTCGTCACGATCGGTGCAAAAATGTAGAAACGTTAAAAAGCACGCGAACAAATTGATCTTGACTTTTTTCGAAGAATTGCCCGCCAATACGATCCAATTCTTTAGAACGTTTAAAATTTCACTCGAGTAATTTTCGAAAGTTTGCAACTGAGATAGGACTGATTTACGAGTGCCTTCGTTTAGCAACCGTTTCTGCGCTTTGACGCATTGTCTAATATCAACGATGAGCAATAGGATCGCTTCGGAGGCTATGATCTTCATATCTTCGCTCGGCGATTCGGTTTCATTCACCTGTAAACGAAATATATCGATATTATCATCGTGGATAAGTGTTTTGGTATTTTAAATCGAATATTTACCGTTTGAAGAAGCGATCTGATCAATTCCATTAATAAAGAGAATCTTAACTGGAACGGGACTATGTTGGGAGGAGCGACGATGAAGTAAACGTTGCACAATTTACGCCAGGCATCGAAATATTGAACTTGGGCGCCGACTAGTTTTCTATATTCGTTCAATTTCATCGTAAATGACAATAATTCCTGGAAAATATTACACAACGTTAGCCTTCCGATCACTATTACAATGAGAGACGAAATTTGTTGCCATTTACTTGAACTTCTTGTTGTATTAGTTGCCTCTGACCGGACGTAGAGCTACCTTGAATAGCTGCTAATTCTTCTCGTAAAATTGAAAATAACATATTGACGTTGATGTGCTTAGGAGACATTCCAGCGACCGGATATTCGCATTGAGTCAGCACCTGTAATTCGTAAAAATGTGAATAAATACATTCGATGATTTTTGACCGTGGGGAGGGGGGGGGGGGAGAGGAGTAGTCTTTATTTTTTGTACTTACTTCTTGAACTTGAACAGCGTCGAAAAACTGCCACGAGGGCATCGTAGGCGGTTCTTTTTCAAATTCGATTACACTCATGAGTTGGAAAAGTCGTGTACTGATCAACGAAGTGACTTCTTCCTCTACAGAAAAAAAATCATGACAAAAATTTAAAAAAAAACCATAAGTTTAGTTTAGTGGAGACACATTTTTCTAATATTCGATTTAATACCTCCGTTGATTAATTTCCTAACATTGGGCCCTTTTCGAGACTTGGAAAAGTCACCAGATCCGTGATACAGGAATAACTTAATTAAATCTTCGAGTTTGTTATTATGACCCATACTCGAGATGACTCTCAATTCAATGGCGAATATTTTCAACACCCAAGCCATGCAAATGAATTCGGTCACTGTGGAATACGATAAAAAAAATCAAATAAAATCGAAAATAAATTTCTGATTGGTAAATGCGAATTATAATTACCTTTATCGTATGTTTTAAATGGGAACAGAGCCATATGTTGTTGGACGAAATCTTGCGTCGATCTTAAAAATCGTAGCACTGAATCCGACGTGTTCGGGTTGGCGCACAACGTGTATATAATTTTATACGCTAATTGAACTAGATGTGGATGAACTTTGAGTACAGCTTTGTCTTTACGATACAATAAAGATACGTTCAGGAGACTCAATATTGAGTGGAAACACGTCCTAGGAAATCCAGGTCCTAGAAAAACAAATCAATTTAGCTGATTGTGAAATACACTTCATAAAAAAAAATCAACAGAATTAAAAATATTACCAGGATTTTGGAGAATAGTTTTCTTGATGTTTTTCAAATTGAATCCCAGCAAGTAATGAGCCAAATTGACACCGGAAGCTGGTAAACATTGAATCAATAATTTCATAATTGCTTCTTTGATCTTACTAGTGACAGATAATTCGTTCCCATCAGTCCACTGTAAGAAAAAAAAATTCTTTAGAATCTTTATTTATTTTTATTTTTTTTTGAAAATTGACACCGGAACGTTCTAGTGGCAAACCTGATTTTCTTCAGCTTCCAAACTCTCAACGAATCCATGTCTGATGGTAGTTTGAAGTGCGGCAGTAGATGTGAAAAATGGTATAAATGTCGAGTGCTTGATCGGATAAGACGTAACAGCCAGTAAAATATTGACCGCCGTTAACGTATGCATAGGTAGCCACGAATTATACGTAACATATCTAATTTTGAACAAAAAAATAATAATAATAAAATATTAATATTCAAATCTACGGAATATTTTTCCATTCTGTTTCGAAAACGTACTTAGCGATATTTAATAAATGATCCGGATTTCCAGTTCTAGCGTTAATTCCACTCAACAGCTGATGTAAGGGGACCAATATTCTGTCCGAATTCGAGAGAGATAATAAATCCAAAAATCTAGCTTGCATTTCCAGTCCCTTACACAGCAATTCCAGACAACTCAGGAGTAACGTTTCGAAGGATTTTTTGCCAGCAAATTCTTTGTACGAGTCGAGCATACGACAACCTTCGTCAATGAGGTACATGATCTAATGAAAAAATACCTCAATTAGTCACGAATCGATATAACCACGTAGATGAAAAATTCCAAATAATTACCACTCGGAAAAATTCAGAAGATGAGCATAAATTGATCATAATATGGAATCCGGGATGAGGACAGATTTGCATACTGCCACCATCTTCGGTTTGGACTAACAATCCGGTAAAATCTTCAACTCTAGGGTCGTACTGTTTGAGGAACTTTAAAGCAAGCTTTACACACAAATTGCCAACTTCCCACTTGAAAATAAAAAAATAAAAATGATTAAATTTCAATTTAGTTGAATTATTTTATAAATTTATTCTAACAACGTACTTTTTCGCTGGCATTTTTATACGATCTCGAATTAAACCTGAGGAAGACTGCTCTCAAAATGTAATTCAAATACGGATCAAATCCAGGAGTCCTTGATCCGGCGCCTAATAATCTAGGCATTGGATTATCGATTAACACGTTGATCAAATTCAACACAGCTCGGGTCAAAGGAAACTCTTCATTTTTACTCTCAACTTCTTCCAATTCAGCCTAAAATTAAGTTCAATTTATAAATTTGCTTTATTAAAAAATTCCATTCGACTTTATTATTTACCTGAACACCTCGAGGCTGATAATTATTAGTCGTCGGGACCGTAGGGATGACTTGAGTGGTTTCTAAATTCTTCCATATAATGTTACCAATTTCTGGCGACTTGGCCAGAGCAGAAAGAGTCAATACTATATCTGCTTTTAAACTCACATCGATTGAGCAGGTAACCAAACCGAGTAAAATTGAAATACAAGCCCATTCCAAGTTTTCACAAAAAGCTAATCTAGAGATATCGTCATGTTCTGAAAAATAACAAAAAAAAAAAAAAAAAATCTCGTGAAAAAAAAAATTACACGAAAAAGGAATAATTTTCATGTTACAAAGTCAAGTTACCAGATATATGACGAATGACTGATAATACAGCTTGTAATCCTTGGATTTCCATTGGGTTAATACCTTTAGGATATAACGATCTGTGTCTGTAAACTGTATCCGAGGTAGGTGGTTGTTCTAGTCGTAAATTATTATAATACCTGCAATTAAATTTATATTAGACAAAATGACCAAAAACATTTCAACAAACGAGAGTATTGCTACTTACTTATGGAAAGATTTGAAAAAATGATCCCAAGTGAGGGTAGAAACATCACTACATTTAAATAATTTGAACGCTTGTCTGGCCGAATCAGGGCACGCAGCTAACGAGCTAATCAATTCTAAATATGCGACGAATAACGCAGGAGGTAACGAATCTCCAGTTTGTTTCAAAAATTTGAACAACGAAACCTGAAATAATTTCATAATTTTTATTATTTTGTATTTCTCATTTCTCAACGAAAATAAAATTAAGCTAACCTGTTGAGAGAATTTCCTAATCGAGATCGATTTCGACGTTTTGATACTATCATCGAACCAAAAATCGAGATGTAACTTTAGCTCCAAAGGATCACGACTGTATAGTTTAATCATCGTCTTCAACATCAATTCGAAATGATGTTCCAAACTACCAGGAGGATTTAAACCTTCTTGTTGATAGATTTGCGTAGTTCTGGATATTTCTTCGGCCCGTACCCGGAGTTCTTTCACTTTCAGAGGCATTAATACGATAAAATCGGTGAATAGACTATGAATACGGCGCATATAAAATTCTTCATTTTGAATAACTTCGTTACGAGTGAAACTGGAGTAGACGAAGGAAAAAACACCGTTGTTGAGAGCCAACGTTACTAACGAATCGTCCTCGTCGGTGATACCTAAATATATTCGAGTTAGTAATGATCAAAATGAAATAGTATTATAATACTGAAAAAATACCTCTTGGAAATGCGGCAACAGATGTGTTACGGAGACTAGCGACAGTCACACCTAAAGCGAACTGCATCAAAGCTTGTAATCCGGTACATTCCCATTTTTTATTAGGATTTTTAGCTTCGTGGATTAAATTCTCCAGAAATCCATTTTCGCAGAGAAGTGGCACTTTGGAGATGATTTCTAGAATGAAATAAAAAATGGAATATTGAAAACTGAACAACCAAAATCACAATAGCTGAAATATGACGATACCAACCTTCGGAATCTTCCCTTTTAATAACATCGTTTACATCGATGGCGAACAATAAAGCCATTTGTAGAGCCAAAGTTAC
This sequence comes from Balanococcus diminutus, assembly GCA_959613365.1. NCBI lineage: Eukaryota > Metazoa > Arthropoda > Insecta > Hemiptera > Pseudococcidae > Balanococcus > Balanococcus diminutus. The sequence continues at coordinate 25,124,668 of OY390718.1, forward strand.
ATTATCAATACCACCGCTGACGTCACTTTCAATTTTCACCGTTCTTAAGAAATTTATTAGCCTAAAAAAAGACAAAAATGTTAAAATTTTGGAATAATTCATTCATACTGAACGCATGATAGAACTTACATGAACAAAGATTGTTGATATAAACCAGCTTGGGCCGAATACAAGAATATAATGTCAGCTAAGATTTGCCTTATTTCTTCAAATAATACCACCACAGTATGATGATGTTTAGGACTTCCTAACGCACGATTCCTTTGCAACATTTCGATTTCTTTTTGTAAATCCAAGTTTTTTAGAGCAGCTAAGGAAACAAAACAAAAACATAATGAAATTATTCATTTTGAAAGGAAAATTCAAATACATCGAATAAAGTAACCAACTTACTAATAACTTTCTCTAGCAACCCTTCATTGATCAATTCGTCGCTATATTTAGCTAAATAATCCGGTATATTACTAGAAATATCAACCGTCCAATGGAAACCAGAACGAGCTTGCATAATAGTTCTTAACGTTGTAGCTAGAGCTTTATGGCCGTCGTAATATAAAAGAACAGCTACTAAACCACGAGGTAATCCTGGATAACTTGGCATTTGATGTTGAGCTAGACAGAAACACAATTATGTACTCAATAGGACAACAACCAGATCAAGGAAAAGCTCTCATTTACCTGTTGTAAGTAAATCTAACGCCATTAATTCGTCCAAATCGTACATATCGGATAAAATTAGAGCTTCTTCGACCATATCCTTAGGAACGGTATGATATTCGATTCCGGCCACTCGGATCCCTTCGCTTTCGCTTTTCTTCACAATTAATCTGCTTTTGCCATTCTTCGGCTAAAAGAACAATACTCTTCTGAGTTCGTAACGTAAACATAATGCAACCATTTTGGAAAACTTACAGGATTTTTCAGCACATTAAGGAAATTCTGCTTGTACTTGGCGAAAGTTGCTTGCAGTGTTCCAAAACAGGCATCGCTGCTTTCGATGATACATTTTTCTACAGTACTGCATAGTTGCTTGTACGGAGTCCACATATCTAGGACACAGTCTACGAATAGAGAATAATTATTAGTTTTTTTCGTTCCGAAACTCGACCATTTTTCTTTTATCAACGAAAAAACACTCGAGATGAAAGTTGAAAGTTTGAATTTCGTGTCAACTTACCCTCCATGGTTATGGATTTGTGGAAACGTCAAGCAGAGAGTAACAGGTCTAGTACATGGATTGAATAATTATTAATTTACGAACATACGGAATATTAATTTTTGAATAAATCGTTTTATTATCAACAGTTGAAATTTTTTTCAAAAACAACGAAACGGCAAAAGAAAACAAGAAATCGCGTGGTCGCCGGGTTTTTCGTTAAATTCAGTGCCTCCGTAATCCCAATGCCACGTTATTTTGTGAAAAGTAAACAAATAGGTAACTATTTTTCTTTGTAGCATTTGGCAACACTGGCAATTTTAAGCTTGACAACGTTGTAATTTAGTAAACAATGACAATATTCTTATCAAAATTTTCAATACACTCGCCGGTTTTTTAATTTTATTTCGGAAAAATTACGAAAAATAATCAAATACTCGTTAATTTAATCGATTAAATAAAAAAAAAACTAGTGTTTTTCGGTACTCCAGCCTCCGACCATGTCCGAAATCACAGTTACACCTCTCGGAGCTGGCCAAGATGTCGGTCGAAGTTGTATCATAGTAACGATGGAAGGCAGAAGAATAATGTTGGATTGCGGAATTCACATGGGTGTCCAAGATGAAACTCGTTTCCCTGACTTTAGTTTCATCACATCAGACGAGCCAATTTCCAATTACATTGATTGCGTCCTAATCTCACATTTCCACTTGGATCATTGCGGTTCACTACCTTACTTGACAGAAATGGTCGGTTACAACGGTCCAATCTATATGTCTCAACCGACGAAAGCTATATCTCCTTTACTGCTCGAAGATATGCGTAAAAACTCGGTCGAAAGGAAAGGCGAAATTAACTTCTTCACAGCTCAAATGATCAAAGACTGTATGAAAAAAGTAATCACTATTAATTTACATCAAAACGTCAAAGTAAACAACGATATCGAAATAAAAGCTTACTACGCCGGACACGTAATCGGAGCAGTTATGTTTTATATCAAAGTAGGATCACTATCTATTGTATATACCGGAGACTACAACATGACTCCTGATCGTCACTTGGGTGCAGCTTGGATCGATAAATGTCGTCCAGACGTTCTCATCACCGAATCAACTTACGCCACAACCATTCGAGACTCGAAACGATGTCGAGAACGTGACTTCTTGAAGAAAGTACACGAATGCGTGGAACGTGGCGGTAAAGTTCTCATTCCAGTATTCGCCTTGGGTCGAGCTCAAGAAATCTGCATTCTTTTGGAAACTTATTGGGAACGAATGGATTTAAAAGTGCCGGTCTTTTTCGCCGCCGGATTAACCGAAAAAGCCAACAATTATTATAAAATGTTTATCACTTGGACGAATCAAAAAATCAAGAAGACTTTCGTGCATCGTAATATGTTTGATTTCAAACACATCAAACCGTTTGAAAAATCATACCTGAATAATCCAGGACCAATGGTGGTCTTAGCTAGTCCCGGAATGTTACACGGTGGCATGTCTTTGTATATTTTCAAAAAATGGGCCAGCAACGAGAACAATATGCTTATCATGCCTGGATTCTGCGTCAAAGGTACCATCGGTTATAAAGTATTGCAAGGAGCAAAGAAGATCGAATTCGATAAACAAGTGATTGAAATTAAAATCAACATCGAATATATGTCTTTTTCGGCTCACGCCGATGCCAAAGGTATAATGCGCCTTATACAGTACTGCGAACCTAGGAATGTCTTGCTAGTCCACGGTGAAGCCACCAAGATGGAATTTTTGAAGAAAAAAATCAAAGAAGAATGCAACCTCGAATGTTACATGCCAGCTAATGGAGAAACTTGTATCATCGAAGCGAAACACCCGGTTCCTATCGATGTGGTTTCTAATTTGCTTAAGAACGAAGCTCTCAAATATAACGCTTTGGGACCCGTTGCTAAAAGACCTCGTATTATACATGGGGTTTTGGTCATGAATAAAGATACAATGACTTTGATGGATGTAGACGATGCTTGCAAAGAAGTTGGAATTAAACCTCATATTATTAGGTAAGCTCGATATTATTTTCGTCGTATCGAAAAAGAAATAAAGAGAATTTCATTTTTTTTTTTTTTTTTTTTTTTAATTTGCAGATTCACTTCAACTGTCAAACTTCAAGATCCAGGCCCATGTTCCAAAACGTGCGAAAAAATTTTAAAACTCCTCAAAGATAAATTAGAAGGTTGGAACGTCCAAGTAACCGAAACTTCCATCTCGGTCGAATCCGTCCTCGTCAAAGTCGGTGGAGAAGACGAACAAAAATCCGTGTACGTGTCGTGGACCAATCAAGATGAATTATTAGGTTCAACCATATTGGATATGCTACAAAATATTGGTTGAGATGTTACAACGTAAGTATAACATCGAAATTAATGGTTCAATTACTCTTCAATTGTTTTCATGGTCGTCGTTACTCTCTCTCTCTTTTCGCAATGAACTCGATGTAGCGTAATGTCTGTAAAATTGAACAGGTGATTTTCACTTTAAAAACTGAAACATGTGCTGATGACGCCGCCGGCTCGTCGACGCGATTATATTTAAACAGTTTGCCTTACTTATTTGCGAACCATCTCGAAACCGATTAGTTGAATTGTTCGCTTATTCGTTCGACGAGTGTTTTGTTGTTCGCTGAATAAAATTCGAAAATGGAGTCTTGTATCATGTTTAGGTAAAATTTTAATATTATTAATTAAATCCGGAACGATAAAATTAATTATGGAAGTAAATTTCGAACATAATTAAAATTTATCTCTCGCATGATAATTTAACACTATTAATGAAAAAAAAAAAAAAAAAAAAAAAAACTTGCAAACGACTCGCCATAATAACCAGACAACGTATTTTACCGTCTTCTTCCTAAAAATAGCAATCTGCATCAGGAAAACCGAACCACTCGTATAATAAAGCTAATGTTTTCCTCCAAAATCTTATTAATACCGTTGCGAAGTCGCAGTCGTATTCGAAAAAACCAGATCTCGTCGACCGATTTATTCAAGAGTCGTTGACTTGTCTAATGGATGCAAATCCATGCAGCGTTATGTGTTCGTAGCGTCGTTTATAAGTAAAATATGAAAGCGAAGCAGTCGAGTCTCGAGCTCGAGTTATCTGTCGATTTTGCAACCGCGTGTACATACGTACAATATTATACATATACTACATACATACGTATATACGCCTAGTTTTCATACGGAGACCGAAGAATGTCGGGATTGTATTGTAGCGGTGTATTTTAACGCTTCCTAATTGAAAGTGTTTCCTCTTTTAGGTTGGAAATAGCGTAGTAGATGGTAGAGTTATTGTTGACACGCGTCAGTGATGGTCAAACGGTGAAATTTTCGTTTATGTAGGTCAAGGTACGTGTAGGGTTGAGAATATCGGAGGGCAGGGAATAATGAAGGTTTGAGTGAGGGGTTGAGAATTTTTTGTTGAAGTATTTATATTACTTATAATGATGTAGATATTTCGCGAATTTGATCGTTTTAAAACTGTTTTAAAAAATTACTTGCAAATTTTTTTTTGTTTTTTTAAAATTAATTTTTTCATCTTTTAAAGAAGAATTTTTGTCTAGGTATTTAAAAAAATTTTCCATGTTATTTTTCGTTTTTTTTTATATTTTCTGAAATTTCCCCTTTAGTATATTTTTTTATTAATTTTTTTTGTGTCGACGATCTTTTTCTCAATTTTTACTATTTTTGGCATCAAATTTTTCAAAATGTTTATTTCTTTGTAGATATATATATTTTTTCAAAATGATAACTTTGATTTTTTTTGTTTTGAATTTAGTACTAATTTTTTATCATTATTTTTTCTCAAAGATTTCCATCCAATTTTATCATCAACTTGAAGTACAATTGTTTTGGTTTAAACTATCTTTTTCATAATTTTTTTAAAGAATTTTTTTCTATTTTTTTAAATTTAAAATTTTCCCAGATTAAAAAAAATTACACGACTTTTTTTCTAATTTTTTTAAACGACATTTACTTATCATTTTTTGCCAAATCAGTCCGAAGGTTTTACGTTAAGTAACTTTTTATTTTTATTTATTTTTTAAATTATTATTTTATTTTGATTTTTTTTTTCAAAATTCTCCTTCAATTTTGTTTTGTCAAAATGATTTGGTTGATCTTTTTTTTTTTTTATAGACTTTTCAAATTTTTCCTTCCAACTTAATTTAAAAAAAAAATGATTCGGTTGAAATCATCGTTGTTGTTGTTGTTGTTGTTGTTTTTTGCAAAAGACTTTTTCTCTTTGTTTTACACTTTTTCTTTCATTAGAATTTTTTTCAATTTTTTTGGTTTCAAATTTTTCCAAGCTCAATTGTTTCATTATTGGCGATTCTTTTCTCATTTAAAAAAATTAAAAACCTTTCAATTTTTGTCAGATTATTTAAAAAGTTCGACCTACCTTTCTACCCTCAATATATTCTTTTTTTCTTAATTAATTTCGTTAATTATTTTTTTCTTGAATTTTTCTATCTTTTTCTATTTTTTTTTTCAAAAAAACTTTTACTCAATTTTGTCACAACTTTTCTTTTTATTCAAATTATTTTTTATTTTCCCTCCAATTTTTCTACTTTTTGTCTTCAAATATTTTCCTAATTTTATTGTTTTATTTCTTGCATGATTTTTTTACATTTTTTTTGCCAAATTCTTTATGAAGTTTTGCCATTTAGTAATTTTTTAAAATCATTTTTTATTATTATTATCTATCTATTTTTATTTTATTTGATTAATTTCCCATGAAAAAAAAAATGATCAAAAATGATCAAAACACCCTTGATCAAATTTGATCACAAAAATGTGAACATCACTTTTGATCAAATTCTATAGAAATTGATACAATTTGATCCAAGTTGATCAACATGTATATAACTTGACCAAAGTTGATCAAAAGTGATGTTCACATTTTTGTGATCATATTTGATCAAAGATGTTTTGATCTTTTATTATAGGTAAACACATATCAATAAAAATTTCTTTTAAATAAGTATGAAGGAAGGTACTCTGTAAGGGATCTCACTCTACTTCTTTCAACTTTCAACTTTCAACCAAAAATCAACTCCAACATAAGCTTTGGAGTTTAGTAGGTATGATATGTACCTATGTAATGTTGATGAACCTGTGAAGTCAGGCTTATTATATTTATATTTTTGGCTCCACAAGTTACCTAAGAGTACTAACTGCTACATTAAAAACACTCAAGATGCATATAATTTTATCTATTTTAATAAAATTGTATAAAATTTCATCAAAAGGGATCAAATTATATCAAATCTGGTATGATTAACTTTGGTGCAATTTTTGCTACTATATCCAATTTGGTAGCAACATGTGAAATTCGATACAATTTTATCAAAATCGTTCAAATTATATCTCAGTGGGTATACATAAACTTTGGCGCGCTTTTTGTCATTATATCTAATTTGTTAAAGACACATAAAATTGTATAAAATTCTATCAAAATTAATCAAATTATATCAAATCAGGTATGGTCAAGTTTGGTGCAATTTTTGCAACTATATCCAATTTGGTAGCGACTTGTGAAATTCGATAAAAAAAAATTTTCCGTGATAGATATATTTCAAATATTCCCTTTCCTCTTTATTTCATAAAGACACTGTGATTGAGGTCATTCTTAACGAATTATTTTTTTCAATTTTCCTAATTTTATTGGGTTTTTTATTTTTGGTTCAAAAAGCCTTTTTAATTTTTTTTTTTGTCAAATTGGTTATTAAGTTTTGCCTTCAGTAATTCTTTAAATAAATTTTTTTGATTAAGTAATTTTTTTATTCTAAATTGGTCTTATTAAAATGATTTAGGCTGAAATCGTTATTTTTTTTCCCTTTAATTTTTTGCTAAAAACTCAACTTCAATTTTACCTTAAATATTAATTTGATTTTTAAAAAAAAAATTGTCTTGTTTCTTTTTTGATTTTTTAAATTTTTAGCTTGAAATTTTTTCTCAAATTATCAAATTACCCGTTGCTCAAAATTTTTTCCAGCCTTTTTTTTAAATGTTTTATTTTAATTTATCACCAAAATGTTTCAAATTTTTGCCCCTTTGTTCAAATTTCAAATGTCTGTTATTTTTTAAAATGAAATTTTGTTTTGTTTTTAAGAAAAATTTTCCTTATCCTTTCTTCACAATTTTAATTTTAATTTTCTTTTTTAATCATTTTTCTTTTTTTTTTCAATTTTTACAATTTTTCGAATCGATTTTTTGTTTTTTGCTTGAAATTTTCGTTTTTTTCTATTTTTTTTCAGAAAGTTTTTTTGTTTGACCAGTTTTACCAAAATTTTTTGCTTAAAAATTATAATTTTTTTTCAAGAAACTTTTTCTTAATTTTTCATTTTTTTTCTTTTCTTTTTAATAATTTTGTACCCGATTGATTTCTTTTTTTGGAGGTTTCCTTTTTTACTTGTAATTTTTTCTCTATGTATATCTTTTTTCAAAGCTGTTCTCATCCTTTCATTTTTTTTATAATTCTTTTTTTCGAAAAATTTATTTTTCAACCCTGTTTTATCAAAATTTCTTTACTAATTTCTCTTAAATTTTCAACTTCAAGTATTTCAGTTCTTTAGTTCAATTTCTTTCTCAATCTTACGTTGTTTCGTAAAAGGGTTCCTGCTGAAAATGTTTTTTTTTTCTTTCACCAAAAAACATTTTCTCTAGGAAAAAAAAAAGATACAGCCCTTATACATTCTGGAATTTAAATCAGATTTTTTTCTTAAACTTTTTTTTAACTGAAAAAATTTTCTGCTACAAGTTTTTTGAAAATAAAACCTGTAATGATATTTAAATAATTAAAAAATTAAAAAAAAAGTGCAAAATAAAAATTTTTCAACAATAAATATAATTATTTTATTTTATTTTACATTCAAAAAATGATTTTCCAACATCGAAAGCCTTATTTAGGTCGTAATTGTAATACCGAGATAAAGAGCTGCACATGATATCTGAAAAAAGAAAAACTCTCGACTCTCGAACCCTTTTACGACGTTAGGGTGTCGTTTTCGGCCTTTTATTAAATTTTTCACCCGGAATGCCATTTCTTAATAATATAATTCAGACGTTTTTTCGAGGTTCGAATTATATGTAGGTAGATTCTATAGTTCGTTTCTCGTTTAAGGAAATTTATTTCCATAACCTAATACTTAGGTACTTAACTACTTATTTAACGTTTCTTATCAAATTCGAGCGGAACAACCAAACTCGTTAGGTAGAAAAAGCATTCTACGCGATAAGAATAATTAACTATTATAGTTCATTAGTCGTACTCGTATATGAGTAATAATAAATGATTAGGTATCTACATCTAATGACCTTTATGACGCTGAATAGGATCGAAAACGAAAGCAAAGACTATAGAGAATCCTCTCCTATCGTTTTCAAGGTTCAATCCGATCGGAAACGAACATCTGGTGAAAGAATGCATCTTAAAGATTTAATGAAAATTTTCGTCAAGGTATAATTTAAAACTGGCTAAAGACAGAGAGAGAGAGAGAGAGAGAGACTCGCTGCGTTGGTTTGCAACAAAATTATAATTTTCAGCCTAAGTATTCCCCAACTCTGCCGTAATACGTCTCGTATTTATAGGTAATACTTAATTCCCAATAATCAAACCGGTTTCCATACCTAAGGTATCCATACGTACTCTTAATTGCGATAAAAGCCTCTTCATAATATTTCGTCACCATAAAAATGTGGCATGGCTCGTACCAGTAAAAAATTCGCGATGCAAGTACCACGTGTTTTCGGTGGCAGGTCAGAATGAAAGTAAACAATGATTCGAAAAAAGTGAACTTTTCAAAGTTTTGTTTCGTTTCATCGAAAACCAGCTTAGTAATCACTGCGTACGTGAACGTAAAATGTGCAGGCGAATTACGCAATCTATCATGTAATATTGTTGTTTGGACGTAGTTTCGCTCGACTGCCATATCCCTGCGTTATACGTTGCGTTGCGTTTCGGGCGAACCTGTTGTCATTCTTGGTTATCTCGGTTTGCGGTAAACATTCGGTTAGCTCAAGTTGAAAGTTACCGTCGGCTTGGACTTTTTAACTCGTCGATTAAATCGTAAACCATTTCGGAGTGATAAGCTTTATTCGGCGAGAAGATGAGCGAGCGAAAGTACTCGCACTCTCTCGTGATAACGTAGACTAGAAGTAATTCGTGCCAACGAAATAAGCCTTTTTTTCATTCTTCTGTTTCAACGGATCTGTCATTTGTAAGTTTTCTTTTTTATTTTATCAATTTAAATTAAACGAACTGAATGAAGTTCGATAGGTTTTTTTCTTCGAAATTGATCGCAATACGAGTTGTCTTTAAAATTGAAATTTTTCCAAGCTTTGGTGTATCGTTTTCTTTTTAGTACGAATTGTTCAATTTTTTTTTTTTTTTTTTTGATAGGTAGATATGGTAATGATCTAATGAATGTGTAATTAATTGGGGTTTTCTTTCGTTCTCTTATTTATTCGTTCTGCATTGTGAAACGCTATATCGGTTTTATAGGTATAGTTAACATTGTGATAAGAATAATGGTACAGTAGCAGTAACGAATTATCAGGTGAATTTATATTTTCATATATACATAGTTAGCTAGCTACTTCGATTACCTATTATACAGATGTGTCAAATAACTAACCGCCGTATTGCCAGATAAGCCGCGAAAATAACTCGTATTGTTTCGTTGTTGGATACTTACCTACTCGATTTGTTTTTAACGTGTCAAGGTATTCGAATTTAGAAAAAATTGTCGTCAATTTTCCACTTCTTTCCAGTGTTTCAATTTTCGAGTAATTAAGTATACTTACTTACTACATCGTTGTTTAGGTAATTACGAAAGATTTCTTTTTCAAGTTGTGTAACGCAATAACTTGATTAAAAATTGACCCCGTAGATTAATTACAAGTCCCTTGAGAGTTGATTCTATTTTAGTGAAGATCGGTCCATTATGGAGGCAGATATCAATAATGGAAATTTTCGGTCTCGAACTCACGATGAGTAGAGCGTTTTTGGGAAGTCGAAATATTGAGCAAAATATAAGCCATAGAGAAAAACTGTTCAATTATTGAAGATAGGAAGATAGCAACTTTACTCTTGTAAAGTTTTTACTTTATTTTTTATTTTTTGAAGAAATCATTACCCCAGCAGCACAATCGACAAATTATCGAAATAAAAAATCGACAGAATATCGAATTCGATAAAGTGTCGCGTTAGTTCCGCATAAATCGTGAAATTATCTTTCGATATATAGATAGATTATCGACGAATTGTAGTTAGCAAAAATTTCGAGATTATAGTAAGATATTTTATCGATAATATATCTATAATATCGAAAGATAATTTCACGATTTAGGCGGAACTAACGCAACACTTTATCGAATTCGATATTCTGCCGATTTTTTATTCCGATTTTTCGTCTTTTACTAGCTTTTTTCTATAATTAAAAATCATTAATTAGCATAATTAATACATTAAACTATGCCTAAACACATTATTCATGTTACGGTAAGAGGATAATTTCAGAAAAAGTCAAAAAAAAATTATAAAAATCTGCCACCCGCGAGGCTTAAACCATCTACCTCCTGCATGGTAATCCTCTTCCTTAACCACTATGCCATACCTTATCGTTGAGGAATTAGCAATAAAACGCTTATAATAGGCAGTTTAGTACTGGAAAAATTTTCACCAATTTGGAAATAATTTCAAATATCGTCACAAAATCGTTGAAAAATCGTTCGACAAATTTCAGATTATTTGTCAATAATGTAGTTTCAAATATCGCCACAAAATCGTTGAAAAATCGAATTCGAGGAATTTCATATTACGTGTCGATAATATAGTTTCAAATATCGTCATAAAATCGTTGAAAAATCGAATTCGAGAAATTTCAGATTACGTGTTGATAATAAAGTTTTAAATATCTTCACAAAATCGTTAAAAAATCGAATTCGAGAAATTTCAGATTATTTGTCGATAATATAGTTTCAAATATCTTTACAAAATCGGTAAAAAATCGGATTCGATAAATTTAATATTATGTGTCGATAATATAGTTTCAAATGTCGTCAAAAAATCGGTAAAAAATCGGATTCGATAAATTTAATATAATCTGTCGATAATATAGTTTCAAATGTCGTCAAAAAATCGGTAAAATATCGAAGTCGAGAAATTTCATATAATCTGTCGATAATATAGTTTTAAATATCTTTACAAAATTGTTAAAAAATCGAATTCGATAAATTTAATATTATTTGTCGATAGTATCGTTGACGAATATCGTCATAAAATCTTAATAATATCGAATTCGATAGTTTTTATATTTTTTGCCTATGAAGTTGTACCGATAAATATTTATAATATCGTGAGAACATCTATAGATTTTCAAACAATTTTTTATCGATACGTTACATCTTCCGATATTATCGATCAAGTGTGCCACTCGGGTATTTTGTTTTATAAAAAATTACACATTTTTAAAAATTTTACAAAAAAAAATTATTAGGTAAAAAATATCCTAAAAAATTCTTCATAAAAATTTCTTTCTCATTAAAAATCACCATAATTATGAAAAAATCTCTCGTAATAAAATTATTTGTGATAAAAAAATCCTCTTTATGAGAAATTACACAAGTATTATAACACCTGAAAAATTAAGAAATTTTTTCATAAAAAAAATAAATAAATAAAAAAAATACTTACCTACTTCCAAAAAACGAGAAATTTCATAATCCAACTTTAAAGGTTTCTTATTCCAAAAAAATTTTAAAAATTTTTACAAAGTTTTTTTTTTCAAAAAATCGAAAAAATATCCTTCAATAATTTAAAAATTGGAAAAATTTCTTATTTCAAAAAAAAAAAAAAACGAATTTTTTTTTAATAAATGAAAAATAACTTACCTACTATTTTCTAGGTTTTACTCCCGAAAAATTAGAATTTTTTTCTCCAACAAAAAAATGAAAAATTTTCTCTCCGATAATTCAAAAACTTTTTATTCAAAAAATTGAGAGATTTTTAATCAAAATATTTTTTATTCAAAAATAAAAATAAAATATAAAATGGTTTTATTTTTTTTTAAAAAGATACATTTTTCCTCAAAAAAATTAAAAATTCATATACCTATAGTACATTCACTCCGAAAAAATTTGAGAAATCTGTCTCCGAAATGATTAATACGAGATTTAGGTAATGAAAAATATTTCTACTCCCAAAAAATAAGAAATTCTATCATACAAAAAATTTGAAAAAATTTTACAAAAAGTCGAAACATTTTTCTGAACAAATATTTTAAGTAATTTTCACTCCAGAAACTCCGAGAAATTTTTTTCTCAAAAAAAAAAGAACGAACGAAATAATTTATTTTTTATCAATTTAACAACTATTAAATTTGAAGAATATACCCCCATCTATGCGCCAGTGGAATAGTTACCTATCTAATCTCGAAAAATTGAAATATTTTTTATTCAAAAAAACAAATGAAAGATTTTTCATCCAATGAAAAAAATTTGAATTTAATCAAAAACTGAGAAGTGATTGCTGCCCGAGCGAAAATTTTTGTGAATTTTTTTTCATAGCATGCTTGATTTGAATGGAAATTCAGGTTTTATAATTATAATTTTTTTTTTCAATAGGTACAATGTTTTATCATTAAAGTGTAGTGAAAAAAACATAATTATCTTTCAAAAAATTTCCTATTTTAATGTCTAAAAGTCATCCAACTTTGAAAAATTCGTTTTAAATTGTTTGAAAATTAAAAACAAAATGTCTAAAGTCATCTTAACTTTCATAAAAAAATCTTCTAAATTTTTTTGTTGAAAGCAAATAAGTAGGTAGGTACCTGTTCCAAAAATTTTCTGAAAAAAATAAAAATATTTTTAAAAAATTTCGTCTTGAAAGGAACATTATTATTTCAAAATTTTTCTGAGAAAAATTTTCCAACAAATTTTTTTGTCGAGTTTTTGTTTTTGTTTTCCTATATTTTTGATTGTTTTGAAAGAAAATTTTAAATTAGTATTTCATCTCAAAAAATGGACGATTTGTTTGTGATGGGCGGTGAGGTTAAGTACCAACTTGCAATTTAGGTCATTTACCTTTGTTTTCTTGAAAATTAGGGTCAATTTTTGTTATTTTTTTTAGTAATGGTCACTAAAGTCATCAAAACAATTGAAAACTGAATTATTATGCTTGGATACAAAGTTGGGACACCCTATATGTATCTGATTATTTTTTCGAAGACGTGATACCCGGATGGGAATTTCATATCCTCTTCAAAGTTGCAAAATTTTTGAAAAATCGTCGAATTAATTATACGATGTACTGCGTATTTTTCGACGAAAAAAAACTGAGAAGACGTCCAGTCGTCCACGTCCTGAATAAATTTTTAATTGAATTATAAATCATAAAACGTACTCGTGAATCGCGACTTGAAAATTATGAAGTATTAAAACGTACTCATACCTACCTACATGTTAAAAATAACATTATTACATGGAAAAGCTTTACATACCTACCTATGCAAATAATACATAGGTACCCGAGTACACAAATCTACATGCTTAATCAATGTCTAAAAAGCAGTTCACTCTTGATATTAATATCCAATTCCAGAAAACTCATTAACGTAATACTCTCTTATAACACGTACTCAATTACTCACGTACATATCTAATATCTGTAATAATTGAATATTCTCTTTTAATCGATCATTACGTACGTAGAATGTAGACGGTCATTTTATTATACATTTACATGTTTTGAAAATGAATGTTTCCAACAAATTTTTAACCGAAGTATGGAAACGATGACGATACGATTTACCTCGGTTGTATTTTTTTCCATCGGACCGATTCGATGTTTTAAATTGATAATTAATGAAGCATGTAAAACACGTGCAGTTTATTTTTGGTATGTTCTAAAAAAAATAGTAATAATGAGAGCGTTGAAAATAAGTATTGTCTCTTCGGTCAAATTAGCATCATTCGATATTTTTTGAGTAAAATCTCTCTATTGTAGTAAATCATACTTATTTCTCAATTGTTTTGGAGTAGGTAAAGTTTGAAGAAAAATTTTCTGTCTCTATGTTTTTGCAGTAAAAAATACTTCTCAAATATTTTGAGATTAGAAAAAGGGATTTGAATTTTTATTTTCATTTTTTCAAGAAAAAAATCTTTCAATTTTCTCAAAAAAAAAAAAAAAAAAAAAACTCAAATAGATAGGTACTTATGTTGGAATAATTTTTTTTTCAATTTTTCGAGGGAAACTATTTTTTAAATTTGTGATGAAAGAATCTCTCTCAATTTTTTGAAGTACAAAAATAATTCCTTGAAGTAAATCAAAGCTTTTGGGAAAAAAATCTGCCCTTCCCCCCTTCCTCGAAAGAAACAGGAACTTTTTTTGAGTAGAAAAATCCCTCAAATTTTTGGGGTAACAATATCTCGATTATAAAAATATTCTCAATTTTTTTCAGAGTAAGGAATTTTGAATTCTTTTAGAAAAAAATTTTCAGTTCTTTTGGAGAAAAAATTCTGCATGTTCTAGGAGTAAAAAAATAAACAACTCAAATTTTTGGAGATAAAAATCATTCAATATTTTCCGAGTAAAATCTTTCCATTTCAAGAAAAAAAATACAATTTTTTGTCTCCATTTTTCGCATTAAAAATACCTACGTCTCTAATATTTTGGGATTAAAAACAAAAACTCAATTTCTTCAGATTGGAATTTTTATTTACCTATTTATTTATTCATTTTTCAAGAAAAAATATTTTTAAATAAAAAAAACTTCCAAGTAGGCATGTATTTATATTACCTACCAACAATAAAAAATTTAAAGAGGAAAAATATTTATTACAATTTGCGAGGAAAGAATCTCTCAATTTTTTGAAGTACATTTTTAAAATAGGTAATTCTTTAAAGTAAATAAACATGAAAAAATTTGTCATTTTTTTTCAAGAAAAATTTTACTCCCCCTCCCCCGAAAGAAATAGAACTAATTTGTTTTTTGCGGTGAAAATATCTCGATTTGAAAAAAAATCTAAATTTTTTCAGAATAGGTACCTAAGTAATTTTAATATTCTTTGAGAAAAATTTTTTCTCTTCTTATGGAGAAAAAATTCTGAATTTTCTTGGGGTACAAAAAAAATATATACCTCAAATTTTTAGAGATAAACTCCTTTCAATATTTTCTTACATGTTAATAAAATCTTTCAATTTGAAGAAAACACATTTGAATTGATTTGAATTAGGTAAAGTTTGAAGAAGAAAAATATACCTACAATTTTTTGTCTCCATTTTTTTGCTGTAAAAATACTTCTAAATTTTTTTGAGATTAGAAAAAAAAACTCAATTTCTTCAGATTGGAATTTTTATTTATTTTTTGTAATTTTTTGTTCAAGAAAAAATCTTTTAATTTTCTTGAATAAAAAAAAAACTCAAGTGTTTTTTTTGGAAAAAAAGATTCTCTATAGGTATGTTTTTTAGGGAAAACATTTTTTAAATTGGTGAAGAGAGAATCTTTTTCATTTTTTTGAAGTACATTTTTAAAATAATTCCTTGAAGTATATCAAAGGTTTTTGAAGGGAAAAAATTCTGCCCCCCCCTCCCTTCAAAGAAATAAGAACTTTTTTGGAGTAAAAAAAATTCTCAAATTTTTGGAGTGAAAATATTTTCATTTTTCAGAGGGTTTTTTTTAGAAATTTTTTTTCAGTTCTCTTGGAGGAAAAATTCTAAATATTCTAGGAGTAGGTACGTACAAAAAAAACTCAAATTTTTGGAGATAAAAATCATTTAATATCATTTTCTGAGTAAAATCTTTCCATTTGAAGAAAAAGATATTTCTTAATTGGTTTGGAGTAGGTAAAGTTTGAAAAATGAAAAAATAATTTTTTTTTGTCTTCCATTTTTTTTGTAGTAAAAATACTTACTTCTCAATTTTTTGGAATTACAAAAAATCTCAATTCCTTCAGATTGGAATTTTTATTTATTTACCTATTATTATTTTTTTTCAAGAATTTTTTAAAAAATTTTTGTGAATAAAAAAATTAATAAGTAAGTATTTGTATTGGAATAAAAAATTCTCTCTATTTTTTTGAGGAAAATATTTTTTAAATTTGTGAAGAACCTCTCTTCATTTTTGAAATGAATTTTTAAAATAATTCCTGGATGAAGGGAATCAAAATGAAAAAATTTCTCAGTTTTTCGGAGTGAAATTCCATTTTTTACGAGTGAAAAATATCCCCTATTTTTTGGTGAAGAAAACAAACAAACTGTTTTTTGTGAAGTACGAGAAATAAATTCTTCAATTTTTTCGTAGGTATTAAAAAATGAAGAAAATATGTTTTCGAATCACATCAGTGTACAAAATTTCCTCTATTTT
This sequence comes from Balanococcus diminutus, assembly GCA_959613365.1. Classification (NCBI taxonomy): domain Eukaryota; kingdom Metazoa; phylum Arthropoda; class Insecta; order Hemiptera; family Pseudococcidae; genus Balanococcus; species Balanococcus diminutus. The sequence continues at coordinate 25,141,217 of OY390718.1, forward strand.
TTTGAAGTAACAATTTATATGGATTAAAAATTTCTTGATTTTTTTTGAAAGAAAAGAAAAAAATATTTCAATTCTTTTGTAATTATTTTTTTCAATTTTTTTTTGAAACAGGATTAATAAATTGCGCTATTATTTTGGAAAAAATACATGATGTTTTTGTGGGAAAGAAACCGCAATTCTCTTTCTCATTTTTTTTTTTTTTTTTTTTTTTGGAATAAAAAAATATTTTAATTTTTTTGGATAAAAGTCTTACAATTTTTGGAGTTTTTTTTTTTCATTTATTATTATTTTGTTGAAGGGAATATTTTTTTTAAGTGAAAAATTTCTAAATTTTTTTGGAATAGAAAGTTTTTTTGATGTTTTCGTAGTTTACTTACCTTAATCCAAAATCCCAATTTCAATTTTCAGTATTAAATGTTAACAAAATGCATACTTTTTTACTGGCCTTATCTATAACACCTTGGATTGTGTAAATTTTTCGCAAGTACTTATACCTACGAAACGACTAATTTAACACCTTAAACGATTCAAAAATAATTAAATAAAATAGGTGTTCTAGAATTTTAAAAAAAATCTAATAATAATTGGAAAGTTCATCAACAAATGCAATATTGATAATTCGCAAAGATATCTATGAACTCGAATGTGCTAGAGAGGGATGAGGGAAGAAAAATATCGTTTACTGTTTAGAATCTAATTAACGAACTCGAATTATCAGTTATTAATTTATTTTTACTTCGGTCTAGGCTCGGTTATCTTTACTTGTGTGTGTGATGTATCAGTATTAAAAATAAACTTAAATTCTCCGAGGCAGTTCGACGTCGTTGATTCTATAGTTTCAAAGTAGTCGAGAATTGAGACGATAAGAGGTTGTAATACTTACTTTCGCTTCGGGTCTTCGTCTCGGCAAGTATCCTTCTATGAGATTACAAGTACTCAAAGTATTGTACCTATTTAATAAGAAGTACCGTTGTGTTGACCCCAGAAAGTGAAACCTTTCGATAGGTATATTCTATTTTTACAAAGTGTCCACTCCTTAGGCTCTATCTTTGTATAACACGTACCTAGAATAAAATTACGTAAGTGAAAATCTAATCGCTAATTTTCTTTTCTCATCTGTTCGAACAGCAACATGGAGAACGCGGGATTTCAAAATAACGAAGTCATCGAAATGCAGCAATCGAACGACCATAAAAAATGCATCCCGTTTTCCTCGTCCACCCAAAACAACAATAAAGTGGATTCGCGTTATTATTGCGATACCGATAAATGCTGCGCGAACCCGAATAAAACCGAAGGTCCATGGCATAGCCTGAAGACCACATTCTTATTGATATTTTTGATCGGATTCTTAGTATGGGCCGTTGGCTACTTTTGCCTGCTTTATAATCAGATAATTTAAATTCGAAATAATAACGGTATGATAGTGTGGCTGTGAATCGGTGGTTATAATATTGTAATTTTTTTTTCTCATCGCGGGGTATTATGGCCGATTTATGTGAACGCGAACCAACGTTTTGTAACCGCAGAATGATTATGTGTCAGATGAAGATGAACTGTCATCTTTACTTTTTTCTATCGAATTGATAATAATGCGGTAATGTAAACGGATATGGTGATTTGTGTCTCCTATGAATTTTCCTCGTTGTGTAATTTTTCATATCGTAGGTATTGTTGCGATTTTTTTTTTAAATTTGTATTTGTAATTATTGGTATTTTTATTGAAATTTATTTTTTTGTATGTATTGTTGAAAATATAGGTATTTTTTTCATTCGGTTTGAAATTTATTTTTAAAATAAAACAAAAAAGAATATAAATGTAGTGTTAATATGATGCGTATATTTGTCGATTTTGATGTTTGATTCAAATTATTCAATGGTACATAATTAGGTTATGTTGATTTTTTTACTCAAAAATTTTCGAATCAAGATTTTCAGTAAAAAAAAAATAAGATAAAACATGAAAAGATTTTAAAATCGATTTTAATCAGAAAAATCAGTTTTAAAAAAAAGATAAAAAAATTTTTTTAATTCGTTTGGAAAAAAGAGAAAAATATATTTTTCTGATTAACAAAAAAAAAAAAATTGAAGAATTGATTAATTTCATAAGGAGAATAAGTTTTGGAAAAAAATCGGATATTATTGTAAAATAAATTGTATTAAAAATTAATTTTAAGAAAAATTCAAATACCTAAAAAAAAAAATTTTAAAAGTTCATGTTTTGAAAACTTTAATTTCTTTTGAACAAGCATTGTCAATGTAGTACACCTACCTACAAATTTCTTTTTAAAAATAATCAATATTGAAAAAAATAATTTTTGCGATAAAAATAAAATACCTACTAGAAAAACTCAATTTTTCAAAGACTTGGTTTTTCAAAAAAAAAAAAAAAATGAAAAAAAATGAAAAGAATTGAATAATATAATTTTATAAAAATTATTTTCGTTTTATGAATTGAGAGGCATGGGAAAATATTTTTTCTCAAACATAATTTCCTTCAATATTTTTTAAGGAAAGCTTCCTTTCTTTCGAGAAAAATTTTTGAAATTTTAAAAAAGTACCCACTTTGGTAAAAATTAATTTTCAGAAAAAAACATTCACGAAAATAATATTTTGAAAAATAATTTTATTTTATTAATAGTTTATTAAATTTTGAGTAAAAAAAAAATGAAATAAAAAAGAATTGTAGTTACAATAGTAGGTACCTCTACCTACTTACGATTTCTAAAAAAAAAAATGTTTCGGATAGAAAATAATTTTTGAGGATATTCATTTTTCTCGAAATTAGCTTTTAGAATAAATTCATTTTAAAAATAATTAGGTACATTTTTAAAGAGTACTTATCGTCAGTTCATAGTTCATGGTCAGTTCTAAAAATCGAAAAAAAATTAATTGGAATGGAAATAACAAATGATTTTTGTGAGAAAAATATTTTTTTTTTCTTATTAAAAATGATTTTAGGAAAGAAATTTTTTGAGAAAAATTAATTTTAAAAAAGTAATAAATTTTTCGAAAGCTGATTTATATTTTTGAAGAAAAAAAAATGAAAATTTTCCAAATTAAAAAAATACTTACCCACTTTGGTAAAAATGAATTTTCAGAAGAATTTATTTTGAAAAAGTTGAAGATTTTCAACAGTTTCAAAGTGAAAAAAAAATTTTTGGGAAGAACATAATTTTTGAGAATGTGCAAAAGAAATTTTTTTAGCTTTCAGGAAAAATTTATTTCAAAAATGATTACACTTTTAAAGAGTGCGGGTTCTAAACATTGAGAAAAAAATGATAGGTCCAATGTACATTTATATATAGATATAGGTACTCAATGTTCTTTAAAAAGTAATTTCAGGAAAAAACATTTTTTTTTTTGAGAAAAAATCATTCTGAGGAATTAAAAGTTAAATTTTTTGTTTGTTTGGAAGAAATCAAAAAATGAAAAAAATGGATACTTTTTACGTAGTTTTTTTTTAAGTGGTTTTAGGTGAAATTCGTCTTCAAAATTGATTACATTTTTTAGAGAGTTTTATTCTTTGAAATTTATTTTTAAAAAAGAAAAGAATTTAGAGCAAAGTTAATATTTTTTATTGAAAACTATTGTTCTTTATAAGGGAAAAATGAGTTGTGTGAACACTTTTTAAAATTTGATACTAATAATAATTAGATATGTAAAATTCCTTAAAAATTCGTGTGTTTTTTAAAATCAAAATTTACTTTTGGAAGTTGAAAATTGCTACACTAAATTAAAAACCTATTCAATTCGCCCCCCCCCTAAACCCTCCCTGGTTGGCTCTATTTCCACACTACGTTTGAAAGTATGAAACATACCAGCACACTCGACAAATTATCGAAATAAAAAATCGACAGAATATCGAATTCGATAAAGTGTCGCGTTAGTTCCGCATAAATCGTGAAATTATCTTTCGATATATCGACAGATTATCGATGAATTATAGTTGGCAAAATCCATCAACAGATAAACTTTCGATAAAATCGAACGATTTTTCTTTTAAAAATCTCAAGATTATAGTTAGATACTTCATCGATAACCTATCTATAAATCGAAAGATAATTACACGATTTATGCGGAACTAACGCGACACTTTATCGAATTCGATATTCTGTCGATTTTTTATTTCGATTTAGTTTCGATATTCTATCGATTTTGTATTACGATTTTTTGTAGATTATCTAGTTTCGATATTCTATCGATTTTGTATTACGATTTTTTGTAGATTATCTAGTTTCGATATTCTATCGATTTTTTGTATATAATTTAGCATATATGGGTATATGCGTGCGCACATTTTCAAGACCGGCTGGCGAGTTTGAAGTCGTAGTTACGCTTAAGGCTGGCGAATTTCGTTCCAAATACAGCAGTTTCTACCCAAGCGTCTGTTGCGAACATCGGAGTTCGTTCGCATAATACGAATTGGATTATAATATTCAAACATCTTATGCAAAATTGGAGAAGAGGGAGGGGTCCAATTGAAATTTTTATAATAACTAAAATTATTTCTAGGACCTTAATTTACAACTTTTGTTTGAAATTTTTTTCAAATTGGCCCCTTTTTCCTCCGCTCCTCCAATTTTGAATAAGTATCAACGGAGTATTATGCAAAATTGGAGGAGAAGGAGAGGTCCAATTGAAAAAATTTTCAAACAAAAGTTGTAGCTTAATGTTCTAAGAATAATTTTGGTCATTACAAAATTTTCGATTGGGCGCCTCCCTCCCGTTCAATTTTAAATACTAAGTATTCACATAGTAATCGTAGTATTGAACTTGGTAAAATTTTATTTAAGAACAACGATCTGATTTCAAGTAAAATACCTAGTAAACCAAAAAAACTAGATAACTTGTTTGAAAATTTTTTCAATTTTGATTTCGCATATTACTGTTACACGTAAGTAGGTAAATGCAAAATAATAGAGGCTAGAGATGAGGTCCAATTGAAAAAACATTTCAAACAAAAGTTGTAGAATAATATTCTGGATTTAATTTTGGTTATTATAAAAATTTCGATTTGGCCCTTTCTTCCCATCCAATTTTGAATATAAAGTAGGTATTTTTTGACTAGAAAAAAATCAATATAGTTTCAACAACTATCGTTACAAAATCGTTGAAATATCGAAGTCGATAAATTTCATATAATGTGTCGATAATATAGTTTTAAATATCGTCACAAAATCGTTGAAAAATCGAATTCGAGAAATTTCATATAATCTGTCGATAATACAGTTTTAAATATCTTCACAAAATCTTTAAAAAATCGAATTCGATAAATTTAATATTCTTTTTCGATAGTATAGTTTCAAATATCTTCACAAAATCGTTAACAAATCGAATTCGAGAAATTTCAGATTATTTGTCGATAATATAGTTGTAAATATCTGCACAAAATCGGTGGAAAATCGGATTCGAGAAATTTCAGATTATTTGTCGATAATATAGTTGTAAATATCGTCACAAAATCGTTGAAAAATCGAATTCGAGAAATTTCAGATTACGTGTCGATAATATAGTTTCAAATATCTGCACAAAATCGTTGAAAAATCGAATTCGAGAAATTTCAGATTACGTGTCGATAATATAGTTTCAAATATCTTCACAAAATCGTTAAAAAATCGAATTCGAGAAATTTCAGATTATTTGTCGATAATATAGTTTCAAATATCTGCACAAAATCCGTGGAAAATCGGATTCGATAAATTTAATATTCTTTGTCGATAGTATCGTTGACGAATATCGTCCTAAAATCGTAATACTATCGAATTCGATAGTTTTTAGATTTTTTGCCTATAAAATCGTACAGCTAAATCTGTATCATATCGTGAGAACATCTTTAGATTTTTAAACGATTTTTTATCGATACGTTTCAACTTTCGATATTATCGATCGAGTGTGCTGCTCGGGTAGTATATGCTTTTACTCCGTGACAAAATGTCTAAAAGTCAGGAATATTAATTTTAACGGAAGTTTAAAAGTCTAAAAAGTATAATAATAAAAAAAAATCCAAGTTTCAAAATATCTGACAAAATGTCTGAAAGTCATCTTTTTAAAAAAATTTCCAAGTTTCAGAATGTCTGACAAAATGTCTAAAAGTCATAACATTTATTTTAAAAATTTCTAAAATGCTTAATTAAATAAAAGTTTTAAAATGTCTAACAAAATGTCAGAAAGTCATCTTTATAAAAAAATGTCTAAGTTTCAGAATGCCCGACAAAATATCAGAAAGTCATCTTTCTAAAAAAATTTCTAAGTTTCAGAATGTCTGACAAAATGTCTAAAAAAATGTCTAAAAGTCATAAAATTTCAAAAAAAATTACAAGTTTCAAAATGTCTGACATAATGTCTAAAAAATCGAATTTATTAAAAAATTTTCAAGTTTTTTTATGCCATCCAAACCTAACCTAATGTACCCGAACCTAACCCAACTGTCGGATTTTCCTGTCGGATTTTGGAGTCGTTTTATTCCATTTTGGTCTCCGTAAAAGCATATACTATGCTAATATAGAACAGTTGAAAAAACAGAAAGTCACTAAATTTATAAAAAAAAATTCCAAGCTTCAAAATGCCTGACAAAATGACTGAAAATCATCTTTCTAAAAAAATTTCTAAGTTTCAAAATAAATGACAAAACGTCAGAAAGTCATCTTTCTAAAAAAAATTCTAAGTTTCAGAATGTCTTACAAAATGTCAATAAAATGTCTAAAAGTCATAAAATTTCAAAAAATTTACAAGTTTCAAAATGTTTGACATAATGTCTAAAAAGTTGAATTTATTGATAATTTCCTAAGTATTTTTATGTCATCCAAACCTAACCTAACCCAATGGGGTCCGATTTTCCTGTCGTTTTTTTTCTATTTTGGTCTCCGTAAAAGCATATACTATGCTAAAATATCTAATAATTTAAAAATTTGAAATTAATTTGAAAAGAGTTGATAATAATAATAAAAATAAAATTAAAATTGAAATGATGTAAAAAGTAAAATTACCAAATTTTGAATTTTTGTTAAATTCATGAATTTTTATCCAACGATTTAATTGATTTTTAATTTTGAAGACATGAAAAAAATATCTACTTTTACCCATAGGGTAGAGGCACCGTTCTTCGCCACCTTACGTGATTTTCAATTTTGTAAGTCTTACTGTAAATCACTGAGCAATATGAATCCTTATGTGTTTATGTTTTCTGAATCTTTGAAGATTCTATTTTCGCTACGAATCATTCGCAAACTCTTTTATCGTCGCAGAAAATTACCATATTTTTAGACGAATTTTCAGAATGAAAAGCGTCTATATGTATTCGGTCAGGGGTTTTTAGAATTTTGTGAACGCAACTCCTCCGTAACCGCTGAGCCGGGAAAAAATAAAGAGGATCCGAAGTTGGTAATGGGGATAGAAATATAAAATAGGGGAAATTATCTTCTTTTATGACATGCTGCGTTGAAATTTTATTGCCCCCTGCTGTGAATATATTTGTTATTATCATCATAGTTATCTTTTTACCCACATGCTGCGTTGATTTTTATTGCAACGTGCTGCGAATTTAAAATGCTAGAGGCAGTTGTTGCTATGTTATTTTATCTGATGGTTATCTTTACATGATACGTGCTTTTGAGTTATTTGCCGCCTTCTAGGAAATGCCAGTTTATTTGTAGCCCAGAATTTTTATCTATCTTGAATTTCACAATTTCTTATGTTTCTTGGTTTTTCTTAAAATTAAAATTATTTAAAGCTACTTTTGAGATTTTTAATGAATAATTCTTCGATTTTTTAAAAATTATTCTTTTCTTTTCTTTTTCAATATTTTTCAAGTTTTCTATAATTTTATCAATTTTTTATTTTTTCTAAATTACAGTTTTTTGATTTCATTTCTTTATTTATTTATTTATAAGTATTTATGTTTTTGTGTTAAAATTCTCAATAATTTGGAAAAAAATAATTAAATTAGCAGTAGGTAATTTCTCTTATATTATGCTTCCCCTTCTCCTATTTTTTTATTCGTTAAAGTGAATCAGTCATGACTTTTGTTTTGTAGTTTCTATGATCAAATAATGAAACTTTAAAATGAAACCTGAAAATTCGGCGATGTCCGCAACACTTGTGGTGCGGGCAACTTATTTTATTTTTATTAAGTCAAAATTCTCCTATTTTCGCCACCCTTGACCCGTTAATCGCCACATTAGTTTCCTTTTTTCGCCACCCCTCAAAATTGCGTATATTTTCAATAGCAGGGCTGGAAAAACGGAACGATTGTTTAAAACGGTTTCGTTCCGATACCGGTATTGATGGAGTTTTTCCGTTTAACGGTTCCGTTCCGTTTTCCCGTTTCATATTGTTTCCGTTTACCGTTTTCCGTTCCGGTTCCGGTTAGTGACTTCATTTAACGGTATCGTTCCGTTCCGGTAACGGTTTTTTGATAAAAAATAAATAAAAATTGATGATTAAAAAAATATTGAAAATTTGTCCAGTATTCTGGACTTGGTAAATTTCTTTCAATTAACATGTAATTTATTCGAAATTGAAGGGGAGGGATGACTCCAATCGACATTTTTGGAATAACTAAAATTATTTACAAGACCTCAAGCTACAAGTTTTGTTTGAAAATTTTTTCAATTGGACCTCTACCTTCACAATTTTTTAATAATATTTATATAAGTGTCCAAGCCATTATGCAAAATTGGAGGGGAGGTAAGGGTCTAATCGAAAATTTTATAATAACAGAAATTATTTCTTGAATCTCAATCTACAACTTTTGTTTGAAAAAAAGAAAAAATTTTCAGTTGGACCCCTTCACCAAATTTTGAAAAAATATCTACCTGATAGTATTATGTGAAATTTGAGGAAAGGGAGAGATCCAATCGAAATTTTTATAATGACCAAAATTATTTTTAGGATCTTGTTCTACAACTTTTAATTGAAATTTTTTTTAATCGGTTCTTTCCTCGCTCACTCATCTGGGATTTTTAATTAATATCTTTGAAGTGTTGTGCAAAATCAGTGGGGGGGGGGGTCCAATTAAAAAAAACTTCAAACAAAAGTTATAGCTTGAAGACCTACAAATAATTTTGGATATTACAAAAATTTTGATTGGACCCCTCCTTCCTCTCCAATTTTGAATAAAATAAAAGGCAATCGAAACTTGAAAGAAATTTTTAAAGTCCAGAGATTCAGTTGATTCATTTCTATGAACTACTTAAAAAATCCTTACCCAGGCTGGTGGAAATAACAACACCCGTTTTAACAGTTTTTGAATTTTTTTCAAATTTTAATTGGACTTTGGACCTATTCCCTCCCTCTCCTACAAAGACCAAAGGAGAATTAACGATTTTTTTTTTGAATATAATATTTTTTTTATCAAATAGGTAAAAAAAAAACACGGCAAAACGGGAAAACGCCTATAAATCGTTCCGTTTAGCGGTTTTGTTCCGGTACCGTTTAATAAAATATTTTTCCGTTAAACGGTTCCGTTCCGTTTTCCGGTTTCTTGTTTTTCGTTCCGGTTCCGGTTTTTATTGGTAACGTTATCCGTTCCGTTTTTACGTTTCGTTCCGTTACCGTTTTCCAGCCCTGTTCAATAGGTACGAATCTTATTTATTTTAGATACTCATTCTAAATCAAGTATTTGGATTCTTAATAAACAAAACATCAGCAAACAGGTACATATTTGGTAATTTTGATAATTTTTGAAATTCTTAATTTTAAAATTCAGCTGAGTTTTCTAAAAATTTTAAGAGATCAGTTCTTCAGGTTTGATGAATTTTTAAGAAGTTGAAAATTATGCAAATTTTGAAAATTTTGAAAATTATTATAAAATTTAATAAATGAATCAGTTTATAAGTTTGAATACATTTTTGATAGACCTATTTGATCAATTAAAAATTTTTTTTAAAAAGAACGTTTTTAGGGGTAAAAATTGAAAGTTCTATTTTTAGTCAATATTTTAATTGAAAAAAAAAAAAAAAAAATGAAAAAACCCCCGTCAACAAAATCTTGTAAAATTCAGGATTGAATTGTCAAAATATCGTTTTTGAGGAAAAATTAAAATCGTATTTAAAAAAAAAAGTTTTTGAAACAAAATTTTGTAAATTCATGTTCAAATTGAAAAAGGGGACATGGCGAAAAACGGTGCCTCTACCCTATGTAAGTAAGTAGGTTGGAAATTTGAAATTCATTTTTTTTTTAAATTCCAAATCCGTTCTTCATTCATTGACATTGAACACCAGAATTAAATTCATCTTTCGATAAACGTGAAACAACAAATTCAAAATGAGTGAATTTTTGCATAAAATTACTTTTTTCATCAGAAAAGTGAGTTTCGAACAACGTTGGCTCAAAATTAGTTCTTATTTTAATTATGTATTCTAATGTGATGTTGATGTAATTTTTTCCATTACAGCTAAATAGACCGGCTTTGAAGAAATTATGTCACGAGCGTTTTATTATGCACTATATTTTATGCAGATTTTCTGGTTTTTATGCTCGAATGAAGATCATCTTCTTGGAAGATTCGATTATGGAGTGAATCGATACTTGAGTAAGTAAGCCATTTTTTACGTAATTGTATTAGATTTTCTGATTATTTTTTTTTAGAAAGAATTTATGAATACCTAATTTTAAAAAATGATGTTTTTTTGTGAAAAAATTGCAAAATTGATTGATGAGTTACATAGGTATGTGTTTTAGATGCAAAAGAATTCGATGCTCAAAATATCTCAATTAGAATGAAAATGAATGATTGAAACATTCTTTCAAAAAATATTTTTTTAATGAGAAAAGAAAAGCAAATAACGCCACTTTGAATTTTTAAAAACGATTTAATTGAAAATCATGTTAGTAAGTAAAAAATATAATTTTTCAAAAAAAAAAGTATGTCTATGTAATATTTGAGTGAATCAGAAAAACAGAGTTCTTTTCACTTCTTGCCTATCTTCAATATTTCAGGCACTATGCGAAAATAAACACAATTATATTGAACGTATATTTTAATTTTATCGTTCAATGTTTTTTTAAAACCATAAACATCGATTCAAAAATGTTAAAATGGGTGGGATGTTTATTTTCATCATTTCAACCTTCTCCTACAGAGCTCCAGGCTATGCAAACCTTCAAACGCTTACATCTCGAAAACATGTCTTACGTTAGGTACTTAGCATACTTTGCAGTAAACGTTGCATTTTCGCAATTCATTTTTTAAAATTTTTATTTAGGTTAGACTCCTGTTTTTCGAAAAATTGAAACATTTTTTTCTCCTATTTTTTTACTTAAAAAAAGAGATTTTTTTCCACGCTGACTCCGAAAAAATTAGGATAGGCAGATTAGCATCATTTTTTATTCCATAAAAATTCAGTAATTTTTCCCTCAAAAAATTTCAGAAATGTTTTTTACTCACATCAGAAAAAAATTGGGAATTTTTTTCATAAAAAATTGAGGAAAAAAGTAAAGTTGATTCTCGAAAAAATAGAGATATTTTTTTAGAAAAAATTTGTAAATTATGTTGTACTCAAAAAAATTGAGATATTTTTTATTCCGAGAAAATTCATTATATTACTTACCTACCTAATAAAAAAAAATTCAGATCGGGAAAAAATTTCAAAAATTTTATTCCCAAAAATTAGGATTTTAGATTTGTTCACTCAAATAAAAAAGTACCTACGTACTTACAGAATTTTTTGAAATAAAATTTTTGAATTTTTTCGTGATTTGTGATTGTGACGTGGCCTTTTTTTGAATAAAATTTTGAAATATAGGTAGGTATCATTTTGATTTTTCTGAAGTTTTTTTTTTTTAATTTTCTGGATCTAAGAAAGTGTTTTTTTTGTTTTTGTTTTTTTTTTTACAAAAAAAAAAATGATTTTCCCCTAGGTACCTAGTACCTAGGTATCCTTCTTATTTAATTACTATTTAAATACCTAATTAAGACAAAAAATTTGGAGATTATTTTCCAAGAAAATTATTAAAAGGCTACTCTATACGCAAAAATTGAAAAAATACCCTTAAAAATGTTTAGAAATTATTTACCATACAAAATCGGAATTTATTTTACCAAAGAAAGTTGAGAAATACGTAAAATTTTCATTCTAAAAAAATGTGAATTTTTTCCACAACAAAAAAGTAAGCAACTTCTTCACTCTTGAAAGAACTGAGACAAAATCAAAGAAAATTTTTTCGAAGAAAAAATTAAAAGATTTGTTTATTCAAAAAAAAAATAAAAAATAAAAAATACGCTCAAAAAACTAAAAAAATTATTCATTCAAAAAATCGAAGAATATTCTTTCATTTAAAATAACCCGTGTAGCAACGTCGATGCTAATTTCGATATAAATGTCGACACATCGAAATCGGTCACTTTTCGATCGTACATGTCGACACTATTGTGGATGGTTTGTCGAGCTTATTATCGACAAACATGTCGATAATAAGCTCGACAAACCATCCACAATAGTGTCGACATGTACGATCGAAAAGTGACCGATTTCGATGTGTCGACATTTATATCGACATCCACATCGACATTTGCAATGGTGAGATTTTGAAAAATATGCTAAGTTCAAATATTCAATATAAGTATATATTAAAATTACACCAAAAATAGTGTTCAAGCCAACATTTCGACATTTTTTGTCAAATATGCGGCATTGAGGCCACCTTTGTAGCTGGACACATTGCGAGTGTCCAACTAACATAGAGATGATTCTTAGACCTTATGTACTAATTCACAACACACTTTATCTGCGAGTATCACAATCACCCTCAAGACGTCGACAGTCAAGTCGATGCATTATTCGACCCTCGACAATTAGATCGACATTAACTCGACTTAAAATTCCTCTGGTCAACACTGTCGACAGTTAAGTCGATGCATTATTCGACCCTCGACAATCACATCGACACTATCTCGACTTACAATTCCTCTGGTCGACACTGTCGACAGTGAAGTCGATGCATTATTCGACCATCGACAATTATGTCGACAATAACTCGACAAGTCGTTGTATTATTCAAAACTTTGAAAAATAAGAAAATTTTGTGATTCTTTCAAAAATTATTTATTCCTGAGCTTAAAATGCTCTTATTAATTGTTTTTAGTTCTTTTTAGATATAAAATTTGTAAATTTAATTGGCAGAAATTGTCGACATAAATGTCGATGCGTTTATCGAGTATCGATTTTTACATCGACTTGTCTATGTAGAAAAACAACGTTTTCTAAATTATAGGAAAATACTGAGAAAAATTCAAAAATTTTGATTGAACAGTTATGTTTAACATAGAACATTACTTTAAATCTCAAATATCATTTTTAATTCATCGTTAACCGAGAAAAAAATGTGTCTGAATTTTGTCGACATAAATGTCGATGTCGACAATTGCTACACGGGAAATGGAAGATTTTTTTTTCTATAGAAAACTGTCGAATTATTTATTTCAAAAAAATTTAGAATTTCTTTACTTACCTACTTAGTACTTAGTCTTCCATTTGAGACAAATAATTAGGTTTTTCAACAAGAAAATTAAAATACCTACTTCTGTACTCAATTTTTTTTAACATCCTCAGAAAATGTTACAAAATTTCTCCCCTCCCAAAAAAATGAGGAATTTTTATCCAAAAAAATGAGGAATTTTTATCCAAAAAAATGTGAAATTTTTTCATTTAAAAAAATTTATAATCTTTTTTTTGTAAGAAAATCGAGGAATTCATTTTTTAATTTTTTATTTGAGGATTATTTTTCAAGTGAGATTTTTTCTACAAAAATTGAGGATTTTTTCAGAGAGGATTTTTTTCAACATTGAAGAATTGTTTTTCATTTCAAAAGATGAGGAACTTTTTGATTCTTAATAAATGGAAAGATAATGAAGAACCATGAAAATGCAAAAAATTTATTTTTTTTTCATTTTTAATGTTGAAGAAATTCTTTAAAATCAGAAATTGAAAAAAAATGTAGGTATGCCTTAAATCATTTTTTTTTTAGTTTCAAGATCTACTTAAAATACCTACTTTTAATTTGTTTTTCTTTTTTTTTTAAATTCACAATGCAAAATTTTTTCTTTCCAATTATAAAAAAAATAAAAAAATAAAAAATCAAACCAAAAGAATATTTTTTGCGAAAAATTAAAAATATTAATGCAAGAATTTTTCCGGAAAAAAATAATAACAGTACCTACTCTTATTGAAAATCTCAAAATTTTCTCCATTGGAAAAAACAAAAGAAAGATCATCAACTGATAATAAATATCATACGAGTACCTACCAAAAAAATATTTTCTTTTTTCTGACAGTTGTTCAAATCATTTTTTTAAAGAATTTTTTTTTCAGTATTATTTTTGTAAAATTACCCATGTCATGTCCCAGAGGTTGTGTGCCCTGATCCACGGCTCAATTGTTTTAACAAAAATTTTGAAAGCAATACAGTAAGTATTAAGTAATATTGTTTTTATTCTGATTTTTCATTATGTTTTGTTAAATTATTTGTCAAAAATTTCCAATAATTCTCTTTTTTTGTTTTTTGTGTTTTTTTCATTACTGTACAATTATTTATTTTTACTTTTTTTGTCATTTTTAAAAGCCAATTTCAAAATAAAAAGTGATGAGAAATTTTTCTCAATTTTAAACAAATATTTTCGATTTTTTCCCAAATTTTTTGGATTTTTTTTTCTCAATCACCTTTTTTTTCTTATTTTACTGTGAATTGTTAACACCTCCTCCCCTCCATGAAAAAATGTTACCAGAATTTTTTTACCAAGTTTAAATAATTTTTTATTGGATTTTTTTTATCATACGAGTACCTACCAATAAAATATTTTCTTTTTTCTGACAGTTGTTCAAATAATTTTTTTAAAGTATTTTTTTTCCAGTATTATTTTTGTAAAATTACCTATGTCCCGGAGGTTGTGTGCCCCGATCCATGGCTCAATTGTTTCAACAAAAATTTTGAAAGCAGTACAGTAAGTATTAAGTAATATTGTTTTTATTCTGATTTTTCATTATGTTTTGTTAAATTATTTGTCAAAAATTTCCAATAATTCTGTGTTGTTTTTTAAAAAAAAAAAATTTATTTATTACTGTACAATAATTTATTTTTACTTTTTTTGTCATTTTTAAAAGTCAATTTCAAAATAAAAAGTGACGAGAAATTTTTCTCAATTTTAACAAAATATTTTAGATTTTTTCCCCAAATTTTTTGAATTTTTTTTCTTCTCAATTATGTTTTTTTTCTTATTTTACTGTGAATTGTTAACACCCCCTCCCCTCCATGAAAAAATGTTGACAGCAATTTTTATTTACTACTTTTTCCAGTTTTTTTTTTCTTTGAAGAATTTTACCACTTTTTCTCGACTCATTCCATTTTTTAAATTTGGAATGTTGCTCGAACGCTAGCTACTATAACCAGAATTACAAACTGTCCATTCAAATGGAAATCAAACTTAAAAATAATCACAATGTAACATAATGAACAATAGTTAAGTGTAGGTACCTACTAACTGCCAAAATATTCATACAATTTTAATAAAAATTTTACGTCCTAACACACACGACGACCTATCAATTCACCACTTAATTTCTCTCAGGCGCAGACAACATTCTAACGAAATATAAATTATTCAAAGAAATTTAATCTATCAAGTGCACAATAATACACCTATTTAATTGTTTATCGTGTTATCAAGATTAAGTAACCACTTGTAAAAAAAAATTATCTGAACAGCTCTTCGCTGTTCGCGCACAAAAGTTCGTATATAATATTGAAAGTTACACGTCTAAATTGTGCTACGATGGCCAAAAATTCTGAAACTTCGAGCACCATCTTGGAAAATGGCATAACCGAAGACCAAAAGAATATAAAGAACGGTGACGCGCACGTGCCCGAAACACACCAGCAGGAAAATGGAGATATGAAAAAAATACCCGAAGAAGAGCCATCGACGGGTACGAGCACAGAAGAGGTAACTAATAGCACAGAAAATATTACAGACGTGGCAGAAGAACAAGAACGTGAAAGCAAAATTGGAGATGATGTCGTGGCAGTGAAGAATGATACAGAAGTGATCGATGGAGTGATCAAGGATGAAATCGAAATAACTGGTACGTTTGTAAATGAGGAAAATGAATCGAAAATTAACGACGAGGTCGAAGAAGGTAATCACGAAATCAATAAAAGTTTCGAATTCGTACACATCAACGTGAGTATAAAATTAAAAAAATTAAATAAGATAAATTCATTCCGATCCTATCGAAGAAATTTTTTTCAACGCAGGAAAAAATCGCCGAATCGAAGGAATCGAAAAACGACGAAATCATCATCCTCCAAGAAGTGACGATTTTACCTCTAGAAGAAGAACAAAATCGAGTGTCAAAAAACCCCAAACCGAAGTCAAAGTTGGTCAGTTGGGATACGAAGAAAACCATCTTCTTTTACTTTTTCCTGTTCGCCTTCGTCGTCTGGGTCATAGCGTATTACGCCTTCGATACCGGATTAATACCTAATGACAAACCATCAAAAAAATAACACCCGAGGTAAGTGTTCGAAGCATCGCTTACCAGGGATACCTGTTTAATTCATTTTTTATTTCGAATTTTTTGGAAAAAATTTTAAAATACAAATAGTTTATCACATTGTTCGCATTACATAATAAAAAAAAAATGACTTAAAAAAATTTTCATTATAAACATTTTATATTGAATCAAAAAAATCGTATAAATGCATTTTTAAAATAATACTTTGTTGCAAATTACAGTACGGATCAACGAGAGATTTGATCGTGAATATTTTTTTGGAGCGTCCGAGTTTTTTAGTGCGGCCAATATCGAGTACTGTTTACGAAATGGAAAGCGTCCGATATTTTTCTGCAATAAATGATTAAAATTAGTATAATATCGTAATACGAGTACATTGCATATATAAATAAATATACGATAACGTTTCACTATCTTTTTCTTCTTTTTCAAATCAATTTTGGTTGAAGAAAATTTTTTGAACAAGACCAAAAAGAAGTCGTATTTTTGTAAGAACAGAACTGAATAAAATTAAAACGTTCATGTTTCATTGTGACGTCACGGTAAACGACCAATAAAAATTCTCAACGACTTGAAGTAGGTAAATTACTAAAATCTCATTAGCCATGTTTCACGAACACCATTTTTTTTTTTTTTTTTTTTTTTTTTAATAACACAATAATATAATAAAATTATGATGAAAAATTACATTAGTGTCTGATCAAATTTCAAAACCAAGAAATAGGAATTTTTAAAAATAAAACAAAAATTTCCAAAAATCATAAAGATTAATAAAATTTGAAAATAATTGCCAAAAATTGTAAAAAATAATAAAAGTTTGAAAAGTACCAAATTTTAAAGATTTTTAAAAATTAATTTATAATTAATTCCTTGAAAATTTAAATGAATAGTTAAAAAATCAATCTAACTTCAAAAATTTATTTAAAAATTACCAAATTTTGAAAATTTGTTTGATTAATTAAAAAATAATAATTAAAAAAATTCAAAGTTTAAAAATTTGTTCGATTTCCAAAAAAAATTATTTAAAATGATCAATATTCTAATTTTTTTTTTAATATTAAATTTTTTCAGATTTCAAAGATTTACTTACAATTTTTTAAAAATTAATTCAACATGAAAAATTTATTGAAATTAAAAAAATAGCAAATTTTGAATTTTTAAAGAATTTCAAAGATATTGTAGAAAATTATTGTAGATAGTGAAGATTTGATAATTGATTCAATTACAAAAACGTATTAAATTTTTTTAATTTTGAATTTTTGCCTAAATTGAAAAAAAATTGATTTTCAAAATCTGTAAAATCGTAAAAATTTATCAAACTTGAAAAATTTATTCACCTTCTAAAATTTACTAAAGTTCAAAAAATGGCAAAAATCCCATTTTTTATTGAATTTATAAAATTAGGTAACTAATAAATTGTAAAGTCGACCAAACTTTGAAAATTACCAAAGCCTTAATTATATAGTCAAATTTTATGAATTTTCATCAAATTAGAAAAGGAATTAAACTGCCAAGATTTGGTTAATGTTGAAAATTTTCAAAAAATTAATTAAAATTTTAAAAACATCAAAATTTTGAATTTTCATTAAATTTTAAAAACCTATCTAACTTTCAACAAATCAATCTACTAAATTTTTTGAAAATTTTGTTAAATTTTAAAAATAAAAATTTATTGTAGGTAATTTTAAAATTACCTATCTAATTTTGAGAATTTACTCAATTAAAAACATTATAAAAACATATCCTAAGTTTAATAATAATTGATTCAATTTCGACGACAAAATATTATAACTGATCAAAATTCCAATTTTTATCAAATTTTTTATTTTTTTCAGATTTTTTATTTTTATTAAATTTAAAAGATTTACTAAATAAATTTTAAAAATTGATCAAAATACAAGGTTTTATTGAATTTTTAAAAATTCATATTATGTTCAATTTTTATATAAAATTTCAAAAATACAAAACTTATAAAATTTTAATCACATGTATTTTAATAATAAATTGATCCATTAGGTATTACCAAAAAATTCAATTTTATCAAGTTTGAAAAATTGATTCAAATTCAAAAATTTATTGAAACTCTAAAAATTACAAAAATTGAAATTTTTACCGAAATAATGATTGTTAAGCATCAAACTTCGAAAATTATAAATAATACCCACCTAAAAAATTCAATTTTCATGATTTTCAAAAATGTTAAAATGAAACATTCAAATTAATTCAATATGTAGGTAAGTAAAACTCGAAAATTACAGAAATATGATTTTTAAAAATTAATTAGGTATTAAAACACCAAATTTTTATCAAATTTTACAAATTTGTAATTTTCACCGAATCAAGAAAAAAAAACAGTGAATCTTAACTTACTAAAATTTCAAGAACTTAAATATGTACTTATACCTACTCAACAAACTTTAAATTTTTATTAAATTTTTAAAATCTATCAAACTTGAAAAAATTGACCTTTAAAAAAATTACCAAAATTCCAAATTTTGAAGATTTATTAAATTATTTAAAAAATCAAAAGTTTAAAAATTGATTCAATTACAAAAATTAGTTAAAATTAAAAAATTTCTCACTTAAATTTTTGTGACATAAATTCTTTTAAATTTTTAAAAAGTCTAATGAAATGAAAACTGATTCAAATACGAAAAACAGGCATTTTTAACATTACAACATTCAAATTTTTAACAAAAATATTGCAAATTTGGAATTTTTACCAAATTTTACAAATTTATAAAAATTGTAAATATCTACCAAACTAGAAAAATTGATTCAAATTCAAAAATTTATAAAAAAAATGACCAAAATTCCGATTTTTATCAAATTTTGAAAATTATTTATACAGCTTTAATAAGAGAGTACAAAAAATTAAATTGTAGTAATTTTTAAAATGATAAAAATTTATTTAATATTAAAATTAATTTAATTATTTTGGAAAACTTATTAAAACTCAAAAATAACAAAAAACACAATTTTCGTCAAATTTTGAAAATTTTGAATTTTCAAATTGACCAATTTTTAAAACTGTAAAATGTAGGTATCGAATTTCAAAAAATGTATTTAATTTTTAGATATAGTAGAATTTAAAATTTACCTACCAAAATTTCACTTTTTATCAAATTTTACAAAATTGGAAAAGGAAAAAATTAAGGGTGTACTAGATTTTCCAAATTTTCAAAACTGTAAAATTATTTAAACTTGAAAAATTGATTCAGCCTTAAATAATGTTTTTTTTTCTTTTTTTTTAAATTAGTGACGTATCTAATAATCCGAAAAACAAAAAATCCGAAATTTTGAACAGATACCTAATACTTCTCCGAAATCAATTTCGTAAATTTTGAAAAACATTTACAAAAATTATTCGAAATAATAATACCTACAAAAGAAAAATATCACATCAAATATAAGAATAGGTATTTAAAATTATACGCGAATTTTACAATAATTACGATACTAACGTCAATTTCAAACGTCGCTGGATTTGCTGAACAGCGTGAAACAAAGCCATATAACGTTTATGGGAATGTTTGGTTTCGTTGGTGGATTCGGGAATTTGAGATAAATGAAACAGGATCGGATCTAATACGGCATTTGTATCAGGCTGAACTTTAAACATGGTGCAGTATCCGCTTCTTAATTGCAGAAGTGTTTCCTCCGGCGTCATTATACGAGTTTCCTGTAAAATCGAACAGAACAACTCATTATGCCACTGTCGACTTGAAACAGCTTAGGTAGGTATGTCTTTTATATAGAACCATCTTACCAAAAATTTATATTTCCCGGCGGTCCAATTTTGTAGATGTTGTCCAGCGTGGAATAGAATAGCTCCGGGAAGATGACCAACTTTCATCCACTTGTTTTGTGATACTTGCACCTACAACAGAGAATGTTACGTAATATTGTATAGACACTAAATCGGTACAACAAACACAAACATTTAAAAAAAATTATCAAATTATTTACGAGTTCAACTATTTAATTACACCTTTAGTAATTTTTTCATAAATAAAATTCATAATAAAATTATGAAGGTATATATGTACCTCAAAATTTGAATCTGGGTCCTGCGCCAAAAGGGTAAAAGTATTGAGATCTTCTTGTTTAGGAAGTTGTACAGGGTTTCCAGATTCATTATCCTTGCCCTGTCGAAGACTGTAAAGTATCTGTAAGCTGGTACGATTTTTCTCATCCATAGCTCGATTATGGACGTCAACCATATGATGCAAATCGGTATCTACTTTGGATTAAAAAAATAAAAAATAAAAATTATAAAAATTGAAATAAAAAATGTACAAACACAAATATTTTACACCAATGCAAAAAACTATAGGTACAAATAATAATTCAATAATCCAAAAATTAATTGAAAACTGAACGAAAAAATCGGAAAAAATGAAAAAAATTGAAATAAAATTTCGAATAAAAAAAAATGACGTTGAAAAATTGGGAAAGAACTGGAAACAAAAAAAAAAGAAAGAAAGAAATGTTACAAGAAAATCAAAACTTAAGAAAATCAAAACTTAAGAAAATCAAAATTGAAACAATATTGATGCATATTTTGAGAACGAAATGGAAAAAATACAAAAAAAATTGAATGTTAACAACAATAAAATGGAAAAACTTTTTTAAAAAAATTCTAATTGATCAAGTTTAATAATTGAAAAAAAAATAATTATTGATATAAAATTTAAAATTGAAAACAAAAAGTTGAAAAACTAAAAAAAAAAAAATTCAAATATTTACTTTAAAAGCGAAAAAAAATTGAAATCGTCATGAAATGAAAAAATGTCTAATTCTAAGAAAATATAAAAATTCAAATCGATCCAATTCAACAATTCGAAATTTTTTTTCTTAATATTTACAAATTGAAAATTTTTGAAAAGTCAAAATTTTTTGGAGAAGTTGAAAGTTTTGAAAAAATTAAAAAAAAATGAAAACTGACAAATTTTGAAAAATTGTTAATTTCAAGAAATTGAGACATTTTTAAGCATTATAAAATTCAAAAAAATTGGGTTTTGAAAAATTTACACACTGAACAGTTTCAAAAAACTAACAACCATTTAAAAAAGTGGAAAAAATTGAAAAATAAATAAATAACAAATAAAAATGACAAATTTAAAAATATTTACCTACAAATTGAAAATTTTTGAAAAATCAAAACTTTTTGAAGAACACGGCCAACAACCTCGTCGTTCGAGTATCATTGTTATAGCAAAACTGAGAAAATCGTGCTTTCTTTTTTTGAAAACCTCGCTCACACAAAATTTTTCGAAACCTGCCAAATTTTGAAAAATTTTGAATTTTAAGAAATTGAGGAATTTTCAAAAATTTGACATTTATTTTAAAAAATTGAATAACTGAAATTTTTTGAAAAATCAATCAATTTTGAAAAATTTACCAACTAAACAAATTCAAAAAATGAACACCATTTAAAAAGCTGGAAAAATTATAAATAAATACCTAGATAAAAAATAAAAAATTACAAATTAACAATGAAAATTTTTGAAAAGTTGAAATTTTTTGAAGAATAAAAAAATACCTATCGAAAACTGACAAATTTTGAAAAATTATGAACTTTAGGATATTGGCAAATTTTGAAAAATTCAGGAATTTTTTAACATTTGACGTAAGTACCTACTCGTAAATTTAAAAAAATTAAAGAACTGAAATTTTTTCAAAAATCAACTAATTTTGAAAAATTTATAAAATTAGGTACAAAAAATGAGTTTTTGAAAAATTTATAAACTTGACACTTTCAAATGCCAAAAACTCGCAAAATTAAAAAAAAAAGTCAAAAAATATTAAATACTATACCTACTTGAAATTTTTTGAAAAATCTCTATTTGAAAAATTGAAAAAATTAAAACCTGAGTTTAGAAAATCAAGTAAATTTTGAAAAACTGAAAACTGACACATGAGATGGAAATTTCCGCCCTTAAAAATCAAAATTTTATATATTTTTTTCCAATTTAAAATTTAAAAAATTCCAATTCATTGGGAAATGCATCAATTTGAAAAAATATATATGTAATAGGTACTTACTAGTTATGTAAAAATAAAAACTAATCTAAAAGCACGAATTTCGTAACACTAATAAAAAAAACTATCTACCTAGAGCCATCGCTAGTGCTTGTAAAATAACCAGAGACACTTTCTGGAAATCAGCAGACAAGGATTGCATCGTATCCCTCAACTGAGATCCTTCATTCTCCGGTAACTTATCGTCCAACCAGCGCATATCCAATAAGTGATACTCTTCTTTGTAGCAATCAGTATAGCTACAAATAAAATCATACACAAAGCATAAGATATTTTTTGTAAAAAAAAATACATTTTTTCCGATACCTACACTTATAAGTACCTATAGTATTTTTTATCGTAAACCGCAAACGGCGTATGGCGTATTAATGTACATTTCATATAAGTATATTATGTAGATATGTAGTATGACGGATACGAACTATCCCTGTCGTCGTCGTGTTTAGTATTTCTGAAGTGTTGAATTATCATTGAAGATAGACCGGAAGCAATGTATTACACATTGTTTACATTACAGTCAAGTCAACCGCAAAGATATCAGTCACAAGTTGTATTGTATGGATAGTTGAATAGTCTCGATGACGCTTTTCTATTACCATACTTATTATAGCTGGTCAACTACAATGAATCCTTTTACAGAATAATTACTATGATTGCGATTGTTTGAAAAGAGGGGATTCGTTATACAATGTCAATTATCGACGTTGAAAATTTTTTTACGAGTCGAAATAAGTGTACTCTAATACGATATCAAAAAATATTTGTTAATATAATTATATATTCCCTAAGTATTTTTTTTATGCAAACAAGAAAATAATACTAACCTACTTGAAAAAAAAAGGAAATGATTTTTTTTGGGGATAAAACGTATTTTTTAATGTCAAAATAGGTTGAATTTTCCAAAATTGCATATTTTTTGTTAGGTTTTTAAAGAATTGGTGTAAAATAATAATTTGTACATCATAACTTGAACGAAATATATTTGTGAGTACTTAACTCAACATCGGATATAGAACGAATTAGAACGAATGACGCGACCAAATTCAGTAGCAAAGAGCTACATGAGAAAACAAAAACAAAAAATTTTCAGGCCGAAGCAACCAACAATAATTAACGAAACCGACATAGAAAAACTTTCCTACTTAAATTAGATAGGATAAATACAAATCAACATAAAACTCAACATCCCCCCTCGGACTGAAAATTCCACAATACAAATACAACAAAAATTTACATATCTTATCAAAATAAACAATCGAAAAAATCAAACTCGAAATTAATTGAAATAATTGTAAAAATAACGTGAATTCGTAATTAAAAATTAAATGTACGTTATAAAAATATGGAACGAATAGTGATCGAAAAATAAATAAATAACTAATTAGTACCGATATGAACGATTTACTAGATATAGATATAACGGAGCGAAATTGATCGATTTACGAACGGTAAGAAAGTACGAAATTGAGCGATTTATCAAAAAAAATAGAACGAAGTAAGTTGAACGATTTAAGAGCGAAAATTGAGCGATTTACTGACAAAAATAGAACGATGTAAGCTGAACAATTTACTGAAATTAATTAAAGAGCTATTGGACGATTGGGATCGGAACGAAAATCAAAACTACTCAAGTTCGCGGAAGGTTTATTGGTACTTGGATTTCTATTCGGGCAATCAGTGGAATTCGATTTTGTAAGTACGTTATCACTCGCGGTTCTCGTAGTGTTATCTGCATGGTCACCGAATTTGGGACACATACGACCGATATGTCCCTCTTCTTGGCACCGAAAACAATGAAATTTACCGTCGTTTGTACCCATTTTCCACTGAGACATTTTGCTCGATACTCGAATTTTCGGACAGGAGCGAGTCGACTACGGCGCTCGAATTTTCTGCAGTACCAACCGGAGCAACAGGAACGATAGCTGATAATTCAGCAGTGGCCGGAACAGGATCGACGTGATCTTCGGCAGCTGATGGAAATATTGACCGATTGAACCGAAATCGATCACCGAATTGGTTTACCGCACCAACGATTCCTCGTAGGTGGTAACCTGACGTGGCAGTTTCTTCACCCGGCGGCGATGAACGAAAATCGATATTTCGCGGTTGGAGCGAATTGAAAAATTCTTTCGTTTTTTTCTTACGCTCTTTACGAATTTTTGACCGTGATTTATCGCCGCTCGATGACTCTTGTTCAGCGTTACGATGTGAACGAGCAATCGGCGGTACCGACATGCGAACGTACGACTATGAATAATTAACAATTACGATACCTGATGACATTACGAAATGAACGGAAAAAAAAAGTTACAAAAACGGATAAACGAAACCAACGCACTGCTATCATGTTAGGTTTTTAAAGAATTGGTGTAAAATAATAATTTGTACATCATAACTTGAACGAAATATATTTGTGAGTACTTAACTCAACATCGGATATAGAACGAATTAGAACGAATGACGCGACCAAATTCAGTAGCAAAGAGCTACATGAGAAAACAAAAACAAAAAATTTTCAGGCCGAAGCAACCAACAATAATTAACGAAACCGACATAGAAAAACTTTCCTACTTAAATTAGATAGGATAAATACAAATCAACATAAAACTCAACATTTTTCAAAAAATACAGAAGATATTTTCCAAAATACAGTCAGAAATTGCAGAAATGTCCAAAACTGCCTAAATGTTTGAAAATATCAGAATTTTCAAAAATAGTCCTTTTAAAAGCTACTTTTTTTTTTTATATAAAAATGTCAAATTTCTCTAATTTAAAGAATGTTTAAAAATAACAAATTTTCAAAAAAATATGTTCAGTTTTTTAAAACAGCAAAATTTTTAAAAGTTGCAGAATTTTTTAAAATTGCAAAATTCCCCAAAATTGCAAAATTTTAAAAAATTGCAGCAATACAAAGTAAAAAATTCTCGAAAATTGCTCAATTTTTAGGAACAACAAGAATTCCAAAAAATTACAAATTTTCGAAAATAGCAGAACTTTCCGAAAATTATATCAATTTTGAATTGCAAAATTTTCGAAAATTGACAAATCCTTAACAATAGCAATAGCAGAATTTTCAAAAAATTGACAGATTATTAAAAATTGCTAACTTTTTCAAAACTGCTGACGTGAGTTTTCTAAAATATCATAAGTTACCCAAAATGATCAAATTATTAAAAATACAAGAATTTTCGAAATTTGTCTAATTCTTAAAATCAGAAAAATTTTCAAAAATTATCTGATTTTTCAAAACAATAAAATTTTCAAAATAGTTAAATTCTCAAAAATTAAAACATTTTTAAAAATGGTCAAACTTTCAAAATTTTCAAAAATTTTCAAAAATGCAGCGTTCTTTAAAATCGAAGAATTTTCCAAAATTACCAAATGTTGAAAAATGGTAGAATTATCAAAAATTGTCGATAATTGAAAAAGTTGTCAAAATTGCATAATATTTTCTAGAATTGCCAAATGTTTAAAAATATGACAGAATTTCAAAAACTGTGTGATTTTCAAAAGCATCCAAACTTTCAAAAATTTTCTACGCATTTTTCGAATAAGTACGGTGAAATTTTCGAAAATTGAACAATCTTTCAAAATTTTCAATATTTTGGATTTTCAAAAAAGTGAATAATTTTCCAAAATAGTCAAATGCTTTAAAACGGCATGATTTTCAAAAATTGTCCCATTTTCAAATTCAGCAAAATTTTTAAAAATTATATCCACATTTGTAAAAATTACAAAATTTTACAAAATTGTCCAATGCTTAAAAATAGGAAAATTCCAACAAAAAAAAATGTATAATTTTTAAAAACAACAAAATTTTTCAAAATAACATTTTTCAAAATTTTTGAATTTTTCGAAAATTACATCAATTTTGAATTTCGGAATTTTTGAAAATCGTCAAATCCTTAAAAATAGCAGAATTTTCAAAAAATTAGGCAGATTTTTAAAAGTTTTTAAATTTTTAAAATTCAATTTTCCAAGAATGCAGCATTCTTTAAAACTGAAAAATTTTCCAAAATTACCAAATGTTTAAAAACGGTAGAATTATCAAAAATTATCTAATTTTTAAAAACTAAAATGTTTAAAATAAAATATCAATAGGTAGGTATTAAATTTTCCAAAATTGCCGAAGTTGTTAAAATTGCACAATTTTCTAGAATTGTCAAATATTTAAAAAAGACATAGGTAATTTCAAAAAAAGCGTAATTTTTTTAAAAGCAGTAGTAGAATTTCAAAAAATAGTGAAAACTTTCAAAAACTATAAAATTTTCAATAAATGCTAGATTTTCCAAAATTGAATAGCTCTATAATCTTCCAAAATTTCAAAATTTTTAAAAATGGCAAAATTTTCAAAAATTTCATGATTTTTTAAAACTGCAAAACTTTTACAAATTAGATAATTTTTGAAAGCAGTAAAATTTTCAAAAATTGTCTAATTTTTA
This sequence comes from Balanococcus diminutus, assembly GCA_959613365.1. Lineage (NCBI taxonomy): Eukaryota > Metazoa > Arthropoda > Insecta > Hemiptera > Pseudococcidae > Balanococcus > Balanococcus diminutus. The sequence continues at coordinate 25,168,218 of OY390718.1, forward strand.
GAAATAGGAAAATCTTCAAAAAATTTAAAATTTTCAAAAATTGCCTAATAACCTTTAAAAATTATCAACATTTTTCAAAATACTTGTCATATCCTCAAAATTACGTCAATTGTAAAATTCAGCAGAATATTTGAAGTTCATATTGCTCCAAATTAACCATCGCGTCGTACTAAATGAAAAAATATAAATGTTCAACTGGTAAATAAGGCTGTCGAATACGCTACTCGTGTAATTACTCGAATCAAGGCAACTGAGCAAAGGACACAGCTTAAAAATCAGACAGACAATCGATGTGTAGTTCACAATACAAAAAACGAATTCATAAACATACCAAAGTAATGATAATAAAAAAAAAAGAAACATACAATCGAGACCAAAACCTTATCTGATTGATCATTCGAGACTGGTGTCAACACGTTGCAACTCTCATTTATAAAGTTACGAAGGTACATTTTTGCACGAAGGTTGATTTCCTCGTCGTCAAGGCGTTAGAACCATTTGCTTTGATTTTATAATAATATCTTGACATAAAAGCACAACGAAAAATAGGTAAGTACTTCTTGTAAAATAATTATGCAGCCTAATTTAGTGTAGGTAGATACCTAACTACCTAGGTATTGATAAAATGATCAAATGAAAAATAAAACAGGCAGCTCGATACAATACCACACAATCATCGAATGATCACACTTGAAAAGTGATGAAAAGAATATCAATCCATCTTTCGTTTCATTTCACTTCTAAAAAATATATTCTGGGTAATTACGTTTAACGATATTTTTGGCTTCGAGAAGTCGTACCTACACTTACGAGTACTTCAGCTTTTCATATAGACTAGAAATACCACTTTCAGAACTGTGAAATCTCCACAGATACTTCATACTTCTATCACATTTGTACTCAAGATGTTCGTTAGCACGTTCTGATTACGCACGTAATTCGTGTGGTTATTCCAAACTATATTGCTCCTATAATACGATGACGGAGGAGAAATACATGCAAATATATAGATTTTGTTTTTGCGGAATTGATCAAACAACTATGACGAATTTTCTTACATAAAAAATATATAGGTATCTAACCTAAACAGACGTGGAAATCGGATTCGTTCCGAGAATCTATGGAAGTTACCCTCGCGATGACGTTGTTGTTATACACGTGAAGAAGATTAACATGGTAACCTTTATTCATGAAATTGGTATTTACATTTTTTGGCATCTTTATAGGGAGAGAGAGAGAGTACGATAGTTTGTTTATGAATATCGAGTTCGCGTTGTGTACTTATAATAATCTTACACTATACTGCGAATAGAGTCTCTTAATAGGCTTGACATTGCTTTAATTATGAAAATCATTATTGCATATATCAATTTAAATTCGTCGTCGGAGAGGAGATGAATATATAGATGGATGCGTTGTTATACGCCGGATAATTAATACCAACTGGTGCCCGGATCTTTTAGTCGTAGTTTGTTATGTTGGCTTAAAATACGCAGATTGGAATTTTTATATTTGATTTAATTAAGAAAATTTATAAATTACGTTAATTTTTCAATGTATAAACATCAAAATTTTATAGTATCTTGAAAAAATTAATGATTAAAATTCATCAAGATTTTACAACATGGTTGAAATTGAAAAAATAGAAGTTCTAACAAACATATATTTTTTTTTATTATTATTATTATTTTTTTTTGGAAATCAATTGAACCCAATTTTTTATATTTTTGTTTAAAAGCAACTTTTGCCAATGTTGGTTCAGAAAAACAAACTTCTCAAATTTTCATAAAAAAAAAAAAAAAAAATGTTTACAACAATTTTAAAAATTGTAGTAATTTCTTTTGTAATTTTGAAGAAGAAAAAATTAGGAAAGTAATAATTTAATTTTTAGCACAATTTCTCTAAAATTTAGTTTGATATAATTTTTTCCAGATTTGGGGAAAAAATTAAAAAATTAGTTTCACTTTTTTTTTTTTTTTTTTTTTGAGAAAACAATTCAAAACGAGTTATTTTTAAATTATGGAAAAATACAAATTTTTAAAATTTTACTTCAGTACTTGTTCTTAACATATTTTCTTTTTAATTTCATCAAAATAAAATTTTACCAAAATCTTGGAAACACGCTTTTTTAAAATACCGCTTGAACACATTTTTTGAAGATTTCATTAAAAAAAGAATCATCTCCCAAATTTTGGAAAACCACAAATTCTATTTCTTTCAAATATACACGTACATGAAAAATTAATTTTTCTTCAAAAAATTTCAATTTAAATAAAAAACACCATCTTGAAAAAAATCAACAAAACTTCATGAAAAAATCATTTATTTATTTATTTTATTTTCATTTTTTTTGGAACACAAAGTTTTATTTTTCATCAATTAAAAAAATGATAATAATTATTTTGTTTGATTGAACGCTATTTTTCTAATTTCATCAGAAGATTATTTTTAAAACAATTTTTTTTCACTTCCATTTTGTTTTTTTTTTGGGAGGGGGTTAAATTTTATTCATTTTCAACACGCAACTACACAAAAAAATGTTCAATTTTTCGAAAAAAAAATCGAAATGAGGAAAAACGCAACTTAAAAAGATTCAAATTTTTCTTAAATTTTCACCCGCCCCGCCCCACCCCCAATAAATTGAAGAAAAAATATTTTGTTTTAAAAATGAATCAAATAAAATTATTATTATCATTTTTTTAATTGATAAAAAATAAAACTTTGTGTTCCAAAAAAAAGAAAAAATTTTAAATAAATTTTTCATGATGTTTTGTTGAATTTTTTTCAAGATGTTGTTTTTTACTTAAATTACCCGTGTAGCAATTGTCGACATCGACATTTATGTCGACAAAATTCAGACACATTTTTTTCTCGGTTAACGATGAATTAAAAATGATATTTGAGATTTAAAGTAATGTTCTATGTTAAACATAACTGTTCAATCAAAATTTTTGAATTTTTCTCAGTATTTTCCTATAATTTAGAAAACGTTGTTTTTCTACATAGACAAGTCGATGTAAAAATCGATACTCGATAAACGCATCGACATTTATGTCGACAATTTCTGCCAATTAAATTTACAAATTTTATATCTAAAAAGAACTAAAAACAATTAATAAGAACATTTTAAGCTCAGGAATAAATAATTTTTGAAAGAATCACAAAATTTTCTTATTTTTCAAAGTTTTGAATAATACAACGACTTGTCGAGTTATTGTCGACATAATTGTCGATGGTCGAATAATGCATCGACTTCACTGTCGACAGTGTCGACCAGAGGAATTTTAAGTCGAGATAGTGTCGATGTGATTGTCGAGGGTCGAATAATGCATCGACTTGACTGTCGACGTCTTGAGGGTGATTGTGATACTCGCAGATAAAGTGTGTTGTGAATTAGTACATAAGGTCTAAGAATCATCTCTATGTTAGTTGGACACTCGCATGTGTCCAGCTACAAAGGTGGCCTCAATGCCGCATATTTGACAAAAAATGTCGAAATGTTGGCTTGAACACTATTTTTGGTGTAATTTTAATATATACTTATATTGAATATTTGAACTTAGCATATTTTTCAAAATCTCACCATTGCAAATGTCGATGTGGATGTCGATATAAATGTCGACACATCGAAATCGGTCACTTTTCGATCGTACATGTCGACACGATTGTGGATGGTTTGTCGAGCTTATTATCGACATGTTTGTCGACCGTCCAAATATGGGTCGACATGTCGAGCCATATTTGGACGGTCGACAAACATGTCGATAATAAGCTCGACAAACCATCCACAATCGTGTCGACATGTACGATCGAAAAGTGACCGATTTCGATGTGTCGACATTTATATCGAAATTAGCATCGACGTTGCTACACGGGTAAATTTTTTTGAAGAAATCCAAAGAGGAAAAACGCAAGTTGAAAAGATTCAAATTATTTTATTTGTTTTAAGTTTGATTGAAAATAAATTTTTTAACCAAAAGAAAATTTTTCCCAAAAGAGTTTCGAAATTTCTAGGTAGATTTTTGAAATTTGATAAGAAATGAATTTTTTGAAATTGAAACAAATTTTAGTTGAAGTTGAACATTTGATCATTTTAAAATTTTAATGATTTTTTTTCAATTCAGCAAAATTTTTCTTTTTTTCTTTTTTTTGAAAATTTATTCAATTTTTTTCAATTTTTAGTTTTTGCTCATTCTTTGAAAATTTCATCTTGATGAGAATTTTTTTCTCAATTTTGGGAAAACATTTTTCTAATTTTCAAAATTTGATTTCATCAGCACAATTATTTAAAAATTTTGTTCAATTTTTTTTTCTAATTTTCAGTTTGAAAGCCAATTTTAAAACTTTTTTTAAAAAAAATTCTTTGTTTCAGAAATTTTTAACTGAAATTTTCAAAATTTGAGTAAGTCATCTTTAGAAGAAAGTCTTTGCATTTTTTAATTCAGTGCGACTTTTACCATAACAAATATTTCCTTTAATTTCTTGAGCAAAATTTTAAAAGTTAAATTTTATATAAATTTTACAACCAAAACAATTGTCTAAAAAATTTCCAACATGGGAAATTATTGTTATTTTCTATTGTAAAACATTTCACGCACAAAATTTACTGTCACACGCAAACATCAGTATATAAATTAAAAATATAAGCTACACTTTTCCCCATCTAAGTATATCATATATCATTTAGATAATTTAAAAAAAAAAATGATAATCAAGTACTTTACAAATGTCGGACAAGTGGCAATTAAACAAATTCTAGTTTATTTTGCACTTCTTGAACATAAGCCAGCGTTGCTAGGTGAACAATACACTCGTAAACTTAAAAGTATTCCCAGCTCACTCCTCATTTACCACGGCAGTAAATTTTTTTTATAAATATTTAGCTCGTAATTTGTCTACTCGAGTGGTCAAACTTTTCGAAGTAAAAAAGAAATACGAATACGAGGCCAATGCGAAATCAAACTTACGAGTACATAATAAATTGGTTGTTTAGTATGGCAGACTTTTCATGGTCTAGTACCCGAGATACTATATTTGGAAAATGTAAATCGAACCTTATAAAATATGAAACGTTGATTTTTTCCGATCGACTCGCACCACTATATTAATTAAAAATTAATCTATCATACGATTATAATAATTATGAAGATGAGAAATGGGTGAAATAATCTCGTAATTCGTGAGTAAAATCGATAAGTACAAATAACGAAGTACTAGATGTAGATATCAAAATACTTAGAACTAGGACTATGTGAGTACTTCTATAGTATAATTTATGTGACTTATCTAGATTTATAAAAAGATTTCGTCGTATTCCCAATTTTTTTTTTTTTTCATTTCGCTCATCGCCAGACACCAGCGCGATAAACCCAAAAGATAATTTTTCAACGCGGTATTAAATCTTATTAAAATTTATCAAGTTCACGGTTACTCGGATCACGTTTTTTCTCCTCTTTTTTTCGAATAATGGAAACAATACGAGGCGATTGGGAATTCTCAAAGCGATGAGCCACACCGTTCGTGGCAACCTTGCTGTGATATTGAAATTTACTCGTATTTTAATAGATTAAATCGGCGATTTTTTTTTTCATTTGCACAAAAGTACAGAGCATCGTGTTAATGGTGGTTTTCGCGATTACACCTCGGAGACGACCTTTTTATGTCTGGTTCATGCAACGTGCATGATACAAAACTTTATCTAAATGAAAAAGTGAGGTGCGAAATTGGGTCGTGAAATGGCTACGAAAAGTGGATAATTTGTAATTGAACTTTTAAACCGGATTAGTTCATTGTTCGATTGGTAGCCTACGTGTGAAAATTTATTATGAATTTTCAAAGCACGTGCCATTTAATATGGACGAATTTCTGCTAGTCTGGTTAAACGTGGGAATTACTTCGAAGCGCGTGCACCATTTCCTAAATGATTTTCCAGGTGTAGGTAAATTTTAATTACGGTGCAATAATTGTGTTTAAAATGATGACGTAGGTGTCTATGCAGGACAGAATACCTAGCTAACATATGCCATTTCCACGCGCCGTTTTATGAGTGTTTTTTTCAATTACGAGTAATATATTTTTCGTGTCGTATTGTACCTATATCGTGTATCACAGTCGATTGCTGATTGTAATATTATTGTTTCTTTATTGATAAAATCAGCAAATTTTATATCGTCATGACATCGCGACGAGTTAATAAATAGATCGCTATCTTCACTTGTTTGGGTAACCATCGCATTATGTGGTCGATCAAAATAATATACTGAGGTGGCAATATTTTAAATCTATCACGAAATTAATAGGTAAGTTGAAAGTTAACTATTCATGAAAAAAGTGATAGGTATTTCATTTCATTTTTTCGACATTTTTCAATTCAAAAAAAAAAAAAAAAAAAAAAAAAAAATTTGAATCAATTTTTCTACCTATGTTTATAGGTATTTTTTTTTAAATTAAAAAAAATGAAAAAAATAAAAAATCATATTCAAAAATATATTAATTGATTTGTAATAAAAATTATCAATAATGTACCTACATTATTAAATAAAAATATTATATTTCATATTACCTAAAATCAAATTTCCAATATAGACTATTTGATCAAAATCGATTTTTCAATAACGATTCATCCATTTTTCTGCGCCAATAATTTTTACTCTAATCAATAAATAAAATCAAGAAGGGTTGGTCGTTTTTCTCAAAATATAAAATAATCAATCAATTTTGGGGGAAATAGATAAAGGCTGATTGTTTTTTGAAATATACGAAAGAGACACAAAAAAATACCAAAATTAATAAGAAGCAAGAGTTTTGCAGGATTTTCAAAAGGATTTTTTTCAAGTGGGAAATATTCCAAACAAAGATTAATAATAATCTAAAAATTAGACCGAATTTCCAATTTTTACCAAATGTTGAATTTTTTTTTAATTTTGTATTTCTATCAAATTTTTAGATTTATAAATTGACCTAGGTATATGATTTTTTTGTTGAAAATTTGTCTGAATTTTAAAAGTTACCACACTTCAAAAATTTATCAAAATTCATAAATTACCACCCACTGAGTTTTCAAAAAAATACCTATAAAGATAGGTACAATAAATTTTGAAAATTTTCAAATAAATTAAAAGCTACAAAAATTGCAATTTGAAATTTTTCCAAATTTTGAATTTCGATTTTTTTTAAATATATAAAAAATTATAAATTGGGCTTTCAAAATTTTTGGAAAATTTGACTGAATTTTAAAAATTAATTTAATTTTTAAAATTTAAAACTTACCATTTTAAGTTTTCAACAAAGTATAATTAAATAAGATAATTATTGAGGAAATTAAAAATTTTCAAGATTGTAAAAGTAACAACTTCACTAAACCGAATACATTAATTTTTTTACTAAGTACTCACAAAATTTTCAGATACCCCCCCCCCCCCACCAAAAAAAATAAAGAAGATTGAAGACTTCTCAAAAAAATTAGGATCCAAATTGAGAAGAACCCATAAAGCCAGAAAAATCTCACGTTATCAATACAAAGAAAAAATTAGATTCCTATTTTGTTTATAGGCGAAATTGATTCTTCGATTTTCAATTTTGATTTTTTTTTCTCCACTTTTAATCTAAAAGCACTACTTTCAAAAGTTTATTAAAATTCCTAAACTAACAAAATTTCAAATTTTGACCAGATTTCAAAATAAGTATTATCAAACTTTTTGAAATTGAAGTTTAAAAATGATAAAATTCCAAAAATGTGGCATTGTTTTGGAAAAGGTCCCACTTTGACTTGTCGGTCCAAAATGAGTTAAGACCGGGTCTTTGTAGGGTAGAAAATTCCCTGTCCAATGAGATGTTTTCGAAGTCTGTTTGATAATTTTTGAGCGTTTTACAGCGCTTCAAAGATAAAAGTTCAGGAAATGAAAATTTTTGCCCCTAATTTTTCTTTTTACTGTAGAATTGCCCCTCTTATAGCTAAAAATTGCATTGACCACTCATTTGAAAGGAAATTTTATGCTCTACAACATGGTGGTCTTGAAAATTTTCTTTGAGTCAAAATTGGACCTGTCGTAATATGGATTTTGATGAATGGTCAACTTAAATGCCTTAGTTAACCGACTTCCCGTGAGTTGCGCTAGTGAATTCTTAGTCCATATGAAATAATACACCTTCCACTTACTGAATCCATCAATAACTCAAAACGTCCCACTTTGAACATTTTTACCTAAGAATGTGATTTTTCTCAAAACTATGAAAAAACCAAACGTGGGACCTTTTCCAAAATAATGCCACAAATTATTGTGAACCACCAAAAAAATTCCAATAATTTTCATTAAATTTCAAAACTTCCCATTTTGAATTTATAACCAATTCTTGACTGTAAAAAAAATTAAACACATCAAAAATTACCAAGTTACAAAATATTGGTCCAACTTTCAAAATAATATAAAAATGACCAATTCCTAATTTTTACCAAATTTTCAAAACTTCAAAAACTGGTCCAATTTCAAAAACTTACTAAATTAAAAAATTACTTACCAAAAAATTCCAATCATAAAATTTTGTAATATTTTTTAATTTTCACAAAATTTTGAAAGTTTATCAAACTTAGAAATTGGGTCTGACTTTGAAAATATATTGAAACTTGAAAATTTGTAAAATTCAAATTTTCATCAAATTTTATTAGGCTTCGAGTTTTTACCAAATTTTTAAAATTGTAAAAATCTATGTAACTTTTAAAAGTACAGAATTTTGAAATTTGAAAACTAATCAACTAATATATTTTCAGAAATAAAAAATTGTCAAAATTTGCTACTCAATTCACATACATAAAAAGAGTTGAAAATCAGAAATTCTGATTGAGAATTCACTTAAATATATTTTTTTTTAAATTTCCAAATGGGGAAAATTTGAGTTGCATATTTCTCGATTTCCTAAAAAGTTTCTATAAAATCAATATTAAAAAATATATATATAAATGTATATTGAAATTTCAATTTATTCTTTCGAGAAATTGATTTTTTCAAATTAAAAGTCAAAAATAAAAAATAAAAAAAAATGCTCGTCAAAATTTTCACATGATTTATTTTTACAAAAAAAAAATCATTAAAAACTATGAATAGAACTTTTTCTCACAAATTTGCAATAAATAAAATTTCCAAATTTTAATACTTTAATTTTTTCCAATTTTTTAATTCTCTGAATGATGTAAAATTTTTCATCTTTTGTGTTAAATCTTCCAACCCGGGAAAAAATCTCTTGGATCTAACCATATATGGGAAATGTACCTATCAAATTTGATCTAATCATATTAAATTTGATCAAATCATATATAATTTGATCAAACTATACACAATTTGATCCAATTATGTATGATCAGATCAAATTTGATAGGTACATTTCCCATTGGTTAGATCTGACCATACCCAACCACAAATTTTCCTAGGCGGTCACCCATCCAAGTAGTAACCAAATCCGAAGCTGCTTAACTTTTCCAATCAGAGCAATTATGGTGCACTCAATGTGGTATGATCCATTTCATATAAAATAAGACAGTTTAATTGTATTTATATCAAAGACTAAAACAATATTCCAAGGCTGTATACTAAAAATATCAGGAAAAATTCCTGTGAGTAGATAATTTCAACTTAAATTCAGAAATGATTTTTGTCGTGGGCCCTCAGGACCCCTGGGGGCACTGCGCCTCAAAATTTTTGACCAAATCCAAAAAAATGTTAAAAAGCATGTAGCATATCGTTTGTTACATTTTCGATAGTGCTTAATTCGAATTTTGCCTTACTTTTTTGATGGAACCCTATTCTGGCACTGCTCAACCCCTAAAATTTTGAAATGAATCTGAGTTGACTCATTTTGATTTCACTGATATAACTTGATCCAATAATATCAAAGTATATATGAGAGAATCTAGTTTGATCTAATTTGATCCATTCGGATATAACCATTTTTATATAACTAAATTTTCACTGATATTACTTGATCTAATTATATCAAAATAGATATGAGGAGATCTAGTTGATATGTTTTGATCTATTTTGATACAACCATTTTAGATAAAACTAGAGTTTTACTGACATAACTTGATTAAATTATATCAAAATAGATATGAGAAGATCCAGTTCGATCCAATTTGATCAATTTTTATGTAACCATTTTTATATAACTAAATTTTTACTTATATGACTTGATCTAATTATATCAAAATAGATATGAGGAGATCTAGTTGATATGATTTGATCTATTTTGATATAACCATTTTAGATATAAGTGGATTTTCTCTGATATAACTATTAAATGTGATCCAATCAGATCAACATTTGGATCAAATTTGATCAAATCTGATCAGATTTTATCCAAATAGATAAGATTTGATCCATGAGATTTTTTCCCGGGAAATTATGTATAAAATTTTTGGAATTTTGTAAACATTTTTGTAATAAATATTTTTGAAAAAAAATTCTTTGAAATAAAAAAAGTTTTTTGACAAGAGTTATTTTGAATGTTTATATTATATTCAAATGGAAGTACCCGAGCGGCACACTCGATCGATATTATCGGAAGATGTAACGTATCGATAAAAAATCGTTTGAAAATCTATAGATGTTCTCACGATATTATAAAGATTTATCGGTACAACTTCATAGGCAAAAAATCTAAAAACTATCGAATTCGATATTATTAAGATTTTATGACGATATTCGTCAACGATACTATCGACAAAGAATATTAAATTTATCGATTCCGATTTTCCACCGATTTTGTGCAGATATTTGAAACTACATTATCGACAAAGAATATTAAATTTATCGAATTCGATTTTTTAACGATTTTGTAAAGATATTTAAAACTATATTATCGAAAGATTATATGAAATTTCTCGACTTCGATATTTTACCGATTTTTTGACGACATTTGAAACTATATTATCGACAGATTATATTAAATTTATCGAATCCGATTTTTTACCGATTTTGTAAAGATATTTGAAACTATATTATCGACACATAATATGCAATTTCTCGAATTCGATTTTCTAACGATTGCGTGAATATATTTGAAACTATCTTATCGACAAGTAATATGAAATTTCTCGATTTCGATTTTTTAACGATTTTGTGACGATATTTGAAACTATATTATCGACAAATAATCTGAAATTTCTCGAATTCGATTTTTTAACGATTTTGTGAAGATATTTAAAACTTTATTATCGACACGTAATCTGAAATTTCTCGAATTCGATTTTTAAACGATTTTATGACGATATTTGAAACTATATTATCGACACGTAATATGAAATTCCTCGAATTCGATTTTTCAACGATTTTGTGGCGATATTTGAAACTACATTATCGACAAATAATCTGAAATTAGTCGAACGATTTTTCAACGATTTTGTGACGATATTTAAAATTATTTCCAAATTGGTGAAAATTTTTCTAAGTCCAACACGTCTGGAAGTACTAAACTGCCTATTATAAGCGTTTTATTGCTAGTTCCTCAACGATAAGGTATGGCATAGTGGTTAAGGAAGAGGATTACCATGCAGGAGGTAGAAGGTTCAAGCCCCACGGGTGGCAGATTTTTTATAATTTTTTTGACTTTTTCTGAAATGATCCTCTTACCGTAACATGAATAATGTGTTTAGGCATAGTTTAATGTATTAATTATGCTAATTAATGATTTTTAATTATAGAAAAAAGCTAGTAAAAGACAAAAAATCGGAATAAAAAAATCGATAAAAAATCGACAGAATATCGAATTCGATAAAGTGTCGCGAAAGTTCCGCCTAAATCGTGAAATTATCTTTCGATATTATAGATAGATTATCGATAAAATATCTTCTATAATTCGTCGATAATCTATCTATATATCGAAAGATAATTTCACGATTTATGCGGAACTAACGCGACACTTTATCGAATTCGATATTCTGTCGATTTTTTATTTCGATATTTTGTCGAGTGTGCTGCTCGGGTAAGCTGATTGTTATTATTGATACGTACAATTCCAAGTAATGAGATCCCATATTTATCGATCTTGTTCGAAACTTTGAATTATTAGAATTCGATCGTACCTTCTGATACCTCGCTTTCTTCGAAATATCGACATGGATTCAAATCACATCATACATTACACTGACATCTCACGCCAGTCACGTCACTATAATATTATAGTCAGACGTACACGAAACACTCCTAAAAATACCTCATAGATTATCACTATGGCAAAATTCTCAGCAAGTCTTTTCCTTCCGCACATAACCTCGACGAGCAAGAGCAGTATAGAAACTCCATTCATACACCTGCAGTCCTACACCAATCACCGCACATACACGTGACTTTATGGCGCATAATTCGGTTAATGGGACAAAAAAACCTCAATTATCGCTTAGTTCGCATCAATGAAGAAAAAATAACGCTCGAGTTGCAATAATAAAAAAAATCACGTATAAATAACGTGCAAATACGTCGTCATTTTTCCCTATTTTTTCACTCTACTCGTGGAGTAGGTAAACAGAAATTGCTCGAATTCAGCTCGATTCGGAATCGACGACGAATAATAAAAATAATATTTCGATAATCGAGTCATACACGAGTTCAATTTCAATCACGATTTCTGTTTTTGCTTACGCATAAGGAAACAATACCTTTGGCTCGATCTAGGCACATTGTACACATATTGGACGTGCTCGTGTATGACCAACCAAGCTGATCATTGGCACGACCTAAACCTTTACATTTGGCTGGTCTGTTAACCACAGAACAAAACTACTCGCAAGCACGTAGAATGAAAGAAGCTGTATATTGGCGACGTACCTCACCATGCACAGGTACCAAGCTCGCCACAATCCCTTTGATCAACAAACAACGAAAAATAAAGAATCAAAAGGATAGTAACGTAATCTCTTAGATAGAATACGCTTAGTGCGACTAATCTCGCATTCTTTGCCCGACCTCTGCGTATTTATTGCCTAGCGGTGTAATTGGCTTCGCTACGTGATACCTGTTCTTACACTAACTTAATACCATTATGAAATCACCCACGCGTGAAATCCAATCAAAACTACGTAATCGGTTAGCATATCTTGGCTCGTAGTACAATTAACAATAATTAAACCGATACGACGACGTATGATATTCATTATTAATGTATCACCTACCCTAGGCCCGTGGTATAAATTACAGAAACCAGAGTATACCACACCTACGACCATTTCCTCAAGTATCTGACTACGATACCATCGAAATTCGAAATGAAAATTCTCAACCAACCCTTCTTCTTTTTCTTTGGTAACGTAACGAGACGACGACGACAACAATGACGTACGTAAGTATGCATCATACAACATCATGGATTCCAATTAGCCTATGGTAATTGTGTTGATACAGCGTAATTAAACGTAGCCATATCGTAGGCAATAACTCATTTCTATCGTTTATCTACACCTACAGGGTGTCCCGGTTCAGAGTAACCAGACATGAGATCTGGGTATAACCGACTGCCAGGGAAAAAGAGTTATGTACACCAGGTGCCTATTTTGATTTTGAAGAGGCAGTTTTTTTGGCACCATCCTAAAATTTACCAAGTACATACAATACTTCATTGATATTCAAAATTGGAGGGATGTGAGGGGTCCAATCGAAATTTTTGTAATAACCAAAATTATTCCTAGGACTTCAAGCTACAACTTTTGTTTGAAATTTTTTTTAGTTTGACCCCTCCCTCCTCACTGATTTTGCATAACATTCCGAAGATTTTGATTAAAAATTGAAGGAGTGGGGGGGGCGGAATTGAAAATGTTTTCAAATAAAAGTTGTAGATTAAAATCCTAAAAATAATTTTGGTCCCTATAAAAATTTCGATTGGATCCCTCCCTCTCCTCCAATTTCACATACCATCAGGTAGATAATTTTTAAAAATTGGGGGAGGGGTCCAATTGAAAAATTTTTCAAACAAAAGTTGTAGCTTAAAGTCTTGGAAATAATTTTGATTATTATACGAAAATTTCGATTGGACCCTTTTCTCCCCCACAATTTTGCAAAATTGGTGAAGGTAGGGGTCCAATTAAAAAATTTTTTTAACAAAAGTTGTAGATTGAAGTCCTAGGAATAATTTTGGTTATTACAAAAATTTTGTTAGGACCCTTCCTTTCCCTCTTATTTTGAATATCAAGTATCTATGTTATGTAGTATGGGACTTGATAAAATTCAACAATAACTGCAATCCACGTCCATGTAAACAAATTGATGTAAACTAGGCATTAGTCTGCCGGGCTAGAAAATTTTTTCAATTACTTTTTCCAACCGATTTTGCTTGGAAAAATTACCAATTTTCAAACCTTTTGTAGCTACTACATTTTCAAATTTAGGCACCACGTATACATAAAGTTTTTTGTTAATGGTACTCGGTTGTATGCAAATCTCAAGCCATGTAATTCATTACCGCGGAACACCCTGTACATAAGACATAAAACAGTAAGTAACTCACCATCCATAAGGTGGACAAGTGTGAGGAAGGCTGTGAGTGATAATTTCGTCGCTGCAATAGTGAAGCGTTTCCTTGTCAATTTTACACAATTTCCTGAATGTTTCCATCTGCCTATAAGCTGCAGTCAACTGTAACAAAAAATGGCACCCTTTTAGATAACCAATTTTTTCACAAAAACCATTCCACTGCTGTGTTTAGAAAGTACACATTTCTGCGCAATTTTCTAAATTGAAACACGTACCTAACACGTGAAATTTATTTCTACACCATTACAACATTTAAATATTAATTAAAAATCAATTAATTTTTATGGCGCAATAAAAGAAGAAACATGCAGTATTTCTAATGAATTTTAGATTTGAAGAACAAAATCCGTATTATTAGGCCTATGTCCAACAAGTAACAACTACATATGTACATAGACATATACATATCCATCCATATAAACCAGCTTCAACCTTTCAAAGGTGACAAGAACAGGCTTCATCGTGTTTGTCACGCTATGTGTTGGTGAAGATGAAAAATGTGTTGTTTTTGTTTTCGGGGTTTTTCGCGATGAATGTACTCTTTCGATTGAGTTTAGATTTCAATACGAGGAGGAGAACATAAATTCGTTGTTTTTTTTTCACATCAGTTACCTGCTGTATTTTGTAAGTACATATATTAACGGCTAATGGAGGACGATATGACTAACTGGAGATGACTGTTGGGATGTTGTTTTTTTATCAAGGTCTCAAGGTGGAACGAGTCAATCTTGAATGGATGAATGTGAATATTGTTAGATGTTGATATGGGTATGTATAAGACAATATTTCAATTCAATCTTTGAATATATTTCAACAAAGTATTTGAAAAACAAAACTTATAAAATTAGAAACAAAAACATCGAAAATTTAAAAAATAAAAAGTAAAAGAAGAACCTGAACAAAAGAAAATAAATTTTTAATGAACATTTTTTAAAATTAAAAAACAAAAAATAAAAAGACACTAGAAAATTTAAAATACCTATTGAAATTTTGGGGGAAAAATAGAAAAAAAAAACAATTTTACAAAAATTGAAGGTTACAAAAATACAAAAATTTACGATTTGAAAAAAACTTAAAAATTATAATAGATGTCGAAAAAATATTGAAAATTAAAAATAATAAAAAACTGAGAAAAATGAAAAATGTGAATGAACCTTGAAAAAACAATTACCTATAAATTTAATAAGATTTAAAAAGAATGAAAAACTAAGAAAATTCAAAAATTGAGAAAATATAAAATTGATACTTAAAAATAGGAAATGCAATGAAAATGAGAATTTAAAAAAATGGAAAAACAATCATATAAAAATTAGATTTGAAAAAATTGTAAAAATTGTAAAAATGAAAAAAATAATGGAGTTAAAATGTGAGTGAACATTTTAGAAAAAAAAAATAATCGCATGAAAATAAGATTTTAAAAAATTGAAAAAATTTGAAATATCGATAGCTAATTTATAAATTCAAAATGAAGAAAAATAAAAAGACGTGTAATTGAAAAAAAATAATAATAGGTAAATAAATAAAAAATTAAAAAAATAGAAAAACCTAATTGAACAAAAATTAAAAATTGGAATACTTATGCTGAAAAAAATCACAAAAATTCAAGATTTGAAACCAATGAATTTTATTGAAAATTAATAAAATAGGAAGTTGAGAAAAATTGAAAAAAAAATGTAAACAAACATTTTTAAGAAAAGAAGTTACTGATGAGATGAAAACTAATTTTAAAAAATTGGAAAATATGGAAAAATTAAATTTAAAAAAAAAACAGAAACATTGAAAATTTGAAAAAGAATGGAAGAAACAACCACACAAAATTTAAAAGTTTGAAACTACGTATTACAAAAATTCACAATTTGAAAAAAATAAAAAATAGGAATAAAATAAAAATTTAAAAATATTGAAATTTCAAGTATTCAAAATCGATAAAAAATCTAAATAATATACCTATAAGCAAATGGAAATCTGAAATAAAAATTAAGAATTGGAATAAAACAAAAAAAAAAAAAAATGCAAGTAGAAAAGAATAGAAAAAACATAAAACTTGAAATGAAATTGAGAGTTTCAAAAAGAAATTACTTATATAAAAAAATAAAGGTTTTAAAAAAATTTAAAAAAAAACTGTGTCAAAAGAAAAATTAGAAAAATACAAAAAATTACCCAAGTTAAAGATAAAAATGAAAATCGAACGTGCTTCGCCCTATACCCCCCCCCCCCCCCCTCCCTCTCTCACCAGTGTAAATTTTAGAATATCTGACAAAATATTTAAAAGTCGTCCGATTTTGAAGAAAAGTTGAAAAAAAATCAATAAACAAGAAAAAGTCAATCTTATACTTATTTTTAAAAAAATCCAAAATGAAAAAAAAAGTTGAAATTTTTTTATGGAAAATCAATCACAATTTTTTTTTCTAAGTCAAAATAAAATAAAAAATATTTGTAAGTTTATTGAATGTTTGACAAAATAGATAAAAGTCATCCAACTTTAAAAAATTGATAAATAAAAATGAAAAATGTCTAAAATTGAGAAAAAAACTTTAAAATAAATATCAATATTATTTTTTTTTAAAGTTTTCCAAATTTCAGAATATCGATCAAAATAGTTATCAATTTTTTTTTTTTAATTCTGTCTTAGAATGTCTGACAAAAATACCCAAAATTCTTTCTTCTAAACCTAACCTAACCTTCTTTTTTTTAGTTTTAAAAAGGTTTTTGAGCAAAAAATATTTTTACATGATGTGTACCTTCCTACCCAACATGTTTAAATTTCGTGACGATTTTTTCCATTCTGGTCACCGTAAAAATTCAAAATTCGGAAAAATGAAAAAAAAGTAAGAAGATGAAAAGTAAATTTTAATAAATTTTTAAAAATAAAATAAAATATAACTTTTTTTTAATTTATAAAAATTGAATGTTTAAAACACTTTTAGCCTTAGCTGCTGCACCTACACGGCGTTCAAAAAAAAAAAATTAAAAATCAATAAAATTAAAAATCGAGATATAAAAACAAGAATAAAAAATTATACTTGTCTTATTATTAAAACTTGAAATAAAAATTTAAAATCCAAACTAAAACTGAAAAATACGTATATAAAAAAATAAAATCAATCTATAAAATTGAAAAAATAATCACTTAGCACATTTCTCAATGCAGGCATGGAATGACACCTGCCAAATCATCGTTTAAAAATTTTCGCAATAAAGGGAAATCCTCGCGACACGAACGTACGTCATTTTCACGAGTAACCTGCGTGAAAGCCCCATTTTTAGATATACTATTTTCAAAATCAACACCCATCTACGGTGCAAACATATGACAATATAAATTACCTCCGTCAGCGTCACATTCATCCACATCTACGTAATAAGTTAACTTGACGAGTTTTCAAATATAAGATACGTAGAACGTACATACTCGTACATCCAGCACGTATTATGACGTTTGGTACGCAAATATGTGCCATAATAATTAAACCAAACAACAGTTGCTTTTTGTATATTATACACCAACTAAACGTTAACAACTAGAAAAAATCCAACCCTGAGACTGACACAATAAACTCTCAAACAGGCGAACCTACTACATACACTTGTAATTTGTATACATAACGTCGAAAAGAAAGTCCACGATGATTTTTTTCCTCTCCATCGCACCAAGGCGTCAAAGCAGCCTATATTTTAGTTATCACATCGACGACAAGACGCAATTGACCGCTGAAAATTTCCAAGCAGCTCGACGGACGCTTTGTTTAAATTTCATTAGTGCTTATGTAAAAAAGGGGCCTAATAAATTCATTGAAAAACTGGAGACTTAATTACACTGCGCGAGTCTCGGGTTCAACGTTTCTTCAATTAATTTACAACCAACAATGTTTATCGATAACTCATCCACGTGACTATACAGCATCAGCATCGCCTTCGGAGTATTGTTCTTCGTGGAAATTCACCGTCGAGATAGACCACGCTTGTCGTCGTCTTGTATTTCACCACCGTGATCGTCGCGTCGTAAATACCTGTCGTACGGATAATCGATTTACCACCATTGTTTAGTATTTGTACACATATGTATACTCCAAACCTCACATCGTTTTTATATATCATTCTTCCTGGTACTCGTCAAAATATCTAGGTTTTCTCTACACTAGAGAGGCTCTCCTCTTTCTCTTCATCATCGTCATCTTACTCGACGTCGAGATGAATTTCATCTCGGAGACTCTTTTACAACGGAGTCATTTGACCTTATATACCTCTACCTAGCACAGGCACACCTGAAGTTGAAGACCTTATGTAATCTGCTCTGCTCGCTCGCTAGTTCTATGCCTTCGAAAACTACTCTAATCGGCTTACAGCGGGGTAACCATTTTTCAACAGAATGCTCCGTTTGTAGTCTCTCTCTAAGGTGCAGCCAGAGCTAGATTATATTTCCATTAATATATATGTATAAGAGACGTAAAAAAATATCCGCTACCAGCGCCTTTTGCGTTTCATTATGACCTGTTTTTTTTTTATTTTTTATTTATTTTATCTCAGGTACTCGATTTAATAGTCGAGAATTTTTTCCACTATACAGCTCGATTCCAGTAGTATTTTACTTTTTAGTGATGTCGTCGCCTATAGTTTGGTCACAGATACGTGACGATGATGGATTTTTTCTTCTATCTCGGATCATATATCCATTACATGGCGTATTATTATAGAACTCTTCAGTATTTGTACAGATTGCAGAATGGATATTCATATGCAATGAGCGAAATGGATTTTTTTTCTTTTATTTTTTAAAATTTCATCATCATTATGTCTTCAATGTCACGATAATACGCCAGTATTCCAATAGGTCACCTCTCTTCTCAGCCATGAGATTCAGCGGGTTTTTTAATGCGTTTCACGTTCCAGTACATATGATTATCTTTTACAAGTTATTTGCAAAAGTATTTCAAAAAAATTGTACGTAAAAAAAAATTGCAATACTCGCAGAGTGTTTAAAAAAATTATAAAACCAAAAAGCAGGACTTTTGCAAGACATTGGAGAGGAATTTTTCAAAATAAAAAATACTCCGAATTCCAAAAATATTATTAATTTAAAAAATCCAAATTTTTAAAATCGTAAAAGTTTAAAATAAAATATGGATCTATTTTTGAAAACTTGATAAAGCTGAAAAATTTTACCATACCCAATTTCAAATTTTCATCAAATGTTCGAAATTTATAGAATTTGAATTTTAAACCAATTTTTAAATTCATCGAATATTAATTTCAACAATTTGTTAAGATTTTAAAATTTAGTTACGAAAAGTTTTGAAAATGTTAGCATAAAATTCATAAAATTTTGAAAATATAATTACCAAATTTCAATTTTTATCAAAATTTTGAAAAATATTAATAAATTTGAAAATTACCAAATTTCAAATTTTTATCGAATGTTTAAAATTTTAAACATTCGAATTTTCACTGACGTTTAAAAATTCATCAGGCATTAGAAAATTTTGTAATTTCAAAAATTAATCAAGATTTATAAATTACCAGATTTAAAAAAAATTTCATTTTCAAAATTTTCTCAATTTTGAAAATGGATGCAATTATAAAAATTCCCTAAAATTTGAATTTTCACCAAATTTTTAAAATTTATTAGGCATTAGAAAAATAATGCGAAGTCCAAAATTTAATAAGATTTAAAAATTACCAAATTTAAAAATTTTACGATTCTAAAAATTTACCCAATTTTGAAAACAGACACATTGTGAAAATTTCCTAAAATTTAAAAATGACCAAATCTTGATTTTTATCAAATTTTTGAAAAATATTAATAAATTTGAAAATTACCAAATTTCAAATTTTTATCGAATGTTTAAAATTTTAAACATTCGAATTTTCACTGACGTTTAAAAATTCATCAGGCATTAGAAAATTTTGTAATTTCAAAAATTAATCAAGATTTATAAATTACCAGATTTAAAAAAAAATTCATTTTCAAAATTTTCTCAATTTTGAAAATGGATGCAATTATAAAAATTCCCTAAAATTTGAATTTTCACCAAATTTTTAAAATTTATTAGGCATTAGAAAAATAATGCGAAGTCCAAAATTTAATAAGATTTAAAAATTACCAAATTTATAAATTTTACGATTCTAAAAATTTACCCGATTTTGAAAACAGACACATTGTGAAAATTTCCTAAAATTTAAAAATGACCAAAACTTGATTTTTATCAAATTTTTGGAAATTTATAAATTTAGAATTTTTGTCAACAAAATTTCAATTTAGGCACGGAATTGAAAATTTGAAAAAAAATTATCAACATGAAAAATTTAAAAATTATCAAGTATAGGAAAATATTACAATTTTTACCCAACTCTAATTTTTATCAAGTTTGAGTTTTTTTTAGCAAAATTTACAATTGTCAAGACAATAATGCGATATTGGGCCCTTGTTGACTCGTTTTCTATGCAAATATCGCAAGAAAAATGTTCTCAAATTTTGGAAACATTGAATATACACAAAATACTTAAAATTACAAAAATTTTGAAATTTTACTAAAATTGAATATTATTGTCTACCTTTTAAAATTTTTTCCAAATTAAAATTTTTATAATTATTTATTCAATCTATTAAATCAGAAAAAAAAATTAAAAATCGTCAACATGAAGAATTCATCAAAATTCAAGAATGGCCAAATTTCAATTTTTACCAAACTCCGATTTTTATCAAATTTTGAGTTTTTAGCAAAATTTTCAATTTCTCCAAATTTTGGAAACATTACAGATAAACAAAATTCATCAAATTTCAAAAATAGGCAAGTATATCAAATTTCAAAAATTTAATAAAATTGAAAAATGATTTACCTAATTTACATTTTTATCAAATTTTTAAATTTTTCCATATTTGAATTTTTGTAATTATTTATTCAATCTACTGATGGAAATTTTTTTTTTAAAAGGTCTTACATCATCAAAATTCAAGAATAATGATCGAATGACAATTTCTACTCAACTCCGATTTCTATCAAACCTATTCCAAACTTCAGAGATATTTAGCCCCAATTTCAACTTTCAATAAATTTTGAAGATACACCTTTATGAAATTTCAGTAATTCGTCAAACTTCGAAAATTGAAAAGAACCAAAATTTTGATGTTGATCATTTTTTTTCTCCAAAATTTAAACACTTGATATTAAAAATTGATTCAATTTCGAAAATTAATTGAAATTTGAAAAGCAGTGCCTAATTTCGAACTTATAACAAATTTTGATTATTTTCCGAATTTTAAAATAAAATTTGAAGATTGAATTGATCTTTGAAAAATCAAGTTGGGCTATATATCTGTCTTCTGAGCAGGGTTACCACAAACAATTTTTCAAATTTTGAGCAGTCATTCAACATTCAAAAAGTTTTCCACATCGTTCAATTTTTGTTTGCAAATGGCAGAGCTTTAAATGAATGAAAAAAATAAAAAATTGCAGTGAACCCATATGCAGTTACAACATAATTACATAATTATATTGAATTCTTGAAAGTGGTGGAAATCGTCAAAAACACGAAAAAAACACTTTTTTTAAAAACATTTTTAGCTCTCAGAAGCTCATTTTTTGGTATCAATTTGTTTTTTCTTGAAATACTAGTAATTATCATGAAAGGCACCTAAATACATCATCTACCTAAATTTGGTCAAATTTCGTTAATTTTCTCCATTTTCTCCAATTTTCTTTTAAAATATCCATCCGTCTTTCCAAATGTCTTGTGGACGTAAAATTCGTTGTGATTTCAGCAAAACCAAGAATTTGCAGTTTCTTTTTCAACCATCTCATGGGAATTTTTTTCTCAAGTCAAAAGTACCTAATTCGTGAAGATGACCAAAAAAATATATTTATACTTATATAAAATTTTTTTCAATTTAAAAGAAGTAGGTCTGCCTTTGGTCTTCCCTCGTTCGATATAAAAATTGAAGAAAAATCGAAATATTAAAATTTTCAACTAGCCACCAGCCTCATAAATTATTTATTTTCATACACTTCTCGCCAATCAAGTGGAAGATACCAACTCTCAAAAATATCCAACCTGCATAGCAATTTTTCAATGTTGCACACTGCGATCAGTTCCTCGTTAAAACACACTTTACACACGAACGGAATATTCCAGAGTTCATGTACCGAAACTTCACCACCAATTTCAGGCTTAGAGGCTTAACGGTTGAATTCCAGTTCGCCAACTGCAACTTGTTAACTACGAGATAAACGAGCCAAAAAAAAGAATGATAAACGTGACCACAATCTTGAAAATCTCTCCAAAATCGGCACCTGCGAAATATATCTTTCAAAGTGTGAAGAGAAGAAACTTGATCAAAAGGTATAAAAATTGAAGTTATAAATCGAGTACGCTCACATTGGCCCTACGAATCAAGTTTTACTTAATTATAAAACCGGTACCAACATCTTTATACCTGGTGCTGGTCAGCTGATAAATGGATAGGTAGGTAGGTACGAGTGTTTTAAGAAGAACCAGCTAAACCATAATTTTGAGGTATAAACTAGAAGAACAACATGAAAGTGCATAAAATCCAGGTAAAAATTCGATATTTCAAATAGTATTTTTTATTACCTTATGTTGTGGTATTCCATGATTGACAAGTAACGCCATTCCTTTTTCTCTGAGACATTTTTCCAACTGACTGGCAATTTTTTTCATCGTTACACAACAATTTTTTGATGGCTCGATCAGTGAAGCTATACCTGTAAATATATAATCAGTGGTTAGTTGACCCGATAGTATTCCTTTATTTACGAAATGCTAATACAAAACTCAGCACAGATTTATAATATACGAGAGTGCCTCGTATATAAAAGACCCACACCATATGTGACAAAAGACCAGGCTCGTTTTTCAGGGTTATTTACATTTAAACTCAGCTGCGCTCCGAAGAATGTGTATAAAATTCTGGGGAAACTCGCTCTGGCTCTGAACAACAAAGAGCAAAGAGGTGATGGGACTAGCAATGGCTTCGTCTCCTATAATACACACTTATAAAAACCTGATCGTGTTTCGACGACCTACCATTCTCCAAGGTATGGGTTCAGTGAAAGACAGAGAGAAAGATACCTTTATATGAATGCACCTATCTGCGAGAGTATACCTTGGGTTGAATATAATTTCAGCAATTTCCAAGTTTTATAACACGACAGGCTAAGTTGAAAATATACTATTGTAAAATGGTAAGTATAATCGAGCTTAATTGGTTCCGTAATGGAAATACTAATCGATCGTGGTAATTTAGATGACACTACGTGCCTATATACACATAGTAAATGACCATTGTTTAATTACCGTTCAATGTTGATCGTTGATTTCTCAATCTCCATACAAAGGACTTGTTGCTTAACACTGATTAATGACTTTAACTACTTCGGGGCAATTTGAATCCTTTAATGAATGGGAAGAAGGTTAGCTTTATTTTCAAAGGAAGTGAGATTGAAATACATCGCCTTTTGGAATTGAGCAATTTTCGAGGGTAGATCAATTCAGCCAATGATCATCAAAAATATCACAAAATGAAGGAAAAAATTTTAAGAAATTGGAACATACAGTGACAGCTAGTGACAGGTTGAATTTTTTTCAAATATAAATACCCGAGCAGCACAATCGACAAATTATCGAAATAAAAAATCGACAGAATATCGAATTCGATAAAGTGTCGCGTTAGTTCCGCATAAATCGTGAAATTATCTTTCGATATATAGATAGATTATCGACGAATTATAGTTAGCAAAAATTTCGAGATTATAGTAAGATATTTTATCGATAATATATCTATAATATCGAAAGATAATTTCACGATTTAGGCGGAACTTTTGCGACACTTTATCAAATTCGATATTCTGTCGATTTTTTATCCCGATTTTTCGTCTTTTACTAGCTTTTTTCTATAATTAAAAATCATTAATTAGCGTAATTAATACATTAAACTATGCCTAAACACATTATTCATGTTACGGTAAGAGGATCATTTCAGAAAAAGTCAAAAAAAATTATAAAAAATCTGCCACCCGTGGGGCTTGAACCATCTACCTCCTGCATGGTAATCCTCCTCCTTAACCACTATGCCATACCTTATCGTTGAGGAATTAGCAATAAAACGCTTATAATAGGCAGTTTAGTACTTCCAGACGTGTTGGACTTAGAAAAATTTTCACCAATTTGGAAATAATTTCAAATATCGTCACAAAATCGTTGAAAAATCGTTCGACAAATTTCAGATTATTTGTCGATAATGTAGTTTCAAATATCGCCACAAAATCGTTGAAAAATCGAATTCAAGGAATTTCATATTACGTGTCGATAATATAGTTTCAAATATCGTCATAAAATCGTTGAAAAATCGAATTCGAGAAATTTCAGATTACGTGTCGATAATAAAGTTTTAAATATCTTCACAAAATCGTTAAAAAATCGAATTCGAGAAATTTCAGATTATTTGTCGATAATATAGTTTCAAATATCGTCACAAAATCGTAAAAAAATCGAAATCGAGAAATTTCATATTATATGTCGATAATATAGTTTCAAATATCTTCACGCAATCGTTAGAAAATCGAATTCGAGAAATTGCATATTATGTGTCGATAATATAGTTTCAAATATCGTTAAAAAATCGGTAAAATATCGGAGTCGAGAAATTTCATATATTCTGTCGATAATATAGTTTTAAATATCTTTACAAAATCGTTAAAAAATCGAATTCGATAAATTTAATATTCTTTGTCAATAATGTAGTTTCAAATATCTTTACAAAATCGTTAAAAAATCGAATTCGATAAATTTAATATTCTTTGTCGATAATGTAGTTTCAAATATCTGCACAAAATCGGTGGAAAATCGGAATCGATAGTTTTTAGATTTTTTGCCTATGAAATTGTTCCGATAAATCTTTATAATATCGTGAGAACATCTATAGATTTTCAAACGATTTTTTATCGATACGTTACATCTTCCGATATTATCGATCGAGTGTGCCGCTCGGGTACAAGAATGATAAAAAATAAAATAAAAAATAATATCAAAATATTTATCATTCTCTCTTTCAAGAGTTGACCCGTTTTTTTTTTGTTTTTTTTTTCTAAATAATTTGAAATATTTTATTTTTTTCTAAAATAAGAAATTTTTTTCCAAAAAAAGTGAGACGCTTATTCTTTGTTATAACTTTTTAGTTCTTTTCATACTTTTCAAAAAAAAAAATCATTCGGAAAAAAACACATTTTTTCACGAAAAAAACACATTTTTTCACGAAAAAATCAAATTTTTTAACAAATTATTATCAACGCTGACTCCAAAAAATTGAGATAATTTTTATTCTGAGTAAATAGATACTTTTTTCCTTCAGAAAAATTTAAATTTTTTACTCAAAATAAAAAAGGAGACATCTGTCTACTTTGAAAAAAAAACCAGTTTTTTCCAAAAATTGAGATTTTTTTCTTCAAAAAAATTGAGAAAAAATAAAAAATTTTCTTACTAATGTATCTATCATTTTATTTTTCAGAAAAAAAATTAAAAATGGGATTCTCAGAAAAAGTGAAGTTTTCCCCAGAAAAAAAATCAAAATTCTTTTTTTCAAAAAAATTAGGTAGATTCAACATTTCCAGAAAAATTACGAATTTTTTTCTCCACAAAAATTTTTTTTTTAGCGGAAATTTTTTTTTTCCAGAAAAAAGGAAATGAGAATTTTTTCAGAAAAAAATAAGGCTACTTCCCAAAAGAATGAGGGTTTCCCTGAAAAATAAGGTACCTATTGAATATTTCTAGGAAAAAAATGAAACTTTTTTTTCACAAAAAAAAAATGAGGGGTTCCCCAGGAAAGAAATGAGGTATTCCCGAAGAATATAATGAAGGTTTTCCCCAGAAGTAATGTAGATGAGAATTTTTTCCAGAACAAAAAAATTAGAATTAATTTTTCCAAAAAAAAATTACCTACTAGAATTTTTTTCTTCCCAAAAAAACGAGCCCCCCCCCTCCCCAAAAATTGAAATTTTTTTCTCCACACGAAAATAAAGAGAATAAAATTTTAAAAATGAATTTTTCCAGAAATAAAGTAAATATAGATGTTAATTTTTTCAAAAAATAGGTACCCGATAAACCAAAAAAACAAAATTGAAATCGACCCGATTTTTACCATTTTCCGTACTGAAATCGACGTCGATTCAAAGTCGAATTAGTTTTGCCCATTTCGACCATATTTCGACTCATTCGTGATATGAAATCGACGTCGAAAATTGGTCGATATTGAGTTAAATTCGACTAATTTTCGATGTCGATCAAAAGTCAGTTTTTAGGCTTCCATTGTCATAAAATTTAATTAATTAATTAAAAAATGTGTTGACATTACCGAATTGATTTTTTCCCCCCTAATTGTGTTCCTATTCACCATACCTAACTATCGAAACCAAATTTTACAACTAAAATTCCTCAAGCCTGACCTCACTGGGTTTCGATCCCATGACCTGCTGCTCGGGAATCCTTATAACTAACCACACGTCTTCAGTCTTCAACGGTAAATAGAACACTAATTAGAATATAAATGAAAAAAAAATCTTGAAAACCAAAAATCGACGTCGAAGGTTGGTCGATTCCTGAGAAAACTAAAATTTCGCTAAAAATCGACGTCGAATATAGGTCGATTAGTTACTTGAAAACTTATTCACAAAAAAAACAAAAATCGACGTAAAATAGACGTCTTAATTTCGTCGATAAAATGTATTCATCAATAGACCTAAATTTGACGTCAAAGTTGGGTCTAATAATTCAAAATATCGACCAGAGATGATTGTGGGGTTTTTACATAATTTGATTTTTTTTATAGACCCGAATATGACTCCAAATTGACGTCGAAAAAAAGTCTATTACGAAGCGAATATCCTTTTTTATTGACTTGGACCTTTTGAATTTTGAATACATTTAATCGACTTTAAAAGCACATCGAAAATAGGTCAATTTAAGAGTGATAATGACTTGAGAAAGATCAATTAAAATCGACCAAATTTTTACCCAAATTCGATGTCGAAAATGAGTCTAGAATGCCGGAAAATAGACTGAGAATAGACTGTGAAAATTTGAAATTGGTCAATACTGAGTCGAAAATTGGGAAAACTTTTTACTAACCGCAAATCGACGTCAAATCGGTGGTCAACTGGTTTATCGGGTAGGTACCTAATTAGAATTTATTTTTCCAGAAAAAATGAGAAACTTTTTCTCCACAAAAAATTGAATTTTTTAGAAAAAAGTGAGTTTTTCCAGAACAAAAGTAGAAGAGAATTTCTTTTAGAATAAAATGAAATTTTTTATAAAAAAATAATAATGATTTTTTTTCTAGAAAAATATTGAGAATTTTTTCTCCACAAAAAAAAAGGAATTGAAAAAATGAGGATTTTTCAGAAATCAAGTGTAATAATAATGCAAATTTTTTCCCAGTAAAAAATTAAAATTCATTTTTCCAGAGGATTTTTTTTTAGAAAAAATGAGACTTTTCCGCAGAAAAATAGAAATTCTTTCTCCCCCCCCTCCCCCCCCAAAAAAAATAGTAAAAAATGAGAGGTTTTCCCAGAAAAAATTACCTATGCTTTATTTTCCCACTGAAAAATTTAACTTTTTTCTTCAAGAGAATTTCTTCAGAAAAAAATGCGGTTTTTTTTTAGAAAAAAGTAGAATTTTGTATTTCTACAAAAAATTAATTTTTTTTCCAGAAAAGAACTGGAATTTTATTTCACCAAATTTTTTTTTTTAGAAAAAAATAAGAGGGTTTCCAGAAAAAAGTGTTGAGAATTTTTTTTTTTGAAAAAAATCAAAATTAATATTTTTTTAGAAAAAGAAAAATGATACCTCCCTATTATAGGCACCTATTTCAAAAAAAAATTGAGTTTTTCCCCAAAAAAATCGATTTTTTTTCTGAAAATAAGATAATTTTAACCGTGTCTGTTCTCATCGTAATTCCTAATCAATTGAGATCTGCAACGTGCAAGTTTGTTCATTTTTCGCTAACATAATAAAAATAAGTGAAGTTTTGCGATACATTTTAATCATTTTTTTAAATTCCTATGTTTTAGGCGCTATATGTGGCACCTCATTGTGAGTCTAAGGGCAGATGCATAAAATTCATAAATGGTCTTTACAATAGCAGTTAATAATAAAACACTGGTTTAGTGATTCAGAAAAATCAGCTTTTCTACCGCAAAACTGCAAAGATATTTGTTGACTTTTATATGTTTTGGAATACTCCGGAATTTATAACATTTTTTGCAACTGAATGACTAATTTTTCGCAATCTGGTGGTAGGTATTTTCTATTTTTGAACTTTGGAAACAATTTTATTATACCACAAGACATCCTCCAAAACTCCTGGTTTTTCTCGATACAAGATAACCGCAGAAGTTTAGCTATCACTTCAAACTCCAATTTCCCACATTACTTAATACACTCTTTCCAACATCATCTCCTCAAACAAACCTTACATACTTTCCCATCTCTGTTTACTTCTCTGTCAACAACTCTCCATACCAGGATGGTATTTGCAACAGAAAAAGGATACATGATCCCACACATGTACTTCCCGTTCACTCAGGGCTGTATCTAAACACCGCACATCCGCTGGATTGGCGCCATTGAAAAGCCCTATCAGTTGGTCTCCATCTCATCCGCCTCCGTCCACGCATCCTTGCCGTTATGCAAACACATCTCGACCGTGAATTCAAAGACACGAGTACTCCAAATGAGTTTGACGATATCACATTCTACATAAACGTTTGCATTGTCGCACCGCAGTCCTTTTTTTCTCTCCATCGCTTCGGGCACAGTTGACACTAGCAAATTAGGTACAAAAGATTTCGAATTAACCAAATCGGGCCTCTTACGGGTTAGAAAGTATACCGTATTTGTTTTGTAAGACGACGTCGATCGCGTCATCCAAGAATTAAAGAAAGTAACAACTACATTACGCATAATATGCGATTTCATTTTTATTCGTCGACATATTACGGACACGTGTTTGATTCAACGTCACGTCTTCATGCCAGAGCACCCCCCCTGCTTTCGTGGGCGAATCGTACAAAAAAACCCTAATTATGGTCGATGAAATCGGAAGCCTCGTCGAGGTGAACTAGTTGGCCGGTTGAAATTCAATGGGGGAGAGGACCGGAACTGAAGCCAATGTCCGTAGTAAGTACCTAACGTCAGTCCTGCCATGCAGATTTTATCGTCTGCCGAAAATCTCGCGATTTTTGCCAAGTTTTTAGCAACAGTGCCTCTTGCCAGCGAACTGTGTGGCTTTTCCAACTCTCTATTGTGGTCTAGGGAAGGGGGTATCTATAGAGTGAGTTAGGGCCATTATATTGTATATATTATCAATGCGTTTGACACGATATCGAAATATATAGGACAAGTTTACTTTGCAAACTGAACGTATTACACGAGGTCGTCGATAGATTAGAATAATACTTCGCCAGCTCGAATGAAATACAGTCAAGGGCTTGCGAAAGTGCCTAACCGCTTGGCACATACTACCGAATGACAAATCTATCAAGAAAGACGAACACACAGTACCATTTTGCAGCGTAATTTGCGCTCATATACTTGAGATCACTTTCCAGAGTGTCTTTACATACTCGTACCAAGGGTTAAGGTTACTCGGAGGCGAATCGACAGTCGAGTCGTGGTTAAATTTATCACCAATTTTGCCTACACCGGGTATATATTGGCAACACTGAGAAAAATTCAAGGTAACGAATTTTTACTCGTTCAGGTACCTGTACCTAACACCTCGTGCAATCGTATGTTCTCTATCACTCACCTAGCTCGTTCCAGAACATTTCCAAGCTGGAACTATATGGTAATTTCACAACTTGCAATGTGCGATAATACACACGTAACCTAAATACGCGTAATTCTTCCAATACAGAGGCACATTGGAGAGAAAAATACGTATATATTTCCACCATTAACTCTCAAGTCATCGGACGTCGATCGTTAAACAATTTAGCACGAGGCATCCGAGAATCAACCAACTCATTTAAATTAATTAGCAATTTCAGCACTGTCGCCAACACATTACGTTTTTTTTTTTTTTTTTGTTTTTTTTTTTTAGCTGGCAACACCACAGCGAAAAAATTCATCCACATTATATAACCATTCTGGTAAATTTTTCAACCAATATTGTATAACTCTTCGTTTATAATAAAGAGATCCAGTACAATCGTAGGTGTCTATGTCTGTGGCATATCTACGACGATGCCCAAATGCAAACCTATCAATTTATTTTTTTTCCTGCATCGTTTGGCACTTTGGCGACACATTTTAGCGTGAAATTACCACATCGAGTACGGCCAGTAGCTAAGATTAGAAAATGGCACAGCGGAGGTACTTTTTATGTAATGGCCTTTAAATTTACATTCTAGCCCAGCCCCTCTTACTGCTCTGCTTGCATGTAACGTTGGTACACGTTCGTATCCGCCTGCTGACGCAACTGAAAAAAATTAAAAGCTGAGCAGAGACTGATCTGTGATCTGTGGTTCTAAATATAAGTCGAGACGTCTGTCCTTAGCTCTTTTTTTTTTCTTTTCTTTGCGTTTACAAAAGGTATAAACGTAGGTAAATTTTTACGTTTATACTGAATCAGCGCGTGTAATTGTGGCAAGTTCAATTATTTAGTGGTGATTTTCATCATGCGTGCGCGGCCAACAGACGCCATCTTTAACGACGCACGCATATATCTTTGATCGTTAACATGGTGACTGTGACCGTGTCAACGATACGTATCGCGAATTACGACCAATTTTACGCGTGTAGAAATATATTGGTCTCATGGTCTGGGTACCTCCTTAATCTGAATTTTTTTCAACCCTGAAAAGACACTTGTCTAAAATTTTACCCTAATATGGCTTCAATTTCAGAATAACCAATTAATGATATTAAGAGCTTATATCGAGAATGTGCACTTGAAGCTTTTTCGAGTAGCCTAGCATAAAAACCGTGGAAAACTTTTAACCCTTAAACCCCCAAGAAGATTCAGATGAGATACCGCAAATTTTTTCATATATCTGAATGTAGGCAAGTATGAATATCACAATGATCCATTGTGATATTCATACTTGCCTACATTCAGATATATGAAAAAATTTGCGGTATCTCATCTGAATCTTCTTGGGGGTTTAAGGGTTAAGAAGGTGAACCGTAGTCAAGGTATGACGAAAAAGTAACAACTTGAACAGTATACTCCAACTAAAAGGTATAAACAGAGGTGACATTTATTCGTAAGTGATTGTGTAGTGAAAAATAAGTGGATATTCTCAATGCCTACGAGTAGAATTTTTTTTGGAAAAATTTCAAAAAAGTTAGTCATCATAACAGTATGTCCAACAAAGCTTCAAAGCTAGAAGACTACACTTTAGCAGTACCTTGAACAGGAGTTGAGTCCCAAAGATTTCTTATTCATTAATTTTGAAAATTTTCCAAATTTTTGAAATTGTAAAAATTTATTGAACTTCAAAAATGATCGAATTTTTAAAATTTAGTAAAATTTAAAAAATTACCAAATTTTGAGTTTTTATAAAATTTTGAAAAAAAATATGAAATTGAAAGTTTATTGAAACATGGAAATTATAAAAAATGGCCAAGTTTTAAATACTAATAAGTCAAAATTGAAAAACTATGAAAACTTATCAAACTTTTGAAAATCGGTCAACTTTCAAAAATTTATTAAAATTTTCAAAAATGATCAGAATTCCAATTTCTATCAAATTTTCAAATGTTAAATTGTCACCAGAATTTTAAAAATTGACAAATTCGTCAAACTTTAATTAATGTATCCAATTTTTGAAAAATCATTTTTAGTTTTTCTCAAATTTTATTCAATTTCAAATATTTAATACCTATCAAATTTTAAAATTAACAAAACTCAAATTTTCATCAAATTTTGAAAATCAGAAAAATTCATAAAAATTGTTCTAGATAATAATTTATTAACATTTGAAAACTATCGTAAAATTTTCATCAAATTTTGAAATTTTTCTGTTTTTAATTTTTTTTTAATTCTTGAAAATTAAAAAATTTAACAAACTTTAAAAATTGCTCCAATTTGAAAAAATTTATTAAAATTCAACAAGGATTAAAATTGCAATTCTCATCAAATTTTGAAATTTTATCGAATAGCAAAAATATATTGAAATTTGAAAATGACCAAAATTCCAGCTTTTGTTAAATTTTGAGATTTTTCCAATTTTGAATTTCTGTCGAATTTTTAAAATTATCAAAACAATCACAATTCCCATTTTTAACAAATTTTTCCATTTTTCCATTTTGAGTTTTTGTCGAATTTTTTCTATTTTTTTTTATTATTTTTTTTATTTATTTTTTTATTATTTTTTTTGGGGGGGGGGTTTGATTAGGTGGGTAAGTTTACAGTTTTTCATTAGGGTAATGAATTTGTGCATTTCGTTAGGGTTATTTGGAATGATCAAAGAGTTTTCATCTAGTTGGAGTCGAATTTTATTTAATTTCTAAAATTTACTAAAATTTAAAAATTACCAAAATTCTTTTTTTTTTTAGTCAAAATTTTGAAAATTTACCTATCATTTTTAATTTTTGACAAGTTTTTGAAAAATTTAAAATTTCGTCAAACTTTAAAAAATGATATACCTACTTAATTTCAAAAGATTTATTAAAATTTGAAAATGACAAAAATTTCAACTTTTATTAAATTTTGAGACTTTTTAATTTTGAATTTTTGTCGAATTTTCAAAATTATAAAAACAAACAGGATTCCAATTTTTAACAAATTATAAAAATTTTCCCATTTTGAGTTTTCGCCAAATTCTAATCGATTCCTAAAATTTATTAAAATTTAGAAATGATCAAAATTCCAATTTTTATCAAATTTCGAAAATTTCTTATTTTTAACATGTTCCTTTGTAAAAATTTAAAAATTCGTCAAACTTTTAAAAAATTGATCAAATTTTAAAACTTTATTAAAATTTTTAAAATTTTGAAATTTTTTTAAAATGAGGTTTTACCAAATTTTAAAAATTGGCTCAACTTCAAGAATTAATTAAAATTTAAAAATTACCAGAAAGCACTCTAATTTTAATCAAAGATTGAAATTTTTCCGTTCTGAATTTGTATCTACCAAATTTTTAAAAAATTATAGAAATTCAATAAAACTCAAAATTTTAAAATTACCTACCAAAATTCTAATTTTCTTAAAATACAATTTCAAAATTCTTTCATTCTGAAATTTTTCCAAATTTTGAAAATTGATCAGCGTTAAAAATTTAACAAAATTAAAAAAAACTACTTACTCTAATTTTAAAAAGTTATAAAAATTTATTTTCCCAATTTTTGAAGTTGTAAAAATTTATCAGACTTAAAGAAGTAAGTACTAAATTTCGAAAATTTTCCACAAACTTCAAAAAAAAAAACTGATAAAAATTATTTTGGTAAATGAAAAATTGTCATAATTTGATAAATTGATTTTTTGGGTAGAATAAAATATAGTTTGCTCAATAGGAAATCGATTAGTCAATTTCAATTTTTTCCCAAAATGGAATAACGATTACTTGGCAAAAAATCAAATAAGAAATTTTTCATAAAAAGTACCTAATCAACAGGGTGGTAGTTAAAATCACATTTTTTCGGTTTTCCTGCAAATCAAGTATAGCTAACTGCACCTAACCTTGAAATATGTTTCGAAATTTTTTTTACCAAGAATTACATTCAGTTGAAAATTACTGCTTTTAAAAAAAAATTATCAAACGAAACTGCTGTGAAACGGAAATGGCTAGATAGCTGCCATTATTTATCAGTGTTGCTGAAAATTGTTTCAAAAAGTAATTTTTGAAGCTAATTCGTTCCACACGTGCCGAAAAGATAAGGTGGACAAGAAAAATGAGGGGAAAAATTATTTCGAAAAATTTCCAATCATCAATAGGTATCTTTTTTGCTCCTCCAGAAGAAAATCATACGAATGTAAATTGGCATTGAGCCCTTTCTTCACCGCACCTGAATCGTGCTAATTATATGTGTTGCAAAATGTGGTCAATTTTCACAGCTCTGTAACATCACAACTATTTACTTATTATGATTCATTTTGTAGGGAATTTTTTGGAGAATATTTCCTCTGAGTAAGTATTTTTCTCGTAAATTTTAAAAATGAAAAAAAAAATGCATTATTAGTACACTGTACGACCTATATGAGCTGGAAATATCAATTTTCAAAATTTTTTATTCAATAACCTTATATTTTTTCAATTTCCTCTAAAACCCATCAAGAATCTTGAAATTTACATCTAAGTATCTGGAATTCAGCCTCCAAGTATCCAGCTACCTACAGGACACCACCAAACTACTTCAACTAATCGAAGACAAAAAAAAAGGTCACACTCACATATTATCATCAACCCAATATGAAAACCATACGAGTACGAAAAAATAAAATAAAATAATCATATCACGTATGCCACACACGTAACAAGAGGGAAACTATAAATTTACAATACCACGTATACGACTTCGAATGGGTAATTTTTCCACCATTTTCGGGACACACTGGCTCATACAGCAATGGTTTCGGTAGAGTTGGTTCGTTGATAAATTTACATATCAGTATTCGCGAATTACTCAGCGCCTAGGTCGTCCAACTACGTCACTATTTCTATACCATTTTATCGAATATACCTCGAATAGTACCTCATTTCGTAATTAAGAATCTTTTTATTAGTTAATTACACCGAAAAAATGATTCAATACTCTGTCGAGTGCGTCTGACATCGGACAAAACAATGTAGAATCTAATCTATGCGTAAAAAAAAATGCGAATACAGGAAGAACATAGAACTGACCTTCGCTACGGTTAATTTTTTTTATTTGAAATAGTCGTACTTATAAATGAATAAACCGCAAAATTACCGAATATTTTACAAAAATTTCAACCACTTCGAATACCATCATTGTTCGCATTATTAGGTAAACTGAATGAGGTGAAGTGGGAATCAGGTACCTTACCTCGATAGGTAGGTCTAGGTACGTAGAAGTAGGTATATAAAAAATATACCGAATCATTCAATTTTGTAAAATCTTATCACCTCGTTGACGACACGACGACCCAAATAAAACGGCAATTGATTTCGCATTTTGCGACACAATAGTGCATTCTTTACATGCGCAATTACCTCTTGAATACCGAATAGATAGTCACCTAGTGCTAAGTCATTCTAGCGAATTAAACTCAAATTACGACTTTACATAGGTAGTACAGGTAGAGGTAGGTAGATCTAGGCAGTATTTTACAAAAAAAATCACAGGTGTGATCGTCTCATGCCGCGTCGACGCGCGCTTTCACGATTAAATTATTGGCAACCCAAGTATACGACCACGAAGTTCGTCCTTGCACGTAAATTTCAAGCGTAAAATTGCAAATTCGTATAAAAATTCCGTGTTTTGCGATTACAATCGATGGCACGACCACGAGCAGCATAAAATTGAATCAGAAACTAAAAATATACTGAGTGTTCATTTGATACCAGAAAACGTACTTATCAACAATGCACTAAATGGTTAATTGGTTAGGATTTCATTTCAATTAATTTTTTCAATTTTTGAATCAATTTCAGATTTTCTCATTTTTGCAAAATATTTTTCATAAAATTTATAAGTACACCCAATTTTTACAGTTTTTCAAAAATAACTTTCTCAACCAGTATTTTTGAAAAAACTTGAACAGACCTTTTTCCACCTTGAACGTATAAATTGAACTTGGAATTTTCCACTTTTTTTAATTTTCAATTTTTTTTTAATTTTTTTTTTTTTTTTGAAAAATCTAGAGTGTCAAAATTTACTTTTATAAACAAAATTAATTTTCAACCTTGAAAATTTATTTTTGGGTAATCATTAAATACGATGCAATGCTTGAAGTGAATGCATCTTTATTTGGATCGGCGAAATGAAAATTGTACCTAATACATGTCACAACTGAATTAGGGGGATAAGAAAACCTATATTTCTATACCTACCCCAAATGACGTTTTTGAGAATTTCGATTTTCGCCTGTCCCATTTCAGGCACCTGTTGAGAATTTTTCAAAAATGATACCAAAAAGGGATTTATGAGTTAAGAAAACCTAGATTTACATATCCCATAATATGACATTTTTTGTAATTTTGAATTTTTGCCCCCCCCCCGGCATAACTTTTTTTTCAAAATTGATATCAATAATGGATTAGAGAGGTAAAAAAAAACTAAATGTCCATTATCTCACGTCAGTCACGTCATATGAATTTTTATGCAATTTGAATTTTGACCCCTCCTCCTGAGCATCGGTTGAGAATTTCTCATCAAAAACGGATTTGGGAGGTAGGAGATTTCCACATCCCAAATTAAGTTTTTGGTAATTTTGAGTTTTTGACTTGGGAATTTCAAAAATTCAAAATTTGAAAAATTTGAAAAAAATTACAATTTTTTAATTTAGACAATCTCCAAAATTCAGAAAGATTTTTAAGCCTGCAAAAAATTTTTAAATTGGGTTTGTAATGAGATTCTTCAAGTACCAAACTTGGAGAAATGATCAAAATGTGAAAAAAAAATTGAAACACGAGGAATTTTTTCTGAAAACGAAACGTTGAAAAAAAGGGTTTAAAGAAATGTAAGAAAAAATCACTTTAATTACAAAAAAAAAATATGTTTTTGTTTCTTAAAGTATTTTTTTACACTTTTATTTTTTTATCTGTATTTTGTTCAGAAAATATACTTTAAAACAAAATTTTGAAAAATCATTTCCAAAATTTTTTTTAAAAATTGCTTCTAAATAAAATTTAGAAATGTTCATAAAAATGACGAAATTTTTCCCCAAAATATGATTTTTTTTATTCGAAAAAATGTTATAGTTTTTCCAAAAAAATGACAATATCTCAATTCCAAAAAAATGGTAATGGGTTTTCAAAAGAATAAAATTTTTATATCTATCAGATTTTTTTTTCTCAAAAAAAAAAAACAGTAAGTAGGTACTAGGTACCTACTTTTTTCAAAAAAAAAAAAAAGGCAATATTATCATCAAAGACATCAGAAATGACAAAAGTTTTTCAGAAAAATGTAATTTTGCATCCAAAAAATTAATTAATTTTTCAAAAATATTGATGATTTTTTAAAATAAAAAATGACAATAAATATCACCTCGCAAAAGTCAATAGTTTTTCAAAAAAATGGAAATTTTGATCCCAGAAATTTTTTTCATTTTCTTATTTTCAAAAAAGTAACAATAGTTTTCCAAAAAAATGACAATAAATTTTAATAATAATAATAGAAGTTTCAAAAAAATCGGAAACAATCAATTAAAAAACAGTTTTACTCAAGTACGGATTAGGGTTTCTTTTTTGAAAAAAAACTAAAAAAAAACTAAATGAATTTGTGAAAAAATTTCTACGCAATACCTTCAAAAAAACAAAAAATATTAATTCCCCAGATTACGTTTGAAAGTAGTACCTACAACAATGAATTCTTACATGCATCGTCAATAAAACTTCGTCAATACGCCTAATGACCATTTTCGGGAAAATGAAATTACGACGCAATCGTTTGCAAACAATTGACAACGAATTGAGGGATTATTTAGAATACGATGAAAAAATTAAACTTCAGGCTCGAAATACGCACAATAGAGTCTTTAGAAATATTACAATTCATTGTACCTATTCTAATTACCACTTTGTCACCGAAATTTTTTATCATTAGCCGCAAATTAGCCTAATTTGACGTTATTATGTTTTGATTAATAGTCATTTCGACGTATTTAGTATCGCTAATATAATTAATGGTAATTCTATGACGGCAGAAGTTCTAATATAATACGTCTTTTCTTATATCATTAATTTTCGATTAATCAGTACAGCTAAGTACGAGTATTTTACAAGAAAAATTCAATTTTTTTGATAAATCGATTAGATTTATGATTTATACCGAGTAAAAAATTTAAAAAAATAAAAATAAAAAACGATTCAATTTGAGTAAAAATTTACAAATACGTGCTCAACACGAGACAAAGAATCTGTCGAGACCATCTATACGAGCATTAGTCAACCTCACAAAGATAACGAATATTATTCGCTTAGTCAACGTCAGACATAAACTTATAACAAGGCCAAGTCATTAATCGTGCACTCGACCAAAGTAAAGTTTGCATTTCCGGATTTAAGCTGACTTGGCTGACCGAAGGAATCCTTTCACCGTAATTTACCTCATTGTCGAATTGTCGATTGGTTGGATCCTCGACTCGAGTCGAAATATAACTCGTGAATTATTACCACTGTAGTTATACTCTCCAGACACGATTTTCATCACTCTCCTTCACTCGTCGACAAATTTCACGTTCTCTTTATACGTAAAAAAATCCATTATCAGGTTTCACTAACTGTACACAATAATTGTACACTATTCTTATAGTATGCTGTGAATTCGCCATTCGAGCACACGACATACTGGGACAGCGGCGGTGGAGTGGAGGTGGCAGCCACGACGTACATTTAAATTGACAGTTTCGTATTTTACCACTCTGCATGCCAAAGACGTGGAATTACAAAAACAAAAAAAATCTGCATCTGTGTATAGTCGCGATCGGCCCAATGGGAATCGGCTAATTTGGAAAACAATGCAACCAACCTTGGTGACTTTCTACTCCGCAAAAGAATACCTCTCTTTGGCAAGCATGTTGAAATTTTGTAACGCGATAAAGCACGGGGCCTTTGTTTCTGGTAATTGGATACATCCAAGGTTAGCCTTCTTCGGTGACGTTTGGTTTATATTTTTTCTTCGTCTTCAAAGCACGACGCGATTCACTCAGCGTGCTAAATTAGAAAATTATCTCGTCGTGACTTGTGCCATGTCGCTGCCTTGCCGAGTAGCCTGGTGACCGAATTCGCGCGTTGGTTGTAAAATTCATCGCTGGTCGGGTATGAGATGGTAAGGCATGGATGGCCTGGCCTACGTGTCGTGTACGCTTCCTCGATGGGAGATCACTTCAGCGTTTATAGTGTCTATTCATCTCGTACCAGATGTCAAGTATCAGCCCATGTCAAATGGTGTTATTGTGGAGAAAATATATTTAATAAATTGAATGGCCGAATGATTGAGGACAGAGTGTCCAGAACATTTTTTCGTTGAAAATTTGAGATTTCGAGGACTGGAGAGGAGAGATTAGAGTAAAAGTCTACGATTATTAATTGAAAAATGATAAAAATTGAAAGAAACATTAAAAATGAAATTAATAAAAGAGAATGAGGCTAAGAAATTACAAAAAATGAAAATTCTCAACAAAAAAAAAATACTGAATGAGATTGAGAAAAACTGAAAATTGGAAAAAATATTAAAAATTAAAATTGGAGGGGAAAGAGAAGTCCAATCTAAATTTTTGTAATAACCAAAATTATTCCTAGTACTTCAGGCTACAACTTTTGTTGGAAGATTTTTTTCAATTGGACCCCTCCCTTCCCACCAATTTCGTGTAACACTCCGAAGATACTAATTAAAAATTGAAGGAGTGAGGGAGGAAGGGACCAATTGAAAAAATTTTCAAATAAAAGTTGTAGACCAAGATCCTAAAAATAATTTTGGTTATTATAAAAATTCCGATTGGATCTCTCCTTTCCAAGTTTCCACATAACATTAGGTAGAATACTTTTTTGAAACTGGGAGAGGGGTCCAATTGAAAAAAATTTCAAACAAAACTTGTAGATTGAGGTCCTAGAAATAATTTTGGTTATAACAGAAATTGCGATCGGACCCCTCCCTCTCCTCCAGTTTTGCATAATATGACATAGATAATTTTTATATTCTCAAAAACTCGTGGAGGTATGGGTCCAATTGAAAATTTTTTCAAATGAAAGTTGTAGCTTGAAGTCTTGGAAATAATTTCGGTTAGTATAAAAATTGCGATTGAACCCCTCCCTCCCCTCCAATTTTGAATATAAGGAGTATTGGACTTGGTAAATTTTCGATGGTGCTAAAAAAAGCAGTACTGTGGCGATCCACTAGTCACCAAATCCAAAAATATTCATCTATAAGAACGCACGGCAATTCATAACTCCATAAAGCTGATAACACTCTGATGACAGGTCTGTTTCCTGCCATCTCATCGATATACTACAAATGATATCGTTCGCTTCAGTTGAACACGCAGCCATGTCACAAGAAGAATTCAGTGACCTCGATCCTCGGCATTATGATGCTCTGGTTATTTAAAAAAAAAATTTATTGAGAATGTATTATTCATCGAGAAAATGAATCACTCGAGAATTGATAAGCTCGACTGCGACACCGTCGTCGACTGTTACAGCAATTGACGGAAACTTGAAAAGTTACACAGGATTATTAATAAATCTCGAGTGGATTATAAAGCAATAAAAATTAAAATTACGCGGGTATTTCGCCAACGATCGAGATTATTCAACAAGATCGAGATTGATTTTCTTTCAGTAATTTGTTTCTCCCTTGTAAGCACATCATGTATGCACATTGCAATACATTTTCTTTTCATTTTTGGCGAACTTCTTCTGCCTGAATACAAAGTAAGTACGTGTAAATACCGATGAGGGAAAATAAATGATCAAGTGCAGCTGCCAATGTGCGGTCATCTAAAAGGTATAGGTAGTGGTATTTTTTCCCAATTTATGTGCCATTCACATAGAGGCAGGTCGATGGCCGAGCAACGTATATCGATACATTTGTTTCGAGTGATTACCATTGCTGGCACGTGATCGGTCGAATAGTTATGAAAATTTATTTAGCGATTGTTATTTTAAAATTTGTGTGTATTGAATGTATCGATGTCAACGATTCTTTTTTTCGCTGAGTCATCATAATGTTATAGGCTGTGTCGTGGTACGCTGAACTTACTGTGTACATACATATGTACATTTTATGTATAAACGATACGAACTAGGCATATGTTCAACAAAGACATCTACATTTATGTCGTATATGTAAACATTAATTTTTTTTAAACTTTCAATTCTCGAAAAATTGCAATATTCAAGTCTATATACAGGGTATTTCATAGCTGGTGTAGTTCCTTCCACGATATGAATAGGCAATCCATAAGGAATAAAAAATTTACCAGCTCCACCAGCTCCTAATAGTATTCTGCCAGAATCGAGAGTCGGTCAACATTTCAACTGTTTTTTACGAAATCCGGTACTATACTACGTGATATTTAATATTGAAAATTGGTATTGGAGGAGAGGGAGGGGTCAAATCGAAATTTTTTTGATAACCAAAATTATTCTTAGAACTATAAACTACAACTTTTGTTTGAAATTTTTTTAAATTGGATCCCTCCTTCACACTCTGATTTCGCTTAAAACGCTGATGAGAGTTCAAATGAAAAAAATTTTCAACAAAAGTTGTTGATTGAAGTCCTAAAAACAACTTAGGTAATTATGAAAATTTCGATTGCACCCTTCTATCTTCTCCGAATTCACATAACATTATGTAGACACTTTTTCAAAATTTAAGGAGGGGTTCAATTTAAAAAAAAACGCGTAGCAGTCAAGATGCTCCGCGACAGCCGAATTTTTTTTTTCAAGTTAGTGTACCACTTTGAAAACGTTTTCATCTATGGTATTTCAGTTTCAATATCAATTTTAACTTCAAATTCAGTTTAAAAATGTCAGGTTTTTGTCTTCAGTATTAGTTCCTCTCTGCATTGAAGATTTCATCTTCAGATGGGAACTCCGCCCCCATACCCCCGTTGAGGCTCCGACCCAACCCCCTCATCACTTTCGGCTCTTAGGATGGGGGCTCGGCCCCATACCCCCGCGTTGGGGGCATCGCCCCCAACCACCTCGTCACTTCCCCCTCTTCAGATGGGGACTCCGCCCCCATGCCCCTATTGGGAGGCTTTACCCTCAATAGGGACGTGGCAGGAGAGGATTGAGGGCTTCGCTCTCAATCCCTTCACACTTTCAGCTCTTCAGACGAGGGCCAACACACCAAAAAAGAGGTTAAAACGTGAAAATTTCTGATTTTTGACCCTGTACGAGGGTCAAATGGTGCTCAAAAGTC
This sequence comes from Balanococcus diminutus, assembly GCA_959613365.1. NCBI lineage: Eukaryota > Metazoa > Arthropoda > Insecta > Hemiptera > Pseudococcidae > Balanococcus > Balanococcus diminutus. Next base: position 25,210,796 of record OY390718.1, read on the forward strand.
GAAACCCCCAAAAGGCACATCAGTCACCTCTACTGACCCTACATCCCAAATTTCGATTGTTTAGGTCTTTTAGTTTGGGCTGTAGGCTGTTCAACGCGTCAGAAAAGACAGGTTAAAACTTGAAAAATATTGATTTTTGACCCTGTATCGAGGTCAAAAGGGGTTTAAAGGTCAAAACCTACAAAAGGCACATCAGGGGCATGAACTCGATCTATGATAAAAATTTAGGCCCCCCAGCTCTATTTGGGGGGTCTGTAGCCTGATCAACGTGAAAAAATGACCTCAAAATCCACTTTTTGGACCCTAAAATGGGGTGGGGATGACTTGGGAAGCTGAAATTTGGATACAGTGGGGACAATCAGAGTCACTGTTGTTGGTATAAATTTCAAATCATTTTTTCAAATTGGGACCGCTTTAGAGCCCCCCTCAAAAAGGAACCACACCCCAATTTTGGGGCTCAAGGGTCAAAAACCCCAAAAGGCACTTCAGTGACCCTTACCTATCCTAAATACCAAATTTCAGAATCCAAGGTCATTTGGTTTGGGCTGCAGGCTGATCAACGTACCGGGAAGCGAGAAAAAACATGAAAAATTGTGAAAAATCTTGATTTTTGATCCTTGACAGGGGTCAAAGGAGCCCAAAAGTTGAAACCTACAAAAGGCACATCAGGGGCACAAACTTGAGCCATGATGAAAATTTTGGCCCCCCAGCCCCATTTGGGGGGTCTGTAGCCTGATCAACGTGAAAAAAATGACCCCAAAATCCACTTTTTGGGCCCTAAAATGGGGTGGGGATGACTTAGGGGCTGAAATTTGACTATGGTGTAGGTATTTAGGATTCTCATGCCTGGGGCAAGTTTCAAAAAATTTCATGATATTGGGGCTCCCCCGCACCCCCCTCAAAAAGGAGTCATATCCCCAATTTTGAGTTAGGGTGCCAAAAATTTTTTTGCATCATTCCTCCACCGAGGGGACCCTACATATCAAGTTTGACCTCATTTGACCCGTTAGGCTCGGCCCACAGTTCCAAAAGTGAGGGTAAAATTATCAATAAATAAATATATATATATATAAATATGTGACATGTGACAGATCGTCATCTTTTGGTCCCAAACGTCAACAAATGGGGTCAGAACTCTTCTACCCCCCTTCCTTCTAAATCAGGGTCGGACACAATAGCCTAAATTTTTAAAAAAAAAATTCGGCTAAAAATTTCAAACAAATGATGTAGCTAAAAGTCCAAGGAATCATTTTAGTTATTACGAAAATTTCAATTGGACCCCTCCCTTCCACCAATTTTGAATATGTGTATCTGACTTGGCAAAAAAAACTGTCGAAATGTTGGCCATCTCCCAATTATTTTGACAGAACGAACTAGGAGCTAGTCAAAAAAAGTTATACATAAACGTGGTGCCTATCTTGAAAATTGAAGGGGCAGGATAAAATAAAACTGAGAAAGCATTTTTGGTTGAATATACATATAATATTATACGCATGGATAGCACTAAAAAATAAAGTCTTTTCACTCTATATAGACATATTTTGCCTATCTTCGAAAATCAAGGTGTTACAGTGTATTGAAAATTGAAAAACCGGTTTTTCCAAGTTTGACGCTCTGTAGCGCCTTCATTTTTGAAGATAGCCAAAAAATGCCAAGAGTAAAAAATGTTTTTCTTTTTTAGTACTATTCATATCCTCGATCAAAATTACTTTTTCTCAATATCATTTTCCGCTGCCCCTTCAATTTTCAAGATAGGCACGATGTGTATATAACATTTTTTGTTCTTCGTGGGTTGGTGATTCTTCTCGTTGAAAGAACTACATCAGTTGAGAAACACTCTGTGATGCTTCTGGTCTGAAAATCTCATATTTGTGCATATTTTGAAAAACTTTTGAAATGTTTGATGGATGACAATTTTCTTGTGGATTTTTCCTTCAAAAATCTCCAGCATCTTGAACTGGCAACCTTGGCTGGTTTTTTTAATTCGACGTACGAATTACGATTCGAGTAGACTACGATTTTTCAATATTCACACGTTTCGGTCTCTCACAGTGAGTTTTTTACGCGACAAGAAGTACGAAACATATGTTTACAAATATTATCTTCGCATGTTGGATTACTTCCAAGGCGATTACATGTGGAAATTTATTATTTTAATAACGGCCATTCTCGCTATGATGTAATTTTTCAAATTTTCATCACAAAAAAAGTCATTTATCTAGCAAGTTCGTTCACTCTTTTCAAAAAATGATATGTAATTCGAAACGTACTACGAGGCAGATCTTTAGACTACCTATGCCAGGTATAGATAGGAAATCTACCTGTATACTTGGAACCACAACAGACAGCTGATTTTTTCTTTCTTATTTTATCAAGTCGTATACACAATGCATAATATATTTCGTCAAAACAATCTACAGCACCAAAATTGCTCAAACCGCGTCAAGGACTCGACTAGATAAGATTTGTTGTTTTATTTACCAGCTGGCTTCTTTTTATCAAAAGAATGTTTAACGAGGATGATTTATACCTGCACAGGTCTTTTTTGCTGGTACCACATAAAAATAAAAAATTTTGCATCAACCTGTCGTACATTGGAGGGTATTACGTAACGAGTACGTATTTGTACGTATGTATTTTGTATTGGCAAATGGCTGGTCGTATGGCGCGAATTGCGACGATTTTTTTCTCTGTTCGTTGGATTTCCTGTATTTTAAACATTCGATTCATGATTTACACATACACGATGGTATAATACGCGATCATGTATATAAAATATATTTAGTAAACGCTCGTATAAGTCGTACACGGCGAGTTGTTCACGGCTGCAGTGACCTTAGAGTGTGTCGATATGGTGATATTTTCGAAATGTCGACTTTAACAGTTATAATCTATCGATACGAATGGGATGGCGAGAGGGCACAGCGGGTACATTTTCCGCAATTCGATCTGATGCCAGTTCGAATTGCGTCATGATTGGCATACGGATGCGAGATGTGAAAAAAAATGCTGATTAGACAAGAGCGTGATTTAAAATGGAACATTTTTTTGACTGGAGATAGGCATATAAAAAATGCTCGAAAATGATTCGAGTGTGTTTGAATTTGACCGAAAATGTTCAGTAGGTGGGAAAGGTGGGGTGATTTCGAATTTGGTATCATTTCGAGATAAGATATGATATTCAAACGTAGTGGATGACCGGACACAACGCGGTGGCCAAAAAACTCATTTAAAAATTCGTGGAATTGCGCGATAAGCTCAAACACCAAATCACATTTTTCCAAGATTTGTATTATTTTTATCAATTTCTTTTCACGTTAAATTTTCCACATAAAAAAATATACGAGTACTCGAAAAATGGTATTTTCAGAGAAGCTCGGTAAATTATCCAGGTGTTCATAAAAATGTTTTCCAAATATCATTATTTATTTTCGGAGAAGATAGATAATTAAATATGCACATGCAGCTCGTGAAAATTTGTTAAAAAACTGTTTTCCAATTTTTTCAAAATTATCATTTCTTCAAATTTTGTTCAGGTTTGAAATGTTCATTTATAAATTATTTATTACAGTAGAACCTCAATTTTTCGAGTTCATTGGGGCGAAAGGATGAAGCAATAACATAAGATGACCTTTTAAAAAAAATTTGGAATTCGTTCAATTTTCATTTTTTTTGAATTGCTGAAAAAGAAATCAATTTCTTCGAACAAAAAAAAATCTCGTTTTTTAAAAATTAAAAAATTGTAATTTTTTGGAATTATTTTTTTAACTTTTTAAAGTAAAATTTTTGATTTATTTTTTTGATTTTGATTTTTTTTCTTTATGGATTTATTTGATTTTGATTTTTTTTTTGAAGTGAAAAAGATCATATTTTTTAGAATTGAAAAAATCCTAAATTTTTTGGAATTAATTTTTTTTAATTTTTCAAAGTCAAATTAATTGAGTTTTTTTGAAATAAATTTTTTTGAATTTGGGACATTTAAAAATAGTGGATTTATTTGATTTTGATTTTTTTGAAGTAAAGAAAGAATAAACATATTTTTTAGAAGTGAAAAAAATCTTAATATTTTGGGAACAATTTTTTTAATTTTGAAAGTAAAATTTTTGAGTTTTGAAATAAAATTTTTGAGTTTTTTTTATATGAGACCTATAAAAAATGGAATTATTTGATTTTGATTTTTTTGAAGTGAAAAATCCATATTTTTCAGATGTAAAAAAATCAAATTTTTTAGAATTAAAAAAGAATAAAATTCTCAAATTTTTGGAATTTAAAATTCTCAAATTTTTGGAATTTAAAATTCTCAAATTTTTGGAATTTAAAATTCTCAAATTTTTGGAGTAAAAATTCTCAATTTGTGGAATTAAAGTCCTCAATTTTTTGAAATAAGAATTAAAATTTTTTTTTGGAACTGAAAAATAAAAAAAATCGAAATAAAATAAATAAATAATTTAATAATTTTTAAAATACTTAATTTTTCCCTATTTTTTCAACATTTTTTTGAAATCAAAAAAAAAAAAAAAATAGAAAGGAAGAAAAAAAAAATTAGAATTGTTTTTAAAAAAAACACAAATTTTTTAAAATTTTTATTTGGATAGAGATTTTTGAAATTTTGTCGAAAACAATTTTTCCAATTATACCCAACAATGATTGTTATTGAAGTGAGTTAAAAAACATTTTTTAAACAAGAAAACTATCTAATTAATTATCATCTTGAGATAATTGATGCAGAATTTTATAATAATTATTTTTTTCTGAACTGATTTGGAATCAATTTAACGATTTTTTTCTCCATTAGATAATAAATATATATTGAAACTTTAATTTTCATTATCAACTTTCGATAAATCTCTCGATATTTTTTTTTCGGACACTCTGTATAATATAATAACACAACACGACAGATTAGTTTCATAATTACCAACATGCAGTCTCGAGAGACCTTTCCACGCGAAATTCTCTCCCAAATGACGAAAAAAACGTAGCCATGAAACTGAGCTGGTCGTAAATTGGAAATATATTAATGTAAAATTTAATTGACAATTACTCGCTCCTTAATTACTTTATCGCTAACGATTTCAGCGTCTAATTATTGATAATTATGACACACGTGGTAAAATTTGGAGAAAAATTATTCCTCTGGTCGTTGATTCCGTCAGCGATCGTGATGGATTTATTTTGGTAACCTTAATGGGCGTTCCAGCCTGGTATAAAATTATATAGAAATTATTACGAGATATCTCAGCTGCGGTATTTTTGGCATGTTCATTCACAAGATTTTCTCGATGTCAAGGAAAATTTCACATCGGCGCAAATGTGCATTTTAGTTGATTCGAAGAATGCTGCAGTTATTGGTTTTTTCTCAACGTTTTTACCGATTCATTAAAAATTTAAAAAAATCCATTAGCAGGTCTCCACGTCAAGATGTATCGTTATATGTGACCGTCCACGAAAGAAGGGACCTAGTGTATGAAAATCCCATTTCGAGAAAAACCTGATAAACGCGTTTAAAGTTTTAACTTATGCGCGAATTAGTTTTAATCGCCACCAATCCTGATGAAACTTCATTCTCGACTAGATTCAACATATTAAGATACTCTGAGAAAGTTTTGTTACGTTATATCAATATTTAGTGTGAATTCGATGACATGTAGTGTGGCTATATCAGGTTTTTTACGAAATTCGGTAATCCATGAAAAAAGGGACTTAGTGTAAAAAAATCTAAATTTTCAACTTAAGTGCAATTTTAATTTAATCTGACGTATGGTAATGATATTAAACTTCATCCTCAACTAGGTTCAACTTATTAGGATGTTGTGAGCGAGTTTCGTGACTGTATATCGCTAAAAGTGTGAATTCGAGACACTAGGTCCTTTTTTTCATGGATTTTGAAAATGGAATAAAAATGAAGATTTTGAGTACAAAAAGGGGTTTTGTGGGGTCATTTTTGAAGTTAGAGACCTGGGAGAAGTTTTGATCGATAGATAAGACTTCAGAGATACCGAATCCGCTCATAAGTCATTTCACCCAAAATGTGACACTAGGTCTCTTTTTTCATGGACGGTCACATATGGTGAAATTTCGGTCTTCGAGGTGAACTTTCGATAGTTGCCATTGGACGATACATGACTTCGTTGTTTATCGCATTGTGCACTGTAGGTACATACTTTTGAGGGAAAAAATGATAATGGGAAATCCCTTTTGACTCACCATTGGTCTTTGAGTACTCTCGATGATTTATGACTTTTTGATAAAAACAATTATCCATCCGTGTAATTGGATCATTTACTCTTTGAAGGCGATAAATATATTATATCCGGTGTCGGTCGCCGTCATATTTTTACAATGTGATAACGACCTTGTCAAACTGTTCAATGTGTTTTTTTTTCATTCTTGAGGACATTTCATAGGTGCCATGGTTCGATTTCTACGTGAAAGTCGAAAAGTCATAAGATCGAGGACGGTGTGTATGAAATTTTTGGGAAGTTTTTTCTTCAGTTTGCAATTATTGAAGATTATGATATTTTATTCAGATCTGCGGTGTAACTATAGGACTCCTACGTTATTATTACGCAATTGTAGACAGAGAGATGTGTTATGGCATTTTTTTCACTCTTTATCAGTGGATTATTCAATGGGTGGTATTGTTTTACGTGTCAACTTCTATAATGTAATATGCTGGTGATATTTATGGCGCAGAAGTATGTCAGTGAGAGGACCGACAGACGAGATATACATACTTTTAGTTTGAGGGTATGTCCTCTACATGCTCAGATAAAAGAAATTTAACATATTGGGTGTCGACGACAAGTTTGGAAGGTTTTCATGTGTCATCGAAGACTGGTTATCGTGGGACTTTTCCGTCAAAAAGAAAAATACGGTTTGGTTGGTATCGTAAATAGAAAGTGATTATTTATTAACCATTTTTCCGCGAAAGTAATCGAAGATTTGGGGAAAAATTAGTCATGATGTTCAAAATTGTTGCAGATGGTCAGCGAAAATGCGAGAAATTTTCTTTGTAATTTTAATGAACTTTGGGTGGGAATATTCAAATTAGGAAATTGATGAGCAGTACTTTGGAGAACTTTGAGTTCGAAGAATAGGTATCACTCGATTCTATTAATTACGATTCAGAATTAAGGAGTGAAGTTATTTTTGAAACATACCAAATTATTTAAAAAAAAAAAAAAAACTTCAAAATGAAAAGTAAAAAATTGAAGAATTTGTGTTGACTTCAAAGAATCTTTTTAAAAATTATCATTAAAAAAAGTATGTACTTTTTTAAAACTACAGACCCAAAAATTTTTATCTCAAAATAAAAAAACCCAAAAACCTAGAATTTTTATTCAAATTTTCAAAAAAATTGAGAAAGTGTTTTTTAATCAAACTTGAAAATTTTATTCTCTGGCATAAATAATAAGTACCATTTTGAAAAAAAATTCAAAGAAAATGTTTTTAAAATATTTTGGTACTACCCGAGCAGCACACTCGATCGATAATATCGAAAGTTGAAACGTATCGATAAAAAATCGTTTAAAAATCTAAAGATGTTCTCACGATATGATACAGATTTAGCTGTACGATTTTATAGGCAAAAAATCTAAAAACTATCGAATTCGATAGTATTACGATTTTAGGACGATATTCGTCAACGATACTATCGACAAAGAATATTAAATTTATCGAATCCGATTTTCCACCGATTTTGTGCAGATATTTGAAACTATATTATAGACAAATAATCTGAAATTTCTCGAATTCGATTTTTTAACGATTTTGTGAAGATATTTGAAACTATATTATCGACACGTAATCTGAAATTTCTCGAATTCGATTTTTCAACGATTTTGTGACGATATTTACAACTATATTATCGACAAATAATCTGAAATTTCTCGAATTCGATTTTTTAACGATTTTGTGAAGATATTTACAACTATATTATCGACAAATAATCTGAAATTTCTCGAATCCGATTTTCCACCGATTTTGTGCAGATATTTACAACTATATTATCGACAAATAATCTGAAATTTCTCGAATTCGATTTGTTAACGATTTTGTGAAGATATTTGAAACTATACTATCAAAAAAGAATATTAAATTTATCGAATTCGATTTTTTAAAGATTTTGTGAAGATATTTAAAACTGTATTATCGACAGATTATATGAAATTTCTCGAATTCGATTTTTCAACGATTTTGTGACGATATTTAAAACTATATTATCGACACGTTATATGAAATTTATCGACTTCGATATTTCAACGATTTTGTAACGATAGTTGTTGAAACTATATTGATTTTTTTCTAGTCAAAAAATACCTACTTTATATTCAAAATTGGATGGGAAGAAAGGGCCAAATCGAAATTTTTATAATAACCAAAATTAAATCCAGAATATTATTCTACAACTTTTGTTTGAAATGTTTTTTCAATTGGACCTCATCTCTAGCCTCTATTATTTTGCATTTACCTACTTACGTGTAACAGTAATATGCGAAATCAAAATTGAAAAAATTTTCAAACAAGTTATCTAGTTTTTTTGGTTTACTAGGTATTTTACTTGAAACGAGATCGTTGTTATTAAATAAAATTTTACCAAGTTCAATACTACGATTACTATGTGAATACTTAGTATTTAAAATTGAACGGGAGGGAGGCGCCCAATCGAAAATTTTGTAATGACCAAAATTATTCTTAGAACTTTAAGCTACAACTTTTGTTTGAAAATTTTTTCAATTGGACCTCTCCTTCTCCTCCAATTTTGCATAATACTCCGTTGATACTTATTCAAAATTGGAGGAGCGGAGGAAAAAGGGGCCAATTTGAAAAAATTTTCAAACAAAAGTTGTAAATTAAGGTCCTAGAAATAATTTTAGTTATTATAAAAATTTCAATTGGACCCCTCCCTCTTCTCCAATTTTGCATAAGATGTTTGAATATTATAATCCAATTCGTATTATGCGAACGAACTCCGATGTTCGCAACAGACGCTTGTTTTGGTAGAAACTGCTGTATTTGGAACGAAATTCGCCAGCCTTAAGCGTAACTACGACTTCAAACTCGCCAGCCGGTCTTGAAAATGTGCGCGCGCATATACCCATATATGCTAAATTATCTACAAAAAATCGATAGAATATCGAAACTAGATAATCTACAAAAAATCGTAATACAAAATCGATAGAATATCGAAATTAAATCGAAATAAAAAATCGATAGAATATCGAAACTAAATCGAAATAAAAAATCGACAGAATATCGAATTCGATAAAGTGTCGCGTTAGTTCCGCATAAATCGTGTAATTATCTTTCGATTTATAGATAGGTTATCGATGAAGTATCTAACTATAATCTTGAGATTTTTAAAAGAAAAATCGTTCGATTTTATCGAAAGTTTATCTGTTGATGGATTTTGCCAACTATAATTCATCGATAATCTGTCGATATATCGAAAGATAATTTCACGATTTATGCGGAACTAACGCGACACTTTATCGAATTCGATATTCTGTCGATTTTTTATTTCGATAATTTGTCGAGTGTGCTGCTCGGGTAGGTAGTAGGTAGGTGCTACGTACTACCAACTGCACAAATTAAGAAATAGGTATATATTCGTCAATAATAAAGAAGAAAAAAACAATCAAAAAATTAAAAATGAATAGGTACGCTGATCATACAAATCTTCAAAAATAAAATAAAAAATTAAAGTGATTTTTAACCGATTTTTGGAATCTCTGTTCAAATCAACATTTGGAACATTTGCGAAAAGAAATTGAAATAATCCTTATTAATTGCTTTCATTTTTTAATCCAATAAATACAAAAAATTTCATTTCAAGATGAACAGCAAAAAAAATAAGTATTTGTGTTCAACTTCTAAAATTTAAAAAAAATAATATTGTTTTTGAGAAAATTTTAAAAAATCCCTGTTTAAGTCGAAATTTGAAAAAATATTTTTCAATGAAGTTTTAAAAATTTTTTCTTGGACAAAATTCAGAAAAAATTGTTCCTAACAATTTTATAACTATATTTTTTCAAATTGTGAAAAAAATGAAAAAATATACCTATACATATATAATTTCATTGGGGGAGGAGGTGCAGGTGCACAAATTTGAAAATTTTCATTTCACAATTTTATTAAAAGCAAAAAAATTACGAGTTCATATTCAAATTCAAATAAAATCCGGAAAAATGATTCTTACGTAATGGAATTTTAAACATATAATTATTCTTGCAAAAGATTGGAAAAAAATTGTTTTCAATAAAATTTCAAAAATCTCTCTCCAATTTAAAATTTCAAACACTCTCATTATTATTATGATTATTTTATTATTTTATTTTTTAAAACTAGGGTACATCCCTAAATTTAAGAATATTCAATTTAAAATAACCTACCTATACCTATATAAATACAAAAAACGGTAGTCATTTACCTAAAAAATTTTATAATTTAGAAATTAATAAATTTGAAAATTTTAAAGATTTACGTATTTAAAAAATTTAGGTAGGAACCAACAGAACTTTTAAAAAACAACTTTTTATTTAAAAAAAATAAGTAGACCAAATCCTAAAAATTAATCAATTCAAAAATTTTAATGTTTAAAAGCTAATGAATTTTGAATTCAGTGCACGGAGATGATGTCGCTCAAATTTAAATGATTTGACTGATTTTGGCGAAAATGGTACATTTTTTGGTGTTTCCTCGTTGAGTGTTCATTATTGAAAAAAAAATTTCAAGAAATATTTTGTGATACTTTTTTAAAGTAGAAATTGACATTTTGTAAATCATTTTTCAGTGATTCTTGTCTGGAAAAAAAATAACAAACAAAAACCAAAAACAATTTTTTCAATTTTTCATAAAACCTGTTTTTTGACGATTTTTCAAAAAATTCGTTTTTCAGCATTCAGCTCTGATTTTTTCATAAATTATTTTTTGTAGAAACAAATTTTTAATTTTTGGATTTTTACAAAATCTTGAAAACTGATTCAATTTCAAAATTTTTAAAAAACCATCGTATTTTGAGTTTTTATCAATTTTTTTAAAGGGCCTTCCATGGTAAGATGGTGAAATCGGCCCTTGATCGAAATTGGGTCCAAAGTGGGTCAAAATGTTACTTATGATGTAAAAACACGCCACAAAAATTTTTGACCCCCTACCCCCTCCCCTTTCCGAAAAATCGCGTTATAACGGTTGAAAAATCAAAAAATTCGAGATTTTGAAAATCAGTCAATTTTTATTATTTTTCTGAAAAGGGGGGGGGGGTGACTAGTTGCCACTTAAAATTCAGTTAGGGCAAAAATGATAAATAAAAAGTTATTTTCTCATGAAATAAAAAAATTTGGTGGCTAAGACATTAAAAATATCCGAATTCCAAAAGAGCCATCCTAGCGCTCACATCACTCGTTTTTCCTTATTTTTATCACACCCTGTCATTCGTCCTATACTTGTGTGACTACAAATCTCCCACATCAACCCCACTCCATCCAGATATTATGTATTAGTAATTGCTTACATTTCAAGTCCCCGCCTCAAACACCCTCGAGGAATACGAAAAAACCCTGAAAATGCGTGTTTTTTTGAAGTTTTTATTTTTTTTGACTATGTTCCACCCCCCTTGGGCACCCTCAAAAAAATATATGTGATACTTATCCATATTACGAAGATTTAAAAAAAAATTCCAGCCATGGCACCCCCCCAAAAAAGTTTTTAATTTTTTTTTGAAAATTTCAACCCCCCAAAAAACAAAGAAATTGTGAACCGATCTTTTTAAAAATTTTACCACATATACCACTACATGATACCTATAATCTGTGAAAAAAACAAAAATTTTCATACACCCCCTTCAAAGTTAGAATTTTTTGATTTTTCGACCGTTATAACGCGATTTTTCGGAAAGGGGAGGGGGTAGGGGGTCAAAAATGTTTGTGGCGTGTTTTTACATCATAAGTAACATTTTGACCCACTTTGGACCCAATTTTGATCAAGGGCCGATTTCACCATCTTACCATGGAAGGCCCTTTGTAAATGCCTGCGTAGTTGCTAACTTTTTTTTTTTTGAAAATTGATCCAAATTTTAAAATCCTGAAATGATCAAATTTTGAATTTTTATTCAATTTTAAATTTTTCCAAATTAACTAAATTTTATAAATGACTAAAAAATTGTGACGAAAATGATGATGATAGTAATTCCAGGGATCAGTAATTCACAAACAAGGGGGAACATATTTTGGCATATTGAATAGCATAGGTAAATATAGTTACAATACAGCCAACTTTCACATTTCTTCTTCAATTTACATAACATTTGCGTGTATAACAGCAACTACTCCAGCACCTGTCTTCTTTACCCTTTGGCAATAAATAACAGGGTTTGTTTGCTTCGTTAAATAAGCAAAAAAATCGCGTCCCAAATTCAGCCAGATATTCAAAATCAAAGGCAACGAAATTAGTTCACTTTGTAAATAAATCAGAAAATCCAAATCAAACACTCCGGACATGATGGACAATCTCGGTTGATTTTTCTCACATAACTTGGTTAAATATTTGGCGAGAAATTGGCAAGTGAGGCTATCGAATAGAGAATTTTTTCTTCATCAACTTTGCATACATAACTCGTATATAGGATCAACCTACACCAAATTATTGAGGTCGCAAATAATCGCATGGACCCCATTCTTTGATCCCGTTAGCTAGCAGAAGTGCAGCACTGGGCGATTAATTCGTACAACTTTGAATTACAACATTTAGTTTTTAAAATAAACTACGACGCTTTTGACAAATATTCGATCCATTTTATTTTTACTATGTGGCGCTTCAGAACTCGTGAGGTTGATTTTGTTGTGTTTTTTTTTTCATGTTCCATAGTTCCATAGACATGCATCTTCAGTTGATTTTGTTTGGAATCGATTTTAGAAGGAATTGGGAGTCGAAATTGTGGGAATAGGGTAACATTATAGAATGAGTAATAATGATTCAATGAAATATTTACAAAATAATTCAACGATTTATCCTCTTAAGAGAAATAATGTTATCTACGTTCATTCGTCATACTCTTACTTCCTCGAACAAAAACTCGATAGTAAATTCAATTGGGATTTTTCTTCGTACATTTCACATTACGTGTATAATTATCGAACGAACAATTCTCCAAATATCAATATGGCCTTCTAAAAAGCACATAAAAATCATCCTTCTAACCGCAAACTATTCAACAAAGTATTTCAAATCAGGTTATCAATCATATAGTAATCACTCGCAGCAAGAAAAAACTTGTTCGATCGTGTTATTATTACCAAATGTATTAACCATCGACGGTGATTATTCACCGTTAAATTTATCGACAAAGATATGAAAAAATACCAAATCGAAGACGTGACGTAACGGGAATTTGAAAAAAAAAAAACGTGATCTCAAACCAAGGGTGTAGTTTTTCATATTATGCCCCTTTTTTCACGTGAGTATTTCATTTCGAGCAGTATTTTTTATTAATTCGTCGTGCAAAGTATACAACTTTACACGCCAAAAGCTCGTGGCTCGTGCTAATCGTAAAGGTATATAAGTATAATATGGCAACATGATATTGTAAATTAATGAGAAAGGGGAATATAAAACCAGGAATAGAACGTTGCCTTATTTCAGAGCGTTGCCATGTGCTGGAAAAATCGATATTTTTGCATTCATTCGATTTTGAAACAGTACTCTCTTTGACCAAGTGCGTTTTGCAGAATGAAAGAAAAATAATTTTACAAACACCACGTAGAATCTTCCATCTACGTACGATTATCAACCATGCAAGCACATGGTGTTCGTAAAATAACGTGCGATTTTTTTTTAAAGAAGTAATGACCAATTGGATAGACTTGAAAAGAAAGGTTATCGGAGTACATTTTTCAACTCATCCCGAACCGTGTTATCTCTAGATGTGCCATCGTGTTGGTCTTATGCTCGAAATTATCATCATCATTCAAGGTTAATTAGCAATTTTGATTGATTAGATATTTCTGCGATAGTCGAGATAAATCACTACATATTTCGATGAAATGCTGTTTGAAATTTCTTCCTTCTGCTGTGGATATTTTTACGCAGTTCTTTACTTCCGTAAATAGTATTTTTTTTTGTTATTGTTTATAAGTGTTTCAAAATACGTAATATTACGTGATAGTATAAATTAAGAATATGCACTTTTGGCACGACTTAATTTCTAGATAATTGAATGGGGATTTGAATTATTCTTAGTACATATGTTGGTAACTCTGGCTAAAAAAATAACTCGTGAGAACGCGAAATTAATTACCTATTTAAACATTTAATTAAATTTTCATCTCATGCAATCGCGAAACCCCTCCCCCTCCAAAAAAATACACAGGGTGGTCCAGTTAAATGGCCAAATAATTAATATCAATTTTCTATCTCCTACTGTAAAAATCACGAAAAGTAAACCTCCTCAGACAAACTTAATCACTTACTGAAGAAAGAAAATTTCATGCCACACAACTTTGAATTATCAACATTTTTTTCGCAGGACTATAAGGGACGAGCTTTTGCAAATTTTCCTCACAGAATTTCGGGGGCCCCCGATTTTAGGAACCTCATAATATGACACACAAAATGCAAATAATTTTTTTTTGAGCAGTTTTCCTAAAATATACGTACTTGTAGGTGATTTAAAATGGTATAAAAATTAAATAATGCGTCAGATTAATTTTTTTTCTACAGAAATAAACCTTAGGAATAAAATATTTTTTTCTGCAAAAAAATTAAAAAATTTTACTCTTTTTTTCTATCATTTTTTCACTTCAAAAAATTCGAAGATTTGTTCAGGAAAAAAATAATGAGATTCTTCCTCCAAAAATTCAGAATTTTCCTTCAGATTACCCCTCCCCCCTCCCTTAAAAATATTTTCTTCGCAAACTTGAGAAATAATTTTCTTAGAAAAAAAATACTGCATAAAAATTTAAAAATTTTCATTTCAAAAACATGAAAAAAAAATTTAGTCTCAAAAATTGAACCCCCCCCCAAAAAAAAATCAAAAAGAAATAATTAAAAAAAAATTGAGTTTCTCACCTGACTTTTTGTTAAAAATTGAGATGTTTTTTATTCCAAAAAAAAAAGTCTGGGAAAAATTTAAATCGCTCCAAAGAATTTTAGAAATACTTTTTCAATTTTCTCAAAAAAAAATTTAAGCATCTTTTTTCGAAAAGATTGAAAGATTTTAGAAATGAGAAAGAGAAAATCCTTAATACATTTTTAGAAAAACCAGAAATTCTTTTCTGTATAAAAATTAAAAGATTTGTAAATCAAAAAATTGAGAAAATCTTTCATATAAAACAACGGGTTAATGGAAAAACTGGACAGAGTTATACTTTCGGGGGAGGGTGTGGTGTAATTAACGATAATTTTTCAAAGAAACAACCAAAAGCTGGGCCTACGTATTGAAAATACCCTGAAGCCTCTAAAAGTTTGAGCACCCAACTGCGTCGAACCTTTAATTCGCTCAAAAAAATACTCTGTGCAAATTTTAAAAATTGACATTTTTTGTGCTAATGTCTATTTTTTTACATTACTATAACTTCGAATGCGAAAGTCACGAAAACTAGGACTCCTAGAAGAAAAAAAAATCAGCGTGTACCTATTGTAGAAAAAATTCCATGTTTTACAACTTTGATCAATAGAATTTCTTTTGTACAGAACCCTTACCTAGTTAGGCCCGAAAAACACTGCACTAAATATTTAAAAAATGGAGAATTGCAATTTTTTTCCGTGTTATGATTTTATTTCATTCAACTGTAAAAATCTCGAAAACTGAGCCTCCTAGGAAAAAAAGTGACAGCATACTGCAAAAAGGAAATTTTACAATCTACAATTTTGATTCTTTGCATTTTTTAGAAGAACCCTTAGTTTGGCCAGAAAGTTACTCTGTACTGAAAATTAAAAATTGTGATTTTTTTTTAAAATGTGTTGATGGGAAATTTTTACATTACAAACCCCGACTGTAAAAATTACAAAAATTAAGCCTCGTATGAAAAAATAATGGCAATTGTCATAGAATATAAAGAAAATTTCACAATCTACAATTTTTAATCCTTGTATTTTTTTCTAAGGACCCTTAGTTAGACCAGAAAACATCCTTTGCTAAATAAATTAATATAAAATAAAAATTGCAATTTTTATTTTTATTTTATTGATATACCTACTTATGATTTTTTTTTCGATTGCAAAAATCACGAAAACTAAGCCTCCTAGGAAAAAAAGTGACAGTATACAACAGAAAGAAAATTTTACCATCTACAATTTTGATTCTTAGCATTTTTTTCGTAGGCCCTTAGTTAGGCCAGAAAGACTCTCTGCCTCCGAGCTAAATACAAAAAATGTCATCCCCCCTCTCGTATTCAAACCAATCAATCGTTTAACTGGGCCACCCTGTATAGAAACACTTTTCAATTACCCTAATTGACAAATTTTCCATGAAATCTGAATTATTAATATTACCTACTACCAATTAAAATGATACACATATATCAACAACAGGAATTTCACAATTATTATTCCTCCTACTCCAAGAATAATACCTACCTAATACTACAAAAAATTGATGAAAACATCGTAAAAATTTCTCAAAACAATTACCTATTCATCTCGATCGATTATTGCTTAATTTAATAGATGCATTTACCAAGTCAACTTCAGCATTTATCCATTAAATAGCCCAGAATCTCACAAAGATATGTAGAAAAAAATCAATTTTACATCATTTTTTAATTTAACAAGATAACGAGTATGTTCTTAATAGAATTTTTATTCCAATCAGTGAAAGTAGATAAGATGGTCACGACTAAATGCAAACTAATTTATTTCTCCATCTGGTGGACCGTAAAACTTCTGGGTCTCGAACTTTTCCACGCATAAACCTACCTCAATTCACTCGTCTCTATCACTTAAAACAATTGGGTAACTATTATGGTAAAAAAATAAACATCTAATCGCTAAAAATAATTCGCCATAGCGTCGAACTGAACTGATTTCCTATTAATCGTTCCGGAACGCTAATTCCAAGGCAAATACATAATAAAAACCGGAAAAGTATCCAAAGTACTTCCTTTTTTAGTGCAAATTTTATCGACTAGAAAGAATATGTATGAAAATTCATACACATTCAAACTACAATACTAGAAAGCCGAACGCTGCGAAATTCACAATTCAATTTCAAACTGTAACGTATTTAGAATCCGAACAGCTGATCAAACACCATTACGACACGAAGTGAAACCGCGATTTTAGGTATAAATCACCTCGGGAGCTTATGTAGATATATGAAAGCGTAAGATAGTAGTGAAAAAATAATACTATGGGATATAAACTAGTATTAGTATGGGATAACTTACCAATATGAGATAAATCTATTATAGGAATTTGGTTCTTGTTGAGTAAAGATTCTTCATTCGGATCCATTTTTGCTATTGTATGAATCGTATTGTAGAGTACAAAAGATGACACTACCGAACAACTACGAATTCACTAATGAGGTGGAAAAAAGGCACGGTATTAATTGTGAAAAAAATACTGCGATACACGAATGTGTATTAGAGAAAAAAGTGTTCCGAAAAAGTCTCAGCCATGATGGTCATAGCGACAGCGTCACTGTTATTAAACCGAGACAGACGCGGTACAAAACATCCACAGAAGCGCGAAGTTGGCATTGCACTAAACTAAACCTAAACGTCAAGTTGAACGGTGATGGTGAAAAAACAGTGGAGACGCGACGCAACGTTTATGTGGAGGCCAAAGCCGTTTAGTTCACCGGTTGCGTTCCCCCTCCAGCATGTGGTAGTTTCCAGTCTACAAATCACACATCAGACAGCACACACTAACACACATGTAAGAGTATGACTGCACGAGAACACCAAGTCGCGAATTGTTTTGGGTTTGGGTTCAGTGTTTTGAAAAAACCTTTTAGCTTGTGCGCGTGGCGTATTTTTTTTTAGCCGAATTTTTTTTTTAAAATTTAGGCTATTGTGTCCGACCCTGATTTAGAAGGAGGGGGGTAGAAGAGTTCTGACCCCATTTGTCGACGTTTGGGACCAAAAGATGACGATCTGTCACATGTCAAATATTTATATATATATATATAATTTTACCGCTACTTTTGGAACTCTGGGGCCGAGCCTAACAGGTCACATGAGGTCAAACTTGATATGTAGGGTCCCCTCGGTGGCGGAATGATGCAAAAAAAATTTTGAGGCCCTAACTCGAAATTGGGGATATGGCCCCTTTTTGAGGGAGGTGCGGGGGAGCTCCAATATCATGAAATTTTTTTAAACTTGCCCTAGGGATGAGAGCCCTAATTACCTACACCATAGTCAAATTTCAGCCCCCTAAGTCATCCCCCCCCATTTTAGGGCCCAATGGGGTCATTTTTTCACGTTGATCAGGCTACAGACCCCCAAATAGGGCTGGGGGGCCAAAATTTTCATCATGGATCAAGTTTGTGCCCCTGATGTGCCTTTTGTAGGTTTCAACTTTTGGGCCCCCTTTGACCCCTGTCAAGGGTCAAAAATCAAGATTTTTCACAATTTTTCAAATTTTACCGCTACTTTTGGAACTCTGGGGCCGAGCCTAACAGGTCAAATGAGGTCAAACTTGATAGGTAGGGTCCCCTCGGTGTAGGAATGATGCAAAAAAATTTTTGGGGCCCTAACTCAAAATTGGATATTTTACCCCTTTTTAAGGGGGTGCGGGGGAGCCCCAATATCATGAAATTTTTTGAAACTTGCCCCAGGAATGAGAACCCTAATTACCTACACCATAGTCAAATTTCAGCCCCCTAAGTCATCCCCACCCCATTTTAGGGCCCAAAAAGTGGATTTTGGGGTAATTTTTTTCACGTTGATCAGGCTACAGACCCCCTAAATGGGGCTGGGGGTCCAAAATTTTCATCATGAATCAAGTTTGTGCCCCTGATGTGCCTTTTGTAGGTTTCAACTTTTGGGCCCCCTTTGACCCCTGTCAAGGATCAAAAATCAAGATTTTTCACAATTTTTCATGTTTTTTCTCGCTTCCCGGTACGTTGATCAGCCTGCAGCCCAAACCAAATGACCTTGGATGCTAAAATTTGGTATTTAGGATAGAAAAGGGTCACTGAGGTGCCTTTTGGGGTTTTTCACCCTCGAGCCCCTAAATTGAGGCTCGCCCTTTTTTGAGCGGGGCTCTAAAGAGGCCCCAATTTGACAAAATGATTTGAAATTTTTACCAACAACAGTGACTCTGATTGTCTCCACTGTATCCAAATTTCAGATTCCCAAGTCATCCCCACCCCATTTTAGGGCTCAAAAAGTGGATTTTGAGGTCATTTTTTCACGTTGATCAGGCTACAGACCCCCCAAATGGAGCTGGGGGGCCTAAATTTTTATCATAGATCGACTTCATGCCCCTGATGTGCCTTTTGTAGGGTTTGACCTTTAAACCCCTTTTGACCTCGATACAGGGTCAAAAATCAATATTTTTCAAGTTTTAACCTGTCTTTTCTGACGCGTTGAACAGCCTACAGCCCAAACTAAAAGACCTAAACAATCGAAATTTGGGATGTAGGGTCAGTAGAGGTCACTGATGTGCCTTTTGGGGGTTTCGACTTTTGAGCACCATTTGACCCCCGTACAGGGTCAAAAATCAGAAATTTTCACGTTTTAACCTCTTTTTTGGTGTGTTGGCCCTCGTCTGAAGAGCTGAAAGTGTGAAGGGGATTGAGAGCGAAGCCCTCAATCCTCTCCTGCCATGTCCCTATTGATGGTAAAGACCCCAATAGGGGCATGGGGGCGGAGCCCCCATCTGAAGAGGGGGAAGTGACGAGGTGGTTGGGGGCAAAGCCCCCAACGCGGGGGCATGGGAGCGGAGCCCCCATCCTAAGAGCTGAAAGTGATAAGGAGGTTGGGGGCGAAGCCCCCAACGCGGGGGTATGGGGGCAGAGCCCCCTTTCTATGAGCTGAAAGTGATAAGGAGGTTGGGTAGGAGCCTCAACGGGGGTATGGGGGCGGAGCCCCCATCTGAAGTTGAAATCTTCAATGCAGAGAGGAACTAAAACTGAAGACAAAAACCTGACATTTTTAAACTTAATTTGAAGTTAAAACTGATATTGAAACTGAAATACCATGGATGAAAACGTTTTCAAAGTGGTACACTAACTTGAAAAAAAAAATTCGGCTGTCGCGGAGCATCTTGACTGCTACGCGTTTTTTTTAAAATTTTATTTCGTGCATTTCCCTTCATTACGATTGCGATTTATGATTTATTTCATTTTGATTTGAAGAAAAAGACTGCTACTTAGTACTTCGAGTATATATAAGAAATTCTTTATATTGACACCATTGAAAATTTATACCAAAGTTCATGAATACTACAGCGGATACGTAAATTGAAAATTCAAAATTGGAGGGCAGAAAGTGGTCAAATCACAATTTTTGTAATAATCAAAATTATTTTTAAGACTTCAAACTACAACTTTTGTTTGAATTTTTTTTCAATTTGACCCCTCCCTCCACCAGTTTTTATTAATATAAGTACTTAAGTCATATTATGCTGAATTCTGAATTGGAAGGGAAGGGAAGGGAGGGGAGGGTCTAATTGAAAATTTTATAAGGGTGTGATTTAATCGTACGACAAAAAAAGGCATTTGCACGACAACGATTATGCACTTTCACGACAGGAAAATGGTATCACGACAAAAAAAGAATAGACGGACAAAAAAAGGAATTGAACGACAAAAGAAGGAGTTGAACGACGAAAGAATTCACTCACGACAAATTAAGCAATTTAGCGACATTAAAATAAAATCCACGACAACTTAGAAACGACAAAAAAAGTTATACAAGCGATATTTTGAGATAAATACACGACATCATGGTGAACGACAAAAAAATTTAAAAAACGATATCAATTAAAATCACACCACTAAAAAAAGGGTGTGATTTAATCGTACGACAAAAAAGGGCGTTTGCACGACAACGAATATGCACTCATTTTTTGTTGAAGTTTATTCTCCAGGTACCTTAGCAAATATTTTAATCAAAAAAAAAAATTGTACTTCTTAAAAGTTGACTGATTTTGGAAAATATCAATTTTAGTATAAAAAAATTGTTAAAAATTTTTGGAAGTTTTCTCAAGTTCAGTGTAAAAAAAACTGAAAGAAATATTTCAGGAAAGAACAATCTGCTTTTTATTTGAATAACATTTTTCTTGCAAAAGTTTTTGTTGGATTCTAGATCTACAGAATTCATAAGTGATAATAACTGCTAAAAAAAACTATTTTATGGTGGAGAGAACTTCTTTGTCGTGAATGAAATTATTTGTCTTGAATGAAATTATTTATAGTTTGATGAATTATTTCGCGGGGGAAAGCCTTATCTTGCCGTTAAAAGCCATATTTAATTGTCGCTTGCATAGACATTCGTGTCGTGCATTGATTTGTCGTTCATTCGCCTTATTACTATCGTTTATTTACACAATTTTAATGTTTAAATGCCTGTCGTGCTAAGACCCTTTTTTGTCGTGCGATTATATATTCCCCATTTTATAATACTGAATTAACTGAAGTTACTTCTAGTACCTCAATCTACAACTTTTGTCTGAAAAATTTTTCAATTGGACCCTTTCCCTAATTTTGAAACCCTATCTACCTGATGTTATGTGAAATCAGAGGAGAAAGAGGGATCCAATCGAAATTTTTGTAATAACCAAAATTATTCTTAGTACTTCAAGCTACAACTTTTATTTGAAAAATTTTTCAAATTAGGCCCTTCCTCTCTCACTATATCATTTTTTAATTGGTATGTTCGAAGTGTTATCCAAAATTGGTGGGGAGGGAGGGGTCCAATTGAAAAAATTTTCAAACAAAAATTGTAGCTTGAAGTTCTAAAAATACTTTTGATTATTATAAAAATTTCGATTGGACCCCTCCCTCCCCTCCAATTTTGAATAAAAAGGATTTATGTAGCACTGGACTTGGTAAAAATCATAACGAGTGCATAATGTATGTTCGAACAGTGAACGATATTGCACACCCTTAATGTGTTATCCTTATTCCAAAAAAAAAAAATACGCGTGCGGGCGTGGCTGAATGGAATTCCAATTTCAGCTTTGAAAATTCACTTATTTCGGCCATAAAGTGAATGAATAAGGTGATTATAACTTCGACATGATTTTGATCGATTGCACACGTGTACTACGTGACATACTGTAGACGAAACGTTTTTCATAATTCGCCTCATTTATGATTTAACCGTTAGATAATTTTAATTTATAGATTATCTCGTTAGATAAGGTGATCTTAGTCTTGCGACATGCTCAACTTACCAGTTGGACAGACATTCACTATGATAATTTAGATTTTCTTATGAATTATCGAGCTAACTATCTGAAACAGAACACTGATCTGAATACTACATTTTGAATTTGATATTGATATTTTTAGTTATTTTCAAATTGAATCGCAATAGAAGACATTGTAGTACACAAACACCTACATAGCCTACATAGGTATCAAGGTATCTTCAGGTAAGCCTAGAGTGGCCAGAAAATTGAAAAATTGAAAACAAAATTGTTCTTCTTTTTCTATGAGAATGCAAGATGATTTTCTTCTAAGTGAGATTTTTTTTTACCAGAAATTTGAAAAATATTTCTCCCCTAAAAAGTTAAAAATAATATTGAAATTTTTCCTCAAAAAAAAAAAAATAAGAATTTTGTTCCCTAAAATGAGACATTTCATCATAATATTTTCTTTCAAAAAATTGAAGATTTTTTCACTATTTTTTTTCTCCAATAAGAAATACTTTTACTTCAGAAAATTTTCTTCTGCCGAATTTTTTTCCTCGAAAAAATTCAGATTATCTATTTTTTTCAAAAAATCCAAGAATAACTGATTTATCATTTTAAACAGAAAAAGAGGTTATTTCTAAAAAAAAAAAATGACAATAATCAACTTTATTTTCTCTAAAAATCGGGGATTTCATCCTAAACAAAAATATACCTACATTTTTTTTCTTCAAAAAATTGAAAGATTTTTTTTTTATTCGAAAATTTGATGTTTCAGAAAAACAGGAAATTTTTCCCTTCCAATTTTTTTTTTTTTTTTTTTTTTTTTTTTTAACGTTTAGGAATAATAAATATAAATTTTTTTGCTTAAAACATGAGAGCTTTCTTTCTACATACATACCTACTTGTAAAAAAAATTATTTTCTCAAAAAAATTGATTTCTTTAAATTTGAGAATAATTTTTACCTTTTTCAAACAAGACGATTTTCACAACATAATGTCAAAAACGACATGTTGGGGAAAATTTTTTTCCACAATATGTCGTTTTTGACATTATGTTGTGGAAATTTTTTAAATTTTCAATATTTTATGTCGTTTTTGACATATGTTGTGGTATACAGGTTTACTTACCAATCTATTCCTATACTTTACCTTCTTCAGATCAGAAATGAAAAAAAAAATCCAAAATAAATTTCAACTTGAAATTATTAGTGCCAATCAGTGAAAATTGCCTAAAATATACGCTGCTCACCCCCAATGTTTTTTCATTAAATAATTCCCTATTTTTTATTTCCCCTAACTGAATTTTAAGTGGTGTCGAGTTATTTCCTTTTTTTTTGAAAAACGGTTTTTTTTTCTTTGCCATTTTCTGGCTATATACCATCAAAGTTGTTCCTTATCCCCAATTTTTTATTTTCACTCCAGCTTAATTTTAAATGGTTCTTTGAGGCACCCCTAATTTTTCAAAAAAAGCAAAAACGACAAAAATTTAATTTTTGCGTTTTTTGGTTCTAACCTATCAAAGTGGATCCTTTTTTTGAGGAATGAATTTTTGGAGGAGGTGAATTGGTACCACTTGAAATTCAGTTGGGGAAAAAATAAAAATTTGGGAATCATTTCTCACCAAAAGGAACCACTTTAATGGATAAGAACCAAAAAAAATTCAAAAATTCAAAAAAGTATTTTTGGGCTTGTAGGAATCTAGGCCTAAGTGTATTTAAAATTGAATAGGGAAAAAATGAAAAATGGGAAATTATTTGCTAATGAAAATATGCTACAACTTAAAATGCTAGATGAAAAAATATTACTAAGTTTTGTCGTTTTTGCTTTTTTTGAAAAATTGAGGGTGTCCCAAGGTACCACTTGAAATTAAATTGGTGGAAAATGAAAAATAGGAAATTCATTCTCGTCTCATGACAAGAAACAACTTTGATGGGTTAATACCAAAAAAGGCAAGAATTTGAAAATGGGTGTTTTTTTTAGTTTTCTAAAAAGTTGGAGGCAACTAGATGTCACTTAAAATTCAGTTAGCGAGAAAAAACATTTTTGGAGCAAAAATCTCTCAATTTTTATGGAGAATTTTTTTCCCCCAATTAAGAAAGGAATTAAGTATATTATCTTTAGAAGAAAAAATTTCAATTCCTAGTCTCAATTTTTTTGAAAAAAAAAATCCTTCAAAGAAAAATATCTCAATTTTTTGGAGGAAAAAAATTAAAAAATTCCTACATTTTTGGGGTAAAAATATCTTCAGTTTTTTTGAAGAACAATTTTGGGTATTTTAGTTTGGAGGAAAAAATCCTCAAAATGTTTCAAAAAAAGAATCTGAATTATTTTTATGAGAAAAAAAAATCTCAAAATTTTTCTGAGTAAAATTAATAGAAAAATTTTCCAGTTAATTTTAGAGGATAAAAATTCTCTTATAATTATTTTGGAAAACAAAATTTTGAATGTTCTGGGATAAGAATACAAAGTTTTGGAGTCAGGGTAAGACCTATAAAATTTCTCATTTTTCAAAAATCTTTTCATTTTTTTTTGAAAAAATTCTGTTTTCGAAAAAAACTTCCGAAATTGTTGAGGGAAAAAATTTCAAAATTTTCTTGGAATAAAAATTCTTTTGAAGAATAAAATACCTTCTTGATTTTTTGAGACTAAGTATTCCTAACATTCTCTCAATTATTTGGAGCAAAAATGAAAATTTTAACATTTTGTTGGAAAATCTTTTTTTTTTTTTTTTTGAAGTAAGTAAACTTTTTTTATATCTTTTTGCACCTAAAAATATATTAATGCAGAAAAAAGTTCTGTTTTTTCGGAGAGCAAATTTCTTTATGTTTGAAGAAAAAAAAATGGGATTTTTTTTTGGGAAAAAAGTTCTTCAGTATTTTCCTCTAGATTTGAGCGTTTTTATGGGGAATTACATATTTTTCAATAAAATGAAATAATTTTAGGTAGACCTATATACCGAAGAATTGAGATAAAAAATTCAAGGTACAAAATTAGGACACCCCCTCCCCCCCAGTCAACTTAGGTAGGTACATTGTTCGTATCGTATACTTATACCTAATCTATACCTACGAGTTTTATCTACATTGAACGGAATGAAAACGCCTAATTCCAATTTCCTCGAATAATTTTTTTTAGCTCATTAAAATTTTGTAGACACAATGACTTTAATTAAAAAATTAAAATTAACTCAATATTTTCTATCAATTAAGACATATCATTTGTAATTTTTGAACGTAATTCATTAAAATTTCCACTTAATAACTTGAAATTTGTAACTTTTATCACTTTTTATCAAATTGGCATGTTGAAGGTATCCCATACATACGAGTAAAGTTAAGTCCAAGTACCCAGACGAACTATAATACCCGAGGCATTGGGTGCAATTATTCGCATAAATTATACCAAAAATTTAATCAGCGAGAAAGTTTATGATTTTTGAATTGAAATAAAAATTTGATTTATTTTTACACGGGTCGTACAGAAAATAAAGGAAAGAAAACATTTATTATGCGAATGATAAATTTTACACTTGCGGTCAATGGTCGTCACCACAGAATGCTCAAGTTTTCATTTCTATTTTGTTTTTAGATGGCGCGTTTTGTTTGTATCTAACTCACCATTCGGTCTTTTTTAATTACGATTCCAATGAACTTTTGGTTCAAGATCTCGCAAATAAAATTGTAAATTTTTTAATCAATTATTAATCTATATTGTAACCCCACCAATGAGTTGATTAATATCACCAATAAAGGAAAACCTTCTTTATAAATATGTTTCTTTCTCATCGAAACATTGGCATTTTGTATTTCCAAGTAGCTGAGAGGTCGTTAACATGTGTGGCAAATACTACGCGACGATAACGTTCGTATACAACTGTACATACACAGTCGATATTCTTACTACTATAATACTAAGCCATACGTACCTATTAATCATCAACAGATTTTCAATAAATAGCACCTATGTAGGCTATAGGTACTTGATAAGCACATGCTGGAGTATAACGACTCCACGCAATGAACCAATGAACCATCGATTAGGTAGGTACAGTACACGCGAGTACTTGTATTTTGTAATGTAAAAATTGGACACACAAACGAAACTTTTTTTTCGAATTCTAAAAGACTCTCTATCTAGAAACCTATTTCTTTGTTTCATCAAGCAGTCGTCCTTGAATCGAGTTCTGTCAGGGTTAAAACCCTTGGTTCTTTTACCTGTGTATTGCATTGTGTCGCGGTGAAAATGTTGTAGCCGAGATCAAATATGTATCTTCGTGGTCGATAATTCATCGCTGTTTTATCGATATATGTTTTTTCTTTTTTTTTAATCAATTGTTTCGAGGTTTATTTAAATTTTTAGTACAGTTCCTACCTATTATACTCATAGGCTGATACTCTTCTACCTAGAGGTACTTTCCATAAGTAGGTACTATTTGGTTAAATCGAGTACCACACACGTCATGATTATTTTTGTCAAGTTTGGAAATTATGACTTGGTCGGAAACCTATTACATACCTACACAAATTTTCACAGGCGTTGATCGAACTGAAAAATTCAAACAAATACGATGAAGTCGTATTTTCATTCGTGAGAATAACTAAAATACGTAGCTAAATTTCAAGTGTCTGGCTTTCGACGTTTTCATTTGAAATCACATAGCACACTTGAAACTTGACTCACATAGTATGATGATGAAATTGATAAAATCTTTAATAGCTTGAAACGGATTTAAACGATTGGAACCTTGGTTCGGATATTGAATACTATGTTTTTTCAAAGTTTGAACCCAATATCGACGATATCCAGAAAGTTTTTTTATGCATAGAACTGTAATCAACGTTATTTCAACGTAGATTACAGAGACAGACGCTGTTATTCTTACTTTTTCTCCAGATCTGACCAAGTAATCAACAAACCAACGTTCGGGACCGACAACTTAGAATCTTCCAGACGCAGGTTAATTTTTTCCCGAAGGGGTGGTGGATTGAATTTTTTTAGAGGTATTTTATTCTAGAATTTAAAAAAAAATTGCTCTAAAAATATTGCGAAATTTCAGCCTTGCTTTGAGAAACTCTGGGTATCTACGTATTTCAAACAATTTAACATTCTTACTTTAAAAAATGTTGAAAAATTTCATTATGTTCAAAAAAAATATTTTTTTTTTCACTTCCAGAACAATTAAAATATTTTACTCTCTACAAAAAAGTATAGTTTTTTTTTCGATTAAAAGACTCTTGCATAGGCACTTTTAAAAAATATAATTTAATAAAATTAAATTAAAAAAATAAAAATAAAAAATGTCTAGTTTTTAATTCAAAAAATTAAAAAAAATCAATATCAAAAAAAAAAATTAAAAATTTCAATTCTAAAAAAAAAAGTTGAGACTTTCTAAAAATACTTATTGAAAAATTCAAAAAATTAAGTAGGTAATAACATTTTTCTTTTCAAAAAAATTGAGAATTTTTTAACAATTTTTTTTACTGCAAAAACATTTTTTTTTTAAATTTAAAATTTTTTTGATTTGCTCCAAAAAAACAGGAAAATTTTTTTGTATCTACTAAAAAATTGAGATATTCAAAAAAAAATAGGAACATTTTCTTTCTCCAAATAAACTGAGAATTTTTGATCTATTTCTTTCCATTATAGGTAGGTATAAAAAATTGAAATCCAATAGATCTTTAGCTTCAAAAAAATGAGATTTGTTTTCTCCTAAAGAATAAAGATGAAGGATTTTCTCCAAGAAAATAAATTTTTTACCAATTTTGTGTTTTAGGTATTTTAAAAGAATTTTTCTTTAAAAAAAAAAATAGTCACTTAAGTATTTTAAACAAAACTGAAAATTGAAAAAAAAAAAAAAAAATGAGAACATTTCTTATCCAGAAATTGAAACATTTTCCATCAATTTTATTTATTCAAAAAAGAACAAAAATGTCACCAAAAAATAAGTTTTTTTTTTTTTTTTAAATGAAGTTATTTTTATTCACAATTCCCAAAAAATTGAATCTAAAAAATCTAAAAAAAAAAATATTCCAAAAAAATTTTTTTACTCAAAAAAGTTTGGACCCTCCCCCCCCCCCCCCAAAAAAAAATATATATCTTCTTGAATTTATTTTTTATTCCAAACAATTAAAAAAAATATTCTAAAACAAATTGAAAAATTTATTAATTCCAAAATACCTAATTGCTTTTAAAATGAAGATATTTTTTTTGTATCCTGAAAAGATTTTTAAAAATTTTAGCATAAAAAATTTGAGAAATTCCAAATAAGTTGAAAACATTTTTACCTGTCTATTCCATTAAGTACCAAAGGTTGAAAACATTTTATTCCAAAACAAATTATTAAAAAATTTTAATTTTATAGAAATGGAAATTTTTTCACTTTAAAACGTGACTTATTTTTCTCCAAAAAATTGAGACAAAAAATTAGGATTTTTTTCCGAAAGAAAATGAGATTTTTCTTCCTAAAAAATGAGAGATTCTTTTCTTCTCCAAAATTAAGATTTTATCAAAAAAATTGATACCTAAGCGTTTTTTTTCTTCAAAAAATTGTAAAAATTAATTTTCAAAAAAGTCGAGAAATTAAGTGTTTTACTAAATTGCTCACTTCAAAAAATTCAAAAATTTTTCATTACCTAGCTACAAGATAATTCAAATTCTTCTCTCTCCAATGAAATTGAGAAATTTTTCTCTTCAGAAACAATAATTTGAATGGTAGTTTCATTATTTCAAAAAAATTGAAAGTTTTTTTCAAAGTTTTCTAAGTGTAACTAGCTCATTTCACTTTTGAAATTTTGGATGCAGTTGGAGCCCTCAAGCTACTACATATTAAGCTACCAACCATGCCAACGTCGTTTAAACAAAACAACGTCGTACACGTTCGTATTAATATGATTGTGTCATCGACGCCATCACTTATTTTATCATATTGTTGAGTAATTTCCAGAAAATTTTCGATCATTGCTAAACAGTAAATACTTGTATCGCGTTTACGAAAACAATGAAGTCATATTATGTATGTATTTACAAGTGTCACGACGTCACTCATACTCCTTCTAAATTTATAAGGTATATGATTGCAGATAACGAATTGCTTTCAAAGTAAAATATTGTATTGTTTTTTATTTTTTATTTTTTAGGTTTTTTTTTTTAGTTTTTAGGTCCTCATTTCATAGTCTTGGAAAATAAACAAAACGCGAACGACGCGACGAGATTGTAATGTATTCGATTTTTTGAGAAGGCTGTTAAGTTGCCTATTCTCTGATTTGAAGGAATCGACATTGAACCGCACTTCTGCGTTATTTAATCAGTTCGTTTTACGCTTTATCCTTTTTTTTTTTTTTTTTTTTTTTTTTTTTTAAAGGTTGTTAAAATGTTCACAATTTGCTGCGATGGTTGCATCACTCACTCCTCCTTGAATTTTATCAAGTCCAACACTACATAGATATACCTACATAGATAATTATATTTTATATTCAAAATTGGAGTGTAGGGAACAGTCCAAACGAAATTTTTGTCATAAATAAAATAATTCCTAAAACTTTAAGCTACAACTTTTGTTCGAAATTTTTTTCGATTTAACTTCTCTCTCGCACTTTTAATTCCCCATAAAACGCTGTAGATACCTAGTTACACACTTCTATTCATAATTGGAGGAGAGAGGGAGGGGCCAATCCAAAAATTTTCTAAACAAATGTTGTAGATTAAGGGCCTAGAAATAATTTTTGTCATTATAAAAATTTCGTTTGGACCTCTCCTTCTCCTCCAATTACACATAATACTATGTAAGTACCTATTCAAAATTGGGTAAAGGGTCGAATTTAAAAAATTTTCCAGACAAAGGTTGTAGGTTGAGGTCCTAGGAATAATTTTGGTTATCATAAAATTATTGATTAGACCCTTCCCTCTACCACCAATTTGAATATTACGACTTGGATACTCATATTATTAAACATGGAGCAGGGCCTAGTAAGAGGGGTCAAATTGAAAAAAATTTCAAACAAAAGTTATAGCTTGAAGTTCTAGGAATAATTTTGATTATAATAAAAATTTCAATTGGATCCCTCCCTCCCCTTTAATTCTAAATATTATGTATCTATGTAGTGTTTCGTTAATTTGCTGAAATTAAAAAAAAAAATTGAAAAAACTACTTTACGCATTTACTTATAACCGGAGATAGGTAATTATTTTCAAATTCGAGTAACTTTACAGGCCTACTTTTTTTTTACGTTTAAATTTGAAACTAAGTTTCAAGTACTTAATTAATTTACACAGAAAAGGTTCGTACCTAAACATAGTTATCAAAGAAAATTAATTCATGAAATTTTCTCTTTTTTTTACCTTTGTAATAACACAACAGAGAATGTAGGTACTTAAAATCTACGTATCGGTGCATCTTTGACCGGTTCTAACTGTCGTGAGTACGGCCATTGTAAACGCCTATCGTAATAAAAGACCACATCATACACGATTATACTTCCATAGGTACTTCCTTATTTATGAAAATTACCTATCTCTCTGGCATATAATTTAAATATTCCCATAAATGATTTTGACGAAGATTCGAAAGAGCATTGAACGAGCAAAACCCACTTCGGATGTTCGGAGTCAGTCTCGCAGCTCGCACGCAGAAGGGTCTCTTCAATGTTATGAATGATGAGCGCGCATCACCTGCATACCACACAACTCTACGCGTGTTCATGTTGAATTGTTGAAACCAAAACGCAAAACGTTTTACGATGCAAACCTAACCGAACGTGGTTATTTCGACGCGTAATTTTCTTTCAAAATAACATGAAGTATTTAAGATTTATCAATAATTTTTTCGCGAAACATTTATTAGCATGTAATACGATTAGTAGTACTTTAATAATGACATCCGGTGATGTAATAATACAGAAAATAACCTCGCAGGGGCAGGAGCAACACGACAGGGATAGAACATGTAAGTTTGTTTGTTTACCTACCTATTTTCATCAGTAAAAGGCGCAGGCGCACTTTTCACGTGCTTTTTTCCATTTTTTTTTTTTTTGATTCGACAGATAAAATGGCATTTGTCGGTGCGATGATGGGACCTTTGGAGCATTTGTTTTATAAAAATTTAGATTTATTCCTTCCAAAGAACGATAAGAGGACAGTATTTAAGAAAATTCTTGCCGATCAAACGTTAGCGGCGCCTTTATTTATATGCACATTCTTCGTGTTGACGAATACGTGGGAAAAGAAACCGAAAGAAAGTGTCGACGAAATACGAGATAAATTTTTGGATGTTTACAAGGTACGTACAACTGTTCATGAACTTTTTATAGGTTATAGAATAAAAGATGGACCTAGTGTACTTATTTATCTGTAAATTGAATCGCCATGACCGTTATTTCTAGGTAGATTTATTGATATGGCCGGTTGCTCAATATATCAATTTTGTATATCTACCGACGCAGTTGAGGGTCTTGTATGTGAGCGGAATCAGCGTGATTTATACAGCATTTTTATCTTACATTAAACATCGGGATCAGGTATGATATTAACTTTTATCAACCATAGGATGCCCAAATCAAATTTCTGTACAGTAGGGTAACTAGATTTCGTTTTTGGATGGGCGCAATAGGCCAAAGTAGGTACGTAAGGGGTAAACTTAGCAGTAGATTTGCTGCTCCAGTTACATTCAAAATTTCAACTGTGTAATGAGATAAATCTCTCTTTTTTTGGAGAAAAAAATTTCGATTTTTTTTGGGAAAATTTTTTTTTTTAATTTTGAAGAAAAAAAATCTTAATTTCTTGGAGAAAAAATATTCCAATTTTTGGAGGGGTAAAATCCCAATTTTTAGGGGGGGGGGGGAAATATCCCATTTTTTGGAGAAAAAATTTCACTTTGTTACGTAGAGAAAAAAATTTCAATTTTTCTAAAAAAAAATCACAGGAAAACTTTTAAATATTTTTTTGAAGAAAAAAATCTCAATTGGAGAAAAAAACTCAATTTCTTGAAGAAAAAATATCCCATCTCAAACTTTTTGGAGAAAAAATTTCACTTTGTTAGAGGAAAAAATTTCAATTTTTTAGAAAAAAAAATCCTAATTTTTTAAATTTTTTTTGAAGAAAAAAGATCTTAATTGGAGAAAAAGATCTTAATTACATGGAGAAACATATTATATAGGTAGGTACCTACCAATTTTTTTGGAGAAAAATATCCCAATTTTCTAGAGAAAAATTATCTCAAATTTTTTAAATTTTTTTTAAGAAAAAAATCTCAAAAAAATCTCTCTTGGTTGGAGGAAAAAATTTCAATTTCTTTAGAAAAAAATCAACTTTTTGGAAAAAATCTCAATTTTATGGGAGAAAAAAATCATCAGTTTTTTGGGAGAAACACCCTTTTTATTCTTTCTTTTTTTTAAGAGAAAAAACGTGATTTTTTGTTTCAATTTTTTCATTTTTTTGGATAAAAAATTGCTGTTTTTGATAAAAAAAAATCGATTCGTAGCTTTTTTGAAAAATAAAAAAAAATAAAAATTAAAACAACAGCAGAATATTTTTCAAAAAAGAGCAGGCCCACCCAGACCCATCCCTTTCACTTTTTCAAGGCACCCCCTCTGTAAGGTTCATCTTTGTCCGAAAAATCTCCATATCTCTGCACCTATGATCATTCAAAAAATGTTTCAAACAAAAAATGTACATCGAATTTTTGTGAATATTTTTGGTCATGAAAAAAATTTCGATCCGATCCCTCTTTTTCCGCCAATTTTGCAAATTATCATTTTGAAACAACAATAAAATTTAATTTTTTGCGTTTGACGTCAAAATTATTCAAAATGCAATCATTTTCTTAATAATAATGAAACACGAAAGTTGAAAATGTAATTTTATTGCTGTTTTGAAATGATAATTTACAAAATTGGCAGGAAAGGAGGGGTCGAATTGAAAATTTTTATGCAACCAAAAAAATTCATGGCGATATAATGTACATTTTTTGTTTGAAAACTTTTTCGATTGGGATCATAGGTGTAGAGATATGAGGATTTTTTGGAAAGGATGGAAGAGGGACTCAACTCATTTTTTAAAAAGTACTAGCAATAAGGGCATCTAATGGTGTTGTAGATATTCGAATTAAGTATAAAAAAGTCCAATCGCCTATTTTCTAATTTCACTTTTGTTGTATGTTCTTACTTTTAGGTATCCACGTAGCAGTTATTGATTTTGGCGAAGTGAATTTCCAACATTTATTGATTATATCCTACCAAAAGACAAAACGACAATAATTTTAGATGTGATCTTTTTTATACTTATCTTATCCATTCCTTTACGTAATAAATTTGTTGTTTTTTTCAAATGTTTCATTCCACGTTGTAGAAAGCGAAAAAAATGAACTAAAATTCAACGACGACCTTGTTCACATCACATCTATACCTACGTATCTGTGCAGTACCTCATTAGAAATAGGTAATATTTGAACGTATTTTTATTCTGGAATGTGGCCAACATGTAGTAAGTCTAAGTATATTCGTCGGAATTAGAGGAAATTCAAAACATCTGAATTTTTGGAATTATGTTTCTTATCGCTAAATGATGATAATTCATGCACCGGTAGCAAGTTATTAACTATCACATGTTAATGCATTCCCATATCAGATGTCTTGTTGCACAAGCATGGCAATTGGCAGACAGCTTCACCATGATTTTCAACTTTCTAGTGACTATAGTAGGTACTTACCTATCTACTACTTACTATATTTATTGTAAATGAATAATACCTGTGACGTATAATTTAAAAAGATTCTCGCATTATTATTCTGTAAGTAAATAACTAGATTGATTGATAGTTATTTGCAGTGTTTCTCTGTTTCATAACCAGGTACTCGTATTTACCTGAGTATACGCTGTTCAATCATTCAATTATTATGTACCTAGGTGATTCGTGATTTTTTCATTCGATTTGTGTTGAGAGATTTAATGCAAGTTCAACTTAATTGATAAATGATAATTATTCTATTACATGTAGGTAGCTACATTTATACTGGGTAGAGATAGCGAAGTTGAAGATATAATCTGAGAAAGTAGTTTTTTATTCAAAGTGATCATACTTATTCTTGATCTGATGACTGAAAGAAGTGTGACGTATTTGGAAATGAGCGGAGTTTTTCTTAATTATATTTTATAATTTTCAGTTTTAAAAAAATCAGCTTACCTATTCTTCAAAATTTTTAATTAAAAAAACTTTCAAAATTTTTATTTAGAAAAAGAATGTCCATTTTTTTTTTAAATCAATTTTTCTAAAAACAATGTTTTTTGAATTATTTTATCTCCAAAGCACAAATTTCGAAGGACGTTGTTGATAAACCAAATTTTTGAAGTTTGGTCTTAAATAGGTGCATTTTTTTAAAATTTTAAAATGTTTAATACGTATTAATAAAAATTCAATTTTTAAAATATGTATGTCCTTCAAATTTTTTCTTACCTACCTACAAAAACAAAATTTTGATTAATTTTTATCAAAATCAATTTTAAAATTTTGTTTAAAAACTATTATTTTTGAAAATAATTTCTTAAATTTTTTCTCATAGGTAGACAAAATTTTTGAAACTATGATAATAAAAGTACATTTATTTTCAGAACAAAATTTCAAAATTTTTCTTAAAACAGATATAAAAACATTTTTTTTTGTATTTTTCTTGTTAAATTTTTTGAATTAATTTCAAAGTAGGTAATTTTTTTTCTAGAAAACAAAATTCTTCAAAATTTTATAATTTTTTTCTCAATATTTCATTTTTTTTAAAATAAAAAATTGAAGTTTTTAAAAATATTTTTCTGAAGTAGGTAAACAGTATTTTTGAAATTTAGAATTAAGTAGGTACATTTAAAAATTAATTTTTTTTGTTGAAATTTTCAATCGACTGAAATTATTGAATTTTTCTTTTAAAAAAGTTTCTAATTTTTGTAAAATAAAAAATTTAATTAAAATTTCTTGTTAATAAATAAACTTTTTAAATATTTTCAAAGAAAAATGAATTTTCAAATTTTTTCTTTAAAAAAACCGGACTATTATTGATTAAAAATTGAATTTTGAAATTTTCTCCTCTCCCCTCTCCTCTTCCGAAAAAATATTTTTTTTCTTCTGAAAAAAAAAACATTTTTTGATGAAAAAAAAAGTTTAAAATTTTTAATTTTTTTATCTTTTTTAAATTCAATGTTTGATACCTACCTGATTCGAAAAAAAGTCAAAAATATTTTTGTTAAAAACAAAAGCTTGAAATATTGTTGTTATAATTTTATAATTTTTGAAATTTTGAAAATTTTCAGTTCTTGTTTTGCAAGAAATGTTACAATTTTTTTTTTTAATAGTCAATGGTTTTCCCAAGAAACAAAATTTTTAAAATTTATTCAAAAACAGTTTTCTTCCAATTAAAAAGAAATGAAAATATTTTTGAATTACAATTAAGAGGTAAACATTTTCTTTGAAAATTTTTTTTTTTGAAATTTTGCTTTAAATAAATTTTTTGGAACTTTTGGTCATAAAATATAATCAATTTGTCAACATTCCTTTAGAAAAATTTAATTTTTAAATTTTTGTCGAATAGGTAGGTCTAGGTACTAATTTTTTGTATTTTTCTTGAAAAACAAAATTTCAAAATTTTTGAAAAAATAATAATAATATTTTCAACTCTGTTTGATTTTTTCACAAATTTTTGTTTTAAAGAACATTTTATTTTAAAATTTTTTTCTAAAAATGAAATTTTTTGTTTTTGTTGAAAACTCATTTTTTAGGTATTTGAAAAAAATTATATTTTCATTTTTTTTACCAAAACAAAATTTTAGAACTTTTTTCAACGTAGGTAAATATTTACTTATTATTTTATTTGCCATAGGTACTTCTTCACTTTTGAATATTGAAAAAAATGTCAACTTTTTATGAAAAAATTTTAAATTATTTAAAAATAGAATTTTTAGGGTTTTGTTAAAAAACAAATATTAAAAAACTGCTTTTTACAAATTAAAAGTTTTGTTTAAAAAAAAAAGAATTAACCCATCTACCAACTCACCAGAAAAAAGAACCATCTACGCATTTACACTTTTCTGACTTGGGTAATTGAACAATTTAAAATTCTGTGACGAGGTTTAATGGAGCCAAAATAATGTATTCCTTTACATATAAAAATCTGCAAATCTATTCACACCAGCATAGTCAGTTACTGGACTGTTTCATTTCTTGGTTAATATAGTTATCGTTTAATTTCGCGACCGGAGGGGGTGGGTGGGTGTAGACATTCAGAGTACCTAAGTATCCGTAGATAATGTAGCACACTACACAACTTTAGGCCTAATAATTATTTTTCACACTCCACTTAGAATGTGTATGGTACCTTATTTACCTACTTAATTAAACACAATTTCAATAACACAGCATAGTACAAGTGAATTTAGGTTTATTATTTATCAGTTAATTATCATTCATCTTAATTAGATCCAAGTGCTACCAAGAGATCCACATAGCTCGAAGAAAAATTGTTAATAATTAATTTAAGTCAATATCACAGGTAAGGTATTAAATGTAATACATAGATATAGTAGGTATATAAAATCCTGCATTCACCAACTACCTACTGTTTAATTTTTTTACAAAATAAGTAGGTAAATGTACAATATTAAAACATCACCTGCGCGACAATCACTATACTAATCATTATAATAATGATAATGATACAATTAAATCCTCCATCCATGCTACATCAAAATATATAATCGAGATTGAAACAATCGTTCTTTTGAATGTTCCTAATTAGGGGTGTTGTACCTAGTACCTACTTTGTACTTAAATTAGGCTAATACTCCAAAGATGAAACAACGAAACATCATAGCAGGCATTTTTGTTCCATAACCTTAATCGTAGGTAACTAGGTAGGTATGTCCCCAATTTAGAAAAAAAAAAATTGTAAAACGTTACGTTGCATAAACATTATTTTGCGAATTTTTACCATCAATCTTGATGACCGTTTATGGTTAAAATTTATTACTGAGAGAAAGTAAGTAAAGATGACAGTAAAATGTCCACTGGTGAATTAACGATGGTATTTCTTATTAGGTAGGTACATATTTATTTTTATTAACGCTCTCAGACGAAATTTCAGCATTAATGTTGTTCTCTTTTTTGTTTGAAAAAAGCTTTTAACCCTCAAGTGATGACATGGGGCTTTTACACGAGGCTACTATCAACATGTAGCACGGACCGCGGCTATCTCTTCTTTGAAGGAAGATATGGTTACCCAAAGTTTGGTTTTTCGAGTCAAGATATTGACTCATATTTTAAGTGAATCGAAAAACTGAGATTGCTATCTTGTAGGAAATTAAATTTTAGATCAAAAAAGTTCTCTTCACTTTTTGCCTATCTTCAATAGTAAAGGAGCTACGTGCAAAAATTAAAAAAAAATAAAAAGTACACTTTCTTCCTCCCAAAAACGAAAAAGGCTTTTTCTCAATAGCGCCTGAAATATTGAAGATAGGCAAAAAGTGAAGAGAACTTTTTTGATCTAAAATTCAATTCCCTATAAGATAGCAGTCTCATTTTTTTGATTTACTCAAAATCTGAGCCAATATCTCGACTCGAAAAATCAAACTTCGGGTAAATATAATTTCTTTCAATGAAGAGATAGAGGGTCATGTGCACAGTGCGTTGTGATCGCCTCGACTCCAGCTACACGTTGAAACCATAAGCGGGGATTACCTCCATGTCACCACTCAAGGGTTAAATTAATTAATTTTTATAAGCAACTATTTTTCTAGAAAAAATAGCAATAAATTAATCCGCACTAGAACTAGACGTTTCTGTTATCGTAGACGCTGATAACGAATCAAAATTCGATTCTTCAGATACCGATTCTACCTCCGGGTTATTCGTTTTGTTTTTCCCCCTTACCGAAGTCTCGGGTATTAAAAAATAAACATAAACCACAATAACGCCGCTAACCAAACTATACAATACAAAATTGAAATAATTACCCACATGTGTAATAATACCTAAATAAATAGACGTGGTTAAAAATTCCATCGATCCGTTGGCCATAATACAAACGCATCCTCCCCTAGCTTTCATATTAATCGGGAATACTTCTCCTCGAAGTATATAAATGGCCGGATAGACAGCCGAATAAACACCCATGTAAACAGTAACAGTGCAAAAGACCAACCAAGGAGCATTCGGCACATTCGAACCGTGTTCTTCCATATAAAATAAAATTGCTGTCGTAGTATGCAAAATGGTACAAATGATAAAAGCACTAATTATGAACGTTCTTCGACGAGAAGTTTTCACAATCCGAAGGGTCGAACAGCTGATCAAAAATTGCACCAGGCCTAGTAATATTACGAATTGATTCTCGGACATGAGATTATAAGAATAGAATGTCATCGAAGCGAAAGCTGTCAAAGTTTCGTAGCCAGTCCAAGGAGTCAGTGCGTGCAAAATCATCATAACTAGGACTAATTTTTTGCTCAGTTCGACATCGGAATGGGATTCTTCTTCGACTGCGTTTTTCATAAATTCCATCTCAGCTTCGGCTTCTTTAACGTCGTCAATGGCTTTTAAATACATTATGGATCGAAGAGCCCTTTTATATTTACCCCTCGCGATTAAAAACTGAGCTGGTTCCTTGAGTAGTTTTATACTAAGCATTGATACAGCTCCGATGCCGAAATTGACCCAAAGTACGGCGTCATATTCGCAATAAGATGCTAATATGAATTCGAACAAGATACCGAAGTAGAAAAATGAAGAAGTGAAGCTTCCGATAAAAAGTCTCAGTCTGGGCGAACAATTTTCAGCCAAGTAAATGGCGTTTGACATTTCAAATATGCCACAAGCGATTCCAAATAGTATTCTAACAACGTAGATCATTTCGATGGCTTTTACAAACAGCATTAACCATATGAACGAAGTGGATATGAGGAAAACTACCAGTAATCTGCTGCGACCGATTTTA
Organism: Balanococcus diminutus; assembly: GCA_959613365.1. Classification (NCBI taxonomy): domain Eukaryota; kingdom Metazoa; phylum Arthropoda; class Insecta; order Hemiptera; family Pseudococcidae; genus Balanococcus; species Balanococcus diminutus. The sequence goes on from OY390718.1 coordinate 25,250,059, forward strand.
TCCAAAAAATAAAGCGATAAAATGGGACCGAGGACTCTACCAAAACTGTGCAGGGATCCGATCCAGGCGCATTCTTCGATCGAATTCATTTGCTTGCCGTAATGTATGTCGGCATTTTTCAAAGTGGGCGAAAGCCATCCGTAGCCTAGTCCGGCGATGAATTCACCTAAGGCAACTGATGAAAAATACCTTTTTATAGCTAATTTATAAATAGAAAAAAAAACAAAAGTGAAAGTGAATAAAATTACGTACCTGGGATGGCTGCCAAAATTTGAGGTTTCAATTTATTTCTAGAGTACATTTCTATTTCAGGAAGACATACTTAGTTTACGAATGTTCAAAAGTAAGATATCGAAGCACGATTGCTTTTCAACTAATGTACTCTCGGATATTACTCTTTAATTAAGTAGGTATTTATCCTAGTTCTAGTTACACCATTTTATCTCAGATTACGAATTTATGAGATCAGATAAAAATAAAAAACTGTTCTAAAGAATCAATTTCAATTTTCATTAATCTTCATGTCCCAAAATTAGGAAATCAATTTAAAAAAATTAAAAATTAAAAAAAAACATACACTTTATTTTCGAAATAATACAAACATTAATTTAATACAAATATCAACAAATAAAAAATAATAATTTCAATTGAAATTAAAATTATTTTCTATAATACTGCATTACTGCACACATGGTAAATAAGTAGAAAAAAATCATATCATAATATGAAATGAGAATAATTATAGCTCACGTCAGTAAAATCGAACCATAAAAATGGAGCAAATTGCATTTTGGGGACAGAAAAGATGTTTTTGGTTTTAGAATGTTCCTTTCTGTTTCCTGATTAATCGCCATTCGCCAGAAAGTCCTCTGACTTCGGCCATCGGTATTCCCCCAAAAAATATGGCCTGAATGAGACCCCATTGTTGTTTTTCATTTATAACTCTGACGGCATGCTTTTAAGCAGAAAAATGATCATAAGTAAAATTTAAGTAGGTACATAAAATTTGCAACAAAAAAATTCATAATATTCTTTTTTTTTCAAAAGTTAACGGGTAGCGTTAAAATATACAGGGTGAAAAAAATGAAGATTGACCTCCCATTCTTTCATGAGTATGGTGTAATCCATTGTTTTATTATTATTATTTTTTTTTTTTAGTAAAAAATCATCCAATTTTCTGGATATTTAAAAAAAATTGTAAGATAGAATTTCTCATTTTTTGGAAGTGGAAACATTTTTCATTAAAAAAATAAACATTTTTTTTTGGGGGGGGGGAGGGAGAGATTTCTAAATTTTTTCCGAGTAAAATTATAATTATGAAGTATTTTTCATTTTTTTTTTATAGAAAAAATTTCTCATTTTTTTTTTGTTGGAATAAAACGATTTTTTTTTATGATCAAAAAGTCATTTAATTATTGGAGAGAAAATTTTTCATTTTATTATTTATTATTATTTTTTTTTAGTAAAAAAACCTCCAAGTTTCTGGATATATTTTTATAGAATAAAATTTCTCATTTTTTGGGAGTAGAAATATTTTGCACTAAATACCTAATCATTTTGGGTAACTCTATCAATTATTGGAGAGAAAACTTTTCATTTATTTATTTATTTATTTTTTTTTTTGAGAAAAGAATTTACAATTTTAAATTTGTACGTTTTCAAATTTATTCAGAAAAAATTCAATTATTTTTTAAATCAAAGTGACACTTGATTTATTTGAAAAATTTCGCCCCACCACCCTTGAGTAGCAATCAATTCCCAGTTTTTGATTAAATTCAAATTTTTGCTTCAGATCAAAAATCTTTCATTTTTTAAAAATGAAAAAAACAAATTTGAAGGGAAACTTTCTACATTTTCCGGGATTCGAACTTTTTTTTTTGAGAAATTTTTTTTGGAAGTTTCGAAAAATGTTTTTTTATTTATTTATTTTTATTTTTAGAAAAGAATCTTCCAATTTTCTAGATATTTTTTCAAATTTTTTGTTTTGGTAGTAGAATTTTTTTTCAATGAAAAATAATAATTTTGGAGGCAAGACAGATTTCTCAATTTTTTGAGAGTGAAAATGTTTATGTATTTCATTTTTTTTAGGAAAAAATTTCTCGACTTTTTTTGGAATAAGCAATTTTTATTTTCCTTCACTTTTTTTTTTGTAATCAAAAATATTTTGGATAAAAAGTCTTTTTTTTTTAAATAAAATAATTCTTTTAACTTTTTAGAGTGAAGAATATTTTTGATTTCTTGGGAAAAATTCCTTTTTTTTCTAAAGTGGAAGTATTTTTCATTTTTTCTCGATTTTTTTTTTAGGATAAGAAATTTTTAAATTTTTTGGATTTTTAAAAAATTATTTTTCTCAAATGATAATTTTTTTTTGTTTTTTGAGAGTAATTTTTTTTGATGCTTTATGTTTTTTTTTCTGATGAAAAAAATTTCTAAATTTTTCAGGTGTTATGACAGGTACGTTAAGTATATATTTCACATACTTAAAGAAGATATTCAATTTCAAATGTGCTTTTTTGTACGTATTTATAAAAGAATTTCATGCAAAAAATGTGATTTTTTTCCCAAATAATTTCATTTTGAGAGGTTTTTCTCATGTCCTATGACGATTTTTAATGAGAAAGAAATTTTTTTATGCAGAATTTGGTGGGGGGTTACAAAAAGAAAATTTTAAAATCGATAAATCTTTCCTGACTCAAAATGCAATTTCATCTCCTAATTTCACTAGACTAATGATACGAGTACATGAGATAAAAACGATCAATGGAAAATTCAACAAAACCCACCCTTGAAAAAAAATACAATAATTGACTTAATCAAGTTACAAACATTTTCTTTAAATAAATGATATCACAACGAAAACAAAGCCCATTAAATTAATTAGCTTTTACCACAGCCACATTATGATGAAACCCCGTAGTACTATGAGTAGTCTCACAATCCTTCCAAGCCTCCTTGCCCATCGTCAAATACGCGACAAGAGGAAATTTTATATTACAATACACAGAAAATCTCAACATCCAATTCAAAAAAGGTCTAAAAACAATAGCTACCCACCAGACTGCTAATAAAGCATTATGTATGTACAGTAACAACGCCAACATACACTTGGAATAAATACCTTCGACTTGCTTAGGTTCAAAATTCATGTTTCTTCTGCACACTTCCATGAACGCATTTGGAGTAAGGGATGGTACTACTGGCTTTAAACCGTTCAATAAAGCGGCACACATTTCATTGAAATTTTCGCAAGGTTTTTCCAGATATGGTTTGAAGACTTCGTCGGTAAGTCGGTTGCATATTTCTATAACTTGGTTGACATTTCCAGTGCATATGTTAAATCTGTGGTGGAAAAATCGAACGTGAAAATGATTTGATTTTTTATTTTTTTTTTTTAATTTATAGGATCATAAAATTTACCTGTCATCGATACCCATACAATATCCGATAGTTCGCCAAAAGTGTAGGAAACCTTCAAATTCTTCTTCGGTTCCGATGAATCCTAGATTTTTAGTTTTTGTGATAGCGACACCAATGAAACCAAACTGAGTCAGGGCCATGTCACGTTGACTAATGTAACCGATTCCGTTGCTGGTAGCTTTTTTACTCGCTGCACAGTGTTTCCCTCGAACGGATATTAGAGCTTTTCTAGAGCTGCAAAATTAAAAGAAAAAATTAATAATACGAAGAAATCATCAATATTATCAAAAATTGAGACATGTAATTTAGACGTATTTTCCCCCGAATTCTCTTCAAATATTTTTCCTAAAAGAAAATGCCTATTTCAAAATTTGTCAGAAAAAAAATCAAATATTTAATCTTTTTTTTTTCAAATTCTACATGAAATCCTACAAAAAAAAAAAAAAAAATGCGGGGAAGAAAATAATTATTTAGAATTTTACTGAATAAAACTCATACCTATACCGAAAATTTTGATTTTTTAAAAAATTATCTACGATGTTTTTTGATAGGTATAAAAAGGTACAACTCATTTCAAAATTATCCTAAATGATTTTTAAAAAAGAAATTCTAAAGAAAAAATTTTTGAAAGGAAAAAATATTTTTAAATTTTCTTGAAAAAAAAATCAAAAATCCCGTCAATTTGTTTCAAATTTTACGACAAAATTTGTCAATAAAATTTTAGAGGGAAAATATTTCAAAACATTTAGGTAGGTATAGGTATACAAAATAATTTAAAAATATTTTTAAAAATATGTCACAAAATTTCGATTCAAAAAGCAACCACTTGTTTCAAAATTTTCCTGAAAAATTTCATAAATCCCAAATGAAGAAAAAAATTGTTAAAATTGAAAATAATTACTTACCTGTTTCAAACTTTTCCTAAAGAAATTCAAAAACCTCGAGTTTTTTCAACTTTGAAAATTAATTTTACAAAATAAATTTTTAGGAAAGTTTCAAAATTCCCCTACAAAAATTTAAAAATTTCATCATTTTTATTTAAATTTCACAAAAAAAAAGCTGAAAAGATTTTTTTAGAAAGAGAGAAAATATTTCAAAATTTTCCTAAAAGAATGACATCGAAAATTATAAAAAAACTTTCCAAAAAAATATACCAATCTTCTAAAAAAAAGATTGGAAGGAAATATAAGTACTCAATTCAAAATATTCCTGATGAAACTCAAAAATTCCATCACATTTTTCAAATTGCTCACATAATCGTAAAAAAAATTTAGGGAGAAAAAATTTCAAAATTTCATCCTAAAAAAAATTCAAAAATCCCATAATTTTTTTTCAAAAAAAAAATTCAAAAAAATTGTTTGAAAGGAAATATTTTGAAATTTTATTTTAAAAAATCCCAAAATTTTTTCAATACAAAACTTTTTTGAGCGAGAAAAATTTTATAATCCTTCAAAAATTTCAACAAAAAAAAATGCACACAAAATTGTAGGTAGGTATAAAAAATTTTTGAGAGAAATATTTTTTTTTTCAATTTTTCTAATGAAAGAAAATCAAAAATTCCTTTATTTTTTTTTCTTATTGCACAAAAATTAAATTGTATAACTAAATAAATTTTTTTTTGAAGAAATATTCAAAACTCAATGAAAGTAAGTCCTCTATCATTTTTTTTTTTCGAGAGGAAATATTTCAATACTCTCTCGAAAAAATTAAAAATTCTATCATTTATTTTTTACTTTAGTCTAGAAAAATTGTATTGAAAAGTTTTTAAAAAAAATCACAAAAAGTCATATAGGTAGGTAAATATTATTTTTTAAATGAAGATATTTCAAAAGAAATTGTTGAAAAAAATTCGAGAGAAAATATTATTTCAAATGTTTGCCTAAAAAAAACTACCTGCGACAATTTTTTTTTAATCGCACAAATCTTCTAGGTATTTTTTATTTTTTTTTTTGGAAGGAAAAATTTAAAAATCTATTAAAATCTATAATTTAAAAAAAAATCCTCTAAACTTTTTTTCGAAAGGAAATATTTATTTGCAAATTTTTTGGATGTAAAATTCAGAATTCTGTCAATTTTTTTCAATTTTTAAAAATTTTTACAAGAAAAAATCATGAAAAAAAATTAAAAGAACTCATTTGTACGTAAAGTAGGTAAAGGTATGCATATTTTACCCAGCCCAGTAGCCCTACTATCAGCTAGACGACAAAATAATCACATAATCAAACTTCTGTAGGAGCCAAATTCTCAAGAATGATTTAAAACCAACTTACTCTGAATTTCCTTTCGTCAAGTCGCTAGAATACCAATCCAGCACACCGGCAATAGTATCGATATATCTTCTAAATGCTCTCGCTGGCGTATTTGACTTTCCTGTCAAAATAAGGACTTTTAAAACCGAAGGCACACTCAGAACCACGAGCAAGCCGCATAGTTTCGCCACGAACATGCAATAGTAATTCTTGAAAAAAAATTGTTGTCCTCTGTAAAATATAAAAAATCAATATCGAAACATTCTTTTATCGTGTAAGTGTAACTATTATGTGATTATATTTGACGATTCTAGATAAAATAACTCACTTTTTGAATTTCTCTGCGTCGAACCAAACAGGTATATTGAGGGGTTCGGTGTTGACAGGAACATGTGCGGCTTCATCTGATAATCTTTGGAGGAAGAGTGAAACTGATGCAGAGTCAGTCGATTCGTTTTCATTTTCTACACCAACGACCACTGAAACAAGTTCAAGTAATTTATTTAGAAATACGAAGGTAAAAATAAGCGCATTAATAATGAGATAAATGAAATTGTGAATGATTTAAAAAAAAAAAACGTTAGAGGTTATTGACGCCTTATAAAGTTATAACCATGGTTATCTGTGGGTTGATAAAAGAGGTTCAAGTAAGTGTAGGTTTGTAGGAACAAAAATATTCAAGTTCAAATTTCATCTCTAGCAACAAATCATCTAGGTATAATTTATTAAAAAATGATTTCACACCGTATTAAAATTTTCAAACAATGGAATCATATCGGGTGATCAACAGATTTTCAGCCGCAACTGGAAAAAAATCCCTCGTTAGTTGATATTTGAAATTGGAGGGGAGGGAGGAGTGCAACCGAAATTTTTGTAATAACAAAAATTATTTCCAAGACTTTTAGCTACAACTTTTGCTCGAAAATTTTTTCAATTGGACCCCTCTACCTCTACCAGTTTTTAATATCATTTATTTGTAAATGTTTAAGTCATATTATGCAAAATTAGAGGAGAGGAAATGGTCTAATCGAAAATTTTATGATAACAAAAATTATTTCTAGGACTTTAATCTTCAACTTTTGTATGAAAAAATTTCCAATTGGACCCCTCCCCCAATTTTGAAAAAGTTATTTTCCGATGTAATGTGAAATCAGAGGAGAGGGAGGGATCCAATCGAAATTTTTGTAATAAGCAAAATTATTTCTAAGACTTCAAGGTACAACTTTTATTTGAAATTTTTTTCAATTTGCCCCTTTCTCCCTTCCTCTTCTAATTTTTAATTATTATCTTCGGAAATTTATGCAAAATCGGAGGGGAGGGAGGGGTCCAATTGAAAAAATTTCCGAACAAACATTGTACCTTGAAGTCTTAGAAATAATTTTGGTTATCACAAAAATTTCGATCAGACCTCTCCATCCCCTCCAATTTTGAATAATTATCAACTATCTATGTACTATTGGACTATGATTCGCTACTTTCTTATAATAATAATTTTTAAAATAATTTTTCGCCCCTCAATTCAAAGAATTAACCAATAAAACTGCACATAAATAAAATTAACAACAACTATAGGTACACACTGTATAAATAGGCAAGCAAGCAATTCTATGTAAATACCTCAATCAACACCATACCGCATTCACGTGGTAACAAAAACAATAACAACACAACCTACCTAAATCGATTTCGCGAAAATTTCCGTTCTCGTCGGGTTTAAAAATGCCATCATTTTTACCGCACATTTTGGATCGTTACACGAATTTACGCGTCATTTTCGTCCTCTTAAAATATTAACACTCGAGCCACGCGAGCCCAGCGACATTTCACACTGCATCAAGGCGAACTCTCTCCAAAGCGGTGAAATTTATTTACTTTCTTCTCTCGAATACGATGAGAAATAAAATCATCAGCAACGCGTGTAGCAATGGTCCCCACACACATTACGATGCTCGATGGAAGGGCTTTGCCTGCTACGAGCAGTGTATTGACTCATCGCATCTGCGCCTTGAATTCAGCACTGTGCTACAAATATCGCGTGCATTTTCCTTACCTACATAAAGAATACTATACAAGTATACAAGGCAGCTGGGCAAATATTTCGCATTTTGTAATTGAAAATATCAATTTTTTTAGTGTCCAAGTTTGATTCTGATTTACGGGTTTGGAACTAAGATAACATATCCGATTATAAAGAAAGGAAAGTCCAACTTGAGTGATTGTACTTGTATAGAAGATAAGAAAAAATTCTCAAAATTTTCAATATAGGTACTTTTTCTTTACAAAAAAAACGTGAAAATTGTATCAACTGTGTAATCACACATGTGTTGATATCGGGTCAAGGACGTACAGACAATAACATTTTTTCATTTTACAGTTTTAAACGAACTACAGTAATGTCACATTACAGTTCAACTACAGCGTTGAAAAATTTTAATGGCAAATCTTTGCCAATAAAATCTCAAAGTTGGAGACTTCTTACTTCAAGGTCGTTTTTTGTTATTAGAGAACAGGTGATTGATATCTCTCACGGTAAATTTAATCAAATTTCAAGAGGAAAATTCCCTCAGAGTATCTTCTATTGCGTTTAAAAAAAAGATAACAGACTAGCAAAAAAAAAAGAAAACAACAAAAAAGGACACCAAACAAACAAATAATCATCTTCGATAGGTGCAATAAACATGCTAGAAAAAAGTTAAATAAAGAAATTAATTGATACCACACAGTAAGAGTAGATTTTTGAGGTAAATTTAATCATTCAAAACACTGCTTTGTAATGAGCTGATGTCCATTTCTTTAAGACCATCTGATTACAAGGGCTGAGCTACGGCCCAACCCATTTCCAAAAAATCGCCCTTTCTCTGAAACTAAGTCCTCAATTTAAAAAAATTGCAAACAAAAGTTATTGATTGGTACCTATCTTTGAAATGATTTTAATTACTTACCCATTATAAAAATTTAGTTTGAACTAACCCCTCTCCTACAGAATACATTATGAAAAAACTCTTGAAATTTTTGAAATAAGTTTGGTTACATTTACAAAAATTCAAATTTAATAAAAATAAAAAAAAAATCAATTTTTTTAAAGAAAAATTTTTAATAGACCAAATATTTTTAATAGGGAAAATTTCTAAATTCTTTTAAATAAAATAAATTTGACTTGAAAAAATCCAAATTTTTACTTTTTCAGAGTAAACATTTTTTTTTGAGAAATAGTTAGTTACCTACCTATGTATTTTTTTATTTTATTTTTTGTAAGGAAAAAAATTCTCAAATTTTTGTGGAAAAAATCTCTCAATTTTTTCAAAGAGATTTTTTTTTTTTAATTTTTGAAGAAAAATTCCCAATTTTTTGGAGTAGGTACAAAATATTTTAAAAATTTTTAAAGACAAAAAACTCTCAATTTTTTATGAAAAAATCTCCATTTGAGAAAAATAATCTTATTGATTTCAAATTTTTGTAGAAGAAAATTGTTCATCTTTGCAAGGAAAAACGTTTAAAAAAATGTCTTCAACTCGTTTGAAGTACAAATATTTTTGGAGAAAAAAGTTTCTCAAATTTATGTGAAAAAAACTTGTGCGAAAAACCTCAACTTTATATAGAAAGTAAAAAAAAATTGAAGAAGAATCTCGATTTTTGGAGCAGACCATGTCTTATATCAAATTTTTGTAGAAAAAATTATTTCAACTTCAGATAGATGAAAAAATTTTGGAAGAGTACCTTCAAATATTAGTGAGGAAATTTTTATTTTATTTTATTTTTTTTTTTTTAAATACTGACCTAGGTAATAGATTTTTCAAATTTTTGTGGAAAAAATCTCTCAATTTTTTAAGGATTTTTTTTTCAATTTTGAAGACAAAATTTCTCATTTTTTGGGGCAAAAAACATTTTTCAAATTTTTGAAGAAAAAAAATCTCAATTTGAGTAAAATAATCTCGATTTTTTTTTTTTTTTTCAAAAAGATGAATCTCGATTTTTTGTAGCAAAAAATATCTTAAATTTGTTTAGAAAAGATACTTACTAGGTCCAATTTTTTTTAAGACAAAAGATTCTAATTTTTTAAATATTAGATTTCTGAAATTTCAAAGTGAAAAATGTCTCAATTTTTTTAGGATTTTTTTTAACTTTTGAAGAAGAAATTCTTAATTTTTTGGAATAAAAAACATTTCTCAAATGTTTAAAGAAAGAATCTCATTTTTTTTTAATGAAAAAAATTCTCAATTTGAGAAAAATAATCACTAGGTATTTTTTTCAAAAAAAAAAAAAGAATTTCAATTTTTAGAGCAGAACATGAACTATGCTTATCTTTTTAAAATTTTTGAAGAAGAAAATTTTTCATTTGTACCTACAGGGAAAAATTTGTGGAAAAAATGTCTCAATTTTTTTTAAATCCATAAATATTGTTTTTCTGAATAATACCTACCTAGATTTCTCAAATTGTTTCTGTGGAAAAAATCTTATTTTTTTAGGGATTTTTTTTTAATTTTAAAGCTAGAACAAATTTCTTAACTTTTTGGAGTAAACAACATTTCTCAAATTTTTAAATAAAAAATTTCAATTTGAAAAACATAATTTCGATTTTTTTTCAAAAAGAAGAATCTTAGTTTTCGAAGGAGATAGTATTATATTTTTTCAAATTTTTGTAGAAGAAAATCTTTATCATAAAAGAGAAAATTTTTTAGGAAAAAATCTCTTTCACTTTTTTAAAGTACAAATATTTTTGAAGAAAAAAATTTCTCAATTTTTAAGGCATAGATTTCTCAAATTTTTGTGGAAAAAATCTCCCATTTAAAAAAATCTCAATTTTTTGTTGTGTAATATATACTTACCTACAAGTATATTTTTCCAAACTTTTGTGGGAAAAAATATTTTCATACCTAGGTAAGTATGTATTGTTAGAAAAAAAAGGTTCTGAATTTTTTATGAATAAAAATACTTTATGTTTATCCTTTATTTTTGAAGTGAAAAAAAGAGAAAAGAATAGATAAAAAAATTCTTCCAATTTTTTGTAGTAAAAAAGCGGTTCTTTTTCTCGGAGAGAAAAATTCTAATTTTTTTTTAAAACAAAAAATCATGTAGGTAGGTAGGTAGGTATATTATTATTATTTATTTATTTTTTTTTTTTGGAAAGCCAGTGTACTAAAAAGTTTCTTATTTTTACAACCCAGTGGAAAAGTTCAATTACGCTTATAGAGATGAAACAATACCAAATAAACATTTTTTTTTACAGATTGTGAAATAACTTAATCTTCCGTATAGGTACAAATGTACATACGTAGAAAAGCCGAATAAAAAAAAATTACTCGAGAATAAAATACATGACACGGAATAGCGCTTTCCATGAACCATGAGAGCATGTAAATATGGCATATCAGATCCATAGACAGTATCATCTCGCTGTAAATAACTTATGCTAAATTAGTTAAATTGACATTACCGTACATTTTAATTTAGTCGTTAATATTCGTTTTCTTTTTTTAAAAACGTCTATTTTACCAACAACTTCTTAATATCTTACAACTCTACAAGATGATCCTGTTACACGAGTTGATTATTTGGTCTGACAATTTAGAGTAATTTTGGCACTTGGCAGATAATTATCAATAATACCTATATAGTAATTGTCGTTCAAGAGAAAGCGGCCATTTGTTAGTTTGCGGTTAGTTGGGTACTGTACTTATTATTTTCTTGTTGATAAAATAAATATAGGAAACCTTTTTTTTAGGAATTTTACCAAAAGAAAAAAATCATGTCGAGAACTATAACCATGAATAATGCTCCTATTATCATAATTATTTTACCAAGGAAGAAAAGAAATTCTGCATTTCCTCGGTAGATATAAAAAGTGAAAAGAAGCATTAGCATCGGAGAATACACATTTTTATGCACTCTATGCTTTTTATTCAGGCTAATGAATGCAATTTGTACCCGAATCAGTTTCAGTTGCTCTCATTCTTGGTCAACTGCCATCGCGAGTAGGTACGTAAATTTCAACCAACATAACAATATTATTTCATTTCCAAGTGCCAGTGTCATCGTCATGTATGACGCTCGTAAATCCCACCAAAGCTATATAAACTTCACTGTAAATGACCACAAATGATTTTACACCGAGTGTAAGATATCTACAGCAGCAGACAATCTCTCATCCGCGAGTCCACGACGGAGAAATTGCGTAACTGTACCGGTTGTATGAAAATTCCGATTATGTAACGATTCATCTTGTGTATTTTATATAAGATGGCTACAACCAAGTGCGTTGGGTTGCCTTTCGTTTCAAAGAGAACTAGTTTACCTTGTATGCGTTCGTTTAGTTAGAAAGATTAGAACGCAAAATCGAAAAAACCTCTGTCACGTAAGTCCTCACTCCTCAGGTATCCATAATGTTCGATTTGCTGATGGTAGACGATTTTACGAGTAGTTTGTCGCAAGTATGTATTATTGGTGGATGATTTGCGTTTTGTTAGCTAATCTGTATAAAGATGGGTATGGGAATTTACTGTTTCAATTAATACTTATTAAAACATTACCGAATGGATGAAGTTCAGAATGACCTTAACACGTGCGTTAGTCTCACAGACAGACTGAAAGATATGAACGTACGGAAAATTGAAATCGAAATAATTGCTTACGTTGGATGAATTTATCACAAAAGGAAATATCAAAGTCGGTAATTCCAATTTTTCCAGGAAATACCATTAGGTGCCTATTTACTGAATAGATGCACACATCAGAAGTTATATTCGATTGATCGTAAAGTTCTTCTCGGCCTCGTGACGGTTTTAACAATAGACGTTAGTTTCATACCCGGTTTACCGATTATGATTTTAATTTTTAAATTTGTAAACAAATCACCAGAATGATGAATGAGCTTCTAATCATCACAGATGGGAATAAAAAAATGACTAACATGACTAATAGTTCATAAAATGCAATGCATCTGACGTAAAATTGTGAGGATTGTTTTCTGAAATTGAATGAAAAATATTTTTACCTAACTTACTGTAGACTCCAAAAAATTTATATTTTTTTAAATAAAAATGATTCAGTTTGTTTCTCTAAAAAAAATCAAAAATAATTTTCTCTAAAAAATGAAAATGTTTTTTCTATTGTGTTTATCTAGTTTTTCCACAATGATAAGCAATGATAAGCACATATAAAGTACTTTTGAAAAATCAAAATTTTACTTTCAAAAATTTTTTAAAAATAAATACCTAAACGAAATTTAGAAAAAAAAAATAGAAAAAAATCGAAATTTACTTCAAAAAAAAAAATAGAAGAAAAACGTCGAAGAAAATTAATGGAAAAATATAAATAAAAAGTTGAGTTGGGAGCAAAAATAGAAAAATTTTTATGAAAATTTGGGAATTGAATCAATTGACAATTTTATTGGAAATCTGAAGAAAAAAAATCAATAAAAGGTTCGGAAAAAATTTTGTTGAAAAACTCAGAAATGAACTTGATTAAAAATTTACTAAGAACCTACTTAAAAAAATTTCACAAGAAAAATTTGAAATGATATATGTAGATGTAGCATAGATTTAGAAGCATTTTGATGAAAAAGTTATTAGGTATAAAACTTGAATGAAAAAATTAGAAAATTTTTCAAAAATTTGATAAAAATTAGAAACGAGTTTAATCAATTTTATTGAAAAATTTGAGGAAAATAATTTCCTCAACAAAACTTCAATAAAAATTTTTAAAAACATATACTTATCAACTAATGGGAAAACAATTTAATCAGGTAACCATTTACGTGAAAAAAATCATCCAGAAAAAAAAATGGGGAAAAAATAATAATGAAGATTTGCAGGAAAAAAATGATGAAAAATTAGGAAAAAAACAAGATGAATTAAAATTAAAATAGGTATACCTACTCAGTACTCACAGAAAAAAATCTCCAGAATCTTTTATGAAAATTTAGTTAAAAATTGAATTAAAAATCAATTTTGAATTACAAATTACATCACTGAACTAAAATTGAAAAATTGTGAGATTTGTTAAACACGAGTTTTCAAACAAGAATGGAAGATAGATTCTCTTTCGTTGTTTTCCAATATTTTTAGCTATTTATTTTTTATTTTTTCCAAGTCCTTAAATTGTTGATTAATTTTTTCCCGAAATTATCACCAAAGTTTTTCTTAAATTTTTAATTTTTTACCAAAATTTTCACCATAATTTTCTATAGATTTTATCTAAATGTTCGTCAAAGTTCTGTCGAAATTTTTCTGATAATTTTCATCAATTTTTTTTTGAAGGTTTTTTACTGAGTAAATTATTTATTAGAGATTTTTACACAACTATTTTTCAAATGTTTATTCAAAAATTCTCTCCATGTAGGTACCTACTTAAAATGTTTATATTTTTTCCCCCCAGAAAATAGTAAATTATTGATAAAATAAAATTCTCTCTATTGAAAAAAATACAGATTTCTTGCAAAAAAACAATATTCAGTTTTTTCTATTTTTCAGAAAAAAGGTCGATTCTTATACCTACCAACAAAAAAAAAAAAGTTGAATTCTTCAGTTTATCTTTTCAAAAGAAATATTTCAATTTTTTTTATTAATTACCATCAATTACCTACATCAAGAGGCAAGAGATTACCTAGAAAGTTATCTTTGCTACGAGAAACTTTGATAAAAACATTTTTCCTCGTCTTTATTCAAACTTTTTAAAAAGTGTTTCCAAATTTTTCATTCAAAATTTTCTTACTCAAATAACTTTCATCAAAATTTGTCTAAATCTACATTATTTCTTAAAAAAAAAAAATTGAAAAAATGTTGTTTAGTAACGAATTCCATCACTTTTTTCATAACAGCTTTTTAAATTTTTTTCCAAACTTTTCCTTTAAATTTTTTCAATGAAATTGTATCATTTTTTAAATAAGAAAAAAATTTCATGAGTACAAAAATTATTTATTTCATCGAAATTTTCCCAGTAGGTAGTTTTCATTAAAAATTTTTCTAATTGTCGTCAAATTGGTTTCCAAATTTTTATTTCAAAATTTTTTAAAATTAATTCATTTCCGAATTTTTATATCAATTTTTCCAATTTTTAACAATTCTTTCATCAAAATTTTTCCAAATTTTTCATTCAAATTTCTCCCAATATTATTAGATACCTACTCACTTATTAATCAATAATATATATTTTTTTAATTTCTAGACTTTATCCAAGTAAGTATGTACTTGAATTATTAATTAATAATTTTTCTCAATTTTTTTCATTTTGATTTGTCCCCTGAATTTTTTTTAACAGGTAGAGGATCTAGAGGAATGGCGTAACACTGTCGAGCGTTATATATAGTCACAATACTGTGAATACGAGTCAACTAGAACGATCTAAATTTTTTATCAAATTCCAAATTGCTTATCAAAATTTTTTAAAATCATTTAAAAAAAAATTCACAAATTTTTCATTCGAATGCGTATTTCTAATAGTTTTAATCTGTTATTATAGGTACGGGTTTTTTATATTTTTTCAAGTTTGTATCTTGTAAATTGTTAATTTAATTATTTCCCAAAATTTTCAACTAAAAACTTTTTTACTCAATTTTTTATCAAATTCAAAATTGCTTATGAAAATTTTTCCCTAATTTTTACTTCAAAATTTTTTATGAATGAATTAATTTTCAAGTAAAAATTTTAACAATAATTTTCCTTATATTTTTTTTCAGGATTTTCTAAGTAAATTAGTTATTGATTAATTAATTTTTCAAATTTTCCTTAAAAATTTTATTCTACATATTTTTAAACGGCTAAATTTTTTTGAAATAAAATGATGCTATTTCAAATTTCTCATCCAATTTTTATTCCAAATTTTTAAATCAGATTTCATCAATAGTTTTCTAGATTTTTATTAGAGGAAATTTTTTGCTTAAATTGTTTCTCGCATTTTAATCAAAAATTTTCCCAACTTCTCTATCAAAATTTTTTCCAAATTTTTCTTGTAAATTTACTAAATTTCATGAAAATGTTTCCAAACGTTTGTTTAATAAATTCATTTTCAAAATTTTCAACGAAATTGAGCAAAATAAATATTAGAAACCATAAATTCAAGGTTTCAATTCTCCAAATCTCGATTCGGGAATCAACATCAGTTGATAGATCTGACCACATGTTTTTTTCAAAAAAATAAAATAAATAAAAAATAAGTACAATGGAAATGATCAACGATCAACATTCAATGACAATAATTTTTTGTTACAACGACTAGATAGGTTGTTGTACCTTATTTTCGTACCTAGCGTGTAATGTGTATAGAATTGAAAAACCTAAACCACTCATTATCTGCAATTTTGCTTTTTTTTATGCAATACACGGATATGACATTACAGGACGAGTAATTTGCTATGGTAATTAAGGGACAGAGATAAGGTCTATCCGAAATTAAACGTAGATATGCCCTTCACAAAGGTAACCAATGTAAAAATACACTGGTGAATTAAAAAGAAAAATCTTAACGAAATGTAGGTATGAGTATTAAAACAATAAAAAATACAAATAATAAATAAAAAATTCTATCCCTGTACAAAGAATTCAAACCAAAACCCAAGTTGCTTACTTCCTACTTAAAAAAATCTATACCTCTTGAAAAATTGTCATCAATCATCCATTATCAATGTACTACATTTGTTTCATTCATATGCAATGACAATTTACAACATAGACCATCACCAAAAGCGGTATCGATACTCGTACTTTCGTTTTAATCATCCCGTTAAAAATTCAAATCACATTCTAAATTAACAACTCAATTAATTCGAGTCATTTCGTGCGGACGAATCCTCTCGGAAGCGCGAAGCAGCACGTGTTTTCAGGTACTACATAAAATAATAACACAATCCAGTCTGTTACATTTCAAAATTCAAATAACATAGCAAACTTTTAAACAAATTTTCTCCCACACAATCCCTTTATAGATATTACACAAAAATACACAATTTAAAATCACAATCGAACTAGAAACATCCAAATAGGTACATACTTTTGAAATTATCTCGTCCACGATGTTCCAAAAACACGAAAAACTTTTAAAAAATTACATTCCAAACAATTTTTTTCTATCGTTTAATACAGGTACGTGATGTATTAGCAAGTTGGGCTAAACTAAACTTAGAATGGCTAGAAGTAGACATGAGGATCGGTGACTTCATGGACAACTGTTTTCATATAATTAGAGTATGGACTCTCACCGAGCCCCGCAAATACCTAGCATAGTCGTAGTTACAACCGAGAATCTATGCGCAACCGACAACCAGTTCTCGAATAACAAACTGGTTTAAAAAATAAAAATACCTATTTGAAGATTCGCAGATGCTCAAATCGTCATAAGTGATGGTTAAATTTTCTTTCTTCTTTTATTTCTATTAGATGCAGCAAGGTACGTACGATTTTACACTAAACGTCAATACAATTTCGTTGGAATGACCAAATGAAATCAAATTTGCAATGTGTTTGGTATCTAGTGGAACATTAGAGTGGTAGATATACTGTATGAATATGTATATTGTATACCGTGGCATCTACGTGACTTGGATATGGTTTCATATGCGATTATTTCGAATAACATCACTTTTTATTTATGTTTTGTACAAATTTGTATGCATGAGAGGAGGAAACATCTGATCTGGATGTTTATAAAAACTTATTACCTATTTGAAATCTCAAAATTTTGAGATAAAGACATTATTATATACAATTTATATATTTTTAAATTGACGAAGACGAAGCTATAAGATAGCTAAGTACAATGCTGCACTGAATCAACATTAGGTATAGTAATTTTTTTATATAAAAAAAATTATCAACAAAATGTAAGCAAAAATAATAAAATTGAACATTTAAAAAAAAGAACCAGAATATTAACAGAAATAAAAATTTATAAATGGGTAGGTATTCAAAAAAAAAAAAATAAATAAAAAAAACAACAACAACTTGAAAATTGACTGATTTTTTATTTGTTATCGTTTTTGTTGAGTTTTACCAAGGAAACCTCGCCAACTCGTCACCTCCGATTGAGCTGAAATTTGGCTCATTGAAAGAGCATGCCACCCAGACCTCACAAATGGCTAAAACCGCCTCCGAAAAAACATTTTTTGAAAAAGAAATTTGTAATTTTCAAGATAGAATCCTGAAAATTGGTTTGTACACTAAAGTCGACCTCCCGAGTCGATTGGAATCATTTTCGAAGCGATCTGGAGCCTACAGGAAAAGTTGGCTTTTCTCCAGCTCACGGGAATAGCTCCAGACTGCAAAAGTCAACATTTTCTGGAGGCTCCAGATCGCTTCGAAAATGGTGCCAATCGACTCGGGAGGTCGACTTTGGTGGGTAGACGAAGTTTCGGATAATATGCTGGAGAAATTGATTTTTTGGAATTTTTAAAAAAATGTAGAATTTTTAAGTTGTCAAAAAAAAAAAAACACGTGCGAACTCGTCACCTCGGATTTTGGATTCAACTACGTCAATCGACAGATGGCATCTTACTAAAGCTAGGATTAAATTTTCAGCTGCCGAAGTTAATTACAGCGCCGTCTGGAGCTATTCCAGTGCGCTGGAGAAAAGTCAACTTCTCCTGGAGGCTTCAGATCGCTTTGAAAATGGTTTCAATCGACTCAAGAGGTTGACTTTAGTGTACAAACCAATTTTCAGGATTCTATTTTGAAATTTACATTTTTTTTTCAAAAAATGTTTTTTTGGAAGCGGTTTAGCCATTTTCAAAAATTCGCCAAAAATCGAAAAATCAACTTCGGCAGCTAAAAAATTGGTTGTGAAGTTTGGGTGGCATGTTCTTTCAGTGAGTCAAATTTCAGCTCAATCGGAGGTGACGAGTTGGCGAGGTTCCCTTACAAGTCCAATACTACATAGATACTTGATATTTAAAATTAGTTGCGAGGGAGGGGGGTCCAATAAAAATTTTTGTAATGACCAAAATTATTTTTAAGACTTTAATCTACAACTTTTGTTTGAATATTTTTTCAATTGGACCCCTTCTTCCCCACCGATTTTGCATAATACTCCGAAGATACAAATTAAAAATCGGAGGTTGGAAGCAACGTGGATCCAATTGAAAAAAATTTCAAATAAAAGTTGTAGAATAATATCCTAAAAATAATTTTGGTTATTATAAAAATTTCGATTGGATACCTCCCTCTCCTTCAATTTCACATAATATCAGGTAGATGATTTTTCAAAATTGTGGGAGGGGTCCAATTGAAAAAATTTTCAAACAAAAGTTGTAGATTGAGGTCTTGGAAATAATTTTTTTGATTATAAAATTTTTGATTAGACCCCTCCCTCTCCTCGAATTTTGATAATTTGACTTAGATACTTATAATATTACTAAAAGTTGGTGGAGGTTGGGGTCCAATTAAAAAAAATTTCCAACAAAAGTTGAAGCTTGAAGTCTTAGAGGTAATCTTGGTTATATTATGAAAATTTTGATAGGACCCCTCCCTCTCCTCTAATTTTTATATCAAGTATCTATGTAGTATTGGACTTACGTTAGTGAAATTCAACAAAAACGATCCCCCATCATGTAAATAAATTGAATAAACCAGATAAGGTACTAATTTTATTAACCAATCCATATAGAATAATGAAATGAAAATATAATTCTCGGAAATAAAATAAGTATCGTGAAGTTGGCAAGAATGAACGTTCATCAGTTCATTAAAATGTGGATTTAGGTACCCAAAAATTTAAAATAAAATTAGGTACTGAGTTTCGTAACCTTTCTATTTTTTTTTTTTTTTTTTTTTTTTTTTATTTGAAATTATGCATTTTTGTGAGCAAATAATTTTTTTTTCAAATCCCAACATAAAAAAAAAAAAAAAAAAAAATAGAACGAACAGAATGATTACATTGGTAGTTTGGTATTTACTTTTATTACTATTTTTAAAAAATTTATTATTATATAATAATTAATATCTACCTAAAACCGTTCCATTTTCAACCCTAAAACAAGGAATACCTCACACACAACACAAATACCGGAAGAAACCACATCAAAAACTCATTCACATCGAAACCATCTCCTCAACATATTCTCAGTAACACGAGACGAAAACACTTTACAATACAATGACGGAAGTCGAACATGTTTTTGAATTTTATCAATGAATTTATTTATTTACTTCCAGATTTTTTCTCCTTTTTTCTTGAAAACCGCCATAAAATTTACATTATTGCGGTGCAATCGACTAACAAGTAACGACGTTTCAAGACTCATTGATAATTTACAATAATACCGCTAAAGATGAATATCTGAAACGCATATCAAATTATACCCAGTTTTTAAAACTTGATCAAATCGCCTCGATTCATTGTTCAGAGCATTGTGTAGAAGAATTGCGGTTAGGAATGGATTTTAATTATGAATGAATTTATTTTAATATTGATTAAAAGTAAGCATCAATGGAACTCGTGTTGTAGTAGAGGTTTCCAGTTGTTTGAATTTTTATTTCGTGTAAGTACATCTACATAGTTGCATAGGTACTTGATTATAAAATTTAGTAAATTTTTCAGTAGAACTGAAATTTTTAAACAAATGAATAAATGGACGCAGTTTTGTAGGACTTTTTCAGTAGAGACTGCTGTCGATGTTAAATAATGAATGTTTTTTTTTTTTTTTTTTTAAACATTTCATCTATTGTATATTTTATGAGAAAAGATTTTTTAAAACGAAAAACACCAAGTTGGTCTGAAAATTTTCAATTATCTCAACCTTTAACCATGGGAGAAATAATAATTAACTAATACTTTGAAAAGATTCCGACACAATTCACAAGAAAAATTAAATTCAAATTGCAGTATTGTTCTTCAGCTTTAAAGAATTTCTAAAAGCATTATTTGCATTATTAGAAATAGAAACAATAAAACATTATGATTGGCAAAATACATAAATTATTATAATTAAATTAGACAGGTATTTGAAAAAATGCAAATTGTTTTCTGAAAAATACACGATATGGATTAATAAAAAATAAAAAAATATCAACTTCTCAGTTCTCATTCTCATCACTTTAAATCGCCTTATTTTTTTGTTTATGCAACCTTTTTCAACCAAGTAACTTGAGTAGTATAAGTCGATTTCAAGAAGGCAATCCTTTAATCAGGTGAGTCATTTTCATTGAAAAAATTATATACCTATCAATTTATTTTCAACTTTTGTCATATTTCATTTCAAGATTGACTTTGTATTGATAAACAAAATGAAAAAATAAATAAATAAAAAAAAATAAAATGAAAAAAAAAAAAAATTTTGGCTTAATGAATTTTAAAAGAGAACACTGCCCAATATTTTTGCTTAAAAAATTATAAGATTTTATCTCGTTTTCTCGGAAAAAAAGAAAGAAAATTCCTTCTTATCATAAAAAATCAAAACACCATTTTACCTATTTCTTTAATTTAAAAAAGAAATGAAATACTTGAGTATATTTTTTATTCAAAAAAAAAAAAAATCAGAGACCCCTACCCAAAAAAAATGAAAAAACTCCGAAGGAATTGAGAATTTTTTCCCCAAGAAAATTACTTATAAGATTTTATCTTTCAAAAATATTGAAAAATTAAAATTCTTTTCATAAAATCAAAACAAAAATTTCAAGTGTTTTCTAAAAAAAAAAAAATTAAAAATGAGTTTTTTTTTTCTAAGAGGAAGAGATTTTGTTTTACAAGAAAATATGGATTTTTTCAGTATAAAAATCATCCCAACAAATTGAAGAAAAAAATTCAACTCGACCCCCCCCCCCCCCTTTTTCTCAATAAATTAAGGTTGTTTCGAAAAAACATTTAAAAAATATTTTTTCCTACAGAAAATTTAAAAAAAAAATTGTATTCCTGAATATACCTGCCAACCAAAGTACGTTGAATTATATGAAAGGAAAACAAAAAAACCTAAACCAGTAGGCATCAGATGCTTGGCATACAGAGAAAAATTGCATTATAATCCACCAATGCAGCAAAATCAGCAACGTAGTATCTCATCAAAAGTACAAAAACGTCAACTAAAAATAGAATCAAACAATATAAAAAATTTAATCGAAACAGAATGGCAAAACGAATGGAATACTTTACACGTCAATAATAAACTGCACGCAATTAAACCAAACATCGGAGATTGGAGTTCCTCATACAGAAAATCAAGAAAAGAAGAAACGATCTTAGCCAGGCTAAGGATAGGACATAGCCTACTCACTCATTCCTACCTACTAAGTCGATCACCAGCTCCAACTTGCGACCAATGCAGAATACAACTTACCATAAAACACATATTAATGGATTGCTCAAAATTCTTGGACCAAAGACGTAGATATTTTGGCTCAGCGCAGATTGCAGAAATAATGGGAGAAAACGTCGATGTAGATAATATTTTTAGCTATTTGTCAGATTGTAATATAATTAACTTAGTCTAAGATGTAAATACTTTGAGTCGCAAATAACCGAACGGTTGAGCGACGTAAAATAAATATATTAAAAAAAAAAAAAATGTGGATTTCTTTTCTCCAGATTTTTTCATCAAAAATATTAAATTGAGAAATATTTCAATAAAAAAAATTAAGTTTTTTTTTCAAAAAAAAATAAATAAATAAATAAATAAAAGATTTTTTTAAATAAGAAATTTTATTCTACAGAAAAACAGAAATTGTTTTCTCAAAAAAATGATGAACTTCTTCCGATGAAAGAAGTGAAAACTCACCCTGGGTGTAGTGCACTCAACCTCGATTGGTGTAGTGCACTCACCCTCGGTGTGCACTCAGAGTTTCTTCAATTTTCTGGCCAAGAGGGGAAGGGGTGGGAAAGTCTTTTCGGCAGAAAATGTTTTTTAGGGGTACCAAACAATATCCCAGATTTATTCCAAAATCTGAGAACAAGGGCAACCTATCTTAATGAGGCTAACCTTACAATTATTGTTTATTATAAAAAGAACTAATTTTTAATCAAAGAATTAACGTGTCAAAATGTAAATTTTAACAATTCAAGTCAATTTGTCATCAAATAAGGTTTGTCGATGTTATTTGACCAACTGAACTAGAATCTGTAAATTAGTTTTTTCATTTGAAATTATCGTTGATGAAAATCATTAATTTTCAATTCACATACCAGATGGAAAAAAATAAAAATCACATAAATCATGAAAAATTGATGAATTTGAATAAAAATCGGGTGAGTGTTGTAAAAATACGTATTTACTAAGTGATTGAGGGGAATTTTTTTTTGACAAAAATGACCCATTTAAGGTGGAAAAATGAACAAAAAAAATCGATTTTTTGCATTTTTGATGGTGACGCACCATGATTTCATTGATTTCAAATTCTACGTACATATGAGGTTGTACTTCTAGACTAATTTAATTACACAATATACCTATATATATATTTTTTTTTCAGAATTGCACCTCTGAAAGGGGTTACCAAAATGATCGCTAGAAAGCTTAAAATGTCCATTTGACCTTGAAAAAGGTGCTCAACATTTCTTCTAAAAAAATCCATAAATTACCCTTGGTACCAACTATCATCCATGTGAGTTTGAAAAAAATCGATTGAAACCCGCCAAAGTTGAAAATTTCTAACGAAAACACACAATAAACCCTCCTAGAAAGGGCTAGGGGTGAGATATCGAGCTAAAAATTTTGTCATGGGGTTTTAGACCATAAGGACCAATTTCCACTGGAAAATTCAAAAATCGGTGCTCAGGGCCAAATCACCCCTATAAATCCGGCTAGACTCTTTAAAAAATATTTTGCCACAAAAAAGTCAATGGATTTTTTTTCCTCATTTCAAGATTTTTGTTCAAAAGGAATGAAAGTTTTTCATTCAACCTAAAATAATAAGTTGGAAAATTTTTTCTAACAAATTTTTAATTTTTTTTTTACCAACATTGAGTGTTTTTTTCCCCCAGAGAATTCATTATATTATTTTTCTTGAAAAAAATTATTACCTAAGTATAGGTAGGTATTTTTTTTTCTAAGAGTAAGCAATTTTGTTCTCCAAAAAAAAAAAAAAAAAATTAGATTGTTTCTCCCAAAAAAATGAGATATTTTTTGTTCCAAGAAAATAAAGATCCTCCAAAAAATTTAAAGATTTAAGATACCTATTAATCAAAAAGAATGCGAGATTTTTTTCTCCAAAAATTTTAATTCATTGCCTTAAAAATACCTACTTGCTAGATTTTATCTCACAATTTGAGTATTTTTCTTTTTCAAAAAATTAAACGATTTTTTTCTTGAAACAAAAAAAAAATTTCTATAGATTATCTTCTCTAAAAATTGAGATTTTTTCTTCAAAAAATTGGAATAGGTACCTACCTATTATTTTACACCAAAAAATTAGGTGTTTTTTCTCCTTCAAAAAATTTTATTTTCTTCTCTTTAAAAGAAAAGGTAGTTTTTCCCCTAAAAATAGGAAATTTTGTTCTCCAAAAATTGAGATTTTTTTTCTTTGAAGAAAGTAAAATGATTTTTCTCTCAAAAAAAAAAAAAAAAAATTTAAAAAATAGAACCGCATTCCAACTTTCACCAAGTCAGTATTCTTTTCTGGCAATAACCTCTGCCGGTAAAATATGCCAAGGGTTAAAGCAATATACGCACAATGAGTTCAAAATCGTGTGAAAATGAAAAATAAAAATCCACTATGCCCACGTACAGGTACTTAGAAACAACGTTATTAAATGGCGGACATTATCGGCTCCAGCTTAATAATAACACAACACTTACACCGCTTTATTAATTTTAATTCAGATCCAGTTCTTCAACTAGTCAATAAAGAAAAACGTGTTCGATTTGACGCCACGGCTTTAATATTAAATTCGACACATTTCACTAAGGTGTAATCCCATCTTCGGTGTAATGATCCGTAATCATCGGTTACAATATTAGCAAATAAAAAACCAATTCGTGCCTATGTGTTTTTTCCCTTCTTCATCATCAAGTAAGTACGCGTATACGTGGTATATATAATACGTTTTTTGTGAAATTAAAAATACCTACGTCGATAATACACCGAGGTGTTGTGTTTGACCGTATATTGAAACTTATACTTCGTGTTAATTACGCAATTTCATCACAAACTAACCGAATTTCCAGCTTGAAATTTCATACTTCGTGGCGAAAAAGGAATATCATTAAAATGAAATACTATAGTACCGATAGAGTGCGGGATATCAAAATTACGGAGCTATTTTTCAATTCCAGGCTACTCATTAGTCCTAGATCAATAAGTCTTATAGTTTGCTTCAATATTACTCAAGATGATGGGATTTTCGTGAGGTACCAATTAATTATTATACCCAATATTCTACCCAGGTCAAGATTGTCGGACAAAAGAATCGTTTATCGCTTCTATTTGGCTATATATATATATATTTTTTTTAATTGAAAAAATATTCTTGTGGAAAATTAATTTTTCATAAAATTTTAAAAATTGCAAGAATTCGTGGGCATTGTTTTCAATTTGTGATCAACTGGTTAGTGGCTTTGGCTAAACAGTCTAGTTAAGTAGGATAACAAAATCTTATCTATAAAAAAATAATAAAAAACAATTTTTTAAAAAATTTAAAAGTTTAAAAAATAGGTTTTGAAATATTCTTTTAAACTGAAAAAATATACCTAAATATTTTAAAAACTGCGGTCTGACTAGAACTTTAAAAAGTTTATTGCACAAATTTTAAAAAAAATTAAAATTGGTTTACAAACAAAACTTGAAAAATACGTATATTTTTGTAAACTGAGTTTGGGAATTTTAAAAATCAACTACCTAGGTATCAAAAAATTCACTAAGAATAAAAAATTTTTTAAATAATTTTAATCGAAATTTTAAAAAATTATTTTTTTAAAATTTCAAAAAAATGTTACAAAATTTTTAAAAAATCTACAATACAAAAAAAATTAAAAATTACTTCAAACAAATTTCTAACAATCAGTTCTCAAAAAAAAAAAAAAAAAAAAAATTTAAAGAACTATGTTTTGATAAAATTTAAATAGGTATAGGTATTGTAAAAATTTGATTTTGAACAGAATTTTGAAGAATTTAAAACAGAAGGGGAAAAAATTCAAACAAAAAATATATTTCTGTGAGGTATTGGATTTGGAAATTTGAAAAAATCAATACCTACGTATCTAAAAAAATCATTATTCATTATGAATAGATTTAAAATACCTAGGTATCTAAATACTAAATTTTAAACAAAATTTCAAAAAAATAAAAAAATTACACAAATTTTTAAGTAATCAGTTTTCAAAAAACAATACAAAACAGAGTCAACAAAACTTTAAAAAATTAAAAATTGATTCACGAAAAAATCCAAAAATTATGTTTTGATAAAAATAAAAAAAATTATAATACGTAGGAAAATATTGATTGTAATAAAGTAAATTTTGAACAGGGATTTAAAAAATTTATTGCAAAAATTTAAAACAAAAGTAGTTAATACCTAAACAACAGAAAAAAACTGAAAAAATAATACTTACCTACCTATCTATTATTAAGTCATTTTTCAAATGAAATTTGAAGAAAATGGTTTCAAACAAACATTGAAAAAATTGTTGTTATTTCTTTAATCAACCGTGACACAAACTGAAAAAAAAAATTAAATTTGTTTAAAAAGAAATTATTAGTTGTTGAAAAAAATTTAAGTGAAATATTAGTTTTGAACAAAATTTAAGTGAAATATTAGTTTTGAACAAAATTTTTGAAAAATGAAGAGATTTTTTTTTTTAAATTCATACCTAGACCTACTTACCTAAGTGGGCTTAAATGAAATTAAAAAATTTTGTAAGAAGTTGATTTTGAAAAATATTCGCGAGAAAAATCATTTTTAAAATGAAATTGTTGAGGAACAAATATTTTTTTGAAGAACATCGTGTCAGAATCGGCCTAGAATATTATTCAATTTTTTTGTTCAAAAACGAATTTTTATTAAACTAATAACAGAAAACTTTTCGGATTTTTAAAAAAAAACAAATGATTTTAAAATTTCTTTCAACAGCATAGTTTTTCATAAAACCAATTCTCCAAGAAATTTTTCAAAATATTTTAGCAATTTGGTTTACCTACTTTTGATTTACCGCTTGTAAATTTATTCCTTTTTTTTTTAAATTAATTGAAAAAACGGGTAAAAGTTTTTTTTTTAGTTTTGTTTCAATTTTTTTTGAATTTTTATACCTACAAAACAATTTGGGTTTTCAACTTTTGTTTAAAAGCAATTTTTTGGATTAAAAAAGAAATGGATTTCACTTCACAACAACTTTTTAAAAATTTGTAGACAAACCAAAAAAAAAAAAAAAAATAATGGAGAACAATTTCTCACAAAATTTATTCAAAACATTTTTTTTTTCAAATCTTTGTTATAAAACTTTTTTTCAGTATCTAGTGTACAATTGAAATTTTTCCAGACTTTTTCAAAATTCTTTCCAGAGCAAATTTTTCTAGAAAACGAGTTTTTTTACATTTTTGTCCAGAAATGTTTTTAAAATATCAAAATTTTGTTTAGTTGTGAATTCATTCAAATTTTTCCGAAAAAACAACCTAAAAAAACCTAGGTACTTGATGAACGTTTTTTATTTTAATTTTTAATTTTTTTTAGTTTTTAATTTGTTTCTGAGTATTTTTTTTTTTTTTTTTGAATTTCCATACCTACAAAACAATTTGGATTTTCGAATTTTGTTTGGAACCAATTTTTTCAGGTAAGTGTACAAACAAAATGTATGTATTTCACTTCTAAACAACTTTTTGAAAGTTTTGTTGAACAAAAAAAAAATGGAGAAACCTATTTCGAAATTTGTGTAAAAACAAACATTTTTGTTCTAAACAATTTTGTAGTGAGGTTCAAATGCAATTTTTCCAAATTTTTTCAAAAAAATTTCATTTTGAATTAATGCAGGTGGTTTTTTCAAATTTATTTTCAAAAAACAAGAAATTTTCAACATTTTTTCAAGATTGATTTAAAAAAAAATTTAACTTTTGTCTAGGAATTTTTTCAAAATATCTTTACAATTTTGTGTTAGGTAGTTTTAAAGGTAATTTTTAAAGGTAGAAAAATGTTTTGATTAAAAAACGATTTCTTTTGATTTGTTTAAAAATTAATTTATCAAATTTTTATTCAAAAAATTTCCAATTTTGGCTGGGAGCAAATTTTTGAAAGTTTTTCTGAAAGACTAAAAATTTTGTTGTAAAATAATATTTTTCATAATTTATCAAAAATTATTTTTGCAATTTTTAAAATAGTTTATGTTCAAAAAGGTTATTTTTCCAGTTTTAGTTTCTTTTTTTTTCTTTTTTCAATTATTAGGTGGGTATGTTATTGTGTTTGTTGACCGGACTTATTTTTTATAATTTTTTTGATACTTCAAATTATAGAATAAATTTTAAGAAGTACTAGGTACATTGCAGTAGGTACTTAGGTAGTTCTTTGAAGTCATCAGGAAGTAGGACTTGGAAATAGGGTACATATTTGCACTCAACTTTTTGTTTAAATTAATTTTAAACGCTTCCTTTCATATGTACACATACTTACACAAGCAAGAATTATTCATCCGAAGCTAAAAAAATTTCAAACTCTTGTTCTCACTCCGGATCATGCGATTTGCTACCTCATTTAATGACACGAATCACCCTGCAAGAAAATTTAATCGTTCTTGCACCAAAATGTAGTACCTTGAACCGGGTATTAAATTAATTTCTCTCTAAAATTACACCGAAAAATGGAATTTTTTATAACCCTTTTTTGAAATATTTCCGGCTGCAGTCTATAATTTACAATGTTAGTTTCTGCTCATTACATTGAAAGAAAATTGAATAAAAAAAAAGTAACCCGGCTTAAGGTGCCTTGGTATAGCCAGTAAATCAACACACGCCGTTCTTAATTTTTTTTCTCCTCT
This sequence comes from Balanococcus diminutus, assembly GCA_959613365.1. NCBI lineage: Eukaryota > Metazoa > Arthropoda > Insecta > Hemiptera > Pseudococcidae > Balanococcus > Balanococcus diminutus. Next base: position 25,278,595 of record OY390718.1, read on the forward strand.
TTTCATAATTAATAGCTTATACGTCATAAATTAAAACACCAGAGACCAGTTCATGCGGACGCTTCGAAATAATAAATAATGTTTAGAGTAATTACCATATAGGTTATTATACTGTCTTATAAGGTAGGTACAAATATACGTATACCTCGCGTACGTGTATGTTTCACGGAGGTACGATGGGTCCGCCGAAATTTCCTCTTGAGGTATCACTTAGCGTGTTAACGCGTATTACTTTACACTTTTATGTGTGTAATTGAAACGCTACACTACAATGTTTTGATATTTTCAAATGCATATCGTGTTAATGAATTTACACATTCGGAGATGGTACGAAGCGATTTTCTCCTCCAAGTTTTAGTAAGTACTACGCCCCCGTAAAGGTGTTAATTACCTCACTCGATATGGTATTGCAACTTATGTAAGTACCTATACTTGTCGGTGGTTTATTAGATGGCGTAGATAGTCTTATTCGAAAATGAATTAATTTTAACCGAAAAAAAATCGACTAGGTAGTTAGATAAATCTTTAGGATTTTTATTTTCAAACGAGAAGAAATATGTAAAGTAAAAAAGTGAATTAAAATTCACGCTATAGGGTGTCCGAGGAGCACTGTACAAGACTTCAGATTTGGATACAACGGGTACCACCATAGATTAACCTATAAATAGATAGCCAGCCCGTATGTAGAGAATGTATCGCCTTGCTTTTAGTCAACCTTTAAAAAATAATCAAGTTCCACAGTTTTGTGAAAGAGGGCGTCTTAAAGTGAACATGCGCGAGTGCAAGATAAGTCTGCGTCCTTCCCCTTTCCATCCTAAAATCGTTGCTACGTAACCGCCATCTGGGAAAGAGCTCCATAACTACACGAAAAACGGGCTCCTTTTTAACAAAATAAAATAAGCGAGACTTTTTTTCTGCATGGGCTGGCTATCTATTTATAGGTTAATCTATGGTACCATTAAGAAAAAACTTTATATATGTATACTCATGGTGTCTATCTCAAAAATTGAAGGGATAGGGAAAACTTGACGAATAAAATTAAGAGAAAAATTTGTTTGGTTGAGTATTTATGGGTAGTAGCCAGTAGGTACTAAAAAAAATACACATTTTTTATTCTTAACATTTTTTGCCTATTTCAAAAATTGAAGGTTCAGGGGAAAATTTAACAAATAAAACTGAGAGAAATTTTTTTTGGTTAGATATATGGGTACTTAGAAATAAAATAAATACACATTTTTTACTTTTGACATTTTTTGCCCAAGTTGAAAAAATAATTGTTTTCAATGTAGGTATCAAAACTTATGAGCAGTTTATTTTTTCAGAAAAACATCCGGAAAAAATATTATTAAAATAAATAAAAATTGAAATTTTTTCAAATTAAGTATGATTTTTTTAAGACCTTTTTTAACCAATTTCGCTCATAACTTTTGATTGGAGTGAGATAGAGGAGTGGGGGTTGCGTCATTTAAAAAAGCAGAATTTTTTCATGTAGAAAGGTTAATAATAGCTTAATCAAAGGACAACTTTTTGAGTTATCACAGAAAAAGAAGAAAAATCGTCACTTTTTTGCATGTTTTTTCAAATATTTTTCTCGGTATAGACTTCCTTGTACACTTCATGATCCGGAGGTTAGGCAAACATACATACATCGACTCAACAGCTTTAATATCAATCCGGAACACCCTGTATACACAATTACACATGGTGCCTATCTCAAAAATTGAGGGAGCATCGGAAAATAAAACAAAGAAAAATTTTATTTTGATTGAGCATAGATATGGATATTGGATACTTTTACCAGAGTTCGTCAAAGGTGGTTTTGCCCAATACCAGAATTTGTGTAACCTTATACAAGAATTTATGTGACCTTATTAGGTTTTTTCACTTTGATGCGTGTTGCGTTTTTTCGCCTTACTTAATGTAGGAAAACAAAACTTATCACTCGTTATCAGTTAGAAATTTTTATGGAACTCAACTTTTCTTCACTTTTTAAGCTTTACAAGATCTTATAAATTTAGTATAAACGCAAATTGAACCTTTAAAATGTTATTTAAATAACATAATCATTAAATTTTGCTAAAAACGCATATTTCGAAAAGTTTGTTTTCCTACAGCGCGTACGGCAAACCGAGTCCACTATCCCGCAATACACACGTATGACGTCAAGTGAAAAAGCCTAATACGGAAGTTTGTGTAAGGTAGTTTTGCCCTATACGAGAGGTCCAAACCTTATACTAGAGCTTGTGTGAGGTGGTTTGCCCTATATGAGAATTCGTGTTACCTTATACGGTTATACGAGAGTTTGTGTAACCCTAAACCTTATACAAAAATTTGTGTAAGGTATTTGGCCTATACAAGCGTTTGTGTAAGCCTATACAAAACTTTGTGTAAGGTGATTGGCATATAGAGTTGGTGTATGCTTATACATAACTTTGTGTAGGGTGGTTGGCCTATACGAAAGTTCAGTGGCGTATCCAGGATGAAATCATGGGATGGGTTCCAATTTTTTTTTGGACTTGGAGAGTGGTTATTATGAAATAAAATTTTAATTTTTCAATTTTCACTAATAACAAAAAATGTATTTTTCAAAATTTTTAGATTTTAATTTTTAAAAATCTAAAAATCTCTAAAAAGTCTAAAAAATAGGGACACTGTTACTATTCATGAGAATTTAAAAAAAAATCCCCAAAAATTAAAAAAAAATCAATATGTTGAAGAATTTGAATGAACTAATTTTTTTGAAAATTCATCATAATTAAAAATGTATAGGCCTGAGTATTTTAGAATTGTAAAATCAAAAAAATCTAGTTTTAAAAACTAGGAAAAAATCGCCTTTAAAAAATTTCGAAAAAATCCATCTTACTTATTTTATTTTTAAAGTAGGTAACAAATATCATTTTGGAAAATTCATGAGGAAATAATCTCTAAAAATTAAAGAAAATTCACTGACAAAATAATAAAATACCTATTAAAAAATTATCCAATTTTTATTTTTGAAAATTTATAAAAAATCATTTCAAAAATTTTAAATTTTTGAAAGTTTTGTTATTGAAAATTAGGAAAATTTATCATTAAAAATTATTGAAAAAAAAATCAATTTTTTAAAATCAAAAAAATTTCTAAGCATAAAGAAAAAATTTAACCTTGAAAAATTGAAATAAAATAGGTAGGTAGTCAAAAAAATTTACACAGTTTCTCTTTGTAAAAATTAAAGGGAAATCTTCCTAAAAATTGAAAAAAAAATTCAATACTTTGAAGAATTTGACTAGACTATTTTTTTGAAAATTCATCATAATTGAAAATTAGTAGGTAAGTATAATTTCGGAATTTAAAATTTTTAAAAAAATCTAGTTTTGAAAAGTAGAAAAAAACCACCTATAAAAAATTGGAAAAAATTCTTCTTGAATTTTTTTTTATATGAGTATAACAAAAATATCATTTTTGAAAACTCAAGAGAAAATGAACTCTAGAAATTGAAAAAAAATCATTCTTGAAAAAATTGAAAAATCTTAATATTTGAAAATTTAAGAAAACTCATGTATCCTTACCTAAAAAAAAATAGAAAAATTCATTCTTGAAAAATAAAAATACCTATTTTAAAAAAATATCCAATTTTTATTTTTGGAAAATTTAGGAAAAATTAGGGATTCATTTCATTCGAGAACTTTTCACAATTTTAGGAAATTTTTCAATAAGATGTAAAATGAGCATCTTTGTTATGTTTTAAAGTTTTTTTTTTATACATAATGGGAGGGGTTTGGACCCCAAAACCTTCACCCTTTAAATACGCCACTGCGAAAGTTTGTGTAAGGTGGTTTGCCTATACAAGAGTTGGTGTAAGCCTATACAAAACTTTTTGTAAGGTGTTTGGCCTATACAAAAGTTTGTGTAGGGTGGTTGGCCCTATGCAAGAGTTGTGTAACCCTATACAAAAATCTGTGTGAGGTATTTGGCCTATACAAGCGTTGTGTAAGCTTATACAAAAGTTTGTGTAAGGTGTTTGGCCTATACAAGAGTTTGTGTAGGGTGGTTGGCCCTATGCAAGAGTTGTGTAACCCTATACAACAATTTGTGTGAGGTATTTGGCCTATACAAGCGTTGTGTAAGCTTATACAAAAGTTTGTGTAAGGTGTTTGGCCTATACAAGAGTTTGTGTGAGCCTCTACGAAAGTTTGTGTAGGGTGGTTGGCTCTATACAAGAGTTGTATAACCCTAGATACAAAAATTTGTGTGAGGTAGATAGGCCTATAAAAAAGTTTGTGTGACGTGTTTGGCCTATATACAAGAGTTTGTGTGAACCTATACAAAAGTTTGTGTAAGGTGTTTTACTCTATACTAGAGTTCGTGTAACCTTATACGAGAGTTTGTGTAGGGTAGTTTGCCCTATACCAGAGTTTGTATAACCCTAGACAGTCCTCTGTGTAAGGCGGTTTGCCCTATAAGAGAATTCGTGTAACCTTATATGAGAGTTTGTGTGAAGTGCTTTACACTCATTGGATGCATTGGTAATGTGGAATCTCTCAATTTTCAATTCTCGCCAGCACCCCTTCATAATTTGAGCGAGGCAAAATTTTTCACATGTGATTTCCTTTTGCTATAACTCTTTCAATTTCAAAGATAGATATTCCATTGTAATTGGAACTTTTTTTGCTTTTTCAAAGTACTATCCCTTGTTCAGAAAATTTTTATAATGCAGTGTTACCAATTACCATTTCATTTATTTTTGAGATGAAAAAAGCTCGGTAGCGCCTTCATTTTTCAACTTGAGCAAAAAATGTTAATACTGAAAAATGCGTATTTTTTTAGTACTACCCATAGTATATCCACCAAAAAATTTCTCTCAATTTTATTTGTCAAGTTTTCCCTGCTCCTTCAGTTTTTTAGGTAGACACCATGTGTATGTAAATTTTTTTGTTAGTGGTACCCAATTGTATCCAAATCTGAAGTCTTATACAGTGCTCCCCGGACACCCTATATGACGGTCATCACGACGATGAATCCATAAAGTATATATACATAAACCACTATCTCGTTTCCGTGATAAATTACCCCAGACGTTGATTTATTCGTGTAAAAAATCGGTACCTAAACATCTGTTATAGTCTCGTTAATCTTATGAAAATATTTAATAAATTTATTAATTAATTAAACCATACACGAACAATGATCGCGTACATTGTAACAATATCCTCCATAAAAATCACGTTGAAAAGATCTAGTAATTTATTTTACGAGCAGTGAATATCGGCCGTTAGCGCTTAGGCGCTTAGGATACCGCGCCGCGCCACGTAAAGGTATCAAATAATTATCTCGACTCGGTATTAAAGTACTAATTAACTGGTAATAAATCAACCTGCTAAGAGACTTTGATAAACTAGATGCACGATCGAGCAGTGTGTATGCAACGAGTAGGTATCTATCTATACCAGATACTGGACTCTTTCATTATATCGACATTGCGCTACTAATGCCGCCGCCGTCTTCTTTAATTTTTCAAACATTTTTATAGGTAAGAGGTGATGCGATGTGATTGATATCGTGGCGCAGAGGCAGTTTCGGTATCGGCTTGTGGGTTTTAGTTAGAGTGGCGGGTAATGAGGAGACGTTTACAATGAGGTGTTAAAAGGTCAATACGAAGTGTTTCTTTCGATCATGTTGGTCAAAAATAAGGATTATCTTTTTTTTAAAATGAATTTGACATAAATAGGTATGAGGAGGCCGAGGAAGAAGTCGAAAAGTCGGAAGAGGTAAAAATTTAGGTAAATGTTATGTATGGATATTTCACCTAGACCCCCTAAAAGTCATCAAATTTTGAAACGACAAACTACATAAAAGTTTAAAGAAAAGTAAAAAAAAAAAAAAAATGAAAAAATTATAACAAGTTTTAGAATGTTTGACAAATTTTCTAAAATCCATTTAATTCTGAAAGAAGACAAAATGTATAAAAATACTTAAACAAATTTTTTAAAAAAGTTGAGAAAAAATAAATTTTTATGAAAACTTATTTGATAGAATTTAAAAAAAAAAAATTATTCTAAAAAATCAAGATTTTTCCAGTTTTAAACATTTTGAGACAAAAAGTTGAAGTTTCTCTTCAAAAAGATAAAAAAAACTTCTCCAAAAATTTATTTGATTTTTTCCTTAGACCATTTACTTATATATGGACCGCTCGTGTAAATCAGCGGTTTTGATGAACAAAATTTCTACTTTGATAGAATGCGTCTGAGCATGCGCGAAGAAATGAAGTAGTGTGAGTGTGTAGTTTACATACTCGGTATGTTGTGTCCGTGCGTGGTCCGTGTTGTTTATTTTTTGTACCACCTACCACCACACTACACAACGACGTGATGACAGTAAAATGCACACTCACACTACTTCATTTCTTCGCGCATGATCAGATGCATTCTATCAAAATGAAATTTCGTTCTTCAAAATCCGGCTGATATTAACGTTGTACGAGCGGTCCATATATAAGTAAATGGTCTAAGATTTTTTCACTTTAAAATGATGAAAATTTGGAAAAAATTTCAATTTTAAAGGAATTGAAAGATTTAAAAATTTTGAGAAAATTGACATTTTTTATTCCACAAAAATTGATACCTTAATTCTAAAAAAATAAAAGATTTTTTATTTCAAGAAAATTCAGAAATAGAAAAAAAACATTTAAAAAATCTATCAGACAAAAAAATCTTGGAAAAATCTGCTGATTTTTTTTTAGCTAAAAATTTTTCCCATCAGCACAAAATTTATTCAAACAAATTTTCTTGACAAAAAGATTTCCTTGTGAAGAATCCAAAACACCATTTAAAATTATCTTCCAGGCAAAAAAACTCTGCATCAAAATCTTTTTTAAAATGTCATTGGAAAAATTTCCTTTTTGAAGAACCCTCCAAAAAATTTCTCAATCTTCCTAGGTACAAGTCATCTCAAAAAAATCAGCAAAAAAATACCTTGCAAAATCTTCAAAAAATTTTGTTGTGGGGGGGGGGGGGTCACTGCAGATACAACATTGAAAAACAATTATTTCAAGAAAATATGTTTTTTAGAAAAAAATCTACGGTAAAATATTTTTTTCAGCAAAAAATCTTTTTACAAAGTGACAATTGAAAAAAATCCAGGCAAGCGAACATCTCGATAAAAAATTTCTTGATAAAAAAATCTTTTTAAAAGACATGGAACACATTCCAACAAATGTTCTGGACAAAATATTTTCAGAAAAAATATTCTCTAAAAAATATTTTCAGACAAAAATCTTCAAAAGAAATATAATTATGTATATTTTTTTTAGTAAAAAATTAAAAATCTATCTACTTGCAAACAAAACAAATGAATTAAAAAAATCTCTTGGAAAATATCGATTTTTTTGAGAAAAATTCAAAAAGCAATTTTAAAAAAACTAGCAGATAAAAAAAATCTTTAAAAAAATCTTTTTTACAAAATTGAAAATTTTCACAGATTTTTTAAAAACCTCGATCATCACAGAAAATTATACTTTCTTAAGTTAAGAAATTGGTCAAAAAGTTTTCTTGAAAAAATAATTCGTTTTTCAGAAAAAGCATCACTTTTGGAAAATCCTAATATTATTTATTTTGGAAATTTTTCAAAGAAATATCTTGTTTGTTTGATTGATTTTGTTTTTTAATTGAACAATTAAAAATACATTTTTTCTGAATTATTCTTTCCCTAAAAATTTCGTGGGTTTTCTTTTTTTACGTCGAAAAATCACTTTAAAGAAACATTTCTCATAAAAAAATCCTAAAAATTGCTATTAAATTTTTTTTAGCGAATAAAAAAAGAGAAAAAACCATTTAAAAAAAAGATTTCTCAGGAAAAAGATTTCTTACTTGAAGAAAAATATATTTCTTGATTAAAAAAATTCTTTAAACAGAAACTTCTCTTAAACAATTTTCATGAATTTTTATCTAAATGATGGTATAAAAAATTTTTTATAAAAATTTTCATTCAAATTTTTTTTTTTTTTTTTTTTGAAAAAATAGACCTACGTTAGGAAAAATTTCTTTAGGAAAAATTTGCTGATGCCAAAAATTGTTTGGAAAAATATCTCGGAATTTTTTTTTGGAAAATTTTTCCTGATCAATAAATTTTTTTGAAAAAATTGTCTTTTTTATAATTAATATCAAAAAAAAAAAAAAAAAAAAAAAATTTAAAATTAAATTTAAAAATAAAATTAATGTTAATATTCTTATAAAAATAATATCTAAATATTCAATTAAAAACAAAATTATAAAATTAATTGAACTAAATTCTAAATTTACACCAGAAATTAATTCTGATTCTCTTTCTAAAAAATCAAAATTCACCTCAAAACATCTGCGAAAAACTTTTAATGAAAAAATCTTCAAAGAGAGTCAAGTTCTTTTAAAAATTTCATTTTGAAAAAATTATCTTGGAAAAATCTTGAACGTTGGTAGGTACCAAATTTCCTTTTAAAATTATATATTTTCAAAAATTCTTTCAGAAAAAATTAATTTCTTGACAAAAAATCGTTTCGAGAAAAAAATACTCTGGGAAAAAATTTTTCAGAGAAAAAATTCTGTACCTACTTAAAAAAAAAATTGTTTCACAATATAAAAGAACAATCATAGAAGAATAACTAGTTGTATGAAAAACTGAAAAAAATGTACATTCATAGAATTGAAAACTTTTGAAAACTACGACAATTCCTCATAATTCCGGAAAATTTTCAAGATAAATGGTATAGGCACCACAAAAACATCACCTTTTAAAACCATAACCCAATAAAGAAATCGACGAAGCTCTCTCTCAAATCTTAGGTCACCTAAGACGACCTTCTTAAGGCGCCAAAAACTAGGCGCACAGCCGTGAACGATCACGAACGTCTATTAGTGCAAAACGAACGACTTCACACCAAAGATAAACGAGCGAAGATACGTTTCAATTTGTTACAACCACCACACGATGGGAGAGTTGTCAAAACACATACATTTTAAGAATTAATCCCATCAAAAAAAAACACACAGCAGCCAATAAAAAAAGCAGTAGAAAAGGTATACTAAAACACGACTTTAAATTATAATCATTTATCACTAAAAACAAATTAATACAAAAATAAACAATTTATAATATAAACTATCAAAATTATAAAACATAAGAATACCTACGAAATTCAAGTTGGAAATCTCCCCTGGCAACAATTATCCCATAAATAACGTTTAATTACTCCAATTAATCGCGGCATCGAAAATCGAACTAATTCGATAAATATCGAAATGTTTGTCGACCATACTCGGGGCCAAGTTGGTGGTCAGGTTCGTCAATTAAACATTTTACAGTGAGAACAACAAAATAAATCATGTTTTAATATGTGGAAGGATTTTATAGGCAGAGAGTAAACGAGCGGAGTCTTATCGCTGGAGACCACATCGTGTGCGTTCTTATTAGATAAGTGATGTATGTACTGGCTGTGAATTTTACACCATCCAGAATCCCTCGGGCGTCTTATCAGGTCCCACCTTATGCGTTACTAAAACAATAAAATTAATCTTTTCTTCCTGGCCAACGGAACTGTATAACGATTTTTAATAAGGAGACTAATTACGGTTTATATTTCTAATAACATTTTCTAATGTTCTTCATAAATCAAACAGCTTGAGCTGCGTTTAACAATCCTGTATATTTCGATTATGCGGATAATTTTTCTAAAAAAAATCTTTCGAATTACGAAAAAAAACAACCATCTGCGAACATCCAAAAACCAAAGCAATCTGAATCTCAGTCTCAGCTACCTACCAATTTTGGTAGCGTATTTTCGTCACACTCTATACACCAGTGTTTCTCAATTGGTGGTACATGTACCCCAAGGGGTACTCGAAGATTTCTCAGGGGGTACATGACGACAATGGAAGCTTAATGCTCTATCTACATATACAGTAAACTCGAATTTGTACTTTTTCCAATTTTTTTTTTTTTTAAATTTCAAAATAATATTTAATTTATTTGAAAAATTTCGCCCTCACTTCGCTTGGGCAGCATTCACTTCTCAGTTTTTTGATTAAATTCAGTTTTTTTTCTTTGAATCTTTCATTTAAAAAAAAAATTAAATTAAAAATATTAAGCATAGGCCTAGCCCTAGGTATATAAATTTCTCGAAGGGAAAGTTTTTCAATTTATCGGGATAAAAACTTAACTATATTTATTTTTTTTGGAGAAAAAATTTCTCGAAGTTCCTGGAATAATAATATGTTTGAATATTTTTTCAAAAGAAGATTCAATTTTTTTTTAGTAAAAAAATTCTTATTTCCTGGATATTTTTTAAAATTTTTTTAGGGTAAGTAGAATTTCTCATTTTTTGAGAGCATAAATATTTTTTATTAAAAAATACTTATTTTGGGGGGGGGGGGGGCAAGTGAGATTTCTCAACTTTTCCGGAGTAAAAATATACATTTTTCATTTTTTTGAGAAAAAACTCGATCTTTTATATTTTACATTTTCAAATGAAAAATCTTTTGAATATTAAAGTCTTTCAATTATTGGCGAGAAGATTTTTCATTTTTTTTTTGAAAAAAAATTTACAATTTTTTGGGAGTAAAAACTAGAAGTAGGTACCTACCTAAGTGCCTACTCAATACTATTTTTCATTTATTAAAAAATTTCTCGTTTTTTTTTCAAGTAAAAAAATTCAAATTTTTTTGAAGTGAAAGTATTTCTTTTTTTTAAGGAAAAAAATTTCTAATTTTTTTGGGAACAAGAAATCTTTCATTTTTTTCAATTATTTTTCTGGAATGAAATTTCTCATTTTTTGGCAAGGTTCGCGGCAGATTTTAAATAACTTTGGATTTTAAATCCACAAAATCGTCAAAATCGGAATTTGAATTTTGGATTTTAAATCTTGGAATAGAAAAGATTTTGGATTTTTTCAAGTTAGGTAAGTATCAAAAGGAATTAAAATCCTGATTTTTTTTGTGTGGTTGTTGCACTGATTGTTGTGAGCGCGACTTACTCTATTTATGCGATTTTTCAAAATGAGGCTTCAAAAAAATTGATTTCTCGTATTGTTCCAAGAAAACTCTGAAATTTTTTCATAAAAAAATTACTTACCTACCATATATTTTTTCTTATTAAAAATAGATATTTTTTTTCTCTAATAAAGTTTCATTAATTTTTTTACTTCAAAAAATTGAAAATTTTACCAAACTGGCTACAAGAAAAATTATAAGAACATTTCTTATTGTGAAGAAATCAGATTTTTTGCAAAAGAATTTAGTTTTTTTTCCTCCAAAAATTAAATGTTGCTAAAAAAAAATATTTATTTACCTACTCTAAAAAATATATAAATCATTAATATTCAGAAAGTATTAAGAGGTTTTTTTCCAAAAAAATTTTAATTAAAAAAAATTTCCATTTTCAAACAAATAGTAGGACGGGTAAGGAATTTTTTTTCTCAAAGAACAAAAATAAAACTTTTTTTTTTACCTACTAATCCTTTTTAAAAAAATTGATTATTTTTTTAGCTTGGCTCGAGAAAACACGTTTTTTGGTTTTTTCGAGAAAATTAAGAAATGTTTTTAACAACAAATTGAGAGATTTTTTTAAACTAAGAGAAACCAATTTTTTTTGGAAATTCAAGTTTTGTTTTTTTTTTAAATTTCCTTCGAAAATTTGAACAATATTTTGAGAAACTTTTTTTTCAAAGTGAATAAATAAATTAATTTTATCAGGTAAACTGACTCCAAAATATTGTTTTATCCCACGAAAACTTGGAATTCTTATTCTGCAAAAGATTTCGGTTTTTTTTTTTTTTTTTTTTTTTTTTTTAAAAAAGGTAGAAAATTTTTTATATAGAAAGGACAATTAGAGATGAGTAAAGGATTATCTAGGTACTCGAAAATCAACATGGACCAGCTATCAGAGTAAAATAATAAAAAAAATGAATTTTGGATTTTAAAATACAATTATGGAAAAGGATTCAGGCGTGAAAAAGATTTGGGATCTTGGATATAAAAATACAAATGTCACAATAATTTTGGATTTTGATATTAAATCCTCTTTTTCCTGGATTTTTACAAATCCTGTATTTTGAGACTATTTTTATTTTATTTTTCGTGTTACAAAAAATTATTGAAAAAAGTGAGAACCACTGCTCTAGGCATAATGTGATGACGACGAAACGCGATAATCCTCGAACTTCAAAAGCTAAAATTTCACGTTTCCATATCGCAGACCTTTTAACTAAAAACCGCAGATTAGATTCATGCTGGTTTTACCTGCGCCAAAGGATAAAAGTTTTTAATCATAAAAACCGTAGCGAAATAAGACACGCGTTCGGACACGTGTCGTCCTTAATGGTAACAACAACAGCACGTGTTGCGTCAACGATGATACGTCGAATAGTATTTTCTAAAGATGGTAACATACAAATATTTGAAATAATAAAGGGCCTCATGTCTCTCACCTTGATACTCGTACTTTTTCCTCTTCCATGTTTTTATTCATATCCACAAATTCGTAAATAGGTATACGAAAATAGATGCACCTACGACTACCAGTATAACTTACCTCATGAAATTTCCCATTTCGAACATATTGACCGATATAGGCCTACGTGAGTATCTTTTTAAAATAAACACCACGCGAAAATTAGCTCGTTTTTCCTTCATGAAATATGATAAGTGAACCGATTACACGTTAAACTCACCTTACCAGTAATAAAACTTATGTAACGTGCTGTAATGGTAACATCTTAACAGGTCTCAGCAGCTGAAATTTATGACATACATATACACACTACTAATTTTATCACGCGTTGAAAACAAACCTTCCGATATATCGTACCTGTGTTCTTCAACCTGCTGATCCTCTATCGAGAAATACGTAAAGGTTTCCTTCGTCGACATTGCGGAGTGATTTATTCGTAAATAATGGTTCTGAAAAAATAAAGAATTCTTTAGATTAACGGGAAAAAGTCGTAAAAGGGAGAAATGTAGGACTAGGCTGTTATTGCAATTGAATTACTTAGTTTATTTTGGATAGGAATTTTTGTAATTTGTTTATAGTCATAGTCGTTGACCAGTTCATCAAAATTGGAAAAACGGTTGGTTTATCGAAACTGAAAAATAAAATGTACATTTTTTGCATGAAATTCTTTTGAAAATACAAAAAAAAAAATCAAAATCCTATTCATGAGAAAAAAATATAAGTAAGTAGGTGTTATAGTTTTAACACTTGAAAAATTGAGAAATTTTTTCCATTAGAAAAATGAAATTTTTTCATCCAAAAAAATTAACAAATAAACAAAACGAAACGTAAAATTTAAAAAAAAAAACCTACTCCCAAAAAAGAGAAATTTTATTCTAGAAAAAGAACTGAAAATATCCAAAATTGAAAGATTTCTTGTTCCCAAAAAATTAAGAAATTTTTTTCCCAAAAGAATGAGAAATGCTTTCACTTCAGAAAAAAATGATGATTTTTTTTGCTCTAAAAAAGAAATTTTTTCCAAAAAAAAAATAATAAATACCTAATAAAAATTTTAAAAAACGAGAAATTTTTTAATACATGAAAAATACTAGTTATTTTGTATTTTTTTTTTTAGTTTTTACTCCCAAAAATTGTAAACAATTTTCATTTAAAAAAAGAAAAGCAAAATAAAAAAAATCGTTTTATTCAAAAAAAAAATTGAGAACTTTTTTCAAAAAAATGAAAAATACAACATATCTAATACTTATATTCAATCCGGAAAAATTGAGAAATCTCCCCTGCCTCCAAAATTAGTATTTTTTAATAAAAAATACTTCCTCCCAACGAATGATAAATTTTATCCTACAAAAAATTTGAAAAAATATACAGGAAATTGGAGGATTTTTTATCTACCTACCTACTAAAAAAAAATCAAAAAAATTTTTTGACACAAGGTTTTAAAACATTTTTACTCCAGAAACTTTGAGAAATTTTTTCTCAAAAAAAAATTGTTTCAATCCCGAATTTTTTATCCAAAAAAATTCCGAAATATTAGAATTGAAAATTTCATACCTAAGCCAATCGAAAAATCAATCAATTTATCAAAGTATCGAAATGTGTATCACATTACCATCGATTAAAAAATGATCATAAAAATCAAAAAATTTATACCTAGGTTTGGTTAAAAAATTATTCGATTTATCGAAATTGGGAAAATCTCAATTTATGGAAATACCGAAATCGAAAAATTCATTAGTTGATTAACAAATCATAAAATCGTCATCAAAATTAGGAAATCCCTTGATTTATTAAAATTAAAAAATTGGTCAATTTGTTAAAAAAAATCATTATCGAAAAATTTATTCATCAAAATGAAAAAATTATTCGATTAATTATCCTGAGAAAAAAAAATAACTTTACCCGAGCAGCACAATCGACAAATTATCGAAATAAAAAATCGACAGAATATCGAATTCGATAAAGTGTCGCGTTAGTTCCGCCTAAATCGTGAAATTATCTTTCGATATATAGATAGATTATCGACGAATTATAGTTAGCAAAAATTTCGAGGTTATAGTAAGATATTTTATCGATAATATATCTATAATATCGAAAGATAATTTCACGATTTAGGCGGAACTTTTGCGACACTTTATCGAATTCGATATTCTGTCGATTTTTTATCGATTTTTTATTCCGATTTTTCGTCTTTTACTAGCTTTTTTCTATAATTAAAAATCATTAATTAGCATAATTAATACATTGAACTATGCCTAAACACATTACTCATGTTGCGGTAAGAGGATCATTTCAGAAAAAGTCAAAAAAAAATTATAAAAAATCTGCCACCCGTGGGGCTTGAACCATCTACCTCCTGCATGGTAATCCTCTTCCTTAACCACTATGCCATACCTTATCGTTGAGGAATTAGCAATAAAACGCTTATAATAGGCAGTTTAGTACTTCCAGACGAGTTGGACTTAGAAAAATTTTCACCAATTTTTAAAATTTGGAAATAATTTCAAATATCGTCACAAAATCGTTGAAAAATCGTTCGACAAATTTCAGATTATTTGTCGATAATGTAGTTTCAAATATCGCCACAAAATCGTTGAAAAATCGAATTCGAGAAATTTCATATTAGGTACGTGTCGATAATATAGTTTCAAATATCGTCATAAAATCGTTGAAAAATCGAATTCGAAAAATTTCAGATTACGTGTCGATAATAAAGTTTTAAATATCTTCACAAAATCGTTAAAAAGTCGAATTCGAGAAATTTCAGATTATTTGTCGATAATATAGTTTCAAATATGGTCACAAAATCGTAAAAAAATCGAAATCGAGAAATTTCATATTACGTGTCGATAATATAGTTTCAAATATCTTTACAAAATCGGTAAAAAATCGGATTCGATAAATTTAATATAATCTGTCGATAATATAGTTTCAAATATCGTCAAAAAATCGGTAAAATATCGGAGTCGAGAAATTTAATATTCTTTGTCGATAATGTAGTTTCAAATATCTGCACAAAATCGGTGGAAAATCGGAATCGATAAATTTAATATTCTTTGTCGATAGTATCGTTGACAAATATCGTCATAAAATCTTAATAATATCGAATTCGATAGTTTTTAGATTTTTTGCCTATGAAATTGTACCGATAAATCTTTATAATATCGTGAGAACATCTATAGATTTTCAAACGATTTTTTATCCATACGTTACATCTTCCGATATTATCGATCGAGTGTGCCGCTCGGGTACAAATTGAAAAATTGCATTGGAAAATGCAGAATAAAAAAGTTGAAAAAATCAAACCTGAAAAAATAACTATACTCGTATCATAATTCATAATTGCAAATTAATGAGAGAGGATATTTAAGTGAATTTCAATTTACATAACATCGACTTTAAAATGTAAATTCGACAATTTTTCCATCATCTACGACCCAATTTCCAGAAATAAAAATTCATAAAAAATTATACCATCTTTAAACCTACGAAAAATATTTTATTTTTATTCGTTTAAATAATTCTCTGTCATAGGACTTATTTTTTCAAACTTCGAAGTAAGCAGATACCCCGCAAAGATCTCCAGGAGATCCGAATGATAACGATTAATTGAAAAAATAAAAAAATAAACTGCACTTTCACCTACTACCTACCGTCCTACCTATACCATCACTTTTTGGATAAAAACTACCAATAGATTAATAATTTCAATCGTTTTATTTTATTAATTACACGACTTGTTCTGCTCAGCCAAAGAATACCTACAATATGTTTGACACTTATTATTTAACACATAAATTACCTAAAGAACGAAATCAAGTTTGTGTGATTTTGGTAAATAACTATTTATCGTTTTTATCTATCGACTTCTGGAAATGAAATAGAATCCATTTTACTTCCAAGTTACACACCTTGTGCCATGTGTCTCGGCTCTGAGTAAAAACCATTCTTCATAGTCCAATACATTTTATTTCACGTGAAAGATAAAACCCACATTTATTATTGGTAAATTTGTCAAAAAAAAAAAACAGTTCTACTCCTCCTACAAATTTTGCATCCAGCAGTTTAACGATAATAGGTAAAATTTTACCCATTTGTAGGAGGCAATTTAATACTTTTCTAATTTGAAAGAAATACATATTATACTTCGAGAATTCCGCCTAAAGAGTTCATATAGCCTCCTTGCACGTGATGTCACGAAATGGCAAACGCGTCGTGACAAAAATCATTCAACGATGTAATAAACATTAAATCATTTTCAAAAAAGATTAACGAGCGTTAGCCATTTTTGTGGTTTACGAGACGAGTATACCTATTTCATTAGTACAAATATGGTTTCCTCGAGGGGTATAATTTGTTGTTGGTTTTTTTTTTTCAGATGGGAGTTGACTTTATGGCAAATGATACGACCTACGATAGGTAGGTTTACAGACATTCTTAGAAGAATTTCTGGCAGTAGTTCTTCGATATTTAGTTAATTACCATCATTTTCCAAATTTTCATCACTTTTTCACAGACGAATAAATTATTAGAAAATATGAAAATGTGAACTTTGAAATGAAAAAACGACTATGACGTGAGGTTCCGCTCAGCAACTTAGCTCTAGGTTGGGTGCTCGAGATACACCCAACATTTCAAAATGGAGAAAAAATTCCATTTTTTTTTGGAATGAAAAATCTCAAAATTTTATCACCATTTTTTTTTGAAGAAAAATGAATCATCAATTTTTTGAGTCCTGTAATTAATTTTTTTGGAGGGGGAATTTATAAAGAAAAAATAAACGTCAATTTTTTGAGACAATAATCTTAAATTTCCTGAATAAGAATCCTAATTTTTTGTTTCAATATTTTTGAAAGGAATCTCAAGTTTTTTAGATTGAAAATATTTTTCAAATTTTTGGAAAGTAGGTCTTAATGTTTGGTCTCAATTTTTTCGAAAAAAACGTTTCAAAAAAATTCGCTTGAAGAATCATTTTTGAAAAAATTCAAAAAATTTTTAATGCCAGAAATTATTTTGTAGTAGGTAAATAATAAAAATTCGCGAAAAAATAAACACTTCTTTAAAAAATGTTTACAGAAAAAATATTGAATCCTATCAAAACATTAAAAAAATTTCAAACAAATTTTGTAATCCAAAAATGAATTTTTCAAGAAAAATATAAAATTTCTATCAACAATGTACCTACCCGTGTAGCAACGTCGATGCTAATTTCGATATAAATGTCAACACATCGAAATCGGTCACTTTTCGATCGTACATGTCGACATTTATATCGACATCCACATCGACATTTGCAATGATGCGATTTTGAAAAATATGCTAAGTTCAAATATTCAATATAAGTATATATTAAAATTACACCAAAAATAGTGTTCAAGCCAACATTTCGACATTATTTGTCAAATATGCGGCATTGAGGCCACCTTTGTAGCTGGACACATGCGAGTGTCCAACTAACATAGAGATGATTCTTAGACCTTATGTACTAATTCACAACACACTTTATCTGCGAGTATCACAAGCACCCTCAAAACGTCGACAGTGAAGTCGATGCATTATTCGACCCTCGACAATTAGATCGACATTAACTCGACTTCAAATTCCTCTGGTCGACACTGTCGACAGTCAAGTCGATGCATTATTCGACCATCGACAATTATGTCGACAATAACTCGACAAGTGGTTGTATTATTCAAAACTTTAAAAAATAAGAAAATTTTGTGATATTTTCAAAAATTATTTATTCCTGAGCTTAAAATGTTTCTATTAATTGTTTTTAGTTCTTTTTAGATATAAAATTTGTAAATTTAATTGGCAGAAATTGTCGACATAAATGTCGATGCGTTTATCGAGTATCGATTTTTACATCGACTTGTCTATGTAGAAAAACAACGTTTTCTAAATTATAGGAAAATACTGAGAAAAATTCAAAAATTTTGATTGAACAGTTATGTTTAACATAGAACATTACTTTAAATCTTAAATATCATTTTTAATTCATCGTTAACCGAGAAAAAAGTGTGTCTGAATTTTGTCGACATAAATGTCGATGTCGACAATTGCTACACGGGTTATTTCAAAAGAAAACTTCAATGGAAATATTTTGAAATTTTCATTTTAAAAATGCAGAAATTCTATCAAAAAATTAAAAAATAATCTTGAAAAAAAAATGAAAAATGGAAACAATTTTAGAAAATTTTGTATCCTGCCAAACAATTTCAAAGGTAAGTACCTATTATTAACTCCTTCAATTTTTTTTTTGTTTTTGTTTTTGAACATAATTCAAAGCTTCCTTCAATAAACTCAAAAAATAAAATGTTGGTAGGTATTGAAAATTTTTCTGAAAAAAGTTCAGAAATCACAACAATACATTGAATTATATTATTAGATATTCATTCATTCTTCAATTTCTAATCTTTAAAAAAAAATAGCGCTAAAAAATTCTTATATTTAAGCGAAAATTTTAAAACGGAATCTTAAAAAAATTGTGATAAAATATTTCTAAAATCTTATAAAAATTATTCAAAATATCACGTTTCATTCAAATTCAATTTTATAAAGAAAATTCTCTTCAAAAAAAAGAAGAAAAAATGCAAAAATGAAGTAGGTAGGTATTTTGAAAAAATTTTAGGAAAAAAAAACTTACAAATCTCAACAGAAAAATTTTAATAAATATTTTTAGACATCATAAATTGTCTTAAATTTTTCTAGAAGAAATTGAAGAATCCTTTTATAAAATGAGAAAATATAATTTTTCGAAGAATAAATTATACCTACTTAAATAGCAATTTTGTTTAAATTCTAAAATTCGTTCAAAAAATTACTTGTTGCAATTTTTTTTGAAAATTTTTTATTTTAAATCGAAGTATATCTGTGATATAGATAGATATGCCTAATTACCTACTAATTAGAAATTTTTGTTGAAAAATCTAAAATCTTATCAAAGGTTTTGAAAAAATTCAGGAAAAAATTATGAAATTCCTTCGGAAAATTCCGAGGAAAAAATTAGCAAAAATGAAATAGGTATTTTGAAAATTTGAACATTTTTTTCCAAAAAAATTTGTATCCAATCAATAAACAACCCGTGTAGCAATTGTCGACATCGACATTTATGTCGACAAAATTCAGACACATTTTTTTCTCGGTTAACGATGAATTAAAAATGATATTTGAGATTTAAAGTAATGTTCTGTGTTAAACATAACTTTTCAATCAAAATTTTTGAATTTTTCTCAGTATTTTCCTATAATTTAGAAAACGTTGTTTTTCTACATAGACAAGTCGATGTAAAAATCGATACTCGATAAACGCATCGACATTTATGTCGACAATTTCTGCCAATTAAATTTACAAATTTTATATCTAAAAAGAACTAAAAACAATTAATAATAACATTTTAAGCTCAGGAATAAATAATTTTTGAAAGAATCACAAAATTTTCTTATTTTTCAAAGTTTTGAATAATACAACGACTTGTCGAGTTATTGTCGACATAATTGTCGATGGTTTTATCACTCCACCCAAATGTTGCTTTACCAAAAAAAATAAAAAATAAAAAAACCTTACACCAGTTACACCTATTTTTTTTTACAAAATTTCAGAATCAAATTGACAAAAAATTGAAAGGTGGTTACCAAATAATTAAATAAGTTTCTTTTTATGGATTTTTGTCAAATAGGTTTAGGAATTAGGTTTAGGTACCGGGTAGTTAAACCTAACATGTTTTACGTTTTACAGGTAAAAAGTAGGTAGTCAGGCGGCATTCGGCTAATGTACAAAAGTCATTCATCATTTTATTAGTTTTTTCATGTATCAGGGTACTTTAACGAATTCATAAAAATACTTTGTCTGAATTATGCACGTAGTTATACACATGGCGGTACGTATCTCTAATTATATCTCTGGTAAGATCGTTAAACGCTGGTACGAGTACGGAGTATAGAATTTACATCTAAAATTAATATGTAAATATAATGCAATAATCGCGCGAATTCTGTGAAGTAGCGAAACGTCTCGCACCCCACCATGGGTGAAGAAATTCGCGCTAACATCGTTTAAAAAAATTTATTCGCCGGGTAACAAATAACATAAACTCTGGAAGAATTTTCTTCGTTGGAGATCGACAACATTTGTAGTAAAAGTTAAAGTATTAGTTTAGATTCGTAGCATAGATTAAATACTGGTTGTTAACATGTATGAATACGATGGAATTATGCGTTACAGGCGTTAGAAGTCACGCTGTGGAAAAAAAACGATTGTACATCGTGGCGCCCTCTGGTGTCCGCATAGGCCACCGATACAAATCATGACAAAAATAGGATCTAAAGTGTTCCGGTTGAAGAACGACTTTACGACCGGCGCGATGCTGCATGCTACAATAAACATAAGAAATATATGAAAATACCCGCACCACCTCCACCTGCCCAGATATGCCATTCGTCCGACTCGGACATTGGTACTGAGTCCGAGCTAGAGAGTTTTTTTCATCGGTATAGATACGACGAGTACGAGTGGATATCCAGATCCAGCACAACTTGGATCATTGCAATTGCAATAATTCACCCAACATTTCGTTAATTTGTTTCTAATACGTAATAGTACCTACATGGTATATCTCTAGCTCTACTCCATTGGATGTTGGTAATTACATTTGGCGCAGCGATTACGAATTTCCAGCTGGGTTAAAATCGATTTAAAATCGTATTTACTATATTTACTTAACGCGCACCAGAGGCTGTTGAATTTCTCTTTAATTTGTTTAACTGGCTCGTAAAATGTAATTTAATATTAAAATGGAAGCTGAATATGAGTAAAGGAATCCGCGTCGTAAGAGTGAACTGGAGTGAACTGGAAGCTCGGCTATGAAAACCGTTAGACGGTAGGAAAGAAGTGTTATTCATCTTTTTCATGAAAAATCTCTCAATACAATTCCTAAAAATAAAATGAAGATTTTTTTTGAAATTTGGAACAATTTAGAGTTTATTTTGTAAGAAATTTGAGAAAATTAATGTAAAAAAATGCAGATGCAGGCCAATAAAAAAATTGATAAACTGACCCGGTAAACACACCGCCTGCTATTCGTATGCTAAAATCACAGAGACGAAAATCGCGGTCTATTCGCATACGAATAGAATGCGAAATCAAAGCAAAAATCGAAGAAAATTTTCTCAGATAAATTCGTATACTATTCGTGAGCGAATATCATGCTAAAATCGTATTTAAAAACCTGTAGATGTTTTGTGGGATATTAGCGCGATATTCGCATAAGAATCGTATGCTAAAATCGCAGTGGAAAACGTGCAGATATTTCTTACGATATTAGCGCAATATTCGCTAGCGAATAGCATGCGATTTTCACTACAACTTCTTTCAATACGTTTTACAAATGAGAGAAGTCAGCTTCAAACATGAACGTGTACTTGAATGTATTGCAGTGACATTTAAACAATAAAATAAAGGTTTTTCTGGGTTTTTTGATTTTGTTGGGGAATTTTGTGTTTTGTTTGATGTTTTTTCTTCTTTTTAAGTAAAAACGCCAATGATTTGATTTCAAAGTGATAAGAATGGAGACGAAGGTAGAATTTCTTGGACGATTTCCACTCACAGTAAGTTAATTATTTTGAATTTATATCTTATTTGTGATCGCGTGAATCTGTGTGAAATTAAATTTTATCAAATCGTAAAAATTTTAGACGTCTTATCAGTGCTATAAAATTTTTCAATTGTTCCTCTTCCTTCTCCAATTTGGACGCAGTATTATGCGAAATTATAAGGAAAGGAAGAGTCAAATCGAAATTTTTGTAATAGTCGAAATTATTTCTAAGATTTCAATTTACAACTTTTGTTTGAAAAAATTTTCATTTGGGACCAGGGAAGAAAACCAATTGAGACCCAATTGGTTATGGTGATGGTGGGTTTGAGAAAATTTTAAAATTACTGGTGGTTCTAATTGGTTTTTGGTTTTTAAAAATTTTCAAAAGGTTTTGGTGCTAAAGTGGATCCATTTAATTTTTATTTTTTTTGATTGGTTCTGGTTCTGGGTTTTTGGTTTTGCTTGATTAATTGGTTGTGATGGTGGTTCTCAAATTAAAAACCATTTCAAATGGTTGTGGTGGTGGTTCTCAAATTAAAAACCATTTCAAATGGTTGTGGTGGTGGTGGTGGTGGTTCCGTTTTGGTTTTTCAATTGGTTTTCATCGAATTGCTTCCATTTTGTAGTATGAAAAATATTTCCCAACATTTAAACCATTTATCTATGGCATTAACCATCAGAACCAGATGGAACCATTTTCGTGCTTCCTATTATACCACAAAAGAACTAAAAAAAGATCAGATCTTTGAAATTTGAATAAAAAATTAATTTGCCTACAAGTTACAAACGCAATATTGCAATAAATTTAAATTAAATAATATACATTCAAATAAAAAACAAAAAATAATAATGTTTCCACTTTCCAGAGCGCTGAAAAATCAGCAAAACGAAGAAAACATGCCACAGGGGGTAGGTAAGGGGCCCAATTAAAAAAAATTTCAAATCAAAGTTGTTGCTTGGAGTTCTAGGAATAAATTTGGTCATAACAAAAATTTTGATTGGACGCCTCCTTCCCTTTCAAATCCACTATTTCTCTTTTTAGAACCAAAAAGAACCAATTCCATTAATTGGTGGTGGTTCTGGTTTTCATTGTAAAGGAAATTGAAAATGGTGATGGTGGTTTTTTATTTTCAAACCACTTTCTTGTGGTTGTGGTTGTGGTTATTTCAGCAAATGATTTTTCGTTGTGGTTCCAAACGGTTCTCTTCCCTGCCTTTTCGAAAGGAATTGGTTCTTTTTGGTGGTGGTTTTTGAAAGAATTTTTGAAGTTCATTGTAATGGTTCCAAATGGTTTTGAAAACCAATTGAAATATCTGGTGGTGGTGGTTTTACCCGGTTTTGGTTTCAATTGGTTTTCTTCCCTGTTTGGGACTGCGGGACAGCCCTTCTTCCCTCTCACAATTCAGAGTAATAAATATACGTTTTTATACCTATCTAATCTATCTATCTATCTACGTAGTATTGGGCATAATTGGAGGGGGGGGGGGGGGGGGGTTCTCAAATTGAGAAATTTTTCAAACAAAAGTTGTAGATTGAAATCTTGGTAGTAATTTTGATTATCCTAAAAATTACTTTATCAAATGCCACTGATAGGTACTCCAAGAACTTTGCATAATTTCATTTTCCACAGATCTGCGATCACAAATATGATATATTTTCGAATAATTAATTTACTGCTGAGTGGAAATCGTCAAAAATCATTTGCCTACTTTTTAGAGGCGAATTCCGAACGCTAATCGCAAGCGAATTAACAGCGAATAGAACGCTACATTCGCTGCTAATTTCGCGTACTATTAGCGTTCGAAATTAGCCGCTAAAAAAGCGGACATTTTTGATATGCTAATAGTACGCTATTTTCACATGCTATTCGTATACGATAAATGCGAATTTAGCGCTCTATTAGTACGCGATTCGCATACAGTGTGTTTACCGGGTGATAATCTGTTTAAAAAAAAAAAAGTTGAAAAAATTAGAAAAGGAATTGTATTGAAAAAAATATTAAAAAAGTATTTGGTATTTAGGTAGGTAGTTTATAAATTTTAAAAAAAATTGAGAATTTGAAGTCAAAAATTTACCTATATGAAAATCTATGCCAAAATTATTCAAAAATAGCTCGTTTAAAAAATTAGAAGTAGATAGGTAAAGGTATAGGCAAGAAAAATGTCTTTTAGGTAAGTATGAAATTTTGAGAACATGTACCTACTTAAAATTCAGGAAGTTTTGTTCAAAAATAGGTCTTCATTCAAAACAAAAATAATTGTTCTGAACGTAGGTATTACGAAAAACTGTTTCAATTTAAAAACATTTGAAAATTGAAATAGAACTTCATCAAAAAAAATGAAAAAAGTCATCATCGCAATTTTTAAGAAATTATTTCAAAAATGAGAAAAAACTAAAAAACTAATTTGAAAAAAATCTAATAAAATAAAATATCAAGCTGAAAAATTTGAAAATATTAACTCAATTATTACTAAAGATTGACTATTTTTTAACAAGTTCTTCAATGAAAATTTTGAAAAAAATAAAAAAATGTGGATGGAAATTGTGTAAAAATTGTTACAAAAGAATTTGCTATACATAATAAATAATGAATAATTGAGAACATTTATTTGAAAATATGAATAAATTCAGAAAGTTTGATTGATAAAAAGATTTACTGAATAATCAAAATTAAAAAGGTTTTTGAAGATGTTTAAAAAAAATATACAGATGAAAATTTTGAAAAAATTGAAAAAATATGTGGAAAAAAATTGATGATTTTTCTTCGAGTCTAAAAATTTGAGATTTTCTTGGAAAACAATATTTAAAATGATGAAAATTGTTTTAAAAATATTAGAAAAAATAATTTCAAAAATACCTGCTTTCCTGATACCTACCTTCTGAAAAAATAAATTAATTAAAATATTTTAGAAAAATTACTTGTAAAATCATGTTTTGAAAAAAATTGGATGAAAAAAATGGGACGAGGTTGTAAAAATTCATTAGAAAAATGTTCTAAAATTTGTTTAAAAAAATAAAAAGATTTTTTCAAGCCTGAAAATTTGAGATTATTATTAAAAATAATACTTTTCTACTAACTTCCAAGAATTTTTTTTAAATTAGAAATTACGTTTCAAAAATATGTTGAATTTAAAGAAAATCCTTTGATGAAAATTTTGAAAAAATAAAAAAAAAATCAATGTGAAAAATTATTAAATTGATGTGAAAAATATTATTAGAAAAATTAGTAAGTGAAAAAGTAAAAAGATATCATTAAGTAGGTATTAATAAAAATTTGAGAAAATTTTCCTTAAAACAACGAAAATGAAAAAATTCATGAAGCTAGGTACGTATTTATTTTTTCGTCTGAATTTGCTTTGTTATTAACTTATTAATTATTATTTACGTGCAAAAATGAGTAATAATTCATTTTTCACATAACTGTAGGTATAAATTTTAAAAAAATTAAATAAAAACAACTTTAAATTTTATTGAGTTACTTAGATAGGTAAATTATGGTTTTTGAGCAAAATTCAAAATAATTGAACTAAACTCATAAAAAATGTTGAAAACTTTTGCTTTAATTCAAAATTTGGAAAAGTTTCATTTCAAATTAAATTTTGAAGAAATTGTGTTTTAGCGAAAATATAAAACCTCAATTTTAACAAAATTTTAAAATTCAGAATTAAAAAAAAATACATAATTACAGTAGGCTGATTAAGATGATAATGGTTTTGAGATAAAATTTAAGAAATTTTCTTTCTAACTCAAAACTAGAAAAAATTTGAATCATGATTCAAAAAGTTGTACTTACTTCTGAAATAATTTTTTTTTTAAAATAAGTATCTAGTAAAATTAAATTTACCTAATTGAAAAAAAATTGATGCCCTGTTTTAAAATGAAAATTAAAAAAAATTGAACGAAATTTGAAAACAATTTAGGAAAATTGCAAAAAAAGGTGTATTTAATTTAGTACAACAAAAAAAAATATTTAAGGTCTATACCTAAGTTTTACAAAGTTGAAAAAATATTTCAACGAAGTTTGAAAAATTATTTTGGAAATTTTTTTTAAAATTTGCAAAATAAACAAAAATTATTTTTGAACTGAAGTTTAAAAACTTTTTGCACCCGAACAACGTTTTAAAAAACTGATTTTGAGTCTGATTATTAAAAAAAAATCTGCCAAATTGAAAAAAAAAAAAAAAAAAAAAAAAAACTTTTAAACTGAACTGAACTTTGTACACTTTCTGTAAGTAGGTAAGTAGTTTTATAAAATTATAAAAATTAATTTTGATCCTATAATTTCCAAAAAATCTGCCAAATTACTGAAAATTAAAAAAAAGTATATTATTTTAAAATAATTGAATTTAGAAAAAATTACCTTCCAACCAAAATTTGAAAATTTTTTGCATTCACACAGCTTTAAAAAATTGCTCGTAAGTCTAATTTAAAATAATCTGTTAGTAAAATGAACTGCAAAAAATTTAATGTATAGGTAAAACTAAATTTGAAAAAACTGTTTTGAGCATAATTTTTAAAGAAAAAAAATTAGTAGGTATGCTTTCGAAAAATTTGAAACAATCATCGGTCCAGTAGATGGCGCGCTATTCCAATTCTGCCGAAAAGTCTCTAACGCCCTTTTTATATATCCACTTTTTTTTGTTCACTTTTTTTTTCTTCAATTTTTTACGACTCTGTAACGCATTTTTGAAGTTCAAAAATAATAAATTTCGAAAAATTATACTTTATTAATGCATAAAAAGTACAAAATCTGACGATAATATTAGGGTACTTACTAAAAATTATGTTTTTTTTAAACGAATGGTTAGAAAATTGAGCTTTTATTTTTTTTTTCGATTGTTCGAAACGTCTTATAAGATCGTAGGCATTGCGAATCACTTTTAAATGATAGACAAGGAAATGCTCGTTCTTTTGAGCCGGTCTCCAAAAAAAGGGCGTTAGGGTCATAACGCCCTTATTCTTCCGGGGGCGTCAATTCTAACTATACAATTGAAAAAAAAAAAAGAATTCTGAAAAACTATACCTAAAAAATTGAATAAAAGTGCTCTAGAAAATTTTTAGAAGAAATTTTGTTCTAAAATGAAAATTAGGTAGTTTTTTTCTATTTTTTTTTTTTTTTTTTTTTTTTTTTTTTTTTTTTTTTTTTTAGAATTCAGGTTGAATCAAATTTTTTTTAAATTATTGTAAAACAATAAAGATGTTGAAAAGGTTGGCGACGGGGATATCTGTTAATCATTATTAAAGATGTATATTATATTTTTGAAGAATTTTGATTAATTTTGATAAAAAATTAACAAGCCAAAAAATAGATATAAAAAATTGCCCTGAAAAAAATAAGAATTTTCGTCAGGCAAGACCAAAAATTTAAAAAATCAAAATAATTGACATGTTGGAAAAATTTTAAAAATTTATATCTACGTTGTAAAAATTAAATAAAAAATTTAAATTTAACAAGCCAAAAAAACTTTGAAAATCGGGGGAAAATTCAGCATGACAAAAAAAATTAGGCAAAAAATTTAGATAGATGATTGAAAAAAAAAATCTTTACCTATTTGCTAATTTTCTTTTTTTAATTCAGCAAGCCAAAAAAAACATTACCTAACTGGTACCTAATTTGACTTGCATAAGTATAATTTAATTTTTTGTTAATTTTTTTAAAACAATGGCTAAGTAATAAGTATAAAGAATTCAGAAAATTTATCTGAAAAATATTCGAAAAAATTGTTTGCAGAAAACTTTTGTAAAACTCTTGAAAATACCTAGCAATAAAATTTGTTTAAAAAAAATAATTTTCATTTTTTTTTTTCAAAATACAGCCAGGAATCATGATGAAGATTCCTAAGCCTATTTCTCAAGATGATTTCCCCTTTCCTTACAAACCCATAAATGCCAATTTCAAAAATGATCAACCTCTTTAACACATCTCAGCACAAATTCTTATTACTTTTACACCTCGACGAGAAATTCCAAAATCTCGAAGACCTGAATCATGGGTACATGGACATGGAACATTACGGAGGTTATGGCTTTGTCGGCGAATTAAATTATCTCCTTAGCTACTTGTTTTTTCATCGTAATTTATTTCACAATCACTTGTTACTCTCTTTGCGGTCTAGAATCGGTGTTACGATCAGTTGTAATTTGTTATTAATTGCTTGTTAATGCGAGTAAATGGGCTCTGTCGATTGTTAGCCACTTTACACGTTGGTTATCATTATAGCAAAGAACTACCTAGATACCTACTTGGTGAGTATGAGGAATTTTCCCATAGTTAGTGAAATATTCCACCTAATGGTACTGGTACATCTTTTCTAGTACCTTTACTTGGAAAATCGTACCCTTTGACATTTTAAATCATATTTTATGGATCGGAGACTGTTGCACATGCGGTAGGTATATAGGCCTATGACTACTGGGAAGATCGCAAGGAGGTTGAGCTGAGTAAAAAAATGTGACAAAGGGGGACGTATATGCTAGAAAGTTAATCGATAAATATTGATGAAGCGTTGACCGTGTTCGGTGATGTATGCATTATGAAACGGTTCATTTTGAAGACTAGAACAAATGCGGTTGGTGATTATTCGTGGCCGCTCGGTAATTCGAAACCAATCGGAAGTGCGCGTCATGAGACATTAAACGGTTACGTCTTGAGTGGCCAATCAATGTTAACACGAGTAACTCGATAGGTTTTCTACCAACCAGTACCATTGTTTCATTGTCTCATATTTCATCGCATCAACCGAGTACTTTTTATTCGGACACACATACGTAATCCCTTTTCATATTCTATTGTTTTCCAGCACTGATAACGTGCCAACTATACGCCGCATAACGGTGTTTTAGAGAAATTTCTATAAACTAAAAATCACCAGACCAATTCCAAGGAGCGCTCTGAAGTCCCCTCCCCTCCCCTCTCCATCCTTGTTACACTTTTCAATTATAAAAGCGAGTAGATTTATTCCAAAATGGAATTAAATAACTCGCCGAATTATAATTTCATGCCTCGAGTTATTACTCGAATCATTATATCTACATATGTACATAGGTATGCCTTAAGATTAAGTATGTATTTAATAATTTAATATCGTTCGCAGGAGCGAAGAAGAAAAAAACAGTAGATAGGAAAAATATTGCGAAGCTGTAATCGTGGTGATAAAGAATCCACTTCGTGAAAAGGCTTTTCTCTAAATAAACGCTCGTAAATAAAATTTATCCAGCGTAAGGTATCTTGTAAATATTGTAACAAGTTCGGGATTATCAATTAATATCGCGATAAAATGTCTCCTCCGGCGACGAACCAGTCTAGCCAGACTGTTGTGTGCACGCTGCACGCAGCATAAGTCCACACAGTTCGATTCGATGAATGAGCCAGAGCAACAGAGCCATCAGCTCGCCTATTATACCAACTGTTTACAATGGTGTTACTGGAAATTAATTATTTCGCCGTTATCGAATTATTAACATCAAAAGAACCTTTTTTCGTAGTAGAATATGACTTATTTTAGACGCATTGGGAGAAAAAACTTGACTTTAGGCCTTTGGGTGCTTTTATTTCTAAAAAGACTAGTTGACTCAGTTGATACCATATTTGGACTCAGAGTTGATACTACTTTTAGAATCAGTTGATACCATACTTCGACTCAGTTGATACCTACTACTTTTGGAATCAGTTACCTAATATCATACTTCGACTCATTTGATACGACTTTTGGAATCAGTTGATACAACTTTTAGAATATCAGTTGATATCATACTTGACTCAGTTGATGTTGATGCTACTTTTGGAATCAGTTGATATCATACTTCGAATCATCGAATCAGTTGATATTAATTTTGGAAGTTGATACAACTTTTAGAATCAGTTGATATCATACTTGGCTCAGTTGATACTACTTTTGACTTTTGGAATCAGTTGATACCATATTTGACTCAGCTGCAGGCTGCTAAAGTGCTAACCTTTTTTTTTTTTTTGGTTTCAGTTAATTTTAGTTGGTGAAAACATTTTTCTTGATGATATTGACTTTTGGTTATTGGTTTTGTTTTTGCACTCCAGGAGGTTTTTGGTTTTTAGTTTTGGTTAATCATAATTTTTTGGGCGGATTTTTCCCAAAAATTTAATTTTTTTGAATTTTTCAAAATCCCTAACCAAAAAAATTTCTAAAATTTCATTTTTGTTCGAAGTAAGGGGCTAGTGGCACGCCGACTAATTCAGTTAAAGGAAAAATTATTATTTTTTAATTGGGGTATCCACCACCCCCCTCCTAAGATACGATTTGAGATTGAATTGTGGGGAAATGAAAAAAAATGGGGATCAATTCACTTGAAAAGGAGCAACTTCGATGGTTATAAGTAGGGATGAGATTTCCATGCAAATGCATTTTTTTTTCCTTTGGTCCTGGGTAGGAATATTAACAATATCTTTACGAATCATAAAATTCTGAGCAAAATGAGCCCAATTTGTCTGTGCATATTTTTGCATATTTTTGTATTATAGGTATTTGCATAAAATTGCATATTTTTGATTTTTTTTTTTTGGAATATTTTGACATATTTTACGAATTTTGTCATTTTTTACAATATATTTTGCAAACACTTGAAAAAGTAACCCTGAAATTTGAAAAATCGTCTAAAAAATCAACTCCCCCCTTAAAAAAAAAAAAAAAAAAATAGTCGAGTTTTCCCGCTAAATGGCATAGTTGAAGATTGTTTATCTTGGTTCATTCGAGGTAGTGTTGTCAATTCTGTGCCATGCGACAGGTGATAAGTTGATATTTTGTACTTCAAACGTGTTTTTTACCTGAAATTATAGTTTTCTTTCAATAAATTTTTTATTTGGGATTCTGATTTCATCATATTATTGTTTGGGACAAAAATTCCAAAATTTTGATACCCATTTATGCCCTCCCTTTTAAAGTGCATATTTTTGCATATTTTAGACATCAAAATGCATAAAATATGCGCGTAAAACGTGTTTTTTAGTGCATAAAAATCTCATCCCTAGTTATAAGAAAAAAAAATCAAAAAAATGCAAGAGTAAAAAATTGGTCAAATTTTTCATTTTTCTAAAAAATTGGGGGCAACAAAAGGCCACTTAAATTTAGTCAAGAAATAAAAATAAATAATATGGAATTATTCCCCCCCCCCCCCAAAAAAAAGGAAGAAAATGGATATTTTTAATAAGTAATTTAATAATAAAGTTGTTGAAATAATTAATTTTAAAAAAATGAAACTGAAACAAATTATTATTGATTTTTGGTTTGCAGATCACATTCTGGTTAATACGTACTTAGTGTTTTTTTTTCGGTTTTCTAATTTTTTTTTCTTCAGATTTTGGTTGCAAGTCTCAAATCTTGAAATACTTACTTAGTTAATTTTGTTTTTTTGGTTAACGATTATTGGTTACATTTTGGTTTGGTTAGCAGTCCTGTGTCAGTTATTGATACAACTCTCGGATTTATATTTTACCATACTTCGACTCAGTGTCAGTTGATACTACTTTTGGAATCAGATGATAGCATACTTCGACTCAGTTGATACTACTTTTGGAATCAGTTGATACCACACTTGACACTTGGACTCAATTTTTTTAAAATTGTGACAAAAAATTAGAAATTTTTCTCAAAAAAAAATTGAGAACCTTTTTTCTAACTTTCAAAAAAAATATGAATTTTTTCATTCTGAATTCAAAATATAATTTTCTATTCCGAGGAATTTCAGGTTGAAATTTTTTTACTTCAAAAAAAAAATTAGACCTAGACAAAAAATTGAGGACAATCCTAAAAATATATCTATAATTATTAGGTATACTTAATTTTTTTCTTTGAAAATATTTGTTAGAGAATTTCAAGACTTTTTGCAAAAATTTGAGTTACCTATTTTTCATTTTAAGAGAGTTCAGAATTTTTTCAAGTAAAAAGTGGGTTTTGTCAAAGCACATTTGGCACAACCGTATCGATTATTTCTATATAAAAATACGTCAAATATTCGTTTTCTCCTCAAAAAAAGGTCATAATAAAAATAAATCAGGCTAGAAATCTGTGGGAAAAAATATTTTTAGAATTCACAATCCAAAATTTTCAGAAATGATAAAACTTTTCTACAAAATCTTTTTGAGATGCTTCCATAACTGAATATAAAGTCATTCTAATTATTGCTGTCTCTCCGCAAAGCAATTTTTGTGCTTTGTAGTTTTTCCGAGGTGTTAACACAAACAATGTACAAATGAACTTCAAAAACACTTTAGGAGTGTAAATAAAGGCAATTAATAGAATAACAACCTACGAGGGAAATGGATGACCTTTAGTGATCTAAATGATATTGTTGCCAAAATTCTTTCATCGACTTTTTTTGTTGAAAATAATGTAATTTTAATACCTAACATTTTGTTCAAGAATATTTTTTCATTTAATTTTTTTATTTTTTAGAATTTTTAAAACATTTTAACTTTTGTTTAAAACCTTTGATGCAAACCAAATTTTTTAGGCGATTAAAAATTTTCAATTTTTTATTTACCTACATACCTACTTGAAATTTTTTCAATTTTGTTCTACAACATTATTTCAAATTTGTATGATTTTTTTTTTTCAAATTTTGAATTTTTAAAGTGTTTTTTTTCTTCTTTTTTTATTTTTGGTTAAACTTTTGAAATTCAAAAAATTTAGCTTTGAATTTTATCTCAAAAACGTCAATTTTTTGAACTTAGTGTAAACATATTTTTCCAGAAAATTTTCCAATGTTTTACTTATTTTGAATAAATTTTTTAAAAATTACTTATCTATGTTTCACAAAAATTTTTCAACTATTATTTTTATTTGATTTTTTCAGTTTTGAAAATTTATAAAAACTTGATCAATAATTACCTAGTTATTGAATTTTTAAACTATTCTTTCATAAAGAACTTTTTAAAAAATTTGTTTCAGATTATTTCTTCATTGAAATTTTGGAATTTCGTGAACAATTTTTGCTTTAAAAAAAATCATAAATTTTGTTCAAAACTGTTTCGTTTCAATACCTAAGTATCTAATATTAAAAACGATTTTGCTTCGAAAGAAAACATCTTTCTCAAATTTTATTCAAAACTATGAAACTCATGAAAAATTCCGTACAGAAGCTATAACAACGAATAAGAGAAAAATAGACGAAAAATTTTACAACATTGCACACATTTTAAAGTCAGTAAATATACCTACGTGAGAATCGCACACCTTCGGTGAATACCTACCTACCAACAAACATCCGCGAAGATATTAAATAAACAAGCCGCAGCTTCTGTCAGTTAAAAGCAAAACCTTGTCGTAATTAATACCACATAATGAATGTTATTTGTTGTATCATTCAAATTAAATACCAATTACAGGCTGTTAAAAATACTACATTAAATAAGATTTACGTTATCCAATAGTCCAATATACATTTGGGAGATTAAAATTCTCGGCTAATTTAAAATAATTTACCAAACATAGGGTAATAATTCAAAACCGAGTTACCTACCGATCGTGTTTGTGTTATAAGTAATACCTTAGGAGCTGGAGCTTCACTTCGCGCACAAAACTACCATAGGAACAGGTTTAACGATCCAAATACCCTATCTATATACATTACCTATTTCGTTTAATTATTTTATTCAACTATAGGCCTATACCAAAAAAAAGGCCTTCATAAATGTGTCAATCATACACCCTTGACCCTGCTTAGATAGATATAGGTAGTAATGGTAGTATATTATAAAATCTACACACGATTTCCGTTGTAAATACTTGGTAAGTATTACCACCGCAGCACGTGAATATACAAGTATATTTTGTGTTTTGCAAAATTCCGTCGCCTATTGTATTTTTAAATGACAGTTGACTTTTTAAGGGTTTTCGACGATTGCGATGTTCGGAAATCATGTTGGGTCGACGATTGAGCGGTTTACGTTTACGCTTTTTCGAGTACGCCTATATAAACTGGTTCATTTGTTGTCGATCCTTTTGTACTGTACATGGTGATACAGATGTTCAACTTCGTCAAATGTCTTCCTCACCAGTTGTTTGTTCAATCGGTGACATTTCTAAGCGATAAATTTACAGGTATAGGCCTATATGTGGCTCACTTCAGAAATCAATGAACAGGATAAAATTACTGGTTTGATTTCACAAATGGTGGTGCATTGCATTGCACGTTCTAAAAAAATTCAAAATGAGAGATGTGAGGGGAGAAGGGGAAAATTGAAAAATTTTTCAAACAAAAGTTGTAGATTGAAGTCCTAGGAATAATTTTGGTTATGACGAAAATGAGGAGATTTTTTTTTTTAATTTTCAGATAGAAAAATATATTTTTTTTAATTTTTGGGGAAAATATTGTCTCTATTTTTTTGAAAAAATTAAAATTATCTATTTTTTGTTAGGAAACAACTTTTATTTAGGTATCTGGAAAAAAAATCTAACATTTTTTGAGAACTAAAAAATTTCCCCAGTTTTTTGAAGAAAAAAAAATATTACACAGAAGAAGAAAAAATAATTTAATTTTTTCGAGGACTAAAAATTTTTCAATTTCTTTGACAATTTTTTCGAGAACAAAATCTTACTTTTTTAACTCTTTTTTTTGGAGAAGAAAAATCTAAATTTATTGTCTCACTTTTTTTTAGAGAAATTTTTTGTATTTTTTTAGAGAAAAGTAATTTGTCAAATTTTTGGAGAAAAAATTGCCAACTTTTTGTCAATCTATTTTTTTTAAATTCTCTATTTTTTGTCAAGAAAAAACTTTTCTTTATCTAGGAAAAAAATTAAGATTTTTTGAATACCTACTAAAAAGTTTCCTCAGTTTTTTGGAAAAAAATATTTCACATTTTTTGAAGAAGAAAAAAATCACGTAATTTTTTTGGGCACTAAAATTTTTTGAATTTGTTTGGATTATCTACTTAATAGGTAAATATTATTTCAATTTGCCGAGAAGAATCAAAGAATTTTGTATCTCAATTTTTTTTAAAGGAAATATTCCATTTTTTCAAATTCGATTCTTTGGGTTTTTAAAATATTTTTTCATTGTTTCAGAGAAAAAATTTTTTCCCAAAAAATATGACCTCAATTGTTTGAGGATAATTTTAGATTACCTAATACCTACTTAGCTCAATTTTTATGAAAAGTACCTATTATATCTCTTCAAGAAAAAATCTCTCATTTTTGGAGCATAGGTACATAAGTAGGTATTAAAAAGTTCTTCAATTTTTTGGAATAAAAAATTTTCTCGTTCATTTTTTAGAAAAAGTCTCTAAGTATAATTTTTGGGAAAATATTTTTCTTTTTTTGAAAAGAAAAAATAACTCAAAATTTTTTGGGCATTACAATAATTTTTCAGTTTCTATGAATTAAAAAGTACCTACTCCAATTTTTTTGAGTTCACTTGGAAAATTACTCATTCTGTTCAAAGTAGAAAATTAGGTTAAAATTATTTTGATTTTTCAGAAGAAAAAAAATATCCTCAATTTTTTGAGTAAGAAGCTATAGTAAGCACTAAGTAAGTAAGTACATATTAAAAAAATTTCTTTTCGCATATCTCTCAATTTGTTTGGAGAGGAAGACTTTTTTGGTGAGAGGGGGAATTTTAAATAGGTAGATGTGATTTTATTTTGCATTTTTGGATTCTCTGTCATTTTCTCGTCATTTTACTGAAAACCAGAATGTGCTAAATGCTTTCATTATTTTAATATAGTTTTTCAAAGTTCTGAAAACTATAGATAAGTATTTGAATTTTTCAAAATAAATGAAAAAAGATGTTTCTTGGTCCTTTTTGATCCAAAAACGAGGGAAAATTTTTTTGGAAAAAATTTTAAAAATTTCTCTCTTCAATTTTTTTTGTAGCAAAAATCTCATTGTTAAAAAAAGAAATTGGTCAGAAAAAAGGTTTTTAATGGGAAAAAATTATACTCGTAATTTTTTTCGGATAAGAAATTTTCTCAATTTTTTTCAAGTTGGCGTAGGTATAAAAAAAATGCTCATTAATTAGAGCAGAAAAATTGGTAAAAAAAATTCCTCAAATTTTCAAAGAAAAAAATATCATAACTTTTTGAGTGGATAATAAAAATTTTCCTTAATTTTTCAGAAGAAGAAAAAATTCATTCATTTTTTACTGTAGGTAAAAAATGTTTGTTAAATTTTTAGAGAAATTTAGAAATTCAATCATTAATTTTTTTGGATTGAAAAAGATATCAAAGTTTTCAGAGTTGGGGTAATGTTTTTTTTTTTTTTTTTTTTTCAAGTTGGGAAAATAAGGTTAAAAAGTTTCTAATTTTGTTGAATAAATTAAGTACCTTCCTCAATTTTTCAATTTCTTCAGAGAAACAAAAAATCTTTAAATTTTGTTTGTGAACACAAAATTTTTTCAGTTTGTCTAGAAGATGGCAGGGTTAATTTTTTTTACTTGAAAAAAAAATTAAAAATTAAAAAGTTGAAAAAACTTTGAAAATTTTAAAATACACCAACACAATTTTTTTTAAATAGGTACCTACTTATTTACTCGCATTCTCTATCTACTAAAAATCATACAAATTTTTTAAAACATCGACTCGAACTGAACAAAATGAATCATTTCGAGCACCCCACTTTCACCGCACAAATTTCGACCAAAGTTTACTCTTCCAGCACTGCTGGTACTTATTAAATAAATTTCCTTTCTCCGGGAACGCTTTCAAATCGAAACGAAAGAGCCCCTTTTTTTAAAAGCTCTCTGAACTCTTCAGCGTACGCTATCGTATTACATCCGTCACAAACAATGCTCAACTTGTGTGCAAAGATGATGAAAATTTCACACTAAAATCAAACAAACCACATTTCACCTAAAAGTAGATAATCGAGAAGGGCGATCTTATACGGTAGCGCATCGAGAAACCGATCACAAAGATCGATTCGTTTCGTTATACATATTTCCAATTGTTGTATTCTCACGCCTGCTGTTAGCAAGTTTGTTGATTTTTCTACGAGTAGCTAAGGTAGCTCCGAGTGCACGAATCTTTTATGCATTATGCGGTTTGTAATACCTGAATCGATACGTTGATTAGCTTTTGTATAGAGCTAGTTTACACGGTTGACATTTTTTTTCTCGCCTTTTCTTCGTACAAGCTGTTGGCTGTCTTTTAATAAAAATGATAGCTACCTATAGAACTCGAGCACACGACACGCTTTTCCAATACTTCCTATAGTTATAACTTATAAGAAAGCCGCAGGTAATCGGTATAGGCTTGTCCTATTTCTTACCTGGTTAGATGGAAAATTAATCGACAATACGCTATGAACCTTATCCCCTATTTTATTGACAGTTGTATTACGACTTTGTCGTCGTTCCACGAACATAGGCCTACTTTCTTATTTGTTGGATTTTTCGCAATTTAATGATCTTCTTCGATATACATAACAGACAATGTGGCTTTTTATACAGGGTGTCCCGGTTTAGAGTGGCAGGATTGAGATTTGAGTATAACTGATTGCCATGTAACAAAAAACTTCAAGTACCTACACCTGGTGCCTATCTTGATTTTGAAGGGGCAGTGGTATACAAAAATTTCAAACTATCCCCAAAGGATCGTGCTAAATTAGATGGATTCAGCAACATGACGTCATCTTATTGCATGAAGGATTTGGAATAATTTTCTACAAGAATGAAAGTGATGCGATTTAAAGGAAAGGGAGGGGTCCAATTGAAAAATGTTTGGAACAAAAGTTGTAGATTAAAATCTGAAAAATAATTTTGGTCATAATAAAATTTTCAATTGGACCCCTCACTCACGTCTAATTTTGTATAATTCTACATAAATAATAATGTTTTTTTGAAATTAGAAGAGAGGGAGAGGGTCGAATTGGAAATTTTTCAAACAAAAGTTATAAATTAAGATTTGAAGAATAATTTTGATCATTACAAAAATTTTGATTGCACCCCTCAAACCCCTCCACAATCGAATAATAAGTATTTATGTAGTACTGTGATTGTGAAAAATAAAAATTAGAAGGGAGAGGGGTCCAATCGAAATTTTTAAAATGGCCGAAATTATTTCCCAAGATCTCATTCTACAACTTTTGTTTGAAAAAATTTTCATTTAACCTTCCCCCCCCCCCCCGCTCATCTCCAATTTCAAATAATATAAGTATTTAAGTAGTATTATATAAAATTAGACCTGAGGGAGGGGTCCAATCAAAATTTTTATGATGACCAAAACTATTTTTTAAATCTTAATCTACAACTTTTGTATCAAACATTTTTCAATTGGACCCCTCCCCTTTCCTTCAAATCACATCGTTTTCATTTTTGTATGAAATTAATCTAACAAGGGAACCTCGCTAACTCGCCACCTCCGATTGAGCTGAAATTTGGCTCACTGAAAGAACATTCCACCCAAACTTCACAACCAAATTTTTAGCTGCCGAAGTTGATTTTTCGATTTTTGACGAATTTTTAAAAATGGCTAAAACCGTCTCTAAAAAAATATTTTTTGAAAAAAAAAATTTGTAAATTTCAAGATAGAATCCTGAAAATTGGTTTGTATACTAAAGTCGAACTTCCGAGTCGATTTGCACCCTTTTCGAAGCGATCTGGAGCCTCCAGAAAAAGTTAACTTTTCTCCAGCACACTGAAATCTCTCCAGACCGCAGAAGTCAACATTTTCTGGAGGCTCCAGATCGCTTCGAAAATGGTGCCAATCGACTCGGCGGGGGGGGGGGGGGGTCGACTTTAGGGTTAAACGAAGTTTCGGGTAATATGCTGGAGAAATTTATTTTTTTGGAAATTTTTTAAAAATGCAAAATTTTTAAGTTGCCAAAAAAAACACGTGCGAACTCGTCACCTAGGATTTTGGATTCAACTACTTCAATCAATAGATGGCACCATACTAACGCTAGGATTAAATTTTCAGCTGCCGAAGTTAATTACAGCGCCGTTTGGAGCTATTCCAGTGCGCTGGAGAAAAGTCAACTTTTCCTGGAGGCTCCAGATCGCTTTGAAAATGGTGCCAATCGACTCGGGGGGTCGACTTTAGTGTACAAACCGATTTTCAGGATTCTATCTTGAAATTTACAATTTTTTTTTTCAAAAAATGGTTCTTTGGAGGCGGTTTTAGCCATTTTCAAAAATTCGCCAAAAATCTAAAAATCAACTTCGGCAGCTAAAAATTTGGTTCTGACGTCTGGGTGGCATGCTCTTTCAGTGAGCCAAATTTCAGCTCAATCGGAGGTGACGAGTTGACGAGGTTCCCTTGTAAGTCCTTCATACAGTAAGATGAAGTCGTGCATTGCTGACGTCATCTGCATGATCCATCACCAAAACGATATAAATAAAGCAGGTGTAACTTTTTGAGAGGAACAAAAAAGTTCTGTGAAAAATTGCCTATCTTTAAAAATGAAGGGGCTACAAAGCATCGAAAATCGGTATTTATGAAATTCCAGGCTCCATAGCGCCTTCACTTTCAAAGACAGGCAAATTTTTCACATAACTTTTTTTGTTTCTCTCTAAAAGTCGCACCTGTTCCATGTATTGTCCTGATGGAATTTTGCAGTTTTCACGTCTCATCAGTGCACTGTGATAAATTGAGATGGGCAATATTTTTGACCGAATTTCGTGTGGCTATAACTCCTTCAACTTCAAAGATAGGCAACCGAATGTACTTGGAACTTTTTTTACTTTTTCAAACTGCTATCTACTGCCGAGGTCGTTTTTTTTTTGAAAACAGTGTTGCCAACCGACTTTGCTTGGCAAAATACATGTAAATTTTCAAAGCTTTGTAGCTCCTTCATTTTCAAATTTAGGCAACATGTGTCCATGAAGTTTTTTGCTAGTCGTACTCGGCTGTATCCAAATCTCGAGCCTTGTTACTCTGAATCGCACGGGACACCCTGTATGTACACTTACGAATTTTTGAACAGGCTACTTCGAAGTATATAATATTCTACCATATAAATGAACATGTTAACGTTTTCAATACCTTTCGACTGACTTTTATATAAAGGTGTTGAAGACACTATATAAATCATACAATAGCGAATAATGCAGTGGTCGAGAGTTCATCGTATTTTGCCAACAATAGGATAGCAATTAAATTGCCATGTGGTCTGTGCTGTGCATGAGCAACGTGCGAGATAACAAATTGTTAATGAACTTCGTTTCTGTATTTTATCCCATCAACGAGCATTTCACATTAATTTTCCTATTTATTAACGAGTAAATGTAGCTATGAAACGCATCAATACGTTGATAGTTTCTGTCCAGGTAATAATTACCACGGGTCGTTAATTTTTGCAACTATGACGCCTTTCGTGATGGTTTTCCGTAATTTACTCATTAATAAGGAAAAAATTATGCAAATTTTATTGACGATGATTATTAATTACGTTCTAATCGCGCCATCATCGGTGTGAATTAAACGGCGAGCATATTCCTCCTTTGGGAGTACGAGTCTACTTTTTTATAACGATGTTTTGAAAAGTTTGCTGTGGAAAATAAAGGCCAATGTAGGAAAATGGTAAATATATTTACATTTCGCCTTACCTAATTGATCTCAATTTGTATTTTAAACTGATAGTGAAGTTAATTGCGATGATTAAAAATAATGATATAAATGAAAGAAAATTGAAAAAACTGTGCTCTATTCATTCACCTGTATATACCTATAATGTATTATACTTACGCGAGGGAACCTCGCCAACTCCGATTGAGCTGAAATTTGACTCACTGAAAGAGCATGTCACCCAGACCTCATAACCAAATTTTTAGCTGCCGAAGTTAATTTTTCGATTTTTGGTGAATTTTTGAAAATAAGACTAAAATAGCCCCCATATACATATAAATAACTTTTTTTTTAAATTGTTAATTTTGAGATAGAATCCTGAAAATTGGTTTATATACTCAAGTTGACCCCCGGAGTCGATTGCAACCATATTCGAAGCGATCTGGAGCTTCCAGAAAAAGTTTACTTTTCCCCATAAATGTATCTACATACCTACCTACTTACTCGTAAAATTTTCAAGTTGTCATGAAAATGCACGTGCCAACTCGTCAATCCATAGGCCTACGATATACTTTACCAAAATTTGAGAGAGAGAAAAAGGATGATTGTAAGCAAAGGTCTCAAAGAAACTGTATAGGTTTATTCTCGTTATAGATCGTAATGATGGAAAGTTCCATCGAAACTGTAATAATTGGGAAATTCTATACTTCATTTTCTCCAGTTTTCCACACTGAAAATGAACTGTACACTGAAAGATTTTTTTTTTTTTTAGGTATAACAGTTTTCCAACATTGTAGGATCATTACTCTATGTAGAAGTAAAATTTATTTTCACCCAACCTAGAGTAATGATTTCTAAAAATTAAATATTAATTCATCAAGTTTTGAGCAATAATTACACAACGCTTGGTTTTAGTAAGAGTGAATAACCAATACACAAAAATTTAGAAGTGTTCAAATACGTTGTGGAATCATTCCTCACCCCTTAAATGAATTATTATTAAACTTTGAAATGGAATCATTATAACACGCTGTTTGGTAATCATTCCTAAACCTTTATGTAAACGTTATCAATGTTCACACAAAACAATGATTTTTCCATAATTTTCTTTCTTCAGTAAATATGAAAAAATGTAATTCCTTTTACAAATGTTTCAAAAATTTGATTCAAATTTGAAAGTGAAATTCATATTTGAAATATCAAAACCGATTCTTTTAAATTTTAGTGAAAAAAAAATGTTTTTATTAGTAATTTGCATTTAAAAAAATTGAATTTGAATCATAATTATGTTGAAAAAAATTTTCTGTGGGAATGGGAGATACATATTATTACAAAAAGAAAATTTTCAATCTATTGAAGAAAAAAATTTTTGGGAAGAAATGAGAAGTAATGATTTTTTTTTCATGCTTTTTTTTTGACATACGTATTTAACGTTTAAACTGAGTATTTTAATGAAAATGCATTCATTTCACAACCTTATATTATTTTAAACATGCTAAATATGGTAGAGCCCCGGTGGTCTAGTGGTTAAGTTAGGGTAGTTAGGAACGTAGGGTCATAGGTTCGAATCCCAGTTAGGTATAGGAATTTTCGTAGGTCAATTTGAAAAAGAGTGATATAATCAAATTCCTCATGAAAATGTGAGGCCAGTGATGGTAGAATTTCAAAAATCACCCAGTTTCTCAATTTTTAAAAAATATTTTTAAAAATTCTGTTTTGCATGTCACTGAAAGAAAAAATGCAGTAACTGTTCTATTATACAATTTAGCAGGAATCGTTCGTCAATATATTGAGTAACGTCGGGATATTGGGAAAATTGAGGAACGACTTCTAAAAAAAATGGAATTATTCCATACGTTGAGTAATTAATACCCCTAAATTTTTGTAATCGTTCTTCAAATATTTAGGAGTGATTTCTCAACGTTAGTGAACTGTTCTTAAATGTTGTATATTCATTACACAACTTGAAAGTGGAACAATTGAATTTTTTTGAGAAGCCATTACTCAATTCCCCAATGTCTTCACGTCACTCAACATTGAGGAATGATTCCTACTAAATTTTAAAACAGTTACTGCATTTTTTTTCCGTGTACCTTGAACTGTACCTTCTGACAGAAATTATCAGAAAATTCCATACCGCATGTGGTGTCTTCATTTATAAGATTAATGTTGATTGAATTTCAAAGGAAATATAAAATACTCGTATTCGCGCTTCATAACTCTCTCCCTTTCGATCCAGTCTAATAACAAAATATTGATTCAAATTCGAAAATTTGTAACCGCATTTTCTTTCGGTTATCCGATGTCCAAAAGTCGGTTAATTTTTTATTACACGATTTCTCCTTATTTTTTCACAAAATAAACATAAAATGGAACATGACGTCTGACTGATTTTTTTTTTTAGAAATCCATGACTTTTCCATGGTTTTTTTATGGCCATTTTTATTTATATTTTGTTGGGAAAGGGTGCAGGGGTGTTGAAAATCACTGAAAGGCCGAAATTTTCAAACTCAGCTGCCAATGGTATTGCCCGATAAATTTGTTTACGTAGAAGTGGCTGGATCTCTGTTGTTAATACCAAGACCATATCAATAATTACTACATAGATTCTTGATATTCAAAAATTTTTATGATACCAAAATTATTTCTAGGACTTCAAGCTAAAACATTTGTTTGAAAAATTTTTCGATGAAACCCTCCCTCCCTTCTCTAATATTGAATGCAAAATCAGAAAAAAGGGTAGAGGTTCAATTGAAAAAAATTTCAAACAAATATATTTTTTCAATTCCAAAAAAATATAATTTTTTTACTCTAACAAATGACTACCTACCTAAAAATAAAATTTATTTAAAATTTAAACAAAAAAATATTTCAAAAATTGCTGTTTAAAATTTTTTATTTCAAAAAAATTGAGAAATTTTTCAATGTCATATTTTTAATTCACCATTAAGATCCAAGACGTGATATTTTTGAATTAATGGAAAAAATTTCAAAACAACTCATTAAAAAAAATGATAGGTAATAATAAATTCTTCAACATGAAGTGTAAGTACCTCACATTAAATATAGATTTTTTTCAAGAGGAAAAAGTCGTCAATTAATATAATATGTACCTAATCAATTTTCTTCTTTGAAATAAAGTATTAATTTTTCTATCAGAAATAAAAACTGAAAGATAATCTTTATAATTTTTGGAGGGGGGGGGGTACAACAAAAAATAAACGAAAAATCGATAATCCGACTTTTCACGACGTCATCAGATCTTCATTCGCCTTATTTAACTCGGACAATCGAGGTTCTACTATGTAACTAAAAGTTTGGAAAAATGTCTCTTGCCCCCTCCTCCTCCTCCTCAGACGCTAAAAAACATGATGAAGTCGCAGGACCTTGGGATTTTGTTTTAAAACAATTTACCAAATCAACGCAAAAAAAATTTTATTCCTTTAGAGATTAACTTTTTTAACTGATAGGTAAGGCTAAAAAAAAATTCAATACGAAAATTGAAATTTGAAATATGTAAATTAAAACAAAATAGAGTTTGGAAAAAATCAAAAAGCTGAAAAAAATTAATAAAATTGAAAGTAACGTAAGAAAAATCGAAACCAAAAAAAAAATTATCTACTTAGAATGAAAAATTTAAAAAATTTCAAGCCCGATGAAAACTTGAATAATATATTAAAAAGCAGAAAAATTCAAGCAAAATAAAATGAAAAGTTGAAAAAATTTGAATTCTGATAAAAGTTGAAAAAATTTGAATTCTGATAAAAATTGAAATAAAATTGAACAATTATTAAAAAATGAGGTAAGAATATACTTGT
Source organism: Balanococcus diminutus (assembly GCA_959613365.1). Taxonomy (NCBI): domain Eukaryota; kingdom Metazoa; phylum Arthropoda; class Insecta; order Hemiptera; family Pseudococcidae; genus Balanococcus; species Balanococcus diminutus. The sequence goes on from OY390718.1 coordinate 25,322,927, forward strand.
TGAAAGTTGGGAAGTTAAACAAAACAGAATAAAAAATGGAAACACATTGAAAAAATTGAAACCTGACAAAAATTTTAATCAAATTGAAAATCAGGTAAAATTATGATAAACTTGAAATTTGAAAAGATCAGAAAAATAGAGAAATTAATCTGTGGAAAAATTGAAAAGTAAAAATTAAAAATTAAATACCCAAGTTTCTGAATGTCTGACAAAATATACGCACCTACTTACTGTGAATTACTTAATATTTATTTGACGAAAAAAAAATGAAATAAAAATGAAATAATTAACAAAAAATTGTGGTAATGAAAATAATTTAAAATAAATTAGAAAAATTGAAACAAAATATGATTTAAAGGAAATTACGAGAAACTTGAAATGGAACAAAAAATTAATAAAACTGAAAATCAGAAAAAAATTAATGTACCTACCGCCTACAATTAAACATGAAAATGATTGGATTTAAATTGAACTTTGGGAAATTTGAGTTGTAGGTATCTCTATACCTACATGCTTGAAATTTTGAAAAAAATTGTCTTAAAAAAATTACCTAAAACCACCAATTATAAATTAAAAATAGAGAAATTGAGACTATAATTAAATCTAGAAAAAAATGGCAAATTGAAAAATAAAATAAATAAAATAAAATGCAAAATTGAAAAAATTAGGTTTAATTTTTCAATTTTAAAATAAAATAAAAAATGAGGAAAGTTTTTGATTTAAACTAAGTAGAAATTGAATAATTTAGATACGAGTAGGTATAAATTTTACGGTTTAAGGTTCTCAATTTTTGGTGACAAATTTTCTTTTTTTCTTATTAATACCTACGCAGGTATTGTAACATATTTCTTTCGCACGTTTAAAAAAAATATAAGTATATATAATATTTTTATTTCAAGTTTTCAAATTCAGTGATTTTTTTAAAACTTTGTTTTGTTAATTTTTAGAATTTTTTTCAATTTATGAAATTTTTATGGAATAATTTATTTACATCCCTATTTCATTTTATTTATTTATTTATTTATTTATTCATTTATTTATATAGGTGTATTTTTAAAAATTAATTCAAGTTGCATTTTTCACAAATTTTTCTTCAAGTATCAAGTTTTGAAGAACTTTTCAATTTATTCAATTTATGTAACTTAAATTTGTAATTCATTCAATTTTTGCAATTTTAAGAAATTTAACTTTCTGCAGATTTTACAAATTTTATATACGTAATTTACCGATAAATTTTTTCATAAATGTTTGCAAGTTTCTGAAATTTAATTTGTTAGGTATGTATTTTTACGATTTATGATTTTTTTCCTATCATGTTATATGAACTCGCAGCATTTTTTACAAATTTTCAATTTAACTACTTAGGTACTAATTAATTTTTCCCCTTTTGAAAAATGCTTCATCAGGGTTCTTCCTTTCAACAGGTAACTAGGTTAGGTAATTAACCCGGTAAACACACCGCCTGCTATTCGTATGCTAAAATCACAGAGACGAAAATCGCGGTCTATTCGCATACGAATAGAATGCGAAATCAAAGCAAAAATCGAAGAAAATTTTCTCAGATAAATTCGTATACTATTCGTGAGCGAATATCATGCTAACATCGTATTTAAAAACCTGTAGATGTTTTGTGGGATATTAGCGCGATATTCGCTTGCGTATCGCATGCCTGAAATCACATTGAAAACAGGCAAAAAGTTCGTACGATATTAGCGCGATATTCGCATAAGAATCGTATGCTAAAATCGCAGTGGAAAACGTGCAGATATTTCTTACGATATTAGCGCAATATTCGCTAGCGAATAGCATGCGATTTTCACTACAACTTCTTTCAATACGTTTTACAAATGAGAGAAGTCAGTTTCAAACATGAACGTGTACTTGAATGTATTGCAGTGACATTTAAACAATAAAATAAAGGTTTTTCTGGGTTTTTTGATATTGTTGGAGAATTTTGTGTTTTGTTTGATGTTTTTTCTTCTTTTTAAGTAAAAACGCCAATGATTTGATTTCAAAGTGATAAGAATGGAGACGAAGGCAGAATTTTTTGGACGATTTCCACTCACAGTAAGTTAATTATTTTGAATTTATATCTTATTTGTGATCGCGTGAATCTGTGTGAAATTAAATTTTATTTTATCAAATTGTAAAAATTTTAGACGTCTTATCAGTGCTATAAAATTTTTCAATTGTTCCTCTTCCTTCTCCAATTTGAACGCAGTATTATGCGAAATTATAAGGAAAGGAAGAGTCAAATCGAAATTTTTGTAATAATCGAAATTATTTCTTAGATTTAAATCTACAACTTTTGTATGAAAAAATTTTCATTTGGGACTGCGGGACAGCCCTTCTTCCCTCTCACAATTCAGAGTAATAAATATACGTTTTTATACCTATCTAATCTATCTATCTATCTATCTATCTACGTAGTATTGGGCATAATTGGAGGGGGGGGGGGGGGGGCTCAAATTGAGAAATTTTTCAAACAAAAGTTGTAGATTGATATCTTGGTAGTAATTATGATTTTCCTAAAAATTACTTTAGCAAATGCCACTGATAGGTACTCTAAAAACTTTACGATTCGGCATAATTTCATTTTCCACAGATCTGCGATCACAAATCAATATATATTATAAGAGAGAAGCCGGATTTTTCCTAACGCATGTTCTCGAAAACCGCCGAATACGCTTCGGATCCGCGAATACCGTCGGATAGAGCTCGACGAGGACTAGGTTTTAGGCGCAAAAAGTTTGAAAAAAGTTGCCCGGAAAGTTGAGAAAAATCCGTTCAAAGTTTATTAATTTCGACCAATCAGAATCGAGTATTTTGAAATTCAACTTGATTTCAAAACACGGGTAGTAGACGAATGGTTAGGAGACCGATCCTCATCTAGAGTACCCCGGTTCGAGCCCCGACGAAGCCAAATTTTTTTTTGAATTCGTTTGTTTTAAATTATTTTGAATTGACATTTTTTTGAACTTATGACAATTCATTTATTTTTTGGTTGAATTTTTTAATTATTTTAGAATTTTTTAATTTTTCAAGTGACGAAATTTTTTATCCTCAATCAATTTTTTTGCATTTTTTTTTTTCGTTTTAAATTATTCTAAAAAGCGAAATAATTTTTTGATTCCATTTTATCTTTTTTTTTTTTTGCATTGTTTTTGTTTTAAACAATTTTGAATTTTGTAAGTTGCAATTTTTTTATGACATTGGAATTTTTTTTAATTTTTCAATTTGTTTTGAATAGTTTTGAATTTTAAAAGTTGCAAAAAATTTTTAATGCATTTTTTAATTATTTTAGAATTTTTTTTTTAAATTTATAAATTTGTTTTGAATAGTTTTGAATTTTTCAAGTAGCGAAATATTTTATCCTCACAATATCAAATTATCAATATATTATATTATTATAAGAGAGAAGCTGGATTTTTTTTTGAATTCATTTGTTTTAAATTATTTTGATTTGACATTTTTTTGAACTTATGACAATTTATTTTTGGTTGAATTTTTGAATTATTTTAGAATTTTTGAATTTTTCAAGTAGCAAATTTTTTATCCTCTCAATCAATTTTTTTTGCATTTTTTTTGTTTTAAATTATTCTAAAAAGCGAAATAATTTTTTGATTCCATTTCATCTTTTTTAAATTAATTATTTTCGGATTATCCGATGGTTGTTTAGAGCTAAAAGTTGTAAAATTTCTATGTTATTGTGAGGTCAGGGCGAGATAATATGTCACGATATGTCACGGCAAGGCAAACCTCAGAAAACGTGTCCATGAGCTGGGAAATTTTTTTCAACTATTTCCCGAATGATTATTGAATTTTTGTCAAAAAAGTTTAAAATTTCCAATGCCAAGTCACGGGTTGAAACTTGACGTGATGGCATGACGTGTGAATTTTGTTGTCTGGACTATCCGAAGATTCTTATGTAATAACGTTACTTGATATGTCGAGATGAAAACTTTGAATGGGATAACTTTTTCATCGAATTTATTTGGAACTTTCATTCAATCATTTTTATTGCATTTATTCACTAATTTTTTTCAAATTTTACGAAGGTTTTCTCGAAATTTTCACTCCGGAAGCCCTACAGTTGTAAGGTTGGGTATAAAAGTAATAGAAATTTAAAATAATTAAATATTGCAAACAAAAACAAATATTCAAATAAAATTATCAATTTCATAAAATCAAACATCCACAAAATTAATAATTTTATAAAAATTAATTATTCTATAGTATTGTTGACGTGGGTTGAATCACACCAAGAAGATACTGTTAAATATGCTGAAAATTGAATAATTATTGGATCAAAATAATTATCCAGCTCAAAAATTTAAATTTACACAAAATTGATGAATTTTTTTCAGGGTTTTAAGGAATCTTAAGAGTTGTAGGGTTGAATTCAGCAAAAAAAAAGTTTTAATCTGATGAAAGTTGATAAAAATGCTTCAAAAGTATGGTTTTTTATAATTCTGTCTACAGGATCTTAGCCCATACAGGCATATTTGACGTAAGATGTTCGACTGATAGATTTCAATTCTCATAAAATGAATGAATGATCAATTTCAATAATTTATAATTGTGCCAAAAATTGGAAAAATTTGTTCGAAAAAATAATTCAATTCATAATTTTGAATTTTCCACAAAATTAAGGAAGCTCCTATTACTCCACAAGTCCTGCAGTTAGGGTGAAATCCTACGAAAAAATTGCCTAATAATTATGATGAAAATTGGAAATTGGTACGTACGACGTACCAAGGAATTTTCCAATTTAAAATGTCGATGAACATTAAAGATTGAAAATAACTACTATGACTCAGTAAGTAGGCACGGGTAAACAATTTTTGTATTTTTTCTCCAAAAATTCAAAAGAGCAACAGAAAATTTTTTGTTTGTTTTGTGAATTTTTTAGGTTGCAAAATTTTTTATGACATTTTTTTTGAATTGAAGAAATTGGTTCAGAATAATTATTCAGCTCATAAATTTACACAAAATTGATAAATTTTTTCGAGTTTCTGAGGAATCTTGAGAGTTGTGGGGTTGAATTCAGTAAAAAAAGTTTTAATCTGATAAAAGTGGTTCAAAAGTATGGTTTTTTATAGTGTTGTCTACAGGAACTTAACCTATACAAGCATATTATTTGACGTAAGATGTTCGACTGATAGATTTCAATTCTCACGAAATGAATGAATTTTTTGTCGAATTAATCAATTTAAATTTATTATGTGCAAAAAATTGGAAAAATTTGTTGGAAAAAATTATTCAATTCATAATTTTGAATTTTCCAATTTAAAATATGATATATTTTCGAATAATTAATTTACTGCTGAGTGGAAATCGTCAAAAATCATTTGCCTACTTTTTAGAGGCGAATTGCGAACGCTAATCGCAAGCGAATTAACAGCGAATAGAACGCTACATTCGCAGCTAATTTCGCGTACTATTAGCGTTCGAAATTAGCCGCTAAAAAAGCGGACATTTTTGATATGCTAATAGTACGCTATTTTCGCATGCTATTCGTATACGATAAATGCGAATTTAGCGCTCTATTAGTACGCGATTCGCATACAGTGTGTTTACCGGGTAAGTTACAAAATAATTGTAGTAATGCTGAAAAAGTCTATCCTACGCAGTTGGAAAGTTTTAATACGAAGTTCACTCATATTATAGGTAGGTATACATTTTCCAGAAGTGAAAATACTCATCAAAAATGAGAAAACTCCAAAATGAAAAAATATTTAAGAGCTTTTCCACGAAATCCTTATCCTTAATAAATTACTCTCACTATGTTCGCGAAAAATTAATGAAAAAAACTTTTAAAATTTTCGACATACTTGAGATACTTTTTCGGCAATTTCCAAGCTCTATAGAAATACGTCCAAATACGTAATTCAACTTTGTGATTATCTGGGTCAAAAATACATCGTGTTTACAGCATTGGCTGAGAAAACAATCCAACTGCGCAGGTCGCATCTCATATTGGGCGCAAATTCGCGTATCGAAGTTATAATACATCATGAGGTAAAATTCACTTCCCTAAATAAAATTCCCTCGAATGAAAATTTTTCCTCGGAAATTTCCTGGTTCTCCCATTAGAAAAAAAACTTCCATACCTAACGAAAATTATTAGATAGGTAAAAAATCAAACAATCATCCATATCATACGAGTTGATAAAAATATCGAAGGAGAAAAATTCATCCAGGAGGAAAACACTCGATAGGACGCGAGTCATCGCATCGTCGTTTGGAAAAATGCAAAAGAATTTGTTATCATGTGTTTTAGTATTTGCTGAATAAGGTATAAAACATCATAAAACGAGTAGCTCGTGTTACCGCCCCTTAAATTGACGGTTGCCGCCTTTTTCCACCTAGTGAGCACCAATAAGATGAGCTGGAGAGGAGTTACGAAGCACTCCCAACTCGCCGAAGATTCCAGGACCCTCGAATACAGCTCGAGTGTTTCGTATTTGTGACCAAATACAAGGAGAACGTGCGCGCCGGGTTCTCCTCTACGTGCTTCGCGCGACTGTGTTGATTTTTTTTCGACGATTTATCGTAATTCTATCAGAGATTCGTCGTGTAAACTTTCAAAAAAACCGCGAATATTGTGCTTTTCTGTGAACTTTACTCTTTGTCAGTTAAAACGTTTCGAGTGATAAGTGCGACCTAGCCTATAAAAGTGGCAACGAGTGAGGAGCCGAACGGACGCGATCGAGGTGTTATTTTTGATCTCGCAGCGAATATTTATCCTGTTTATTAAATTTAAATCGAGGTATGTCTACGTTTAATTAATTTTGAATTGACAAAAAGCCAAAATCTCGCCATTGGGAATACTGCTCGATTTAATTGTCGGTGTTTCGATTGTTCCTATCATCACAGAGAGTTGGTAGGATTGATAAAGAGAATAAAATTTCAACAAATAGGTTAACGATGGTTCGAATTTAATTATACAAGTGTGATCGCCAAAATAACAGACGTACCTACTTGAAAAATTAGGTACTCTCCTTTTGGGTGATTCCCATTATCATTATGTTAAGTACCTACATGAAATCAAATTTACTTATAATAGCTACATTGCGAAAAAAAACTGAAAAATTATTTCCGGTCTGAGCCAACGACAGTTGAAAAACTAACCCATCTGCCCAAAATATCTCTTATTTACCATCCCACTATACATACGTAGACATTGTAGATTAAAAATGAAAAACTGGCTGTTATTAATAATTTTTTTTTTTTTCAACCAGAAAGAACGTTACAGAATAGAAAAAAATTCAAATATTTTAATTTTACATCAACAATGTTGGGCTAGATCAGGACCCATGTACACGGGTCGTATGCATATGAAAAATGTAAACAAATTCTTTATAATTTTTATTATCACATTCGTTGTTATAAAAATGAATTTTGACGCCTCGCGTAATACGATGTGGACCATTTTCAAAGCGTTTGACCTTCTACTTTATATATGTATCTTTAGAGCTATATGAGATAAAAATCTCTTCTCTCTCGAGCTAACTTATAATGTACGAGTAGGTACCTCGGTCCTCATGCTCGGTTCGTATACTTACAAATGCGCTGGTTTCCTGACCTTATCACGATCTCGTCGAGGTGTCGTTTAATTTATATTAAGTATTATGACCGGGTGTCGTGACATTTTTGGACTTGATACGTCATTGTAATGGGGATTTCTTTTAATTAGCAATTTTTCAAGGAATCGAATAAGAGAATTTGTTGATTTTTATGCGAGTGGTCTTGAAAATTTCAAATTTGCCGAATGAACAGCTTTGAGAGGTTCTTATAGTATCTAAACAACTTGAATTTAAGTGATAAGTGGTGTTCTTGGAAGAACATGTTTCAGGAATATAGGTAATTCGAGTAAGTCAAAATAACTACCTGTATAAAAATAAAAAATTCAACAGCTTTGTAAATTCTCGAAAAATTTGATAAAACCAAAAATATACTTAGATAGTCAAACCATTTTCTTAGGTAGATATGAAAATTTGCACAGACCCAAGTAGAAAATCACCATATTTTTTTAGGATTTTGAGTTGAATTTTTGAAAATTTTTGAAATGTTAAAATTGATTAAAAAAAAGAAAAGAAATAGGCTTATGCCAAATGTCATGTTTTCTTGGTAACGATGAAGGGAGGAAGGAAAGAGAGAAGCAGGAAAAAATCCCTGTGTTATACCTATATAGAGAAAGGATTAAAAAGATTATAAGACTTCTTCAAGATATATGAAGTAAAAAACAAAGAAATGAGAAATATTTTTCATTAAACATTTTCGAACTTGGTTTTTAGCCTTTTTTAGTCAGATTTTATGAGTCATTGATTGATCAATTTTTGGCTTTAAAAATTTTTAAAATCGCAGTTTCGAAAAAATTTATTTTTTTTAAATGAAAAAATTTAAGAAAAATCACCACTTTTCAATTTTTCCATCTTTTAGATTTATGAGCTCTTGAAATTCGAATAATCCATTTTTGAACGTTGGAAAAATGTGATTTTTTATAATTAATAAGATTTTTGAAACTTTATTACATTTTGATTAATTTGAGATTTTTTTTGTTGAAATTTTTTACTTAATTATGAAATAGGTGTATATATAGGTACTCGTACTTTAGAAATTCTATAAACTTACGTAAGTATTATATTTTGAAGTGAAAGAGTAAGAAAACATTTTTTTTTTACAATTTGCAGTCGTTTCCCTTTTCTCTTGAGAGATTAAAATGTTACTTTGGATTGTTTTATTCATACATTCATATTTAAGAAGGCTCGTAAAAAGGAAACTCAGAATTTCAAATAAGTACCTACATACATTTTTTAATTTAATCTTGACCATTCGAAAGACGTAGCAAATAATAATCTAACAAATTTATAAAAACCTGTAAAAAAAGATCCGTCGAAAAAAAGTTTCTTTAATTTTTGCTGAAGAATATCTGAAGAATGATTTTTTTTATTAAGTATTGTTAAAAGAATGTTTTTAAAATTTTCTAAAAAAAAAATCCATTTGAATTTCGATTTTTTTAAATTTTGTAAACCGGCCGTTTCGTTATTCAAATATTTTGATAAAACTTTTTTTTTCAAATTTCATCAAAATATTTTTTTGAAAATCGTTCAAAACAATTTTAATTTGATTTTTTTCAACATAAGAAATCAAATTTTGTGAAAAAACATCATTTTCAAAGAGGACATTTCAAATTACTTACCTTATGTAAAAAATTTTTGTTACATTTTTTTGAAATTTTTTTGAAATTTTACTGAAACCCAAACTTTAAAAAATGATTGAATAAATAACATAATCTTATCAAATTTAATTTTCTCAAAATGTAGGTATATTTTTTAAATAAGTATTTGTTGAAAAACATTTTTCAAATTTGTTCTGTTGTCTTGGGGTTTTTAAAAAAATTAGTTATTGAAAACCAATTATTGAATTTTCGTTAAAAATGTATTTTTTTTCCAACTTGGTTATAAAAAGTTAAAAACCTCATTTCTAAAATTTTGTGAAAACCAGATTTTTTCAAACTGCATTCAAAAACACCTTTTCAAAAAATTAATTTTTTTTTTAAATTTTTAAAAAACACTTTACCTAGGTACTTACAAAATTTTGTTTTCAAAACATTTTTTTAAAATTTACTATAAGGCCAAAAAAACAATAGAAAACAACTTTTCAATTTTTGTTAAACATTACAAGATTTTTTTTTTAAATCTTGGTTGAAAATCGCATTTTTTCATATTTTCTCAAAAAGCCTAGTTTTCAATTTTCACTCAAAAAATATTTTTTTTTTAAATTAGTAAAATAGGTACAAGATTTTTTTTTCAATTTTGTGGGAATTTTTTTTTGAAACATTTTGAGAAGTTTTACTAAAATTGAAATTTTATAAAAATCGTGGAAAACAATTTTTAAATTTTTATTAAAAATTAGCGAAAACCCGTATATTTTTCATTTTGATCAAAACAAGTTTTTAATAAAATTTCACTTCGTTAAAAAGTATTTCTTTAAAAAATTTTTAACAATTTTTTTCATTTATTTGTTGACACATTTTTAAAAAAAATTTAAGAACTGAAATTTGAAAAAATCATTGAAAACAATTTTTTTTGAATTTGATCTAACCTACTTTTTTATTATTATTTTTTTTTCAAATTTCGCTTTGTTAAAAAAATCAATTTTTAAAAACAATTTTGTTTTTGATTTTTTAGTAGGTAGGTACTAGGTAGATACATTTTTGCATTTTTTTCTTTTAAAACTAGAGTTAGAAAAAAAAGTTCATGCCTAACAAATTTTGTAATTTTTGTCAAAAAGCATTCTTCAAATTTTACTTGCCTAACAACAATTTTTTTAATTTATAGGTGTACATTTTTTAAATTTTGCAAAGAAATCTGTTTTTCATTTTTTAAGAATTTTACTAAATTCAAAATTCAAAAAAACGTAATTGCTAAAAACAATTTTTTAAACTTTTGTTAAAAATTATGGAAAAAAACTTTTTTCCCTATTTTGAATGAACCTAACATAGATATGTTTTTAAATTTCACTTGATCGTCTTTTTTTCCCAAAGACTCGAGTTTAAAAAAAAATGTTGAAAACGGATTTTTAAATTTATGTAAAAAATTTTTTGAAAACTCCTTCCATTTGATTTCGGTTGAAAAACATATTTTTGTAATTTTATGTGAAAATCAGATTTTTTTTACATCCCGTTCACGAACAAGTGTTTTAAAAATTTGTGGATTTTTTTTCTTCCTATAAAATTTGTAACAAACAATTTTATTTTGTAATTCAATCTTTATGGAAACCAGCATTTTAAATAAAAACGTTATGAAAACAATTTTTAAAATTGTTGTACCTATAGAATAAAGACCATTTTTTTTTCTTTTCTTTCTTCACCTATAGGTAGTTAAAACAAATTTTTGATTTTTTTTTTCGATTTAAATTTTTTTTCAATTTAAAAAAAAATTAGCTCCATTTCCCTTGATTAATTTTACTGGGCCACAATCCTATCTTTAGGATTCGTTACCGCATCAAAAATACATAATACTTACGCGATCAACTCGAGCTTCGGCACACGCTTCTTCGTATTCGTATTCGCATATGTCCGCTTCGAGTAACCTACCGACGTCTTTGGAAGAAATAAACAACGTGGAAAATTTTTACTCATCGGGTATATACGCTTAATTGGTTACTATTTTATATGTACACATGACAGTTCGAAGCTGTTAATAAAATTACGACTCCTCTGGTGGCGATTTTTCGTAATGATAAGAAATTTACGAGCCTGATTTTGCCATATTTTGATGTGACACCATTCAGTTCAACTCATCACGCAGGAATTCACTCTCTTACTAGATTGTCGTCTCGTTCGACTTCTTCTTCTATAAACTGGTGTTTATTTATTGCTCTGTAAGTATAATATAGCGTAAAATCTACGAAGTCTTTTGGTGGACAAATTGACGATATTTTTTGGGAGGGTATCTAAATGGTAGCAAAAACTCCTCGAGATGGGTATATATTATTAGGTAAATCTGATGGGTGAAATTTTAATGATTTTTTTTCGCATGTTTCGGTATTTAATTTTTTATCGTTTGTTACGTAAGTATGAAGTTGAAGAATGTCCAGAAGAAGACAATGTTGCCTCGAAGTATGCTAATTATATTGTCTTCGGTGCCAAAAATGAATGTAATTGAACGTACTATTTTTTAAAGATTATTATCCTTGCACTTAAGATCAAAAAGATCGTAAAGTTAGGTGTAAAATTACGAACAAAATACGGTACCATTTTTCTCAGAATCAGAATTGAGTACTTCTGAAAAACACTTTTTATAATTTTATTTATTTTTTTGATGGTTTATGCAAATTTTTAATTTATTAATAGCAAGTTTTTTTTCTTAAAAAAAAAAAAAAAAAAAATACTAGGTAATGTATGTAGGTATAGGCAACTATCTAAATGAAAAAAAAATTCGGATCAAAGTAGTCTTAAGTCTTGACATACATAATCTTACCAAAAAAACAATTTAGATATGGCGATTTTTCAACTTTACCTCAGTTTTCAGGAACTACCTACATTATTATTATTATTTTTTTCATTCTAGCTGATTTTTTATTTTATTTCTTTCAAAAAAACGTAAAAAGGAGCTTTTCTATATACCCGTTTTAAAAACTTGAGTAAAGATGAAAAATCACCGAAAATGGTCTTGTTGTGTAAAAAGTACCTATTGAGTAACAATTTTCTTGAAAAATTTTGAACAAAAAAAATATTAAATTATATATTTTTTTTTGAATTTCATTGTTTTCTTAAAAAATGGGGCTCTGCGCCACTACTGAAAATATTTTTTTTTGAAGAAAAATTTTTATGGGGTTGATTTTACATTAAAAGAATTATTTTTAGAGAGCCATACCTTGACATTTCGAAAAAAAAGAAATTATGAGACAACCTAATAAAAATCACTGTGTATTAATTTAATTTTTCAATTTTTTGAAACTTTATGTTTATGTACAGGTACCCATTTTTATTTTTTTTAATATTTCATTTTCTATTTTTTATCTAATAAGTAATTATCTTAAATAATTTCAGGCTGAATTTGGCAAAATTTGTAAAAAAAAAAGATAATTTGAAAATTATTATAAAGTTTTTAAAGAAAATTTTTTCTTTTTTTAAACATTATTTTTGAGAAAAATCCGTTTTTTCTGCAGAAAGAAAGCTCTCGTTTTATAAGAATAAAATTTTAATTATTCCTAAATATTTTGAAGATAAAACCTTTAAATTTTTGGAAAAAAAAATTTTCTTCTTGAGAAATATTAACTAGGTATTATTTACCTATCTAAAAATAATATTTTTCAAATTTTTTGAATAAAAAAATAACCAAGAAAAAATTTTCTATTGAAAAACAAAAATCTTATATATTTTTGGAGAAAAAAAATTGTAGGGGTATTTTTTATTTGTTTGCTTTTGTCGCATTTTCAGCTTTTAGGACCTATTGCTTAGGATACAATCTCTTATTTTAAGAGAAAAAAAAATTGTCTATTTTTTTGAGAAAATCATCTTGATTCTTGTCAAATATTTTGGAGCAAAAAATAAATCTGTTTTTTTTTCTGTGAAAAATGAAATCTCTCATTTTTGTGGAATATTTTTTCAATGTAGGTAGGTACTAGGTACCTCAAATTTTCGAGAAAAAAAAATTGATAAATTGGATCATTTTTTTTGTTGAATTTTCGTGTTTTCAAAAGCCTATAAAATATCGAACACGCAGCCAAAAAAAAACTGAAATTACCAAAAATGGGAGGAGGGGATTGACAAAATATGTATTAATAAATTGGAATCATTTTCAATTTCAAGTTGAGCGCCAAGTACAAGCTAAAAATGTTTCTTTTGGTGTAAATTCAACTCCTCTAAAAATTTTTCTTAACTGAGTAAACAATTTTTTTCTTAAATTTGAGTTGAATTTTGTTTTTCAAATTTTTTAAACAAAATGGTCACAAAATAGGTACTTTTCCCCAATAAGACCATTTTCGGTAAATTTTCATCTTTATCCCCGTTTTTAAGGGGACATAAAAAAACTCATTTTTTACGCTTTTTGAAAAAAATAAAAATAAAAAATCAGCTAGAAAAAAAAATTGGATCTAGATGTTTTTTATTATCTTTTAATGTGAAGAAAATGTTATTTTTTATGTCCTCTTAAAAACAGGAGTAATGATGAAAAAATCACCGAAGTACCAACCTACCAACCTAGGTATTTACTATTTTGGTAAAAAAATTGAAAAAAAATCAATTCCAATTTTTTGAATTTTTTTTCGTTTTCTGAATAAAAGGGGCTCTGCGCCAAAGCTATAAAAATAATTTTTAGGGAGTTCATTTTACACCATAAGAAACATTTTTAGACTAGTGTCTAGTTTACTCAATTTGTTTGCATTGGTGGTGGACCGTTTTTGTTGAATTTTACCAAGTCCAAAGCCCAATACTATATAACATAGATATTTAATATTCGAAATTGAAGGGGAGGGAGGGGTCCAATCGAAATTTTTGTAATGACTAAAATAATTTCTGGGACTTCAAGGTGCAACTTTTGTTTGAAAATTTTTTCAATTGGACCCCTTTCTCTTCCCCGATTTTTCATAACGCTCCGAAAATACTAATTAAAAATTAGAGGAGTGAGGGAGGAAGGGGCTAATTAGAAAAATTTTCAAATAAAAGTTGTACGTTAAGGTTCTAAAAATAATTTTGGTCATTATAAAAATTTCGATTGGATCCCTCCCTCTCCTACGATTTTGCATAGCACCAGGTAGATACTTTTTCAAAATTAGGGGAGTGGTCCAATTGAAAAAATTTTCAAACAAAAGTTGAAGATTAAGGTCCTAGAAATAGTTTTTATGATCATAAAATTTTCGATTAGACCCTTTTCTCCTCTCCAATTTTGCATAATACTCGTATGACTTAAATATTTACAATATTATTAAAAACTTGTAGAGGCAGGGGTCCAATTGAAAAAAATTTCAAACAAAAGTTGTAGCTTAAAGTCTTGGAAATAATTTTGGTCATGACAAAATTTCGATTGGACCCCTCCCTTCCCTACAATTTTGAATATCCAGTATCTAAGGACTTGGTAAATTAAAATTCAACAACAACGATCCACACCGCAGTAAACAAATTGAGTAAACTAGCCCCTAGTAATTTTTTAGCGGGTAGGCGAACAATTTAAAAAAAAAATGAAATTATTGAAGCACCCTACACCTACTGGATAATTTGAAGTTCGGTGCTCAGGGTCAAATCATCCCTAAAACCCGGCTAGGCTCTCTAGTTTATTTCAATTTTAAGTAGTAGTTATGATAATTTTTCTGTTTAAATCGAGAAGGTCCCATTTGGGTCCACGTTTGAAGGACTGGCCTCCTATTTGATTCGAAAGGCGGAAATTTTGCTAATTTTTGTTTCCTTTCGCAGGTGAAAATATCGCGGCCCATATTCGAGACACAAATAATAATGGATTGTAAGGCACACGCTTTAAACTTTAGGCCGCTGATGCCGCTGCTGTTGCGCTAGTGTTCCACACATGTGCGAGTGGAATACGGCGACTAAAAATAATCTAGTAACCACCGCGTCGCATTACGAAGAAAGTGGGAATCGCATGCTGGGGGTCCATCCAGTAGGTTTTGGCTCTTTACAGAGCACAGCGTCAGTGATGTTGGGACCGCATCATAACGTGCAGCCTGGGGTGTCACACGCGTCCAATTCGCCCGTAACGCCGAGTAATATGAGTCCTCTTTTGCCTAGTTTCGGATTTACGCAAGAACAAGTGGCGTGCGTTTGCGAGGTTCTGCAGCAATCGGGCAATATCGATCGATTGGGCCGATTCCTGTGGTCGTTACCGGCTTGCGAGAAGCTGCACAAGAACGAGAGCGTGCTAAAGGCCAAAGCGATCGTCGCCTTCCATCGAGGTAACTTCAAGGACCTGTATAGGATCCTGGAAAGTCACCAGTTTTCGCCGCACAATCATCCCAAACTGCAAGCACTATGGTTGAAAGCCCACTACGTCGAGGCGGAAAGGCTACGCGGAAGACCGCTCGGTGCCGTCGGCAAGTACCGCGTAAGGAGGAAATTTCCATTACCACGGACCATATGGGACGGCGAAGAAACCAGTTATTGTTTCAAAGAAAAATCCAGATCGGTTTTACGCGATTGGTATAATCATAATCCTTATCCTAGTCCCAGAGAGAAACGCGAATTAGCCGAGACTACTGGTCTTACCACTACTCAAGTTTCAAACTGGTTTAAAAATCGAAGACAGCGTGACAGAGCAGCTGAGCAGAAAGACGGGTGAGTGCTTTTTTGAGCGAATTTTTTAACCTAAATTTTTTTTAAGTACCTAGAGCTAGACTTACCCTTTTTCATATAACCTCGCTTAATAAAGTGTTTTATCAGTCCCTCACTCGACACGACCTTTGCCGTTGATACAGAGGAACACACACTCGATTCAAAGGTATAGCTTATCCGAAATCCGAACGTTCGCAAGATCGAACCAAATCGATAATATCTCCATTTTGATGGACATTTTTATCGCAGACACGAACCCTAAACTAACCCGAGATCGGATCTAGCAAGATAATTTCTTTGATAAAAATGTTCTATACTAATTTTAAACATTTTGAGTACACAATGTAACATTTGTGTTTTCGACCAAACTTCTCATTAGTTGGACTGGGAAAGGGAAATAACAGGAGCGTGTTTTTAGAATGAATCCTTATCTTTAATCAATTTCAAAACAATCGATTAGTAGTCAGTTGAAATACTATGTGCATTAGGCAAATTGGGCTAATTAAGTGATAAGAAACTCCACATCTACCTATTTTGTTCTTAATATTTTATTTTTTCAATGAGAAGAAGATTAAGAGTTTGAACTTTTCCTAATAAAAATAAAATGCCTAATTAATTATACACTATATTTCCAAGCTTCCACAAAAAAAAAGTTTGAAAATTATCTCATAACCGAGTCAATATAAAATCGTTTCCCTCTTGTTTTCTCCATAAAAAGTATGTGGAAATCTGACTTGTCTTTAACCATGAGTGTTCATATTTTGATACAGCGGTGAGGGGAGGAGGCTCACAAAAATCTAGACGTAGTGAGAACATTTTTCCGGCCTGACCTTCCCCTCGTTTAAATTTTTTTTTTTTGTTGGAAATCAATCAAGTGTAACATTTTTAAAATTTATCGCAACCACAATTTCCACAAATTATGTACTTGGCAACAATTTCTTTTTTAATGCCAAAACAGTGAATATTTTAACAAAAACAGTTTTTTGAATGGGCAGAAATAGGCAAAATACGCAAGGGAAACCTTAGCAGGAACTCTGGAACTCTAGTGTTCCAGCTACACCCAAATCTTTTCATTTTTTGGAAAAATAAAATCTTTTCATTTTTGGGGAAAATAAAATCTAAATTTAGTAAAAAAGAAACAAACCAAATAATCTTCAAAAAAAATTTTCAAGAATTATTAAATAAATACCACAATTTTTCTCATCTTTATACAGATGGATCAAAAACTGAACATTCTGTAGGATGTGCAGTAATCCACAATGATACTACCATATCAGTAGCTTTACCCCACACTTTTTCTATATTATCAGCTGAACTGTATGCAATTAAAACCGCTATTATTTACATAAAAGACTTCTCATTACAAAACAATATCATTTTTACCGACTCTCTTTCTGCTCTTTTATCTATAAATAACTTTAGATCAAAATACGCCCACCCCATATCACAAGAAATTATAAATCTTCTCCTTAATCAAAATAACACTATCATACTTTGCTGGATCCCCTCACACACTCAAATAGAAGGCAACGAAGCAGCCGATTCTTCAGCTAAACATGCTCACCGTACCCTTCCCATAGCAAACATTCCTATTCCTCTATCAGACCTCAAACTATTTGTAAAAAACATGATGAAACATGAATTTCAAAATTTCTGGTCAACTATTCCCATTTCTAACAAATTAAAATTTATAAAAAACACAGTTGACCCATGGTATACTTCCGAACAACCTTCCCGACGCTCAGAAACAATTCTCACTCGTCTAAGAACGGGTCATTCTCTCCTTACTCACCAACACCTTTTTCTAAAACAACCTCCTCCGATATGTACTAATTGCAACGTTCCTATTAACATTCCCCATATTCTTATCGATTGTCCTAAATATCACCAAGCCCGAAACACCTACCTCGACGGAAATCTACAAAACATCCTCTCAGATAATCAAAACAACATCGAAAAACTTCTCCAATTCATAAAAACCACCCATCTAAACAAACTTTTATAATTACCTTTACCTTAATTTTTAAGCATGTAAATAAATTAACTTCTAATATATACACTTAATACTTACATACTATCCTAATCTTAAGAATGTGCCTCTAAGCATAGTACTTGTATATGGCACAATAAATGAAAAAAAAAAAAAAAAAAAAAAAAAAAAAAATCTTTTCATTTTTGGGAAAAATAAAATCTTTTCATTTTTGGGAAAAATAAAATTACCTATTTCATTTTTGGAAAAATGAAATGTTTCAATTTTTTGGAAAAATAAAATGTTTCAATTTTTTGGAAAAATAAAAATAAAACGTTTTAATTTTTTGGAAGAAAAATCCTTCCACTTTTTTGGAGACATATAGTGTCTCTCATTTTTAGAAAAAATTTACCCAAAAACGTCTTGAAAAAAATAATTATATATTTTATTTTAATTTTTTTAAATATAAAATCACGTTTTTCAAGCGAAAAACCAAAAAAAAAAAATAAATAAAATAATAAATAAAATTGAAGACAACAATTTTTTAACTTCTTTAGGGTGTAAAATATTTTTCAAATTGAAGAAAAAAAAATCATTCAATTTTTTTTTTTTTTGAAGTAGGTACCAACCTAAAAAATTTTCTCGAATTGCCGAAGAAAGAAATATTTCCATTTTTGGAAAAATAGCGTATACTTTCGTAGAAGAAATCAATTTTTTCGTTTCACATAAAAAATCTTTCATTTCTTTTTTGGAGAAAAAAATTTCTGAATTTTCTTAAAACAAAAAAAGTCTTTATTTTTTTTTGAAAAATCCTTCAATTTTTATGGAAGAAAATTATGTTATTTTAGAGGGACAAAAATTCGATTTTTTCAAATTATTTTTTCAACTTTTTGGATAAAAATTCCTGTTTTTGATGAAAAAGATCAATTATTGTTTTTTTTGAATTAAAAAAATTAGAACGCATAGAAAAATTGGGAGGGCAGAACTATTTTACCCCGCCTCTAGTTAAACCACTGAACAAAAAAAATCGATTTCAGAAATCCTTCGGTGAAATTTTTTAGAAGTCCAAAACTGCGAAAATTTCCAAATGAAAATGATTAAAACTTTTGCAGGATTAGAATTTTGAAAAAAATTGGTTTTTTGAAGTCTTTCTTAGCAACTAACATGTGCTGAGTATTTTACCAAAAAAAAAAAAACTTTTCATTTCAAAAAGTGTTTTTAAAAAGCCCAAATTGCGAATATTTTGCAAAAAAAAAAGAAAGAAAAAAAATCAAAATATTTTGCAGTAATTACAATAATTCTGCCAAAATTTTATAAAAATTTTACAAAAAATTTTCGATTTCTTAAAAATAACTTTTTTTTTCTCACTTTATCAACCTGAAAAAAATTGAAATAATATTTTGAGAACATTTTAAAAAAATTACGAATTTTTAAAAATTAAAACAAAAAGAAATAGTTAGGTAATTTCTTTGGAAATATATCCCGTGTAGCAATTGTCGACATCGATATTTATGTCGACAAAATTCAGACACATTTTTTTCTCGGTTAACGATGAATTAAAAATGATATTTGAGATTTAAAGTAATGTTCTATGTTAAACATAACTGTTCAATCAAAATTTTTGAATTTTTCTCAGTATTTTCCTATAATTTAGAAAACGTTGTTTTTCTACGTAGACAAGTCGATGTAAAAATCGATACTCGATAAACGCATCGACATTTATGTCGACAATTTCTGCCAATTAAATTTACAAATTTTATATCTAAAAAGAACTAAAAACAATTAATAGGAACATTTTAAGCTCAGGAATAAATAATTTTTGAAAGAATCACAAAATTTTCTTATTTTTTAAAGTTTTGAATAATACAACCACTTGTCGAGTTATTGTCGACATAATTGTCGATGGTCGAATAATGCATCGACTTCACTGTCGACAGTGTCGACCAGAGGAATTTTAAGTCGAGATAGTGTCGATGTGATTGTCGAGGGTCGAATAATGCATCGACTTAACTGTCGACAGTGTTGACCAGAGGAATTTTAAGTCGAGTTAATGTCGATCTAATTGTCGAGGGTCGAATAATGCATCGACTTGACTGTCGACGTCTTGAGGGTGATTGTGATACTCGCAGATAAAGTGTGTTGTGAATTAGTACATAAGGTCTAAGAATCATCTCTATGTTAGTTGGACACTCGCATGTGTCCAGCTACAAATGTGGCCTCAATGCCGCATATTTGACAAAAAATGTCAAAATATTGGCTTGAACACTATTTTTGGTGTAATTTTAATATATACTTATATTGAATATTTGAACTCAGCATATTTTTCAAAATCTCATCATTGCAAATGTCGATGTGGATATCGATATAAATGTCGACACATCGAAATCGGTCACTTTTCGATCGTACATGTCGACACGATTGTGGATGGTTTGTCGATAATAAGCTCGACAAACCATCCATAATCGTGTCGACATGTAAGATCGAAAAGTGACCGATTTCGATGTGTCGACATTTATATCGAAATTAGCATCGACGTTGCTACACGGGATGGACCTTTAGTGACATTTTACTCATTCCTCCACCCCAGGTTGGGTGATCGAGAAAGCGAGAACTTTTTTAAAGGAAATACCTAATGACCTGGGAAAAAATTATTGAAGAATGATATTTGAAAATTTTTAAAAATGAAATCACTTCGAAAACTGCTTAAAAACTTCTTTGAAAAAAATCTCTCAAAAAGTTTGATTTTACAAAAAAAAGTTTTTTTTTTTTTTTTTTATAAATTGTAACAAAAATTTCTCCTTTTTTGAAGAAAAACATTTTTAAAAATGTAGGTACGTATATAAGGTACACGTGTTATAAATTTGATTTTTAAGTTTTTCTTTAAAAAATAATGGTAGGCACGCCCTCAAACTCAGATCACGCCAAAAATTCCCAAAATTGCGCAATAAGTAGGTATTAGTCAAAAATTGGAAACTTTTATATATCTATAGTAAAGAAAATTTATTCGAAAAAAATCAATTTTTAAATGACCAGATATTCGGAAAAAATTGAAATATAACCAATTGAAACATCAAAAAATCGAGGAAAAAATGGATAAAAATGATTTTTATTTGAAATATCCTACTTCATCTTTTTTCACATTTTTTTTTTTCACTTTCTGAGAGAAAAAAATAGGGTGAAAAAATTGATCGAACTGAACAATTTTTTTGAACGAGCCTGGTGCTGTTAGGGACGTTTTTGAGTACATCACTGGCCATAATAATTGAATTTTAGTATAAGTACGAGTGTTTACTAATTAATTTAATTAATTTTTTCCAAATGAAATATTTTCTGGAAAGGAACAGGGAAAATGGATACAGAAGGCTCAAACTTAAATTAATTCCTTCGTATAATTGAGTAAGCTCCGAAATATTTTCAAATGATTTTCATAAACCTTTCACCAAATCAAATAGATATAGGTGCATATACCTATTTTAAATTACCAATTACCAGTTCATCATTTCATGCCTCAAACCCACCCCATCCCCTCAACTTGACCTGCTATATCGTCAACTCATTCAGATTTCCATTCCATATCCCAGCATCGAGTACACATCCACTTAAAAATACCCAAACCCGAGAGAAACAGAGAGACGAGAGAATGAAAAAAACTCGAAACGACAGCACGCGCTCATATTTCTAAGCCCTTGTAGCTCATTAACCTCGTAAAATTAACCTACTAGGCGGATATATTTCCGTATATGCGGCGTACACCTATGGTCGCGTCTTGTCGATGCTCAATAATTCACTGACAACAGCACGCGCCTAGTTTAACCTACAAATTAATGATTTTAAAAATAAATCCGAGACATCGTATGGTCGGATCGAATTATTTCTGGAACAACGCCGTCTGCTCATATTACTCGTAAAACTACGGCGCATTTTGTTCGGTAATTCTTTTCAAATTCTCATATGCGAATTTACCCAGTTTTATCGTTATCTCCAAATACTGATTACGAAATTTTTATTAATTTTTTTTCACGATTGAGTAATGATTACCTATGGAATTTTTTATCAATAGAAATAGGTAGGTAATTGTTTCGAGACTTTTATCTTTTCGACAATATTATCCTAATCGAGATAATATATTGGAAAATTGATAAGTCCATTTTCTAATCAATTTTTTCCCATTGATTCATTGTGGAAAATTTTTCAAACTCGTGAGAATCTCGCGAACTTATTTTCGAATGACTTTGACGAGGTTGCCGCCATTTTTTATACACATCGTAAAAGGCTTCGGTGGTTTTTCTTTTTGTAAATTTTTCATCGGTAATGTGACGTTGGCGTCGCGTCGTCGTTATAAGATGATAATCGCTTATTAAAAAAAGGGGGAGATAGTTCATATACGGTTTTGAACGTGCGTAAGTAATTCGAAGGCGCAGGTATTAAGCAGCCATTAAAAGTTATCGAAATCCATTTATCGAGGCGTCATATATTCGGCCAACTTTGGAGATTAAAAAATGCCGGAAATAGCGCTTCGGAGACGTTTAATAAGTTTAATTAAACGACCAATAGGGTGGTATTTTTTGACAAAAGGGGGATCATACGAGGACAATAAGGTCTACGAACTCGGCCTATAATCGGTATAAATACTCCGGAGAGACGAAACATTATCGAGTAATTTCGCGTTCCGATGTGGGTATTTTGTTTATTCGAGGCGGTGGAACGGAAGGGAGGGGAAGGTGCAAGTTTTTTTGAAGTAATTTGTAATTCTAGGATTGTATTTCGGGTGGAATTGAAAATACTACTTATCATTGGATTAGATCTTTCTTTAATTAAATAAAACACCAGTAAAATGAATAACACCAAAGAATTGGAGCAAATTGAATTTTAAGGGACATGAAATTTTTTGATTTTAAAACGTGTCTTTTGGTGCTCCGAATAACCACCAAGAAATCCGTGAACCTCATCCCTTGGTAAGTGCCCCGAATTTGAACTCAAAGTGACCTACTCGTTGTTTTTTGATTATAACTCTTCAAATACGTGTTTAAACAGAAAAATGATAATAACTAAAATTAAAGTAAATAAAATTTGCAACAAAAAAGGTTATATACATTTTTTTCGAAAAGTGAGCAGATAGTGCAATAACACTCATCAAAATTGACATAGTGGAAAAAATTAATATTGCCCCCACCCATTTTCGCGAATTAACCTACAATTTCGGAATGGGTCGAATATACGTATACGAATGAAAACACATTACAGAATACAAAAAAATATCCATCCCTCCCCTCCCTTTCACCCCCTTAGAGTGTCTAAAATGTGGGCTAGTGTGAAACCCCCAGTCTAAAAAATGTCTATTGCTCTTCAGCCTATAGCCCTAGTTCAAAAAAAATCCGAATAAAAGTTTAAGTTGAAGTATGCATGAAATTTCCTATATACAAGACCGCTTGATTAATTTTTTTCTACAATAGAAGGATGACATTGTATCTTTTATTCACGGAAAAGAGGAAAATAGAACTTGAGTGAAATTTTCACAAAATGTAGTCTGATATAGGATATACCAGGAAACCACTCCATTTTTTTTTTTTGCAAAAAGACCTCATAGGTACAATATTATTTTATAGACGATTGAATGTCGTTCTCGTTGTCACAAGAATTAAACGTAAAAATCTGGCATTGGGGCAAAGACGAATCAAACCGGGATTGTAAAACGTAACGAAAAGAAAAATCCTAAATAATGAAAAGTTATTGTTGAAAAAATAAAATGAAACGAAATAAGGAAATCTGAAATGAGGAAATAACATAACGAAAGGGAAAACGAAAAAATAAAATTTTTAAACTCAAAATTTGCCTAATTATTTTAATTTTTGTAGAGAATTTCTTCAAAAGTTTTCGTTGGAAATTAAAAAAAATATTTTGTGAAAAGAATTTAATTTTCTTTTAAGTAGGTATCTTTTCAAACTTTTTGCAAATAAATTTTTACAGCAAAAAAAATTATTTGAAAATTTTTTCGAAAGAATTAGATTTTCTGAATGATTGAAAAAAAATTATATTTTGTATAATATTATTGTTTTAATTTTTCAAAAAAACAACAACAACAACAACGTTGAATTTTTTTTTATAAATTAGGTATAATTTCTACATTAAAAAAAATATTTTTTGAATTTTTTGAAAAAGCTTCTTTAGAGTTTTTGGTTGGAAATTCAAAAAAAAAAAAAAAAAAAATTTATCATATGAAAATCAAAATAATATTTCTTTCCATACAGACTTATTACAGCACGAAAATTAAAATCTAATTACAAAATTGCATTCTAGACAAAATTACCAATATTTTGAGTACCCACATGGCTATGGTTATTTCTGAAATAACGAAACAAAATAACGAAATAATTTCGGTTAACGTAACGAAGAAAAGTAAAAAAAAACGAAATAATTTAAACTGGCAAGAAAACGAAAAACAAAACGAATCAAAATAACGAAACGAAATAAAACGAAATACGAAACGAAAACGAAAAAAATGCAGTATTGGGTAACGAAATGAAATTGTTTCATTTCACAAACTTTGGACAAACTCGTTTAGTTGTTAATCACTAACACGATGGTTTTTCGCAAATATCTCATGTGATTGTGGGACTGTTTATGAGTCAACTGTTTATTTATTGTAAACCTAGCAACCTACACCTAATTTTCAACAAAAAAAATAATAATAATTGCTCCATGGATGAGGTCACGAGATATCATAATTTTGGTTTTTATTGAATACCCCCTATGATGGCTGAGGGCTCAAAATTGAGCTAGGTGATAGGAAAGTTATTCGAAATAAGGTGCAGTGGTCGAAACTGACTTCTCAAGAATTTTAGGGAAGGGAAACAAAAATATCAAAATTTTGAATTTTGGACATTCCTATTCAAAATATGATTTCTTAAAAAAAAAAAAAAATTCTCGGATTTCCTAAACCTCGATTTCAGCACCTTCCTCTTAGCCCCTTGAAATTAAAATTTACCCTTGGAAATGATGTAAGTAAACATTTCTTTTGATGCTCTGCAGAAAACTATCATTGTTGGAGAAAAAATTTTCAAACAAAAATTGTTGCTCGTTAAGTAAATTTCCTATCGAAATGTTATTATAAATTTTTTTGTGATTCTTCACTGGAGAAAGTTATGTTTCATTTAGTGTCAAAATATTTTTAATAATTTTTTTTTTCTAAAAAACAAAAAAATATATATACAGAAGCGAACATAACTTCCTCCAGTGAAAAGTTACAAAAAAATTAGTAGAAGCGTTTTGGTAGAAAATTTAATGAGGAACCATTTTTGTATGAAAATTTTTTCTCTAACGATGATAGTTTGCCGGGAATAATTAAAAATAGTACGTTAAAAATTATTGTTTTTTTTTCAAAAAAAAAGAAATACTTTTTTGCAGAGTTTTGTTGATACTTTTTGATTTTTTGATTACATGGAAAAATGTTTCATACAAAAGTTGTTTCAATTAAAATTTTCCACAAAAAAGTATTCTTCTAATTTTTTTTTCAGACGCATTGTTGTTGAGAATTTTCTATTTTAAGTACATATGTGGCCAGACCAAAATTTTACTCCCGTGTAACTTCTGTCGGGAATGATTTGGTACATTATAACATTTACATTTATATGATATGAACTTGATATGCACCAACACTCAGCTAGAGCTAGATTCTAGTTCGATGTTTGGAACCGAAGTTGGCTCACAATTCTATGTTTTCTTCGCCCTGTATATTTTGACGCTTGTTTTTGCGCCACCCGTTCACTTTTTGGAAAAAATGGATATGAAATTTTTTGTTGAAAATTTTATCCACTTCAATTTTAGTTATGGCCATTTTTATTTTTAAACGCATATGTATTTGAAGAGTTATGAGTAAAAAACAACGAGAAGGTAACTTTGGATCCATATTTGGGGAACTTCCTGAAAATTGTGAGATTCGAGGGCTTCTTGGTGGTTAATCAGAACACCGGAAGGAACATTTTAAAATCAAAATTTCAGGTAACCCGCGAGATCAAAATGCGATTTCATTTCCTTATTTCACTATGGACTATAATGAGGAGGCAATTCACCTTTGAATAGACGAGAGGATGAAAAAAATTGTCTATTTTTGAAAGAAATATATTACACGATGGCTGGCATATCGTTATTACAATGTTTTCCAAGCGTATATTTCGTGTTGCTGGTGTTTAATTGTTTGAATATGTTCCAAATGCTGAGAACAACTATCGTGTTGCATTCTATTTTAAGATCATTTCGAACGCAGCAAATTCGAAAGATGTAGCCGATGCGATGGTGTCTGCGTTACAGTTACACCGCGAGACCCGAGTACACCTCGTTCTATCGTTTGGCTCAGTAATTGGAAACTTTTTCTCGGTTTAGCTGAACGCTCAAAATAACCGTAACGTAACCGTCTCAAATATATTTATCAACTTAATGGCTCATTCCCTCTGTATCACGAAAATAACTTGACACCGGAAAATTTCTTTCGCCAGTCGCCCGGTAGGAATTTTTTTCCTACCTTGTGACCCTCTCGCTGTGGGCTCGTGTGTTCTTTCTTGGCAACTACGTATAAATATCCGTTTTCGAAACTACGACGCGACACGATTCTCGTAATCGATGCGCCAGAGCCGCCAGAGGTACCATTCGTCATTTTTTTTTCGTCGTTGAAAAAATGAGGTAAAATGCGGAAATAGAAATAAAATGATTTTTCTCCTCAGATAATCAACACTAAACTTTGTAGGTGAAAGAGCCTCGATAGGTGTTCTGTCTCCGTATTTTTCTGTTATCTCGGCGGTGAGATCGATTTTGTACACCACGTACCGCAAAATGAATCAATACTTCGATGATTTTTATGACTAAATTCTTCGTCCGGCGTCCTTTCGATGTTCACAGACTAGACTAGGTAAATGCGATAATGCGGTGCCTCTGTGTCGTCAACTTGACCCATCAAGTGTGGAAATGGTTCTGTGATGTATGAGCACCTTTCAAGGAGCTATACATTTAACCGAACCAAGGAAATTCTACTTATCACAATCTTATACTTAGTCGTTGTATAAAACATACCTATTTCTCCATTGGTCTTCTTTGGTAAGATTTTCTTTTATCAAAAAGAAAGGTCAGGTGGTCTGGAGAGAAGTATTTTGAAAAATTTTGAAAAATTGTTTCGAACAAAATTCAAAAATAACACTGTTTTAAGCGAAATCTTGAAGTCTTTCAAAATGAAAATTTAAGAAACCTTTTTGAACAAAATCTCGAGAAATTATTTTGGAAAAATTTTAATAAATGGTTTTGAACAAAATTGGAAACAAAAATTTAACAACACCTTGAAAAATATATTTAACGAAATTTTGAGAAATTAATTTAGACAAAATTTTACAAAATTTCTTTGAATAGGTAAATTTTTCAAAATTGTCCAAACACAATTCTGAATAAATTTTATGAACATGATTTTTAGAAGTTGTTTCGGAAGAAATCTTGGAAAATTGTTTTTTATTTTTAAAATAAAATTAACAGAAATATTTTATAAAAATTCTTTGAATAAAATTTTGAAAAAATTTTCCAGGCGAAATTCGAACAACTTTTTTAAAAACAAATTCTGAAACAAAAAAAATCAATAAAATGTTTAAAAAATTTCAAAGAAAATGGCAAATTAATCTGAACTTTGCTATTTAAAAATTGTTTCAGAATTTCCTTTGGAAAATTGTTTCAAACCATCAAACAGAAATTTATAAAAAATGATTTAAATAAAATTTTAAAAAATGTTTTTAGCAAAATTCGAACAATTGTTTTGAACAAAATTCTGAAAAAATCCAACTAAATTTTAAGAATTTGTTTGGATCGAAATTTTAAAAATTGAGAAATCATTTTAGGTATTTTCACGATATGGTTTTGAATATTTTTTTTTCTAATTTCCAAACAAAATACAAAAATTTTGAGAATTTTTTGAACGAAATGTTGAAAATTTTCTCGTAATTTTAATTTGTTTTCCAATTATTAAGTGCCCTATTAGTACATTTTTTGGAAACTATTCGTTGTTTCATTCTGATCTTGCATTTTTGTTTTATCAGTTTTTATTTTTTTTTAAAGCTTATTTTATTTTTGTAGAAACTGCTAGGTTCTCTCTCTTTCAAAATTATTTTGGAAAAAATTTTCACCGAAAGAATTGTAGAAACCCAAGTTGATTTTTTCTTGGAAGTGAATGAAATTCTAAACATTGTTGTCCAAACAAATTTCGAGTTGAAAACTAAATTTTTGACAGAAGTTTGGAAAAATACATAATTTTTTAAGGTAACTTAGGTAACTAATTTTTATACAAAAAATCTTATTGTATTGCTAATGGGCATTTATTTTTTCCAAAATTTTCTGTAAGTAATTTTCTATTTTTTTCCATACATTGTCAAGCACAGGAAAATTTTGAATTTTTCCAATTTCTTGGAGTGGAAAATTAAGAAAAAATATTTCAATTTCTTCAGAGCAAAACACGTTCAATTTTTTTAGGAGAGGGATCTAAACTTTTCAAAAGTAAAAATATTTCTCAATTGAAAAAAAAAACTCAATTTCCTGTAGAAAAAATATAAATCTTTACAGAATTTTTTTTCGATTTTTATTTTTTTGGAACAAAAAATTTCTCAATTGTTTTATAACTTACATTATTTCTTTTTTTTCTTTTTTGAAATAAAAAAATCTTCCAATTCCTTCGAAGAAAAAAAATATTTCACTCTTTCCAAAGAATGCCCCTTTTTTTGAAGAAAAAAATCAATCAACATTTCGGAGAAAAATCCCAATTTTTTGTCTCAATTTTTGAAAAAGTTGTATAATTTCTTGGAAGTGAAAAAAATCTCAATTTTTTTAAAATACAAAAATTTTTGATTTCTCATTATTTTATTTTATTTTTTTAATAAAAAAATAATTTTTACGTTTTTTTAACTTGTTACCTACACTTGCACCTGAAATCGTCACAACCTACTGCAGAGTCTCCTGTTACGCTTATGTTGAAAATTCAATTTTTAGAAGCGGTTTGAAACATCCCGTGTAGCAATTGTCGACATCGACATTTATGTCGACAAAATTCAGACACATTTTTTTCTCGGTTAACGATGAATTAAAAATGATATTTGAGATTTAAAGTAATGTTCTATGTTAAACATAACTGTTCAATCAAAATTTTTGAATTTTTCTCAGTATTTTCCTATAATTTAGAAAACGTTGTTTTTCTACATAGACAAGTCGATGTAAAAATCGATACTCGATAAACGCATCGACATTTATGTCGACAATTTCTGCCAATTAAATTTACAAATTTTATATCTAAAAAGAACTAAAAACAATTAATAAGAACATTTTAAGCTCAGGAATAAATAATTTTTGAAAGAATCACAAAATTTTCTTATTTTTCAAAGTTTTGAATAATACAACGACTTGTCGAGTTATTGTCGACATAATTGTCGATGGTCGAATAATGCATCGACTTCACTGTCGACAGTGTTGACCAGAGGAATTTTAAGTCGAGTTAATGTCGATCTAATTGTCGAGGGTCGAATAATGCATCGACTTGACTGTCGACGTCTTGAGGGTGATTGTGATACTCGCAGATAAAGTGTGTTGTGAATTAGTACATAAGGTCTAAGAATCATCTCTATGTTAGTTGGACACTCGCATGTGTCCAGCTACAAAGGTGGCCTCAATGCCACATATTTGACAAAAAATTTCGAAATGTTGGCTTGAACACTATTTTTGGTGTAATTTTAATATATACTTATATTGAATATTTGAACTTAGCATATTTTTCAAAATCTCACCATTGCAAATGTCGATGTGGATGTCGATATAAATGTCGACACATCGAAATCGGTCACTTTTCGATGTGTCGACATTTATATCGAAATTAGCATCGACGTTGCTACACGGGATGTGGCTTTGCCAAAATTTCTCGACAGTAAATTTCTTATTTCCTGTCCATAGCATCATCGCACAAGAAAATAATCAATTTGAAAATTAAACAAATTTTGAGTCTTACTCGCCTCTCAATCATTTTATAAGCCAATCCAAAAAATGATAGTTTACTAAGGTTAATTTTTCGCAAGCAGGGCATTGTTTTAAAATCTTTTAAGAAAATTTCATTTCGAAAAGTTTTTGTAAAATATTAAAATTGCGAATATTTTGCAAAAATTCTGATTTTTCAAATCCTACATGAAGAGATCTCTAAAATTATTTTAACAAAAACATTTCAAAATGTTTTTTTTTTCAAGGTGAAAATTGCGAATATTTTTCAAAAAAGAATTTTGTTCTCTCTTCAAGATTTTGCATCAAGGTCAATATTGTAAATATTTCACAAAAAACTTTCTCATTTTCAAAAATTTTTCGCAAGGACTATTTCAAAAATATTTTGCAAAAAATTCCTTTCTGTTTTTTTTTTAATTTTTGAAAAAATCCTTTATTTTAAGGTACCTATTTTATTTTTATAAAAATTTCAAACGGATTCTAAAAAATTAAAGAATAATTTTTCTGTCATTTTATCAACTTTAAAGCAGTTTAAATCACTTTTAGAATATTTTCAATTTGTTACGATTTTATAGTAATTGAAAAAAAAAAAATTAAAAATGTAGGCCTACACAGGTTCAAGCATTTCAATGTAAGTAAATGACCAAAATTTTCACAAATCAAACTGGGGGGGGGGGGGGGGTTAAATGAAATGTACCATAGGTACACAAACAAATTAAAGTCCAATTTATTATTTTATTGGCAAAAAAAGACAACAACTAATAAATTTTCACTCTTGCAAAACAATATACTAAAAATTGAAGAGTCAAAATTTATAATAAAAAAAAATTTACAATATTTTCGAAGATTTTTTTCAATCTTTTCAAATCTTGACCAATTCAACTCTCATTCCTTTCAGACTCCAACCCAGCCCAGACGACTTCTCAATCACCCTAAAAATCAATTCAAACGAAACACAAGGCACACCTGTATTATTAGTATTATTATTGTACTACGCTTTTGAAAAATATAAGAATTTTTTTTCCACCACATGTACCTATATCCTACTATGCAGTCATGTTTACACAGGCGATACCGCAAAATATGTCCAAGTCCATCGCAGATAACAAACATATGAAAAGAAATATAAACGACAAGCGATTGAGAAGAAGGAAAAAAAGGTCGAAAAAAGGAGTGTCCTTATGTTTACAATACATTCGAGGAGGATTTAGTATACGCGAAGACGTTTTTATAGATTATGAAAAAAGAGGGCGACAGGCGACTCCGCTGCTGTGAGACGGTGGTGAAATTATGGAATTCAATTACGTATTTACCAATGGATGTTTTATTATTGGAAATCTTATCGCAATGATATAAAAATACGACAAATATTGACAATTACGGAAGCGCATCGACGATTTATCGATTGGTCGTCGTGATAATGTCGGAATTAAAACTCCAAAATTGATATTTTAATCTCATATAGGAGAGCTGAATTCGTGTCTTGTGTAGATTACATTTCTATACATAGTCGAAATGTCGTAATAAAGTCAATAATATAATCAAATATTGGAAATAATTCGAAACTCGACATTTTAAATTTTTCATATGCCCATCCATAGAAATAGGCCTATCATTTTGAAAAAAAAAGGAATCATAAAAACCGTTAAAACAAACAAAGATTTGAAGTTGAAAAAAAACACCATTAAAAAGTAGTAGGCCTACCCCTTTGGTGAAGCTCTACTAAAGGCATCGTTTAACCCACAGCAATATAACGAATCGCAATCAACATTTCATACTTCCATATGTCTCGAATCATACCACCATTAAAGATTCATATTGGGAAGAGCAGCATTTAATACAAGAGATCATCGCGGGCTGTTAGTTTTACACATTTTAAACGCAGCAACCCTCATATTTTCAGCCATCGTTTCCAAAGCAGGAGGATAGCTCTCTCGATATACTCGAACCCCTCTTTATTTAGATTCGTTTAAGCGTAATATAGTTTGAACTGTGGTTCCCCAGGATCACTTAGACAGCCTATTACAATTGTTGACGTCATAAATGTGTTTTCTTTTATGATTTCCTCCTTCTCGCTGGGCAACTGTATAGGAAATTTTCAATGTTATGGCTTTATTTATTTTGGCCAAAGTTTTTTCAAATTAAGTACACTTACTCATTCGGACGAGTATCTATTTTTAAATATTTTATTACGAGGTGGAAAATGATCTCAAAGATAGAGTAGGCTAGGTAGGTATATACGTGCCCCTGAACCTATCTCATACGCACGTGTTTGGTGAAATTTACTCCGAGCATATTCAGAAGCTCGAATCGAGATTCACTTTGAAAAGGAAAGAAGCATTGAAGAGGCGGTATCTAGCTTTGGGCATTTACCGAGAAATTACGAGGTGTTTTGACGTATGGCTACTTCTCTCAATAATCTAAATCGATTATTCTACGTGATTATTAATTTCTTTATAATTTATTCGATCGTATCTATCGATTAATTGGATAACATTTATAATTAAATTGGTTACACGGTTAAAAATCAATTTTTTAATTTTCTTTTAACGATTTTTTAATTGAAAATTTTGGTACGATTTTTTTGATTTTGAATCGTGATAATTTTTTTTTCTTCAAATCGGAAATAATATTTACAAAAGAGGAAAAATCTCACGAAAACAAACGACCTTGAATTTGTTAACGCAGCCGACAAAAAGTAATGTACAATTATAATTCATTGCTGTGAGCGAGTAAAGCTTAGAATATGATCATGATCGCGAGAAAATTATACACCTTAACGACAAATGAATTCAAAACGTTTCATTGTCGGTCTCTGAGTATAAAATCATATAATTTCACAACAGGAAGGATGAGTAGATGTCGTAAACACTGGTATAAAATATAAATATGGTCGATTTGAAACTCGTAAAATTAAAACGTGGTATCATAAGAAAATGACTTGCTTTTCATTTCCAGACTTGTTTTTCAAAAATCATCCAAACGATGTAAAATTTTAATATTGAACTTGAAAACTTGAAAAATATTTTCAGAAGTGACTGAAAGTTAAATTTCCTTAATTTACTTAACAAGAAAGAAAAAAAAGAGAATAAAGTTACCTATACCTACGTATAATATTTAAATACAAAAAGGTGTACCTAGGATGATGATTTAAATACCTACATTTCAAAAGGAAAATGAAGGCTAGTTTTACGTATTCCGCCGATTTGATGGGTTTATACAAGGTCGTTCAACTAAATTTATAATTTTAACGTATATTTTTTATTCTTCTAAACAATCTAGAGCTGATTTGGAGTTGGTCCAATGTCATCCAATACATCATAGGGTTTTGTGCGATAAAATCACAATAAATTAGATCAAGGTAGCAAGTTCGCTGTTAAATATTAAAGAGAAAGATAGAAATGCTAATTAATAAGGAGAAATATACCAAAATATCAATAATCGATTTAATTATGGAATTAGTTCAGGATTGATGGGAAAATTTAGGAAATTAACTACCTCGTTAATTAAAATGATAAAAAATTAACAGATTTAAATAAAATTTTAAAATTGACAATGATTTGTTATTTGTTTAAGGAATAAAAAGTCTATCTACTCATTATTAATTAACTAATTAAAATATAAAAATTTGTGGATGAATTGCGATGATCAGAAGTATCTAGTCATTCTTTTTATTTATTTTTTAAAGAATGCCATTTTTCGCCATTTTAAACATTATTATCATTGCTTTCAATTTTTTTATTAGAAAAAATAAACAAATGTTATTTTATGTAATTAAACATTTCACTGAAGAATGGAAAAATTACTCTCGAACCACCTTGTGAAAAAACCCTGAAAATATATCAATTATTTAAAAAAATCAGCCAGAGTATAACAACAAACAACAACAACAATCTAAAGAAATTATTTAATTTTTTTAAAATTCTTCCTGAAAAATTATGAGAAACTTTTCATGAGTAAAAAAAAATAACGATGAAATGATCTCAAAATTTTTCTAATAGGTAAGTAACTTTTTGGGGGAAAAATTCAATATGAAATTAAAATAATCTTCTAGAAAAAAAAAAGTGAAAAAATAATTTCATTGAAAGAAATTATTGTAGAATAGAATAATTAATT
Organism: Balanococcus diminutus; assembly: GCA_959613365.1. Classification (NCBI taxonomy): domain Eukaryota; kingdom Metazoa; phylum Arthropoda; class Insecta; order Hemiptera; family Pseudococcidae; genus Balanococcus; species Balanococcus diminutus. Next base: position 25,356,805 of record OY390718.1, read on the forward strand.
AGTTACCTAACTTTTTTCCAATTGATTTTGAATTTTTTTTTATTCAAAATATGTAGGTACTTTATCTTGCCAGACAGTTATTTGAAAAAAAAAGTAGGTATTTAAGTTATACTTAAAAAAAGAAATTCTCCCTAAACTATTTTTTCGAATGAAATTTTAACAGCAAGCTTGATTGAGTGAAAAATAATATGTATCGATAAAAATTACTGAAAAAATTATTTTGAAAAACAAATATCTTGAATGAAAAAAAATCACCAGAGAAAAATTGTAGAGACGAAAAAATTACTCATCTTGCTTGGAAAAACTTCTTTTGAAAAATCCTTCGATGCCACAAAATCCTGTAGAAAAAAAAAGTTTGAAGAAATAATTTCTTTGAAAACACTGTCAAAAGCAATATTTCAAAAAAAGTTTTTTGAAAAAAAAAGTATTATTTTGTAGTTATTGTAGGTAATATTATAAACTCTCAAAAAGTACATTTTTCTTCCAAATTTTCTGAAAAATTGAAAGCTAACTTGAAAAAAAATCCTTCAAAAATTCTGTTGAAAAATAATTTCTTTGAAAAAACTTACAAAAAATGCCTATTTTAAAAAAAGTCCTGTTTTTTTTTTTGTTTTTTTTGAAAAACTCTCTTTTGGTGAAAAACATTTTTTTTTCTTGAAAATAATCTCTCAAGATAAAATATTTCAAAAAACTGCTAATTTCAATCAATTAAAAAAAATTATAAATTGACAAATCAGTGTCAAAAAAGAGATTGTATGAGCAAAGAAGAAAAAAAATCTGAATTAGAGGAAAAATGTGTACTTCAGAAGATAATATTGCCGATGTCAAAATAATTACTTATTTTAAAATGATTGGGTTTCCAGAAAAAATTCTCCCAGAAAATAAGTCTAAAAATTTTCTTACATATTTGTACCTACCTAAGTAGGTAATTACGTAAGTAAAGTTCTTTAAGAAAAATATTCTCCAAATAAAAAAAATATAGAAAAAATTATTTTCTTGAAATAAATTATACAAAAATGTATTTTTATACAAAAATGTATTTTTATAGAAAAATTCTTATAAAAAATTGCAAAAAATCAAGTTGAAAAATATGTTTCCTAGCAAACATATAAAAAATTGTGATTCATCAAAAATTTGTCCATTTTTGCCCAAAATTACTAAATCATACGTATGGCACGTAATTTACTAGGTACGAGTAAGTATAATTATCTTTTTTTGGTCCAAAAATAACCACTGACTGGTCGGTATATTGATTGATTTAAACTTATTTCCATTATTAAAATAAGAGCTCAGAACTTAACTACACGTTATGCCAAGTACCTACCCAGCTTTTAAAGAAAAAAATTTTGAATTATCTGAAGCAAAAAAATTTATACCTACCCATTAAAAAATTTTGCAATTTTTCAGAGTAAAAAATCTCTTATTTTTATAAAGGAAAAATCTGATTTTTTTTGTATAAAACCAAATTTTTTGAGGACAGAAACCATTCAATTTCTCATAAAAGAAACAAATTCTGCTTATTTTTTTGAAGAAAGAAATTTTTCAATTTTTTCTGAACACTAAACATTTCTCAAATTTCTGCAGAACAAAAATTATACTTTTTTGATTTAATTTTTTAGGAGAAAAATCTCTACAATTTTTTAGAGTGGAAATATGAAATTTTTAGAGGAAGAAAAATCTCTCAATTTATCAGAGAAAACGATTCCAGAATTTTTTCCAAGTAAAAATAATACGTAACTTAGGTATACTTACTTTATACTTATCTTGATTATTTTGAGAGTGTAAAAATAATTTCTCACTTTTTATAATAAAGAAATAAGTCAATAAGTCTTTTGATATTTTTTGAGGAACATTTTTCTTAAAGAAACCTCGTATATATGTAGAGGAAAAAAATCCCAATATTTTTGGAAAAACCTCCAATTTTTCTTTAATTTTTTTTTGTTGATTTTTTATAATAAACAAAACTTTTAATTTTTATAGAGAAAAAAAATCTCTTTTTTTTTAAGAAAAAAAATTTCTCAACTTTTAGAAACAAATTTCAATTTTTTTTTTTTTTTTTTTTTTTTTTATGAGTAAAAAATAATTTAACTTTTGGGAATAAAGATTTTTTTGTGATGAAAAATCATTTGCACTTTCAACGTTGAATTCATTTGAAGATAAAATCGAGCTACATTTTAAAACTTCAAGTTGCGCCCCCCCCCCCCCCCCCCAATGAAACTAACACAGCCTAATAATATGAAAAGGTTCAATTACGTTTTTGGATCAGAGTATACTCATTTTTATTCAAAATCGAAAAATTCATCGGTCAATTAAAATAAAATAAAAATAATCAATACTATTATTAAGATCGAAAAATTATACTCGAAATATTATAAAGCTAGGAAATTATTTGATTTAGCCAGTTTAGGCTAAATTTATCAAATTTCACGCGAGTTATCACGTTACATAATTTTGAAAGAAGAGAAAAATGGAGAAAAAAATAAACGAATAATAATATCTAATCAAAGATTCCACATGACTGCACCAGTGAATTTTTTTAAACGATTAGTCCACTAAAAATTGAATACATTTCACGAGGTGTAAATTACTTCGTCCAAAGGAGATATAATTTTCAATTTGCCACATTAAATTGGCTGATTCTCTATCGACATCGACATCTTCACTCGACGACTTCATACAACAATCGAGACAAATAATTACATCGCGAAAAATGAAAACAATCGCAAGGTGTTTTCTATTCACCGACATGATGGAAGCACTATTATAGCCGTTCATTTTCATGAAATTACACGCTTTCGCTGCAGCAAAAGCGAGCAGCGAATGGCCACAGCTACACGGTCGGTACGGATCGAATTTCCTTATATATTTTTCGTTCGTCAAACGCGAGAATTTCTTTTTGTAGGCAACTTTCTAACGAATTTACGCAGCCCTGAGTTATCCATAGTGTTCCCCTGCTTGTCATCAACGCCACATCATCGACGACTTCTCGTTACCGCTTGATTGATAAATGTTTTTGTAGATGGTACACGGTCGTGGGTGTGGTGGTGAATAAAGTAAAAGGAAGCTACTAGTTGTGTTTGCTATGTAACTCGATACCAAAGATCCAACCCGCTTTTAGTGTTGCTACGCTCCCACAAAGCATCCGGCTCTTATTCGATCCCCGCACACAGCACTTCATCGGTGGCCGTCTTCGCGATCATTGTTTTAAGCTAAATGTACACATAAAGGTACCGCCAAACCCAACCCCATCTTATGGTTTTCCGTTCTCTTCTCTGTATCTAACGTTTTAAAGAATATGGGTGGTTTTTCAAAATATTCTCGTCGTCCCTTTTGTATCCTGGTAAGCTATGCTGTGCCATAATAGGGATCTCGTCTATAGGTACGCTGCTGCTGGCAACAGCAACAACAACACAATCGAGCTTTTGTATTTTTTTTTTTTTTTTTTTTTTTTTTTAATTCCATTATAGGCGAATATTTTTATAAGGAACCAGCAACGTCGTCAGCACCACGGTTGTAATGACAAAATGTAACGCAATGAAAAAAATAAACTCAACGAAAAAAAATTTCAAAACGAAACTTGCCAAAATATAAACCATGAAACATTGAAATTTCAAAAATAACGTAACAAAATAACAAAAAAAAAATTTTTTTTTTTTTTTTTTTTTTTTTAAGCATTAGCTATACACACGTTTGGTATTTTAAAACATTTTTTTTTTACCTATTGTTTTGTTTTGAATTGTTTTTCAAAAAAGAAAAAAAAATCCAAGTCAGAAATCAGCTTGGCTCTTTGCAGGTTGAAACACATTGCTCTAACTTTGTTAATTGTTTTACTTTGTTTCATTCTTTCAACTTAAATTGTTTGTAGAAGGTTTTCAGCAATAGTAGAAGTCTAAAGAACGAAGCCGAGGGAAAAAATGATAAGCTCACTCAGAGCAATGTTTTTCATGGTGCAAAGAGCCATGAGCCAAGCAGACTGTGCTTATTGTATACCTTTGACTTGAATTGTTGTAACTTGCAGCAACGGCGAGAGGGGGGAGGTGCAAAAGACGCACTTGCACCGATCTGGAATTTTTCCTCAGGGCCCGACCAAGAGATTTTTATATTGCCTTTTTTGAGAAAAAAAATCTCCAAAATATAATTTTTCTACATTGAGATAAAACTTGATATTTTTTCTTTAAAAGTAAAAGATTTCTTTATGAAAAAAAAAAAAAAAAAAATTGCTTAAAAGTTTAGAGATTTTTATTCTAAAACAATTTTTAAATTTAATATTCTTCAAAAAATTGTGATTTTTTTTCTCGCAAAAAATTAGATTTTTTACTAAAAACAAAAAAAAAATGAGAAAAAAAGATTCTTTAAAAAAAAATTGTTTAAGTGATTTTTTTTCTCTAAAAATAAATAATTAGGTAGGTAGGTTAGGTACCTACAGTAGGTACATAAAAAATTACTGATTTTATTTTATCTTTTTAGATGGATAAGACGAAAACTAATTGCTTTTTCTTTAAAAAAGTGAGCATTTTTTTAAATAGGTACACTGAAAAAAATGAATTTTTAAAAACCGTAATGATTCTGGGTAAAACACAGTAAAATTAGGATACGTCGCCAATTTTAGAATCATTCCGTTGTAAAATAGAAGAGATTCAATTGAACTCCGTAATCATTCTGGAATAGAACTGAATCTTTTCTGTTTTTCACCGGAATGATTCTAAAATTGGCGACGTATCCTAATTTTACTGTGTTTTACCCAGAATCATTACGGTTTTTGAAAATCCATTTTTCTCAGTGTAGGTACAAAAAGTTTTAAAATTTGGGAATTTTTTCTCAAAAAAAAAAAAAAAATTTTTTTAGTCCAAAAAAATTGAGAGATTCTTTTAGTCTAAAAAAATTGAGATATTTTTTTAGTCCAAAAAAAATTAAAAAAATTATTATTTTTTTCAAAAAGAATTACCTATGACCAAAAATCATGAATATTTTTTCTGAAAAAAAGTAAAAAACTGAGATTTTTTTCTTAGTAAAAATCATAAGAATTCATATTCAAAAATTTTAGAGATTTTCCCCAAAATTGAAAGTTTTTTTTTCTTCACAGAAATAAGAGAGGTTTATTTACTTCAAAAATCTGCATTTTATTTTTCTCAAACAATGGAGAGATTCTTTCTCCAATAAAGTTGAGAGATTGTTCCTCCCCCTCCTCCCCAAAAAAACAATTGAAAGATCTTCAAAACAAAATGAAATTCTGCATTGTTAAATTCCCAAAAAATAAAATACTTTTTCTCAAAGAAAATTGGGAGCAAAAATCATCATTTTTTTTCTCTGGAAGTAGGTAAATCTTCTTTTAACAAATTATAATAATAACAATAAAATTTTAAAAGAAACAACAAGTAATAAAAACAAACAAAATAAGAATAAAAACCAATAGATTTCTACTTTTTGAAAAATGAATTCTTTTACTCCAAAAAATTTATATAGAGATCCCCTCTATCTCTCTCCGAAAAAAGAATATCGAACGGTGTAATTTCAAAAATAAAATGAAATAAGAAGAAGAATAAAAATATTACAAAAAGTCAAGTTTTTTCAAGTTGAATTTTTAATTCCAAAATTTACGGATTTTTCTCCTCCAGAGAAATGAGATTTTTTTACAAAAATTTAAGGAACTGTTTTAAGTATTATACCTATAGCACAACAGACAAAATTTTCACTTCAAGAAAATTTTAATCTAAATTTAAACAAAAAATTGAGGTTTGTTCTTCTCTAAAAATAAGGGATTTTTTTAAACTAAAGATTTTTTACTCAAAAAAATTGTTAACTTATCATATTTTTTTAGAGAAACATGTTCTAATTTTTTGAGAGAAAATTAGAACAACAAGTACAATCATATTTCTTCTAAAAAAATTAATTTTTTTGTTTTTTTTTGTTTTTGAAAAATGAGACTTTTTTTAGCAAATTGTGGAATTGAAAAATGTCGGTTGTGAACATTTTTCAGCGGTGTCGCAAAAAAATTGAATGATTCTCATCAGAGGAAATTCCAAACTGAGTAAAAATGATCCAGAAAATTATTGAGCTGGGGCCCTTGTTGCCACAGAATTGTTCTATCAGTATAGCTTTTTTGAAAAAAAAAATTTAAGCAAAGGAATTAATTTTGTGACACTATTTAGTTGGCTAAAGGACCATTTTTTTTTCAATTTTTCGAAAATTTGCCAAAAAATTAGAAAAATTAAAAAAAAAAACTTAAAAACCCGTTCCAAAAAATCGCTTTTAAAACAAAAAAAAGTTTTTAACGTTTATTTTTTCAGTTTTGGTTTTATTCTTAATTTCTATTTATTATTCAAATCGGTATAATTTTTAAATAAGCTGGAAAATTGTATTCCAGGTAAAATTTCTTGAATTTATAGTACCCAAACCCACACATGCAATAACGAAATAACGTTTCGAAATAACGGAAAAGGTTTTGATTAACGTAACAAAATTATAAAACTATAAATTTAACGAAAATAACGAAATCAGGATAAAGTGGAGTAGGCACTTAACGATATAACAAAATGAAACGAAAAAACAGAAATGACAAAATATCATAACGAAACGATAACGAAAAATTATAGATGAATTGTATTTAATAAAATAATAACGAAAAAGTATTTCATTCTATATCCATATTTATATATTTTTTCTTTGTATTTCTTACAGAACACCCAGTGTCAGTCCGACCGGTGCTGAAGAAAACGAAAGCACAGAAAAAGGTGCTCTGGTTACGTCCAATTCGAATATAGACTCAAGTTCCTCAGAATCGATCGATGGCGTCGACGTACATCATAAGTTTCCTCAATCTAATCATACGATTATGCCACAAGTAAGTGTACTTTAAACCTGTACAAATTTTTTTACGAGCTATACCCGAGAAGCCATCAACTTCCACATTCCAATCGACAGCAAATTTTCACCACCATAAAATACCTCTAATCAATTTAACAAATCGTACCGGTCGTCTTCGTATATATATACCTATTACAATTTACGAAATACTATAAACTCGACTCGTAGCAGGTAATACGGTGAAAAAAACCAGCGTATTTTAAACGCCATATCTGAAATCATAATTTGATTAACTATATCGATACGAAGCCAGTCAATCAAAGTCGTAAAAATCCACATTTACATATCCTACGTATATATAGGTTCGAGTACCAAGGTTTTAAAAAGTAGTTTTTTCATACCTATTAAAAACATATCCACACAATTAGGTTTCAATCGACGAAATATCTAAATGATTATGCACCTACCTGTACCCGGTCCCTAATTATTGTTAATACTCATTAGGAGCTTTACTAACACCTCGGAATTCTTCGAATTCCGTCATTTAGATGGGGAAAAAATTGAGTAAGTTACTAATATTCGCGTATCTCGTATTTATTTGGACAAACTCGTATATAATTTAGAAGACAAGGCAAGCAGGCAGGGTAGGTGAAAACGCCACTGTAACTGATCCGAAATCTAAGTACAGATCTTAACCTAAGAATTCAAGATGTTGCATTTTTTTAATGTAGTGTACCGTATTTATTATTTTTCGCTATGTTCGTTTCATGGCTCGAAATCGTACCATATTTTTTTGGCACGGTATTTAATTTGAAGTACTTTATCAGTTTCAAGTTCGTTTCGCTCCATCATAACTTTTGACATGTAGGCAAAAAATACCAAGATTTTATTCTCCGATTCAAAGTTACCTAACGAGTATATAGTTTTGCGAAAAAATCAGTGCTGCCCAGCAATAAAGTAATCAACTTATTTTGAAGCATGAATAATAAAATTTCAAAAAAAAAAATTTTTGAAGTAGGTAAGGTACCTAATAAAAATAAATTAATAAAATTTCTTTTTAAGCTGAATTTAAAAAAAAAATGAAGTGTATGTACTCGTTATTGGAACTATTTTGTTTTTGTTTTTTGCTTCTTAAATTAGTTTCAACAATTAATTTAAAAGTTCCATTCGTATAAATTTTTAAAAAGCAACATTTGAATAAAACACCGAAGAAATTTAGTTTCAATCACTTTTTTATCCCCAATTCAATTAAAAAAATATATACCTAATATATTTTTTTAATTGAGAAATTTTTGAAAAAATTTTAGTTTTAGAAAACTACAGTAAAAAAATAATTTATAAACAGCATGCCCGTCGAGGGGGCAAAGGGGGCATTTGGGTCCGGAGTTTTGCTAGGGGACCCGAATTGAATTTTTTCCGCTTGAATTAGAAAAATCACATAATTTTTGGTCGAAAATGCACTTGGAAGAGGGTCCAAAATAATTTTTGCCCTGGGCCTACTTTGGTTCTCGACGGCCTAATAAACAGAAATCGAAAATATCTAATGAAATTTTAAGGAAATCACTTCTAAATAGAATTGGAAAAATACATTTTTTTAACTTTGTAAAAAATTGAAGAAATTAAAAAAAATTGTTTGAAAAATTTATTTCTAATAAATTTGAAGAATTTAATTTTTCATTGAATCAGCAAAACAATAATAATTTTTTTTTTTAAATCCGAAATTATTTAAGAATTTTGAGAAACACTTTACCATAGAATTTTTAGGATTTTTTGTTGATTTTTTTTTTTATATCCACCTAATTTAATTTTGAACAAACGTCTTTTTGAAAAACCAAAACCAAAAAAACGGATTTTTCAACCTAAGTACGAAAATTTAAAGAAATTTTAATTTAAAAAAAAATTAATTTTCAAATTATTAAATAAAAAATTAATTTCAAATTCGAAACACTTTTTGAAAAAACTGAAAAACTCATTATTATTCTGCCTGAATTTTTGTAAAAAATTGTTTGTTCCAAAGAATTCACTTTTGAATGGAATAAAAAAAAATGAAATAAAAACTTCCGAACCAAATTCAAAAAAATACAACCGCGTTTTTATCAAAAAAAATAAGTATCTAGGTAGGTAGCTAAAGTAAATAAAAGAATGGAAATCTTTAATTGCTTAAATAAATAATCAAAAAAAAAAACGCGCACTTTTATTTCTAAAATTAAAAATAAAAATAAAACAGAATTCGAAAAACTTTCAAAAAGGTTTCAAGAATTCGCCACCATTTTGGCTGAATATTTCAACAACAAAAAAAAACATCAAAAGAATTCACTTTTGACTGCAATTTCAAAAAAAAAAAAAAGTCGCACAAAATTCAGAAAAATACCTACATTTGCATTTTTGCATGTATGTAAAAAGACAGACACCTTTATTTTTTCCAATGATCATTGCATTTCTATTTTTTTATTTATTTATTTATTTTATTTTTTTTTTTTACTTATTATCTAGTTACTTATGAAAAAATTCATTCTATAAATATTTTGTCTGAAATTTCTTTTTTGAATACAATTATTCTATAAAAATTATTTTCAAACAACAAAAAAATTCATTTCTTCAATATTTAATTTTTAAAAATTTGATGAATTTTTCTTTGAAAAAATTTCAACAAATTATTTTTTTTTAAATTACCTCCCTACCTAATAAAAAAAAAATATTTAAAGAATTTCATTGAATCATTTTTTTTAAATTTCAAATTCTAAAAAAAAACAAAGCATAATAAAAATATTCACAAAAAATTAAGTGATAAAATTATTCAAAAAAGTTTGTATTTGGTAGGTATTAAAAAAAATTGTTTTCACACAATTAATTTTTAAACTGAATTCGAAGTGGTAATTTTTTTTTAATTTAAGAAACTTGTTGCCACCAACTTCTTTTCCAGAAAAAAACTAACAAAATGTCAAAGAATTTGTTTTAAAATGCAGGTATTTTAAAACAAAATTCAAAAAATGTATTCACTTACGTTTTCAAAGAAAATTTGCCAAGAGAATCTTGTTAACTCGTCAACTTTGATTGAGCTTAAATTTTTTGGTTGGATAAAATAGCATGTCACCCAAACCTCAGAATAAAATTTTAAGCTGCCAAAATTGATTTTTTGATTTTTGGCGAATTTTTAAAAATGGCGAAAATAGCTCATAAGTGTATCACTTTTTTATCAAAATAATAAATTTTGAGATGAAATGACCTCTCAAATCGATAACAACTATTTTCGAAGTGATCAAAATCGCATTTAGCAAAAGTTGACTTTCCTTCAGGCTTTTTCTGGAAGTTCCAGATCGCTTTGAAAATGGTTGCAATCCATTTGGAAGGTAAAATTTTGCATATAAACAGATTTTCAAAATTATATCTCAAACCTCACTATTTTTGTAAAAAAAATTATATTAAAATTGTCTATTTTCGCCATTTTCAAAAATTCACAAATAATTGAAAAATTATTCTGTTTGTTTCTTTAGGACGGAGAGTATTTCTTGAATTTTACATTTAAAAATATATATTTCTTTGCATCATGTCAAAAAGTAGGCCCACACTTGAAAAAAATTCCACTCAATCCACTTCCTCAAATCCTTCAACATCTCACCATGTCCACCACCTCGAGTCGACAAATTGACGACATCCACGCAGAGCTCGCCCGTCTAAATAATAACGACCTCGCTCCTCTCATCTCACCCAGACCACCCTGTTCGTTTGGCTCGCAAATTCTTCATCATATTTACTCTGGTACACGCTGGGACAGTGTGCGAGAAGGACGGAGAAAAACTGGATTAAAATCTACACATATCCGTCGGTCTTACGCTTATAAATACTATCAAACCTCCTACAAGGTACTGGCAGCCATCGCGACATCGCTTCTCAAACCATAACCCATGCTCGATGGCGCGATGCCGCAAATAAAAAAATCTCTCTTCTTGCGCATTCTGCGGCCGCCTAGCGCTAGCCGTATCTTTGGGCTGTGGGCTCTCTTCTCTAAATCTTAATCGATCGACCTATCGGTAATCCTACGCTCGTTAAAATACACGTCGCCGGTCGTCGATCTTAATGATAAATTTTTCCTAATTTCAGGAACAGTTGATGCATCACGAATTATACGGCAGTGGATGCATAAACGACATAAAACCAGATGTGAACAGTATAAACGTCAGTTCGAACGTAATCGCGTCTCATACCGCGTCACCTTATCATCATCATCATCAACCGTCACATTTTTCATTTCGTACAATGCCCGAATACCATCAACAGTCCGCCGATACCAGCGCCCTTTTACACGATTATCATTCTTTATGACAATGGGCTTCTGGCTATGGTTATAGCCAGTAATTTAGCGACTGGACGCCCGAGCCCTGCATGCGCCCATACTCTGGCGTAAGGTCATATTTTTGAGCTTAAAAAATATTATTAATTAGTGACCATAGTTGTAGCCACCGTTCGTTATTGTTGATTCAACTTGCTCGCTAAGCAAATTATTTTCTTCTTTGTATACAGTGTGTTCTGGAAGTGAATGGCCAAATGCTTAAGATTTTTTAGATGCAACCCAACATCACTGACAAAAAACTTTATGTACACCGGATGCCCATCTTTGTAAATTAGGACGCTACAGAACTTTGAAAACATGAAAACGATTATTTCTGCGGAAAACTGATTAGCAACACTGCATTCAAAAAATTTTCTGTTATCCCCAGTGAATTCTGTGGCAACAAGTTATAACAATTCAAGTCAAAACTTCAAAAGTATACAATAACGACAATAAGTAAAAAAAATCTAAGTCATAAATCAGCTTGGCTCTTCGCAAATTGAAACACATTGCTCTAACCTTGTTATTGTTTTACTTTGCTTCATTCCTTCAACTTATATTGTTTGTAGAAGGTTTCCACCAATAGTAGAAGTCGAAAGGACAAAGTCAAGAGGGGAAAATGGCAAGGCCAGAGCAACGTTTTTCAATGTGTGAAGAGCCCAGCTAATTTCTGACTTACGAGTACGTCAGATTGTTATTCCTTCTGGTATACAAAGTCAGAGTCTCTGCGTTACAGGTCTACAACTTCTGTCTGTGGCAACAAGTTATAACAGTCATCAAAAGTAAACAATACCTAAGCGATGAAAATCTAAGTCAGAAAATATCAGCTTGGCTCTTCACACATTGAAACACATTGCTCTGGCCTTGTCATTTTCCCCTCTTGACTTCGTCCTTTCGACTTCTACTATTGGTGGAAACCTTCAACTAACAAAATATAAGTTGAAGGAATGAAGCAAAGTAAAACAATAACAAGGTTAGAGCAATGTGTTTCAATGTGTGAAGAGCCAAGCTGATTTCTGACTTAGATTTTTATTGGGTACTTATTGTATACTTTTGACTTGGATTGTTATAACTTGTTGTCACAGAATTACATTTCTGAAGTACAAAAAAATCCAATCACATGTGACCGGGCATAGGGAAAGGGTATTAGTGTCCATTCGAGAATTCCAAATCGCAGACATTGCAAGAAATCAATTTTAATTATAATTAAATCAATTTCCAATGTGAATTATAATTGAAGTTACGTTTAATGAAATAAAGTAATGAACAAATCAATATAATTTTATTACTTTGATTCGGAAACCATTTAAATCAAAGAAAACCAAGTTGTTTTTGCGTAAAAATCAGTTTGGACACTAATACCCTTTCCCTATGCCTGGTCACACATTTGGATGTCTATCTTTGAAATTGAAGGAGTTGGCAACAATAAATTCTTTGCCAAAAGTATTGCCTTCTCTGATTTATTAAGGGGCACTATCGAGACATGGAAATTACAAAATTCTGTAGAAAAATGCACGTAACATATTCAACTTTTTGAGAGGAACAAAAAAGGTTGTGTGAAAAATGTTTCTATCTTTGAAAACAAAGGAGGAACAGAGCTTTAAACATTGAAAAATATTGCTATTTTGCGGAAAACATGGTTACTTGAAAAATTCTGTCAAAAAATGCAGGGAACAAATTCAACTTTTCGAGAGGAACAAAAAAGTTATGCGAAAAATGTTCCTATCTTTGAAAATAAATGAGCTATAAAGCTTTAAACTTTGAAAAATGCCGTAATATTGCGCAAAACATCGAATTTCAAAGCTCTATACCATCTTTATTTTCAAAGATAAGAAAATTTTTCACATTACTTTTTTTGTTCCTTGCAAAAAATTACACCAAATTCATGCATCATCTTCACGGGATTTTTAATTTTTTGTGAATCACTGCCCCTTCAAAATCGAGATAGGCACCATGAGTGTCTAAAGTTTTTTGTTGGTGATATTCAGCTGTATCGAAATCTCAAGTTTGGACATTCATTTCCACAGCATCCTGCGTGAATAGAAAATTGTCGCATTTTATAATTCTATAATATTTCTTTTTAGCATTTTAATTTTCCAATAGCTTAAAATTTTTTCGTCGGCGTCGTTCGTTTGTCTGTGATTATATATTTTATAAATGGCGTGTTTTAATTTAAAATAATTGTAAAAAAATTTAAAATCGAAGCGTAGTTTTTATTCACTCTCAAAGACGTTTATTATTATTATAGTTATTTACTATCTATACCATAACATTGTTTTTTTCTCTTTTTTTATACCTTTGCGAAAAAATTCTATGTTTCTTTCCAAACAAGCATTAGTCTTTAAAAAAAACGGCCAAAGATATACAAATTTATTGTTGTATTATATAAAATAAAAAATTTTCCAAAATGAACGCTCTGATTTTTTACATTTTCAATCATCACTCCTCTGCAGCCACTTAGAACCGGGTTGAGAGAACTAGTATTTCAGGTACACATCCAAACTTTCCGTGCATTAGAAAAAGAACATATTTCCAGTTCAACGGTTTCGTTCAATAATGGAAACTGATTGACCAGGTCGGAATACAAAAATAACAATGAAAACCCCGAGCAGACTAAAAATATATACGAAGATAAATTAGATAACATCTCTAATGCCGCACCATACAAAATGAATTCTGGGCCCCGCAGACGACCGACAAAAGACCACTTTTCAATATTCATGGCGTATTTGTCAAATACAATGCGTTATTTTGTTGAAACTATTGATGTCTTTACTTTTTAGACAAGGCTAAAAAAAAGGCAAGAAAAAATAATAAAAATAAAGTTAAGTAGGTTTTGTAATTCGAGTACCTAGAACACGCGTCTATCTTATAATTTCGCACGTTTTTCATTTACCATAGGTACACGTATATAGGTAAGGATAACTTGAGGTTAGGTGCATGATGCCAGCAGCGTTAACGTGAAATTCGAGTAATTCAGTTTGGGTAGTCGAGAGTAACAAAGTGTAGAAAGGTTAAAGGAGGAAAAAAAACTTATTTCTGGTTTAATCTTAAAAGATTTAGCGAGGTGGTTTCTTGACTGCACCGAAAACAGTAGGAGACTTGACGAGGGCATGAAGGTTTAATTTAACCGATGACCAGTAGTTCATCAGAAGTAACTTTATACCGAATTAGCTTCTGGTTTCGAGCCTAAATGGTTATTCTTTAAAATGGTTGGTTGTCATTCTTATCAATTTAATTTTTATTTTCAATTTAGATTTTTTAAGTTCGTTATTTAGCTTGAATTCGTAATGATTTGAATACCTACTCAAGGTATGCCAAATATTTGAGTTTATAGGTACTTGTGGTAAGTATTTGATAAGTGAGATAACTCTACTCCCCCCTCCGTTCAAATAAAAAATTATTCATCCAATTTTAAAGAAATCAATTTGTCAAGTTTAATTGATACAAAAATTGAAAAACTTTTATAGCTTCCAGTAGAAAATTAATTTGAACAAAACTTAGTTTAAATCGAAATTAAAAAAAAAACAAGTTATGAAATTAGACTACTAACTTCGAGAAATATGGATCAACTTGAACTTTGAGAAAACAAAATTATCAAGAAAAATGTTATTTGGAGAAATGAAAAAAAAAAAAAAAAAAAAAAAAACATTTTCCATAAAAATCTAAAAACAAAAATTAGAAATTCACCTAGAACAAAAATTTAAAAAATATCTGAGTAGTAATTTAAAAAAATGATAAGAATTTTAAAATGTTATTTTAAATAAAAATTTCGAAAAATCATTTCTAAAAAGTCAATTTTGAAAAATAATTTTGAAAATATCTATTAGGTATATGTAAGTGAGTACTTTGATAAAAAAACTTATATATTTTGAAAATGATTGATTTAAAAGAAATAGTAAAGAATTCGAAATAAAAATTTGAAAAAATCATTTTTTCACTCTGAAAACTAATTTTAAAAATAACTACCTAATTATCGCGAAAAAAATTGTTGGTATGCGTTTCAAAAAATCATTTTAAATAAAAATTCAGGACAAAAAGTAGGTTTCAAAAATACAAAAGAATTACAATTGAATAATTTTGGCAAGAAAGGTACATCAATTATTTTGTGAAATGTTATGTTTTCATTCGTTTAAAAGACCCCCTTCCTCCCTCCCTCCTAATAAGAATTTTTTTTTTGTAATTACATAATCAAGTATTTTTTTAAATTGGCCTCATTATATTTTTGACACGATTTTTTTAAAATGTTTTTAAAAAATGGCATACAAACTTCTTCACTTTTTTTGTTTTTGTTTATTTTTTTGTTATTTTTTCCCCTCGAAAAATCATGGTTTTTCAAGATAGAAAGCTGGAACTTTTTTGAAAGATCTTTTTCTAAATAATATAGGTGTATTTTTTTTATAAAAGAAATCTGAGTAAGCAATCATTTTTTAATGAGGTAAGTATACCTGGTTTTTTCACACATATATTACTTTGGAATTTTTTTTTCTAATTTATTAGGTAGATTTTTTGTTGTTGTTGTTTTTTTTTTTTTGATTTACAACATGAATTATTTGATATTTTTTAAAAGGTGAAACAACAATTTTTTCACTATTTTTTACTTCATCAGTTTTTTCACTGAAACATTTTTTTGACTAAAAGTACCTATCTAAATGATTATTTCAACTGCCTTGGCCTCTTGGCCTACTTAACTATTTTGAGATTATTTTTCTCATTTTACACATACTTACTCAAACTTTTTTTTTTCAAAGTATAGATCGGCCTATACTGACAATTTTTTATTGATTTAGGTGTAAGTTTTTTGATTTTTTTTTTTTTTTTTTTTTTTTTTTTTTAAGATAATATGTGTTTGATATCTTTCCCGTTTTTTTTTCAAATTATAATGGCAAATTTTTTTTTTAAATTTGTAACGATTTTTTTACGTCTCTTTAAAATTTATTATTAAGTATAGGTATTACTTTTTTTATGGAAACAAGCAATTTTCTTAAACATTTTTTAGAACTACTTTTTTCATTGTCCAAAGAATTTTTTTGCGGAAGTAATTATTTTTCAATCGATAATTTTTCACCAAATTTCTTCTTTTTAAGATATTTGTTTGATATTTTTTTTCTCGTATGTAGATATTCAAATCACAATATCACAAAAACAATTTTTTTTTCAATAATTTATTTATGATATTTTTTACATACCTAAGTATAGATTTTTTTATATCTAACTTTTTTTTTAATCGTACAAATTTTTTCTGTGATTTTTAAAAAATATATATATACCTAATTATACTGTTTTTTTAAGTTTTTTCATTTAGGAGAAGAGGAAATTTTTTAAATAATTTTTTGACCACAAGAGTTTAATCGTGTTTTCAATATTTTAGACTTGTCATTTTCCAACCTTTTTGTAAAGTTCTTACGTGAAACAGTATTTTTTACTTAAACCAATAATTCAACTGCTGCAAAAAATTTCAGAAATTTTCAAAAATTTAAAAATAATTCTCACTTTTGACAATTTGAAAAAAAAATCCAAAAAATTAGAAAAAATGTTTCTTTAAAGAAATGAAATTTTTAAAATAAAATTAGCCCCTGAAAAATTATTCACAATTTCCCTTTTAATTTAAAGAGAATAAAGTACTCAGTTATTTGAGATTTTTTTATTATTATTATTTTATCTGCGATGATGTGAGTTATAAATTTTAAATAATGCTATTTTTTTGGATCTGTGTAATGCACTTCAAGAGTGACAGAGGATCCTTATAATTATACCTTCTAAGTTACGTCACCCCACCAGAATACAATAATTCAAATTAAAGTACATAGAAGGAAGTTCGAAAAAAATGTCAACAATTTGTATTTAAAAAAATCTTAAATAAAGCCCAAAAACATAAAGTTTTGATCAAATTTTGAGCCTATAAAGAGTGACTAGAAAATTTTTACTAAATTATCGATTACGTACCTAATACCTATCACGCAGACTAAGACCTTGTATCAAGTCACAATAAAAATTCCTAAAACGTAATTTTCTAGACGAAGAAAACAAGACGAGTGAAAAACAAAAAACAAAAAAAATTCCCAGTAATCGAAAATGAGAAAAATGTAATGGTTTTTTTTTACCTTTTTTATTGCGAGTGTTATCAAATTTCAGTCGACCGTCGAGTAAAAGTATAATATGGATTTTAGAGGCAAATTCGAAAATTTGCAAATAACGAGACAGTCAACTGAATCATCTTAGAACGAGAGTGAAAAGAATTGAAATACGATATTTTATACAGAACTCCAAGGATACACTTTTGTACCGGAAACGATTACCTACTTTCCCTATCTCCGAAAAAATTGAAATTTTGTTTTCGCGATGTTGGTAAAAAATTTTCAGAATATTTTCCAACAAAGTAGGTACCTATGTATGTATATTTTCCCATAATAAAAAAAGAAAAAACCACACAAACACGCATATACACGTGTGATATTTTGTACACCAGCTTCAAAAAAAAAGTACATTTCGCGTAAACCCACGAACAATAAGGTTTGATTAAGAGCAAAAGAAATAATAACTGGAAAAAACTCATAACTTATAATTTATATTAAAAAATTACAGTACCACGTTGCTGGATCGCGGTCTCGTTGGCAGCGAAGTGGAAAGCGTCGCGTCGAAAAGTGGTCCACGGCAATTATTTCACCCCTCTTTGAAAATATGATGCGGCGCGACAATGGAAATAAATAAATTACATATATCATCTTGTTGTATAAGTATCGTCGCCATATTGTTATCACTTATCTTGATTTTAGAAGGGAAGTAATTGAAAGTATTCCCCTTTGCGTAAAATCATCGTAATCCTATTGCCAATTGTGCCAATCGTTTGCCAGCCTTATCACCATCTTTTTTTGGCGGGGTTGGAAATATACTCGGATGTGTTGGACGGGGTACCTATATACCCGGACCCTAATTTGCTAGGTGGAAATTCCCATGAGGTATGACACTTGGTTTATAATACGATTATTCCATTCGGTTACATTGGTATTTTAAATATTATTATAATCCTTTTTAACCACGCCAGCCAAGCCGCCCCTTATGCACCAATTCCTTCTATTAAGGAAATACAGGGTGTCCGATTCAGATATAATCGAGTCCAACTAACAAAAAATTTTATGTGTAGTAGGATGGTCCTTGTTTTGAACATTTTCGAATTTTTCCCGGACGCTCCCCCTCGATTGGTTACATATACGTAAATTGTGAAGAAAAAAATTACATACCTATTTCTATATTTTCTCCAACTAATTTTTTGTGGTCCTGCAGACCCCCTTTAAAAATATACTGTATAAAAATTTAAATTTAAAAGTTTAAAAAAACTTTAAACAAAATGGCCACTCTCACTATACAGAGGTAGTTTTATACCAAAAAGACGATTTTTGGTGATTTTTCATCTTTACTCGAAATTTTTTTGAAAATGCCCAAAATAAGGACCACCATAATGATCCAATTTTTTTTTAGAGTGGATAAAAATATTTATCAATTAATTTTTGGAGAAAAAATCTCCCCATACTTTTAAAGAAAAAATTCTAATTTTTTTTGTAACGAAAAATATCTCAATTTTTTGGAAGTAAAAAACCTTCCTTTTTTCAGAAAAAAATCTCATCACTTCTTTGGAGGAAAAATTCATAGATTTTTTGGAGTGAAAATATTTTTTAATTATTGGAGAAGAAAATCTTTTAATTTTTTGGGTGTGCTTAAAATTTCTCAATTTTTTTAGAATAAAAGTTATTTTGGATTCTTTTGGAATGACAATTTTAGAAAATTTTTGAAAGTGAAAAGTCACTAATTTTTAGATTTTTTTGAAATTGGTAAATATTTTTTCCATTTTTCTTGATAGAAAATATCTTTTATTTTTTGGAAAGTAAAACTTGGATTTTTTCACTGAAGAAATTCCAATTTTCAAAGAAAATAGAATCTCAAATCTTCTGAAGTAAATATACTTATTTCTCAAACTTTTGACAGTGAAAATCTTCAGTGAAAAAAAAAACTTTTTTTGGAGTAAAAAATTTATTTTATTTTTTACAAAAAAAAATATCATTTAATTTTTTTAAATTTTTGTTTCACATTTTGAAGCGGGAAAAATCTATAAATATTTTGGTAAAAGGAATCTCTTTAATTGTTTCGCAAGAAACCCTAATTCTTTTAAAATGAAAGATACCTACACATTTTTTTAGGAGAAAAATTTCTCACTTTTTTTTAGTGTAAATACCTATTATCTTAATTTTTGGAAGAAAACGTTTCTCAATAATGTTCTCGAGTAAAAATATTTTTTCAACTTTTAGAGAAAAAAAATCTTTAAATTTTTTTGGAATTACCTATTATTTAAACATGTTCCTTTATATATAGTTGTCATTTAGGAAAATATTTTTTTTTTGTGAAAATTTCTTATAAAAATTTTTTTTTTAAATTTGCAGTGAAAGTATTTTCTTAATTTTTTAGAAAAAAAAAACTTTTTAATTTTTGGAGAAAGGAAATCTTTTAATTCATTTGTAATCTATTTCTTCAAATTTCGAAGTAGGTAAGTAAATAAATCTCTAAATTTTTTGAAATAATGAAATCTCTTGAATTTTTTGGGAATAGTATTTCTATTGTTTTTTTAAAAATATTTTTTAGAAAATAGAAACTTTAATTTTTGGCACAAAACTCCAATTTTTCAAGGAGAAAAAAATTGGAAGGAAAACTTTTTTAACTTTTTGGAGAAAAAATCTTTGTATTTTTTGGATACCTAATAAATTTTAAAATAAAAAAGGCACTTTTTTAAGAGAGAAAAAAAAATTTTAAATAAAAGTATTTTCCTAATTTTTGGCAAAAAATTTCTCGATTTTTTAGGATTTTTTTTGGAGAAAAGAAATTTTTTAATTTTTTGAAATCTATTTTTTAAAATTTCGAAACAAGTAAAGTATTTTTAAATTTTTTTGGATTACTTTTTTAAATAATTTTTCTTGAGATTTTTTGGAAAATAGAAAATTAGATTTTTGGCAAAGCATTTCAACAAAAAAGAAAGAAAATTGGAAGGAAAACTTTCTCAACTTTTTAGAGAAAAAAATCTTTGTATTTTTTGGATAATAATTTTTAAAATAAAAATGGCACTTTTTTTAAGAGAGAAAAAAAACATTTTTTAAAATAAAAGTATTTTCCTAATTTTTGGCTAAAAAATTTCTCAATTTTTTAGGATTGTTTTTTTTTAGAGAAAGGAAATCTTAAAATTTTTTTGAAATCCATTTTTTAAAATTTCGAAGTAAGTAAATTTCTAAATTTTTTTTTATTAGTTTTTTTTTTTTTAATTTTCTTGATATTTTTTGGAAAATAGAAACTTTAATTTTTGGCAAAGAAATCATAATTTTTTCAACAAAAAAAAAGAAAAAAAAATTGGAAGAAAAACTTTCTCAACTTTTTGAAGAAGATAATAATTTTATTTTTATTTTTTAGAATGAAAATTTTCAATCCCCCCCCCCCCCCCCCCCCAGTAAGTATCTAATTCTGGTCCTGCTATTCACTGTCGACGTTGAAAAAAAATTTAAATGCAGTGTTGCCAATCGATTTTTCCTGGAAAATACCAATTGGACCGCCTTCATTTCCAAAGATAGGCACCAAGTCTACATAAAACCACTCACCAGACATGAGCCACCCTGTTTACCTGTAGACTCGGATAGGAAATGGTTCGTCGATGGATGCCGGAAGGAGGGGGGGGGGGGGGGTTATTCGCAGCTGGTCAATCGTCTATAATGTGATTTCAATTCATCGTATGGGTTTTTGAGCTTACACGATGCACTTCCTTTATTCCAAATGACCCGTTAAATTGGTCTCGGAGCGGCGGATCAGGTGCGCGCAGCGCGAACACACAAAGACGAAGCGTGTGCTATTTGTTTAACTCGCAGCACTCTTACGCGCCTGTGGACCAGTCAGTTTCAAGTACTTTTACTCGAATGATTCAGTGTAAACGATAGACTGGTTTGTAAGTAGCGTTGCTCTTGCTCTTTTTTCACTTTTTCAAAAGATTATATCCGACGTACCGTGATTTTACAAGGTCGACGGAAAAAAATATATTTATAGAATTAATTGAAATTCGGTTAGGTAGATTTTTACGTGAATTTATTGGAAGAATGGGTTTGTACCTGGAATGGTTGAAAATTAGTCGCTTGTGCGCTTGTATTTGTATCTATTTTTTTTTTTTTTTTTTTCAAAGATTTCAGATACCGTGAGGGGATTTTGTACACAACAGTACTTTTTTCTTCGTCTTGCCACGAGGAATGTATTATTGTGACGAGCTTTTTTCAAGTGTTTCTGTAACATGGAATGATGTGTGATGAATGTGTATAAAATAAAATAGGTATGATTTCCACCCAGATGGATTAATCTGCTTATGGCGAAGAAACCACGCATTGGTGTTTCGATATGGTTCGCTTGTTTTAAAAAGTAATTTCATCCGGTCGTGTGAAATACCAGATCGACAAAGGTGCCTTGCCTATATTATGCTGTACGTTTAGAAAGAGTTGATAGTGTGCAAAAATGTCTTATCAATTAATGAGTCATCGTATTAAAATTTTATTATGTTTTCATAATTACACATCAGACGTAAGGTATCGAAACGTTAAAATTTTCCAAGAATTATGAAATTATTTTGGTTTATGAAAAATTATCCGGAGTGTGGAATTGTTTCCCACACAGATATCAATTTTATTGGAATTTTAAAAAGAAGTAGACGATAAGATTGGAGAGACATAATAATTTTTCAGATATTTTCAATTTTTATATCAGTTATGTAAGCACACGTGCACCCAGTCCCAGATCTAAACACCTAGCATCGTAGTTCTAGTACCTATAGCTACTTACCTACCTCATACCTACGTAGTATACTTAATTACGTACCCGTTTGACCAATCACCAAATTATGAGATCGAAATAGGTACGTAGTATGTAGAAGTAGATCGATACTGTAGAAGAACCTCCTAATTATCAAATTGCAATAACAGCATTTGTTTTGTAAATTTTTCCTCTTCATCATTTACTAATAAAAATATTTTAAAATTTGAAATTTGAATTCTTCAAAATTCTCTACAAAAACAATTTTTTTAATACGTATAGGTACCTACTAATGTTTATTAATTATTTTTTTTTAATTTATACAACTTTTTTTTTTTAATTTTGCTCATCTTGTACTTTTTAAAATTTTGTTTAAAAATATTCTTCTGTTTTTTAAAACAATCATTTTAAAACGAAATAATTGATAGGTAGGTTCAGAGTCCGTAATTTTATTATTTTCAATTTTTTTTAAAAATGATTTTTTTCAAAAAGCTTTGCTTGAAAACTGTTTTTTATCTTTTGTAATTGATATGAGAATATTTTTTTGATTTTTAAAAAATACGTAAATTTTGAACATTTTTTTCATCTTTCTTTTCAACTTTTAATTTGCTATACATAAGATGAGTTTTTGATTTTTTTTTAAATTTTGACACATCTTTGCAAATTTTTTCATACCTGGGTATAACTTTTTATTTTACTTTTTGATTTAAAAAAAATATAAACTCATTTTTTCAACTTTTCTTGAAAAAAGAATTTTAAAATTTCTTTAATAAATTTCATTTTGTTTTCATCAAAACCATTTTTTTTTTCAATGTTCATAATATTGTGTAAAATGTGATTTAATTTTTTTTTTTGTTTTGAAAAAATCAACAAATTCAATTTTTAAATTTTCTCAAAGAAACCATTTTTTTATTATTTTTTTGAAATTTCATTATTGATTATGATTTTTTTTTAATTCTAATCAAAAACTATTTTTTTTACTTTTTTCAAAGTTCTGTTTCAGAACGTCTTTTTAGTTTGAAAAAATTGAATATAAATACTTGCTTAAAAATCTTTAATACGTATACTTACTTTATTGTTTTGAAGTCTTACAAAATTAGTACCTACTAAATTTTTTTCACGATTTTGTTTACAAACAGCTATTTTTAATTTTATTCAAAAAAATTTCTTATTAAAAAAAAAACACGTAAAATTTACAATTCTTCTCATAGTTTTTACAACAGCCAAATTTTCATTTTTTTAAAAATTGGTACAGAAACTTCTAGATTTTATTTACTTACTCAAGTATAAATCATTTTCATTTTCTTTCTTTTTTTCTTTTTTTTATACCTACTTCATTATATTTTTATTTTATGTACCTACCTATTCCTCTCTTCATAATTTTTTCGACTTTCACATAAGGTATTATTAAAATATGTTCTCAAAATTTTACTCAAACTTTTTTGCTGAATAAATTTTAAAAAATGATTTATTAGATACCTATACTTACTTAGACCTTACCGTAGTCTTTCCACCACTTTTCAACTAGGATTCTTCTAAATAGGTTTTTTTTCAAGTTTAAAACTTCATGGTTTGCTTTAATTTTTTTCTAAATTATCTTTTGTTGAAAAAATAATTTAATAATTTAGAAAATTGTATTTTTTAAAATTTAATATAATATTATACCGTTTCAAGTAGGTGTAGGCCTCTAGAGGCCACTAATATTTATAAAAATCTTATTCAAAAACAAATTTTTGTAAATTTTATTTAAATGTTTTTTTTTTTCAATAATCCTAAATAATTTTTTTTAAATCTCACTCATAGAGGTCTTTTTTTTACAATTTTTCAATGATTCCATTTTCAAACTTGACTGTTTAAAAAATCGTTCATCATAAATTATGCAAATTTGATTTTTTCAAAGTTTTTAGAAACAATTTTTCAAAAAAAAAAAAAAAAAAATTGAATTAAACTTTGTTTGAAAACAAGTTTTTTGTATAGGTATTTTATTTAAAATTAATTTTTTTGTTTAAAAATAATTTTTAAACGTTTTTTTGCATGAAAAGAATTAAAGTAGGTAGGTAATAAAATAAATTTTAATATATTCCAACTTTTCCAAGTAAGTAAATTAGGTATACCTACACAGTTTTTTTAAAATTTTATTTGAAAACAATTCTTTGAAATTTGATTCAAAAACATTTTTTGGGTTAAAAAAGTAAACAGGTAAATTGTTTATTTTTTTCAATTTTTTTTTTTTTTTTTTTGAAATTCATCTACTTTTGAAGATTTCAAAAAATATTTTTAATGACCCTAATTATTTTTCAAATTTGAAATTGTTTTGAAAATGAAATTTTCAAAATTGATTTTTCAAAATTTCGTGTAAAACCAATTCTTTTAGATTTTGTGTTAAAATTAATTTTTATTTTTTTTAAAAACAACTCTCAAAAGTTTGAATTGGGAACTCATTTTTTTTGTTCAAGAACAATATTTTTAAATTTTTTATTAAAATTTTTTTTAAGTTTTTTTTTTTTTTTTTTTTTTTTTTTTAATTAAAGATTGATTTAAAATTTTCTGTTCAACCCTCATTTTTTTGTCAATATGAGTTTTCTAAAAATAGTTTTAAAAAATTTTGTCTGAAAAAACGAATTACTTTTTTCAGCAGAAAATATTTTTGTAGTTTTGTAAAAAATTAAATTTACCTTTCAAATGCATTTTTTCTGTTTAATTCTTTACCTTAAATCTGAATTTCACACTCCAAATGCAGCTTACTCGAGCAATAAAAATTTCTATAAAATTATGCTGTTCCAAACAATCCTAAATGATTCTGCCTAAAAATATCTCATCATCTTGCAACAATAATTACACCACGAAGCGAAAAAAAAAATCACTAATAACTCAATCTCTGGCGCACGTAACTAGATCCTCAAATAAGTATACTATTATTCGTTCAACGCAGCATCGTGCATTAAAGGGAAAACCTTACTCGAATGCAATTATACCTTTTAATACGCTTCAAACTTCTATTCAACTACCACAAGAGATGCCAATCTGGACAAATTTTTTCCAACCCATTCTCTTTATAAACCTACTATCAACATAATAGTAGTATTAAAATCCAAAACAAAGCGCGCAAAATTAACGGCTCATAAATTCCTCCGTGAACAAAATTTTTTCTTCCTAGAGTGAAAATTCAAATAGGTACCCAAGCCACGAAGAAGATAGTACCTAATTACGATTAAAACTCCAACGAAAAAAAAAAAAAAAAAAAAAAAAAGCATCAGTTATATTTTTAAATGAATACGTAATGAATTTCCTGTAATAAAATTACACATATCAGTTGTTCGCAAACTATACGAAAATATGTCCATCGTCAACTCGCAAAAGCATTAATCATTTTAATACCTACAAAAAGAGAAATGAAAACAATCAACGTAGGTATAATGTATCGACATATATCAATTTAAATGACCGAGATATTCGATTAAAAATTGCACCTTTTCCCTTCTCGGTTTCCTTCCAGGTAAGTTGCGTCCGATCGGAGGGGTAAAGAGAGGGTAAACGTTACCATGGACGAATTAGCGATCAAGATGGTACTTTAAATTTTAATTCATTACTAAATTAATAGTTATGGATATGTGGTTACGTTATTAAGTTAAAATTACGTGGTAGCGCTCCATCATTAAACGATTTTCTGTTTTTTGATTATAAGTTATGCTATTTAATACGCGTATTAAACTTTTCTTTATTCCCCTTCCGACAAAATTGCACACCTTCGTTTCTACCAAAGTAACGTTTCGTACCGGAATATTTAGCTTTAATTGCTCCATTTAAATATGCTCTCGATCGACTCGACTCGGAGTTTCGGAGGAAAAAAATTGTCGTACCTACCGATGCACCTTTTATACGTCTACTAAAAAAAAAAAAAAAAAAAAAATGATACGTAGCTTGTGGGCACATTCCCTCAACTATCGGTAGGATAATTATACAATTGGAAATTAAATAATACAGATGTTTTTCTAATAGTAAATTTTCACAATAAAAATCTGCCCATCTTCGTTTCGTCTTCGTCGTGTTCCCAATCTCGTACATTTTTCCGGGCTATACAGCATTAAGAAAGATTTCTTGAAACTTAATCCTCGATAATGAAAAAAAAAAAAATGACAACGCGACGGGTCAAAAATAAAAAAAAAGGAGAAATACAAAAGATAAACAAACAATAAAATATCAGGTGTGCGAAATAGAGAAGAAAAGAGGTTATCGTACGCATGCGGGTTAAGAGAACGCGGATCGCGGATCACGTTGTTAGAAGATCATGAAAAAACCATCAAAAGGTTATGATCTTTATCTAAGAAAATCAACGAGCCTTCTTCAATACCTTTAACAAAGGCAAGAATGGCACTCGGCAACGGCCAATAGATCAACAACAATGCCAAAAGTCTAGTACATGGTTATAATGCTTCGAAGATTTTTTTCTTCTCTTTTTTTTCAAATGTTTAAAATGCTTCTTTTTTATTCACATACACCGTCGCTGGTCGCTTTATAGTGTCGCACTTTGAGCATAATAGTGTAGGCCTACACCTACTAAAAGGTCGATAAAAGTGTATTTTGGAGTGCATTATTACGTTGGTGTTATTTTGAGAGTAAAAAAATTTCAACTGCAGGGTTCAATCGGCTGGTTCATTCAACCATACATGTGCTATATGAGTATATCACCCAAGTTCAGCGTCCACTCTTGTCCTTTGTGAAGCTATACTTGACACATGATACCTATTTTCATGATTATCAGTAGAAAGAAACACCCCACAAGTTGAATAAACTCTCAAAAGAACATTTCATTATTTTGTCAAAAAAAAAAAAAAAAAAAATGGTAAAGTGATCGAAAGTCTATTCAATTTTTTCCAGATTAATTAGAAAGAATTTTTGGACCAAAGTAATTGTTCGATTTATTTCAAGTACTTGAAAGACCTCCAGCTTGGGTTAAAATTCATGTGCGAAGAAATTTTTGTGAATTTTTTTTACGAGAACGAAATTTCAAAAAATTAATTAAAAATTTTATAGCGATTTGTCTTTGGACAAAGCGATGCAAATTTTATAAAAGATTTTTTTTTTTCAAATTTAGATATTTTGGAAAACAATTTATTAGACACTTGAGAAAAAAAAGAATTATTTTTTCGAAGTAATTTTTTAGAAGAAAGTTTTGATTCCTTTTTAATTCGTTTGAAAATAAAATACCACTAAAAATTACTTACTTTTAAACAAACGTTCAATATTTTTTTTCGAATTTTCAAAAATAAATTCAATGAAAATTATTTTTTGGCAAAACAATTAGGTAAACTAAAAAAAATTGGTCGCTTACTTTTTTTAAAATTTTTTCGTAAAAAATTAATTAATAAAATAAATTTAAAATCGAAAACTTAGTTGTTCAAAAATAAAATTTTTAAACAATAAGTAAGTACCTACCTAATGTTTTAAAATATATTATTTTTTCAAGTTTTCAAATGAAATTTTTACAATACTTAATGTGTTTTCATTCTTTACATTTTTTAAATTAAGAATTTGTTTGAAAAAAAAACTGTTTTAAAAAATTGATTGTCAAAAAAAAAAATTAGAAGAGCTTGATTTCAAATTAAATTTTAAAACATACCTACCTAATCTGGAATAAAGTCTAAAAAGAATCATTTTTTTTAAATGTACAGAAAAATTCATTTTGAAAAAACAAATCTTAAAACGCTTCTAGCCTTTTGTAGCTGTACATAGCGTTATAAAAAAAATCTTAAAAATTGTAACTTTTAAGCAAAATTTAAAAATAAAATAAAAATTTAATTAATTTTTTTTAAATAGGTAGGTATTTTAAAATAAAAATAATATTGCATAGATAGTATACGTACATATAAAAAAATAAAAATTCATTGCATTCAATTAAAATTGGAAGAATTTTTGCCTTCGAAAAAAACAGTAAATAGGTATTTATAGGTAATCATTTGTGACACATTTAAAAGAAATAAAAAAACTTTTGAGCAAAAATTGAATGAAAATAAATGTATTTTAATAAAAATTAATTTTCAAACATTTTCTCAAATGAAATTTCAAAAAAATGTTTTCATATAAAACCACCTAAGTATTGAAGATTTTAAAAAATTCAATTGAGTAAAAAAAAAACAGTCCATTTAATTACATGGAAAAAATCAAGATTTTTTTTTTTTTTTATAAAATTGAAAAGAAATTTGTTTGAAATAAAATTTTGAAACATGTTTTCAAAACTAAAAAAAAAAAATTATTATTTATTAAATAGATACAATATATATTTAAAACAGTTTTTCAACCCCCCCCCCCCCCCTCAAATATACAAAATCATAAAAAATTGTTTTAAAATATTCCGATTAATTCTGGAAAAATAATAATATCTACCTACCTACTTAATAAAGAACTGTTTTTTATAAAATTTGAAGAGAAGAAAATTTATTTGAATAACTTTTTCAATGTTTTCAAATAAAATCCCTCTATCTCAAAAAAATGTTTCTATTCATTTTTTAAAATTTTTTTTTGATTAATTTTGAAGAAAAAAAACGAAGAATTTTATTGTTCCTATAAAATTTGAAATACTAAATTATGTGGGTATTTTAAAACAAAATTTTTAAACATGTTTTCAATTAAAATCCTCCAAAAAATTGTTGTTAGATAAAACTGGCATCGCAAAATTTAACAAAATAATTTTTAAAAAACATTTCCAATTAATTTTTTAAAATTGATTTTTGTAAAATTTGAAAAAAAACATTATTTTGAAATAAAATTTTAAAACTGGTTTTCAAATAAAATCAAAAAAAAGTAGGCAAAATTTATTTTTAAAAGTCTAGGATATTTTAAATTTTTTTTACTTATTTAAAAAAAGTAAAAATGTTTTCAAACTTCTTTCCAAATTTTCAGAACATAAAAAAAATATATTTGAAGAAAATTTCAGATAAATTTTGAAAACATATTTCCTTAATAAAGAAATAATTCTAAAATTTGAAATTAGAATAAAATTTCAATATTTTAATACCTAGATATGGAATTCCAAAAAGTTGTTTTTAGACAAAAATAAAGATCATTTCAAAAAATTATTTTGGGCATAGTATATCATGCTTTATTTGATGATTTTTTTAGACATTATGAACCTTGGAAAATTTTTAGAAAAATTGATGACTTCGCAATTCATTCCGACACAAAACACTTTTGGGTTTGTCAGACATTCAAAGCTTGGAAATTTTAGTTCAAAATCGAATGACTTTTAGACATTTTGTCAGACATTCTGAAACTTGCATACAGAGTAAAAGCATATGATATGTTTCATACTTGCATACGTAGTGTGGAAATATGATCAAGTGGGGGGGGGGGGGGGGCCAAAAATTCATTTTTATTTAAAATAAAATTATTAAATACGTTCTCAAAAAAAAATCCCAAAAAATTGTTTTTAAACAGAAGTAAAAAAAATCAACAACAAAAAAAGAGGAAAAAATTATTTAAAAATTATGTTAAAACAAAATCTCAGAAATTGCCAAAAATTATATAAAATTTAAAAAATATTTTCAAATTAAATCCAAAAAATTATTTTTATACCTACTTACAGAACATTAAATAAATATTTTTAATACGTGAATCTTCCTGAAAAAAGAAAAAAAAAGAGGATAACTGCCTTAGGTAGGTATACTTTGAAAAAAAAACAACTTTCAAACAAAATTTGAAAAAATATTCTACCTAGTAAAATTAATTTTTGAAATATTTTTGCAAATGAAATTCAAAAAAAAATGTTCCTAGGTAAATAAATTTTCAAAAAATGACCTATTTTTAAGTAGAATTTGAATACCGTAACATGGGGTTACTTTGGCCCTAGGGGGTAACTTTGGCCCACTTTCGAAAAAAAGATTTTTGCCTGTCCAGCCACAACCGTATGAAGTGGAGGGAGTTTGTAATGAGTGTCAACGATAGAGGGGCCTTCATACTTCACTTCTATGCGATTTTCAAAATTTTTGTGCCGCAAGTTTGGTAAACCTGATTTTTTGTTAATTAGTAGGTACGTTGTTGATGTGGTTTTTCTACCTTCAAAACTTTTGTTTAGACGAAGTATAACGAATGGTCCAAAAAAAAAATTTCTTATGGAAACAGATCGAAAAATTTATGTAGATTCAGAATCTCGTATAGAAAAATCGATTTTGTGAAGCGGTTGTGAGATAAATTGAAATTACTGGTCAGAGGACCGTTTTCGTCGTTTTTGGGGTTACTTTGGCCAACGCATAAATATTATCAAAAAGCGAGAAAAAAATTTTTTTCTATGAAAATCAATCGAAAATTTAACGCAGAGTCAGAATCTGTCATGAAAATACCGGTTTGGTGAAGGGTTTGTAAGATAAATTGAAGTTACCCGTCAGAGGACCGTTTTTCGTCGTTTTTGGAGTTATTTTGGCCCAAGCATAAACATTATCAGAAAATCTCTAAAATACCGATGGTTGATTATTTGGTTTGAACTGAAAAAAATCTGTTTTGAAGTTTCATGCCTAGAAATCGATTTATTGTGAGAAAAAAAAAGTGGGCCAAAGTAACCCCAAGGCCGGGTAACTTTGGCCCATGACTTTGACTAACCACGGAAGAGGAAGGGGGTTTGACGAAAAATTTGAAAAAATTTACAGGGCTCCCTACAAGTGTCCGACACTATTTAGAGTGAAAACCGAACCCTTTACTTCAATTTTGAAAGAAGCAGGATGGATTTTCAAAAAAAAGTCTCAAAAAGTGGGCCAAAGTAACCCCATGTTGCGGTAAATAATTGTTTCTAAATAGCCCCAATTTTAAAAAATCCTAAAGAATGTGTTTTTTAGCGTGTGAATTAAAAATGAGTTAATCTCGTATCTTGATATCTTCGTATACCTATAAAAATATTAGAAATAGATCATCATTATAGGTACCTACCTACCCTACTTCTGCATAAAAAACAGCCTCTTTTTCAAGGTGTAAACAGCATCCAGGGATTACAAAGATAAAAATTTATCGCTCATTCAACGAATTATAATACTACGAACTGATTTTAAAAAACAGATAAAAGCATTTAACACCTTTTCTCCCTCTTTTCAAAGGACACCCCGATGGGCAATGTTTGATGCATATCTCATCATCCCTGCAGTTTTCCTGCAGCGTGACCGACTCATCAGGCAGTATCGTATGACGCTAACATGGGCCAAAATAAGAATTGATTTAATCCTTCAATTGGACTATTATAATATGTATCTAAAGATCTGATATTTTTTCGACTCTAAAAAAAAGTCAAGGTAGACCTATTTACTTCAATTTTATATCAAGTTGCCCGAATTATGTAGGTGAGAATTGGCATTATTTATTGGTGCCTTGCACGATGAAAAAAATTGCGAATTGTGCTTTACTTATAGAGTAAGTGCCTATTTATAGGTAAGTACCTATAATTTGAAACCTGCCAATATGTTTAGCAGATGGTGCAACGTATCATTTTCTAATATCATACCTACTATCTAGTTTACTCACAGACTAACTAGAAATATTGGCGGTAAAAAAAGGACACGATAGACCTATCAACACCGCTCGTCAATAATTAAACTCTACAACAAATGTTCTACTTAACCGGTGAATTAAAAGGTGCTTCCGTCGAATACTCTTTAACCGAAGTAAAATCTAATATACTGGTCGCAATGATGCGTTTATTTTTTTTTTCACCTATTATACGCCAAATGAACCATTAAATTACATCCGATGTAGATTGACCATTTTTTTTCCTACTCGATCGAATGGACGGTTTTTTAATTTCGAAAAAGTCATAGAAAGAAAATAACGATCACGAGGAAAGAGAAATACGTACTCGTACTTCTTGAAATAATTTACAGTTTCGAACGTTACATAAAGTATGATTTTATAGTTTCTTATTTATCGATTTTACAAATCACCCGGGTACGAATTGAAATTGAGTATAAGGCGCGTAAACGATTACTCGTTTTTTTAACACTCTTCCACAGTCGCAAGGCGATCATGGAATGAGGAGAAAAATAAAAAAGTAAACGTTTTTGTACGACAGATCTAATCAGCGGAGTACGATCTACGTTACGTTTAAATTAAAATATAAACCGATGTAAAATAGGTATAGAAGAAATCTCGTTTGGAGGTTTTATTTACAGTCGAAAAAATAATAATACCATCGATAATACCGACGTATTGCTCGGATGGTGGGCACGAAGGGTAATTTTCACGCCTGTGTTTCGGAGTGGAGAAAATCGTACCGGGCGTATTTTTCAACCTCGGCAGCTCTACCGATGAAAAATTAAATTGACTTTAATAAATTATTCTCGATTCGATAGTTTTGGTCGCTGTCGTCATCGACTCATCGTCTAGTAAATATCGACGAAATTTTGGTCGCATGCGATGATTCAGAACTGGTTAATGTCTCGCGATCAGATGCCATGCACATAGGCGTAACTTAGGGGGCGAGGAGGGCATTTGCCCCCCAATATTTTTTTGATAGATATATACAGCAAAATATAGAAAAAAGTTACTTTTTTTGTAAAAAAAATGAAGAAAAATGTTTTTTGCTCCCCCCTCCCAATATTTCCCCCAAGTTACGCTTATGGCCATGCAACAATTGGAAGTGTAAAAGATAGTTCTAGGTATACATAAAAAGTTCATTCAAGTATGATATCAAAAATATTACACACTCTGAAGGCTATCAAAAATTTTAAGCGATTAAAAAATTCAGAAAAATAAAAAAAAAGATCTCACAAAAATTGAAAAAAAAAATGGGAAATCGATAAATTATAAATAACTTTATTGTAAAAAATCAGTAAATCAAAAAGAAGTGATAAATTTAAAGTAAGGGTACTTACAAGTAAGATTAAAAAACTGAAAGAGTCGGAAATTTGAGATGATAAAAAATAAGAAAATTTTAAATAATTTAAAAAATCGAAAAAAATTTAAATGACAGTTTGAAAAATAAAAACATTTGAAAAATGAATTTAAAAAAACGATCATCAATTAAAATACATACTTACAAGTAAAAAATTGAAAAATTAAATTAAAGAAGTCAAGAACCCTAAAAAGAAATTTAAACAATGGAAAATTCAGAAAAACTATAATTTGAAAAATATAATTACCTACTCAATTTAAAAAATTATAAAATTTAATGAAATAAGAAAATCATAAAAAAATTGGATATGTAAGTACCTATTTAAAATTCAATTTTTTTTTTTGTTGAAAAAGTCTTAATTTTTTTTTTTGGGGGGGGGGGGGACTTTGTTTTTTACATACAAAATTATCTTATTTTTCTGGTAAAAATTATTTTAAATTTTTCGAGCAAAAAATCTATCAAACTTTTGTGTAGATAAGAAATCTCATTTTTTGACTGAATTTTTTTGATGAAAAAATAATCTGTATTTAGGAAAAGTCACAAATCAACTTTTTAAAATTTTCTTGAAGTTAAAAATATTCTTAATTTTTTGGAGCTGGCGTAAAACAATTCAATTTTTTTTAATAAAAAAAATGCAATATTCATGCAGAAAACAACTCTCCTTTTTTTAAAAAAGAAAAAAAAATCATCTCAATTTTTTTAAAGTAAAAACATTACTCAATTAATTTTTGGAGGAAAAATCCTTAGGGAATTTTTTTTTCAATTTCTTCGGAGTCGTGGTGAAAAAATTATGCTATGAATTTGGAGCGTGGATTTTACTTCATTCAAAGATGTCTCATTTTTTTGAACCAATAATTTTTATAGGAAAAAATTTCAAAAGAATATCTCTTTTTTTTATAAATTTAATGACTTTTTGATATTTTATTTAAAAAATTTTACGACTTTTGGACTTTTTAATTTTTTAAAAATAATTTATGACTTTTGGAAATTTTGAAACTTGAAATTTTTTTAATAAATTTAATGACTTTTTGATATTTTATACGACTTTTAGACTTTTTAATTTTTGAAATTTTATGACTTTTAGACATTTTCTATACATTTTGTCAGACATTCTGAAACTTAGAAATTTTATTAGAACGATGACTTTCTGACATTTTGAAACTTGGAATTTTTATTATTTTTAATTTTTTTAAATAAATTTTATGACTTTTGCACATTTTGTCAGGCATTTTGAAACTTGGAAAATTTTTAAAAAATTTTATGACTTTTAGGCTTTTTGTAAGACATTTTGAAAAAATTGAAATTTTAACCATACCTGAAATATAAATTTCAGATAGTCCTAAGTCTATAAAAATGGGAAGGGAATTTTCTGTATTTATCATTTTTTAATGTATTATTGTATTTCTTTACTTCAGTTTTTTGTTTGATAATTCAAAAAAAGTCATGAATAATATCAATGGAAATTTATTTAAAAACAGAATGTCTGATAAATCATCTATTTATTTTTATTAGAATTTTTTGATTTTAAAATTTCCATGGAAATTTTGATGACTTTTAGATATTTTGTCACGGAGTAAAAGCATATAATATGTTCCATACTTTCAAACGTAGTGTGGAAGTAGAGCTAACCAGGGGGGTCCAGGGGGGGGCGAAGCCGCCCCTGGCGAGGCGCGAAGCGCCGAGTTTTTAAAGAAATTTAAAAAAAAAGTTTTATGACTTTTTGGACATTTTTTTTAAAATTTATTTTCCATGGAAATTAATATTCGTGACTTTTGACATTTTGTCACAGAGTAAAAGCATCTACTATGTTTTATCAAATCAATAATACTTTTATAGGAAAAAATTTCAAATGAATAACTACTTCAGTTATTTTTTGAGTCAGCCTGGAAAAAAATAGGCCTAATCAAAAAATATGTCTCAATTTTTTTGAAAAAAACAACAAAATCTATTAATATTTTCGGTTATAAAGGCTTTCAACTTTTTTCGGAGATAGCCCTCAATTTTTGGAGAAAAAAATCTCTTATTCAGTAGAAATTTTTTTTGGATAAAAGTAAAATTTTCGAGAAAAATCTCTCAATTTTATTTTATTTATTTATTTATTTTTTTTTTTTTGAAGAAGAAGAAGAAGAAGAAGAAGAACATCTTTATTTTTGGGGGGAGGGAGGTGAAAAAAGTACCAATTTTTTGAATAAAAAAAATCGCATTACTTAATCCCTCAAAAAAAAGTTTTTCAATTAAGTGGTAGGTAAGTGAGTATTTTGGAAATAATGAAATTTCTTAAATTTTGAAGGGCGGACAATCAATCATACTTACATTCAATATTTAAACATTTCCAATTCGTCAT
This sequence comes from Balanococcus diminutus, assembly GCA_959613365.1. NCBI lineage: Eukaryota > Metazoa > Arthropoda > Insecta > Hemiptera > Pseudococcidae > Balanococcus > Balanococcus diminutus. The sequence continues at coordinate 25,391,974 of OY390718.1, forward strand.
CATCCTCACCTGTTATGGAAAAAAATCAAATTTAGAAAATCCCATTTCTTGAAAAATTGAGAAATGAATAAAAATTGCAAAATTTTAAGAAATCTAGGTAAAAATTTTATAAAAAGTGCATAAATTAAAATACTTACATACCGTAAAAATTTTCGAAATAATATGTAGGTTCACACATAGAATATCTAATTGAAATACATGGTTAAAAGAAATTGAACAATTTTAGAAAAAAAATAATAATAATAGAATCAGGTTATCATAAAAAATGGACCCGATTAATTAAAATATATTGAAAAATCATTATGTCACAAAACAGTGGGAAATTTGTAAGAATTGAATAAAATGCAATAAACGATTTGTGAGTGTGGATGGGAAAAGGGACCTAAGCAGGAAAAACGTTTTTTTGGTAATGAATGTTTTAAACTTTGCAAGTCTGTATCTCCGTAATGCAATGACTGATAACTTTGAAACTTTGCACAATCATTGAGGGGTCCTATAGTGGAATATTAATTCCCTCATAATTTTGACCCCTCATGTTTATGGCCTTTTTCACAAAAGGGGGCGATTTTGAGCAAAATCAGGGTTGCCGAAACTAAAAAAAAAAAAAAAATTCCAAAAAATATTTTCAACCATGCTGATTACGAATATCATACTCATTGACAACTTTTTTATTGTGTTTCATGACAATCTCTACCATTTTTAACAAAAAAAATGATGGAAAAAATTATTTTTATTGATTTTGGGTAAAACTTGCCCCCTGGGAGGCTGAATATTGTTCCTAGGTCTATGAAACCGTTTTTAAATGAAAGTACAGGTCGAAACTGACCAAAAACGGTCAAAACACCAAAATCGATTTTTTCCTGCTTGGTCCCTTTTCCCATCCACACTCACATTTACAAAAAAAATCAGAAATCAAAGAATATATTATTTGCAATACCCAAATAAAAATTTTATAACTTTGGAAAATTATTTAAAATTCGGAAATTTTAATCAATTAAAAAAATTAAAGAAAAAGAACTTGAAAAAGAATAATAAAACGCCATAAAAATTTCAAGTTATCTAAAACCTTGAAAAAATGTTTAAAAAATTGAAATACCATCAATCCATCATAATTTAAAATTTTAGAAAAATAATAAATTATAAATAGGTATGTAATATTCAAATATTCGCAGAAAATTTTGAAAATCAAAAATAGTCGATTGAAAAATAGCAAAAAATCAAAAAATTGAAGAATCAAAAAAATTAAAAAGTTACGAAATAACTTTTTAAATATTGACAACCAGAGTAAAAAAAAAAATTCACAAAAACATGGATGAAAAGAATAAAACACGAAAAACCTAAAAATGCATAATTATTATTCCACTGATTAAATTTCGACACCGAATTTCAATCAGTTGAATAGATTAGAAAAAGTTCTTGAATAGACTACCTAAATATCCCTTAAAATGTAGGTACCTTTCAAAATAATCTGTTCAAATAGGTAGGCTATTTGTCTTCAAAATCTCAAATAGGCCCCATTCCGACTACCAGGCTGGAAAATTTTCGAAAACATTTTTCATTTGGTCAAAAACAGTAAAATTCAACGATTCGGAACGTAGAGAGAGAGACTACAGAGTACGAAACTTCATAAAATTATATTTATTAATACGAAAATTATAAAGCGTAAAGACAATGGCGTGCTGAGTGCCCATTTATTTGGCGTATTTGTGCGTTGGTACGTTAGAGGGTGGCACATATAAGATTAAATAAAATGGAGGAAATCGCCGAGCAACCGAATTTCCTTAGTGGGAAAGCCACGCTACTGCAACGGAAATCGTATAATAAATAACAATTTTCTAAATTTATACCAAGACTCGAACCGATTATTGCTGCGAATTGATTTATTCGCTATTTGGAACCCGGGGGGGATGAAGGGGTTGCCTCTTATGGTATACTCGTATTTTGTAAATTATTATAAAAATTGTTTCGAACACGCTCTTGGCCTGGGTTTGGGTTTTTAATTAATTATCGTTTATATACGTACGAAACGATGTAGTACAAGGGAGGTGTATATTTGATTGATTCAAAGCTTCCAATCTTTTCAATCTAATTAATAGAAAAAAGGCATTATATTCGGCTAGGCGATTAAATAAGAAAATATGTTAAACTACCTTGTACTTTTACGAGCGTGTCCACTTACAGAAAAACATATATACTCGCGATTATCTTGATGAAACACGACAGATACTAGGAACAGCTTACACCGCACCGTGCGTCCGATAATCGTATAATATCATTAATAAAACTGCTTTTATTTTGTATGTACTAGACTGCTTGTATCAAATACATGGATAGATACATGTTCGCGGTAATTTTTATCCCCTTAAAAATTCCGTCCGTTCGCCCATTGTTGGAATATTTTATTTTTTTATTTTTCCATAAAATTCTACCATTCTGTAATATTGTAGGTGATTCGAAATACCAACAAGATTTTTAGGTACGCTGCAGGCTGTAGATATACCTACCTACCCATGGTAGGATCATACTCTTCTATTAAGATCGAACTGAACCAATGGTGCAAGTTTTAATAGGACGCGCTACCGAGCAAATGGATTCACAAATAGAATAGAATAACTGACAAGGAATGAATTCATTTAATGAAGAGGGCGCCACCCGGTCGTAGGTTGACGGGGCGCCACTTGGGGTTCGCCCCTTAACATCCCCTAAACAAACAAACAACTGCCTTCTGTTCTGCGTTACCACGTTTAACGCACTCAGGGGTTAATAAAGTACGAATGGTTATGAAAGAGATGAACATGAATGGGTGTGTGGTGAAAATGATATAAAGAATCGTATACTGCCGTTTGAATTGGGAGTTCTTTGATGTAAAAAAAAGCAAAAGGTTGCGAGATCTGTTCGAGATTTATTTTTAAAACGTTTTTTGAGGTCGAAAAAATTCAAAAATTTTATTTTTTGAAAGACATTAAATGCTAGAAAATTATATAGGTAGAATCATTAAAATTCAATTAATTATCTATAATAAAATTTTTCCCACACAAAAGGATTTTTTTCAAAAAATTAAAAAAATTTTTTAAAAAATTGAAAAGTTTTTGAAGGATTTGAAGAAATACATGTAAGTAAATCCGAGTGGAAAAAAAGCTAAAAAATTGTTTCTAAAAAAATCACTCTTAAAAGTAAAAATAAAATCTCAATAAATTTTTAAAAATAAAATTATTCAAGATCAAAAAATGAATCATAAAATTCAAAAATTGACGTAAGAATTTTAAGAAATTAATTTACTTATTTAAAAAAAAAGTGAAATGCACCTACATAATACCTATGTCTAAAAAATGTTGAAAAACATTTTAATAGGTATACGTGTACCTATCGAAAAATCTATTCTGAAAAAAAAAATCAATTATTCTAGCATTTAAAAAAATGTAAAATTTCTAGAAAATTTAACAATAACAATCATTTTTACTATAATTTTTATTTATATTATTATTGAATCTTTAATTTCTAAACGTTTAATTATTTTTAAAATTAAATTTTTTAATAGAGAATGACTTATTTTTTTTAATTTAAACTAATTACTGATAAAATTAATTACAATTATTTTTCTAATTATAAATTTAAATATATTAATTTTCAAAAATATATTTTTAATTATATTAAATTTTTACTTTTAAAAGTAAAATAATTTGAGTTGCAACGAAATCTGAAAAAAAAATTAAAATAGGTACAAAAAAAATAATTGCAAAAAAATGAAAGAAAATAAATTTCCAAGAAACATAAAAAAATTTGAACCATTAAAAAAAAATGTCTATCAAATATCGTGATTCAAAAAAAAAAAATTAAGAAAAAAATGCATTAAAAGAACTTGAAAAAAAAAGGATAAATCAAAGCTGAGATTTAAAAAAAACGATTCCAACATTTCAAAAAATAAATGCAAAATTTCTGTAATTTTTGAAAAAAGAAGTTTGAATGTCAAAAAATCCAAAAAATAAGTCCAAAAAGTTTGAAAAAATTCGTTTCCAAAATAATAAAAACGATTAATATTATTTCTAGAACATTTTGAAAAATGAAATGATATAGGTTTCAACAAAACATAAACTAAATTACTGCTTAAAAATAAGCAAAAAACGTAGGTATAAAAAAATAAATAAAAATAAATTTTCAAAAAATCAAAAAAATCGTATTTTTGAAATATTTGAAAAAAAATCAGCAATATTTTAATCATATTTCCAACAAAAAAAAAATGCAAATTACTTTACCTTCCGTACGTTGTACAAAATGCATTTTGAAAATTTAAAAAAAAATGGTAAAAAACAAGTTAGTATGAAAATTTTGAAAAAATAAAATCATCGAGGATAAAAAAATTCCCAATAAATATTAATAGGTAGTTTTAAAAAGTTTGGGAAAAACTGTGCTGCTCAAAAATGATGAAAAAATGTGTTTGAAAAAAATTGACTTCTGAAAAAAAATGCAAATATTCATTTCAGAGATGAAGAAAAGTTCATTTTTTGAACATTCTGAAAAATTTACTAAAAATTTAAAATTTATATGGTTATGTATTATACTTAATAAACCTATTGTACCTACCTACTTATACAAAAAATTATTTTTTAAATAAAAAATACATCTACTTAACTAAAAATATCTCTAAGAAAGTATTACAGCATAAAAAAAATCAGCTAAAAATTGAATGATGTATTTAAAAAATATTAGACAGTTTCTAGAAAATTTGAAAAAAAAAAACTAAAATACTTAATGGGAAAATATTATTTTTTCGCAAAATTTGAAGGAATTTAAAAAAATGTCAAAACGTCAAAAAAAATACCAAAAACGCCAGAATTAAAAGGTGATTTTTTAGGTTAACTACAAAAAGAAATCATTCGTTTTTTAGTTAAAATTTTAATGTATATTTTTAATTAATACCTAGATAAAGTATTATTCAAATTCAAAAACAGTCTAAAATAGGCAATATTATTTTTTGAATTGGAACCCGTGTAGCAATTGTCGACATCGACATTTATGTCGACAAAATTCAGACACATTTTTTTCTCGGTTAACGATGAATTAAAAATGATATTTGAGATTTAAAGTAATGTTCTATGTTAAACATAACTGTTCAATCAAAATTTTTGAATTTTTCTCAGTATTTTCCTATAATTTAGAAAACGTTGTTTTTCTACGTAGACAAGTAGATGTAAAAATCGATACTCGATAAACGCATCGACATTTATGTCGACAATTTCTGCCAATTAAATTTACAAATTTTATATCTAAAAAGAACTAAAAACAATTAATAGGAACATTTTAAGCTCAGGAATAAATAATTTTTGAAAGAATCACAAAATTTTCTTATTTTTTAAAGTTTTGAATAATACAACCACTTGTCGAGTTATTGTCGACATAATTGTCGATGGTCGAATAATGCATCGACTTCACTGTCGACAGTGTCGACCAGAGGAATTTTAAGTCGAGATAGTGTCGATGTGATTGTCGAGGGTCGAATAATGCATCGACTTAACTGTCGACAGTGTTGACCAGAGGAATTTTAAGTCGAGTTAATGTCGATCTAATTGTCGAGGGTCGAATAATGCATCGACTTGACTGTCGACGTCTTGAGGGTGATTGTGATACTCGCAGATAAAGTGTGTTGTGAATTAGTACATAAGGTCTAAGAATCATCTCTATGTTAGTTGGACACTCGCATGTGTCCAGCTACAAAGGTGGCCTCAATGCCGCATATTTGACAAAAAATGTCGAAATGTTGGTTTGAACACTATTTTTGGTGTAATTTTAATATATACTTATATTGAATATTTGAACTTAGCATATTTTTCAAAATCTCATCATTGCAAATGTCGATGTGGATATCGATATAAATGTCGACACATCGAAAAGTGACCGATTTCGATGTGTCGACATTTATATCGAAATTAGCATCGACGTTGCTACACGGGAAGAAATTGCTTCCAACATTATAGAAAAATACTTATGTCTCTAAAAAATAAAAATAAATAAAAAAACATTTAATAAAAAATAAAAAATAAATGAAAAATCTACCTACGAAATTCAATTCGAAATTCATTCCTTAAAAAACAGAAAATTATTTTTCTAAAAATTTCTAAAAATTCGAAATATTTACAAATCACAGTTTCAAAAGAAATGTAACATACACAAAAATAAAAAGACAAAAAAAATAATTTTAAGAAATAAAATGTAATAAGTACCTACCTAAACAATTTGGAAAAAAAAAGTTTTAGCATAAAAATATTAAGATACTTGATTTTAAAATTAGGGGAAAAATTCCAAAATCATGAAAAATGAATTTTTCAAAACAATATAAAAAAAATATTCGAGTCACAAGAAAAAAAAATCTAAAAAAAATCTTTAAAAAAACAGAAAAAATCTTTGTATCTAATAGAAAGTAAGTATGTACCTACTATTTCCTCTCAATTTGAAAACATTTTCTGAAAATTTAAAACTCCAAAAATAAAAATACTTCAAAAACTTTCTGTTTCTAAAAATGAAAAAATGTATCTAAAGTATACTTAAAAAACGATAATCCAACATTAAAAACATTTTAAAAACTCATTAGGTATTATAAAAAAATTATGAAGTTTCTAAAATTTTAAAAAAAATTCTAGGTATTCAAAAAAAAAATTTTAAATTGAAAAGAATAATTTATTAGGTTACCCATACAAAAATAAAATTAAAACCTCGAATAAATCATGTAAAGAATATAAAAAGAAACATTTCTACATTATTTTTTTACAATTTTATTTATAGAACTTTTGGAATTTTAAAAAAATTCATTAATCATTTTCAAAAAACAAATAAGTACAAATACTCAGTAAATTGAATAATAAAAAATTCAAAAAAATAAAATATTAGTCCCAGAATTTAAAAAAAAAATGCTTCTAAAAATTTTGAAAAAAAAAGATATTCAAAATAACAGCAAAATGAGTTTTTAAAAATTGAAAAAAAAAACAAAGTAAAAGGAAATAAAATTGAATAAAATTTCTGAGAATAAGTTCATGATTTCAAAAATATTCGAAAAGTAAAAATACAAAAATTTTTCGAAAGGTTTATTTTATTTTATTTTTGAAATGAAAAAATAACATGTGTAGTTGTGTACCTATTCAAAATTGAAAAAAATAGATTTCATCATAAAAAAAATTAGGAAAGTTTATTTTCAAAAAATTTAAAAACGAATTCCAAAAAAACCCATTGACTATTTTAATTACGAAATTTTTTTCCAAGTCAAAATCAAAATTGATGTGATTTTAGCTTATCAAAAATTAGCTATGGAATGAAATTATTGAAAAACTATCCTTATTTGTTAAAATTAATTCGTATTTTACACGTTACCCTCCCCTCCTCTCACCTCCCTTGTCTAATATAAAATTACATCCTTGACTCGTACAAGGTATACAGACATGAGAATTTTGGTTTATGTGGGATTAAAAAAAACACACCACAACCATAATACGATTCACCATTACCACACAGGAACAGATCGCAGACATGTTATGACACTTCGATGACATGACAGGGACAGCTATATAGAAAACACTCGGCACATGCCGAAAATAATTTCCATTCAAAAATGGCAATTTGTTTCAATAATTTTTCGAATCAAAAAATTTCTCAATGTAAAGGTGGGGTAATTCAATAATATACGAGTATACTCGACTACTCGTATATGATACTCGTCAATTAACTCATACATTTGTTATCTTTTTAGGCTCGCAACCATGGTTAGATGCGAGAAATAAGTCAAAACATCAAGCCTACCTAAGCAGCAGAGTTTTTGCAGAACATTTAGAAGGTTTCACTGCGGAGGGTTTACAAATTAAACCATTTGCCTATTTGCCAACGTGTAATTGGAAGAAGTCATATTTTATAGATCGATCGAGTCGAACGGTGAAAATAAAATAAAAAAAAGGGAGAATAGGAAATCTAAAATGGCGTACTTTAGGCATGATTAATCAAGCGGCACATCGAAATAGTCGTTCGTCCCGACACCATGATCAGCACTTCACCACTTCCCATTTCTAATTGTCATTAATTTCCATCATCACCCTTACGGGAGTAATTTCTAATTAAAACGATATCTTGGCTTTTACACACCGGAAAATAACTTCCTATCTATAGCTCGAGTCTAGAATCGAGAAATTGTCTTTTTTAGGCGCTGGTGCTGGTGATGGCAAAGTTCGTGATGCGGATGAAATGACAAACAGGTATTCCAGATAAAATAGAACATATTTTTTTCCAAGACTCGAGACTCGAGACGCGATATCTTGAATGAAATTACATTTCAAATTTCGTCTCCGAATTAATCAATCTAAACGCGTGTCCATCGAGCGAAATCGCCCAATCACTCGATCGAAATTACACACCAAAGGAGCCGCCACAGCAAAGGCGACGACTATTACTCGGAATAACGATTTAAAAAAGGACACGAGTGAAATACACGGGGAAAAAACTAACTCGTGGGGGACCACAGTGCTGTAAGTATTTGTGGAATGTCGTTTATTCAGCACATACACAGACGAACAGTTATCTTTAACCAAAATCATATACCACAAAGAAAATTACGATTTTATTTGTTATTCACGTAAAAACATTAACGAAAAAAAAAAAAAAAAAAAACTGGTTTATTATATATCGAAACAAGTGTGTTACTTTGGGATGCATTATTCCAACGTACTAGTTTATTTTTTATTTTTTTTTAATAAACCAAACATCTAAAACACGAATACGCGAATCTGTTTCGTTAATTTAACTAAAAATTTTCATCAAATTAGTCCCCTTTTACGTATTAATGTTAAATTACCGTTACCAAGAATATTCACGAATTAGAAGGTAAAAAAAAGTAGGTACACGAAATAAGAGAAACCTAATCCAAATTACCCGCGGAAAATTCGTATTAAATATAAGGTAAAATTAGTCGAAATTATCGGCTTGGATTTCAGTAGTCGAAATGTGTATTTCAATAGTGAAATTATTAAAAATGTTCAAATTCGTAGTTACACGTTAGTTTTTCGCCGGATTACATTTTCGAGTATAAAGAAAAAAACTGTTTTTAGAAGTCTCGGGCATGTACGATGACCATAAAATAAAATGAAAACAGGGCATAAAAGTGGTACTTACTGTTATTAAATGCAAACGACTACCTGTGCGCAGGTGGAGTAAAATTATATAGACATTTATTATGGTAATGTAAACGTTTACCAACTACCAATGTGTAATTAGGTTAAAGTTAAGTCATAATTTACTTTAGGGGTAATTAATAGTGACTTTTTACACGCGTTAAATTACCCAATTTTTTTATTTTATTTTATAAACAATAAATTATTTACGTTGTGTTTCCGATAAATACACACACACGACGCGATAGACTCCTACCTATAATTTTCATTTTTCATCTGAACATTGTTTTTGAGATATGTTTAGAGTGAAATAGGAAAAAAAACGAAAACGAGAGTAATTTTTTTTTTATGAAGGGGTAGTCGTTTTTAGCCTCATTTTTGTAAAAAAATATAGATATTTAGTTACGCCCTGATTTAGAAGTACAAGCAAAGGCGTGAAGACGAGGGGTGTGGGGGACGTCTCATCCCCAAGAAAAATAAATTTTTGGGAAAAAGTTGGAAAAAGGGGGAGATTTTTTTGGAAAAGTTGGGAAAATTATTGTTATTTTTTAATTCTTTTTTTTCTTCACAATAACTACTTTGCTGAAATTAAAAAATAATGGGAAATATCTACGTAAGCATAAAATTCAAAAACTGAGAAAAAAATAATATCAAATGTTTTTCATTAAAATTTGAGATTTTTTTCTTTGGAAAACGTCAAGTTTTTTTTCTCAACGGAAAATGAGAAATTTTTTATTTTAAAAAATTGAAAGATTATTTTCTTCAAAAATGAGATATTCTCTTCAAATGAAGTCAAACGTTTTTTTTTCCTTAAAAAACTGAGATTTTTTTTCAAGTACCAGACCTACCTACTTATTTTTTTTACTTCAAAAAATTGAAAAAATATTCTCTCAGATAAAATTACTTTATAAAAAAATATATTAATTTATTATAAAGATAATTTTATAATAATTATAAATTTATTTAATATTATAATTTAAAATTAGTATTTCTTATAATTAAAAATTTTAAATAAAAATTTTATATAGATTTTTTACTCCAAAACATTGAGAAATTTTTTATTTAAAAAAAAATGAAAGATTTTTTTCCTTCAAAAAATGAGATACCTATTTTCTTCAATTAACAAAGTTTTGTTTGTTTTTTTCATAAAAAATTGAGATTTTTTTTTTACGTGGACCTACTTAATTTTTTCACTTCAAAAAAGTGAGGAATTTTTAAAAGATTTTTTCGTTTGAAATAAGAATTTTTCTGTTAAAAAATTGAAACATACATTTTACTTTTTAGCTGTTTTTTTTTTTTTTTTTTTTTAATTGAAAGATATTATTTTTTTTCTAAAAAATGAGATATCGTCACCTGTCAGGTAAAACTCACCGGTCAGCGAGTCCAACTGACCTGCTTTTCGGAAATATACCTATAAAGGCAAAAAATTTTTTTTTGGATTTCACATCAAACAGGTAGGCAAGAGGAGAAAGGAAAAATAAGAATTTTACCAGCAAAACAAATTTACTTAGCAAGTGACGATATTCGCTTCAAATAAAGTAAACTTTTTTTTTTTTTTTTTAAATTAAACAGAACTATTTTACCTACCTACCTTACCTACTTAAAAATAAAAAATATAAAAAAATTCTCTCATAAAATTAGGTAGGTATTAGCCATTAGGTAATAGATTTTTACTTTGAAAAAGTTCGATTTTTTCTTCAAAAATGAGATCTTTTCTTCAAACAGATACCCAGGTACCTAAAGTTTTTTTTTTTTTTTTTTTTTTATAAAAAATTGAAAAAAAATTACCAAGGTCAAACTTTCTTTTTTAATTCAAAAAATTGAAAATTTTTCTAAAATATTGAGATTTATTTTAGAAAAAACTAAATTTTTTTTTCTCTTAAAAAATTAAAACATAGGCAAGTACATTTTTTTTTCTTTTGAAAAAATTGGAAGATTTTTTTTGGAAAGCAATGAAACATTTTTCTCGATAAAATTGAAAGATTTTAACCTATTTTTTTATTTCAAAAAATTGTGATATTTTTATTTCAAGAGAATTTTTTCCATTTAGTATTTTAGGGTTTTTTATGCAATGAAATCATAGGTTCAATGGTTCATCTTCATTCGGTAAAATCATAACTTCAACACCCCCACCGTCAATGAAATCGAGTAAGAGATGGGCAGATCACCAAAATAAAAGGCCAAATCTTTAAAAAAAAAATAATATTTTTTTAAAAAAAGATAGGTAATCTTAATCTCATTGAAATTTTTTCGATCTGATCAATGATCTTATTTCGTTGAAAATTTTGTGATCTTCTTTATCTTATCTCATCTGAAATTTCGTGATCTGTCCATCTCTATTCTCCAAAACAAAAATAACAAAATACGAAAATAAAATAAAAACGTTCGAAATTTTCGACATTATTTTTTTCTTTAACTGTGTAATGTCACGTCATCCGTTTTTTAGTGTGCTTAAAATAACTTTTTCGAAACACTTTTATCAGTTTCATCTTTTTTTTCTAAAAAATAAAAAAAATAATAAAAAATTCAAATTTTCAACTTACATAAGTGAACCTACAAGTCAAAATCAAAAGCTCGAAACGCTTCAATTCACGAGATGCTACTTTGTGTATTTTTGGGATTGTAAAAAGTGGAACAATTTTTTTGACAAGGTGAAAAAACTGAAAAAAGTTTAAAAAATAAAAAATCGGAATTTTTCAATTTTTTATGAAAATTTTTAAGCAAAAGTTGTAGATTGAGACCGTACGAATAATTTATTTTGAATAATAAATATAAAGAAAAATTGGAAACTGAAGTGGAGAAAAAGGAGGTCCCCAAAAATTTGTAATGGCTATAAAAGTACCTATGTCTATCATTTTATTTCAATCAGTGCAACTTTTTCAACTTTTCTTTGAAAAATTTTTCAATTGGTTGGATCCCATCTCTCCTCTTCAATTTTGAATGTAATGTACCTTGAAGCACCAAAGGTGGAAGTCACATTTTTTCAACTTTGAGGTTTTTTGAATTTTTGACACAATCTTTAAGTCGAAAAAAATTGGACTTCCATCTTCGGTGCTTTAGTGTACAATGTAAAATTGTAATACGTATCTCGTATTTTTTGCAAAGTTTAACCGGAGGGAGGGATACGAAACATACGATGGAAACTATTATGATAACATTTTATCCTACAACTAACTTTAGTTTGAAAAATGTTTCAAAGGAACCCTCCCTCCAATTAATTTTGATTTTTGAATAACTAGGGATGGACGATATGGATATTTTACTCGTACGTAGTGTTTATGGCCGTTAGGCGATATTGGAGGAGAGGTAGGGGTCCAAGCAAAATTTTCACAATGACCAAAGACCAAAATTATTTCTAGAATCTTGACGTAAAACTTTGCTTCGAAAAAATTTTCAATAAATTGTACCCTTCTTTCCCAAATTTTGAATTTTTGAATAATAATTTTTTAGCGATGGTATATCTACCTATGTAGTGTTAATACAAAATTGGAGAGGAGGGAGTGCGTGGTCCAAACGAAATTTTTTTATAATCAAAATTATTGGTAGGGCCTTCAATTGACAACTGAACTTTTTCTTGAAAATTTTTCACATTAATTTTTTTACGTTTGCAAAAAGTTGAAAAATTTTACTCCACCCTTGTGCTAATCCCAAAAACACACAAAGTAGCTCTCGTCTTTACATCAAAAAAACTATCCAGCATTACACCAACGTCATTAGTTTTGCCGCAAATTCATTCGCAGGCGTTCTCAAAATTCGCAATAACAATCCGTTTCGCAATTTGATTCACGATGTAAACAGATAACAATGAGAATTGGCGAAAAATTTATCAATGAAAAGCTGTACCGAAAAAGTTCACGGAGTTGCGCGTTTGTGCGTATTTATTATTCCGCTATGTCTTATTTTTATTGATTACTTTTCCAACCTTGAAATTTGGTTCGTATTGTGGGCTGAAAACACCAATGAAAAGCACTCTAGTTTTTAAGAATGAAATATTTTTTGAATAAGCGTAATAGTATAGATATTGTGTGTTATCTGGAATAATCATTTTTTTGTCATGAGTAATAGTAAACAAAACGACTCGGTTTCGCTTATTATCAATAGATTCGAAGAACAAGTGAGTACTTAGTGTACATTTACGTAAAGTTTTTTTACTACTGGGACGGAAACAATTAGGTCGCGTCCTAATTTCCGTGTTCACAGGTGGCTGGGTTATACCTGGGCATATTCTGCCATTTCTTATAAATTTTAGAATTTACCTTTTTCAATTTTCTAGCTACCGTTTCGATGTGGAGTGCAAACCTCCCACGCGAAAATCAACGCCGAACATATACAAGCATGGTTGGTGAAAATAAGCAAGTACAGATTTTCGCTCATTTTCCCCGGTCTAATCAAGATACTAACTCGAGTCAACGAATCGGTTGGTAATTTTTGAGATGCATTTTGACTCTTTGAAAAGCAGTCTGTTTCATTTCATAATTGTTATTTCCAGACTGCCGTTCGTCCTCCTGGATCAGATGTAGAGAAACACTACCAAGAATCTCAGTTAATTATTTTAGATACATTGGAGAAATGTTTGGCTAATCAACCGAAAGATATGACAAGACTGGATGAGGCTCTCAATGTAAAATCTCTCTTGAGAGAAATTTGCCAATTTATAGGTAGGCAAATACTTGCTAGAAAAATATTATTGTTTTGAAAGAGGTGAAATTCTCACACACGAATGTGTTTCAGTTTTGGATACGTCCACTGAGAGCCAGAATAATATTCGTTTGAAGGCTGTTGCATCGAAAGTATTACATACAGTGTCGTTGAATTTTTTTAACGTTGTTTTTAATCGTATTTCTGGAAGGTAAAAGGATAATTTTATTAGTTTGTGTTTCTCTTTCAATGAATCACACACTGTTTTATTTTTTTAGACTGGAAGAATTAAGTGTTAGTACTGAAGAAAAAGAAAATCAAGACTATGGAGATATTGAATTAATTCAACATATTAGTATCGATATTAATAGATTAATTAAATTACTTAACGGTACGTTTTTGTTTTTAATTCATATTTATTTTGATTTATGTACCTGAATTAATTTTTCGACGATTTATTCTTGCAGAAGTTATTTCAAAATTCAAGTTACTAAAAAAATCCGCTCACGGACCTTTGATCAATAGTTTAGAAGTAGCTGTTTGGAATTGGATGAATGCACATCCCGATGAATTTGGAGAAATTCAAGTATACAAGTCAAATTATCATCAACGATGAAATTTATATTGAAAATAATTTTGAAAATTTCTGTTTAGAAAATACCAAACGAAGACCTAGCAAGATATTGCGAAACACTTTTCGATATATTGGATACACATGCAGATTCCAAAAAAGGAAGGCCTTCGGTATGGTCTTTGCAATTATTAATGCTGGTCTTATCTCCTGTAAGTATTCGCTCTTCAGGTCATTTTTACGTGATCCAATGTTTTGATTTTAATCTTTTCATTTCATTTCATTTTTTTTTTTTAGAAAGTTCTCGAACAAATCGTAAATGCTGACTCAGGTGCTCCTTGCTCTCCTAGACATAGTCGCAAGAAACAATTCGTCGATACTCTTAAACGTAATATTAATATCCATGGTACTGGAAAGCACCATGTGGAAACTTCGGCCATAGCTTTAGTGAAGTTATGCAAAGCTTCGACTTATATAAATATGCAACATTCCAACAATATTGTATTCACGTTAGTTCAAACCGTTGTGAACGACTTGAAGGTAATTTTGGTCGATTGAGTAAGACTCGTTAAAAAAATAGTTTATCAATCTTCTATTTTTTTTCCTATTTTTTTTAATTAAATTTTTTTTCCAATTTTTTTATTTTTTTTAATTAAAATTTTTTTCTATTTTTTTATTATTTTTTTTTTGCAGTCGTTGATGTTCAACGTGAATAAACCTTTCTCTCGGGGGCAAATTTATGCATATCATGACATCGATATTATGACCGAGTGCTTCGTATCGTGCTTCAGACTAAAACCTCATAATACAGACGCGTTAAAAGTATGCCTAAGTCCATCCTCGCCTCCGATGTACCATTACGTTTTAGTTTCAGCTTTATACAGGTATATAATTTTTATATTTCAATTAAATTATAATTTTTGAGTTGTCAAAATAAGTATTTACATCGTTTGTATTTTGTTTGTAGAATTATTATGGAAAAAAGATTAGCATGGTGGCCCAAGATAGATTTATTTTACAACAAATCATCCGAACTCAGATCCATGTTCACCGATACACTGAATAAAGTTACTCACGGATTCATTACTCATACTCCTCTGCGTATGATCCAATCATTAACATTGAAAAGTAAAGATTCGGCTTGTAAATTCAAAGATCGAGGCGAAGAAGTTCCCAGTCACAAAGCTCTACTCTTGATGATGGTCAGATTAATACACGCAGATCCTATGTTAATGCTCAATGTAAGTTCTACCTAATTAAATCGACCAACGAAAAATTTAAAATACTTTATCGAAATATTTTTCAAATTTAGAATCAAGGCAAACCGGGTCATGAAATCCAGAGTTCAACTTTGGAACTAATCAATGGTCTGGTAAGCTTGGTACCTCAGACGAACATGATCGATGTAGCCCAAGAAGCCATGGAGGCGTTACTAGTCCTACATCAGCCGGAAAAAATCGAAATGTGGAATCCAGAAGCACCAATTAATACGTTCTGGGATGTTAGGTAAATTTTTAATTGTACCAAGAGCATTTTCTTTGAAAAATATTAATATATTTTGTGTACAGTTCCCAGGTATTGTTTTCCATTTCACAAAAAATGATCCAGCATCAGATAGTTAATTATACGGATATTTTGAAATGGTTGAAGCAAATATTGATTTGCAGAAACGAATTTTTATCTAGGCATAAAGAGTATGCAAATGTTGGAACACATATACCGATTTGTAAACAAGCACATATCAAATTGGAGGTGAATTTTAATTCCACGTTTTGATAGTAGTTTTATTTAGAAGATTTTTAATTGATATTTGTTTTATAAGGTGGTTTTCCTCATGTATTTATGGAGCACGAATATCGAAGCTGTGTATACGTCGATGTCGTGTTTTAGTTTACAATGCGAAGAGGCTGATATTAGATGCAGTTCAGATGAAATCACAGTTCACAGTTTATTACCTAATTATGCTGTTTATCAAGAGCTAGCTCAGGCTGCTTCTATGTTTAATTCGGGTATTGAGATTTATTTCAATTTGAACCATTTACTCACTCACATAGAAAATGATTCATTTATGCAACAAAATTCATATTTCCTCTTATAATTATTTTTTTCGTAAAATTTTTATTTTCAGGACGTGCTCTCTTACAAAAACGTATCATGGCTATCCTTAGAAAATTAGAACACTGCGTTAACGGAGTTCAACCGGTAAAAACCCATATTCATTCGCTCTCTATTTTGATTTTTTTAAAACCTTATTTCGCTTATAACAGGCTTGGGAGGAGACCTTCCGTAATTGGGACGTGTCTACGAAATGTATATCAGCGTTTTCAAAAACCAAAACAGAAGATTTACCTCTTGAAGCGTGTCATCGATCATTGGCCAAACGAAGAGCATCGCAACAAAGCTCCGAACAA
This sequence comes from Balanococcus diminutus, assembly GCA_959613365.1. Taxonomy (NCBI): domain Eukaryota; kingdom Metazoa; phylum Arthropoda; class Insecta; order Hemiptera; family Pseudococcidae; genus Balanococcus; species Balanococcus diminutus. The sequence continues at coordinate 25,408,737 of OY390718.1, forward strand.
GATGTCGACGTAAGAAATGATTTCCATTCATTACTTTATTAGAATATTTACCATTTGATTAATTTTTGACCAATTTTTTTATGCGCAGGATCAAATCAACGAATGGGCTAATATGACAGGATTTTTACTATCCGTCGGTGGTGTCCTTTTACAGAACAAATCAGCCCTGAAAAATTCTACTTCTGAATTGGATTTCAAAAAGACATTTACATTGCCTGGATCTTCCCAAGAAGTTCAATATTGTCCTGTTACTCAGTCAGTATCCTATTCTCTTTATTCTTTTCAAATTGAAATATTGGTAACGTAATTAAATTGATTTCTTTTACAGATTTATTAACCAGTTACTCAAGTTACTTTTATGTTCGGGTGAAAAATACGGATTATTGATACAAAAACACATAAAAGAGCTCGTTGGAAACGAAATGAATCCGTCCCTTTATCCAATTTTATTCGATCAAATTAAAGCAGTCGTTGAGAAATTTTTCGATCAACATGGTCAAGCTATAATTGATCCTGGTCACACTCAGTTCATCGAACATGTCGTCTACATTATGAAAATGGTTTTGGAAAAGAAGGTCGACGAGCCTTTTGAGAACTTTGGCGTCACAAGTATCGAAGGAATGATTTTAACCATCGTTAGGTAATTATTCATCTTATCGTTGTCAAAAGAATGTTCTAAGGTGTAGTTCGATTTTTTCTTGGTGGGAGGGGGGGGGGGGGGGGTTAATTGAAGAAGAGAACAATTTCCTTCTTCAAAAAAAAAAAAAAAAATCGCAATTTAAGTGAAAAAATAAAAATATTTTTCTTCCCAAAAAAATTGAGACAAAAAATTAGAATTAATTTTTTCGGTGAAAAAAAGTTATAAGATTTATCCTAAAAAAATAAAAAATGAAACAACAAAATAATAATATTTTTTCTTTTGGAAATAAGAGATTTTTTCTTTAGAATGATTAAAAGATTTTTTTCCTCTTAAAAAAAATACAATGAAAAATTAAGATTTTTTGTAAAAATAATAAGACATTTTTTTCCAAAAAAAAAAAAAATAAAAATCAATAAAAATATGAGATTTTTTATTACAAAAAATTGAGAAAAAAACACTAGGATTTTTTCAATGAAAAGAAGAGTTTTTTTCTCCAAAATAATTGAGAGACTTTTACCTATGTTACTCCAAAAAATTAAGACAGAAATTAATTTTCAAAAAATGAATAGAGTTTTTTATACAAAAAATTAAAAAATTTGTACGATTACTTCAAATAATTGAGACACTTTTTACTACGAAAAATGCAGAATTCCTTCTTTCCCAAGAAAATTGAGTCTCCATTAATTTGAAAAAAATTCACTTTGGAAAAATTGAGAAATTATTTCTCCCAAAATTTGAGAGGTTTCTTCATGAAAAAAGATCCTCCGCCAAAGGAATTATTTTTTCTTATGAAGACTCCAAACATCATGATATTTTTTATTCCAATAAAATTGAGAATTTTTCCCACTAAAAAATTAGGATTTTTTCCCTCAAAAAATTTCAGAAATATCTGTATTTTTACTTTGAAGAAAATATTGAGAAATTTTTTCTCCAAAAAACAGGTTTTTTTTCATTAAGCATAGAAAATTTAAACGATTTTTTCCCCAAGAAATGGATCTCCCTTACTCCAAAAAAAGAGAGATCTTTCTCCAAAAAGTTGAGATATATTTTCATTCAAAACAATTAAAAATTAAAAAATTTCTTTCTCCAAAAATTGGAAAAATATTTTCACTCCAAAAAATTAATATTTCTCCCCAAACAAAATACTTGGCGATAAAAAATTTAAAGATTTTTTTTGTTCGAAAAAACTAAGAAGTGTGTTCAAATTTTTTCCAACTCGAAAAAAAATTAAGATGCATATTTTTTATTTTACCCTCCCTCCACAAAAAATGGATTTTTTCTTCGAAAAAAAAAAAAAAAAAAAAAAAAATTTATGTTGCATTTAATTAAGATATTTTTTTTATTCCTAGAAAATTCAGCCCCTCCTCCCTCCCTCCCTCCCTCCCCCTAAAAACCTATTTTTCAAATTATAAATTTTTTCTCCGCAAATTATAAAAATATTTTTACTTAGAACAACACATTGAGTAAACTATTTTAAAATTCAGATTTTTCCTGTAAAATTGATCCCCCTCCAAAAAAGTTTTTGAAATTGAAAAAAATGGATATTTTTATTCTAATGAAGTAATTAAAATCCCCCCTCCCCCATCACCATTCACGAATAAAATACCTAGATATTTTTCTCTAAAAGTTTGTGAAATACTTAGTATTCTTACTCTAAAAATAAGATTGAAAGATTTCTTTCTCCAAAAATTTTAAAAATATTTTTAGTCCAAAAAAAAATTGAAGAAAAAAAATCTTCAAAAATATTTATATTTTCTCCGCCCCCGCCCCCAAAAAAACAACAGATTTTTGCTCCAGGAAAGAAGTAAAAAATAACCGATACATGAAAGATTCCTTTATTTAGTGTAATTATTTTTTTTTTTCAATGGTTTTTACTTCAAAAAAAGTTTAGAAAGACCTTCCAAAAAAATCAGAATTTTTTCCACGAGAAAATTAAGAAATTTTACAGTTCGTAATAATGTGGTGATTATTTCAATTTTTGCATTTCCGGAATTATCTCGGATGTAGAGTGAAATGAGCACCTGAACTGCTGCCAAGTTGGCGACCAGGAATTTAGTATAATTATTTTCGTATTAACAGTGAAATCCTTTTTCCAGATACGTTCGTTATTTAGATCTATCCGTGAATACGATCCATTTAAAAACGAAAATTTGTCAATTGGTGGATGTTATCATGAAACGTAGGGATGACTTGTCATTCCGGCAAGAGATCAAATTTCGTAATAAAATGGTCGAATATTTATCCGACTGGATTATGGGAGTTTCTCGTCAAGTATCTCCTCCGTCGACCGTTGACGTATCAACTGTCACCAGGTACACAAATTTATCTCGAGAGTGACCACTCTTGGGGAGAGGAAATCTCGAAATAAAAATGTGTTTTTTCTAGTAGAGATTTGGATCAAGCTTGCATGGAAGCTGTGGCCGGACTACTCAGTGGACTTCCTTTACAGCCTGAGGAATCTGATAGGGGTGATTTGAACGAAGCTAAAAGCCAACTCTTTCTCAAGTAAATCACCGAACTATTTTTAAACCTACTTACTCGAAAATATTTTGTAATTTTAATGAAAATAATTTACAGATATTTCACATTATTTATGAATTTATTGAACGATTGCGCGGACGCTAGTCAACGTTTAGAGAAGAATTCATCGTGGCAAGAGAACGAAGCTAATAAACTGAACGCCTTGAGAAGTGCAATCATTCAGGCTATTTCTAATTTACTTTCAGCTAATATAGATAGCGGTCTAATGCATTCCATTGGTCAGTAATATGACGTGACCATGATTACGTGATTTTTATTGTTTATTTTATCTATGGTTTTCTTTCTCCTTCAGTGGCTACTCATCACGTTGCTGAACCTTACACCAAACGAGATATCATGATATCGGAGAATCTAATGGCCTTATCACCGTTCGTGCCGACTGATTTTAGTTACAGTAAAGATACTCAGAATAGAGCCGCGTTTATGGAAGTTTTGACCAAAATATTACAGCAAGGTGCCGAATTCAATATGTTGGCTGATTCTGTATTAGCAGATCGTTACGAGCAACTCGTACAACTTATTACGATGATTAGCGATAAAGGCGAATTACCTATTGCGATGGCTTTAGCCAACGTAGTTACTACCTCACAAATGGTGAGTCGCTTCAGGAACCTATTTTTAGAAGAAAAAAAAATCTATTCTAATTTCTAACACGTGATTTGTTTTTCTGATTTTTAGGACGAGTTAGCTCGCGTTTTCGTGACCATTTTCGAAGCAAAACATTTACTTTCGCCTTTGCTGTGGAATATGTTCTATCGAGAGGTCGAGGTGTCAGATTGTATGCAAACTCTGTTTCGTGGAAATTCCCTAGGATCGAAAATAATGGCTTTTTGTTTCAAAATTTACGGAGCTAGTTATCTTCAGAATTTACTCGCTCCGTTGATACAGCCTTTGATCGACGGAGAAGTGAAAAGTTTCGAGATTGATCCGGCTAGGTAAATATTTCGTTCTTCTTGGACCGTGATGGGCTTTTTCTGGTTTCTCCTAAAATATTAATTTGTTATTTTTAGGATGAATCCGAATGAAGACATCGAAGAAAACAGATTAAATCTGACAACATTGACTCAGACAGTATTCGACGCAATTGTATCCTCAGGACCTTCATTTCCTTCTCAATTACGTAGCATGTGCCATTGCTTATACCAAGTACTCAGCAAACGGTTCCCTCAAGTACCTCATAGTAACGTGAGCAGCGTAGGAACGGTGATCTTTCTTAGATTCATTAATCCAGCAATTGGTAATTCTCGATTTCATAGGTTTCATGACGAGTGGATCGCCGCAGTACTGTTGTTTTTTGGCACCATCGAAAATTCACCAAGTCCAATACTGCATTGATACTTGATTTTCAAAATTTGGAGGAGAGGGAGGGTCCAATTGCAATTTTTGTGATGACCAAAATTATTTCTAAGACTTCAAGCTACAACTTTTGTTTGAAATTTTTTTCAAATTGGACCCCTCCCCCAATTTTGAGAAAATATCTATGTTATGTCAAAATTGGAAAGGAAGGAGGGGTCCGATCGAAATTTTTGTAATAACCAAAATTATTCCTAGCACTTCGAAGTACAACTTTTGTTTGAAAATTTTTTCAATCGGACTTCTACCTCCACCAGTTTTTAATAAAATCTACTCAACGCAAGTCATATTATGTGAAATGGGAGGGGAGGGTCTAATCAAATATTTTATAGCAAAAATAATTTTTCACAACTTCAATCTACAACGTTTGTTTGAAAATTTTTTCAGTTGGACCCTTCCCCCAATTTTGAAAAAATATCTACCTGATGTTATGTGAAATCGGAGGCGATGAAGGGATCCAATCGAAATTTTCATAATAACCAAAATTATTTATGAGACTTCAAGCTAATACAACTTTTGTTTGAAAATTTTTTCAATTGGACTTCATCGTTTTCAATAATATAAGTTTCTGTCATATTATGCAAAATTGGAGGAGAGGGGAGGGTCTAAAGAAAAATTTTATGATAACCAAAATTATTTCTAAGACCTCGATCTACAACTTTTGTTTGAAAATTTTTTCAATTGGAGCCTCCCTCAATTTTGAGGACGTATCTACCTGATATTATGTGAAATCGGAGAAGGAGGGATCCAATCGAAATTTTTATAATAACCAAAATTATTTTTAAGATCTTAATCTACAACTTGTATTTGAAAAATTTTTCAATTAGCCCCTTCCTCCCTCACCTCTCCAATTTTTAATTAGTATCTTCGAAGTGCTAAGCAAAATTGGTGGGGATGGAGGGGTCCAATTGAAAAAATTTTCAAACAAAAGTTGTAGCTTGAAGTCCTGGGAATAATTTGATTATTACGAAAATTTCGATTGGACCCCTCCCTCCCCTCCAATTTTGAATTTCAAGTATCTATGTTGTACTGGACTTGGTTAATTTTCGATGGTGCCAAAAAAACAAAAACAAAACAGTACTTTGGCGATCTAACTTAAGTACCTAATTCATATTATTTATGGATTTCTTTCATTTCATGTTTGCAGTATCTCCTCAAGAATCTGGTATCGTCAACGTCACCGTACCCACCCACGTGAAACGTGGCCTCATGCTCATGTCGAAAATACTACAAAACATCGCCAATCACGTGGAATTCAGTAAAGAGCAACATATGATACCGTTCAACGATTTCCTGCGCCATAATTTCGAAGCTGGCAGAAGGTAAATAGATCTCTACAAATCATTTACATATTTCTGCCAATAAATTCAAATAATGCTTTCGTTTGCTTCAGATTTTTCATAAAAATAGCATCAGATTGCGAAACCGAAGACCAAACTCCGCATTCTATGTCGTTCGTAAGCGACGTAAACGTCCACGCCTTACACAGACTTCTGCACCATCATCAGGAGAAAATAGGCGAATATTTATCGAGCAGCAGGGACCAAAAAGCTGTCGGACGAAGACCTTTCGATAAACTGGCCACTCTGCTGGCGTATTTGGGACCACCGGAACATAAATTTCCCGAATTGCAGTAAGTTACCGAGCTGGGGAGAAGGCAGTGTTGAGCAGCTCCTAAGCTCTTAGCTCAGAGCTTGAGCTTGGCTCTTTTTTTGGGATGAGCTTAAAAGAGCTAGCTCTTTAGAGCTAAGCTCCCAAATTTATAGGAGCTAAGAGCTAAGCTCTAAAATGAAAATTTTCGATTAAACTCCAGCTCTTTTTCTGTTTTTAGGTTTTTATGAAGGTTTTTATGAAATTCGATTTCTTAAACTGCCATTACCTGTAATTACATCAATTACAAAAGTATTTTATAGAGTTTGGTACTTTTTTTTTGCTGTGAAAATGTAATCGTGATGAATGCTTTTCAATTCCAACAAAATCATTTTAAATTTCATTATTTTTGTACCTTTAAATTTCACATTTTGAAGAGGTTTTTGAAGACGCTTTGAGCTATTTTATGAATAGCTCAAACTCTTGAGCTAAGCTCTTTTTTTATAAAGAGCTTGAAAAGAGCTAGCTCCAAAATTTACAGGAGCAAAGAGCTAAGAGCTAAGCTCCAAAAAAGAAAGAGCTTGCTCAACACTGGGAGAAGGGCACGTAAGACGAACGACTAATTAATTCGAGTAGCAATGACATTTCGCGCAGATGGAGTTCGTTAGATTTGCCCGGCTTCGAGGGCTCCATTGGACAACCCTGGCTGGCCGCTGACGAATACAAGACTATCAAAAATATGAATATTTTTTACCAATATGGAAATTCGAAGAATAACAATCCTGTTTTTTATTACGTCGCGAGGAGGTTTAAGTACGTTTTATAAATGTGAAAGAAATAAAGTTTTAAGCATATACGATTTAGAACGTAGTGATTTTCATTTGTCTTCTAGACACGAAGAAGTCAGCAATGAGAAGTTCATGATGTACGTGATACAAACCCTGGCTCCGTATCAGCATGCTCCATGGGAGCTGTTCATCGATTTCACTCACACTGGTACCGAGAATAGATTTAGGTAACGGTTTGACTTTTGAAAAATATTATTCGATTTGGGAAATGGATTTTAATCGAATTAATTTAAATATAGGACTTCCTATCTGAAGAATTGGATGTGTTGTCGGGGTGTAAATCGAAAAAATTTAGTATTCGCTTATGTGTATAATTGCAATGGATGGGTGCGAGAGTATTCGAAATTTCACGAGAGTATTTTAGCTCCGATTAAAGTAAATATCCTTCATATGAAATTTTTTCTCCACCGAGTGCTCGTTTCAATATCATTTAATATTTTTTTACGTTTTTAGTATTATCGAAACATCGTATTTATGGAATCAATCGCTAAAATTAGCGAATACATAGCCGCAGATCAACAAAAATTACCCGGAGCTACTTTAGCTTTGGAAGAAGACTTGAAAGTATTCAACGGTGCATTGAAATTATCCCATAAAGATACCAAAGTTGCCATTAAAGTAAATATATCCTTCGATTTGCTTTCAAAAAATAAAATAAGTCCAAATACGATTTCTACGGAATTGGTTTTTCTTTCAGGTCGGTCCTTCTACGCTGCAAATCACACATTTAGAGAAGACCAAGGTGCTCTCACACTCGGTGCTATTGAACGACGTGTATTACGCTGCTGAAATCGAAGAAGTATGCTTAGTCGACGACAATCAATTTACCGTCACCATAGTCAATGATTCGGCTCCGTTGTCGTTTATCCACAACGATTGCGACGTCATTGTACAATCAATTATTCATATCAGAAATCGTTGGGAGTTGTCTCAACCTGTAAGTTTTATAACCTAATCGAAAGTGCAATATTTTTTAAAAGGGAGTTTATCGAATAAACGGATTGTTCCAGGAATCAGTCAACGTGCATCATAAAATTAGACCAAAAGACGTGCCAGGAACGTTACTGAATATGGCGTTACTAAATTTAGGCTCGTCTGATCCTAATCTCAGGTCTGCAGCGTACAATCAGCTCTGCGCATTGACAGCTAAATTTGATCTCAAGATTGAAGGCAGGCTTTTGGAAACATCAGGTGAATTTTTTTTCTATGTGTGAATACTCGTATTAGGGTTGTAAATTAATTCGCAATTTTAATACGAATTATTTTTTTGCAAAGGATTGTGCATTCCGTCCAATAATACCATATTTATCAAATCGGTCAGCGAGACTTTGGCTACAAATGAGACCAGATTGACGTTGGAATTTCTCGACGAATGTATTCAGAGCTTCCAGTTGTCGAATATCGAAATGAAACATTTATGTTTGGAGTATATGACGCCTTGGTTGATGAACCTGGTGAAGTGAGTTCAATTTTTTATGATTGTTAATTTTTTGGCTTGCTTCGTGTATAAGTATAAAAATAGGTACCATGGACAAACTACTACGTTGTATCAATTTCCATTTATAATTTTTTAACGATTTTTTTTTTATTCAGAATTTTTCCTTACAATGTCTTTTTTTCTTAAAATTGGTTTCAAAATTTTCGGAGAAGAAAAATTAATAAAACAAATGAATAAGTGATGAAAAAAATTCAAAGAAAATTTATTTTGGCTCAAAATTTTTCAAATTTAAAAAAATTAATGAAGATTAATAATTAATAATGTTGAAAAAATTTAAAGTAAAAACAATCCAGTTTTATTTACATTTTTTGTTAATAAATAGGTATAAAATAAAATGAGTAGTTGGTGCTATTTTTTGTAAAAATTGCACTCATGAAAAAAAAGTATAGATATGCAGTGAAAAAATTTATTCTGGTCAACAATATAATTATTTTTGAAAAAAAAGGAAAACTCTCGAAGGGTAAGTTTTTTTAAAAATCGTTAGTTCAAAAAATAAAAAATAAATTTAAAAAGTTATTTAAAAATGAAAAAAAAAAAAATCTTCATGAGATGACAATTTCTTTGAAAGAATTTTTTTTTTTAAAAATATGACAATTATTATGAGTTGAAAAAAAATGGAAAAAAATCATCTTAAATTTTTTTTTGAAAAACCCTTCTACCTACCGAAAGAAAAAAATTAAACAGAAAAATAACAAGTCTTCTGAAAAAAAAAATGTATACCTACCTACCTGCCTAAAAATAATTATTGTTCAATTAAAATCTTTCTTAAAAAAAAAAAAAGGAAAAGGAAAACACCATATTTTTTTGAAAAAAAATGGTACCTACCTATAATGATTTTTTAAAAGTTATCTCGTAAAATGGTTAGTTCTTTTTTTTAAATGTAAAAAAATGAAATAATTTAAGAATGGAAAAAAATTCTCAACAACAAATTTTTTGAAAAAAAAAATCGTCAAAAAAATCTGTAATAAAAAGAAAAGTTGGTAGAATAAAAAAATAACAAATCGTCTGAAAAAAGGTGTAATCAGGTGTAATAAAATTTTCTCTTACGAATATAAGAACAATTTTTCAAGGTAAAAATCCTGTAGAAAAAAATTGAAATAAAAATCGAAGTCATTAAAATAGGTATTCTTTTAAAAAAAGAAGTCTCACAAGGAGAATCTTCTAAAAAGTTATATCAAAAAATTTTCAGTTCTTGAAGAAAAAAAATGTTTGAAAATTAGGAAAAATTTTCTTGACTTTTTTTTTTGAAAAAAAAATCATTACTTACTAAAAAAGTAAATATGTACCTACTACGTATGTTTATTAATTTTATTACAAACAAAAAAAAAAAAAAAATAGAAAAAATTACCTACCTAGTTATTTTAAAAAATTTTGGAAAATAATTTTTTCACTCAAAAAAAAAATAGAAAAATCCCAATTTGTCGAAAAAATTGCCTCAAATAAATTACTACTAAGATAAAATTTATTGTAGAAAAAAAAATAGAATGAAAATAAAAACTATGAAATTTTTGCATTCACGTTTTTTCTTTATAGTTAAAAAAAAAAAAAAAAAAAAAAAAAAATTCTAAAAAATTATTTTGGAAAATGTACCTACTGTTTAAAAAAAATGAAAATTTTAAGGTGTCTATGCTAGAATTTATTACGAAATTTTTTTTTTTTTTCAAAGAAGAAAATGATTGAAAAAAAAATCTCTGAAAAAATTGCTAAAAAATTATTTTGCAGAAGTAATTTTTTGTCAATATGAATTTTTCTTTTGAAATTATTCTCAAAATCCGTTTTTATAAATTAGGTACATAATACAAAATCGTTTTTTTTTTTTTTTTTTTTTTTTTGAAAAAAATTTTCTTGACAAAATGTGGGATTTATCAAAAAAATATTCTTTTTTCGTCCAACTTCGTCAATATTTGTCATGTTTTTAACGCATTTAATCATTATTGCCATCAATGTCAAACTGATCACAAATTAAAACAATTTTTCTCGTATTTTTACAGATTTTGCAAATCAACTGACGAAACAAAAAAGACCAAAGTCATTCAAATATTAGAAAAATTGATTTCGTTGACCATACAAGAAGTCGAAATGTACCCTTCGATTCAAGCCAAAATATGGGGCAGCATTGGAAAAGTAAGCAAAACACGAAATGAGATAACTTAACAAAAAAAAGACGTACGAACGTGTTCTCATCGAGCTTTTCCTCTCTCTCTCGCAGGTTTCCGAATTAATCGACATCGTATTAGAATGTTTTTTGAAACGAAGCGCCGAAGCCAGAATCGGCTCACCTGTGGTGGAAATTCTGGCCGATACCGCTGTAGCTTTGGCTTCAGCCAATGTGCAACTCGTTGCTAGAAAAATCATTAGTAAATTATGCTCGGTAAGTGCAATCTCGTCGATTAAAAATATCCTTCGATTGAATAGAAAGTTTTGAAAATTAATCGATCGTATTTTTTGCAGCTTTTCGAGCAAAGTTGCATATCACCGACGCACGTGTTAGAAAGTCACGTTTTATGGGGAGATATTATGATATTGTCCAGATACTTGTTGATGCTGTCGTTTAATAATTGCTTGGATGTGATTCAACATTTACCTTATCTTTTCCATACGGTCACTTTCCTGGTGAATTCAGGCCCGGTTAATATGAAAGCTTCTATACACGGACTCGTGATTAATGTCATCCATTCGCTGTGTACTTGCTCCGAACCTACTTTCTCAGGTGATTATGGCGATTAAAATTTACTCAAAATTGGGGCATATTTTTTAAAAGCATAATATGTTTTTGTGAAATTTAATTTAGCTGAGACTCAAAGAGTACTACAAATGAGCCTGGATGAATTTTCATTGCGGAAATATTACCCTTTGTTTGGCATCAGTCAAGTAAAATCTGCCTCAGTGACTGCTTTCCGGTATCATATACGTCAACCCGAAGGTAGAGGGAATGATTTTAAATTTGGTAACAAAGCGTAAGTAAATTCAAGCCTGAAAGTTTATCTCGTGCAAGTGAATTAATTATTAATTATGATCTATGTGCTTATTTCAATCGTAGACCTGAAAAAGGCTCCAATGGTCCGGATAACGAACGTCTCAGTTTATCGTCACTTGAAATCATTATTGATGCTTTATTAGAAATAATGGAGGTAAATATTACTCTCATATTGAGAAAAAAAATTCCTAAAATAATCACAATTCTATTTTTTTTTTTTTTTTTTTTTTTGTATTAGGCATGCTCCAGAGATATTCCAAATTGTAATTGGTTACAAACGTGGACGGAATTAGCTCAGAATTTCGCATTCTGTTATAATCCAGCATTGCAACCAAGAGCATTGATTGTTTATGGTGTAATTTGTACGTAAAACTGTGTTTTTTTTTTTTTTTTTTTAATTGTATGGACTATTTATTTGGGAATATATTTTTTATCGCAGGTAAATCGATCAAAGATCACGATATCAGACAGCTACTAAGAATACTCGTAAAAGCCTTGGAAAAATCTAACGATTTGACTTCGATTGAAGCTCCGATCGTGTGTTTAACCAGGCTTCAACCTTTACTCAGACCGGTCAGTTGTGATATTTTTCGAATAAATCTTGTAATTAGATTAAATTTAAAAAGTTTATATATTATTTTTTCTGTGTTTTAATCATTTTTTTTTTTTTTTTTTTTTTTTTAGGAATCTAAAATACACGGTTTTCTATTCTGGATCGGCGTATCCGTATTACAACTCGAGAACGAGCAACTTTTTGAAACCGGATTAGCCTTAATCGAACAAAACTTACATATCTTGGATTCACAAGGCGTTTTTGAAGATAAAGTGAGAAGATTTGATATCATTGAGTTGGCAACTATTATTTTTTGTTTGAAGAATAAAAATGCTTAATCGACATTTTAATTGTATTTCTAGCCTTTGGATGTATTCATGATGTCGGCCAGGGAACCCATCGAAGAATGGTATTTTCGAACCATGGATGGCGAAGTAGGATTGAGTTTTAAAGGTGAGTACTAATTTTCTAGGATTTACCGTGGTTGACGAAAAAAATTGAATAATATTACCAAATTTGAAACGTGAAATTTTTGATATTGAAATTGTTTTCGATTCTACTTTTTAAATATAATTTTGATAAATTTTCTAAAAAAAAAATTTTTGATTTTATTTATGCCTAAAAAATGATTTTTTAAATCTTCAAAAAACTACTTTTTTTATTTGAATTTTTTCTAAATTAAAAACTATTTATTAATTTTTTTTCTGTTATAATAAGTATCCGATTTTATGCGTATTTCTATTTTTTTTTAATTTTTTAAAATCTATTTTTTAAATTTTTGAAAAATATTTCTAATTTATTTTAAAAACTTTTAACAAGTATGCAAATGCATGAATTCTTTCTTTAGAAACAACAGCCCCCTTCCTCCTCCTCCTACCAAAAAAATCAAAATCAATTATAAATCTTTTTAATGAAGTTTTCATGTTTTTAAACAAAATTAAAATTATTATGGAGGTTTTTTCAAAAAAAAAATGGACTGTATCACTTTTTTGGTAAAAAAATAATTCAAATTATTTTTTTAATTTTTAAAAAAAATTTCTGCCGATAGATTTCTGATTTAGAAAAAAAGAAGATTTTTTTTTTTTTTTTTGAAAATCATTTTTTTTTAATTTCAAATTATTTTCAAAATTTAATTTAATTTTTAATTTTGTTGAATTTAAAGAAATACCTACATTTTCAACATTTTTATATTTAGTCACATGTTTATCTATTTTCGAAATAAATTGACTCAAATAATTCCTAGGTATAAGTTTTCCGTTTAAAAATGAATTAAATTTTTTAAAATCAGTTTTCTCTATGAATAAATTTTTGATTTTAAATACCTACATAATTTTTTTTTTTTAAATTTAAATTATTCTAAAACTTCTTTTTTCTGTTTTAAACTGAATTATTTTTTAGTAGGTAAATAAAAAAATGATAAATAAATTAATTTCTGTAAATAAATTTCTGATCGTAAAAATTGAAAAAAATTTTAATTTAAAAAAAATTATTATAATTTTCAAACTAAAATTTTAAGTCTTTAAAATTAAAATTAAATTGTATTTTTTTTAAAAATATTATACCTACTTGAATAGGTTAATTTCTGGAAAAAGAATTCCACATTTTTTCTACCTAATCAATTTTCTAGGTAGGTATTTGTTTTAAATTCAAACTATTTTTATAATAAAATTTTTTAATTTTTATTTTAAAAAGTAAATTTTAAAATGAAATTGAGTACTTTTAAAATCAATTTTAAACTATTTTGAGTAAAAAATTTAGAAAAAAATTTCTAATAATTAATAAAATCATGTTTATTTTTTTTTTAAATCAACATTTTCAAAATTAATTCAAATATCTAATGTATTCTTCAAAAGAAACAATTTAAAAAAAGTATTGATGCGTTTGATCCTTGGAAAAAAAACACAATTTTTTTGGTAGTTTGTCATTTTTAAAAAATGTTTTGATGCAAAATTTAAATTGTTTTTAAAACAATTTTTTTGAATTCAATTATTTTAGTTGAAAAAATTAAGTAAAAAATTTGTTTCCAAGTGAAAAAGATTTTTACGTAGGTATACAAAAATATATTTTTCATTTTTTTTTTTTTTTCAGTAGGTACTTATCATAGAATTTCAGAAAAATTTTATGAATAAATTTCTGAAAAAAATGAATTTTAATTTTTTTTTGGTAGGTATATCTAAGGCTCTATTATATCTAATCAATTTTTCATTTTTTTTTTTAAATATTGAAAAAATCAAATTCATTTTTAAATCAATTTTTCCAAAAAAAATCAAATAGCGTTTTTTTTTTTTTTTAAGAAACGAATTTTTAAAAAAATTTCCTAAATCAATTTTTTTTTTTTTTTTTTAAATCAATTTTCTTACGAATAAATTTTTGAATTATTTTTTTCCAATGTTCATGTTTTATTATTTCAGAAAATTTCCATTTCGCTTTGGTCGGACACCTTATCAAAGGATTCAGACATCCTTCGAGTGCAACAAATTCACGAACTGCGCGAGTCCTAATGTTTCTATTATCGATAATCGCCAAGCCTTATAAAAGGGATAAATTTGAAGTCAGCACCGAAAGTATCGCTTACTTAACAGGTCTGTATTATCTTTCGTACGAGAAATAATTTATTTTACAGTCAATAATTTTATCACTTTGAAATATTTTACAGCATTGGTCGCCGTCTCCGAAGAAGTACGAAGTAGATGTAGACTGAAATACGTAGAGACGAATTTCGAAAATGTTGATTCGGCTTTTCCACAAGTACATATTCTCCTTGAATTTTTCTATGCATCGTTAAAAAACGCGTGTAGTTCTTTTTTTCAAATCAAAATTTTCTTACAGGTCACTGACTTGACCAGCGACATTTCACCGACCGGTTCGATCAACGGTATATGTACCAGGAGGCAAAAATCGTGGGAATTGTTGGATCAAAATTCCATCAAACAAGGTTGCCGATATCATCAAGATTTACAAACCACCACCAACACGACGGCTGTCTATAAGAACAAAAATACCTTAGAAGATCATCTATACTATGAAAAAGTATGGAAAAGCTTAGACCTAGGACCTCCCCAACCACCACCCAGACCTCCTCAAAGATCGTCTTCGTTATCCGGCCAAAGTGCTCCGTTAGCCGAACCAAAGGTATCAGAAATACGAGTCGATAGTACGAGAATTTTAAGAAGCGAATCGATTGATCGGAGATAATAAATAATTTTTTCTCTTTAGGTTCGGAGTGATCGTGCTTCCGTTTCTAACGAAAGTAATATTTTACTCGATCCGGAAATAATTACCGATAGCACTATACAAGTGCTAACCTTGACTGTACTGTCTACTTTGGTGAAGTATTCGACTGATGAATCTGAGATGAGAATTTTGTACCAGTATTTGGCCGATGGTTCGGTTATGTTTTCTAAAGTTTTTCGAGTAGTGTAAGTGGTCAATATTTCGTAAATATAAAAAAATTTCCCTTTTTACATTTCGATTTTTTTTCTAACCATCGATGCGATTTTTTTTTAGGTATAATTTATTAGATGCCAGATTGACGAGTATTTTGCAATGTTGCCACGATCAAGTATTATTAAATTCGGTCCAAAGTATTATTCATAATATGATAGCTTGCGAAGATACCAGTCAAGATCATTTATATTACGTGCATACTTGCGGATTTGGCGGGTTGTGGAGATTCGCTGGCCCATTCACCAAGGGAAAAGTATGTATTTTAAAAATTTCAATTTTTGAAGTAAAATACACGAGGGCCTTATAAAATTTTTCAAAAAAATGACATTTTTAAATTTAAAAAAATTCTTGAAAATAAAAACTTTAGTTTTTGCTAACGAAAAAAATTAAACTTTACTAAAAAAAATATTCAAAAATTCAAAAATACTTAGAGCTTTCATGTTTGAAAAGACAATTTTTTAATTTAATTTTTCAAGCTTTTTTTTAAATTTTTGTTGAAAAACAAGGTTTTGTAATTATTTTTATTCGAAAAATTTTTTTGATTTTTTTTTCAATGTTTCACAGTATTATCTCATCTTAATTTTGTCGATCTTTCATCTCAAAACACTCGAAAATAATTCCAATTTTTTTCTTTTTTTACAGACTAATCCTCAAGTGTTAGGCACAGAAATGTTTGCTAATTATTTGGAAGCTATTGTTGAAACAATTCTACCAGCTGAGGAAGGAGAGTCTGGTATTTCTCCTGACCCTTCTACGACTGTATCACTAGTAACATTAGCTTCTCCTATTGACAAAGGTATAATTTAGCTGCACATGTTATTTCAAATTCGTCGATTTAAAAAAAAAAAAAAAATCATCTTCTATTATTTCGTATTTACCTATCGTGCGTGAAAAGTAGTTCACTAATTTTGATTTTTTTTTTTTCAGAACACAGTTCCTCTTAAATGACGTAATCTCAACAGTTGATGGAAAGATCTGAAAATGTTTGCATTTATATGAACCTATTTTTTAATGTCTTACCTACCGTTTATTAATTTTTTCAAATCATGACTTATCGATCCGATGTTAACTTTTATTTATGTTATTACACTATTTTCCTTCTTTTTTTTTTTTTTTTTTGTTCTATGTTTGTTTATTTTCATTTTTGTTAGCTTATTTACACCCCGAACTTTGTGTTTCCCTCCCCCCCTTTATGTCGTGTTCTTTTACGTTTAATCTTCCTAAAATAAAAAAAGGCTTAACTTTTGTTTGAGTCCTGTTTATTTCTTTAATTGTTATTCGAATACTTTGGAAAATTCAGAAGAAAAAAATTAATGCGCCAGGGGCGGGCTTCAAAACTTGAACTTGCATGAAAATTTGCAACAAAAAAAAATCAAATAAAAATAATATAATAGCGATGACAACTACATAATTCGTAGAATATAAAAAATAACAATGAAAACGATAACAAATGCAACATTGATAACTGAATATTTAACAAAATAATGCGAGTAACAAAATACGAAGGTATAAAAATGATTGAAGAATTAAAGTGAGCATCGTGAAAAAACATTCAAGTGATCGATGGAGCCAACACTCCGCTAAATCGAAGACTGTCAATTCCTCCTTGTAACGAGCATACTTTCGAAAATTCTGCTGCAGTCAAATATCGACAAATCTAAAAAATAAAATAATAAGTCATTTTTGAAAAAATGCAACAAAAAAATTTCGTATTTCAGAAATTTTATAGAAATGAGTGAACAAACAAAAAAACAACGAAAAAAGTACGCAATGATCACTTTGAAATTAATCTAAAACTAATGAAAACATAAATGAAGGAAAAATTCTCAATTTTTGAGACATAAAAATTTTGGGGATAAGTTTCATTTTTTTAAATTATTTTTTGGGTGTTGTTATTTCTACCCGCCTGGGTGAGTAGTTGCTCGGATTTGTAGTGAACATGAACGAAATTGCTCACACTTCCTACTTCCATCAGTTCAGATTCTGGACTTAGTAAATTTCTTTCAATTAACATGTAATTTATTCGAAATTGAAGGGGAAGGATGGCTCCAATCGAAATTTTTGTAATAACTAAAATTATTTCCAAGACTTCAAGCTACAAGTTTTGTTTGAAAATTTTTTCAATTGGACCTCTACCTTCGTAATTTTTTAATAATATAAGTGTCCAAGCCATTATGCCAAATTGCAGGGGAGGGAAGGGTCTAATCGAAAATTTTATAATAACAAAAATTATTTCTTGGACCTCAATCTACAACTTTTGTTTGAAAAAATTTTCAATTGGACCCCTTCGACAAATTTTGAAAAAGTATCCACCTGATATTATGTGAAATTTGAGGAAAGGGAGAGATCCAATCGAAATTTTTATAAGGACAAAAATTATTTTTAGGATCTTGTTCTACAACTTTTATTTGAAATTTTTTTTAATCGGTACCTTCCTTGTTGATTTATCTGGGATTTTTAATTAATATTTTCGAAGTGTTGTGCAAAATCAGTGGGGAGGGGGGGTCCAATTTAAAAAAGCTTCAAACAAAAGTGGTAGCTTGAAGACTTAAGAATAATTTTGGATATTACAAAAAATTTGATTTAACCCTTCCTTCCCCTCCAATTTTGAATAAAATAAATATCAATCGAAACTTGAAAGAAATATTTTAAGTCCGGAGATTCAGTTGATTCATTTCTATGAACTACTCACCCAGGCGGGTAGAAATAACAACACCCGTATTTTTTCTGGAAAAATTTGAGAAATTCAATTTTTTATTTCACAAAAAATGAGCAGTTATCTATTTCCAAAAAATAAAATCTCAGATCCAGAAAAAAAATTTCAAATTTTATTCCCAAAAATTAGGCTTATAGATTTTTTTTTTTTTCATTTCAAAAAAATCAAGATGAAATATATTTTAAAATTTCATTTAAAAAAGGTCCCAAATCACGAAAAAAATTCAAAGTAATTTTTTTTTAATTCAGAATTTTTTGGAATAAAAAAATCTCATTTTTTTAGAATTTAATTTTTTTGAATAAAAAAATATTTTTGAAATGAGAAAAATTCTCAACATTTTAAATGAAATTTTAGTTCGGGACTTTTTTAAAAATAAAATTGAAATATGTTTTTGATTTTGATTTTTTTTAGGTAAAAAAAATCTTTTTTTTTAGAATAAAGAAATCCTGATTTTTATGTGTAAAAATGAAAGGAAACAAAAAAATGCCCCCACTTTTGAACATCGGATAATCGAGTTTAAGAACATTTCCAAGCTCACCTTAGCAGTCTCCGATGGTTTGTTGCCAACAACAACAATCATCTTATTTCTATTTTCTATCAAAATACTCAATTCCGGACCAGGTGATATTCCATCGCAAATATCATTTTTACTGTAATCGATCGATTCGTATGGTATATTTATGCTACCTCGGATTGCTTTCTCTGCGAACCTGATAAGAAAAAATGTATTCTCAATACTTAGACGTAGCTCCAATAACAATATTACTCGATGAAATAATATACTAACTCAGCATTTGTTCTCGAATCGATAATCAAAAGAGTGGATCTGGTATCTTTGGAATTGACCAAGGCCAAGAAATCCTTGGCACTTATACGAGGATTGGTTTCAGTCTGCATTTCTCTGAGTACCTCGTCAGTTATTTCGGGATTGGAGTTTAATTGATACTTACGATGAGTTATACTCTCCTGTGTTCCTTCGAATAATTTAGATGAATATATAACGCATGCTTCGATATCCACCTCTGTAATAACATCGAATCTTTAGTATAAATATTTACAACTCGAAGGTTTCGAATTTTCAGCATTGGTAACGTCAACGTGACCAACCTGGTAAATCTGAGAAGAGTAAAATGCACTCGTTGAATCCAGACGCCATCAAGGTATCTCTGAGCTGTTGTAAAATTGACAATCCAACAAACAAAGGATACGAAGCGTCTCCTAGGAGAAGTCTATCCCATAAATGGAAGATTTTATGCAAAGGAAAAACATCTGTGGAAAAAATATCGCGAGTGATACAAATCTATTCATAGGTAGATGCAACATTATGAGTGGTTGTTTATATTCTACGTACGTGAAAACATGGTCAAGAACCACGGTATAGCGAACAATTCTGGTACGAAATTAATTTCGTATAGATGATTCGCTAATACAGGATCGTGAAATGCGATTAGTTGAGAAAACTTCAGGAGGTATTCTTTTATCACAGCCGAGTTATCCTTCAGGAAGAAATTATGCAGGTATTTGGTGATGAAAATGTGAAAACAAGCGTAGGCTCGAGCTATAAATTGAAAAAATTCATTACTGAGGTGTTTTTTTCGAGACATGAATTTATTCATGACCAGCAACTTGGCAGTAGCTAGAGCTACACCCTAGAAAACCTAGAGAATGGAAAAATGAAATACACACTACCTAACCCACCTTTAAAATCTTTATTTTTAGAGAAAAAAAATCATTTAAATTAATTACCTATTTTGGAGAAAAAATCTAAACATGTCTTTGAAGTAAAAATATTTCTCAATTAATTTTTTGGGAAAATTTAAAAATTATTTTTGGGTAATAAATTTCACTTCTTTAAAGAGAAAATAATTTCAATTTATTTGGAAATAAAATTCTGAATTTTCTCGGAAAAGAAAATATCTTACTTTTATTAGAGTCATTCTTTAAAAAACATACGGCCAATTTTTCCAAAGCAAAAAAAAAATAGTAAAATACTTAATATATTTTTTTTAATTTTTGAAAAAATTGACAAAATGAATTTTTAAATTTTTGGGAGAAAAAAACTTCAATTTTCATGAAGAAAAAAAAATTATTCCTAAAATTTTCAAGAGTACCTAATCTTTATTTATTGAAGGAAATAAAACTCTGTCTCAACTTCTTGAAGGATTTTTTTTAAGTTATTGGTGAAAATAAAATCGTTTTTTTTCTTGAAGTAAAAATTTTATAATAAGTAAGCATAAAAAATTTTCAATATTTAAATTCTTTTTTTTTTTTTTTTTTTTTTGGAAAAAGAAATCTTCTAATTTTATGGAAGAAAATTAACTTCAATTTTCACGAAGAAAAAATTTTCTGGAGCCATTTTTATTTTTCGAAGGAAATAATTAGATATATTTCTCAACTTTTCGAAGGGAAATTTTTTGGAAATTTTTAAAAATCGTATTTTTTTAAAGTAAAAATTTTATA
Source organism: Balanococcus diminutus (assembly GCA_959613365.1). Classification (NCBI taxonomy): domain Eukaryota; kingdom Metazoa; phylum Arthropoda; class Insecta; order Hemiptera; family Pseudococcidae; genus Balanococcus; species Balanococcus diminutus. The sequence continues at coordinate 25,429,360 of OY390718.1, forward strand.
GTAAGCATGAAAAAATTTTCATTATTAAATTCTCAGTTTTTTGGAGAAAAAAATCTTCTAATTTTATGAAGGAAAATAATTTTTCAAATTTTTAAAGGTCCCCATCTTAATTTTTTACAGTAAAAATCGTTCACTTATTTTTTGGAATAATTAAAAAATTTCCCCAGTTTTCTCTGAGTAAAAATCTCAAGTATTCAATGTAAAAAATTTCTCCGTTTTTTAGAGGCAGAAAATTATTCAACTTGAAAATTTTCTCATTTCATTAAGACAAAATTCATCAATTTTTTAAATGAAAAACATTCGTAAATTTTTTAGAAAAAAAATTGAATAAGTGTATTTTGGAAAATCTAATTTTTTGCAAAAGGAAAGATTTTCTAATTTTTTGGAGTACAAAAATTTAAACATTTCTAGGAATAAAAAGGTTTGTCGATTTTATCAATTTTTTAGGATAAAACAATTCTTTGATTGGTTTTTTTTTTTTTTTTTTTTTTTTTTTGGAACCCGTGAAAAAATGTTATAAATTTTTTTGAAATAAAAAATTGATAATCTTCTAGATAATTATTTTATAAAATTAGGCCTACCTATAATAATCTTTTCGTTTTTCAATTGAAAATGACAACTTTTGGTGAAAATTTCACAGTTCTTTTCAGTCAACAAAGGAAAAAAAAAACAATTTTTTTGAAGTAAAAAAAAAATATTTTAAGATAAGTAGGTATAATTATATACAATTTTTTTGCGAGTAAAAAATCTTTCAATTTTTTTACGAAAAATTGTTTTTCAGATTTATGAAGAAAAAAGCATCAAATTTTTCAATGACAAAATTTTTTCAATTATTTGCTTTTAATTTTTATTTTTGAGCAAATAATCTCTCAATTTGTTGAAGCAAATTTTTTTTTTTTTTTGAAGGAAGAAATTCCCCCTGAGAATGAAAAATAGATCATTTTAGGTGGATACGTAGAATTTTTCAGTTTTTGTTTAGTAGGTGAAAAAGTATTCATTTTTTTTTGGTAAAATATTTTCAATTTTTTCTGGCCAAAACATCTCACCGATTTTTGGAGCAAAAAAAATTTCAATTTAAAAAAGGTTTTCATATTTTTCAAAAAAAAATATGCAATTTTTTTTAGAAAAATATTTGAGATTGAATTTTTAAATTTTATAGAATTTTTTTTTCTATTTATTTATTCATTTTTTTATTTAAAAAATTCTCAACGTTTTAGAAGTAAAACAATCTTCTTGTTTTAAAAGTAAACAATTTATTATTTTCTTTAGGATCCAATTCATATCTCAGCATTCTGGGGGGAAAAAAATTATAATTTTTTGGGAGGATTTTTCGAAAAAAATTCCAATTTGGAGAAATAAATTCTGTTGATTTTTAGAGTAAAATAATTTTCAAGTTTTTCTATTGGGAAAATTTTTTCAATTTTTTGGTGAAGGAAATCTTTTTTTTTTTTTTTTTTTTTTTTTGTAAAAAAGTCATTTTCATAAATATTTAACATTGAAAAAATTTCAATTCACTCCCTTAGAAAATGCCAAGTTACCGGTCCTGAATTTATTTTTTAAAAACCTACCTTCGTTATTGAAATTCAGATACAAAAAAGGTGCACATAGAGAATCCAATCCTTGCCAATACACGTATTGAGTATTACTAACAACCCACGCTTTCAGAATTCTTTTCAATTTTAAATGCCCAGTCTTCGACGATAACAATTCGTTGTATTGATGGCAACGCGGAATATCAACTTCAATCTGTAAAAAAAAAAAAAAAAAAAAAAAATACAAATACAAATTTAATTCAGTTTTTATGGACTTGACATCGAACATTCCAATTCTAAAATTAGTATTTACTTGTCTATCGGTAGGTATGGAAGTTTCTTTATCAACTGCTGTGTATTGATTTTCGAGATCACCTCGAACTCCAAGTAGAGCAGCCCATATTTCTCCTCTAAAAAAAGGAGGTATGTCTTTTTTAGCTTCTGAGCATATCTGAGTTGCTGTATAAGGATAACCCTATAAAAGCGCAGATTTAATTAGGATTTATTCTCATCATTTCATTTAAAAAAAAAATTATAATAAGTAATTTACCAGTAGTAAACGTTTATAAAGAACTATTCGATGAAACTGATGCTCCGTATCTCGTTCTTTTATTACCAAAGGAAGATTATCGCAGCTCTTACTTTCAACATTATGTAAGAAATGTGACCTGTAAAAAAAAAATATTTAAATAGTTATGGCAAATTTTCTAAAAAAAAAATTAAAAAATTGGAAATCACTCAAAATACAGACCGTGTTTCAATTAGTGGATAATAGGCATCGGCGCTGATATGTTGTAACCTAGTTAATAAGCCATCCAAAGGTAATGGAACAACTTTCAAATCTAACATAGAAGCTGAATCTTTAACATGGCCGAATGTCATTCCTTCTAACAGAATCAAACTAAAAAAAAATCACGTCAATTAAATAAAATATTTTATTTAAAAAAAAAAAAACAATTTTCAATTTCTTACTTTGGCATAGAAAGTATCGGTGGTTTGCTTTTGATAAATCCATTTCGTTTCAACTCCGAGTGTGCATCTCCTCCGGCCAATCGCCACAAATGGTATAACTCTTGAAGATCCCAACTATCTAAAGGGTGATCCAGATGTTTGGTGGTTTCTAAACTATAACATAAGAATGTTAATTTTCTCCACAGAAGTATGCATAAAAATAGGGGGAAAAATTACTTGTTGAATTCGTCTACTACAGGTTCGTTCATATTTTTGAATAATTCATGCTTTAGTAACTCTTCAGGGGTGGGTCGATTTCGGCAATCGATTTGTAGGCAAGATTCGATAAAACTTCTCAAGTGAGTATCCATTTCCTAAAAAAAAAATTAATTACATGAAACCATTTTAAAAAGAGAGAAGCAAATCAGTAAAGTGAAAAGTACCTGGTAAATTTGTAGACTATCTGATTCGCGAGCCAAACGTTCCAGTACATTGTCGCAATAAATCAGTGATAACACTTTCCTCAAACACTGACTCAATTTCAGCTTAGGCCATAAGGACTTCTTGAAAACTAATTCTGTTAAAATAATTCCCAACGACCAAACATCTACTTTCGGGCCAGAAACGTAATCTGGATTGGATGATAGAAGCAGTACCTCAGGTGCAGTATATTTCACCGAACTGTGATGAAAATACGAAATTAATAAATTCGAAAATCACCAAAACAGATTATAAACCAAGTGAATTTACCCGATAGGAAATTCTACATCTTTACCACCATCGGTCATATGATACAGTCCATAATTGAACAACTTCACTGTTCCTTCTTCGTCCAATAAAATATTCTCCGGCGTCAACATACGATGAACCAGACCGAATTGGTTTAGATAGTTTAAGCCTTGTAAACATTGATATGCTGTTCTAATATGATCGTTCTTCTCTTCTAAATGTAGGTTTCTGTCGTAGAATTCTACGACGACTAACAAACGTTCTAAAAGGAAATGAAAATAACATAGGTTAGAATAACATTTCCTTCGTACGACGATTCGAAGAATTTTTAGCTTGTGCTCACACCTACTTACCGTGTTTTCCACGAATAAAGTCTAGGTAGGTGACGAGATTGTCGTGTTTCAAAACCTTCAGAATTTGAGATTTTCCAAGAATACCGATTGATTTTGGTGTCAGTGGCAATCCATTACTACCGCAGATTTCTCCGGTGTGCCTCAAAGCGAATAAAGTCTGCGCGCCAAACTTATTTCTTACGGATACTTTCGCCGGCATTACAAAACTATGAATTACTGCACGAAATATTTATTAATTAAAGCTTGGAGTTGGAGTGAGAAAAAGCAAACGTTGGATTACGAATGGAGTCATGGAATGTTTTAGATTTAATTACCATTTTTGCGGACGTACAGATAAGGAAATGATGAGGATTACGACCATGCTGGCCGGCGGGGTGAAAAGGGAAATTTGCGGAAATTTTGATACGAAGTTTAAATTAATGGAAGGGGAGGAATGTGGAAAGGAGGAAAATATAAAAACAATTTTGAATTTGATAATTATGGTAACACTGTTTTTGACAAAATGGCGGTTGCTACAGGTAGATAAAATTGTGAGTCCTGAATTTTGATTGATTAAAGCCATAAAGGCAAGCATTCGGACATAACTAATTTTATCCTATTTTGTATTTTATGATTTTACGTTTTTTACTGTTTTTTCACACGAATTTTTCAAACACGTTTAAAGTAATAAAAATTTAACGCTAGTTTTGAACTTGTGAAATCAAATTTTTCATGTTTTTTTGCTGAATGGATTTAATTTTCAACAATCATCATCATCAATCATCAAAAACTCGCAGATCAGTTTGATCGAGAATTTTCGAAATGACAACAGTGTAATTTTCCCTTTCCCTTCAACCCTTTCCTTGAATTGAATTGCATCAACTTCAACTTGAGCTGAGCAGTGAGTGAGTGAGCGGTGTGTCGAGAAAACTTAAAAGTTGAAACTCAACTCAAATTCTTTTACCTTTCTGTTTCTTGCATCGTGCATTAATTATGGTTAATGATAACTGAAAGTTCGTTGATTGTATTGTGGTTGTGGTTGTATAAATTATTTAATTAGTTTTTTGTTGATTGTATACAATTTGAAGAAGTTTTCATGTGATTGAACTTCGCTTTATTTATGTTGCACATTAGACAGGTGAATTTCCAGTCGACGCTCTTTACAATACCTTTTTTTATATTTCATAACTAAAAAACTGACAGGGCAGTTATATTTCTGCATAATCGTTGACTATTGTTTTATTGCTCATTCGAAGGTTACATCGAGTAGTCAAGAGATCTATAACGATTCCACGAATGAGTGACGGTTCACGTGTTGAGTGAAGTATTGTGTTATGCTATCATGTCTACGACAAAAAGCGTTTTATTGGTATGTTTTCGTACGCGAATTGCACGCTATGTCTATAAAGAAGGAAATGAAAATGTCAACGTGTTTCATTACAGGATAAACAATCGGCCCCTCAATTCGAGGAAAAATGGCCCAACATGCGACCCATAGTTTTGAAACTCCTGGAGCAAGAACCTGTTACGCAGAACGAATGGCAAGAGTTATTCTACTCGGTACATTTGGTATGTTTGTGGGACGACAATGGAGGCACCAAAGTTAAAGATGCTCTCAAAGAGGACATATCGAATTTCATTAAACAAGCTCAAAAAGTAAGTTTGTCGTTGTGTGGTGTTTTACACCGTTTTATGCATGTCACACAACATCTGATAATGTTTGGTATTTTAGCGAGTGCTGTCACACGAAGACGATCAAGCTTTGTTGAAAGCCTATATCGCCGAATGGCGCAAGTTTTTCGCGCAATGTGATTATTTACCTACGCCTTTTCGTCAAGTCGAAAATACCAATAAAAGCAACACCGGATTCCCTTCTAAAAGAAACGTTAAAGATAACGATACTATTGTTAGAAAGGTTGGTAAAATGATCAGATCGTGAAATGATTGCGAAGCAGGCATTAATTTCAATTTTTTCGCAGCTTATGCTCGATACGTGGAACAGCAGTATATTTCAAGATATTAAACAAAGGCTTCAGAATTGTGCCATGAAACTTGTCTACGCCGAACGAAACGGAGAAGCTTTTGATTCTCAGTTGGTCATAGGAGTCAGGGAATCATATGGTGTGTAATTCATTAAAGTGAATGAACTCGATAATCATTATGCGAGAATATTAATTATACGATTTTTGTTCCGTTTAGTCAACTTATGCTCGAATATCGACGACAAGTTATCAATTTATCGTGAAAATTTCGAAAAGGCCTATATAGAAGCGACTGACGATTTCTACAGAGTAAAAGCTCCCGAGTATTTGAGCGCCAACGGTGTCGAAAGTTATATGAAATATGCTGAGAATAAATTGAAAGAAGAGGAGTTGAGGGGTCAGAAGTATTTAGATGCTTGCGGTGGTTCGGTTCAAGTTGTAAGTATTTTATACTCTGATCGAATGTAAATGAAGTGATTATAATGTATTAATTCGTTATTTAATTGTTTCAGTTACTCGACTGTTGTGTTAAAGTATTAGTTACTGCTTTTAAAAACACAATCATTGCGGAATGTCCCCAGATGATAAAAAATAACGATACAGAGAGTAAGCATCCCGTTGGGTCTTTTTTACCATTGATTGTTAAACATTTTACCTTCGATTGTTTTATTTTTAGAACTACAACTGATGTTCCGATTAATCGATAGAGTCCCAGATGGTATAGATCCTATGTTGAAAGACCTAGAAGAACATATCACGAGTACAGGCCTGGCTGATATGATTGGTGCTGCTAGTATTATTACCCAAGTACGACCAACTCGATTCTAATCGACTAATGGTATCAGATCATGTTTAGTAATTATGTCTGTTACTTTAGGATTGTGAGAAATACGTCGAACAGTTGCTAGCTTTATTCAATCGATCCAGTAAGCTGGTTAAAGATGCTTTTAATAACGATCCGAGATTTCTCACAGCTCGTGATAAAGCATTCAAAACTGTTGTAAACGATACCAGTGTTTTTAAGTTGGAATTACCCACAACGAAGACGGTACTTGAAGTTTAGTAATTTTTATCTGTTTGTATTTGGATACGAAATAATTTCGTTGGGTTGTTATTTTCAGGGTGCCAATGTTAAATATATTCCAGAATCCAAATGTCCTGAATTACTCGCTAATTACTGTGATATGTTGTTACGTAAGACTCCAGTTAGTAAACGACTGACCTCGGATGAAATCGAATCTAGATTACGTGATGTGGTTAGTACGAAGATGATTATATCTCGAGCAGAAATTCTTTTCATCGTCATCTTTAACCCAATGCTTTTGTTTTATTTTTTTTCCAGCTTCTAGTCTTGAAATATGTACAAAATAAAGATGTATTCATGAGATTCCATAAAGCGCATTTGACTCGAAGATTAATCCTAGACTCGTCGGCTGATTCCGAAAAAGAAGAAAATATGGTCGAATGGTAAATACATTGAATCATTTGCATGGATCGTGCTAAATGGAGATGGCTTCAGTGACATGACGTCGCCTTACTGCATGAAGAACTTGGAATAATTTACTACAATAATGAAAGCGATTTGATTTAAAGGAAAGGGAAGAGCCCAATTGAAAAATGTTTGAAACAAAAGTTGTAGATTGAGATCTGATGAATAATTTTGGATATTATAAAAATTTTGATTGGATCCCTCCCTCTCGTCTAATTTTGTAAAATACTATGTAAATAGTTGAATTTTTCGAAATTGGAGGAGAGGGAGATAATAAATTATTATTTGAAATTGGAGGGGTTTTTTGTGATGATCAAAATTATTCTCAGAATCTTAATCTACAACTTTTATTTGAAAAAATTTTCAATTTACTCTCTCCCTCTCCTCCAATTTTGAATAATATAAGTATTTTTGTAGCATTATACAAAATTATACGAGAGGGAGGGGCCCAATCAAAATTTTTATAATGACCAAAATTATTCTTCAGATCTCACTCTACAACTTTTGTTTCAAACATTTTTCAATTGCTCCCCCCCCCCCCCCTTCTTTTAAATCACATCACTTTCATTTTTGTAGAAAATTATTCCAAATCCTTTATGTAATAAGATGACGTCATGTTGCTGAAGCCATCTACATTTAGCACAATTCCATTTTGGATAAATCAGTTTGTTAATTTAACTGAATTTTGAACTCGTGTTTAGGTTACGAGAAGTCGGTATGCCCGCAGACTACGTTAACAAGCTAAGTAGAATGTTCCAAGACATCAAAGTCAGCGAAGACCTTAATCAGCAATTCAAAGACCAAGTTAAAAATGTCAAAGGAAATATCGCCGGTAAATATTCCTCCCTGCCCCTCAAATCAGCTGTTCACCTACCTGTTTTTCTAACCATACCTCACTTCGCAGATACAATCAACATCAAGATCCTCAACGCCGGCGCTTGGGCACGTAGCAGCGAACGTGTAACTGTCTCTTTACCTCTCGAGCTCGAAGACTTTATTCCAGAAGTGGAAGATTTTTACAAGAAGAAACACAACGGACGTAAATTGCAATGGTATCATCACATGTCGAACGGAACGATTACGTTTAACAACAATGTTGGTAAATTCGACCTGGACGTTACTACCTTCCAATTGGCCACGTTATTCGCCTGGAATCAACGTCCAACCCAGAAGATCTCCTTCGAGAACCTGCATTTAGCTACCGAGTTACCCGATCCCGAGCTGAGAAGAACGTTGTGGTCGTTGGTCGCTTTCCCCAAGATCAAGAAACAAATCGTCTTGTACGAGCCGGAAGTACAGACGCCCAAAGATTTCAAAGAAAATACCGTCTTCTGGATTAACCAAGATTTTAGTTTAATTAAAAATGGAAAACCTCAGAAACGTGGTAGAATTAATTTAATCGGTAGATTACAACTGTCCACTGAGAAGAGTCAAGAAGAAGATACCGACAGTATCGTTCAACTTCGAATCCTCAGAGTTCAAGTAATCTTCGCAGATACCACCCGCACCCTGGCTTCATTTTTATTCAAATTTTACCTAATTAATTATTCTCTTGTTCACAGGAAGCCATCATACAAATCCTAAAAACTCGTAAAAGGTTATCGAACGTCCAACTACAAAAGGAACTCATTGATATCCTGAAAAACATGTTCTTCCCCAGTAAGAAAATGATCAAAGAACAAATCGAGTGGTTGATCGAACATCGCTATATGAAACGAGACGAAGACGATATTAATATGTTTCTATACATTGCTTAGGTTTATTATTAGAGTATTGGTAAAAAAATATTAAGGAAAGGGAAATAGTACATACTCTGTAGCGTAACGGTAAATGAGCCATGTGATTGAAGATAATCGTATAAGTTTCTTTCTGTTACCCTATAAGCGCGTTTGTTCTTTTTTTTTTTACAATTTTGTAATGTTTTCGTAATTGTTCGGCGATTGTGCCTAAATTTTATACAATTTCGTTCTATTTCTCATTGTTTATTGTATTTGTAATGATGATGGTGATTGTACAGTTTCGTAATGTTTTTCGTTAGGCGATACGTATGGTAACTCGGTTCTTGATGTTACTTTTTTGTATCACCTTTTTTGCCTTTTTTTCTTTCAAATTTTACTACGAACTTGTACATTCTGAAAATATTTAGTTCTTGTACTTGTGTATTTTTTGATACCTGAGCCTGTTGAGATTTTATTCAAATTTTCAAATATATCTTAATACTTGTTTATTATTTTTGTTATTGTTTGATTACTGTTCACGACGGTGACCAAAGACACCTCGCTTTTTCATTTTTGAAAAATTAATTTTTGATTGAGAAACGAATGAAATTTTTATCTCGTGCGAAACGTAGTTCGCCGGTTTTTTTATTTTGGAAATTCAGCAAATATATGTATAATTTCATGGGGAAATCCCTAGAATAAATCAACCACGCACACGTCATCGTTTTACCTCCTCCGAACGTAATTTCCCATTTTTATTTATTCATTATTCATTAATTAACCTTCGATCATGTTTATGTAGTATAAGCAACATAGTCGAAGATTATTTAACCATAATTATATGAATATAACTTGATACAAATTATAAAGCTGGTATTTTTAGATTTTTCATTGGCAATTTTATAGATAACGAAAAATTCTTCTGAACTTTTTATTCGGGTTCGATATGAGTGTTTTTCAAAAAATTTCAACTATTGCATTTCCAACAAAGCTCCAAATTTTATGATTTGAAAATAGGTATGCCAAAATGAAAATTATTGGACAAAAATATCCATTCAATCAAAGCAATTTTTTGTATAAAAATTATACTTTTTTGCAAAATAAATATTTTATATTTTAGGAGTAAAAATATCTTGCATTTTAAAAAATTTACCTACCTACCTGCCCATTTTTTTTTTTTTTTTTTTTTTTTTTTTTTAAGAAAAAAAATCTTTATTTTTCTGGAGTAAGTAAGCTTTTCTGACGTATAAGTATTCGACATTGGAGGGGGGGGGGGTTGATTGAGGAATCTTTTAATTTTTTGGAACATTTAAGTACCTACTGCATAAAAAAATCTAGTTTTTTTAAAACCTAGGTACTTAAGTAAAGCCATTTTCTATTTTTATTTTTTATTTTTTGAATAATAAGTGTCTATGCTCTATTAATTGTATTGAGAGAGAAAATTTCTCATTTCATTGGAGATGAAAATAAAAATTGCTCAAAGTTTCTTTAAATGAAAATTTTTCATTTTTTTTGGTAAAAAAAAATTCTCGTTTTTTCAATTCTCGACTTTTTTGGAATAGGTAAGAACTGTTTTATTTTTATTTTTTAGGATTAAAGAATGTTTTCATTTTTTTTTTTTAAGAGTAAGAAATCTTTCGATTTTTTTGTACCAGTTGAAAAGAATTCTGGATTTTTTTCAATTTTTGCAGCATAATTTTTTTTTTGGAAGAAAAAATATTTGTATTTTTTTTAAATTTCTGAAGTTTTTTTTTTGGGGGGGGGGGGGGGGTAAAACTTTCTCATAAAAATATCACTTTATTTGAAAACATTTTTCATTCAAAAATTTCCCAAATTGTTTTTTTGGTGGGGGGGGGGGGGGGGATTTTAAAAATAATTTTAGCAAGAAAACTTTTCAGGAGAATTTTTAATGAGAAACAAGAAAGTAATTTTTAAGGAGAATTTGTAGGCTTTTTCTCTAGAGATGAAAAAAGTTTGGAGATTTTTTAAAGAAGATTTGGACGTCACTGGTTCTTTTCTCAAAAGCAAAATTTCAAACGAATTCGAGAATATGATTTTTTTTCATCAAAAAAAGAAAAGCATAGGTACCTAAAAGTATAGAAAAAATTAAAACCTGTTTTTTTTAATCTAAATATAATATTTTAAAAAAGTACCCAGAAAATTCCCTTTCAGCAAGTAAGTAAATTTGAGAAAACTTTTTATCAAATTCAAAAATAAATGTATTTTTTTTACAAACAAAATAAATACCTACAAAAACAATGAATAAATATGTGTTTTTCTTTTCTTTCCACAAAATACAGTTATTAAAAAAAATAAAAATTCCGAACTACTTTTTTTTCAATTCAAAAATTTAGCTCTAAAATTCTACTTCGGCAAAATTCCTTTTTTAAAACTTATTTTTACCAAATTCAAAAATACGTTCATTCGATAAAAATTGAAAAACTTCATTACATTTTAAAATTAAAAATTCGGATTTTAGTTTGTAAAGAAAATTAAAAATGGTTTGTTGTGAAAATTCAAGAAAAAAATTAAAACTATTTTTTTTTTTTAATTCAAAAACTCAATTAGGTATTAAAAAAATAAAAATAATAATTTTTCAAAAAAAAGTTTTTCAGATATTAAAAAAAAATTGAAAAATGTTTGTTGAAAAAATTAAAAACTAATAGGTAGGTACCTATATTTTTAAATGAAAAATCCAGTTTGAAAAAATTAAAATGTTTTTCAGTCAAATTTTATGAAACATGTTCAAAACTGCACATAATTTTCATAAAGAAACAATTTCTAAACTATGTTTTTCCGATTCATAAAAAACAAAAAATTTGTTTTATAAAAAATTTATTTTTTTAAAGTTTAAAAATGTACTTTTCATTTCAATTTTAAATAAATCATCTTTTAGCAACTTTTTTTAAAGAAAATTTTTTAAGAATTTAGAAGTTTGTTTTTTCAGTTCAAAAAATATAATTTTAATTTCAAAATAAAAAACTTTTGTTAAAAAATGCAAAAAATGATTTTCATCAAAAAATAAAAATATTCCTATTTTAAAAGTAAGAAATGTTTACAAATTAAAAAACATTTTTTAAAGAAATCATCAACTCTTTTTTTTAAAATGAGAAAAAATAAGAATTAAAAAAAAAATTGACAAATTCATGTGTTTTTTCGATTTGAAAACAGATTTTTTTGTACAGGATGTCCTGGTAATGAATGATCAGGTTTTAAATTTGGATACAGCCGAGTACCACTAACATAAAACTTTATGGACATGATGCCTAAATTTGAAAATGAAGAAATTACAAAGCTAAGGCATTGCTGCTTTCAAAATGCTCTTTTTAGCTAAATAAATCTTCAAATTTAATAAAATGACCATAAAAAGACTTGGCTTGACATTCGAAAGGTGAAAACAACACAATAAATGAATATAGTCGTAATAATGTATGATTTTATTACATTAAATGTTATTATAAATTCCTTATAGAGACAACATTTACATTGACATCACAAAAGAAGGCACAATATTTTAAAATAACACATAACAACTATTTTAAAAAAAAGAAGCTCAAAAATACTGTATTTAGCTGACGCGTCCAATCAAATACTACAAAAGCAGAACACTACCCTGCCATTAAGATACATGATTGTCACAAGAATTGTTCACAAAAACAAATAAATAATACGAAAAATACGATCATTTTAAAAACGCACACATAAAAATATGAAATTTAAAAAATTCGGCGATAATAAATAATTTATGAAAGTTAATGAACAGATCGTAATTCAACACGAAACACAATTCAACGAACACGTATAAAATATTAAGTACCTCTTTCGTTCCTATCAAAGTATACCTATTTAAATTAAAATTAAACGAAAAAAATGCGTATTTAATTAAAAAATAATTATTAAAAAAAAATTAGCACCTTATTACCCGAAAATTGTTATTTAACAGTTTTAATACGAGCATCTACTTTACCCTCCCATAAAGGCAATACACGACCTTCGTCAGTGATTTCTTCTTGGACGGCGCCTAAATCCTCACAAGGCGTTATGAAGAAGTACCTAAACAAAGAAAAACCATTCAATTAAAAATCATTCTTGAAAAAAAAAAATAAATACATTCTGGATAAATTGAAAAATAGTTCACCTATAGTTGCCTTTTTTAGGCATAAATTCCTTGAATTGTTTCAAAGTTATACGATTTCCGGGCACTTTGACACGGTATGGCAATTTCTCGTCGCTAAAGTTGTAAACTACCGTGGTGTGTCCGAAATCTTCAACTCTGTGTTGGATATTTTCCGTCTTGCACGAATGTTTCGAATAAGCCGAAGTGTTACCTTGACTTTGGTAAGAATTATCCGTCCTGAAAAAATAATAAAATTTAGTCTCATCCCAGCTAAGATCAGTATGATGGTCTAGGATTAGGCTAGTTTACCAAGATGGTGATTTTAGCTTGAGTCTCATTTCGTTACGAAGCTTACGTCTTCGTTCCTCCTCTACTTGAGCGTACGAGTCGAAGGAATGTAACGAATTCATCGATACCGAGGGAATATCGTTGATAAAATTGTGACGACCTGTGGAATAATCAAATTAATCAATTTCCAGTTTAATTTTGGCTTACTCGAGTCATAAGTGGTGATCATTACCTTTGTTACTCATCGTGTTGAAATTCGGTCTATAACGAGAATCTCCTTCGTTAATGTGAGTCATTCTGTACTTATCAGCTTCGCTGGAATGGCTCATTCTATATTTATTTGCTTCACCGGGATGGCTCATTCTATACTTATCTCTCTTCTCGTACATTCTGTAACAAGAATTTGGAAAAATTGATATTTATTCGGAACAAGACTTTTACATCGAAAATATAACGTATTTTCTAAAAAATAAGCTTACTTCTCATTATACTGAGCATATTCGTCCTCCGACATCATGCCAGTGCCACTATCAGCCAACGTTTGTCTACTGGCCCAGGTTGATTTTCGTTGCTGATGGCATTCCGATGGAGCATAATCCGATCCTCTCGTATCGTCGCTGTAGTATCCAGTACCGAAGCCAGAATCCGAAGAGAACATCGAATATACATCCTGGAAAAATATATCGATTAATAAAATCAAACTTCAACGTATTAATACAGTCATAAATGGAAATTCCATGCAATAGAAAATTTTAAAGCGATTTCATCATTAATTTGAAATCCAAGATGTATTTAAAAAAAATAATAATTTAAGAATGCCCTTTTCTCAGGGTTCACTTTCCCTGCATCTTCTTACCCAAAGCCCCAATCGAAAATTTTTTCCAACAAAAGTTGTAGAGTGGAATCCTTGGAATAATTTTGGTCATTACAAAAATTTAGATTGGACACCTCCTTCCCCTCCAATACTTAGCCTCATTGTTTCATCAGTTCAGAACTTATTTTTTTTCTTTATTGATTGTATTGCAAGCCAAAGCTGCATCGAGGTGAGTTAAAATTAAGGTTCAAGTGTGATTTTCACACGTATTTTGCAAAATTGGAGGGGAGTGGAAGTGGAGGGTCCAATCAAAATTTCCGTAATCATCAAAATTATTCTAAAGGTCTCCATCTACAACTTTTATTTAAAAAATTTTCAATTGAGTTCTTCAGTGAAGAGATGAAAGGAGTCCAATTGAAATTTTCGTAATAACCAAAATTATTCTAAATATGTCCATCAACAACTTTTATTTGAAAATTTTTTCAATTGAGGTCTTGAGTGAAGAGATAAAAAGATATTTTGAAACGGAACCGTAGAATTAAATTCAAGTGAGATTTTCATACGTATTATGCAAAATTGGAGGGGAAGGAGGGGTCCAATCGAAATTTTTGTAATAACCAAAATTATTCTAAATATCTCCATCAACAACTTTTATTTGAAAAATTTTTCAATTGAGGTCTTGAGTGAAGAGATAAAAAGATATTTTGAAAAGGAACCGTAGAATTAAGTTAAAGTGCGATTTTTATACATTTTACGTAAAATTGGAGGGGAGGGAAGGGTCAAATCAAAATTTTCGTAATAACCAAAATTATTGTAAATATCTCAATCAACAACTTTTATTTGAAATTTTTTTCGACTGAGGTCTTAGGTAAAGAGATAGGAAGCTGTTTTGGAAAGGAACCGTAGAATCAAGTTCAAGTGAGATTTTCATACGTATTATGCAAAATTGGTGGGGAGGGAGGGGTCAAATCGAAATTTTCATAATAACTAAAATTATTCTAAAGGTCCTCCATCTACAACTTTTATTCGAAATTTTTTTCAATTTAAAGCCTTATGTAAAAAGATAGGGAGATGTTTTGAAAATAAGGGAATCTTAAAAATGGAACCAAAATTCATTTTTCTAATAATACGCCCCAAAATAGGAATCGATCATAAAACTATTTCATTTGAAACCTTTCAATCGATTTTTTTTTTTTTCATTTGCGACTAATAAGATACGTCAATCTATTCAAGTGATCACTTACTTTTCCTTTTTTGCGAACTGGTCCTGTTCCCATGTATGGATGAGGAACCATGTTCTTCGCCAGCATATTTTTTTTACTGTCTGAGTATTTATGAAAGTCATAATTACTAGAAGCATTGATCTCGTCTGGCAATACTCTGTCGATATGTTGATCTAATAACAGTAGAGGTTATATGTATTAATAATCGTTTTCATATAGGAATTAAAAAAATAATTAAAAATAATTCAAGTACCCAAAATATCTTCGTAATTGAATTCCTCAACTTTTTCCGAGATTACACGCGCTAAAACATCTCTTAGAGGGGTAACCTCATTTGGTTGGCTTCTGTATTCTTTGGTCTATAAGAACAAAACATAAGAATTAGATTTTTTTGAGAAAGCACGACACAATATAGACGAATTAAAGTCTTAAATCAAAACACATACTCTATCTTCTTCCTCTTCGTTTTTAACCTTTTCTAATTTTTGCATTAAATCTTTATAAAAGACTGCAGGTTCCGGTGGCATCGCAGAGTCGATCACTCTATCAGTCGGTTTTCGCTGGCAGTGCGAACTACGACATTGTTCGAAAAAATACTTCTTGCAATCGTGATTGCTTCTCGAACTGGGTTTGTTTCTGCAAAAATGAAATTCAAGATTAATTTCGATCCAAAAAAAAAAAAAAAAACACCAAAGACGATTCCAACTCACCTATTCTCCATTTTTTCCTTCTGATAGGCCAAAAAATTCGGATACATCTCTGTATTCATTTTTTCCCAAATATTATGGCAAATATCGTTGAAAATATCCGCACGTATCGGTTCACCTCGTCTGTTTTCTTCGAAATAAGCCACGACTGCGTCACGTTGATGTTTCTCAATTTCGAACAAATTTTCGCGAATAAATTTGCTACAAAAAGGAACCAGATTAATTCCACAGTTCACCAAATAACCGCACATTGGAAAAAATAAAACGAAGCTTACTTGAAAATGACCCTAAGTTGAACTTCTTTCGCCTGAGGATCCATCGACAAGCCTTTACAGGCGAAGAAGAATCTCACCATGTGAAAATGATTCACATTGGATTTCTCCAAATACTTCTGCAGGTGTTTTAATCCATTCTTGCTGTTCAACAGCGATTGTAGGTCGTTGTACCATTTCGTACTGGAGCTCGGTTTCGAACTATCGTCTTCGGAGAATGAATCGCCGCAGATGCTCGATCCTTCCGGTTCGTAACCGAGTGGAGCTTCGAAATCTAGAAAAATAATTCCATTGAAAATTCCAGCATGCTATAAATGATTCATGTGTAGGTGAAACACGTACCAGGTTCATCGGGCAATCGGTTGATAACGATCGGATATTTTGAACCCGACGGAGGAGTTCCAGAAGTCATTTTGGAATAAGAAACGAATTACACTTGCGATAAAAGTTGCATAACATGGTATTCGGCCGACACTAAAACAGGGAAAAAATTCACGAACATGGTTAACTACTAAAAATAACGAAAACTTTGGAAAATATTGCACACTAATTTCATCTCACACAGAAACTAAAAACTAGCTCCAAGATTCTAACATCGTTTCACGACCAACGTTCGCGAATAACTGAATTTCTGCTTTCTAAAAAACATCCCTCTGTACGTTGGAAATTAATCTGCCGACAAAACATTTCGAAACCTCGTATGTCATTTTTATAGCATGCTTTTAGTATCCTGGAGACCAAAACAAAAGACCTACACAGAATTCGAACTGTTCGTAGAACGACTCCTTAAAAAGGTCGGTCTGTCTATTGACTAGACCAGCGACGTGAAACTTTTTTGTTACCAGTGCCGCGAAACTCCCTTCTTTGAACGTGACCCAAGAGAAAAAAACAAACAAAACGTACGTCTGAGGCAAAAAAAAATCAAAACAAACACCACCGTTGAAAACGGTCTTCTTTGAAACCTTTTCCTAGAATTTTATAAAGAACAGTTCGAGTTGTAAATTCATCTTGTATGGGACATTTCCAGGGCGACGTATTTTCGCCTTAGAAGATCATTTTGGCGACTAGAAGACTGGTAGATGCACTTTCAAGACGGAAATGAGTATGAATTTACTTTTGTTAATTTGACTGAAAGTAAGAGGTTTATATTATATCTAACGTTATGTTTCAAACCACACGTCTGCAGGCCACAGTTTTACTACTATTTGAATGACAAATTTAACGTAACTTTTATTTTAATTTCGTATTATACTCACTCGAGTGAAATCCAATAGAGCGAAGATTATAATTCAGTGAACTCTGTTCAGATCCCTGAGGCTTTGGTTTATTGATTTCCAATGAGTCGTTCATAGATGCAATTAGTATATGAAAATAACTTCACCAGCATGCCGATAACACCTCTTGATCATTTGATCAAAACTATATACATTGATTAAAACTAATCATGAGTAAAATTAAGCTCATTGACACCAATTACATAAAAGAACAAACACGAAACAGAGAAATTTACAACAGGTAAAAATCAATGGCGAATAGTTACGTTTATGTACACAAAAATACAAAAATAAACACAAGCGACGTTGCCATATCGAAAGTCTTTCATTGAAATTGCGCACAAGTTGAGTTGTGATGACGTAATAAATTAATTTTTTTTTTCATTGATTATTTTATTTTTTGTAAAAAATTTAATTATTATTAATTTTGAAGGTAGACAAGATTCTAAATTCCTTTTTTCTCGTGTACTGAAACTGATCACATTCACAGTGGGTGACACAGGACACTTGAAACTAACCATTAGTAGCAGGATGGTGAAAGAAGACATTTTTCTTGGAACTCCTGCGTCCTGCAATTTATATTTCACCTTTTTTTTCTCCGGTGTCAGTTGCACTTGCAAGGTTCCATACTATTCAGATCAAGTTGATAAATTGATTTTGCTGCTATTGTCTGTTACTACGTCTTTTATGCTGAATAGAAATAGGCCATGAATGACAGAATCATTCCGTTATGTAAAAGTAAAATGCATCACAACGCAACTAAGATAAAATCTTTCCAACATTCCAAAACAAATGAACGTATCATTTAAATATGATACGTATAAAATATTAATAAAATATAATATGAATTATGAAAAGTGAAACTGAAATTTGATTAATTTGAAAGAAAAGGTTATTGCAGCGAACAACGATTATTCTTACTTGTAGGAGTCACGTGGAACTAAAATTTAGTGACTACTAGAAAAGTAAAAATCTTCAACAATAAAGAACAAAAAGGTAGTATAAAAGAAGTTTCCCATCTTGTATTTTGTTTAATTATTTTTTACAATGCAAATAAGTGGGAGAAAATTATACAAAATAATTATTTTAAACATTTTCAATTCCATCAACACCCTCATTACCTGTTTTATCAATTTCTTCTCTGCTTCTATCTTCGTTTGTTCTGTTGGGTGATTCTTCTTCAACTTCGCAATTACAACAATTCGACTGATTAGTTCTTTTCAAAAGCTTCCATGAAATGTTATTGTTCTTTAGTGTTTTAGAGACGTTATTGAAAACTTTTTTTGGAGGATTCCGTTCTCTTGTGTAGATCCAAATCGACTCTGAAAAGATGAAATGAAGTTTCGAAATTATACTGAATAGGTAAAGTAATTTACTGAAGTGAGTAGATTTTACTCGAGGAAAGTGGAGGGTTGAAAATGTTTCAATGTTGAATGTAAAATTTTTTTCCAATTTATTAAACATTTTTGCACTAAAAAATTTCTAGTTTCTTAGCATTTCTCCCCTTAAAATTTTGAAAAATATTTTTGCTCCAAAAAATTGAGATTTTCTTCACAAAGAAAAAAAATCTCCAAAAAAATCGAGGAAGTTTTTTTCTCCAAAAATTTGGGAAACATTTGCTCTAAAAATTGTGATTTGTTCTCAAAAAGACAAAGATTTTTTATTTCAAAAAAATTGGGTAAATTTTTCAATTTCAAAAAAATTGAAAAAAGTTTCATTACTAGGCAGAAAAATGAAGACAATTTCTTTAAGTAAGTAGGTACTTTTTTATCTTAAAAAAATTAAAAAATTTTCTTTCGAGAACAAATCAAAACAAGAAGTATGGATAGGTACTTGAATAATTTGTTTTCAAAAAAAATCAGGAAAATAAACTTGAAGAATTTTATACCTACCTAGTACCTAGGTACCTAATTCCCGAAAAAATTGAAAAAAATAGAAATTTTTTTCAAATTAGTACTTATTTTTTTAAAATTCTAAAAAATCGAGCAAATCACTTCAAAGTCACAAAAAAATAAGACTAGTATTTTCTTCTAAAAAATTGAGATTTTTCTTTTTCAAAAATAGGAGATTCATTTCTCGAAAAAAAAAGATTAAAATTTTTCCCCTCAAAAACTGAGAAATAATTCGACTCCAAAAAAAATTAAGAAATTTTTTCTTCAGAAAAATGTTTTAAATTTTTATTCCAAAAAAAATGAGACAAACATTTAGATTTCTTTCTTTAATAAAAAGCAGTTATTTTTTATTTAGCTTAAGCTGAATAAAAAAAAATGGAATATATTTTTTTCAAGAAAATGCTGATTAACTAAGCCGATTTTTTTCTCCTTAAAAAAAAAAAGAAAAAGATGATTATCTTTAAAAAAAACTGATTTTTTTTTCCAAAAAACATTTCTTTTTCAAAAAAGTGATTTTTTTTCACTCATAAAACAAAGATTTTTTCACCTCTTTTCTCACCAAAAAAAAGTTGAAAATTATTTTTACCCCAAATGAATTGAAGGATTTTTTCCCTTCAAAAAATTGATAATTTTTTACGTTGATTCTAAAAAATTAAGTCATTTTTATTCCAATTTTTTTTTCTACAAAAGAACTGAGGGATTTTCACTCCCTTCCCAATTAGAAATTTTTCACCCCAAAAAATTGAGAAGTTTTTCATGCAAAAAATTTAGAGTTTTTTTCAAATGAGCTAAAAATGTATTTTTCTCCAAAAAATTGAAAAATTTTAAAAAAGAAATGAGATTTTTTTCTCTCATAAAATTAAGAATTTTTTACCTATTTTCGTACAAAAAAAAAATGAAAATCATTTTTATTCCGAAAAATTATTTTTGAACTGAAGAATTTTCACTCCTTTCTCAATTAGAAAATTTTCATCTCAAAAATTTGAGAAGTTTTTTATTCCAAAAAAAAATTAGGTTATATTTTTCTCCAGAAATGAAATTTTTTTATTCCAAAAAATTGAAAAATGTTCTTTCAAAAAAAAAAAAAAAAAAAATGAGAAGATTTTTCCTCTCAAAATTTGCTATTTTTTGACCTAATTTTTTTCTTAAAAAATTATAATTAATGTTTTACCCCAAAAGAATTTAAAAATTTTATGATTCCAAAAAATTGAGTCATTTTATGCTTACTTCAAGAAAGTTGATACATTTTTTATTCTAAAAAAAAATCAACTTACCTAGTATCTTTCTCCAAGAAAAAAATTTCACCCCCTTCCTAATGCGACAAAAAATTGAGAAACTTTTTTCACAAACATTTTTTTTATTCATTTCAAAAAAACATTATTGAGAAATTTTGTCGAAAAAAAATATTTCAATATGGATAAGTATTGCATAAAAAAATCAAATCAAACCCGGATTAATTTATTTTGAAATAAAAATCGACGTTTCAATAAAAATTAAGGTAGGTAACTTAAAGATTTAATTTTTTCTCTCATTTTTTTACACATAAAAAAATTGAAAGAGCATTTCTTTGACCTATATTTTCATTTCGAAAAAATAATTGAAAAAAATAAAATTATTTCCAGAAAATCCAGATTTTTTTTTTCAAAAGTACCGCAACATACTGAGTATTATTTTCTCAAAAAAATGAATAAAAATTGTTTCACTTGGAAAAAAAATTTAAAAATTTCTCTTCAAAGAAACTTAACGCAGACTTTAAAGAAATTGAGATATTTTTAATTTCAAGGGGTTTTATATAAAAATTAATTGAGTTTTTCAGAAATATTTTTATTGCAAAAAAATATTTAAAAAATGATTTCTCACCAAAATGAAAACCACGTTTTTCATTCAGACATGACCAAACGACTGCGTACGATGTGTAATCGGTATCCAGTATCCAATGCATAATTGGATTATTTTCTGCAATTTATCAATATTCGAGGTTATATAGTATCCACCTAAGTGTTTAAGTAAGAAACTGCATTAAAACCGTTGAAAGTCAAAATTAAACCAGATTTACCTACCTCTATTAGGATATTCAATTAATAATTTACTCGCCTCGGGTCCGTCAATTTTAACTATGCCACTATTTGAGACGTATTTCCCTCTCCTATAAAAGCTATAAATTAATTCACTTCATGTACAACTACAAAAAATGTAGCAGGTACTTATTTTGACAAATTTGTCTTATTTTACCAAGTATCAAAGTTTATGGCGCTATACTTCAATGGTCCTTCCGCAGTAGGCGTATAATTAACTCTATGACACGTGTATCCGATTTCTGAAGAAATGAAATACCTATATTGTTCATACCAAACACCTATGAACTATACAAAGCATTGCTCGACAATTAAAAATATACCCCGGAAAAATATGCACGTAAAACATAATCCAATAATACGTACTCCCGCCATATCAAAATTTTCTACAACTTTCATATCTTCGGGGCATTTTCCAATTCCTATGGTTTGTTGAAAAGAACACTTCAGCAGGTGAACAATACAAAAAGCAACAATAAAAACAGCATTGTGTAGCATTTTGGTAAAATTTCCAATATGTACTGTCGGAGGTACCATTGAAGATGCGGATTTCTCAGATCATCAATCAAGGTTAATTAATTGTGAGAATTCATGCTATTATTTAGTCATGTGTAACATTCATTTTATACGTCTTCTTAACACTTACCTACCTATAAATGTAGATAGGTGGGTATCTTTTTCATTACCATTCGAGTTACCTTTAATACAGGGCTTTTCATAGTTGACTGAGTTCCTTCCATCAGGTGAATAGGCAACTTATAAAGAACAAAAAGCGTTATATAAACATGTTGCCTATCTTGAAAATTGAAGGGGCAGGGGAAAATTATATTTAGAAAAAATAATTTTTGATTGGGCCAATGAATAGTACTAAAAAAATGAATTTGTTTTTGTCCCAGACATTTTTTTTGCTTTTCTTTGAAAATGAAGGCGCAAGAGAGAGCTTTAAACTTTGAAAAAACAGGCTTTTCAATTTTCAAAGCTCCGTAGTTCCTTCATTTTCGAAGATAGGCAAATTCATCGCATAACTTCTTTTGCTTATCTCAAAGAGTTACACTTCTTTCATATATCATCTTGACTTAATTTTCAATTTTTATGTCTCATCCGTACCCTATCCATTGATCATTTGAGCTTCAAATTATCAGTGCACAACTTGGAAAATGAAAACGCAAAATTTGTCAAGACGTTACATGAAACAGGCGTAACTCTTTGAGAGAAGCCAAAAAAGTTATGTGATGAATTTACCTATCTCCAAAAATGAAGGAGCTACAGAGCTTTGAAAATTGGAAAACCGGTTTTTCACGGTTTAAAGCTCTCTTGCGCCTTCATTTTCAAAGATAGACAAAAAAATGTTGAGAACAAAAAAAGTTAATTTTTTAGTACTATTTGTTGCCCCAATCAAAATTTATTTTTTCTCAATTTAATTTTCGTTTGCCCCTTCAATTTTCAAGACAGGCAACATGTTTATATAAATTTTTTTATTCTTTATGGGTTGCCTATTCATCTGGTGGAAGGAACTCAGTCAGTTATGAAACGCCCTGTATACGTACAAATATCGAGTAAAAGTAGGCAATCTGAGAAATCTTTATTAAAATATAATAAATAAAAAATTAATATAAAAAATCTAGCACACAATAAATTACTTAGAAAATAAACACATACAAAATTAAAAAAAAAAAATTATGAAAGTTTTTGAAAATTTGATTAAATTAAAAATCAAATTTGTTACATTAATCGATTCATAAAAAACGTATAATTTTGATATCCAAAATAATAAATTTTCTAAAACAAAAATACAATTCAAAATGGGTAACAAAATAATACACGAGACTTTAAATGCATTTGAGTAACGAGCGATTAATGTAACAAAAATTTAAAGCCATAATATCTGCGAAATTGAGCAAAAAAATGCCGAATGTTCCAAAACTACATAAAATTTGATTCGAAATCAAATGAAACGAGTTTTAAAAAAATCCCATCATTCTCACGAAGATTTAAAATTTATATCGACGAATTGATTTTTAATAATTTCTTATAAAAATTACCTACTGATTTGAAACGGTTTCAAAATGGTAACGTCTGCATTGAAAAATGAAACAATTTTGAAACGATTTCAATCTCAGTACGTGGTGAGATAGTTCAACTTAAAATTACTGCCATTTTATAGGCCTAGACCGAGACAGGGACAGGTTCGATCTTCGGTACCGAAACCGGTTCGATTTTTTGATCGACTACTTTATGATCGACGACTTTGTGATCGGCGACTTTGTGGTCGGAGACTTTGTGGTCGGAGACTTTGTGGTCGGAGACTTTGTGGTCGGAAACTTTGTGGTCGGAAACTTTGTGGTCTGAGACTTTATGGTCTGAGACTTTTTGATCGACGACGGGACTCACGACAGGACTGTGAGCAACCGGAGAATGGACAACTTTTTGATCGGGGACGACTTTTTGGTCAACAGCTAGATCACTTTTGGGAACATCGACGACATGTTCTTCTTTCACTTCTTCTTCACGACCTGTAGTCTGTTCGCCTTTCTTGTTTCCGACTTTCTTTTGTGGTTTTTTGTTACCGGTGGGGGAAGCACTGTGGGCTGGCTCGGAGCTGTTTTCGGCAGCTTCAGCGATTTCGCAGTTGCTTTGATCGGTTTTCGTGAAGAATGTGCGGCTTAACTTGTATTTGTCGAGGACGCCGTAGGCTTTTTGTAAGACGGTGCCTGGGGCGAGCTTGTCTCTCGTTAGGATCCAAGCGTTTTCTGGAAACAAAAATTGAAATAAATATCTCATAATATAGTTCAGTAAAATTAGACCATGAAAATGATGCAAATTGCATTTTGGGTTATCAGAGATTTTTCGATTTAAAAAAGTTCCTTTCAGTGCCCATATTAATCAACAAGCAATCCTCCAGCCCCATTACTCGAATACCCCCTAAATATGGATCAAAAGTGACCCCTCGTTGTTTTTTGCCTACAACTCTGGAAATATGCATTTAAATAAAAAAAATGATTGTGACCAAAATTAAAGTACATAAAATTTGTAACAAAAAAACTCATATTTATTTTTTTGAAAAAGTGAACGGGTGGCGCAAAAACTCGCGTTAAAATATGTGCACCCTATTAGAGGGCGGCCCTGATTTGGGCCTATCATTTTTTTTACACCCCAGACCTTTTTCTTTTTATGAAAAATGATTTTATATTTTTTATTTCCCCCATATAACTGAATTTTAAGTGGCCTCTAGTAATTCCCCCTTCTTTTAGAAAAATGAATAATTGTCCGATTTCCAAAAGCTTGCATTTCTTGGATTTAAGTGTTTCTTTTTCTTTGAGAATGTAAGATTTCTTTTTCTACAAAAAAAAATCAAGATTTTTTTTCTTCAAAAGTTTGAAAAATATTTTCCCCCAAAAATTGAGATTTTTAATTTTAAAAAATTTCAAAAAAACTGAGATTTTTTTTTTTTTAAAATTAAACATTTAATTTTAAACTAAGAGATTTTTTCTTTCAAAAAATTGAAAAACTTCTTCACTAGGTAACTGATACAGATATTTTTTCACCAAAAATTTGAAAAACACTTTTACTTCAGAAAAATTAAGAAATTTTCTTCTCCAGAAAATTTAGTTTTTTTTCTCGAAAAATTGAGATTAATTGAAAAAAATGTTCCCCAAAAATTAGAGATTTCGTTCTAAACAGGAAAACAGATTTTTTGCTTCAAAATATTTGACAATATTTAAAACTATTTCCTCAAAAAAATTAACAAATTTTTTTCTATAAAAATGAGAAATTTTTTCTTCAGGAAATTGAAAGATTTTTTGTCTAAAAATTTGAACAATATTATTATGTCAAAACAAACTTGAGAATTAATTTTCATGAAAAAGAACAACATTGATGAATTACTCTCCAAAAAAATAATTTTTCTACTCCACAAATTGAGACCAACACTGGATAATATATTTTTTCACTAAAAATAAAAGATTTCTTTATACAAAAAAAAAAAAAAAAAAAAAAAAAACAGAAATAGATTTTTTACATAAATTAAGAGATTTTTACTCCAAAACAATTGAACGATTTTTCACTCCAAAAAAAAAGTAGAAGATTCTTTAAAAAAAATAAAGCATTTTTTCTCTAAAAGTAAATACCTAATTGGTAAAAAAAGTACAAATTTTCCCCCGTAAAATTTAAAGATTTAATTAATTTTTTTTTTGCATTGCTTTTTCTTCAAAAAAGTGAGAAGTTTTTTAACACAAAAAGTTGAAAAACTTAAGAATTTTTTCTTCAAAAAAATTGTGTGATTTTTTTTAATAATACTTAATAAATAAAACAAGATTCTTACTTTCAAAAAAAATTATGATCAAGTGGTGATTTTTTTTCAAAAGTAAAAATATTTTTTCTGGGGAAAAACGAGATTTTTTTCAAAAAATTTAGAAGTCTATTCACTTCAAGAAGCTAAGAAATGTTCCCAAAATAAGTGAGAGATTTTTTACCCCCCCCCCCCCCCCCCAAAAAAAAAAAATTAAAAATCTTTTTCAAAAAAAAAATATTTTTATCACAAAACAAAACAAAATTCTGCATAAACTCCCAACAAATAAAAGAGCCTTTTTTTTTAAAGAAAATTGGGGGGGGGGAAATTGCAATTTTTTTTCTCTAAAAGTAAATCTTTTTTAATAAAAAATAAAAATAAAATGAAAACAAGAAAACAAAAAACAGACTAACAAAATAAAGGTCAAAAAAATAATTCTTTTACTTCAAAAAATTTATATACCTAGAGATCCCTTGCCAAAAAAAAATGAACGGTCCAATTTCAAAGATAAAATGAAATAATAATAATAATAATAATAATAAGAAGAAGAAGAAGAAGAAGAAGAAAAATGTGACAAAACTGAGTTTTTTTCTCCAAAAAATGAGAATTTTTTTTCAAGTTGATTTTTTACTTCCAAAATTCAAGAATTTCTTCGTCCAAAAAAATGAGATTTTTTTCTGTGAAAATTTGAGGAGTGGGTATTTTTATTGCAACACAAGTGAGGAATTTTTCACTTCAAGAAAATTTCAATTTCAATTTAAATAAAAAATTGAATTAAAATTTGTTGTTCTAAAAATAAGAGATAGGTATCTTCTTAAAAAACAAATATTTTTACTCCAAAAAATTGTTGTTAAAATTTCTTTTAGAGGAGGTAGTATATTCCAATTTTTTGAGGGAAAATTAAAATACGTTTCTCTGAATTTTTTTTTGTTTTGAAGAATGAGACTTTTTCAACAAATTATGGTATTGAAAAATCTAAGGTGTGAAAATTTTGCAGCTGTGTCACAAAAAAAAATTGAAAAATGACTCTCATCAGACGAAGATACAAAAATTGAGTAAATTATTGCACTCCCCCCTCTCATTCGGCTCTTTCCATCACTAGCAATATGAAATGCCAGGTGAAAAAAAATTTCTGATTTTTTTTTTGTTTTGTTTTTTATTTTCTGAAAATTTGAAAAAGCAAGTAAATACCACTTGAAAGATTGGAGGTGGGGTTGCTGAGGGGCGAGGTCGTTTTTTTTTTTTTTGGTGGGTGATCAGAAAACCGAGAAGAACATTTTAAAATCAAAAAAAAAACTGCGATGACCTAAAATTCAATTCAACTTGCTTATTTTATTGGACCAAGAGTCCAAATTAAAATTAAAATGATCAAATGCAATTTCATGATAGCTTACGTGTGTTGATGATTCCAAGCGATGAACAAGACCACATCACTGAGTACGAATCATAATCGGTATCCAAGACCATGAGTTGCGATTCGTAAGGAACTGGAAAACAAATCATAGCGAATGAACATAAAGAAAGTCAAATAGGTACCTACTTTTCCAAATTTAAGCCTACTTACTTGGTAAATTGGGGTATTTGACGTTCATCTTTGATTCAGAACCTTTTACAATTAGTCTAATTTCTCCTTCCAGGACTCGTTTGATACTCGTACTGTAGAAATATAAGAAAAAATTAAAATTTTATCAATCTCAGCCTATAGTTACCAAATTCGAACTCACAATCTATTCATGATTTCGTTAGCTACTAAATAACGTCCATCGACAGCTTTGGTATAATTAGTCTTAACGCATCTGGTACCGGCTTCGAAAATATTCACATACCGTTCGGCTTCATACCAGGTGCCTAAAAACTAGAAAATTTTCGAAATTAATTTCCAATCGAGTACCATATTTCAAGCCAACATAAAACAGTAAAAATTACTTTATTCATGTCGAAATCAGGTTGCGATTCGAATTCGGGACATCCTCCGAAACCTGGAACTTGGCCAGCTGCCAGGCCAATTCCAATCAACAACAAGAAGAATAATTTCATTTTTAATAATTCTGCAAAAGAAAAAAGAAAAAATTCCATACAATTTTGCAAAAATACATATGTATAAATAAACTGGCCAGATTATGAAATAAAATATCATAAAGTTCAAGTAACGGTCAAATGTACCGAAAGTAAATCGCTTATCGCCCGCAGTTTACATCCAGTTTTATAAGTACTTAATTGGTTTCGTGCAGCGGAAGGATGGTGGATAAGCGATCATTTGCTTTGAACTTCACAAACCACTTAGTTGAAGACTCGTTTGACCTTTACCTTTGGGTAGAAGACTGGTTTTTTTAAATTAACAATAGGTTCAACGCGGTAATACCATAAATCTCATAGATTACACCTTATACATCGCATTGCATTTCATGTTTTTTTTTTTTAGGTATTAAGTGAATGAATAATAAATTTATACGAGCGGCTTGGCAACCGGTCAAATTTTAATAATGTTACCGATAAAAGTATCGGTTATAAAAAAAAAATAAATAAAAAAAAATGTGTGAAATTATAAATGACGTGACGTAGGCCTGACATTGGCTTTGTGAAGACACAGGCACAATCTGGTTGTAAAATATTTGTGCTTTTACGAGTGAAATTTTCATAGTTATGAAAAAAATCGACGAAAAAAATTAAATTTTTATAAAAAGTAAGTAGGTACCTAAATGTTTATACCTATACTTATGTATTTAAATTTTTCATGATCTATTTTCAAATCCTCATCATACTAAAGTGAATCAATATTTTTAAGAATTTTATACCCAAGTATACCTAAAATAATTTTTTTTTTTTTTTGATTTGTAGCTTTCTTGGTGTGGAATTTTCCTACGTATTCATGCTAGTGTTGTTATTGTTTTAAAAAATCCATCTCAGCATTATTCCATTAAAAATGATTATTCTTCAACACTTACTTTATTTTTTAGGCATAAATGATGATGATAATATTATTTTGATAAAAATTTACCAATAATTGTGAGTGTGAATGGGAAAAGGGACCTAAGCAGGAAAAACTTTTTTTTTTTTTTTTGGTAATGAATGTTTTAAACTTTGCAAGTCTGTATCTCCGTAATGCAATAACTAATAACTTTGAAACTTTGCACAATCATTGAGGGGTCCTATTGGAATATTAATTTCTTCGTAATTTTTACATCTCTTCCTTATGTCCTATTTCACAAAAAGAGGCGATTTTGAGCAAAATTAGGGTTGCCGAAACAAAAAAAAAAGAAATGTCAAAAAAAAATGTTCAACCGTGCTGATTACGAATATCATACAAATAGTGTCAATTTTTTCTGTTTCATGACGTTCTCGACCATTTTTAACAGAAAAAAATAATTAAAAAAATAAAACATAAATTTTTTTTTAATTAAAAAAAATTAAGAAATTGAAAAAAAAAAATTAATTTTGGGTTAGTTTTAGCCTTTGGGAGGCTGAATATTGTTTCTAGGACCATAAAACCATTTTAAATCGAAATTAAAAAAAAAAAAAATTTTAAAAATGATTTTGGGTTTTTATTGATTTTGGGTAAGTCTTGTCCTCTGGAAGGCTGAATTTTGCTCCTAGGACCATGAAACCATTTTTAAATGAAAGCACGGGTCAAAATTGACCAAAAACAGTCAAAACCCCAAAATCGATTTTTTTCTGCTTAGCTCCCTTTCTTCTTTTTCCCATCCACATCCACATTATTTATTTAGCGAAATATGCAATTTAATTTATAGGCACCCAGAAGTTTTGAAAATTTTTTATCGAAAAAATGATGTAAATCATGAGAACATAAATTAATCCTTATTTCACTTACCAACGATTAAGAATTTACTCGTTTTATTCATTTTAAAACTTTTTTTTTCAATTAGTTTATTTTTTTTTAATTTTTTTTTTGAACTGATAAGAATAGGTAATGTTATTAGTAAAATTAAAAAAAAAAAAAAAAAAATTAAACGAGAAAATTGGATCAACTCCGACTGAGCATCAGAAATTATTTTTATAAAATTCATTTTCAGTTGAATAAGTACATGTTACACCTACGTAAACATAAATTTCATAAAATCAGCAAAAAAAAAAAAGGTAAAAATTTGCTGATTTAGGCAGAAAGTTAATCTCTTTTTTTACGATATACCTACCTACTTAATTTACCTACTGATAAGAAAAGTGATATTAAATGTAAATGACATCTAAAAAAATGTTCAATGAGGGTGCAAATAAGTATCAATTATTCATAATCATAAATAATTTTTTTCATATTTTAATTTTTTCCAGGCGAAAAAAAATAAATATTGGCAAATTATTTTTTATCTTAATAAAACCTTTCATTTTTTTTTCTATTTCAAAAACTCTTTTGAAAAAAATTTACATAACGTAAAAATAAATAAAATGAAAAATGAAAAATAAAATAGGTACCTACATTCTTCTCTAATTAATAAGAAGTCTTGATGTTAGGTATTTACCTATTTTCTTCATACATTTCAAGAAAACAAAAAAAAAATCTTTAAAAAAGCCATACCTAAGTAAATTTTATCTAAAAATTGTAAATCAGAACATTTGTGAGAAGATGATCTGGAAAGTAAAAAAATATGAATTTTGAAAAAATATTCTTCTAACAATTTTATATTTTTTTTTCAAAATTATGAAGTTTGAAAAATTTTTTAAGAATTTTTTTTCAAGTATTAAGTAATTTTTTTAATGTTAAAAATTTTTTTCAACTAAAAAAAAAATAAACATATATTTTTCAAATTTCTCTGGTATAGGTACTTATACCAATTGAAATTTTTTCAGAACTAGAGGTATTTTACATTTTTAAAAAGTTATTATTTATATTTCAACTTCTATTCAAGTTTCATTTAAATTCACTTTCACTCTTCCACGAAATTTACTGCCTAATTTATAAAATTGGCTACTTTTTCATTTATTTTTGGTCAACAAGGAGGGAGTTTCTGCTAAATTTATAAAACTGAAATAACCCGTCTAGTTCATGAATCAGACAGTTTCTTTGCCTAATTCATGAAATGTGAAGTTTTTTTTCTATTACGAATTTCATAAAATAGGTGAAAAAAGGGTAAAAATTTGTTGAACGTTAATTTAATTACATAGTATTAGAGATGAATGTTTCGTAGATTAGAGGTACTAATGTGCAACAATATCAAGATTTTTTTGATAACGCAACGTTTGAAAAATTTTCTCGTACCTACCTACTTTTTTTCAAAATTGTATTGTGTTTTCAAAAACAAACAAACGTTGTTCCAAAATTTTCAATTTTTTTCAGATTTTGAAAAAAAAATTATCATTAAAAAGTGTTTCAAAGATTTTTGAGAAATTTTGATTTGGACTGGTTTTTAAAAATTCAAGTTTAAACAGAATTTAAAAAATTCTTTCATGAATTAAATTGAAAAAAAAAATGATGAAAAATAATTGATTTTGAAAAATTGTTTTTTAAAAAATCAAAATGTTTCAAAACAGAGTTGTTTTTAAAAAAAATTAATTATCTATTTTTTTTTTAAATGGAAAATTGAATTTTTATAAAATTGGTATCAAGTACCCTTATAGCACATCTATAACGTCTATTCAGCATTTCAGCTGTTCTTTAGAAAATTGCTACAATTTTTGTGATGTTTTTAAAAAAAAATTTGGAGGCCTCAACTGAAAATCTGAATTGTAAAAAAAATAGTTCTTATCTTCGCCTAAACCTGATTTTTTTTCTTCATTCAAGAAAAGTAGGCAAAGGCGTACCTCTCTTTTTTGCCTATTTTAAGAAATACTTAGACAATTTACACGAGTAAAACGTAACACACGTATTTGATTTCTATGATGTTTAATTTTTTATTTTCAAAATAAATGTATAGAAAGTTGAAAAAATATTCGTAAAATTTTAAATTCATAAAATATGAATTACGAGTTTACGACTATACACAATTACACATCTAGAATCAATAATTTCACCATAAGAAAAATCAGAAATATCTTTTACAAAATTTCAATTAGGTAATTTAAAAAAAAAAACGAACAAACAAACAAATAAATAGAAAAGCAAAGTAAATAAAAACGGGTTAGCAAAATTCAAAAAAAAATAATAAAAAAAATAAAAATAGTAGCGTTAGTAAATTTACGTTATAAGAAAAGAAGGAAGCGAATACAAAAGCCATGAACTTGTATTTACCTGATAAGCGATGCTGAAGAATATCCAGATGTCGGCGCAATGAACCAGGATCAGAGTTTCCGCGGCGTTATATAGTGAACGATGAATAAGAAGAGAGGAGAAATCATGCCCTAGGCTAACGGTCCCCTGTACAGTGCCTATGAGTCTCTAAGGGCATCGTAACAATACATTTCAATAGTCAAGTTTACTTACCTAGACAATACACCACCCGCATTCAATTAAATAACGACACACTGATGTGCGCTGTATACTTTTTAACTACTAATTACCTATTCGCTTTCGCTATGTGTTTGTTTATTATTCACAATTAGTCCAAAACTTTCGTTTTGTCTGGTGCATCGATGTGAATTATAGGTTTTTGAACTTTGGGGAGGTTTGGATAACTTTGACCGTGAGATGGTTTGAGGGTGGGATTTTCTGTAGTACATTATTTGGATGAGTAAGTATATATATATATATTTTTTTTTTAATCAACTCAACAGTTTTTGAACAATTTTTTACTAAAAAAAATTGAGATTCTTTTATCAAAAAATTGAAAGTTTTTAAAATTTTAGACCAATAAAAACTGTGTTTTTTTTATTTAAAAATAATTAAATAAATAAAATATAAAGTCTTTTTACCTAATTCAAAAAATTAAAAAATTTTTATTCCAAAAAAATTTAGAGAATTTTCTCAAAAAAAAAAATCGAATTTTTTTTCTTCAAGTAGGTAGATAATAAAATGAAAAAATTCATTTCTGAAATCAAAATAAAAAAAAATTAAAATAAAGTGATTTTTACTCCAAAAAAAATAAAAGATTTTATTTTTCAAAAATATGAGATTTTTAACTTTAAAAGTAAAAGACCTAATTTTGAAAAAAAAATGGTCTGCACAAAAATTACTTCAAGAGATTTAGAGATTTTCTTTTCAAAGATTTTAAAATATTTCATACCTATTGAAAAAAAAAAAAAAAAAAAAATAGCTCAAAACGGGAAGTCTTTCAAACTTGAAGTTGAAATTTTTTTACTCCAAAAAATTTTAAGAAATTTTTTCTTTTCAAAAATTCGAGGAATATTTTTATTACAACAAAGGAGAAAAATTTTTTGCTCCGAAAAAATGGAAAGTTTTTTTTTTTACTTTTTTAATTGAAATAAAATTTGAGATTTTGTCTCAAAGAATTGAAATTTTTGTTTTTTTCTAAGGAATGAACAATTTCTTTCCTGAAAAAAATATGAATACCTAATAAATTCGAAAAAATTTAGACAAGAAATTTAGAAATGATTCAAAACATTGAAAGCTCCTCTCAAAAAAGATTTTTTATACTCAAAAAATTGGAGAGGCCTTTTCTTCAAAAAATTGTGGTATTTCTGATTCTAAAAAACATTAAAAATCTTCAAAAATCGATTTAAAAATTTAAGATCCAAAAATTTTTTAGACATGACACAAAAAAATAAAGGGCATCCACTCCAGGCGTATTCCAAACAAGAGTTTTTTTAAAGTCCCAAAAATGATTGCACTGGGACCCTACTCGGCTCTCTGTGCCCCCCCACCGGATTAACCACCGAAATGTCTTTGAACTTCACTCCTAGAGAAGCACCTCAAAAGTGAAATTTAAAAGACTACCTTGTTGTTTTTCGCGTATAACTCTGAAAATATGTACTCAAATAAAAAAATGCTCAAAAATAAAATTAAAGTTGACAATAGTTTCCTCAATGGGTAAAAAAAACACCTAACTTTTTGAAGAAAAAATTTCTGATTTATAGAATCTTTTTAGCTAATCTTATTTTCAATTAGTTACTGGAGAAAAAAATCACAATTTTTTGGAGTCAGCCAAAACAGAAAAATCGCCGATTTTATTTTTTTTGGAATAAAAATATTTCTCAACTTTTTTTAAAGAAAAACTTTCTAAATTGAATTTTTAAAACAGAAAACTTCTTCTTTTTTAAAGAAAAAATCTAAGATTTCATTTTTTTGGATTAGAATAATTTCTCAATTTTCAAGTAAAAATTTCTTGGCTTTTTTGGAGAAAAAATTTCTAGTTTTTAGAATATTCTAGGTATAATTAGAAAAAAATATCACAATTTTTTGGAGTCTGCGAAAAAAATCGCTAAGTAATTTTATTTTTTTGGAATAAAAAAATTTCTCACCTTTTTTTGATGAAAAACTCTAATTTAATTTTTTTTTGAAAAAGAAAATTTCTTACCACTTTTTCTTGAAGAAAAAAAATTTCAGATTTTATTTTTTGAATTAGAATAATTTCTCGATTTTTAAGTAAAAATTTCTTGGCTTTTTTGGTGACAAAATTTCTAATTTTTAAAATATATATTTTTTTATTTATTGAAGAAAAAATCACAGATTTTTGGAGTCAGCGAAAAAATCTGATTTTATTCTTTGGAATAAAAAAAATTTTCAACTTTTTTTGAAGAAAAACTCTCTAATTTGAATTTTTTAAAACAGAAAATTTCTTACTTTTTTTTGAAGAAAAAATTTCAGATTTTATTTTTTTGGATTAGAATAATTTCTCAATTTTCAAGTAAAAATTTCTTGTGTTTTTTTTGGAGAAAAATTTGTGTATACTTTTTTTTTCTTAAATTATTGGGGGGGAGGGGTCATAATTTTTTGGAGTCAGTGAAAAAAAAATCGATGATTTTATTTTTTTTTTTGGAAAAAAAAATTGAAGAAAAGAATTTTCTAAATCAATTTTTTTCATGAAAAATTCTCTATTAATTTTCTCATTATGCATTTCTTTAGAAGAATTTTTTTTTCAGAAAGAAATCTGTGATTTTTAGGGAGGGGGGAGAGAAATCATTAATTTTTTTGGAGTGAATAAAAAATTTTTAACCCACCAACCCTTCGAGAAAAAAAATCGAGCTGCACCGTTGTCGACCCTATGCATGGTGCATTACTTACTTATGAAGCATATTACGATATGAAAAGGTAGCTACTTAAGTACTTATCAAACATAACCTATCTAATTTTTGGTCAAATATTACCTAATTCAATTACAGATCACACTATGAATCAGGTTAAAATGCCGATGAACTTGCACATGTACGTTAAGAATGTGCTATAAGAACATACAATGCAAATACATTTACATGTACACCGGCGAGGATGTTAATAAAGTTGCGAATACATGTGTCAGTAAGATCCTATATAAAATACCGTTCAATGCGTTACATGCTAATTGTTGCTTTAACCAAAACATGATTTCCCTTCCAACAAGATCGCGAAGAACAGTTCATGTGGCCTAATTGTCATTCGCTATTCGATTTTGGCACACAGCTCGTACCTAATTAGTGTTCTTCTGCGGAATATTTCCAATACACTGCGAGATTTAATTCGATGTGATATCAATTTGAACTGTACTGTAATCGAACATTGGACATGTTTACTAGGTCAGTAATGGTCACTTGCTATTCGTATCTATCAATTTGGAAAGTAACACGAGGTGTTCAAAAAGACGATAATTTCTTCGAAATTACCAGAACATAATTCCATTTATAAAAAAAATCCATTTGCCATGGTCAAAAAAATATCTACGGGGGACTGGAGATAGGTAAACAGACAAACAGTTATTCCAAGAATAACTCGTTTTTATAGGCCTTCGATTTTGGTAACATCTGCCCGATGAGTACATTGTGTTGTTGACAACATTGGACATTTGGACCAGTCAGTTTACTATCCTATGAGTTCATCTTATTTGAAAAAAATTTCCAATATTTTACTGCGATGATGGTTTCTTTTCTAATGAACTAGTTTCAAGTTCGAATTAATTATAAATTGAAAATTTCTTTTTCTGAGTCACAATAATTATTTGTTTTGCTTTTACCACCAAACATCTGTAGATTTGATCAATGTGACAATGTGAAGCTATAGTTAATATCACAGATATCTACTTTTCTTTTAGTTTATAGTTTTCGAAATAAAAATATAGGTACCCTTTCAATTTTTTGGATTAAAAGGGAGTTAAAAAAATTCTACGAAGTTGAAAACTTTTTTAATACAAAAACAACTTGAAAAAAAATTAAAGAATATTTTGACTCCCGAAAAACTGAAAAATTTTAAATAGGCCTATGAGAATTTTTTTTTAGAATTTTGTTACAAAAGAAATTGCGAATTAATTTTCCAAGTAGGTATGTACCTATTTCAAAAAAATTTGAAGATATTTTTCTCGAACAAAATTGTAATATTTCTTAGGTAAATCAAGAGAATTTTCATGCATAAAAAGTTGAAGGATTAATTAAAATAATTTTTCATTTGAGAATATTATTTATTCCAAAAGAAACTGAAAAGTTCTCTGCCACAATTTTTTTTAGATATTTTTATCTGAAAATTACACATTTCTTTCATTTAAAAGAAACGAAAAAAAACAAGACATTATTTTCTTTAGAATAACAACTGAGAAATTTTTTTCTGCCAAAAAAATAGAAAAATTTTGTCCTCTAAAAAATTACGATATTTTCTGCTTCCAAATAAATGAATAAATTTTTACTTCCTCCCCAAAAATTGTGATTTTCCCCCCCCCACAAATGATAAATATTTTATTTCAAAAATGAGATATGTCTTGTTCCAAAGAAACGAACAATTTTTTCACTCCAAAAAATTTGAGTGACTTTTTTTTCTCAAAAAAAAAAAAATGCAATTTATACGTACTCAATAGGTATAAATTAACTGAAAGGATTTTTCTCAAAGAAATTAAGAATTGTTTTTACAGAGACTTCAAAAAATTTTGACATTTTAATCGCAATTCAAAATTTTTTGCAAAAAATCTTTAAATTTTTTAAATAAAAAATTTAAAGATTTTTTAAAATTAAAAAATTGATGATTTTTTAAAATTAAAAAATTAGGGATTTTTCAAAAATAAAAAATGAAGAATTTTTTTATACAAAAAAATTAGGAATTTTTTAAAATTAAAAAATTAGGAATTTTTTAAAATTAAAAAATTAAGAATTTTTGTAAATCAAAAAAATTAAAATATTTTTTAGCAAAAAATTTTTATCGAAAAATTATAGAATTTTTTTTCTTAAAAAAATTAAAGAATTATTTTCATCGAAAAATTGAAAAAATTTTCCCGACATTGAAGGTGTAGAAATTTTCCCGATAAAAAATTAAAAACATTTTTGAAATCGAAAAATTGAAGAATATTTTTGAATAAAAAAATTAAAGATTTTTTTTTAATAAAAGAATTGAGAAATATTTTCAAAATGAAAAAACTGAAGATATTTTCGAATCTAAAAGACTGAAAGGCTTTTGTCTTCAAAAATTTATATTTTCATCAAATCGAGAAAATTAAAAGAATAAAAAAAATTGTTTGAAAAAAAATAATTGAAAATTTTTCTGCTACAAAGAAAGATAAAGCTCCAAAAATAACAGATTTTCTATAAAAATTAGGTGTACATTTTTTTCTAAAAAAAAACAAAGAAATAATATGTACTATGCTAATATAAACAGTAGGTAAATATTGTTTTCTCCAAATAAAAGACATCTTTTCTACAAAAAACTGAGATTTTCTCACCAAAAATTCAGATATTTCTCGCTCACAAGATTTTTTTTTCTCCCAAAAAAAATGAAATATTTTTAATTTCAATACCCAAAAGGATTTAGATTTTTTGTCAAAAAAATTGAGTAATTTTTTCCGAAAAGATTAAAGGAACATTTTCTTCAAAAATTTATATTTCTACCTCCTTGGGAACAAAAAATTATTTCAATAAAATATATTTTTTGGTTTTGAAAAAAATTGAAGAACTTTCTGCCACAGAAAAATTTAAAGGTTTAAAAATAAAATGAAAACAATAGATTTACCTATTTATAAAAAAAAAAAATCTAAAAAAATTGAGATTTTTCGCTTGCAAAATACATTCAAAATTATGTATCTGCTTACTCCGAAAAATGAAAAAAAGTTCATTATTTTTTTTCGCCAAAAATAAAAGATTTTTCTGCGGGAAGTTGACAACTTTTCTCTTAAATAATTTGAAGATGAAATTAAAAAAAAAAAAAAACTTTTACGATAACTTCAACAAAAATATACATTTTTTATGTTAAAAATTCGGAATTTTGTTCTTCGGAAAAATTAAAAGATTTTTTCCTCAAAAATTTGAGAAATAGGTATACGTATTTTTTCTCAAAAAAATTGAGGAGTTTTTTCATTTTTATTTCAAAAATAATTTCAATTTTTTTTACACCACCAAACATAGGTACTTAATTATACCTACCTAATCAAGGATTTTTTTATGCTCACTCCAAAAATTTTTAACTTTGAACAATTGCAAAAATCATGTTTCAATAAGTGATTTTTTCACAAGAAAATAAAAAGGTTTTTAAAGAATTTGAAGCAAAAAAAAAAAAACTTTATCATAGTAAGTTCAAAAAATTGAGCATTTTAAATTTTTTTAAATTCGGAAGTTTATTCTTCGAAAAAATTGAAATATTTTTTCTTCAAAAATTTGAAAAATAAGGTACCTATACTCCAAAAAAATCTCAATTTTTTTCGTTTCAAAATTGGTTTAAAAAATTTTCTAAATTGTTTTAAATGATTTCAAAAAAAAAAAAAAAAAAAAAAAAAAAAAAAAGGGATACCCGAGCAGCACACTCGATCGATAATATCGAAAGTTGAAACGTATCGATAAAAAATCGTTTAAAAATCTAAAGATGTTCTCACGATATGATACAGATTTAGCTGTACGATTTTATAGGCAAAAAATCTAAAAACTATCGAATTCGATAGTATTACGATTTTAGGACGATATTCGTCAACGATACTATCGACAAATAATCTGAAATTTCTCGAATTCGATTTTTTAACGATTTTGTGAAGATATTTACAACTATATTATCGACAAATAATCTGAAATTTCTCGAATCCGATTTTCCACCGATTTTGTGCAGATATTTACAACTATATTATCGACAAATAATCTGAAATTTCTCGAATTCGATTT
Organism: Balanococcus diminutus; assembly: GCA_959613365.1. NCBI lineage: Eukaryota > Metazoa > Arthropoda > Insecta > Hemiptera > Pseudococcidae > Balanococcus > Balanococcus diminutus. Next base: position 25,468,144 of record OY390718.1, read on the forward strand.
GTTAACGATTTTGTGAAGATATTTGAAACTATACTATCGAAAAAGAATATTAAATTTATCGAATTCGATTTTTTAAAGATTTTGTGAAGATATTTAAAACTGTATTATCGACAGATTATATGAAATTTCTCGATTTCGATTTTTCAACGATTTTGTGACGATATTTACAACTATATTATCGACAAATAATCTGAAATTTCTCGAATTCGATTTTTTAACGATTTTGTGAAGATATTTACAACTATATTATCGACAAATAATCTGAAATTTCTCGAATCCGATTTGTTAACGATTTTGTGAAGATATTTGAAACTATACTATCGAAAAAGAATATTAAATTTATCGAATTCGATTTTTTAAAGATTTTGTGAAGATATTTAAAACTCTATTATCGACAGATTATATGAAATTTCTCGATTTCGATTTTTCAACGATTTTGTGACGATATTTACAACTATATTATCGACAAATAATCTGAAATTTCTCGAATTCGATTTTTTAACGATTTTGTGAAGATAATTACAACTATATTATCGACAAATAATCTGAAATTTCTCGAATTCGATTTGTTAACGATTTTGTGAAGATATTTGAAACTATACTATCGAAAAAGAATATTAAATTTATCGAATTCGATTTTTTAAAGATTTTGTGAAGATATTTAAAACTGTATTATCGACAGATTATATGAAATTTCTCGATTTCGATTTTTCAACGATTTTGTGACGATATTTAAAACTATATTATCGACACATTATATGAAATTTATCGACTTCGATATTTCAACGATTTTGTAACGATAGTTGTTGAAACTATATTGATTTTTTTCTAGTCAAAAAATACCTACTTTATATTCAAAATTGGATGGGAAGAAAGGGCCAAATCGAAATTTTTATAATAACCAAAATTAAATCCAGAATATTATTCTACAACTTTTGTTTGAAATGTTTTTTCAATTGGACCTCATCTCTAGCCTCTATTATTTTGCATTTACCTACTTACGTGTAACAGTAATATGCGAAATCAAAATTGAAAAAATTTTCAAACAAGTTATCTAGTTTTTTTGGTTTACTAGGTATTTTACTTGAAACCAGATCGTTGTTCTTAAATAAAATTTTACCAAGTTCAATACTACGATTACTATGTGAATACTTAGTATTTAAAATTGAACGGGAGGGAGGCGCCCAATCGAAAATTTTGTAATGACCAAAATTATTCTTAGAACTTTAAGCTACAACTTTTGTTTGAAAATTTTTTCAATTGGACCTCTCCTTCTCCTCCAATTTTGCATAATACTCCGTTGATACTTATTCAAAATTGGAGGAGCGGAGGAAAAAGGGGCCAATTTGAAAAAATTTTCAAACAAAAGTTGTAAATTAAGGTCCTAGAAATAATTTTAGTTATTATAAAAATTTCAATTGGACCCCTCCCTCTTCTCCAATTTTGCATAAGATGTTTGAATATTATAATTCAATTCGTATTATGCGAACGAACTCCGATGTTCGCAACAGACGCTTGTTTTGGTAGAAACTGCTGTATTTGGAACGAAATTCGCCAGCCTTAAGCGTAACTACGACTTCAAACTCGCCAGCCGGTCTTGAAAATGTGCGCGCGCATATACCCATATATGCTAAATTATCTACAAAAAATCGATAGAATATCGAAACTAGATAATCTACAAAAAATCGTAATACAAAATCGATAGAATATCGAAATTAAATCGAAATAAAAAATCGATAGAATATCGAAACTAAATCGAAATAAAAAATCGACAGAATATCGAATTCGATAAAGTGTCGCGTTAGTTCCGCATAAATCGTGTAATTATCTTTCGATTTATAGATAGGTTATCGATGAAGTATCTAACTATAATCTTGAGATTTTTAAGAGAAAAATCGTTCGATTTTATAGAAAGTTTATCTGTTGATGGATTTTGCCAACTATAATTCATCGATAATCTGTCGATATATCGAAAGATAATTTCACGATTTATGCGGAACTAACGCGACACTTTATCGAATTCGATATTCTGTCGATTTTTTATTTCGATAATTTGTCGAGTGTGCTGCTCGGGTACCTATTTTATAATTTTTTTAAAGAAATTTCGAGACTAAGTTCACGTTGCATTTAATTAGCGATAACAGCAAATTTCCGAGTCACGTATTTTTTCAAACAGATTCGAGGGTACATAAATGCAGCTGAGTATAGGTTTGATTTTCCCCTTTAATTTATTTTCTCTTTTTTATTCCGCCTCTATAAAAAATGATAAATGATTTAATAAATAAACGAACTTCTGATAAACGCTCATTTTGATCATTTACCAGATTTTTTTTCCATGTTAAAAAAAAAGGTGAACGTCCGAAAAAACTGGATACAAAATTACTCGAACTGGACTGATGTTAAAGAATGTAACAATGATTACATAAATCGACTCCAGTACGCCTACAAGTCGACATAAGTTGATTTCCAGCAAAGGTGTGGTTGTTATGGAAATAGAAGTTATGTTCGTACGTACGGCGCAGCGTGTTTTTTCCTATATCTGTATAAGTTATATACAAGTTGTTTCTATCTTTTTTCTTTTCAAAATGATTTGTTTTTCGTTATTTAAATGATCAGACTTAGGCATTCGTTACAGTTAAGAAAACATTACCATTTTGTACAAGTCAACAGATATGTTAATGAAAATAAAAAAAGAAATTAGGATATCATTAATTCATTATGGTCTCAAAAATGTTACGGAAGAACATTTTCTAGAATTTTCTACTCCAGTCCATACCTCTCTTTATACCTATTTGTGCATACCTAGGTGTAGGCACTTTCTACCGAGAAGATGTAGGTACGTACGAGATACTCGATGAACAATCGCAGGATACAATCTATAAGTAAGGTATAATATACCTTCTTGGGCAAAATTTTTCAAACGCAACAAAATCGTCCATCATGATTACCACGCGCTCGAACCGGTTTCCAGATCGCTAAAAAGTACAGAAATATAGCAGTGACCTTTGTACGCGACTCTGCAGCCAAAACGTAAGACCATACAAGCGTCGTATATCATTGGTTATTTTTTAGTACTGGTCGCTTCTTCACGAACCTCCAACAACCAGTTCATCGGTCTATGCGACTTCGACTCGTGTAGAAGAAAAAAAAGCCAAAGCCAAAGCGCCTCTGATCGTTGTACGTACGAATTCTATCCTCTGTCTTGAAATCTATACCATAATCCAGATTCCAGACAGTTTTTAGTGATACTGCTTTTATATTGTTTTTTTTCTCCTCTTCTTCTTCTTCCTCTTCTTCTTCAAAACGTGAACTCGTAAAGTAACGGAATTCACGGTGATGTACGAGTAGGTACCTACATTCGGTCGTCTACGTCCACCAAAGATGAAATTACGATAGCTATACATTTTTTTGGGCTGTTAAAACGTTCCAACGGTGATGATTTTTTTTATAATGTCATTGGGTCATTTTAAGTTGTATTATGTCGTCTCGGAGAGAAAATATGGTACCAGAAGTGCGATAAAATTCCATATTTTCGGCTAATTGACTTTTTTTTTATCAGAACTTGGTCTCGGATAATTACTTTTTTCGTGCGATAGTTGATAATCATTTGTCACGACTTTATTATTGTAGGTACGGTACCTACAAAGTATACATTCTTGATTTTAAAACACTCCAAGATGTTCATGAAAAGCGGTGAAAGAAGTTGCTTGAACATAAATCGTGATGTACTTAAATTTATCAATACGTGTATTTTAAAGGTGTACGTTTCTTAAAATAATACAGTTTACTCGGTCGTAATAAACCACAACGAAGTCACCAGAACACTAAAAATATATTCACTCTGAACTATTAAGTAGGTAAAACGAAAGGGTATCAAAACACGAATAACTAAATGTTTTAAAAAAAGTGTTTCGATGAATTTCTGAAATGAGTATAACTTACATAATTATACATATTATTATACTTACATTAGGGTGGTGCAAAAAAATCTATGGTCTTCGATTTTGCTCATTCTTGAATAAATGTGGTTTATTTTGAGTGGAAAACTGTCCATACCAATTTTTAGAATTTCCATGGAAATTTAAAAATCTAAAAAGTATACCTAATAAATAATTTTTTTTTTCAAGTTTCAGAATGTTTGACAAAAAACCTAAAAGTCATAACATTTTTAAAAAATCTTCCAAGTTTCAAAATGTCCAAAAGTCATAAAATTTATTTTAAAAAATTAAAAAGTCTAAAAAAATTTCAAAATGTCTGACAAAAAGCCTAAAAGTCATAAATTAAAAAAAAAATTTCCAAGTTTCAAAATGTCTGAAAGTCATCTTTTATAAAAAAATTTCCAAGTTTCAGCTAACCTAACCCAATTTGGTATCGGATTTTCGTATTGTTTTTTGATCGTTTTTGGTCTCGTTTTTTTTTTCAATTTTGGTCATCGTAAAAGCATATACTCGTATATGTACTATGCTAAAACAAAAAAACAAAACGTGATTTTTTGGGGTTTTGACCGCCCCCCTCCCTCATCCTCTTCAAACAAAAACTGTAACACGGGTTTCAGGTACAATTTGAGATTCTGCATCGAATAGCTGTTTTTTTCGATTTGAAGTCATCTTCTTTACCCCACCCTAGATTTTCTGTTTTTAAAAATCTTTTTTGCTTTTTGGCACTGTCGAAAATTCAAGTCCAATACTATACGTAGATATGTAGTTGATATAAAATTGTAGCGGAGGGAGGGGTCCAATCGCAATTTTTGTGATAACCAAATCTATTTCCAAAACTTAAAGGTACAACTTTTGTTTGAAAAATTTTTCAATTGAACCCCCCCCCCTCTACTAGTTTTTAATAATAATTATAAGTATCTATGTCATATTATGCGTTATTAGTGGGGGGAGGGTCCGATCGAAATTTTTGTTATAACCAAAATTATTTCTTAGACCCTCAATCTAGAACTTTGTTTGAAAAAATTTTCAATTGGACCCTCCCTCAATTTCGAAAGAGTATCTACCTGATGTTATGTGAAATCGGAGGAGAGCCGAGAGGGAGGGATCCAATCAAAATTTTCATTATAACTAAAATTATTTTTAGGATCTGATCTACAACTTTTATTTGAAAATTTTTTTAATTGGCTCCTTTTTCCCTCACTCCTCTAATTTTTAATTACTTTTTTTTCGCGAAAAAAATGATTTTGTGATACTTGAAAAACATAGATCTGCAAACATAAAATCCATGGTGGAGAAAATAAGATGGCGTCAAGTCAATCGAAAAAACAACTATTCTGGTCGATGCAAAATCTCAAATTTCACCTAAAAACCCGTGTTTCAGCTTTTTTTGCGGGGAGGGGGGGGGGGGTCAAAAACGCAAAAACACACGTTTCCCACCGAAAATGCCCCCCCTTTTTGAGACACCATAGCTCCTCTCTTGAGTGACCTAGAGGGCTGAAAATTGTTATGGAAAGTTTTCAACTCAATATAAACAACGAATACAAAAATCAAAAATGAGCAATATCAAAGACCATCAATTTTTTCACCCCACCCTAATAAATTATACATAGGTATGAAATATGAATTAAATCGATTTAATTTCGAATTTGACCTACTGCATAAATACGTTCTTTCGCAGGAAATTTGTACGCTGTCATATACTCTGTTTAAAATAAGAGTAAAAAAAAAAACACTGATCATCAACACCCTTTTGTGCAAGGAAATTCAAAATTAATCAAATAATAACATAGCCAACTATTGCTTGGAATTGTTTTGCTTGTCGAATTCTTATTTTTTCCTTTCCCCTCTCACCCATCTGCTAATGTGTTTTTTTAAACTCTTATTTTGAACAGAGTATAAAAAGTTTCCCTTTTCTAGAATACTACTCGAGGGTATCAAGAGTTGCCTACTTAGCTAATCGGAGGCGTTTTTGCCTATTTGAAGAAATGCTATTTTCCAGTTCTTCGTTGAATATGTGATTCTCACCCTGCCACAATTTCTTCAATTTTCTAGACATTTTTTTTTTTTTTTTTTTTTTACATACATAGAAGTTGAGAAAAATATATTCCATCATTGAAGAAAGAATCAGATACTACATACATGAAATAGATATTTTTGAATGTTTTATCAAAATTTAATTTTGAAAAAATCACTTTTCTTATTATTTTTGTTATTTAATCTGTAGGTGTAGGTCCTACGGGTAGGTAAGAAGAGAAGGGTAAGTCGACGGGTGCGACTATCTGCCTACCTATACACTCTGGGAGCAAGGCGACACCACCGAGCTGCTCCAGAGGAAGACTTTAGACCAACAAAAAACACGGTTACAATGTATCAAAAAGGTTGTGTTTATTATGGAGTCGGTTGGTCTTCGATTACATAAGGATCTGGCCCGAGGTTATATAGTGTTTTCCTCTGCTGTTTATATGCGAGTAGCAAAGTACTACGTATATAGACGCGATTGGAAACCGAGCACTACAAATTTTAATTCAAACTCGGAAGAATTTTTATTGTAGGCACCTTGTATCTACCTATTGTAAATAAGTGAAGTGTTTTCATTTTTTACAACTAGTTTTCTTTAAAAACAATTATTTTGATGAAAATTTATCATTTTAACTCTTATATTATGCAAAATTGGAGAGGAGGGAAGGATTTAATCGAAAATTTTATAGCAACAAAAATTACTTACTTACTTTTATGACTTTACTCTACAACTTTTGTTTGAAAATTATCTACCTGATATTGTGAAATCAGAGGAGAGAGAGAGGGATCCAATCGAAATTTTTATAATAGGAAACCAAAATTATTTTTGGAATCTCAATCAACAACTTGAAAATTTTTTCAATTTACCCTTCACTCCCTTCCACAACCAATTTTTAATTCGTATCTTCCGAGTGGTTTGCAAAATTTGCGAGGAGGAAGACGCTCCAATTAAAAAAGTTTTCAAACAAAAGTTGTGGATTGATGTGTTCGAAATAATTTTGGATATTACAAAAATTGCGATAGGACCACCTCTCTCCTACAAATTTAGAATATCAAGTATCTTTGTAGTACTGGACTTGGTAAAATTCAACAACGATCCGCCATCCACCATGAAACAAATTGAGTAAACTACACTACATATAGACACTAGTAAATTTTTGCTGGGTATAATTACCTACCTAGTAGTTGCATTTTTTTGTGCTTCGTTTATTAGTTTAGTAAAGTTTTCCAAATAATTTTCAAGTTCGTTTGGATTTGCCGGTTCAAAAGGGGGAAATACGATATTTTCAATGTTGTTTTCAAGTTTAACTTTGTTGTATCTCAAGAAATTTGGAGTGGAATGAGTTTTGTTGACGTTTATTGAGAAATTAATAAAGTAGTGATGGGATAGGGAATCTTCTTCTAAAATTTTCCAGCTATCGATTAAATAGTTTTTATTTGTGAGGGTATAATCTAAAATGCTTTTGCTTTCGTTTCTGTGGAAGGTTGGGGAGTCATAATTACAGATGGCCAAGTTCTTTTGTATCAAAAAATTATCGAAATTTTGATCTCTTTCCGTATATCTTTTGTTTTTGTTACTTTTAAAATATTTTGTGTGGAAATTTAGATCTCCTAAGAGAATAATGTTATTATGTTTTTTGATAATTTCTGCTATGGCAATAAGTTTTTGTAGTTCTGGTTTATTGGGGGAGAAGTAAGTACCAAAAATGTTTATTTTATCTATTTTGATATGAATTAAATTATCAATATCATATGGAACATTTGTGTGGTACTTTATCATTTTTTGGTACATTGGGTTCTGCTATTACTACTAGTTCTATATTGAGGTCTTCCAGAATTTTTGGTAAGTTTTGTTGGACCGCTATACAGTGGTTTAAGTTACGTGGTTTAAGTTACATTGGAGAGCATTAATTTGGTTGGGGGACTGAGTCAGGTTAGCTTAGGATAAGTGTGATCTAGGATATGTACAAGTACCAGTACCGCCCTGTTTATTAGGCGAATCGATTCCGGTTAGTAATATTAAAACTAACTAAATATTATAGTTTAAGTTATATTACATCTGTATTAAATAATACAGCTTCTTACAGAACTCGTGTTCGTAAGGGTAATTCAAGACACAATCGGGAAAGAAACGAATTTTCAGCCTAAGAAGGCTTTCGATATAATCGGTATTATGGAAAGCTCGTCGACACTCGTCTTCGAAAGTGTGGCAATGCATATCGAAAACATCGTGAAATTCGGGATAAATTTCTTGCTGATTTTGTTTTTTCCTCGCGGCGATTTTTTGGCTTCCGGCTTCGGCTTAGCTTCCATGCCCTGGGTATGAAGCTCAAATTTTGCATGAATATAGAGACGATTTTAGAGAAGTGCCTTTTAATATTTTTTGAAACTTTGTTTACGAATTCGTGATAACGAGTCAGTGATAACGTGTCTTCGATTTATTGATATATCGATATATCGACTGCTATCTATCGATATTTATTTCAATTTATTTTGATGTGTTGATAAATAACCAAAAAATACATTCAATTAGAACAGTCTGCAGACTTAAATACTGAATCAATTGATTTCAAACTTTGTACACAGATACTTGATTCATGTACGAAGTGCCTTTTAGTAATTTCGAAACAATCTAAGCTAGGGTTCATTTACTAGATGTATCTTGAAAACCCATATGTGATCATTTTTTGGGTTTCTTTAGACACCTCCCCAGCTCCTTGTAATTGAGCTATTGGGCTCAAATTTTGCATGCATATAGAGTAGGTATCCGAGAAGTGCCTTTTAATATTTCGAATCAAATTTTCAAAATTTGACTAAATTTGGTGCATTTCCTCGGCGAATAGTACCTACATCTGAAAAATCATAAAAATCGGTTCAGCCATTTCTTCAGTAGCTTGGCTGAGGATTAAGAAGAATTTTAGAAAAGAAACTTTGTTTTGGTCTCAATCGAAAGCCCTTGAAAATCTAAGGAAATAACTCCATTGCACCATATTAAAATTTTCACTACTTTCCATGTAATTCGAGTTCGCGGCATGCGCAACATCAAAGGCAAGTTGGTTACAGAATATACAGTGGTCGCGTCGGGCCGTTTTCGTTCGGGTAGGTGAGAGGACCGGGGGGGGGGGGTATCACAACGATTCCACTGGATGCTCATATTTTCCAAACCCTGCTTATAACATTATTTTTAACGCTGCGCTGTAGACCTTCTAGATGAATCAAAGGAAACTCGCAACTTCTTCGGTGATATAAACGTTGTGATACGTGAACATTATCAAAACTATGGAAGTGATCAAAGATTTGAAAAAGGTGATGAATCAAGTGCGCCGAAAAGAAAATCTATTCGGATTCGAAACAACCACGGCTAACCAGTTGTATGTATTATACTGCATTATGGGTAATTTTTATTTTACAGATAAACTACATCTACATACAAAACTTGCGTGGTTTATTTTTTTACACTTACTTGACGTGCCATTAATAATTTCTGTGACATTGTATCTAATGTATGGATTGCAGTCTAACGATATTCTGTTGTTCATTTACGTATTTTTTCCACCAGTTGTAGTTTTATTGTGCATAGTTATTTTGCCTTTTACTGCAGTATTTTTGTATGGAAATGATTTCAAGGAAGCTATTAGAATTACTGATGAAATATTGATGAAGCAGAAGCAATCTTCTAAGGATTATGCACCAGGAGATAAAGTGGATATCAAGAAACTGATCAATATCCTTGTTATTGCACTTTGGTCAACTCTTTCATCATATGTATTCACAGCTCCTATAGGTGTGGCTTTATTTTATGAAGAAGAGAAAATCCAAAATTATATGTATTACTTGATTCCATTCTATGGAATTGAACAATTCGCTTCTTTGAGGATATATGCAATTTGTACTGTTGTTCTCTCAATCAGTGCGATTGGATTATTTATCACATTTACAGTTATATTAGTTTACATATTATATTTCATTTCTATCTGTCACAATGAGGCACATCGCATCATCGATGAGTTGAATTCATTCAGCACAGGCACAGAAATAAACATCGAAACTTATCAAAACATGGAAACAGAATTCAGAAAGATGATAGAAGAATCAATTGACGCCATCGACGATCTTAAAAGGTTGGTTTTGAGTTTTGAGGACGCTCATGTAGAGGCCAAAGTGATAGTAAATTCAAACAATCCCTGCGGGTGTTTCAGATTGATAACGTGTTTTCGAGGCTATCTAGAACTTCTGACTGGTATCACGTTGCCTGCTATATTATACCTTGAAATAGTGCACGCCTTAGTTGTTGTATCGGTGAGTTTTTTCATCAAGTTTTTCAATTTTTCCATTCACCGTCAAAAGTATGTTATCGACGAATAATATCTCATTTGCCTCATCACCAGTCACACCAATCATATATGGTGAGGTTCAGAGAACTATCTGTTTTCATTACAACAATCGTAATGGTGTACATACCTTGCTGGGCTGGAGCAATGTTAAATGAATTGGTGACTATAATTATTTTACGACTTGTCATTTGTTTTTTACCTTAAAAATTGAGTTGAGAAAAAACTGCTGCATCACAAGTAATTTGAATGAGCCTATTTTTTTTTTTGATACAGGCTTTTGATTTGTCTTTTGCCGTGTACTCGACGCCATGGTATTGGGTGTTAAACATTCGTCAAGATGTCTACATACTTTTATGCCAAACCCAAAGATCGATGGGTCTGATGGCTTTGAATGTTTATCCAATCACACTGGCAACATTTTTACAGTTCTGCAGTACTATACACTCATCAGTGAATGTTTTGAGATTGTTAGTGTATAAAAATTAGGAAAGAACTTGGAGTCAACATTGCATGGTGTTGGATTGATTATTTTTTATGCAAATGCCTTTATCAACTTCATTAATGTAACTAATCATAAAATATAAGCAGGGTTTGGATTTTCATGCTCAAACATGTTTTTTTGTTCAATACTAGATCGAGAATTTTCAAGTTATCTTTACGTTTCAGAAAATTCTAAGTATAAAAAAAACCAACTTGTTTTTGCATATTTGAGCATATTTGACCTTTTAATATAAAAGCATATTTTGGGTATTTATAGGGAATATTTTAGGTTTTTCGAGAATATTTCACAATTTTCGAGTTTTTTTGAGCATATTTTGACAAATTAATTTGCAATTTCTCACCTAAAAATTTAGCAAAACTGATACCGCTATTTTTTTCACCCGAATGTGCAACACTGGTGGTACTTTTTTGCATTTCCCGGCTACTATCCTAACGTGCTGTTGTCTGAATTTTACTTTCGCAAACACAAAAGTTATTATTTTTAAGAAAATCTGATTTAATTTTCAAACTTACCTACTTATTTTGATAAAATACTTTTCATATAATAAGATTCATATGTGGAGCGAGCAGCGATAAGGGACCAATTGGTGAAAAATGAAATTTTACAGGGCAGCCAATCAAAATCATTTGGTCAAAAATACTGATTGTGTTTTCATTTTTTTTCAATGGTTACCACTCTGTTATGGCATTTCAAATGGTTTTCAAGTCCTCAGAGTGCATATTGAAGGATGAAAGTTGAGCGTCGTTCAAACACAAAGCTAGAAGGAACCAATTAAAAAAGGATTTAAAAAATACATTTTTAATTGCTATTTTGTGTAAAATTTCATGCTGGATCCAATGGTATGTGTAAGATTTTTCTACGAGCATAATTCGCGGAGTTATGATGGTTTAAAGTTGAAAAACTGTATGAAAAATTTTGAGAAAATGAGGTTCAAAGTTGTTGTTAATCCTTTTTGGCCCCTCTTCTACAAAAATTTCAACACATAATTAGTAATGATGTTGTATCCTCTTCAAATTTTTGTGCTGAATTCAATGATGGTCTCAGAATTCACCCATCTCCAAAATTCAATGATTTATGTATGGGGTTGATTATGAATACCCAAAACTAGACTTTTGGAAGATTTAGTTACATATTTTGGTTTATAAATGAACTAATTTTAGAGATACGTGAATTCTGTGTCCACCATTGAATTCAGCACAAAAATTCGAAGAGGATACAATATAATTACCAATTATGGATTGAAATTTGTGTAGAAGAGAGGCCAAAAAGAATTAATAAAAACTTTGAACCCCATTTTCTCAAAACTTTTCATACAGTTTTTCAACTTTGGACCATCACAACTCTGTGAATTTTGCTCTTAGAGAAATCTTGAACACATCATCGGATTCAGCATGAAATTCTACACAAATTAAAGCAAAAAAAAAAAAAAGTCGTTTCACCAATTGGTCCCTTATCGCTGCACGCATCTCATATAATTAGATATAATTTCGTTATTTTCTCTTAGAATCAGTAGAATTACCAAATTAGAATTAGAATTAGAACGTTTTTTGCTTTTGAGTAAAAATAAAATTAATTTTTTGTTCTTTTTTGTGTCATTTCTCAATATGTGTTCTAAATACGTCCAGTTATGAATCAAAATCATGTAGCTGGCGTTTTCCTCTTTAAACTGACACCCATATCGTTCGAGAATATTTTTAGGTTTTTCGCGCATATTTCGTGTTCTTTAAGGGAATTTTTATGCGCATATTTCCCGTTTTTTCGAGAAAGAATATCCGAACCCTGCTAATGGTGGATGTAGGTAGGTGCTTATGGAAACGACCAGAATGGTCATCAGGAAACTTTTTTCAGTGATAGCGGCAACACTGGTAGTTCCTAAGATGGATGCATTTTTTTTCGAAATACATATAATTATGTCTAAAGTAACAGTGTTACCAAAAATGTGAAAATTTACTAATTTTTAACTTAAGAAGAATCTGTAGTTGTTCTTTCAATATGCCACGTAAGCAAAATTTGTACACAACCATTTTTGTTTCTTTTTAGATATGAGAACTGTCACATGAAACGAGTGGATCCCTACAGTATACTGTTTTTTTTTGCACCATTGACAATTTACTTAAAAGTCCAATACTACTTAGATATTTGATATTCAAAATTGGAGGGGAGGAAGAGGTTCAATCGAAGTTTATGTGATGACCAAAATTATTCCTAGAATTTCAAGCTACAACTTTTGTATGAAAAATTTTTCAGTTGAACCCCTCCCTCCTAAACCATTTTGCATAACGCGTTGAAGATACTAATTAAAATTTAGAGGAGTGAAGGAGGAAGGGATCAATTAAAAAAATTTCAGATGAAAGTTGTAGATTAAGATCCTAAAAATAATTTTGGTCATTACAAAAATTTCGATTGGATCGCTTCCTCTCCAACGATTTCACATACTTAACATCTGGTAGATATTTTTTCAAAATTGAGGAAAGTGTTCAATTTAAAATGTTATCAAACAAAAATTGCAGATTGAGGTCCTAGAAATAATCTTTGTCATTATAAAAGTTTTTATTAGTCCTCCCCACCCCTCTAATTTTGCAAAATGTGACTTGTATACTTACTTATGTATATTATTAAAAACTGATGAACGTAGGCGTTCAACTGGAAAATTTTTCAAACAAAAGTTTAAGCTTGAAGTCCTAGAAATAATTTTGGTTATTACAAAAATTGCGATTGGGTCCCTCCTCTCGAATTTTGAATATCAAGTATCTATATGTAGTATCTATTGGACTTGGTAAATTTTCGATGGTTCCAAAAAAACAATACCTACTGCGGCGATCTAATACTCGTCACATGAGGCGGCCAGATTATATTTCTTAAAATTTCCTAATTATTTTCAAATTTTTCAACTTCAAAAATTTCAAAATTTTGTTTTTGTTTTTTCAACTTAAAAAAAAATGTTATCAACATTCACTTTTTTAACTATTATTTTTTTCGCACCTGATCAATTTTTTCATATTAAAAAAATACTTGATTATGGTTAATTTTTGTTTAAGAACTTGGAATTTGATTAACATCCCATTTTTCAATTTTTTAAAATAATTTTGGTCAATATTCATTTTCTTTGTGTTTTGTTCAAAATGATTTTAAAAAATTGTTTAAGCGATTTTTTTTAAAGATTTGGTTGAAATTAATTTTTTTAAAGTTTCCATTTAAAATTATTTGTTTCAAAGTTTTATTAAAAAAATTTTCATCAACAATTTTTATTCATTTTTTTTCATAAGTGATTTTTTGAAATCTTGTTTGAAATATCTTTTTAAGATCAGTTTTATAGAATTTAATTTCAATATTCAAAATCAATTTTTTCATGCCTAGGTAGGTATTTAAAATCCTATTTTCATGTTTGATTTTTTTCAAATATTATTAGGTACATTTTCTGTTAAATTTTTTTTCAGAATTTTGATCAAGATCGATTTTGTTTGTGTTTTATTCTAAAATACTAAAAAAAATTGCTTGAATAATACTTTTTTTCAAGTTTTGTTGGATTTTTTAAAATTTATTTTAAAGTTTTATTAAAATTATTTTCTCGCCTTTTCCTCGAAATTTGTTTAAAATATTTTTTCAAGTTTAAACTCTGGCATATAATAATTTTTAAACTTTTGTTTAAAATCTTTTTAAAAAATTTTCTTCAAACTTAACTTCTGAGAATTTGGACTTGTATTTTTTTCTTCGGTGGGTAACATTCATTTTTTTAGTAGTAGGTAGATAGGTGTTTTGTGAAAATTTATTTTTTATGATCAATAATTTGTTTACCTAGGTATTGTTCAAGATGTTGGAATTTCAAAAATTCAATTTTCAGAAAAAAACTTCAAACGTATTTTTTTTTTAAGTTTTTCAAGTAGGTATATTTTTTTCTTCAAAATTTCATTTATTTATTTTTTTCAAAATCAATTTTATAAAATTTTGTTTGAAATACTTTTTCAAGTTTTTGTTGAAAATAATTTTTTATAATTTTATAAAAATTCAATTTTCTCATTTCTCAGTGTTTTGTTTATTATTTTTTTTTAGTGTTTTTTTTTTGTGAATGATTTTTTTTTTTTCATCTCTGACATGGCGAAAATCGGAAGTGCCAATCTTGCGAGAAAGATTGTCTATACCTATGTATAATTATGTATTGTAGGGCAAGATGCGTTCATAAAAACAAAATACTATAAAATTTTGTTTGGCGTACATATTTTTGCCTAACTTTTAATTCGGAGGAGCTCGAAGTGAATTAATATTTTTTATTCCAAAAAATTGAGAAATTTCATCTCTTATTTTTTTGTTTCACATTCAGATTAATCCAAAGTGGTTAATTTTTTTTTTTTTGAATTGTGTAGGTTGGCACCTTCAGCGCATTTTATTTCATATTCATTGTTTTTTTTTTTGTTATTTCTATAAAATTTTTGCAATAGGTACCTAGCACCTACTGAATTGGTTTATACTATTTTTTTCAACAAAAAAAGGGACAAAAAACCGATTATTCGACTTTTCAAGATATGCGATTTATCGAGGTTCTACAGTACCTACCTTCAAAAAATACAAAATACTAACAAGGAAATAGAAATAATTTTCAATCGTTTTTTCAATTTTCATTTTTTCCCTTTAGATTTGTGATTTTCTCAAAATTTTAAATTTCGAAAATTCAGGAAAAAGTTTCAGATTAAAACGGGAACCTGCCGTCATGGTTCCTTCATACATTTGTACCTATTCAATACAGATCTACTAACGAGGGAACCTTGCCAACTCGTCACCTCCGATTGAGCTGAAATTTGGCTCACTGAAAGAGCATACCACCCAGACCTCACAACCAAATTTTTAGTTGCCGAAGTTGATTTTTCGATTTTTTGGCGAATTTTTGAAAATGGCTAAAACCACCTCCAAAAACCATTTTTTGAAAAAAAAGTTGTAAATTTCTAGATAGAGTCCTAAAAATTGGTTTGTACTCTAAAGTCGACCCCCCCCCCCTGTCGATTGGCACCATTTTTGAAGCCAGAAAATGTTGACTTTACTCCAGCACACTGGAATCTCTCCTGACCGCAATAGTGAACATTTTCTGGAGGCTCCAGATCGCTTCGAAAATGGTGCCAATCGACTCTGGAGGAGGGGGGATCGACTTTAGGGGGTAGACGACGTTTCGGGTGATATGCTGGAGAAATTGATTTTTTGGAAATTTTTAAAAAATGCAAAATTTTTAAGTTGTCAAAAAAACACGTGCGAACTCGTCACCTCGGATTTTGGATTCAAATACGTCAATCGATAGATGGCATCATACTAACGCTAAGATTAAATTTTCAGTTGCCGAAGTTAATTACTGCGCCGTCTGGAGCTATTCCAGTACGCTGGAGAAAAGTCAACTTTTCCTGGAGGCTCCAGATCGCTTCGGAAATGGTGCCAATCGACTCGAGAGGTCGACTTTAGTGTACAAACCGATTTTCAAAATTCTATCTTGAAATCTACAATTTTTTTTTTCAAAAAATGGTTGTTTGGAGGCGATTTTAGTCATTTTCAAAAATTCGCCAAAAATCGAAAAATCAACTTCAGCGAGCGAAAAATTTGGTTGTGAGGTCTGGGTGGCAGGCTCTCTCAGTGAGCTAAATTTCAGCTCAATCGGAGGTGACGAGTTCGTGAGGTTCCCTTGTAAGTACATTTCAGGCGTGTTCTGTTTAAAATCTTAATTCGACACAAGATAATTTTTTCTTTAATAAATTACAGATTTTTTGAAAAAAAATTTAAATGTCTTTGAAATTGAATAATTCAGTCATATGTACTCCGAAGGGATCAGTCACTCGTATTTTTGAGGAATAACCATTTTTATCCCAAGACCTACGAACCTCGCCAAACTGACTGGAAAAAATGTGATAATAATAAAAACGCTGACGAAATACTCTTCATTTTATTAATACAGTATTTACATAAATGAGAATCACTGAAATTTTTTAACATAGTAATTTACATTGTTATAATACCTATTAAACTTATGTTATTATGTGCAGCGTTAGCTTATGAAGGTTGGAAAACGCGAAGAAAAATTTACGCGAGAGCAACGTGTAATTCAAATAAGTACGAAAGCCATAATTTTCCATAAAACATCTGCACATATTCTCACGAAGTGAAGATTACCTTTTTAAATATTTTAAAACGCGAATATAACGATACTGGCTATTCGTACATTTTTTTAAAAATCAATAACAATTAACAATTTCTTCATCTTCAATAAACGGTAGACATCGTAATGATCTTTTTTTTTTTTTTGGTAGGTATAGCATATTTATGCCCTTTCTTTTCTTATACACATCTCTTAGATAAATAAAAAGAAAAAAAAATTATTTTATGAGATCAGAGTAATAAAATCTATCAATTAAAATAAAAATATACCAATGTCAGATTTTAATACTGCCACTCGTTGGTGTAGACGTTGACGATGTATGGTAAACTGTGTTATACTGATTTTCAACTCGACGGATGTGAGCAATTAATGAGTGCAGTATTAAAATTTATGTACTGGCCGTTGGGTACGTTAAACTGCGACCTGGTTTTTTCCGCATGCACTCGCATAGTACATAATAAGTACGATGCAATTTTAACACGCTTAAATTACAATAGGAAACTTACGATAAGACAGTTCACGTTTTGAGAAAAAAAAATCCTTCTTTGTTAATACACCGATCGAGAGTTTTTTATTAGAAAGGTTTCATTTTAAAATGATATTTGGGAACGTTTTAAAAACGATAAATAAAATTTTTATATTCATATTATAATTTTGGGTGATAATTAAAAATGCACCCTAAATTAGAAATGCAACGTACTTATTGATAAATAGTCTGAGGTAATTGTTTATTTTAGTACATTACCTATTTATCTTCTCAGTTGGGGGTATTTTCAAAAAAAAAAAAAAAATCAAAACTCGTATAATTATCAAAGCAACACCACAAAAAACGGATGCCACTGCGTTTTAGTTTATGTGGCAGAAAAAATTCTAAGTATACGATGAGCAATGAAATAAAATTCAACGTACAATTTTCAGCTCGATAAAGCGACCAACGAATGAGAAATTAAATCATTAATTTGTCGTTCAATCAAGATACAACCGAATGAATTTTTTCTCTTTTATATTCGAGCTCTGTGTTTGAACTTTTTTTTTTGGCGAATCAATGACAGTACGATCAAAAAGGTCGATTTACAATTTATTATTATCGAGCCATCGAGTCTCTACGAATTAATTTTATAATTTTTTTTTCTGTTCGTAACTTACTGATTTAGTTGAGTAAAAAATACGTAATGGATTTTGGAATATTTCCTAGCCTATTATTATGTTACCAAATATCACAGGCGGGTTGATTGAATAATATTAATCATTAGACTTATTTTAATGTACAATATTAAACAATACGATTTTTAATATTGCAATGAGATCATAATACCTTCATGAAGGATGCATATTTCCTTATCACGTTATCACTACAATATGAGGTTTTATGTATCTAGATAATTTATAGGTAGGTACATTGGAGTTATTTAATTTTATAACAGGGATCATGATTGGTTGGTACCAGTAGTATCTATTATTATAGGTAATTATTCAATTCAACTTGAGCTTTAATTTGGTTTCATTTTCAGTGCTCAATACAATTTCCATAATTTATGTACTTTACATCTTGGATGGCTACTTGATCTTCATTCATTAAAGAAAAAAAACTTTCTAAAGTAAAAATATTTTTTAATCAATTTTTGGAGAAAGAAATCTCTCAAATTCATCCAGAGAAAAAAAATTCTGAATTTTTTCAAATATAAAATTCAGTAACAAAAATTCCTGAATTTTTTGAAAAAGAAAATTACAATTTTTTAAAGATGAAAACCTTTAAAATTTTTAGAGAAAAAAAACTTTTTTTAGAAATAATTGAGTAGGTATAAAAAATTTCAAAAATTCTTTCGGACAATTTTTTTTTTTTTTTTTTTGAAAAACGTTTATACCTAAGTAGGTAATTTGTTTGGAACGAAAATACTCTTAATTTTTTTTTCGAAAAAAAAAAATCACAAAAAAGTTTACAAATCCTTTGGAAAAAAAGTCTATTATATAATAATTTTTTAAGCGATGAGGTCATTTCAATTTTTCATGAGAAAAAAAAAACTCAATTTTTGGAGCAAAAAATTTTCATATTTGATTTCTTTGGAGAAAGCTTTTTGCAAGAAAAAATTTTCAACTTCTTCAGAGTAAAATGTTCCTAAATTTTTTTGTTGAAAATTTTTTTGAATTTTTGTGGTCAAATGAAACAATTTATTTTCTTTAGGAAACAATTTCTCTTTAATTCTCAACTTTATTAAGAACATTTCTCAAATTTTTCAAAAAATATTTTTTGCGGGAAAAATCCTCGATTCTTTGGAGCAAAGAAGTTCTCTATTTTTTTGGAACAAGAAAAACTTTCAGTTTTTTGGGGGAAATTAGAACTTTTCAATTTTTTCGAAGAAATAATCTCAATTTTTGGAGCGAAACACGTTCATTTTAAAAAAATCTGATTTCTTTGAAGATGAAAAATATTTAAATTTCTTTGGAGTAAGAAATCTCTAAACTTTTTGGAATGAAAAAATGTATATTTCATTTTTTTTCCAGAAATAAATCTCTTTTTTTTTTAGGGGAGGGGAGGGGATCAGTGTTTTTTGTGTCAATTTTTCTGTTTTTCAGTATCATCTAATATGTAGATAGTGTTTCTCTATCTCTTGAAAAAATCCAGATTTATGGACAAAAAATCTTGAACTATTGATGTAATAATTTTTTCTTACATTTTTTCAAAGCAAACATTCCACAATTTTTCTTCTTGCAAAAAATTCTCAACTTTTTTGGATTAAAATAATCATTAATTTTTTGGAGAGAATTTAATTTTTAATTTTTTGGGAGATTAGAACTTCTCAATTTTTTCGAAGAAATAATCTTGAAAACGTTAATTTTTTTAAATCTGAATTTTTTGAGGGTTGAAAATTTTTTACTTTCTTCAAACTTTTTGGAACGAAAACATTTTTTTTTTTTTTTGTTTGCAGAAATAAATATTGTTTTTTTGAGAGAGAATCTTTTTTTTATTGGCAATTTTTTTTTTCAAACAAGAAAATCTTATTTTTTTGAGAAAAATAATCTGTCAACTTGTAAGGAGAAAAAAATTCACAATTTTTTCAGTAAAAGTGGTTCTTAAAAGTCTTTGGAAAAAATCTCGAATATGGTTGGAATAAGATTTTTGTCAATAAAATGAATCATTAATTTTTGAGAAAGAACATTTTTAAATTTTTTTTTGGGAGAGAGAGACTTCAATTTTATTACGACATTTGTCGCAATTTTTTTGCACGAACTTATTCTTTTTTCTTTTTCTCTGTTTCAATTTCATTCTTTTTTAACAATGATGGAGAAACCCTCTTTAAATTTTCCGGGAGTTGAGAATTTTTAAATTTCTTTGTAGGAAAAAATGTCTCAACTTTTTGAAACCATTTTTTAATTTTTTTTTTTTGGGGGGGGGGGGGGAGACAAAAATCTCCTAATGTTTCAGACAATTTTTTTTTTTCTTAGTAAAACGGCTTCTTGAATTTTTAGAGATAAAATAATATTTTTTTTAGAGAAGAAATCTTCAACTTTTGTAGAATAAAAAGATTTCAATTCTTCTAAAGAAAAAATTTATATATTACACATTATATTTTTTAGAATGAAATATCTTATTTTTAGAGAAACAATTTTGGAACTGAAATTTTTCAATTTTTTTCTAAGTAAAAAGATCCAAATTATTTTTTTTAGAGTGAAATTGTTTTTTTGATATTTGAAGAAGAAAATTCTCAATTTTTTGGAAGAAAAATCTTCAACCAGCATTTTCAACTTTTTTGGGGAATAAATCTTTTTATTATTTAGGAATAAGAAAATATCTCATGTTTTTGGAACAGAAAAATTTTTCAGTTTTTTTTTTTTTTTTTTTTTTTTTTTTAAGTAACAAAATTCTATTTTTTTCTCAATTTCTTGGAACGAAAAATTTCTCGATTTTTTTGAAAAAAAGGTTCTCTATTTTTGGAGAAAAAAAAATCATTTTCTCATCCAACATTTAAAAAAATTTTAAACAGACCATTTCTTCCGACAAATCAAAATTGATTGATCATAAAAAATTCCAAGTTGCCGGCCCTGTTTTACATTACAATTTTATCATCATATTAACCACCTTTTCCAAACTTTTAGTTTCATTTTATCAAAAGATCTTGATGATTACAAGCTTAGGTAAAAGTAAAAAAAAAAACGCTGAACCAATGAGATGTTCTGAACTAGGAAAATAAAATAGACATGAGCTTCTTATTGGTTCTGGCTATTCGTTTACTTTTCACAATATTTTTTTACAAAAAAAAAAAAAAAAAAGTAAAAATGACAATAATATAAAGAGCTGGAAATTGCATAGAGTGTGGCCGAAACAGACCAACGATCTTACCAGATCCAACAAAAGTTCAAGTTGACTAGAAAACTGAATTATTTACCAGTAAGTATGTCTAAGTATGTACCTAATAAATATTTTTAAATAATCGAATTACGAGTATTGTCAAATTTACGATTTTCAAATCCCAAAATAAAAATAATCTCGACCAGCGTTATACACAATATCAACGCGACGTTCATCTATTGTTAAAAATTACAATCATACTGAGATCAATTCTGAGATTCAATTAATAAAAATGGGTAAATTTATCATTATCAAATCGCGTATGCATAATAAGAAACGAATAAATAAATCATACACGTACAATTTACCTCCATATCAAATAATTCTAAGAATCAATAACACTCGATCGACTCTCAGCAGCACTGCATTGCACGTGGCATTTAAAAAAAACCGTCGCCGTCAACACACATGCTACGACTTAAAAAAAAAATGGAAACAACACGTAAAACTACCTTGAAATACTCGTCTACGAGTCAGAATGGCACTAAAAAGAAAATTCCTCTCTCAAAACCCAAACTGTCTTCAGTTAACTCATATAACTTGTTCTTGCAGATTTTTACTTAACAATAAATTATTATGAGGTCCGGAAAAATGCCTGATGAGCTCTTGCAACGTATCAAAGCTCATCTGGCAGAAACAGCAGTTGAACTGGTTCGTATCGTTATCGCCGCTCGATATCACGTTCCGATGCACCGAACATAAATGCTTAAGCAGGTGAGCTTTCTGCTTGAACATAGCTACGCATAATCGACAAGCGAATGGTTTCTCGCCTGTGTGAACCCTTAGGTGGGTTTTTAGGTTCCAGCTCATGCCGAATTGTTTGCCGCAATAAGAGCAGCGGTATTCTCTGCTCGAACCGCCCGATGAACTTTGTTTACCGGTTTCGTTTTCTGGTAGCGTTTCTTCGGCGTCTGATCTGCTTGGCGGACTTTTATCAGTACCTGAAACCAATTTAGGGGTAATTTTAGATGGGTTTATTCGTAATTCAATTACATAGCAAGCGAACACAAAATTTATTATTAATACACCTCAAGCTTCAATATGAATTGAAAAAGAGCAATTTTTTGTTTTCAAAAGTTGTAACATTTTTTTATTTCATTTTTTTGAAGGTACTTTAAAAAAAAAAATAATAAGCTGCAAAATAAGAGTATGCCTTAGTAGTAGAACAATCAAAGCCACAAACACAGGGATATGAAAATATAATAGAAAATACCGTAATTATTAGGTCTAGAACCTCCATTAGGAACATGGAATGGATAATTATTCAAAATATGCATTCCTGGAATAAATACCCACGTTGAATACAAAAATAAAAAATCGAAATAAGATTTTAAAAAATAAAATCAACACTGTTGCATTAATTTTCTTTGAAATGTAATGAAAAAAAAGATAAATTGTTCCGAACATCGATGGAACCATGGAACGTAATAGTGGAATTTTCAAAATCAGGTTAAATAAGTTGCCTACAAGTACTTTGTAGGGACAGAACCAGTTATCGCCATGCAATAAAGATTAATAAAAAAACATTCATAAGTTTTTGAACGAAAAAATTAACAAATGATAAAATAGTGTGGGATTTAAAAAAAAAATCGAATTTAAAAAAAATATTAGATGAAAAAATCTTGTCATTAAAAAAATTCCTGTCATTTAGAAAAAATCAACCAACTTTTGAAAAAATCTTCTCCTCTAAATAAACTATCTATAATTTGGAAAAATTGGGCTTTTTAAAAGAATCTGATTCAAAAAATCCTTCAACCTACCTACAAAAAATTATAAAAATTGAAAAAAATCTTCCCGTTTGAAAAAAATCATTATTTTCATTTAAAAAAAAATGAAAAAATTTTCCGATTAAGTATGTAAAATTTAGGCCAAAATGACGAATAATGCAATTTTTAAAAATTCATTTGAAATTAATATGATTTTTGTTTTTATTTGAATTTTTTCATTTTTTTTTTTTTTTTGAAAATTTTTTTTGAAAATTCTGTTCAAAATTCATTTTTTATTATTTTGCTGTAAATTAAATTTTTAACAAATTTCATAAAAAAACATTTTTTTTTAATTCTGTTAAAAATCCAAGTTTTAAACATTTCGCTTTAGCAGTTTTACCATTCACAAAAAAGTGATGGAGATGTTCCAATTAATCGTAACTCGCTCGGTAAATTATAAAAATTTTATTAAAAACTGAATTTCTTACAATATCGTTTTGAATTGGATTTTATTTTGTTGAAAAATAATTTCTCCAAAATTCTATTTTAAATTGAATCCATTTTTCAGTTATTATAATTATCTAAATTTTTGAAGATTTCGTCGAAATAAAATTATTCCAAATTTCGTTTCAAATTAAATTTTTTGTAGTTCAGTTTAAAAAAGAATTACTAAAGCCATTTCTAATTCGGACCAATTTTTTAAAATTTTGTTGGAAATTCAATTCCTTTTGAATTTTTATTATTTTGCTTAAAAATGAATTATTAAAGATTTTTGCCAAAAATTGTTTTTTTGAATTTTCTTCATTCTTTTCATTTTTTTTAAAAGTTTAATTCATTTAGGATTTTCATATGCTGTTAGAAATTTAATTAGGTATAAAAAAAATTGGAGATGATTTTTCCTTGATCCAAATTCAATTTTTATTATTTCCTTCAACACTGGATTTTAAATTTTTTTTTCTCAAATTTGGCTCAAATGTGAATTTAAAAAAAAATTGAGAAATAATTTCTCGACATTTTGACCATAATTGAATATTTTCTTCAAAACAGAACTTTTTAATTATGATAGGAAAATTTTGAAAAATTATTAATCCAAATCTTGTTCCAAATGATTTTTATCATTTTCAAAATTGAATTTTTAAAAAAATCTATAAAATTGTGCTCAAAAATTGGATTTAAATAAAAATTAAAAATCTGCCCACATTTTGATTCTTGTTAGATTTTTATAAAGTATTTTGTTCAAAATTCTATTTATTCTCTAAAAAAAATTTCAAAAAATCTCTACTCTAATAATTTTTTTAAATTGATTATTTTTTTCAAATTTTATTTGTTTAAAAAATACCTAGGCCTATAAGTATTTTTTATTATTATTTTTTTTTATCGCAATGAAGTTTTTTTTTTTTTTTTTGTTCAAAATTGATTTTGTTACATTTTTGCCAAAAATCAAGTATTTCTTCAATTTAAAAAAAATATATTTTTTCAAATTTTCTTTAAAACTGAATTCTTTAAAAATTTTGTTGGTAAATTAATTTTCACATATTCTTCAAAACTGAATTTTAAAACATTTTTTGGAAAATTATTTCTTCAAATTTCGATCTAAATTCAATTTTTATCATCTTCTTCAAAATTGAATTTAAAAAAAGTTGCCAAATAAATCTATGGATAAAATATTGCTCAAAATCAGATTTAAACAAAAATTGGAAAACAGGTTTCCTATATTTTGATTCCAGTTGAATTTTTATTAATTTGTTCAAAATTGCATTCTTTAAAAATTTTGTCAAAAAACTCTTATATCATTTTGTTCAAAATTTTGTTTTTTAAATTTTTTTTCAAAAAATATTTTTTCAAATTTTGATCTAAATTAAATTTTTACACTTTTCTTCGAATTTATAAAAAATAATTTTGTTTCAAAATATAATTGCAATTTTTTTTTTTACAAAACTGTTTCTCCGTAATTATCTTGATTACAACCAGATTGTTGTTATTTTGTTCAAAATTGAATCCCTAAATTTTTTTACAAAGAACAGGGCTTCAAATTTTGTTTAAAATTTATTTCTTTCAAATTTTGATCTCAATTGACTCTTTTTTATTTTCCCCAAAGTTAAATTTCTTGAAAAATTATTTTAAAAAATCAATTTTTCTATAAGTTTGTTCAAAATTGGATTTTTCGAATTATGTTTTTAAAAAAAAAACCTTGCTAAAATTTTGATCTACCTAAAGGTAAATATTTTTTATTAGGTAGATACACATTTTCTTTAAAATTAAAATTCCTACAAAAACTGTCAAAAAAATCATTTTTTTTAAATTTTGTGTTAAAGAACGATTTTTCAAATTTTATTCAGTTAAAAATTGGATTTTTCTAATTTTGTTTTAACAGAATTTTTTAAAACTTTTGATATCATAAATTTTTTGTTGAAAATCAATTTTTTCGAATTACATTCGGAATTTACCCTTTGAAAATTTAGCTGAAAATTTCTTCAAACTATTTTTTTTTTTGAATTTTCAAGATTTTTGGTTTAAAAAGTCCAGATTTATTTTTGGATTGCCGAACGCATTTTTTTCAATTTTATTAATTTTCTTCCCGGGATCGTTTAGCTCATCTTTGGCCTTGATTCTCGAATACAGCATTTAAATCCCCCCCCCCCCCCCCATGGACTTGTTCCCTTTCTAGATTATTTTCGAAATATGTAGAAATACCTTAAGGTGGTTCTTCGCGTCTTGCGTTTTTTAAATGTAGTATTCTCAGAGCTGCAGGGGCTATTTTTCGAAATTATCGAATTTTGCTCATTTTTCAAAATTTAGTATTGTATGGCAATAAAAAATGATTTAATATGAAAGTAGTGTGTCTAATTCATCGAATGAAATAGTTTGAAAGCGTTGAAATACATTTTATATTAGAAATTTTCGCCATTTTAAGTGAAGTCAAAACGTCAAGAACTCCTCGTCTTATAAATAAAATTTCTCGGGGTATACTTGATGGAATTTGATGATTTTTGGATATGCTGTACATGAATACACCCTTGACAGTCGTGGATTGTCCTTTTTCCCAAATTCTATTTTTAACGTCAAAATTTTATGTCATATTTTTTTTGACATCAATAATTTTTGGGTAAAATGCAAAATTTGGGAAAAAGGGCAACCTACGACTGTCAAGGGTGTATTCATGTACAACATATCCAAAAATCATCAAATTCCTTCAAGTATACCCCGAGAAATTTTATTTATAAGACGAGGAGTTCTTGACGTTTTGACTTCACTTATTATGGCGAAAATGTCTAATATAAAACGTATTTCTACGCTTTCAAACTATTTCATTCGATGAATTAGACACACTACTTTCATATTAAATCATTTTTTATTGCCATACAACACTAAATTTTGAAAAATGAGCAAAATTCGATAATTTCGAAAAATAGCCCCTGCAGCTCTGGGAATACTACATTTAAAAAATGCAAGACGCGAAGAACCACCTTAATTGAAATATTAAAAAAAAAAAAAAAAAAAATAGAGAATAATAAAATTCCAAAAAAATAATCTCAAATACCCGTTAAAGCTGCGCTTTCGGTTTTCACAAATGGTAGCATAGTTTGAGGCGGTGCGCTCCAATGCGGCCACGGACTATCTCTATTATTAGCATCAATATGGTAAGGACTCGATTCGGGCGAACCGGCAGGTGCGCTGGTCAAACGATCTTCGCTAGGCGGTCTATACTTGACCACTAATTCTTCGACGGAATTCAACAGGTGCGGCACGTGGTGAGTATGTGAAGGTGAAGGTGGCGTATGCGATGATCTATCAGTTAAATATGGAGCTGCTGAGGTGTTCATTGGGTGAAAATATCTGCAAAAGGAATCCAATTAATACCTCGTGTACATTAAAATAAGTTACCTAATGGATTGGAAACCCAGACTGGGTAGATTCTGATCGACGTTAGCCTTGATATTGCATAAACGTACCTATGATGAATATACGATATCTCGTCTATATATGATGGCGAAAAGGGATTCTGCGATGGTGAATTATGGAAACCAGGTCTACGCTTCCGGTGCGGGGTAACGACGTAATTATCTGGCATATTTTGCTGATGAATTAAATCCTCGGGTATTTTATTATCTTCATCGACATCCGGACTAATATGAGAATAATAATCTAACTCCGAAGAACTCCTCTTCAAATTAAGATGCCAATTACGATCTTGCACATGACTAAGAGCAAAGTGTGATTTCTCTTTAACGTACGTGTCGCTCGATTCGGGCGAACTTTTTCTACGCGCTTTTCTGTGTACATCTGCGAACTGTGCCAATAACAAAAAAAAAAAAAAAACATCAAAATTAACCCCATTTACACGATAAAAAAAAGGGTAGCACCCTAGCAAAAAATAATAACACCCTATATTTCCGCAATTCGACAATCAGTGGCGGATATAATATTTTCCTAGTGATTGTTGTACGCGATGTCGTTTAGATTTTTTGGTAAAATTTCTCAAATTCAAAAATGAGTATTTAAGTGTAGTCAAAATGGGAATTATTGATAGGTATTAGGTATGCAAGGTAGATAATGGTCTGTTTCAGAGAATTGACTAATTTTGAGACTTTTTCATAAAGAATTATCATTTTTCAGTAAAAATTAAATGAAAAATTTCCATTCTCTAAAAATCATTAATTTTCTAAAATTACGTATGATCAGTTTTTGGAAAATGTTTTTTTTTTATAAGTCCCCGAGCAGCACACTCGACAAATTATCGAAATAAAAAATCGACAGAATATCGAATTCGATAAAGTGTCGCGTTAGTTCCGCATAAATCGTGAAATTATCTTTCGATATATCGACAGATTATCGATGAATTATAGTTGGCAAAATCCATCAACAGATAAACTTTCGATAAAATCGAACGATTTTTCTTTTAAAAATCTCAAGATTATAGTTAGATACTTCATCGATACCCTATCTATAAATCGAAAGATAATTACACGATTTATGCGGAACTAACGCGACACTTTATCGAATTCGATATTCTGTCGATTTTTTATTTCGATTTAGTTTCGATTTTCTATTGATTTTTTATTTCGATTTAATTTCGATATTCTATCGATTTTGTATTACGATTTTTTGTAGATTATCTAGTTTCGATATTCTATCGATTTTTTGTAGATAATTTAGCATATATGGGTATATGCGCGCGCACATTTTCAAGACCGGCTGGCGAGTTTGAAGTCGTAGTTACGCTTAAGGCTGGCGAATTTCGTTCCAAATACAGCAGTTTCTACCAAAACAAGCGTCTGTTGCGAACATCGGAGTTCGTTCGCATAATACGAATTGGATTATAATATTCAAACATCTTATGCAAAATTGGAGAAGAGGGAGGGGTCCAATTGAAATTTTTATAATAACTAAAATAATTTCTAGGACCTTAATTTACAACTTTTGTTTGAAAATTTTTTCAAATTGGCCCCTTTTTCCTCCGCTCCTCCAATTTTGAATAAGTATCAACGGAGTATTATGCAAAATTGGAGGAGAAGGAGAGGTCCAATTGAAAAAATTTTCAAACAAAAGTTGTAGCTTAAAGTTCTAAGAATAATTTTGGTCATTACAAAATTTTCGATTGGGCGCCTCCCTCCCGTTCAATTTTAAATACTAAGTATTCACATAGTAATCGTAGTATTGAACTTGGTAAAATTTTATTTAAGAACAACGATCTGATTTCAAGTAAAATACCTAGTAAACCAAAAAAACTAGATAACTTGTTTGAAAATTTTTTCAATTTTTGATTTCGCATATTACTGTTACACGTAAGTAGGTAAATGCAAAATAATAGAGGCTAGAGATGAGGTCCAATTGAAAAAACATTTCAAACAAAAGTTGTAGAATAATATTCTGGATTTAATTTTGGTTATTATAAAAATTTCGATTTGGCCCTTTCTTCGACATCCAATTTTGAATATAAAGTAGGTATTTTTTGTTGAAATATCGAAGTCGATAAATTTCATATAATGTGTCGATAATATAGTTTTAAATATAGTCACAAAATCGTTGAAAAATCGAATTCGAGAAATTTCATATAATCTGTCGATAATACAGTTTTAAATATCTTCACAAAATCTTTAAAAAATCGAATTTGATAAATTTAATATTCTTTTTCGATAGTATAGTTTCAAATATTTTCACAAAATCGTTAACAAATCGAATTCGAGAAATTTCAGATTATTTGTCGATAATATAGTTGTAAATATCTGCACAAAATCGGTGGAAAATCGGTTCGAGAAATTTCAGATTATTTGTCGATAATATAGTTGTAAATATCTTCACAAAATCGTTGAAAAATCGAATTCGAGAAATTTCAGATTACGTGTCGATAATATAGTTTCAAATATCATCACAAAATCGTTAAAAAATTGAAATCGAGAAATTTCAGATTATTTGTCGATAATATAGTTCTAAATATCGTCACAAAATCGTTGAAAAATCGAATTCGAGAAATTTCAGATTACGTGTCGATAATATAGTTTCAAATATCTGCACAAAATCGTTGAAAAATCGAATTCGAGAACTTTCAGATTACGTGTCGATAATATAGTTTCAAATATCTTCACAAAATCGTTAAAAAATCGAATTCGAGAAATTTCAGATTATTTGTCGATAATATAGTTTCAAATATCTGCACAAAATCGGTGGAAAATCGGATTCGATAAATTTAATATTCTTTGTCGATAGTATCGTTGACGAATATCGTCCTAAAATCGTAATACTATCGAATTCGATAGTTTTTAGATTTTTTGCCTATAAAATCGTACAGCTAAATCTGTATCATATCGTGAGAACATCTTTAGATTTTTAAACGATTTTTTATCGATACGTTTCAACTTTCGATATTATCGATCGAGTGTGCTGCTCGGGTCCTTCATTTTTTGAAAAATTTTAGGTAGGTAATTTTTTAGAAACCATCGATTTTCAAAAAATATAAATTTTTAAGAAATTATTAATAAAAAATTGCAATTTTCAAAAAATCGTAAATTTCAAAATTTACCATGTTTGAAAATTTGTTAATCTTTCAAAATTTATTGTTTGATTTTTAAAAGTGGTTAATTTTCAACAAAAACAATCAAAAATCGTCAATTTCTGAAAAATTGTAATATATTTTTGAGGAATCATCAATCATGGGAAAATTTTCATTTTAAAAAAATTTACAGATTTCAAAAAGTAAATCGTCAATTTTTGAGGAATTATATATAAATTTTCAAAAAATTATCGATTTTTAAAAATTGCCAATTATTTTCAACTTGTCAATTTTAGAGAAATTGTCATTTAAAAAAATCATCAATTTTTTAAAAAAGTGCTATTTTTTAATTTTTAATTTTTTTTTTTTTTTGAGAAATTATTGAATTCTCAAGACATTATTGATTTTTTAAAAAGTTACCATCAATGTTTTTTTAAATTGTTAACTTTCAAAAATTTACCATTTTCAAAAAACAATCTCCAATTTTCAAAAAATTTACATTTCTGTAAAATTACCAACTTTTTGAAAATTAGGTATAAAATTTTTAAAAATCACCAGTTTATGGAAAATTGCCATACTTAACCTAGGGTATTAAAAAAAATCGCCTATCATAAAAAAATCGCCAATTTTTGAAAAATCGTCAATTATTTTTTTTAAATTGTAAACTTTTAAGAAATCATTTCTTTTTGAAAAATTTCATATTAAATATTAAAAAATCGACAAACATAAAAAATCAATTTTTGAAAAATTTAAAATTTTAGGTAAATAAATTTCTAAGGTCATTTTGAAAAAACCAACAGGCTTAAAAAAATTATACCAATATCAAATTTTTAACAATCATCATGTCTTTGGAAAATTGATATTAAAAAAAAACTATCTAAGTATCACTTTTTATAAAATTGACATCAATAATTTGTGCTTGTACTTACAGATTTTTCAGAAATTATCAGATTCTGGAAAAATTAGCACTTTTAGATGTGTAAATTTTTAAAAATAATTATCAATTTTCAAAATATTTTTTTCGAATTTCCAGTTTTAAAAAAATCAATTTTCAAAAAACTAGATACTATTTTTTGAAAAATTTAAATGCTAAAAAATCGTAAATTTTTGAAAAATCATAAAAATATTTCCTATTTTTAAAAAATTGCTAATTTCTGTTATTTTTTTTTCAAATCTCAAATTATTGAAAAAAATTGTAATTTTTTCGAAATAGTCAATGTTTGATAAACTGTCAAATCTCAAATTGGTAGGTAATTTTAATTCTTTAAAAATCGTTTTCTTTTTAAAATTGTCTATTAATTTAGAGAAATCATCAATTTTTGAAAAATTGTAATACAAAAAAAATCACCAATTTCTCACGAATTATCAGATTTTGATTTTTCTTCAAGTCATTGCAGGTACCTAATTCAAAAAAAAAAAAAAGTTTTTGAAAAAAAAACATCATTTTTTAATGTAAAACGTTTTTTTAAAACCAAGTATAAATTTTTGATAATCTTCATTGTTTTAGTGTTATCAGCTTCCAAAAATTTATTATTAGATTTTTTTAAAATATCATCAATGTTTTGGGAATTCCAAATTTTTGAAAAACCATCAATTTTAGGGAACTCATTACCTGCGTTTTTTTTTTTAGAAAAAAAAAGGTATATTTTGATTATAAATTAACTAACTTTTCAAACACTTTTTGACAATCATCAATATTCGAAACCCCAATCACACCATTATCGATTAATTTCTTCTTTTTTTTTTCTTCAAAATTTGTCGCCTATGCGGTCATTTCATTCGTCCCTCCACATAAATCAATCCACCACAAGACATTGTACTTCTTTTCTTTATTTTTCTACGAAACTCTTAACGCGGCGTCGCGACAATTGATTAATCGTCGAAAAAAAAAGAATGCAAACACGTTATCACGATAAAATTACAACTTTCCTCGTACGCAAAACCGTTTTGCGTATTTCAATTCTCGAAACGCTGAGTAAAATCTTTAATTACATCGTACTCGACGAATTCTTCATCATTTTACATCGAATCAACGTGACAAATGCGACATGGTATTGTGTCGCCGAGTCATGAATAACAATCATCGAGCAGCAAAGCTCGTGCAGTCTCTCCTCCAACCTCTTCCTCAATCTACCTACATCTTATACCAGATACAAAAAAAAATGCAACTAAGAGTATGTGTTATTGTGCACGGAGTCGTACATCCTCGAGTATTTTTCACACCTTTTTTTAATTACTTGTTTATGCGTCGAAGACGCTTAGGTACGATTTTATTGAAAAATCAAACGTCGTTTGATTCCTGACTCGTATGGGTACTAAAAACCTCGAAAAAAAACGACGACGTATGGAAATTGTTTTCAAGATAATATGATTTATATCATATTGCCTAAATAATGTGAATTTCTTGAAAATCGAACATATGTTTTTTACGTAAGCATATGCTCGAGCTAAAGCTAATAGCGTTCCAAACCACGCTGAAAAGTAAATAGTTTCTGTTGCATAGGTAGGTACGTGGTATTTTATCTACGTCGAAGAATTAAGTATGTAATATGTATGTACAATTTTTATATGTGCAAGTCTTTCAAAGCTTTCTCGACGTTTGTATGGAATTTTGAATTTTGAAACGTTTCAATTTTTTTTTTCAAGAAACTCTTCGTAGAATCAATTTTTAAAAATTTTTGAGACTCGATTTTTTTCGAATTATTTTGTCTGAGACAATTATACCTGTGAGAATACGAAGGGACGAAATTTTTTTAAGGCTCATGAAGTTGAATAATTCTCACAGTGGTAGCTTTAAAATATTCCGTCTTCGAAAACAGCTCTGAAATCTTGAGTACCACCTCAAACACAAATATAGCTAGGTATCCTTCACCAAATGTACTTTGAAAATTAATAGGTAGGTCTACTATAGGTAGAGGAACCATTCGATACTTAAAATTACAAGAAAAAAAAATATAAATAAATAAAATTAAACTTGAATTTAAACGTTCAAATTGATTTCTAAAAATATTAATTAAAAATAAAATTAAAATTATTAATATTTCATAAACAATAAATAAAAAAAATTAAGTTTTATTTATTAAATGATTATTATTAAATATTTCTTTTAAAAAAAAATTATTAATTAAATTTAAATAATTGAAATAATTTAATCAAAAAATTAAAAAAAAAAAAAATTATAATAAATATTAAAAAAATATAATTTAAAGGTATATTTATTACCTAAAAATTGGGTAAATATAGCCAATCGTGATTAACAATGAAGTTCCATTTTAAAATTTCAATTCGACTATTATTCGAAGCACTGAATTGTGAAATTTTCGAACACGTGGAATTTTTCGATTCCTTCAAATTATACCTATTCGTAGGTATTGATACGACTATTACGTCAAAATGTGAAAATTAGAACTGCTTCGTGAATTTCAAACTATTCTATACATCAACACGTCAATTGTATATTTATTCCTAATTTTGTCAATTTTGCCAATTTTAATTCGGCTCAACTAATTTTTTCAATTTTACGTAATTCGATAAAATTTATCGAATTAAAATTGACAAAATCCCGATTTTGACACACCTGCTCATTATCATTCAATGTCACTATTTTTTCAATTTCAACGTACTTATACTCTGCAAGAAATCCAAAATTGAATATTTCAAATTTTTTTTTTGGGGGGGGGGGGGGGGTCCAGTCTAAATAATGTAAATCCCACCTCAATGAATATTCCATTCTGCAGTTTTAAAAATATTCAATTCAATTCAATTGAATTCCAAAACGTCAATTTCATCAATATTTCAAATTTTTGAAAATTTTGTAAATTTTGATTCAGCTCAGCTTTATTAATTTTCTCAATTTCAACATCGTCAGCAAAGATTTCAAATTCGAAAAATCTCATTACGTATGTAAATTTTAAAATTGAAAATAAAATATAAACAGCAACAATATTGAAAAAATTTGGAAAGGAAAGAAATTAACTAGGTACCTATTACCTGAAAATTTTTAAAATCAAGTGGATAAAAAAATGGAAAATTAAGAAAAAAAAATTAATAATATGTAAAAAAATTGAGTACCTATCTAGGTAATAAAAAATTAAATAAAAATAAATAAATAAATTCAAATTTAATGCGAAATAAAAAATTGGAAAAGTCACCAATTTTGACAATTTTATTTTGAAAAAATTATAAAAATTCACTTCTGGTATTATTCCTAATTTTGACTACCTATTATTTAGATTTTTAATCGAGTTTTATTGAATTTTTTTACTTCATTTTTGCAAAATTTTAAAAATTTCAATCAAGTTTTAAAACGACAATTTCAGAATTTCTTTCGTATTTTTGGGATTTTGCTTGAAACCCCCCCCCCCCCCACCCCTCCCCTCAGTACATTTAAAATTTTAAATTTTAGCCATTTATACTAATTTCAATAGTTTTCATTCCGAATCCTTCTATTATTTTATTTCCTGTAGTGGAAATTCAAAAAAAAAAATTGTCAATTCATTTCACAATAATTCTAAAAATTTGAAAATGTAATTCTATAACTCCAACTTTGAGATAAATACAAAATTTTGTCAAATTATTACGAGATTTACAAATATTTTTGGCAAAAAGGTGAAATGTTTCTCAGTTTTTCCAACACTTTCAAAGGTCAATAAATTTAAGATAATATTATCAACCAAAATCAAGGAATTCAAAAAAAAAAAAAAAAAAAGTGTAATAATTCTGATTGGCAAAAAAATACAACTTAGGTATTTTAGTGAATATTCTATATTTTGTAAAATGATAAGTTATCTTCATTTTTTCCGAAAAAAAAGGAAAAAAATATTTATTTATAGTGATAATTTTTTAAGGCAGAAGTTGGGAATTTTTTTGAAAGGGGTTTTTTTAAATGAACGATTTGTATTTAAAAAAAAATAATATCTAATATCTAATAAAATATGAAAACTTTTAAAACGTGTTTTTTTGACAATTAAAAAAATATATAACACTTTTTTAGACAAAATGATTTTTTTTTAAAATACCTAATTCAAAAATCTCTCAAGAACTTTTTTTTTTTGAAGAATTATTTCTGAATAATTATTTTTCATTGATTTTGACAAAATTTTTCAAATTTTTTTTCTATGAATGATTTCCTGGAAGAATTTTGAAGTGAAGCATTGTATAGATTTTTTCCCTGAGAAATATTTTTTAGAATAATTGTCTGGTCACATTTTTCAATAACTTTTTTGACATAGGTGATTTCTTCTTTGAAGGATTTTTTTTTACAATGAAAACGTTTTCAGTATAAGTTTCTTTTATCAAACTTTTTATACTTGTATCTACATTTTTTTTAAAAGTGAATTGTCATTTTTTGAGATACTATTTGAAATTACTCTTTGAGAGATAGATTTTCACTATGTTCAAAAATGATTTTTATACGTATTATGCAAAATTGGAGAGGAGAGAAGGGTGAAATTGAAATTTTTGTAATAACAAAAAATTATTCCAAAGATCCCAATCTAGAACTTTTGTTTGAAAATTTTTTCAATTGAGGCCTTAGATAAAGATATGAGAAGATATTTTGGAAAGAATCCGCAGAAGTAATGTTCAAGTGTGATTTTCATACTTATTATGCAAAATTGAAGAGAAGTGACGGGTCAAATCGAAATTTTTGTTATAACCAAAATTATTCCAAAAATTCCAATTTACAACTTTTGTTCGAAAAATTTTTCAATTGGGCTTTAGGTAAAGAGATGAGGAGATGTTTTAGAAAGAAGTCACGTATAATTAAAGTTGAAGTGTAATTTTTATACGTATTATTCAAAATTGAAGGAGAGGGATGGGTCAAACCAAAATTTTTCCAATCACCAAAATTATTCTTAAAATCTCAATTTACAACTTTTATTTGAAAATTTTTTTGAAAGCCTCATTCATAACGGAGATAAGAGACTTTTAAAGACGAGGATGGATTCTCAAAAAAAAGAGCTTAAAAAAATGACAATTCTCATCGTTTTAAACAGTTGACGGAAATAAGAATTTCCAAAGAAAGTGCGGGGACCCCCGAAAAAGGAAAGTCTTTAAAAATGGTATGCATGTTCATACCTATTTTTTCCCCTCTTGGCTGCACTGCAAGAAAAAGTTGTATCAAGGTGGGTAGGCTGCAAGCTGTACAATTCAAGTTCAGGGATAATTTTCATACGTATTGTGCCAAATTGGTGGAGAAAGAGGGGTCCAATCGAAATTTTTGTGATAACCAAAATAATTTCATAGATCTTATTCTACAATTTTTATTCGAAAAAATTTTCAATCAGGATCACAGGTACAGAGATAGGAAGCTTTTTTGAAAAGACTGGTGGACCTTCAGAAAAAGAGTTGAGTATATTTGCACGTTTGTAATATTATCTAATAATTTGAAGGGGAAACAAGTTACAATACAACATAAACTTACTCAGCAATTTTCAAACAATAAACAACACCGATTTTGAAAACCTCGACTAACATCCTCCCGCGATCTACTTCCCTGCGAAACCCCATCATTACAAAATTTCTAGCCGACGCAAAAAATATCGCCAAGGTATTAATTAAACGAAAAACAAAAGGAAGCGTACAATTCGA
This sequence comes from Balanococcus diminutus, assembly GCA_959613365.1. Taxonomy (NCBI): domain Eukaryota; kingdom Metazoa; phylum Arthropoda; class Insecta; order Hemiptera; family Pseudococcidae; genus Balanococcus; species Balanococcus diminutus. Next base: position 25,504,703 of record OY390718.1, read on the forward strand.
ACGCTATTTTGACACACTCGGCTTTCCATTATAATTTTTTCTCTACCCGACGTCGCGACCGCGCCGGTTCTGGAATCCGAACCTATTCATTTTTTTTTTCATTCCAACTACGCATCGAAATTAGTGAAAGACCAGATAAATTACATAACCGAAACGATTTACCTTGAAATGCGTAAAAAAAAAGCACTAGCCATGACTAAACGTACACAGTGAAAAAATCAGGAAGAGAAGCATTCAAGGTCGCTATGCTAACCGCATAATGAAAATACCACTTTTTTCCACGTTGATTACCAATCACATCGGTTCTCTGTTGTACCAGAATTTATTTATACGCGTATGGTAAACCGCTCCGCTCCGCTAAAACCGATTATTAACGACGCCAATTTCGCTTATTATTTCAACTTTGAAAAAGGAGAAGTTTATCTTGACCTTCCTCAATGTAAAAATAAGTTACATAGAGCCTGCTGCGCTGCCTGCGTGCCTGCTACGTCTACGCAATCTCAGCTGAGCTGCGTTGAAAAAAATTTACGTTACAGGAAACATCTCAGCTCGTTGATGATTTTTTAGGTTTTCCCTTCTACTACCTGAGACCAGGAGTAAGTATAAAAATGCGTAGTTTTTTTTTCAAAGACCAACCTAGTTTCATGTGATTTATTTTACCTACGAGGATGGTGCAGGTACACGACGTGGTCGATCCTACGACCCTCGAATTCCGACCTTAATCCAAAATAATACACCTTGTCGCCTAAACTGGCGAAGTAGGTATTCGATTAAAAATTTTCACATTGTGTAATAATATAGGTATTAATTGGAGAGTATAAATTTATTAATACGCAGATCGAAAATTAATATGGAGTTTTTTACGACTGCAGAATATCGATAAAATATTAAGTAAGTAGATCTAGGTATTTTTTATTTTTTTTTTAATTTTTACAATTTTTTATTACGAAATTTCACACACGATTGAAAAAAAAATTGTATTTTTACCACGGTTTTTTTTTTTTTTTTTTTTGGCTGCTGGCAGTTTATTATTCCAATGGCTGATTCGAGAAAGTGAGTAAGAATACGTCGTTTCGCTTTGTTCATCTTTTACCATAGCCTTGAGGCGGTATTATTAAGAATTCGAACCTATCAATTCTCTGTACCGAAGAGCACTCGGCCTTGATTTTTTTTTTACTCAATTCCGCGTGTTTAATAAGAAATGATGATCACATCTAATTACACAATGAGGTTTTTTTTTCTCTTTCTTTACGAAACGTTGCACATTTTGAAATGTAGCGTACAACACGTAGTTACTTCGAAGACTTAATTCGACGTATATTCTGCATCCCGAGTACCTATCTGAAGAATTATTGCCGGATTTAGACATTTGTTGTTCTGCGCCAGGAGAATGAATCTTCTCTAGTTTTTACACCTCGAAATTGAAAGAATGCTTAATTTTTCTGAAGAATCGGTTTTTTTTTCTTCAGTGAATTGAACAAGATTTAAAAAAGCATATTATTGAACAAATTTGAAAAAAAATTCAATTATTTTTTTTGAAGTTTTATTTATAAAAAATTATTTCCAAAAAATCAAATCCCTTTTTCTCAATTTTTTTCAGTTTTTAAAATTATTTTTTTGAAAAAAATAAAATTAAAAAAAAATAATTTAAACAGAACTGTTTGAAGAAGAAATAAGTACTGTGTTACGTGTATTTTCAACATTTTTATAATATTTTAACATTGATTTTTTAGAAGCTTTATCTTGAAATCACTTTTTTTTGAAAGTGTTTTTCAAAAATACCTATCAGAAAAAAATTTGTTGAACTTTTTTTACGATCATTGTTATATCAAGATTTAAAAGAAATTACTGTACCTAATAAAATTTCATAAAATTCAGTTTGAACGAAATTTTAAGAAAAATTTTCAAAAGATGTGTTCAAGTAGTGTTCCTTGAAAAATTGCTTTGCAGTTGAAAAAAATCTTGTAATTTAAAAAAAAAAATGTCCTTATAATAAAATAGGTACCCAATACTTTGAATTCCTCGAGCAATTGGCAAAATATTACCTATACTACATGTTCATGTAAAGAAAAAATAAAATGTTGTAATTTATAATTTTTTTTCTTCAAATTTTACTCTAATACAACTTCTTTTATTACATAAATTTCGTTAAAAAAATCATAAGCTTAAGTAGACCTTTTTATTTGGTTGTGCCAGTTTCAAGGGGCGACAGGTAAAGTGAAAGTGATTATTTCTTCCAAAAAAAATGTAAGATTTTTACCACACTAAAAATTAAAATTTTCTTCACAAAAAAAATCGAGTTTTGTTTCTATACAAATTTAAAGACTTCTTTCCAGAAAAAAAGTCTCAAAAAATTGAACGTTTTTTTTTTTTTTTTTAAACAAAAATTGAGAAAATTTTTCTCATTCATTCTAAAAAAATCACGATTGGCGTTATTTTTTGTTTCACGAAAATTTAGACATTTTTTTCACAAGGAAGAGAAAAAAATTCGGCTAAAAATTACCTCAAAATCCACTTTTTGGGCCCTAAAATGGGGTGAGGATGACTTGGGAAGCTGAAATTTGGATACAGTGGAGATAATCAGAACCATTGTTGTTGGTAGAAATTTCAAATCATTTTGTCACATTGGGGCCCCTTTAGAGCCCCCTCAAAAAGAGGCCATCCCCAATTTTGGGGCACAAGAGTCAAAAACCCCAAAAGGCACCTCAGTGATCCTTACCGATCCTAAATACCAAATTTTAGTTTCCAAGGTCATTTGGTTTGGGCTATAGGCTGATCAACACACCTAAAAAATAGGTTAAAATGTGAAAATTTCTGATTTTTGACCCTGTACGGGGGTCAACTGGTGCTCAAAAGTCGAAACCCCCAAAAGGCACATCAGTGACCTCTACTGACCCTACATCCCAAATTTCGATTGTTTAGGTCTTTTAGTTTGGGCTGTAGGCTGTTCAACGCGTCAGAAAAGACAGGTTAAAACTTGAAAAATATTGATTTTTGACCCTGTATCGAGGTCAAAAGGAGTTTAAAGGTCAAAACCTACAAAAGGCACATCAGGGGCATAAACTCGATCTATTATAAAAATTTAGGCCTCCCAGCTCCATTTGGGGGGTCTGTAGCCTGATCAACGTGAAAAAATGACCTCAAAATCCACTTTTTGAGCCCTAAAATGGGGTGGGGATGACTTGAGAAGCTGAAATTTGGATACAGTGGAGACAATCAGAGTCACTATTGTTGGTAAAAATTTCAAATCATTTTGTCAAATTGGGGCTTCTTTAGAGCCCCCCTCAAAAAAGGGCCACCCCCAATTTTGGGGCTCGAGGGTCAAAAACCCCAAAAGGCACCTCAGTGACCCTTACCTATCCTAAATACCAAATTTTAGCATCCAAGGTCATTTGGTTTGGGCTGCAGGCTGATCAACGTACCGAAAAGCGAGAAAAAACATGAAAAATTGTGAAAAATCTTGATTTTTGACCCTTGAGAGGGGTCAAAGGGGGCCCAAAAGTTGAAACCTACAAAAGGCACATCAGGGGCACAAACTTGATCCATGATGAAAATGTTGGCCCCCCAGCCCTATTTGGGGGGTCTGTAGCCTGATCAACGTGAAAAAAATGACCCCAAAATCCACTTTTTGGGCCCTAAAATGGGGTGGGGATGACTTAGGGGACTGAAATTTGACTATGGTGTAGGTAATTTGGGTTCTCATCCCTGGGGCAAGTTTCAAAAAATTTCATGATATTGGGGCTCCCCCGCACCCCCTCAAAAAGGGGTAAAATACCCAATTTTGAGTTAGGGCCCCAAAAATTTTTTTGCATCATTCCTACACCTAGGGGACCCTACCTATCAAGTTTGACCTCATTTGACCTGTTAGGCTCGGCCCCAGAGTTCCAAAAGTAGCGGTAAAATTTTAAAAATAGTGAAAAATCTTGATTTTTGACCCTTGACAGGGGTCAAAGGGGGCCCAAAAGTTGAAACCTACAAAAGGCACATCAGGGGCACAAATTTGATCCATGATGAAAATGTTGGCCCCCCTGCCCTATTTGGGGGGTCTGTAGCCTGATCAACGTGAAAAAATGACCCCATTGGGCCCTAAAATGGGTGGGGATGACTTAGGGGGCTGAAATTTGACTATGGTGTAGGTAATTAGGGCTTTCATCCCTGGGGCAAGTTTCAAAAAATTTCATGATATTGGGGCTCCCCCGCACCCTCCTCAAAAAAGGGTCATATCCCCAATTTTGAGTTAGGGCCCCAAAATTTTTTTTGCATCTTTCCGCCACCGAGGGAACCCTACATATCAAGTTTGACCTCATTTGACCTGTTAGGCTCGGCCCTAGAGTTCCAAAAGTAGGGAAAAATTATATATATATATATATATATATATATATAAATATGTGACTTTTGCAAATCGTCATCTTTTGGTCCCAAACGTCGAGAAATGGAGTCAGAACTCTTCTACCCCCCCTCCTTCTAAATTAGGGTCGGACACAATAGCCTAAATTTTTAAAAAAAAATTCGGCTAAAAATTATTATTTATTCTCTGAAAAAATTGAGTGATTTTTTTACATTAAAAACTACAAATATTTGTACACCCCCCCCCCCTCCCCCCCAATAAAAAGAGAAAAATGTTCTTATCTCATATTTTGTAGGTACTTTACAACTTCCAATATTTTTTATTCCAAGAATGTTCAATTTTTTTCCAAAAAAAATGAAATTGTGCAAAAGTACACTTTTTTAGATACTTTTTTTCAAATTTAAAAGTAAATTACTTTCCAGTTTTGTTATTAATTTTTTTTTTAAAACTATTTTTTCAAAGCTCTTGTTCAAAACAACTGTTTAAAATTTCATTAGAAAATATTTTTTGTTGGAGAGGGGGGGATTTTTACATAATTATTATTATTTCAATACTTAGGTACTGCTAAACAATTTTTTTGGTTAGAAATCTGGAAAATTTCCAAAGTTTCAATCAGACACAATTTTTCAAAATTTCATTTAAATCCAATTTTTGAGAAAAATGTACCTAAATATTCAAACCAATTTTTTAAATATTTTGCTACACAAATCTAACTAATTTAAATAAATTTCGCCGAAACTTTCAATTTGAAAAATTTTCAGACTTGTTTTGAACAAAATTTTAATTTTATGTTTAGATATTATACCTATCCGAATATAAATTTTAATTTTAATTCTTTGTTGGAAACATGAAAATTATTTAAAGATTTGTACAAACACAATTTTTAAAAATTGTACTTTAATTCAATTTGAGAAAAATGGTTAAAACCAATTTTTCAAAGGAAAATTTCTGAAAATTTTCACAATAAATACTTATTTTAAAAATAGGTAGTCTAGTTATTGGAATTTAAAAAATTGTGTTTAAAAACTGTTTTCAAAAAAATCTTGTTAGAAATTTAAAATTTTTAAAAAATTTTTTGAAAACAATTTTTTTCAAATTCTTATTGCAATAAATATTGTTATAATTACCTACTTTCTGATTTTTTTTTTTTTTTTTTAATTCAGAACAAACCCAGTTTTTTCAACTCTTTATTCATAAACTTTTTTGAAAAAAAAGGTTTTAGTCAAAATTTTTAAAGCATTTAAAAATTCAGTTTGATTCAAAATTCGATAATTCGCCTCGAGTGTTGAAGATGATGGGTTGTGAGGGGAAGGGAGGGGGAGAAGGAGTATAGTGGCAATATTAATTTTATCACACGAATGAGTATAAGTAACTTTATATGAAATTTCTGACATACCTATACAAGTAGTCGAGTAGCCCTACGTATAAAATTTTATTTTCTCGAATTGAAAGAAAATACCTATCTAAGTCGAATAAATTCTAATGACATTGCATCTCTCTCTCTGTTGACTATAAAAATACTTATAAATTTTTACGACCTGATCAATTCAATAAAGACGTTTTCGACTTACCTTAGAAACATTTCTGTCGATGGATATCGACGTTGACTTAGAATCAATTTTATTTGGAACTGATAAATTGATCGGAATCGATGAGCTGCGTCTTCGGCGCAAATGATTCGAAGACGGGCATTCTTCATCGTCTTCGTTTTCATTTTCGTTTTGACTAACTGACGAGCCTACTTCTTCGGAACTTCTGTCGTCTGAAGATAAGCGACGTTTAATTGTAGTTTTGGATTCGTCTTCGAACGCCTTATCCCATAGCTCGGATTTTATTTCGAGTAAACTGAATAATTCCGTTATGCTATCGAGCTCGCTTGACTGTAACATAGAAAAATGATAAAATTCCATTAGTCCTTGCTCCTGGTCTGAAACATATTTTGGTTAAAGGGAGAGAGGAGACTAAAAGACTTAGGCCTATTCATGAGAATTTTTCACAATTTTCGATTCAATTTTGAACGCTTTTTTCCAGTCTCCAATTTCGATCCAACGATTTAATAAAAAATTCAATCGTCAAACAGTTTTTCGAAAAAAATTTACGATCAATAAAGAAATTAATTTAGGATTTTACAAAATTTCTCAGTTTTAGTTCAAGGCTGTGTGATTTTTAATTACTTCAAATTTTTTCCATTTTTTTTCACATTCTTTAAAATTTATTTCGTCGTAAAATTCTGCATTTAAAAAAAATTGCAACATTCCGTTTACAGTTGTTCGTTTCATTTTTTTTTTTTCAGGTGAATGAAAATAATATTTTTTATTATTTATTCAAAAAATAAAAATGCAATTTAGTAAAAAAGTTACGAAGAAGGAAACGAGAAGGGAAGTTGCAAAGATGGGAAGAAGAAATTACAGGTGTTTTCTTTCCTCATTAATTAGGGCACTTGATCAATTAAACCCGATTCTGAGTCTTTTAAAATTTCAATAGCATCAACGAGACCATATTACCTAATAAATTATTTCAAATAAGCAGAGCACAACTTCATAAATTTGAAACCTCGAGTTTCAATTTTTCACTAGATCATCTAATAAGGTGGAATTCCCAGTTTTATATTCGATGGTAAAATTGAAATTTCGAAATTAATTATATCTCTTGATAAAAAAAAAATCCTGAGGTGAAATCATTTTCTATTACGTATTTGAAGCTGACTCATTATAACCACAACGAAGAAAATCGAAAAATTCGTCGAAGTGTTTAGAGGAAAATTGGGTTAGGTGTAGATCATTAAAAAAAATCTCATTCGAGATAAAAATCTATTAAAAATTCGTTTGAAAAAAAAAACGAACACGTAGAAAGAAACATTTCGTCCTCGTCATTTTGTTTCACTATGGCAAAAAAGTTTCGAACCAATCAAATGAAAACATCAATACCCTAATCACCTATCTATATACGAATATTCTGGCGGTTTCAAATCTATAACAAATTATATCGAAGGTTAAACTAATAATTCAAAGTTTCGGTCGCAATTTGCTTTATTCTTGGCATATGCTACCTACAAGAACGACATTTATCATTCTTTATTCATGGTTCGAAGAAGTGATGATGACTATAGTGTCTGGTTTGCTCAGTTTGTTTACGTGTAGAATGATTGTTTTGTTGTTAATTTTTACCATGTCCAATACTACATAGATACTTAATATTCAAAATTGGAGGGGAAGAAGGGGTCCAATCGAAATTTTTGTGATTACCAAAATTATTCCTAACACTTCAAACTACAACTTTTGTTTGAGAAATTTTTCAGTTGAACCCCTACTTCCTCCCGTTTTTAATAATATAAGTATTTAAATCATATTATTCGAATTTGGAGGGGAGAAAGGGGTTCAATTGCAATTTTTTTAATAACCAAAATTATTCCTGAGACATCATGCTGCAACTTTTGTTTGAAAATTTTTTCAATTGGACCCCCTCACCGCCGATTTTGCTAATACTCAGTAGATCCCCCCTCATCACCGATTTTCTGAGTGTTATGCAAAATCGGTAGTGAGGGAGGGGTCCAATTGAAAAAATTTTCGAACAAAAGTTGTAGCTTGAAATCGTAGTAATATTTTTGGTTATCACAAAAATTTCGATTGGACCCCTCCTTCCCCTCCAATATTGAATAATAAGTACCTATGTAGTATTATGGACTTGGTAAAATTCAACAACAAATCCACTTACATGTCAACAAACTGAGCAAACTAGACACTAGTGAGATGATGTACCCAGAACAACCTTCGCTCCTTCGCCTTCACCTGCGGTTCTGATCTACATTCAACATACCGAAGCAACAAGTTTAACAGCACGAGTACTCGAAGGCGACACGACGTGCAACGTGCTGCGGAAAATAGATCGTTAAATAAAAAATGTGTAATACACGTTGGAAATCTTTGAAGAACTCCACTGTCAGAGAAAAGTACTTGGAAACTTATTTCGATTACAAAATAAGAAATTTACGGGCGAGCACGGCCTTGAGAAAATTATTTCCTGTCAAATACCACCTAATAAAAAAAAAGTAATTATATTATAATATCTCGTTTTGTATCGACATACATTCACGTACTGTAATGTAGTATCGAAAAGCCATAAAAATACGCATTCAACGCACAGACTCTCCTTTTCCTCGCCATCGCCCAGATAAAGAGCTATCACTTCTATATTGTGTATTTTTTTAACGATCAATAAATCATGAATCAAACGAGTACTCTTTATCGGGTCGCTTTTATGATCTATAAAAGAGTCTTCTGCCGACTTTGTACTTCTTGAGTTTTTATTTCATTCGTAATTTAAATGGTAACTCGCGACGATTGGGTTTGCATTTGCTATCGAAGGAACGCGAATTACGAGCTGCTTTTTTATAGGTGAACTGTACATGCTGCCATTAGAGACATGGTACTATATAATATATTTTACACGCGTTAAATAATTATTTTAAGTCGACCTAATCGAGTATTTCGAATCGGATGTCGAGATTATGTAATTTGTCCGGTGTCGCCAGCGCCATGTCGAAGGCAAATTCGCGACGGACAGGAAATTATTGGTATTTTCTATGCTTTGAATAAAAATTATGATAGTTTATTTCTTTTTTCTGATAACTGAAATATCAACTTTCGTTCACAGGGGAATTATACTCCAGGTAACGCCAAGTGCGCTTTGGCATGACCCAATTTTTCTAAAAATGAAAAAATGACCTAGATTTCGTTGGATTTGCAAAAAAATAGGAAATAATAATGTATTTCTCAAATTTTTGCAAAAAAGCTCAATTTTTGGATAAAAAAATATCCTTCTAATTTTTATTTTTATTTTCTCAATTTTTTAAAGAATAGAATTGGTTAATCCTAATTTTGTGTTCCAAATTTTTTGAAAAAAAAATATTTCAAGTCTTTAAAAAAAAAAAAAAAAAATAGTTTTTCTTAAATTTTTGCAGTAGAAATTATTATTTACCCATATTGTTTTTTTTTTGTTTTTTTTTTATCAACATAAAATTTTTTTTTATTTTTTCGAAGTAAAAAATTGGATATCTAGGTAAAAATCTTTAAATTTTTAGATAGACAATTTTTCAGAAAAAACATTTTTCTAGAAAGAAATCTTTTGTTTAGGTAGGTAAATATAGAGGAAAGAAAATCCTTAATTTTGTGTCTTGTTTCATTTATTTATTTTTATTATTATTATTTTTTTCTTTTGAAGCACTTTAATTTTTTCAAAACAAAAAAAAATGTTTTAATTTTTTGGAGTGAGAAAATATTAATTTTGGAGTAAAATCCTTTCAATTTCTGAATTAGAAAATTTTCTGATATTTTTATTTTTACCACGCTTTTATTAACTTGGCTCGTATGTATGTATGTCTCATGGAACCAAGCGTATGTTTTCGCTCAATCCTATCTCATTTAATATTTTATTTATTATTATTTTTTAAAGAAAAATTTCAAATGTTTTATTGCTTTATTTTTTTTTAAATCTTCCAATATTTTTGTACTTACAATAAGAAAATTTTTGATTTTTTCAGGGACAAAAACTTTCAATTTTTTGAAGTACAAAATCTCACCATTTTTGAAAGACAAGAAAGAATTATTGATTTTTTTGGAGAAGAAAAATAATTTTAACATTCAACGAGATACATCAGCCCCAATTTTGAAAAAGAAATAAAAAACTATGATTTTTGTCATTGAAGTTGTTCATTTTCATGAGAAAATAATTCCAAAATTTTTAATTTTCTTCTAACTGAATTTCTTGGTGGAACTACGTTCATTTTGAAAATGGGTATGGAGGAATAGCAAGCATGACTTGAAATTCAGAAAAGAGAAATATAAGTATATTTGTTTATAAAAAAAATGGAAATTATTTTCTCATAATAAGGAGCTACTTTGAAAATTTAACGAATTTTTATAGCTACTAATTTTTGAGAAATCGGAAGTCTATGTTAAAGTCAAAAAAATTTTCCTCCACAGAAATGGAATTCGCTCTATTTTTATGGTCTAATGAGAAAATTTCAAAAACCAAGTGACATTAGAAAACTGAATTTTACAAAGATTCAAACTTTTGAAATTTTTTTGATCATTGTGATCTTTTTGACAATTTGTTTTATAATTGATTTCTAAGGTCAATGAACTATGACTTGAAATTATAAGTATGTATTTAAAAAAATGACTGAAAAAATTCGGTAAAAGCTTTTCTATAGGGACTTCCAATCACGTGATTTTTTTTTGTTTGTTTACATTTCGCTGGTAGGAATTTTTCATCAATTTTCCCAAAACGTCGATGTTTTATTGGAAGCTCTAGTATAATATCGTCGAAATTTTGATAACCAATTTCATGCCAATTTCCTACCATTGAGAAATTTGACGTCACTTTCGGAAATCCCTATAATTTTGTTGGAGAAAATAAAAACTTGCGGACTAATTTGCTTAAAATCAAGGAGTGGAGTCGGAGTGTGAGGAGTGGAGCTCACATGAGAAAAAATCGTGAGTGCGGAGACAACTACTCGAAGTTCTAAAACTTACTCTTGTCACATTAAAGTCTCAAAATTTTTTGATACGAGATGACTAGATGAGTAATCAATCTTAACTTCAATACTTCTGATCACGACTGCCTCTCTCAGCTTTCCTATTTTAATCATCAGTCATCAGTAAATCTGCTGACGTCAATCCAACACCCGATAATCAGCAATATGGATGTAACGTATGATTTTTTAATAAAAAATCGCTACAGTATTCTAGAAATCATACAGCTGTACAATTGTACATAAAACGGCACGTTTTTTAGATTATTCAAAGAAACTATTTTAGACAAATTACAACGAACGAACGCCGAATATGATTTTAAAGAAAAAATGTTTGATAAAGAATGTCAAAATTGAGCACGACAATTCATTAAATTATTACTATTTTTTAACTTCGCGTCACGAACCACACACATTTTTCGATCTCAGGTTTGATAAAATATTGATGATAGAATGAATCATTCGCAAATGCGAACACAGTATAATATTTATATTTCCTTTTCTTTCTTCAAACACAGAACATGCCTGTGTCGACGATAAGTAAACGTTTTTTGAAAACGTCACACTTACGTGGGAAATTTTGGGTCTGATGTGTCTATCAAAGCTATGTATTTTTAAAAAAATCGTACTTATTCGCAATTCGAGAATGACATCAAAAATCTATGTGTAATTTTTGATTTTTTAGCACACCATAAAATTGGAGTCAGTAGGTATTACAATCGTAGGAGGGTTTTTTCGGAATAAAATTTTGAAATTGCTAGCTCATCTACAGGTAAGTAGGTATATACTTACATTTTATTTGGTGGAAAATTTTTGAAAAATTTGAAAGATTGTTCTTACGAATTTTTTTCTCCAATTTAATCATTAGGTATCAAAAATATATATTAAATTTCAAAAAATATATTGATCCATTAAAAATGTAGTGCCTTGACTACGCAACCCAGTTTTGTGTATGTTTTACTTCTCTTAGATAACCTCTGCCGAGATATAGTACTTATTAAAGCTCAGCATATTTCTGCGTGCAATTTAGAGGAGAACAGCTTCGTTCGTTTGAAATCGTTTGAATAGTCAAACGTAAACCCAAACTCTTTCGTGGTATTCTTTCGATCACTCTCCGCTCCTTCACTCATGAGTGTCCACCTGAGTGCAGAGTGAATTAGGTAAGATCCTCTTCCCCTTCACAGTTCACTCACACGCCCATCAGTAATGACCTCAACAAAAAAATATGAAAAAAATCGACGAGATCATCTTTTAAGACCTCTACCTCCTCCCAATGAGATTTTTTTTATGTTGTATAAAATAATTCATAAATTATTTTTTCTTTACTTTTTTTCAATTTTTGCGCACATCAGTTTATACCCAAATCCAATATCGAAAATAATGCATTGAAAACCTAAATGTCGTTTCTAAAAAAAAATATTTTGGAAACCTCTCTCGAAGAATAATCATAAAGCATTACCTTCAACACAGGATTACCATCATTTTACATAACACAACGACAAAAGCGCCCTGTTGGGTTTGGTGCATAATAAACCAGAACGGATATCCCGATTGATTTCCCTTTCTTTATGGAATCAATTAAGTAAAAGCACAAGTTGATTAAGAACCATTCAGTCACCACCCAACGTGTGAATTGATACAAAACAAGTCGAGGTTTTGTGCTTGAGGGGCAATCAGCCTAATAAGCGAGCACTTTCGAGCCTATTTTTAGTATCATTTTAGGAAACACTCGCAGCTAAAAATCATAACTCGATTCAATAGACCACATGCCAGCGAGCAGGGGTAAATTAAGGAATAAACGATCATTATGCGAGAAGATTGACTCGCTTATACCGCAACAAAACAGCCTATGAATTTTCATTCACCCACTAAAACAATGTCCTACTAATCGATGTATCAGTCTATTAAATCTGACCACGTATTAGTCGCTAATTAGGTGTGTGCTGCCACCATCAAGGTTCAAGACTGCTACATACAATTGTGTGTGGAGTGTGACATGAGACGAAGAGAGCCAATGCCAAAATCTCGCCGCAGTTCTAGATAAGGGCAACGTATTACATAGGTGTTGGCCAATACCCGAAAACCATCGAGAGAAAGTACGCGATCAATGTCGCTAGCAAGTTGGCCAGTATGGTAAAGACGATGCCATGCCGGGTGGCGTGTGCGAGAGAGGGAGAGAAAAACTCGAAACACCACATTACACAGGCAGAGAATCGACGCTGCGATATTTTTATTCGACGTTTATTTTAAAACGGAGAGGGGCACTGACCTCCATTGACAGCACTGACCTAACATAAACTATTACTTCACCATTGATCAATGTATATTATCTCTGGTGTGGTATAGGTATTTCGAACGTGTTATCGCGTTCATACTCGTATTGTAAAGCCGCGTGTACGATTAGCACTCTTGGAGACTCTGACGTTTCGAAATCGTCTTATACGGTTACCATACGTCCATTGTAATTAGTCTATTTTACAATAGTCAGGTATTACAAATTAATTTTTGATTTGTCTCAGCAGCTGAATCAGATAGACAGTTAATCAGGGATATTGAAAATTGCAAAGAACGCTGAAGCAGAAATTTATTCGGGTCTACCAACTTTTTTGGGAATCTCATGTACCTCGACTGATAACCAGAAAAATTTAGTTTAGGTGAAGGCCATAGTCCAGTTATGAATGGTGATGGAAAATGCTCAAGCATTCAGAACCATTGGCAGGGAACATTCAAGTGCAGTGTGAATCGAATGCTCCATACAAAGATTCAGGAGACAAATCAGGAAATAAATGGCTGTCGTGAAGAGGGTTGAAATCTGGGATTGGTCTCAAAAGTTGGTGTACATGTCTCCCAAATCCCCGTTGCTGCTTTCAAGCATAGCTAAAGCTCAAAGTTTATGGGATGAAAAGGTTGAAAGGTGAAATTAGTGTCTACTTCCAGGATTATTCACACTGAACCTGAATATGAAAGTCTGCCAAGTGTCAGCCCCTATAGGTGCTGTCAAGAGTGCCACACTGGGCCACAAGAGCAAAAATCATGGAATGGCTTTAAGAATGAAGATGACAGCTTTCAAAAAAAAGGGACTGGACACGGGGGAATGGCATACTAGCTCATTTTCTCCCTTGTTGAGTCAAGATTCAGTCATAAATATTTTTTTGGAATAGGTTGATCATTGAAAATCGTTTTTCCAACATAACTTTTTCTTGGACTGACAAAAGGAATTTTGGCAACAAGTAAACTCCGATTGACTTGAAATTTGGATCACAGGAAGAGCATATGACCCAGACTTCAGAACCAAAGTTTTAGCTGCCGAAGTTCATTTTTCAATTTTTGGTAATTTTTTGAAAATGGAAAAAATAGCCTAACTGTAAATTTTGAGATAAAATTCTGAAACCTGGTTTATATACTAAAGTCGATCCTCCCAGTCAATTGAGATCATTTTTGAAATAACTTGGAGCCTCCAGAGAAAGTTTACTTCACTCCAACACCCTGGAATCGCTCCAGCCAGCACTGTAATCCACTTTTAACCATGAAAAGTTTCAGTTGGTTGATGGAGATTGTAACACAGCAAAAATTATTTAGAAGAAATCAGGTATAAATTCGCGACTTAGACGATTTTTTGAACAGATTTCACAACTTTTTTTTGCAATTTTTGCAACCTGCTGACCTCACATGTACCTAAAAGGCCAAGAGTAAGAACTTTCTTGAGAGGAGTGATGGATTTCACAAAATCCAAAAATTCAGACCATCAGACCACATGCAATTGTGGTCTATGCCACTTTCTGATCATTAGTCTAAAATCATTCATGGTAAGATACCCCAAAAACTAGAAGATAATAACCCACCTCTAAAATTAACAAATTAAGCAAACACCAAAACTTACTTCGACATTAACTTGTCCAGTATACAAAAATGTTAAAACAATCTTCATATGAGATTCTTTAATATCTGGTATCTGAATGGTAACGCTATTTCCTTCTGAGGTAGCAACTTCATCTTCTAGTAATCGTTTGACCATAGGACTAGCAGAGGCTAAGACCAAACGATGGGCCTTCACCGGTACGCCTTTCTCGCAAATTATAGTCATATCGGCAAACGTATCACATACAAACCATTGTCTGATCTCTTCTATTAGTGAAATATTGTGTTTGCCATAATGCAGGGTCAGCAGACCACTACTGTCGCCCTCACAATCATACATAATTCTCCTGAAACAAACAATTCATCATAATCACTTTGAGATAACCATAAAATAATGCGGTTTCCTTTAAAGTCTAAGTTTTTTTTTTTCTATTGATACAAATAGATATGTAATTTAATTCAAGGTATTGTTTTGTGAGTTTGAAATGTATGTACTTATTAAACGCAGCGAAAATTGACGCCGCCACCGCAATCTAACCTTATAATAAACGCTTGTTCTGTAGATATGCACCATTTACCAGGAATTGATTTTATTTCTAAATGATTACTTAGGGGAAAAAAAGTTTAAAACAATAGGCTACATAGTATAATTGAAATACCATAGTTGTGTTATCTTGATGTCGTCTCCACGAGCCGTTATAGCCATAGATAAACGTTAATGCGATAATTTCATCATTATAATCGAGGCGCCTTTTTAATTAAGTAATCTCTTAACAAATACCAACGTTTGCTTTTTCAGGGGATGCGTTTTCTTGATAAAATGGTCGTGAATGGTGCACACGTAAAAAGTCCAGAATTACATACAACTGGAATTTGTTTTTTCTTTTTAAATCTCAAAATAGATTCACTCTAGAATCCGTATCGGAAATATTGGCATGCACCATCATTACTATTTCAACAAAAAAAAACACTAGATGGTGCTTTTTTACTTCAGCGCTCCTAGTGCAATTTTCAAGGAATCTCATTATTATTTAAAAATAATTCAAAAAAAAAATCTTTAAAGTTCCAATTTTAGGCAGATTCATTCGTGAAGTTTCTGGATTCTGGATTCAAATTAGTTGGATCCAAACCCAAGTCTATGGGGAGTGGGGAGTTACAGATGAATTTTGACCCAGTCCCGCGGTTCTCAAAGGCTGGTCAGATAAAACAATAGTTAATATGTACTTGAATGATAATTTACAGGATAGCAAAATTAAATGCAACTGGTGGGTAAACTTTTCTCACTTCGTCAGATGCATGATGTTCCTAGTTTTTTGAGTGTTTTCCAACTTTTTTTTCAAAAAAAAAAAAAAGGATTTTGTTTATTTTGTAGTAGGTGAAAAAGTTCAACCTTTTTTTTCCCACCTTCTGACCAAGTAAAAATATTTGATTTTTTCATTTACCTAAAGAAAAAATAAGAAATTAATCTAATCATCACTTTTATGTGCATGAAAGAAAGGGGCTTCAAACAGTTTTGTAGGAGTAAGAGTTAGGTTACAATCTTACACCACAAATTATGCCAGGAATTCGGCTACGTCTTCATTACACACTTACACAGAGTTCTTATAACCTTTAAGGACTAGGCAACTAAAAACCTTATCCAACATTCATTCATCACTCAGGCAGGTATAGGTAGAAGGTAGCGGTAGCTAACATGCAGAATTGAAAGTACATCCGCCGTTAGTGAATCATTGAAATTCGAAACACCACTACATGCTTTCACATTACTCACCGAAAATAGATGAAATCTAGAAGGAAATTCCCAAAAGTCAGGATAAAAATATCATTAGAAATAAAAAAAAGGGAAGACTGCAATAACTAAACTGGAGTGACTTTCCTACATTCTCGAGGTAGGTATATCGCACACTATACATCTAGATACATACGTCTACCATCCATAACCCCATACAGTATCAGTGCGGGATAACTAGTTTTTAGAAGTTATAGTTATTATGTATATACCCTTGAAACCTTCAGTCTGCTAGGTACATGTTCATATCTAGCATTCGCCACACATTAATAAATGTAAGGTGTATTATACAACACAGACCATGATTCGAGTGAAAACTTTCATTCGAAATAACTAACCTAAGTCACAGCGTATAGGTGTGGGGAATATACCTTTACAATGCCAGGGGATTGGATTACTTTACCTATGCGGGGATTTGGCAACGTTGCTGCTACGACTTTATAAGAGATCTCAATCAAGAGGCACTTTAGCCTTTGTGAAGATACGGTCACGGTATCGCGCACGTTTAATAATTAACTTCCATATAAGAGTCGGTGTTTCATATTAACAAGGATTTCCTGTGATAAAAATTTTTTCAAAGAGAAAAACTAATCCAAGTATAAATTGATTTATTACGACCAGGAAATCGCGATTGTGTAAAAAAAAACCTCTCTTTTATAGCTGTTAAGTACTATATCGAGTTGAAGAATAAGTCGCATCGTTCATCGCTTCACCAGCAATCATAGCTATATTAGCTTGTATGCGCTTGTATACCTACATAAATTACCCAGGCAATGAACAAAACGAAAGATGGATGTATGAGTAACCTTGCAAAGGAAATGTTGTTCCCTCATGTGTTCAGCGCAGCGCCACACGAGCTCTCTTTCTAATTAAAGCGACCCTATGTCGAGAGTAACATCGCAGGTATTTCCAAATATATGGCACAGCCATGCCATTTCAGAAGATACCAACAGAGAGTTCGATGGTGGATATTTTTTGCCAGTAAGAGAGCGGACAAAAAATATCAATGTTGTAGGAAACCGAATAAAATGCAGCACGAGTAATAGTAACAGTGTGGGTCACCTTTTAGAAGGCCGCTTCGCCCTATTTACCTGTTACGCCATTTTGTCTCTTTACTTTCTGTTTCATTAGTGCAGCACGCGGCGACAACAAAACTTCCAAGGTTTAAGTGTGCGCACATACCTTTACATTCACAAAATTTCATCGCTTGATTCTTGAGCATTTCCCTTAGGACGTGTCGCTGCAGTCGCCTTCGCTATCACCCGACAAAGCCAACCGTCGATAAAGAATTAATCATAGTTTGCATATACTCGATATCGCAGTCACAGTCTTTGCGTCTTTCTCAGTCTTTCTATATAAAGATAAACACAAGTGTCGTAAAATCTGTCACACTGCTGTGCCGCATCATCGATAAACATTCGCTCTTTTCTATGTACAACACGAGACGAGTACCTACGTGAAACACTCGTGTAAAATTTGGGAGAAATACCTCCTCTATAGGATGCAATGCACCAGAATGTGGTGTGTACCAATGTACAGACATACGCGCACGTTACAACACCTGTTGCTCGACACCTGTTGGCAGTGCCATATAATCGACCAAATAAGAGGTCGCTGCTTCTCCCTAATAAAAACTGTCGCGTCGGACCTTCATTTCGTTTACATATTACCCATCGTTATGGTGGTCTATTACTATATTATGCCTTTGGCAGCAGATAAGCCTAGAATATTATCGGTTTGCAAATGTATGGTAACATTTGGAATGATAGCATCATATAGAACCACCTTTGTGTAGGGTGTAAGGATCAGTAAAATGTGTTCTGCATTTCTTACTTTCTTTGGACAGATGCGAGATGCACCATAATTTAATAGTTAAGGTGGAATGTGAATAGGGGTTGTCAACGTTTTCTTTCTTTTTTCAGGATACAAGAGGATGGGCATGGAGGGGTGGCAGGACAAAAAGATGTTTAAAGGGAGGGCGAGACTCATATTTTCTCCTAAATTTTCTGAAAATTTTTCAACTGTTTCAGAATTTTTGCGATTTGGTTGTCCTTTTTGTCAAATTCCTCAACGATTTGTCAAAATTTACAGTGTTGAGCATCTTCGTTTGCCACACATGGCTATGGCTGTTAAATAGTCCAACAAGAGATGCTGTTCTTATTTTTTGACTAAAATCATAAATTTCAATGGGCATAACTTTTTTTTTTTTTAGAAAAATGATGCGCTTTGCTTCATGAGATCTATGATAGGTACCATATTTTGGAATATTGAACACTCCTACAATTTGAGAAAAAATTTAAGATTTTGCAGAAGTAAAAAAAAAATGGCATTATTCACTTTTTTGAATAATTTAAATATGTATTTTCATTCGGTTCTTTATTCAAAAACTTCAAAAGTGAAACAACTGGTGTGTTGACAGTGGTCCACCTTCCTTGAAAATCTGTGAAAAAGTTGACTGAATGTTGACGGAAAATTTTAAAAAATCGACGAAAAATCAGCAAAGTGTGTCGTGTCCATGTCCAACAAAAACATTTGGTGGCTGGTAAAAAAATTATGTATATTGGTAAATTTTGTACACAGAAGATGTGATCCTTTTTTTTTTTTTTTTGATTTGACATTTTCTGGATCTGTGAAACTCATGTAGGTTCAGAAATTGGAGAGTAAAAACCTCTAAGTCTAACAAAATAAGACTTCCATCTTCAGTGCTTGCCAACAAAAACATTTGGTGGCTGGTAAAAAAATTATGTATATTGGTAAATTTTGTACACAGAAGATGTGATCCTTTTTTTTTTTTTTTTGATTTAACATTTTCTGGATCTGTAAAACTCATGTAGGTTCAGAAATTGGAGAGTAAAAACCTCTAAGTCTAACAAAATAAGACTTCCATCTTCAGTGCTTGCCAACAAAAACATTTGGTGGCTGGTAAAAAAATTATGTATATTGGTAAACTTTGTACACAGAAGATGTGATCCTTTTTTTTTTTTTTTTGATTTGACATTTTCTGGATCTGTGAAACTCATGTAGGTTCAGAAATTGGAGAGTAAAAACCTCTAAGTCTAACAAAATAAGACTTCCATCTTCAGTGCTTGATGTTACAGAACTTGAACATTTTTTTCAAAATATCAGTTGAAAAACTTGAGAAAATTTCTCACCCTCCCCCCTGAGATTTTAAATCAAGTTTCATCTTTCTCACGAGTATACCCATGAAGGTCGGAACAGATACATTTCCCATAGCCAAAATTTTCATGTCTTGAGTTTTAAAAAAATAAGATTTTACTCTCCCCCAAGTTCAAATTCAGTATTTTGACAAAAAAAAAAAAAATACCCATGTCATTATTTTGAGGGCTCTAAACAAATAACTCACTGAAAAAAAAAAGAAAAAAAAGAAAAGAAAAACAACTGAATCAGTTGAAGAATTTATTCTTTTTTATTCTTAGAAAAGTGCTCCCCATACTCCCGCACTTTTGACCTCATCCAATTGACATATTAACTGACTTGAGATGAAAAATGGAGTCTTGACCACTGATACCATAACAATTCTCAGGAAAAAAAAACACCTTGAGGATATTTCACTTTATGCTTACATCAGGAATCTTATTTACACAAAACATAAAGGGAGAGGATAGAGAGAGTAACAGACACTTCATAGCAAATTTTTGCCTACTCGTGTAACAAATATTGCAACTTAAGGATATTCAACATTGCATTCACATCAAACGTCAACTAAGAATGCTATGCACAGGAAGAGGGGAGAACATTTTCAGGAAGTTTACATTTTCTTTTTCAGCAGATGTCAAAAGTCAACAAACGAAGGGCAAAAATTTAAAGCGAAGTGAACTTATGGCTGCAAAGTTGTGTTTTCCCAATTTTTGTACATTTTTGGGGGAACTATTTCCTCCCTCTGTTTCACACAAAATATATTATTTATTTACCTTAATTTTGTAAATAATCTGGAAATTTGAAATTTTTTTACACAATTTGAAAATTTCTTTAGAGGAAATGAAGAAAATATTCTGACTTTCCAAAAAAATACAATAATTAAGTAAATTTTGTCAATAATAAGACTTTAGACTGTTATTCAAATTTTTCAATGGAATACAGTTGATTTAATTTCTTCAAAATTGACCATTACAAAAAAAATAAATAAATAATAAAATAATAAAAACAAAAATGGGGAAAAGAAGGAATCAAAAAATTAAAAATGAGTTCCAAGATTTCAACAGTCATTTTTTTTAAAAAGTGTTTTATTATGCTCAATTATCGACTAATTACAAATATTTCCATCAACCCAATTCTCTACTTTTCATTCTTTCTAAAAACAAAAAATTGAAGAAAAAAAAAATCAAAATGGCTCTTAATACAAAATTACAAAAGTGGTTCATCATCATCACCCTGCAGAACACAGATTTGCATCACAAAAGTTGGCACTTGTGGCAGACTCCAAAAATCAAGTGTGGAAAATTTAAATGAGCGTTCATTTACATTTGAAAAAAAAAAAAAAAGGTTCATCCAAAACTTGACCGAGACACCCTCGCAATGCGGAAATTACAAATTTAAATTTGTAAATTTCCAAACCAGTTTATTTAAAGGGTCATTATGGCATTTGAACAGGTTACTTGAACTTGACCCACATAGTACATTATGCTTTCCTACAAGTAGACCACTTTTTTCATATTTTTCCGAAAAAATTTGTAAAACTGAAGGAATTTCTCACTATGTAAATTATTTTATGGAGAACATTTCAAAAATTGAAAAGATAAAATGGCTGGATATGTGAGAATTTTTAGTTTGAATGAGTTTTTAGTTTTAGAAACAAATCGTTTGGACTAGATGGCCACAATTTGTCCAGACGTCTGTATTTACAAACAGAACGTGTCAACAACAATTAGATAATCTATTTGAGAACTAACATTTACGCATACAGTTCATCCCCAGAGTATTCTACGTTAGGAACCAATCCTTACCACAAGGTAACAGGTATTTTACAGAAACAGGAACAGAGGAACCATCTCAAATTCTTTTTTAGATAAAGGTGAGTCAGTAACATCGGACGAGCCAACATTTCAAAATCTTGGGAACCTTACGTATTTGTAATAAAACTTATAAAACAAAGGGCGAAACTTACTAATAGAAACCAAAATGAAGAAACACCGTATATAATCCAAATTCGTTGCAAGGGCATTCTGCATCAAAACATATTTAAACACTTTCTTTGATCACTTCGATGAAAAACAATCAAATCACATTAACCCCGATCAATGGACGCAATAAAAACACGAGAAACTCATACCGAAGGAAAACCACGACTGGCGAGCGCGAAAACGCGAAACAATTTCAGTTAAAACGCGACAACAATCTCGAACAGCGGCGCGCAAATCTTCTTTGAAAAAATTTTTTTTTCGAAAAAAAATTATACAACAGAAAAATATGAAACTGAAAACGAAAAAAACGCCGACGAAAACACAATACAACGGGTTGGCAAAATGATAAATCTGCGCGCTTTAACGAGGAAGCTGTAAACACGTTCTTACGATCAGACCAAGCAGACAAACTGAGGAAGGCGTTCACTTTCGGTTTCGTCGAGGGGAGTTGATCGTAGTACAACACAACATGTATATACGCACTCACACAAACGCGATGCAACCCAAAACAGCAGGTACAGTTCGTTACAGCATTCTAACGAACACAAATAGGCGGAATAGAATTACACAATCCAGGGAGGCCATCATGGTATGGTCCTTTCTCTTTCAGCAACAAACACTCTGCTAGATGCTTCGTCGTCGTCCCCTCTCTTCCACCTCCCCACAACCGTTAGGAGTGTTTTACACCATACAACAAGATACCTATACAGATGAAGAATAGCCCAAGTCAGTTTTTTTCATCCCCCATATACATATATATATATATATATATTTTTTTTTTTTCAGTTCGCGTTATTATTAATAATTTACTGGAAGATTAGGTTTGCAAAGTACTTCCTAATTCCTATTCCTAAAAACTGAAAAAAAAAAAAAAAATCATTGTATAACATATTTTGAAGGGCGTCTCGTAAATGATGTGCTATTACAAATGTACTTACCTATGGCAGAGAGATATAATATCGTGGTCGACTTTGAGAGCGTAGATATAATTTTTTTACGTTTCATCAGCATCGTTTGTACAACGAGTATATAAGTAATTTCTTTCGCAATCGTAAATTACACATTTTTCAAAGTTAATTCGTCGCTGATAACTTGGCCAATTTATTTCTAATATTTTAACGTTCACTCGAAGCCCATTACTCAGCCACTGCCTATGCCCCCGCTCTCTCCCTCCAGCCACGCGCCCACGCCTTTCATTCCGTCACAAACATCACACATGATTCGCTGCTTCCTCAAAGACCATGATGTCGTACAAAGTACATTCGTGAACTTGAACTCAAATTAATATTCCAAAGATGTCCAGACAGATTTTCAACATACGTGTACATCTCAAGGTGAAAATTAACCACTATGAAATAAAAATTTCAACTTAATCGAAATCGTTATAATGTTAACAGCGGCTCCGCGTGCTCCATCGGTAATTACGTAACTAATTACTAAAGGTAGCACTTGAAATATTTATACAAATAGACTGGTATAAGGAAGACGAAAAACAAGACACGAGTATCTCTGTACCTGAGCACCTACCTGTAGTGTGATTGCGAAAAAAAAAACAGAAATGAAAAATTGCATTGGGTGCGCCAAGTACAAATATCTATATAATGTAGGTAATGTATTTCATTTTTGAATTTTAAAATTAATAACCCGAGCAGCACACTCGACAAATTATCGAAATAAAAAATCGACAGAATATCGAATTCGATAAAGTGTCGCGTTAGTTCCGCATAAATCGTGACATTATCTTTCGATATATAGATAGATTATCGACGAATTATAGTTAGCAAAAATTTCGAGATTATAGTAAGATATTTTATCGATAATATATCTATAATATCGAAAGATAATTTCACGATATAGGCGGGACATTTGCGACACTTTATCGAATTCGATATTCTGTCGATTTTTTATCGATTTTTTATTCCGATTTTTCGTCTTTTACTAGCTTCTTTCTATAATTAAAAATCATTAATTAGCATAATTAATACATTAAACTATGCCTAAACACATTATTCATGTTACGGTAAGAGGATCATTTCAGAAAAAGTCAAAAAAAATTATAAAAAATCTGCCACCCGTGGGGCTTGAACCTTCTACCTCCTGCATGGTAATCCTCTTCCTTAACCACTATGCCATACTTTATCGTTGAGGAATTAGCAATAAAACGCTTATAATAGGCAGTTTAGTACTTCCAGACGTGTTGGACTTAGAAAAATTTTCATCAATTTGGAAATAATTTCAAATATCGTCACAAAATCGTTGAAAAATCGTTCGACAAATTTCAGATTATTTGTCGATAATGTAGTTTCAAATATCGCCACAAAATCGTTGAAAAATCGAATTCGAGGAATTTCATATCACGTGTCGATAATATAGTTTCAAATATCGTCATAAAATCGTTGAAAAATCGAATTCGAGAAATTTCAGATTACGTGTCGATAATAAAGTTTCAAATATCGTCACAAAATCGTTAAAAAATCGAAATCGAGAAATTTCATATTACTTGTCGATAATATAGTTTCAAATATCTTTACAAAATCGGTAAAAAATCGGATTCGATAAATTTAATATAATCTGTCGATAATATAGTTTTAAATGTCGTCAAAAAATCGGTAAAATATCGAAGTCGAGAAATTTCATATAATCTGTCGATAATATAGTTTTAAATATCTTTACAAAATCGTTAAAAAATCGAATTCGATAAATTTAATATTCTTTGTCGATAATGTAGTTTCAAATATCTGCGCAAAATCGGTGGAAAATCGGAATCGATAAATTTAATATTCTTTGTCGATAGTATCGTTGACGAATATCGTCATAAAATCTTAATAATATCGAATTCGATAGTTTTTAGATTTTTTGCCTATGAAGTTGTACCGATAAATCTTTATAATATCGTGAGAACATCTATAGATTTTCAAACGATTTTTTATCGATACGTTACATCTTCCGATATTATCGATCGAGTGTGCCGCTCGGGAAGTAGATTTTACAACAAAAACAGAAATTTGAGAGAATTATTTGCAATTTAAGAAGTTAAATTCAACAATTTTAACAACACTCCAAGAAATTGGAAATCGTTTATAAAAATTCATCAACTGTGTCTTAGATTTTTTTCCATATTTTTTTCATCACATACTCAAGTATTTTTTAATACTTTCTATCAAAAAATTTTGTCTCCATATTTTTTCTTCATTTTTTTAAGATTTTTTTTTCCTTCAAAATTCATTTAGGCCTATCACATTTTTTGTAATTGAAAAAAATAAAAAAAAATATCCAATTATTTTAATCACTTACAATTACTGATCTCAATTTAGAACTTCTTTTTTTGAAAATTTCTTCACCGTCATCTTGAATTTTTGCAAAATTTGAAATTTTACCCCACTAAATTTTCTCTTGCCTTTTTCATTTTTTTTATTCAATTAGGTATCTAGCTGTTTAAAAAAAATTGCACCAAAATATTTTAGTAGCCATAGGTATTTTATTTTTCCAAAAGTTTTCTTCTAATTTGCAGAGAAAAAAATCGAAATTTTTTAGAATTTTTAAAAGACAGTTGAAAATTTTCTCATTTTCTCATTTCCTATTTTCTATAATTTTCAAAAATAAATAAATAAATAAATAAAATGAAAAAATAAAAAACTTTTTTATCAATTATTTTTGAAAAACATTTTCTATCTCATGCAATTACATTTTTTCTATTTTTTTTCAATTTTCAAAAAATTTCAAATTTCAATTTTATTCTTTTAAAATTTTATTTTTATTTTTACGTTCAATAATACCTACTTATTGAATTTTTTCAAGCTTCCCTTTTCAATGTTTATTCATCATCATTAAAAAAATTCTTCGTCATTCAAAAAAAAAAAAAAAAAAAAAAATTCAAAGCTTTTAATAAAAATTTTGCACATTCAAAACAATACCTAATTCACCTCAAAAACATTGAAAAAAAATTTTAAAACTTTTTTCCAATTATACCTATATCTACCTATACCTATACCTATTATATTTTTTTATGAAGTTGCTTACTACTTCTTTTACACGTTTTCCAAGATTTTCCTTCGATTTGAATTTTTTTCAAATACTTACCAGTTTAATTTTTAATAAAATCAATAGATGAATATGATTATTGAATTTTTCTAACTCTTTTTTTTTATTGTTTTTTTTTAAATTTTTTTTTTTTTAATCCTCATTTTCCCTAAAAATTACTTCAAAATTTTTTAATCCCCCCCCCCCCCCCCCCTAAAAACCATTTTTTTGTTGCAAAATATTAAACATCTTCAATTTTTCCCAGTTTTTCTAGAATTTTCAAAAAAATATGTATTTACTCTCGGTTTTTTTGTTTGGTTTTTATTTGTCAAAAATGATTACAATCTCCAGTTTTCTCTCCAATTTCCAGAAAAAGGTTAAATTTATATTTTTTGTTGGCGATTTTTTTGATTTTTTCGACGTTTTTTCATCATTATTGCTTTTCCAAAAAATTTTCTTCGTCATTTTCATTTTTTTTAAAACCAATTTTCTGTCTCAAAACAATTACCTATTTTAAGTTTACAATTTCTTATCTATTTTCCTTCATTAAAAAAAACTATTCTAATCAATAAAGAAAAGATGTTGGAATTTCTTCTTCAACTTTAGTTTTCAAAGTTCTCTTACCGTCATTTTTTTTAAAAAGTTTTCTCTTTAATATTTTTCGATTATTTTTCCAAAACTTTTTTCTTTCATTATTTTTAAATGAAGTTTTCTGATTCAAAATAGTTTACATTCTTAATTTTTCTCTAATTTTTCCAATGTCCCAAATGTTTTTTATCATTCCCAAGAACTTGATTTTTTTTTTTTTTTTTTGAAATTTTTTTCTTCATCATAGGTTTTTTTTTGGTAAAATTTTTCATTAAAAAAAGTAAACATTTTGAGAAAGAAATATTGATGAAAATACTTAGGTACATTAATTTGATCAAACGACCAAAAGAAAATTCGCGACTGCAATTCAGCTAAAATCAGTGAGACATCTAGACGAGGCGAGGGTTCTGTGGCGTGGCCTGGTGTAACCGTAATAAAATCTGCACAAACGATGACCTTCTTTTAGTTTTATTTATGACCCATGGTGTGCAAAAAATAGGCAATTTTTCGTTCGTAAACCTATAGAAACTTTATAGCGTACGCTTGAGCAATAATAGTTTCAGTTTTACGATGTTTCAAAAAAGAAGAAATATAGAATGAAGTCATCAAGCGGGTCCTATCAAACTGGTTCTCCTTGTCAATTTTTTGGATTATGCCTTTGCGACGTTAGAAAATTTATAAACCTATTTTTTGTTGGATTTTTTCGAATTTGGAGTTTGGGACATTAACACTTTTGACCATCTTGAATTAAGTAGGTATTTATGCGTTAAAATAGGTCACTTTTTTTGAATATTTTTTTTTATTTTTCAAAATAATTATAAAAGAGTTGAAAAAAATAAAAATAGAACAAAACCTTGCACACTACGTATTTTCAAAAGTACAAAAGGAGAGCAGAAGATCATATCATCATCAATACCATGGGGTAAAGATTGAAGCATTTTAGAAAAAGATATCCATACCATCCCGAGCAGCACAATCGACAAATTATCAAAATAAAAAATCGACAGAATATCGAATTCGATAAAGTGTCGCGTTAGTTCCGCCTAAATCGTGAAATTATCTTTCGATATATAGATAGATTATCGACGAATTATAGTTAGCAAAAATTTCGAGATTATAGTAAGATATTTTATCGATAATATATCTATAATATCGAAAGATAATTTCACGATTTAGGCGGAACTTTTGCGACACTTTATCAAATTCGATATTCTGTCGATTTTTTATCGATTTTTTATTCCGATTTTTCGTCTTTTACTAGCTTTTTTCTATAATTAAAAATCATTAATTAGCATAATTAATACATTAAACTATGCCTAAACACATTATTCATGTTACGGTAAGAGGATCATTTCAGAAAAAGTCAAAAAAAATTATAAAAAATCTGCCACCCGTGGGGCTTGAACTATCTACCTCCTGCATGGTATTCCTCTACCTTATCGTTGAGAAGTTAGCAATAAAACGCTTATAATAGACAGTTTAGTACTTCCAGACGTGTTGGACTTAGAAA
This sequence comes from Balanococcus diminutus, assembly GCA_959613365.1. NCBI lineage: Eukaryota > Metazoa > Arthropoda > Insecta > Hemiptera > Pseudococcidae > Balanococcus > Balanococcus diminutus. The sequence goes on from OY390718.1 coordinate 25,532,489, forward strand.
AGTTTTCACCAATTTTTAAAATTTGGAAATAATTTCAAATATCGTCACAAAATCGTTGAAAAATCGTTCGACAAATTTCAGATTATTTGTCGATAATATAGTTTCAAAGAACGCCACAAAATCGTTGAAAAATCGAGTTCGAAGAATTTCATATTACGTGTCGATAATATAGTTTCAAATATCGTCACAAAATCGTTGAAAAATCGAATTCGAGAAATTTCAGATTACGTGTCGATAATATAGTATTAAATATCTTTACAAAATCGTTAAAAAATCGAATTCGATAAATTTAATATTCTTTGTCGATAATGTAGTTTCAAATTTCTGCACAAAATCGGTGGAAAATCGGAATCGATAAATTTAATATTCTTTGTCGATAGTATCGTTGACGAATATCGTCATAAAATCTTAATAATATCGAATTCGATAGTTTTTAGATTTTTTGCCTATGAAATTGTGCCGATAAATCTTTATAATATCGTGAGAACATCTATAGATTTTCAAATGATTTTTTATCGATACGTTTCATCTTCCGATATTATCGATCGAGTGTGCCGCTCGGGATTCATTAATGGGAAAAACCCCTAAACCAACACCAATATCATTAACCAATCAGCAAAAGAAGACGATAACCTTTTTTGGTAGATAAAAATAGAATTATTTAAATCACATCCTATACCAACACGAAACACCGAAAAAAAAATCCAACAAGATTTTCCACTTTCCTCGACAACGTTGAAAAAGTAAAAAAAAACTGGAATTCGGTATCATTTCGAGCGAAAAAAAATTCTTGCTGCGATTACTTTCTAAGGTAAATTTTTTGATGGTTAATGCCAATGGAACTTGGACTGCGGAATATTAATCAGATACAAGTGGAATAAAATAGCTAATTTGGCATCATTTCCAGGATCCAAATACCACCAGGTACGTTCTCCTTGCGAATGAAAATGTTCAATGACATCTGGCTAACGAGTTTCTGCCTGGGACATGGACATAGGACATAGTACGTTTATACGTATTTATGGCGCCGTGTAAACACCTCCGTAATATTCTTTCACCAGAAGGCCCCTTTTCTCCTCTGCAACTCCCGCTGAAACCGAAAGCAGACAGCTTTGTTAACAGTACCCACGGAGTCTCGCGTTTTTATTATTTTTCTTTCTTCTGTGTAATTTCAAGGTCGACATTATATACGTGTATAGGATACCTATACTATACCTATACATACCTTTTCGCGATGTTAACAATAATGAAAAAATACACACTCGCACACTCCACTCTTCATTACGTGTTATTCTGACTGTATCTCCTCTCCTGCCTCTCTTTCGGTTATAATAAAATAAATTAAAGCTTGACCTTCGTCGTTTTTTCTCCTTTTTTTTTAAATTTTTTATTTTACTCTCTGTACATTCTCGTTGCTCCTCTCGAACGCTTTCACGATTTGTTAACGATAAAAAAATATATAATGTCTTTTTAATGGGAATCGACGCGATGAGAAATTTATTCTGTGGTGAAATAATGTACCGCGAGATGGTAGTTGTGTAATATGCACTTTTTTCCATTATGTGCAGTTTGAAAATATCAACAAAGGAGCAGATCCATCCGCCATACCGATGGCATAGTCGCAAAGGTAAATAGGGCTGAAACAAAGGCGGGGTAAGAGGAGTGCCTCACCAATTATGAAAAATTCTTCGAACAAAAGTTATTGTAGATTGAGATTTTAGGAACAATTTTGATTATTCCAAAAATTTTGATTGCACCCCTCCCTCCCCTTCAATTCTGCATAATACTTATGAAAATGACTGCATGATTTTCAAGAGTTATAATGAGTCATATGCCTTTTTTCTGACTCATTTTTTGAGGATCCACCACTTTCCTTGGTCGTTTTCTATCCCTGTTTTTAAGGACGGTTTTGAAAAAATTGTCAAACAAAAATTATAGATTAAAATCCCAGGAATAATTTTGGTCATTACCAAAATTTTGATTGCACCCCTCCCTCCACTTCAATTCTGCGCAATACGTATGAAAATGATCGGATAATTTTCATAATACAAAATTAGAGGGAAGGGAAAGGAAGAGAAGGGAAGGGAAGGGAAGAGAAGGGTCTAATCGAAATTTTCATAATAACCAAAATAATTTCTAAAATCTCAATCTACAACTTTTGCTTGAAAATTTTTTTTGACAGCGTCTTTAAGAATAGAAAATGGAGACTTGTAAGGACGAGTGTGGATCTTTATAAAAAGGGAAGCCTTTGAAAAAAGACATACTCTCACTCATTCTCGTTGTTTATTTCAAAATTGGCCCTTATTTTGAACTTTGAATTGAATTATTTTTTGTCTTACCCCCAAAGTTGCTTCTTTTTATGAAAAAATAATTCCCTATTTTTTACCTTTCCCCAAACTGAATTTTGAGAGGGTCTCCCCTTTTTTCAGAAAAATGAAAAAATTAACGAATTTTCAGAATTTTGCATTTTTTAAACGATAATTTATAAATATTGCTATTTTCATACGAGAATTAATTCTCAATTTTTATTCTTGCCCTTTTCAATTTTCAATTTTTTTTTTTTTTGGTAAGGAAATAAATGAACAACATTTTGACCTAGCATTCAAAATTTTTCCTTTTTATTAGAAAATAATTATCTACCAGTTTTTTTTTCTATTTTCCCCCAACTTAATTTTAAATGTTGCAAAGCCCACATTTTTAAAAAAAAAAATGAAAAATTAGGTACTTATTTATTTTTAAAAATTGGAAGTTCACCCGTGTAGCAACGTCGATGCTAATTTCGATATAAATGTCGACACATCGAAATCGGTCACTTTTCGATCGTACATGTCGATAATAAGCTCGACAAACCATCCACAATCGTGTCGACATGTACGATCGAAAAGTGACCGATTTCGATGTGTCGACATTTATATCGACACCCACATCGACATTTGCAATGGTGAGATTTTGAAAAATATGCTAAGTTCAAATATTCAATATATGTATATATTAAAATTACACCAAAAATAGTGTTCAAGCCAACATTTTGACATTTTTTGTCAAATATGCGGCATTGAGGCCACCTTTGTAGCTGGACACATGCGAGTGTCCAACTAACATAGAGATGATTCTTAGACCTTATGTACTAATTCACAACACACTTTATCTGCGAGTATCACAATCACCCTCAAGACGTCGACAGTCAAGTCGATGCATTATTCGACCCTCGACAATTAGATCGACATTAACTCGACTTAAAATTCCTCTGGTCAACACTGTCGACAGTTAAGTCGATGCATTATTCGACCCTCGACAATCACATCGACACTATCTCGACTTAAAATTCCTCTGGTCGACACTGTCGACAGTGAAGTCGATGCATTATTCGACCATCGACAATTATGTCGACAATAACTCGACAAGTCGTTGTATTATTCAAAACTTTGAAAAATAAGAAAATTTTGTGATTCTTTCAAAAATTATTTATTCCTGAGCTTAAAATGTTCTTATTAATTGTTTTTAGTTCTTTTTAGATATAAAATTTGTAAATTTAATTGGCAGAAATTGTCGACATAAATGTCGATGCGTTTATCGAGTATCGATTTTTACATCGATTTGTCTATGTAGAAAAACAACGTTTTCTAAATTATAGGAAAATACTGAGAAAAATTCAAAAATTTTGATTGAACAGTTATGTTTAACATAGAACATTACTTTAAATCTCAAATATCATTTTTAATTCATCGTTAACCGAGAAAAAAATGTGTCTGAATTTTGTCGACATAAATGTCGATGTCGACAATTGTTACACGGGCAGTTAAGGGAAAAATAACAAATTGAGCATTATTTTATAGTGAAGAGCAACAATTTAAAATACCAGGTCCAAAAAAATTGCTGATTTTTTCATTTTTTAAAATTAATTCTGGAAAATGGAGGGGTTACCCAAAATACCACTTGAAATTAAGTTGAGACAAAATGAAAAATGTTGGGAATTCATTCTCATGAAAAGGAACAACACTGATGTGTTAGAACCTAAAAAGGCAAAATTTTGAAATCGGTCATTCCTTTCATTTCTTTGAAAAAATTGGTAACTCGAAGCAGCTTCAATCATTGAGGGGAAAAATAAAAAATTTGGTGTCATTTTCATGAAAAGGAAAATTTTTAAAAAGTTTGAACCAAAAAATGCGAATGTTCGAAAATTTGGTAGGTATTTTTTTCTACAAAAGTAGCTCTAAAAATTAGAGTATTTTTTATTTCAAAAAATTAAAAGATTAACCATTTTTTTTTCGATTTTTCTCCACGGATGCAAGATTTTTTTTCTAAAAAAAAATTAAGAGTTTTTTTTTCTTCAAAAATTTGAAAAATATTTCTCTTTATACAAAAATTTGAGATTTAAGTAAGATTTCTTTCTCAAAAACTGAAACTTTTTTTTTTCTTTAAAAATGTCAATAATCGAAATTATTTTCTTAGAAAAATTAACAATTTTGTTTCTCTAAAAATAAGAATTCATTCTAAACAAAAATACCCTGGAGATTTTTTCCTCCAAGAAATGTAAGATTCCTTTTACCTACTTGAAAAAAAAATCATAATTTTATTCTCCAAATAAATTGAAAAAATTTTTGTCCAAAAATTTGAGAAATATTATCACGTATTTCAGAAAAATTTTAAATTTTCTTTTCCAAAAATTGTACTTTTTTTTTCAAAAATTGAAATTATTTTATTCTTAAGAAATGGGAGTTTTCTTTCTGCATAAAAGAGAGACTTTTTCTAAAAAAGTAATTTTTTAAAATTGAAAAATTGATCTTTAAAAATTTGAGAATAATTTTCAAATTTCAAATTATATACAAAAAAGTAAGATTTTGAAAATCAGTCAATTTTCTTATTTTCTTAGAAAAAGGGACTAACTCAAGATCACTTAAAATTTAGTTGGGGAAAAATATAAACAGGGAATTATTTTCTCTTGGGTACTAATAGAAATGACTTTGGCGAGTATTTTTTCATGATTTTTTTTCTCTTCAAAGAAATGAAAAATTTTTGTTCAAAAATTTGAGAAATATTATTATTTCAGAGAAAGTTGAAATTTTTATCCTCAAAAAGTTGTATTTTTTCAAATTAATTTTATTTTTATTTTAAATATTTAGTAATAAATAAGTAATTGAAATGTCATTCTTAAAAAATGAGAGCGTTCTTTCTGCATAAAAAATAGACTTTTTCTCAAAAAATTATTTAAAAAAAAAATTAAAATTGAAAAATTCTCCTTTAAAATTTTTAGAATAATTTTCAAATTATATACCTAGTTACCTACCTACCTAATTACTTCAGACAGAAAAATGCAACATATTTGGATTTTTTAATAACCTGAACGAAGATAGTTCAAGTGTGATTTTCATATTTATTATGAAAAACTGGAAGAGGGACGACTCCAATCGAATATTTTGTAATAACCAAAATCATTACCAAGATTTCGATCTACAAATTTTGTTTGAAATTTTTTTTCAATATTATTCTTAGGAACGGGGATAGAAGACTTATTATAACTAATGAATCGTCTAATTTTTTTAATTTTTTTTCTCGATAGACTTTACGAGTAGATTGAGATCCAGTCCTAAAATTGATTTAATCAATATTTACACTTCGAATTACACCTACCTCGTAATATAGAATTAAAAATATAAATCAAGAAGGTATAATTATCTCGATTATATTGTCATTCTCCAAGCTGCGTATACGTAGTAATACGACGTACGAGCATAGCCCACGAGAAATACCTGCATTTGGTCGAAAGAGTTGGTACCTACAAGGTCGCATTTCCACCAAATACGGGTATATTTCCTAGTTCTAATCAAAAATGTAGGACTCGTTGAATTTTTATTTCTGCCACGTACTGTAAAGGTACGTACCAACGTTCCCACCAGGAAAACTCGCCCGTGACTATTCCAAACTGCAAAATTATACGTACACATGTCGATTGATAAAAAAAAAAAAGTTATTGAACTTCACACCACTAATAATAAACTACGCTCCAGATCGGAAAAAATTCTACCTTATCTCGAATGTAAATTCAACGATTGGCACGTTTCTTGGATTTTTCACTTCAGAGTATGGTTCTTTTCCCATTTCCAACGTCTCGGTGCATCGGACGGGATAAGCATTCACACGTTCGTGGGAATTCTCAAAAAAACCCAAACCGGTTCGACGCTTTATGTTGATTTTCTGTTGACATGTTTACCTTTTTTTTTTACACCTAACAACCGCAACATTTCTTTTGAATTGAAATCATACTAGCAATTTCCCTTTCGATTTTCATTGTATTGAAATCGAACGTGGCGACGACTCGAAAAGGAATTTTTTTTCTTTTACTTTTGTTCTATTCTTTTACACAATTAAGTACTCGAAAGATAAGGTTAAACAAAAGATACACGTTCGTATTGGTTAACAAGACACCAACACTGCACAGGTAGGTAATATGTAGGTATGGGTATTAAATAAGAACTCGCGAAAAGAGTATAAGCGAACAAAGGGTTCTTTCCAATCATTATCAAAAGCGCAGGTGTCAAACCGATCAATTTCTTTGTCAGAATCTTCGATGTAGGTTCGCATTCGAATGGCTTGTTTTCGTTGCGGTTACCTAAGCGTTTTCTGTTTTTTTATTTGTTTTTACAAAAAAGTAGGTAGGAATGCGAAGGGAAAAAACTGCGCTTTTTTTGCATTTACCTACCACCGGGAAAGTGTTTGTTGTGATGGAAGACGTCTGTGTGGTGAGAACATCGGGGGTTTGTTCGACATAATGCGAAATTAGTCGAAATTTCACTTTTTGAGTAACCGTTATTGTTACGAGGGAGGCTTCGAAAAGAATACGATTTTTTGAATTCTGTTTCGAGTGAAAGTACACGCACGTACTTAAAAGAAATCTAAAATTTCTAAATCTCGCGAGGAAGAAGCCGGAGAAGGATCATTAAAATCGATCGTGGATATTTTTTTGCACTGAGGGATGTTTTTTCGTGAAGATTTTTCGCATCATGTGATTAATAAATCAGATTGAACCAAAAAATATAAAAATTCATCAGATCAACAAGAAGGAAAAATTCTATAAATTGACCACGTTGAAAAATTGGTTGATTTATCAGAATTAAAAAATTTGTATAGTCCAAAAAAGAAATTAAAAATTGATTAAATTAACAAAACTAAAAAAAAGAAATGATAAATTTAGGTACCAAAGTTTTAAAAAAAATCGATAAAATTGAAAAATTATAATTTATCGAAGTAAAAAATATATAATTATTTTCTATGAAGGTGTTTTTCTTTTATACACAAAGAAAATTGTGTTCCCAAAAATGATTGGAATAACTATTTATACAGATTTTTTTACTCAACTACACAATTTCTAAGTTTTCAAATTTAAAGAAAAAAAAAAAAATTCTTGCCGAAGTATTTCTGAGAAGGTAATTTTTTTGAAACAAGTTTTTGAACAACATTTTTAATAATTTTTTTACAAGATTACAAACATTTTCAATAGTGTTTGAGTTGAAAAATCAAAAAATTGGTGGATTCGTCAAAATCCAAAAATTTGTCAGATCAGCAAAATTGTAGAACTGCTCAAAAAATTGATGAATTCATCAAAATTGAAAAATCAACTGATTTATCATGAATTCATGATCAAAAATTTTGTTCAAATTTTTAGAAATCTAAAAATTGATTTATTTATTAAAATATAAAAAAATTACAAATTGACAGAATCGAAAAATTGCTCAAACTTTTAAAAAAATTACTAAATTTGATGAAAATTGAAAAATATATAGGTAAGTAATAATTCATCGAAGGGGGAAAAACATCAAAGCGACGAAATCTTAAAATTGGTAGATTCTTCTGAATCCAAAAATTTGTCAAATCAGCAAAATTGTAGAACTGCGCAAAAAATTGATAAATTCATTAAAGTGAAAAATAATTTTGTTCAAATTTTTAGAAATCGAAAAATTGATTTATTTATAGAAATACAAAAAAAAATTACAAATTGACAGAATCGAAAAATTGCTCAAAATTTAAAAAAAATTTCTTACCTACTACATTGATAAAAATTTGAAAAATAATAATTCATCAAAGTAAAAAAAAAAAAAAACATCAAAGCGACGAAATCGTAAAATTGGTAGATTCTTCTGAATCCAAAAATTTATCAGATCAGCAAAATTGTAGAACTGTTGGAAAAATTGATCAATTCGTTAAAATTGAAAAAACGATTGATTTAGGTATCATATCAAAAATAATTTTTTTAAATTGAAAAAATTCATTTATTTGTCGAAATAAAAAAATATATATAAATTGGCAGGACTGGAAAATTGCTCAATTTATTTATGATCGATTTTTTAAATTTATTTGACCAAATTACAAAATTGGTTAATTTATCAAAATCCAAAAATTTATCACATCAACAAAATTGATAAAAAGATCGCTTTATGGAAATCAAAAAAGTTTAGAATTTTATTGATGAATTCACCAAAACAAAAAATTAATACTTACCTATTTAAATAAAATTTTTGAACTGACTTGAAAAATTGGTAGATTTGTCTGAATCCAAAAATTTCTCATATTAACAAAATTGAAAAATTCCTTTAAAAATTGATCATTTCATTAAAATTAATAAAATTGCTTATTTATCAGAATTCAAAAATTTATCATTACCAATAAAATTTGAAATTTGTTTGACTCGTCGAAATCCAAAAATTAATTAAATTAACAAAATTGAAAAATTGATTGACTTATCGAAATAAGTAGGTAAATAAAAAAATAAATAAATTGACCAAACTTGGAAATTGATTAATTTGTCATGATCAATTGTTTTCATTTAATTGGCCAAAAAAAAAATTGGTTGATTTTTCATGATACAAAAATTTATCAGATCAACAAAATTGAAAAACTTATTAAATTAACAAAATTGATACCTAAGTAAGTTAGTCAATTTATGAAAACTAAAAATTTTTTGTCAAGTTGACACAATCAAAAAACTTATTTTTATAATAATAAAAAAAAATTGAACTGAAAAAATTGAAAAACAAGTAAATTTAACAGAATTCGAAAATTTATCACACCAACAAAATGAAAAACTGCTAAAAAAAATTTAAATGATCTATCATAATCAGGGCCCGGATATGTATGAAAATGCATATTTTTCTGTGTTGATTGAAAAGTGATATATTCAAGATACTTTTACGTTTCAGATCTTTCTGAGCAAAATGAGCCACATTTGTTAGCGCATATTTTGCATATTTTGGCTATAAACGCATATGTTTGCATATTTTGGCCATTTTTAGCGCATATTTCCCTATTTTATAGCATATTTCCTCAATTTTCTGATTTTTAGCGCATATTTATGTGATTTTTGATATTTCTTTCCCAAAAATACAAAAAATTTCACTTTTTTCAATTTTTCACTAGTGCTTGAAAAAATCTACTACTTCCACAAAATTGTTTCGAATGAATTATTTTCAAATCGATTCAGAAAATGTATGAGTTTTTGTTCGAAGTCTCATTTTTTTTTCAAAATTTTCCCCCTCGCTTCGCTCGGGCAGTGTTTTGTTATTTCATTTTTTTGATGAAAGGAGATAGAAATCTCGAAAAAATACGAGGAGGGAGGAGTTCAATTTATTTCAATTCTAACCTTACGCCTCACGTTGTACTGTGTGAAAAAACTGGGAGAGGAAAATGAAATTATAGAGAATTTTAAAGAATTTACGAAAACGGATCTTTTTACAATTTTTGGATCCTGTTTTGAATAATTTTTTCATTTCAAAACGGCAACATTGTCAAATGAATGACAATAATCTGATTCTAATTTTATTTTTGCCTTGAAATAAAGCACAGCTCATCGCGCTCTTTAAAACGATACCCATTTTGGTTTTTGCATATTTCTTAATGTTAGAGCATATTTCGAGTTTTTTTAGCGCATATATATGCGCATATTTCACCTGTTTTTAGTGCATATATATCCGAGGCCTGATCATAATCAATTTTTAAAATATCGAAGACCTATAAAGGCTCTATTCAGAAAATTCATCAATTCAACAAAATCAAAAAATAATTTGATGTAACAAAATTTAGAACTGAATTTTTTCAATGAAATTGAAAAATTGATAAAATTCATGAAATTGAACAACGGTTCAAAAAAGGATTGACTTATCAAAAAATTGAAGAACTGTTCAATAAATTATCAATCGATTCATTAAAATCGAAAAATTGAACAATTCATTGATTTATCAAAACCAAAAAAATCAATTTACGGAGAATCTTGAGTTGCTTATTCAAAAAGATAAAGTTTTCTCATTGTGGAGACGGGGGGGGGGGGGGGGGGGGGGTGAAGAAAGTTCCTGAGTTCCATAGAATTTTCAAAAAAAAAAAAAAAAAATGAAAAAATGTAAATTCCTTAAAGAAATGGGCAGATAGGTAGTTAGGTACACTTTAAAAAAAAATAAAGAAAATTGCCTTTTAAAGTAATTTTTTTTTTTGAAAGTCTATGTGAAAAATCCTTTAGAGCAGAAAAAACTCATGGAGAAAATTTGGTAAAAAATTGGATAATTTTTATTTTTAAATTCTACCTACTGAAAAAATTATCTCTTGAAATTTTCTTTAACGAAATCGTACAGAAACCTGCTGAAAAATTTCTTCGAAGTTTTATTTTTATTTTTTTTGTTTAAATTCAATTTTATAAAAAGTTGAAAAATTAAAACAACTTTTTTTTGAAAAAAAAATTAAGTGATAGAATAAAAAAAATTTTAGACGAAAAATTGTTGAAAACATTTTGGCCAAGAATCGTGCAAATTATAAATCCCTTTTTCATCAAATAATTCCAGGCTCTTGGCTCTTTGACCCCCCCCCCCCCTTTTCACCACCTGTGTTTTAAAAGAATTAAAGGGTGAAAATAAAAACTTTCCTTTTTTAAGAACGAAAAGTTTCAAAAACTGCAAAAAATCAACCAAAGATATCCGCTTGTAAATTTTAGTCTAAACAAACATTCTCAATTACGTATTTCCACTCAACTTCAAAAAAAAAAAAAAAAAAATACCTACTATCTAAAAATGTTTTCAAACTTACCCATTTTTTTGGAAAATCATCAAAAAATGATCCTGCATAAAAAATCTGAAAAAGAATGAAAACCTCATATTAATAAAATAAGAAAAAATAAATACAATGGTTCTCTGTTCCCATCCCATAGACCGATATAAAATAGGGCCAATGATACAAATGGGCACTCAAGGTATTCTATAATCTCTAAAATTTCATAATAAGCCGTAGGAGGACATCTTAAAACAGTGTTCGAGACAAGAAAACACTTTAAGCCTTGATACAAACAACGTACGAAACCCTAAAAAAATACCTAGAATTTCTTATAAAAAACCTGAACCTGTAGAAGCTTTCATGTATACCCCTCTCATTCTTCTCATCATATTGCCCACTTGGCCAATACTCCGAAAGCACAATAAAACTTTTTTACGAAATATACACTATAAAACGTCGTAAAATCGACAATAAATACGCTTTTCCTATATAAATCTATCGTGTTCTCGTATCACGCGTGAAATTACACCGAAACCTTCGTATATATACGTATTCGTATACAATAAACAAAACAGCTTATATTAGCGACAAATACGAGTATTCGGTCCGACAATTATCGTAATAATATTCCAGATTTGCATTCTGAGAAAAATTCATGCAGCATTTCGCATTATTAAAAAACTTTTCCAAGCGATTAACGCGCATATAAGTGAATTTAATAAACGCAATTACATAAATACATGCAACGCGGTATTTTCTACATAATTCTATATATCTACTGACTAGATAAATAGTTAATTATAATAAAAATATTTCGAAATAATGCGTAATGGCGATTACGAAGCGTATGAGCGTGGTCATTGCGTGCATATCTAGTATTTACTCCAACACAAATTTTTATTCGATAAAATCCAAACGTACTTAGATACTATTTTTACGTCGGTAATTACCTTCGAATTTTTACCCCTTATTACGTAGGTATTAAATTTTTTAAATATTTCTAACGTTCATTTCCTTATTTTTTTGTAATGACAGGTGCGTCCAGCAAATGGAGGAAAATGTTGTCCTTGGGATCGAAAAGTTAAAAGTGATTTTATGATTGATTTTGTAAGATAGAACGTACGTATAAGGGCAAGGTTCGCTTTCTTTTAAGGCCTTTCTTTTTGGAGGGCCAACTTCCTTTGCAAAGAATTCTCCTATTTCTACACCTAAGGCTTCAATTCAAAAAATTTTCAAATAAAAGTTGTAGATTACGGTATTTAGAATAATTTTGATAATTACAAACATTTCAATTGGACTTCTCCCTCCCCTCAAATTTTGCAATATAGATAAGAAAATCACCCTTGAATTTGAATTGTATACAGCTTGTAGAGACTTTGATCATAATCAAACCTTTGGAGGGGAGAGGGGGAATTTTCTAGGATGTGGGTCATTTTTTTTTTAGGAGTGTCGACTTGATTTTTTTTTGAAGAAATGTGTGGGGTTTTTTTCTATTAAAATTTTAGTAAAGATAATTTTACTCCAAAAAATTGTGACTACAAAAATATTGAAGTTTCTTCAAACTTTTTTTAAATTTTTTAGGGGTTAAAAATTTATTTAATTTTTCTATTTTGAATAATTGAATACATTTTTAAGCCCAAAAAATTGAAAAAAGGAAAAATTTTATTTAAAAAGATGAGAAGTTTTTTTTTCTCCAAAAAATTGGACCAAAAATTATATTTTTTTCTAAAAAAATTCAAAAGTCCTTTTTCCTTTAAAAAATTGAAGGATTTTTTTTCTTATAAAGAATTTAAATATTTTTTTCCTTTTTTTTGATTAAAAGGTAAATGACCAGTAATGATTCTATTTTTTCGTATAAAAAATGTAAAGATTTTTTATTCAAAATTATTCCAAGGATCTCAATGCACAATGTTAGTTTGAAAAAATTTTCAATAAGCTTTAGGTGCAGAAGTAAGAAGATTTTTCGGAAATGGAATGAACGATTATTTCAAAATGCCTCATGAACAATAGGAAAAATTCGTTCTTTTTTGATTATTTTGTGTATTTTTATAGGTTTAGAAATTCTCGTTCAATTCTTCATACGTTTTTACTTCTTTTTTCACTTCAAAAAATTAGGAGAAAATTCAGAATTTTTCACCTCAAAAAAATCAACTCCAAAAATTAAAAAGTAGTTTTCCTCAAAAAAAAAAAAAAAAAAAAAAAAAAATGAAAATGAAAATGAAAATGGTACTACTTCAAAATGATTGAGAAATTTTTGTTAGAGAAAATTTGAGAACTTTTTTATTCAATAAAAATTTTAGAAAAAAAAAATGAATGGAATGATTTTCCTCTCAAAAAATGACGCAATAAAAAAATTATACAAAAATTTTTCAACTTTTTCTTCTTTATATAAATTCATAGGGTTTGTATATTTTTTTTCAAAAATTGAAAATTATTTTTCCTTCAAAAAAAGGTGAGAAATTTTCTTCTGTAAAAGAATTGAAAGACTTTCCCACCAAAAAATTGAAAAATATCTTAGGGTACGTGTATTCATAACCGATTTTTTTTTTTGGAGGGGGCACTAAAAATTCCAACTCAAATCACTGAAAATTTCTCAATCCACCACTACTATAGAAAAATGTCAAATAAAATACTGCCCAAGCTAAACGAGTGCGAAAATTTTAAACAAATTTCAAATTTCAATGAAAAAATATGCATTTTTTTGCATAAATTTAATTTGGAAAAACTACAAGTATTATTAGCTTATGTAAAAATGACAAATTAACCAACTTTTTAATAACTTGTAAAATAGCAAAGGGGTAATCTGCCATGGGTTCGTCCCTAGGCATACTATTGGAAAAAAATTATCCAAAAAACAATTATTGACAATTGGGACATTTTTTTATTCAAATAAAATTTGAATTTTTTTTTTATTTAAAAAAATTTAAGAAATTCTTCATTTGAAATAGGTAACTACGTAAAATTGAGAATTCATCTACTTATTTGAATAAAATTTAAAAAAATTTTATTCAAGAAAAACATTAGCATTTTTATATTTAAGAAAAACTGTTTATTGAGAATTTTTGAAATAAATTCGAAAATTTTTCAATTCAAATAAAATCAAGAATTTTTTATTTAAAAAAAAAAAAAAAAAAAAAAAAACAGTTTTCAAAAATGTTGAAATTTTTTTATTAAAACGAATTTGATTTTTTTAATCTAAAAGAAACCAAGAATTTTTTATTTATAGGTTGGTACGTTAATAAAACTTGATAATTTATTTAATTAATTTTTTTTTAAATTAAGAATTTTTCTATTCAAAAGTTGAGAATTTTTCTGTTCGAAAATTGAGACTTTTTTCTTCAATTTAAAAACATCTTTGGTATAGGGTCGCACTTTTGAAAAAAAAACTCAAGTATTCAAGTAAAATTGAGATTTTTTTTTCTAAGTGCCTACTTATTTTTTTATTCAAAAAAATTTTTTAAAAGTTATTTTACTAAAAATTTGAGAAATATTATTTTAGCAAAAAATTGGAATTTTTTTACTTCTAAAAATGGTTGAATATACCACTCCCGCCCAAAAAAATTGAGTTATTTAAAAAATATATTTATCCATATTTTATCGCCGAAAAAGTTGAAAACGAAATAAGAATTAGGTATTTCACCAACTTATTTTTTTATTTGAAAAATTTGAGATTTTTTTCTCACGTCAACTCTCCAAAAAAAACTTGAAAATTTTCCTCCTAAGGAAATTCAATTTTTCCCCCTCCTAGTAACGATTGGTGCTTTTACGTTTTGAAATAGAATTTTCATAGCTCAGTCTCAATTTCATTATTTCAATGTTGATGGGTAAACAGAAGGACATAGAAATGAACTGAACCTTGAAATTCTCAATCATTTGTCATTCGTGAAGAAACTATATGAAAACAGTTACTTCCAAAAAATAATTATAGTTCTCCCACTCATCGAAAAAAAAAAATACTTTCCAGATTATGAATCAATCCAAAAATCGTTTTAAAACATTTCATTCGTTAGAAAACTTCCATTATTGTTCCTGTAGTACTACTTTATTTTCCCTACGACTTTAAACAATTAAAAACTGCACTCTTATTTACTTTCAACCTGTTACGCAATCAAGTAGATATCCTCAGCTGGAAAAAAAAAATGTCGCCCATAGAAAGGCCTAAAATATAAAACTTGATAGCTTCTCGATTCACCAAGCATATATGACTTTGATCTTGACCCAATTGGCAAAGATCGTCGGTGTCAATAAGAGTCAATAATTTTTACATATTTTCTCAATCCAAACATCTTCGAGCGTCCGTATAAAAATTAGTATATAAAAAAACCAGTTAATATTGACTTCTTTGGTATGCATACGTATTGAAAATATTTTTTCCACAAGCTACATACGTCGAGTTATCATTTACAAAAATTAACGGATATGTCGTAAACTCTTCGCGACCATCTTCGAGGTGAAATATGCAAGTGATTCGCTCTGAGAATATAACGAAGCTGCGGTTAGTGCAGGGAAGGATGAGAGGGGGAGTAGAGAAAAAAAGCACACGGTAAGCGCGATCGCAGCATAATGTAAATCGCTTATTAGCAAATAAAAGTTCGAACCATACTCGTTACATATTGTTGGTTAATCACGATCTACTTTCGCCTTAAAATGGTAAATGTAGGTTACACATAATGTCTGCACTGCGTATACTTTGACATATGTATGCGTAATTTTTTCTTTATGATTGGAAAACTTTATATACAGGAAAACTTTACAAGTCTTTAATGCTCGTACAAACAATAACCCCTTTTTAGAGTCACCGTAAATCGTACCTATCGCGATTTAAATACAAGCACCGAGCACGGTTCAATAGGTATTTTTTCATGTCCACGTATTCTTCGACGTCTTTCGAATGCGCCTTCGAGTTCGAGAGAGTTCGACTCGGTAAACTTTGAAAGCCAAACTGAACACCGAAGTCATTTCCATTCAGTCTTCAAGGACGATGTTTAGCATGTGCCGTACAAACACGAGCCACGATATGTGTTTTGTTCTTCTCTTTTTTTTTCTTCAATTTTTTTTCCAACGCTTTGTTTAAATTGTTATAAGTGTAAGTGTATTAATGGTGAAGTTGTAACTCGCGCAAGGCGAACGGAAGAACGGAGTGATATGAGGGCGATAGCCCACAGATGACCATATTGGCTGGAAAATGAAATCATCGTTGTCTTGGAAAAAAGAAATGATGTCTTGGGATACGCCGGCGATGAAAGTTTCACCGGTTCACCTCGATTTTATGGAAATTTGTCGTTTTTAGGGGACAAGACAGAGTGAAGAGGTTGATCAAAATTCACGTGTAAAACATCAAAATATAATATCTACCTAATTTTAGCTGATTTTCTCAAAGAGAAAAGTCAGCTATTAAATTTGACCTGATGATGGAAGTTGGGGGTGAGGGGTATTTTTCTCGACGTTTTGGGTCAAAATAAGACGATTGGCATGATTTTCGCATTTTTGGTATAAATATGTATGTATTATCCCCAAAATTTGTCCAGACGATAACTTGAGTAAGAATTAACCGATTGAGCTGAAATTTTCATGAGAGGTTTGTTACTACTGGGAATAGAACCCTATTATTTTTGAGAAAAATCGGTGAACCGGTTCTCGAGTTATTAGCTATTGAAATTTTCAAATGCTTCTAGTGCCTCGAATTAAGCAATTACGCGAAATTAGTAAATAACCTTTTTAATAGTACTTAAAAAGACGCACAAAAAAGGTTCAAAGCATTTTTCATTTTAATGAACCGGTTCTCGAGGAATTCGCCATGGAAAATTTCAAAACAAACAGCTGATCATCATTTCCCATTTTTAAAAAATAAATGGCTAGCAAAGTTGTAAAAATTCAAAACTTTTGCAATGCCTATCTAACTGCGTACTTTTCATGATAATGTCGTTTCTTATTGGTTTAAAACTTGTTAAAAGTTTTTATTTATCAAAAATAGCTGGCTGTAAATTGTATAATTTTTTTAATCACTTTAAAATTTTCAATTTGATGTTGTTATCATTAAGTACATAAAAATAATTTAATTTACACATGAATTTACATAAATTTAAAAAAATAAAAATAAAATTGAAAATAAAAAATAAAAATAAAAATAATAGAAAATCAGCTTTTCTAGCGCATTAATTGCGTTAGAGTTTTTTTTTGAATGAAATTGAAAAAAAAAGGAGTTTTGGTAAAAATGGAAAATTGTATTATTTAAAAAAAATGTGTTGCTGATCTTCTAAAATTATAATTTTATTTTTTAACAAAATAAAGCAGATAATTAGTTGGCTTGTCTTCAATAGGGCATAATAGCATTACTCAAAACAAAAAATGTTTTTCAAAAATTAAAAAAAAATGAACAAAAAAATTTCAATTTGTATTTAAAAAAAAAAATCAAAAAGAAAAAAATTCTTTTGAATTGAAACAACAAAAAAAAGTTCAAAACTTTGACTTCTGAACTAAACAAAATTTGAAAAATTTTATTAAAAAAATATTTTCCAATGGAAAATGAATATCAAATAAAAAAATTATTATTGAACAAAATTTTGAAAATTTGTCTTCTGTAAAAATTTAAAATTAAAATTTATTTTTAAAAAATTTGATCAAAAAAACACTTTAATATTGCATTTAAAAAAAAAAAACAAAAAAAAAACGAAAAATTGCTCTGTAAAAAATATAGGCCTAGGTATAGGTATCAATGTATATTTTTTTATAAAAATTTTTTCATGAAATTATATTTGTTTATAAACATAGTTGAAATAAAAAAAATCATAGTACAAAAACAGAAATTAAAAAAAAAATATTCAAATTAATTTTAAAAAAAATTGTCTTCAAAAAAAAAAATTAAAATTGAGTACAGAGGATCTCTTTATAAAAATATACACATCAAGTATGCACCTATATACTTAATTCTTTTCTTTAAAAAAAGAAAACAATCAAACAAACAAAACAAGAAAAATTAAAAAATAAAAATACCTAGGTATAATAAAAACATTGTTTATCCAACAAAAATGTTGAAAGATTTTTTTTTGTTTTTTTATTTCAACATTGAAAAAAATATAGAATAAAAATTACTTTCATTCATCCAAATAAAATGTTGAAAAGTTTTTTCAACAGAAAAAAAATCAAAATTTCAAAATCGATTTTTTTATGTTTTCAACGAAACTAAAAAAGAAAATGTTTTTAGATTTTTGTTTTCTCAAGTGATTTTCAAAAAACTGAAAATAGGTACCTAAATGACAATTTAAAGTTTGAAAAAGTTGATTGATTTAAAAAAATATTTTCAATACCTTAGGTACATCAATTTGATAAAAAAAACAACAACAATTAAAATAATTTTAATTTGCCTGACATTTCAAAAAATTGTCTTTAAAAAGCCCAAATCCACAACTTTGGGAAAAGTTTTGAAAAAAAAAAACATTTATTGCATTTTTTTAAAATAAAAAATTATAGGCTCAGATGAAGTCAAGATTTAAAAAAAAAAAAATCGTTTGAAAAATTTAAATACAAAATTATGAAAAAAAAATCTTTTTGAATAAAGCCAAAGACAACTACTACCCGTGTAGCAACGTCGATGCTAATTTCGATATAAATGTCGACACATCGAAATCGGTCACTTTTCGATCGTACATGTCGACACGATTTTGGATGGTTTGTCGAGGTTATTATCGACACATTTGTCGACCGTCGACATGTCGAGCCATATTTGGACGGTCGACAAACATGTCGATAATAAGCTCGACAAACCATCCAAAATCGTGTCGACATGTACGATCGAAAAGTGACCGATTTCGATGTGTCGACATTTATATCGACATCCACATCGACATTTGCAATGGTGAGATTTTGAAAAATATACTAAGTTCAAATATTCAATATAAGTATATATTAAAATTAAACCAAAAATAGTGTTCAAGCCAACATTTCGACATTTTTTGTCAAATATGTGGCATTGAGGTCACCTTTGTAGCTGGACACATGCGTGTGTCCAACTAACATAGAGATGATTCTTAGAGCCTTATGTACTAATTCACAACACACTTTATCTGCGAGTATCACAAACACCCTCAAGACGTCGACAGTCAAGTCGATGCATTATTCGACCCTCGACAATTAGATCGACATTAACTCGACTTAAAATTCCTCTGGTCAACACTGTCGACAGTTAAGTCGATGCATTATTCGACCCTCGACAATCACATCGACACTATCTCGACCTAAAATTCCTCTGGTCGACACTGCCGACAGTGAAGTCGATGCATTATTCGACCATCGACAATTATGTCGACAATAACTCGACAAGTGGTTGTATTATTCAAAACTTTTTAAAAATGAGAAAATTTTATGATTCTTTCAAAAATTATTTATTCCTGAGCTTAAAATGTTCCTATTAATTGTTTTTAGTTCTTTTTAGATATAAAATTTGTAAATTCAATTGGCAGAAATTGTCGACATAAATGTCGATGCGTTTATCGAGTATCGATTTTTACATCGACTTGTCTATGTAGAAAAACAACGTTTTCTAAATTATAGGAAAATACTCAGAAAAATTCAAAAATTTTGATTGAACAGTTATGTTTAACATAGAACATCACTTTAAATCTCAAATATGATTTTTAATTCATCGTTAACCGAGAAAAAAATGTGTCTGAATTTTGTCGACATAAATGTCGATGTCGACAATTGCTACACGGGTAGATTTGCCTTCTAAAAAAAATTTTAAAAACAAGTTTAAAAAATGTTGAATGATTTGATTTAGAAAAAAAAAATCATTTTTCAGTAATGAAAAAATAGAAAATAGTTGAGATAAAAATTATTCAGCCAAACAAAATTTTGAAAAAATAAATTTCAAAAATTGTATACCAAGTTAAAAAAATCAAAAATTATCTATATGGAAAAAATTAAAACTATAAAACGAAATCAGATTTTTTGTTTTCTCAACAAAATTTTCAAGAGGTACCTATTTCTATTTACCTAATTAAAAAAAAGGAACAAAATGTTGAAAATTTTGATTTAAAAATAATTTCTCAATGCTTTATACATAGTTAACACCAGATAAAATAACTTCTTACTTTATTAAATTTATTATTATTTTTTTATTTTAGTGTTTTCTTTCACCTTCTGCCATATTAGATTTAAAAACATTGTTTTAAAAAATTATGATTACAAATTTATGAAAAAACTGGGGAAAATTACTTTTAGCAAATATATAAGAAAAAAAACCTTGAACAATTTTTGCTGAAAACTTGTGTTCTTAAAAAAATAAAATTAATTCAAACATAATTTTGAAAAATTCAAAATTTCAGAAAAAAATGCATTCCAATCAACTCCGGAGGTCGACTTCAATATGTAAACCGGTTTTCAGAATTTCATCTCAAAATTAACAATTTTTGTAAAAAAAAATTGATTCTTACTATGTAGTACGAGTATGTACGTACAAATGGACTATTTTCTTCATTTTCAAAAATTCGCCAAAAATCGAAAAATGAACTTCGGCAGCTAAAAATTTGATTTGTAAGATTGGGTGACATGCCCTTTCATTTAGTGAGCCAAATTTTAGCTGAATCGGAGGTGACGAGTTGGCAATGTTGGTATACACAAAAATTATTTTCAATTCAATCCTGAATGACAAAAAATGTTTTTGAGTTATGTTTGCATGAGAAATTGAAAAAGAAATTATTTCATCACTCATCAGATTTGATAATTTTTTAAAAAAATTAAAAAATTGAACGATTGAAACGCGTTGAACATCCGACTGTTGAGAATTAAAATAATGTGGAAAAAGTGAAATTTATATCAAAATTTAGGTGAAGGTAAATATCGCAGGTTTGATAGCATTACAAAGTATAAATATATAGGTGAGTAAGTATAAATGATATTTAAGGACGACTTTCACAAAATACACAAACGAAGGTTGAAAATAATATAAGAAAAGCGTATTTTTATCATTTTTGAAGACTGCATCGCGTCTTTGTGTCGTTTACACATTAGGTAAAAAAAATTCTACAGGTGCCTTGTGCACTAATGCATCTATTTTAAGAAGGTTATACCTAAGTATATTCTCTTTAGAATCGTTTGCATTGAAATGTACTCACGAAGGGAATTGAGCATTGAGCACCTTGTAACCGGTCGAGAGAAAGATTTGTACCTTTGGGAGTTATAGGTATTATTTTTAAACAATTAGTACTGGAATAATTTGCATAATATAGTTCTCAAATTACTATCACAGCACGCTACAATAAGTTGGAAATCTTTAACCTAGTCTTTGAAATTAGTGGAATCCTTGTCCTTCGTATTCGCTGGTTTGCCCGGTTGGAAGAATTATTGAAAAGCATTGAAACCAGATAAGACTGGATTTTTATTCATTGACCAACGAGAAAGAATTTTCGCGTCTTCTTTCAGTCGCTATGGCTGAGTTGAGTCGATGTCGTCGTCTTTAGTCTCGCAGTCGCAGTCACTGCCAAGTCAGAAGAGTAACAAGTGACCAGTGTTTATAAAAGACTCGGGAGATAGATAAAGTCCTCATTTCACAGAGAGACGTAAATACCGAGGAAAAGAGAAAAAGTCGACGAAGATACGAGAAAGACAAAGAAGGAGAAAACTCGACGCGAGTCTACGATCGAGTTCAGATTACGACACAACCTTGCTCAATCAGAAACGGTGTGGGCGACCTTGCCTCTTTTTTCGCCGCTACTCGCGAACGCTCGCGCGCGCTACGCTACGCCGTCTTTTTTAACCATATTCTACATCTCCGGACTCGCCTCGGCCCCGTACACTTGCAACATATCAGCCGTGAAGGTTTCAAACGTCTTGTTATTTCCACCTTGAAGTCAGCTCCTCTGCCCATCGCCAATAATGATACGCTCTCTGGCCACCGATCGTTTTCTGGCTCGACTTTTCTTTGTTTTTTTCTTCTTCTTCCATTCTTATCTCCCTCTTCTTTCTCTCTCACTCACGCCTCTCTTCCACAAGGTGGCTGACGATGGTTGCCATCGAAAGTTGATATTTGCCGAGGTGCTTTCTTCGCAGCCGGTGGAAGGTTAATTATACAGGCTGCATGATGCCCGTTCCCTGCTCCCAAACCACCTGTACAGGGTGTCCGGTGAGTGGTCAGTCAAACTTGAAATTTTGGATATAATCGAGAATGACTAATAAAAAACTTCATGTACACATATTGCCTAACTTTGAAAATGAAGGGGCTACAAAACTTTGAAAATCGATATTTTGCAGCAAAAGTCGGTTGGCAGCTCTGCGTTCAAAAAAAATCGGTAGCCGGCAGTGGATAGCACATCGAAAAAGCAAAAAAAGTTGTAATCACATTGGAATGCCTATCTTCGAAATTGAAGGAGTTAAAACAATATGAAATTCTTGTCCAAAATATTGCCTACCTCAGTTTAGTTAGTGCAGTACAAATTGAATTTTGAAGGAAAATTTTTTTTCGTTAAGTTGCTCGTAAAGATATCCTAATTAACATTTATTAAAAAAAACACCTAAAATTGGAGTGGATCTTCACCCTCAAATATCAACATTTTTGCCCCCACTTATTCGCCTATATCTCAGTTTCTAATAAAGTTACAAAAAAAAATTTCATACAAAAAATGTTCAGAATTAAATATTCTTCCAAATTGGTTATTTTCAATTTTTTGGTAGAAATGAAACTAACGCCGCAAATGGACATTGTAGTTATTGGTCCGTTCAAATTGTACCTACCAAAAAAAAAACGGTTTACCTCCAAAAAATGATAAAATTATTATTTTTTCAAAAAAGTTGCTTGTAAAGGTGTCCTTATCAACATTGTATAAAATCTGTCAAAATCTGAGTGCATCATGACCCCCAAAAACCCAACTTTTTCTACCCCAGATTACTTTTGAAAAAGTAATTCACGTATATCTCAGTTCCTGACAACGCTACTGAAATTTTTTAGCACAAAATATGTGCAGAATTGAATTTCTTAAAAATTAGTTATCCACAATTTTTTCGGTGGGAGTGATAGTCATGCAGGAAATCGACTTCACAGTTATCGCTCAAGGCACAAGTACCCATAAATTCATACACGAATATTTCCGCAAATTAGTAAATTTACCACGTAACTATCATTCCCACCAAAAAAATTGTGAAAGACAAATTTTTAGGAAATTTAATATTGTACATATTTTGTATTGAAAATTTTTTAGTAGCGTTATTAGGGACTAACATATACGTGAATGAGTTCATGTACGTATGTGTAACATGCCTCGACTGCACTACGCATCACCAAACCAGTTTCAAGTTTTGAGTATGTTTCACTTCTCTTAGTTGAATCCCGTCGCGAAACAGTACTTAAGCTAAACGTATTTTCTGTACCTATATCATCGTTCACAGTCGGAATAAACCTAGTATGTTCCTTTGACACATAATCTCGTGTTTCTTTTGGTAGTCTCCGCTCCTTGCGCTCCTGGGTGTCCAATGTCCATTTGAGTGCAGAGTAATTAGGCAAGACTCTCTCTTCACCCCACAAACCTCTTGCTACATAAGCATATGCAATAGGTTCTGCGCATGAGCAACAACCTCCCAGTCAATTTGCTGCGTTACTATCATTCCATTCCTACAAAAAAATTGTCAATAACTAATTTTTAGGAAATTTACAGCTCTACATATTTTGTGTTGAAAATTTTTCAGTATCTTTGTTAGGGACGGAGATATGAATTACTTGAAAAAAAGTAATCTGGGAGTGAAAAAGGTGAGTTTTTGGAGGGGTCATAATGCACTCGGGTTTTGACAGATTTTATAATATAATTATGTTGATAAGGACACTTTACGAGCAACGTCATCATTTTTTTTTTTTTTTGTAATTTTAACTGAGATACCTATATGCAGCGCCGAAACAAGGGGGTGCGTGGGGTGCGTCATCCCTCCCAAAAAAAAAGTCGGCAAATTGTCCAAAAAGTCGGCAAAAATATAGTTTAGTCAGCAAATTTTTAAAATTCACCCCCTTCCCCCCAAATCGGAAATTTCGGCGCTGGATATGCGCGAATATAGTGGGAGCAAAAATCAGGGGGTCAAAAATGTGGATATTTGGGGGTGAAGCACTAATCAGATTTTAGAGGACTTTTATGAAATAGATGTGACTTTTGGAGAGGAACAAAAAAGTTATCTGAAGAGTTTGCCTATCTTTGAAAATTAAGGGGCTATGGAGCCTCAAACTTCGAAAATATCAATTTTCAAAGCTTCGTAGCTCCTTCATTTTCATAGATAGACAAATTTTTCACATAACTATTTTTGTTCCTTGCTTTCAAAAAGTTACACTTGTTTCATGCATTGTTCTTGACAAAATTTTGAAAGTTTTGTAGATCACTGCCCCTTCAAAATAGAGATAGGCACCATGTGCTCATATAGTTTTCTGTTGGTGGTACCTACTCTCGGTTATATCCAAATTCAAGTTTGACAGACCACTCGCCTGACACCCTGTAAGATATAAAAGCACCTGGCCAACGTGAAAATTCTTCCATCCTAAATTTTTCGTTCGAATGAAACAGTTGCAACGCTGATCGCCTACCATCGTCATACTCGAGACTCATTAAACAGCTCCGAAATTCATTAAAATCGTGAAAAAAATGTCCTTTATCTGTCTGTCATGGTCATTTTCACTGCTCACTTTCGAGTGCCGCGTTCGACGTTATTCTCGACAAATTTCCTCTTTAGAGGGCAAAACTATCGGTTTCCTAGACTCGATTATTAAAAACTAACGAGCGTACAATTTGTTGGATCCGAGTTTCAATGTGAAAAATAACGCCTAGCGAGCGTCCTTAATTATAATTTTAATTCTCTCAAACTATACCCTACTATATTCGTTATTTTTTATTTACATTCGAAAATCAGTTGTAAGTTGCGCACACGTATTCCGTTTACATGGATACGTACGAGTATTTCGTGAAATTTCAGAACCGCACGGAGTAGTCAATTCCAGTCTCGGATCTTTTTTCAAGGATGATTCTATTATTAGCGAGGCGCTCCTTAAAAGATGTATTATTCGTGATTTTGAATATGGAACAGCCTTTCACCGACTTCTTTTGCATTCGTGACGAACTATATAGCGTGAGTATGAACCAGTGAACCTGCTAGGCATCTTAATGGCCAACTCAACGGGAAGGTAGCTGAAGTTGGCTAATCGGTAAAATGATCTTATTTTTCTTGTGTGTGTATTTTTTTTACAGAAAATTTGAAATAGAACGGATAAGTTGTGCACGTGCTGGATTTTTTGACGTTTCTCAGAGGCAATCATGTGGGTGGATTTTTTGACAGATGATACAGATACCTACACTAATAGTCATAGTAAGATAGTTTTCATGGAAAATGGGAGAGACTGGTGATACACGAGACTTGAAATCTAACACAAAAATAAATAATGCAAAAATATCGATAAAAAACAAATTTTTATGCCAGCTACTTCGATTATTCACAAATATTCGAAAAAAGTTTTTACTGGGAAAATTATTTTTTTAATTTTTTAAAAGATAATCTGGGGATGTGACACCCCGCCCACCACCCACCCCCCATCAATCCGGCTCTGTATCTGTATCAGACTTCTTCTTTTTCTTAATGTGTAGATAGAATTTACGTGTAAATGAGAAAATTTTACCAATGATTTTTCAAAATTTTATTTAAAAGAAAAAAATGTGTTCGAGCTTCGAGCTACGAGTAGGTATATATGGACATCAGATAGACAGACAGACAGACAGCACTCAGAATTTTATTTGTATGGATGCCACTAAAAAAAAAATTTTTAAAAGAATTTTTGTCAATAAATTTTTTTTTAAAAAGGTGTTTTTTATTAAGATGATTATTTTCGAGATTTTTCTCAAAAGGTATAAATGTTTGTTTAATATCTTTTTGGGAAGATTTTAAAAAAATTTTTACAATATGAGATATTTTCATAAAAGATTATTTTTTTCTGACCTTTTTTTTCCAAATATTATTCGTATTCAATAGCTACGAAGTCTTTTTTTGAAGAATTTTTTCAAAGAAATTTTTCCAAGAGAGATTTTTTAAAAGTTTAATAAAAATAGATATACGGGGTATCCGAAGAGTGGTATGCCAAACTTGAAATTTGAATATAACCGAGTACCACTAACAAAAATCTTCATGTACACATCGTGCCCATCTTGATTTTGAAGGGGCAGTGAAGTACAAAATTTTTCAAATTTTGTGAAAAACAATGCACAAACCAGGTGTAACTTTTTAAAAGGAACAAAAAAATTATGTGAAAAATTTGCCTATCTTTGAAAATGGAGGCGCTATAAAGCTTCGAAAATGAGTATTTTCGAAATTCAAGGCTCCGTAGCGCCTTAATTTTCAAAGATAGGCAAAATTTTTACATGACGTTTTTTGTTCCTCTCAAAAAGTTACACCTGTTTCATATACCTATTTTTTGACCGAATTTCGACATTTTCATGTATCACGACTGCACCGTAATAAATTGACGTAGGCAATATTTTTGACTGAGATTTTGCGTTGCTGTAACTCCTTCAACTTCAAAGATAGACAATCCAATATAATTAGATCTTTTATTGCTTTTTCGAAGATCTATACACTGCCGATGTTGAAAATTTTTTCAAACGCAGTGTTGCCAATCGATTTTGCTAGGTAAAATATTGATTTTCAAACCTTTGTAGCACCTTCATTTTCAAGCTAAAGACATCTGTAAGTATACATATATTTATTTTTTTTTATAGAAAAGTATGTTCCCAAAAGAATACTATTTCTTGAAGCATTATCGTCCGAAACTTTATTGTCTATTTCTTCATAATTTTTTTCAGGAGATTTTTTTAAGGGGGTGGTAATTTCAAGAAAATTTTACTTACCAATACATTTTTTCTTGAGAGTGAGAGATGATTTTTTACAATATTACTTTTCTCGAGATTTTCTAAAGACGATTTTTCTATAAAGGTGAATTCTCAAAAGAATGTCATTTTTTCCTGGCCGATGTCTTTGTCAAGAACTTTTTTCAAAAGTGTACTTATTCATAAACTACTTTTATTTTCGACATTTTTTAAAAACTATTTTTTTTCTTCAAAAAAATAATTTCTTTATACAAAAAATTGGAGTTTTTGCGATTTTTGAATTGAAAAAATTTTCGAATTTGAACGAATTTTTAAATTTTTGAAAATATTGTAAAATTTTGAAAAACTTGGAATTTTTATACTTAAAAGTTGAAATTTCTATATTTTTTTAAGTTGAATTAAATTTTAAAGTTCGCTGAATTTTTAAAATTATTATTGAAATTTGGAAAAAAATATGGTCTGGATGGACCTCTATGTCCCAAAAGGATGTATGTATGGACCATCAATTAATTTGGGGGTCAATTTATCCATTTGTGATTGGTGACCACCCGAGCAGCACAATCGACAAATTATCGAAATAAAAAATCGACAGAATATCGAATTCGATAAAGTGTCGCGTTAGTTCCGCCTAAATCGTGAAATTATCTTTCGATATATAGATAGATTATCGACGAATTATAGTTAGCAAAAATTTCGAGATTATAGTAAGATATTTTATCGATAATATATCTATAATATCGAAAGATAATTTCACGATTTAGGCGGAACTTTTGCGACACTTTATCGAATTCGATATTCTGTCGATTTTTTATCGATTTTTTATTCCGATTTTTCGTCTTTTACTAGCTTTTTTCTATAATTAAAAATCATTAATTAGCATAATTAATACATTAAACTATGCCTAAACACATTATTCATGTTGCGGTAAGAGGATCATTTAAGAAAAAGTCAAAAAAAAATTATAAAAAATCTGCCACCCGTGGGGCTTGAACAATCTACCTCCTGCATGGTAATCCTCTTCCTTAACCACTATGCCATACCTTATCGCTGAGGAATTAGCAATAAAACGCTTATAATAGGCAGTTTAGTACTTCCAGACGTGTTGGACTTAGAAAAATTTTCACCAATTTGGAAATAATTTCAAATATCGTCACAAAATCGTTGAAAAATCGTTCGACAAATTTCAGATTATTTGTCGATAATGTAGTTTCAAATATCGCCACAAAATCGTTGAAAAATCGAAATCGAGGAATTTCATATTACGTGTCGATAATATAGTTTCAAATATCGTCATAAAATCGTTGAAAAATCGAATTCGAGAAATTTCAGATTACGTGTCGATAATATAGTTTCAAATATCGTCACAAAATCGTTAAAAAATCGAAATCGAGAAATTTCATATTACGTGTCGATAATGAAGTTTTAAATATCTTCACAAAATCGTTAAAAAATCGAATTCGAGAAATTTCAGATTATTTGTCGATAATATAGTTTCAAATATCGTCACAAAATCGTTAAAAAATCGAAATTGAGAAATTTCATATTACGTGTCGATAATATAGTTTCAAATATCTTCACGCAATCGTTAGAAAATCGAATTCGAGAAATTGCATATTATGTGTCGATAATATAGTTTCAAATATCTTTACAAAATCGGTAAAAAATCGGATTCGACAAATTTAATATAATCTGTCGATAATATAGTTTCAAATGTCGTCAAAAAATCGGTAAAATATCGAAGTCGAGAAATTTCATATAATCTGTCGATAATATAGTTTTAAATATCTTTACAAAATCGTTAAAAAATCGAATTCGATAAATTTAATGTTCTTTGTCGATAATGTAGTTTCAAATATCTGCACAAAATCGGTGGAAAATCGGAATCGATAAATTTAATATTCTTTGTCGATAGTATCGTTGACGAATATCGTCATAAAATCTTAATAATATCGAATTCGATAGTTTTTAGATTTTTTGCCTATGAAGTTGTATCGATAAATCTTTATAATATCGTGAGAACATCTATAGATTTTCAAACGATTTTTTATCGATACGTTACATCTTCCGATATTATCGATCGAGTGTGCCGCTCGGGCAATACCAAATGAACAAGAAATGGTCCAAATGGATCAATAATGACCCAAATCGACCACTAATGTCCCAAATGGACAAATGGGTCACCAATTAGCCAAATGGGCTATCAATGACTCAAATGGACTATTAACGACTCAAATGGAGAACAAATGGTCCAGACAGACCACTAGATGGTTTAAATGAGCAACAAGTGGTTCAAATGGACCTACAATGTCCTAAATAGACAATAAATGGTTTAAATGGACCGATAATCACCCAAATGGACCACTATAATGTCCCAAAACACCTTTTGAAAGTAAATAATATGAAACTAGTTCAAAAAAAGGTTGATAAAAAAAAAGAATGAAAACTTTTCAAATCAAAAAAAATAATAATAATAATAGGTAAGTACCCAAAATAAATTGAAGTATTTTTAAATAATTTTAAAGCCTTGAAAAAATTTATGATTTTTGAAAAAAAAAATTAAACATTTGTGATAAAATCAAAAAAATTTCAAAAAATTTAGAATTTTCAAAAAGTTGATAGAACGTAAGAATATTATCAAAATTTGTGCTCGAAACAATTAATTCATCGAATCCAAAATCGAAATTATTCGCTTTAATAAAACCCTATTTAATTTATTTAGGATTTCATATAATTACCCAACAATGAACTCACCTATCCTAATAAGATAATTAAATAATTTCAAAAACATCACAAGCAACCATAGAACGAATAAAAAAAGGAGAAGAAGAAAAGAAAGGATCGAATCTCGTAAGATAAATATAAGGGTTAGAAAACAAATCAGGTGGTTCGCTTCAGCTCCGGTGCTCGCATCGACATTCGCGTACGTAGACATAGTACGTACTACTTTGGTAATACGATACACCATTAGAGCTCGACACGACGATGTCTAAATTCATTAAGAGAGCGAATTTAACCCTGATTCAATGATCGCACGAGGAAAGTATGTCAACGAGTAAAATTATCGTTGGCATATCAAGTTTTTTTTTTCTCTCCTTCGCTCTCACGTATTTTATACTCGTAGTACAGTACGTTGCTATTCGGTATATTTGAAAAGGTATGGTATATATAGTTCTATTATATACGTCGAGCAGATCGTCGTGTATACTTTTACATTTTGGCCTGATGAAAATACGATTTCACACCGAGAGGTCCCGTATGCTGTACGCTGATGCTCCTTTGTACACGAAGATGCGATATTTTAGCCGACGGAGATACAGATTTTTTGTCCCTCTGTGTATTTGCGGGGCGTCCGCGTCTACTCTGGACCCCTCCTGTACGAATTTCTCTTCTCGAATTCGAACCGTTTAACGTTTTTCGCTGACTGGTTAGAGGTGTTTTCCGCGAAACGAGCGAGGGTTCCGCTAAAGGGTGAGTCGAAGACCCAAGTAAAGTCGCCGATGACGGGGTAATTGCGACGACGACGGCGATGATGATCGTACCATTACCAGTACGCTCCAAACGCGTCTGCCAAACCCCTTATTTAGAGTTGAACTTGAACCTTCGCACATATAACCGACCAAGCAACCAGATCGAGAAAGAAAGAGAAAAAAAAAACAAGGCGCATGCAATTAAGTAATCCGAAACTCGTTTACCAATAATTACCGCCTCGCGTATAATTTCTTCTCGACCGTTTCCACGCTCGACGAGGAGGACCGAGGAGGTTACGAAAACCAACGTGAAAGGGTAATAAATTCAGCGAGCAATTTCTTTCTCATATTGCGATTTCCTGGCCTAACCTTAGGGTGGTAAATCTGCAGATTCTGATCATGCTGCCATGTCCACCTACGCCACATTCGTATTTTTTCCCAAGTTTTAAACTATTTCACTTACACCTTAATGGGTATTTTTCAACGTGACCTTGATTCAGACATATTAGACAAATAGCTGAGATACGAGATCGCCTTAGTAATTTCGAAATCTATTGTTTTATCTTTTGGGTTTTTCATCGTATTTCACGACACAGCCTCAGGCCATCTTCCCTTACACGGTTCTATTGTAAAACGAAAAACCAATTTTTACTATTTTTGGGCGAATGTACGTATCTACTGTAAACGTGAATTTTTTATTCAAATTATTCATATTTTTCTTCTCGCTCTACCTTCAAATTCTCAAACAGCCACAGGGGAATTCGAGAATGTGTAAATACGTAGTAGTCTCGTTCCACAACGTATAGAGCTGTTTCCTTCTTTGATGAGAAATTTCTTAATCGATCGATCTATCTGTTTTGACGCCGAGTTGGTAATAACGTGTTTTTCACTCTTTCACCCTGCGCTTCTCCTCCTGTCATATTTGGCGCATCCGCTGCGTGATAAACATTAGGTAGCATGATGAAAAAAATTCGCTATTTTTCAACGAGAATTTTTTTTAGAAAATTGTTTTTGTTTTTCACATCTATCGTACCAGTTAATTTTACGTTTGGCGAAAATAATGACGTAAGGTGGAAAATCATCGCCTTGGTGAGATCGTGTATGTTTTTTTCTTCTTTCGAATGTTTTATGAGTCAAGTTGCAAGAGGAGATAGTTTGCTGACGCATATGTATGGTAGGATTTTTGTAAGAAATGACCGCGTGTACAGTTGGTGAATTTAATCAATTATCTCGAGATAGGTTCGAAATAATATACCTACTGCACGGAAAAATTCTTTAAACATTTTTCATAGTTGAAAATTTTTATTTTTTTTGTAAATTAGAAATTCCATGTTTTTGAATTAAGGGGTTTTTATGTTTTTACTCAGTGCTCGAATTTAGCAAAATTACGAAATGGAACGCATTTTGATCCTAAATTTTGGCCCAAGTCATGTCAAAATCAAAAATTGAAAATTGTTCCAATTTATTAATTTGTTAATCCTTCCCCTAGCCATTTTTGGTAACTTTATATCTTTTTTATGACTGGGTGTTTGATATTTTTTATAGGTTTTTGGAAACGTATAAAATTTGAAAAAATTTATCCAATTTATTAATTTAATTGCATTTATGAAAACAAATTTTTATAAATTACCTAATCAATTGATAAAGTATTATTCATGACATCATGAGTTTAGGGAGAAAACAAAAGAAATCAATTTGATTCCATGCATCGGAGCGAAATTTGAAAAAATAAAAGTAACTTTAGTAACCTGAAATTTCAAAAAAAGTAACCAAAATTATGGAAAAAAGTAACCAAAAATTTTCCATTTCCACTTGAATATAATGAATCATAACCCCCTCCCCTCCCCTCGTCACCATTTTTCTCATATTTTCGCTAAATTTGACGTTTCACAACTCTTGAAATCAATGGTAAAAATTTTGAAAAAATCAAAATTTTCAATTCAAAAATAATAATTCATGCATTTTTTCTTTTTCTATAATTATGACGAATTTTAATAGAATAGTTGGCTTAATAGGTGCTCAATTTTTATATCATAGGAAATTTCAATTCTTGAGAAGCTCACAATAAATAATTTTTGAGTTCCTATCAAATCTTAATTTTTTTTGAACTCAATATTGAAAATTCAAAAAAAAATTATTTTTTTTCTTGAAAATACTTGATATCAACTTTTTAAAGTTTTTGAACTCTTATTTGTTTTGAAATAGTTTTCAGTTTTCAAATAATTGTTGATTTCAAAAAACGTGAATTTTAGAAAAATTTTAAATTACAAACAATACTGTCCTTTTTTTAATTTTTAAATTTATTTTTTTTTCGATTTTTTTTATTTTTCAAACAATTTTTAATTTCTATAAATTTAAATTTATTAACAATTTGTAATTTCTAAAAAGTTCTGGATTTCAAAAAATTAAACTTAAAATTCTCAATTTTTTGATTTTTAAACAATTTATATTTAATTTTTAAAAAATAGCCGTTCCTAAAATTGATGTTTATTCAAATAAAAAATTTCCAATTTATAAAAATTGTAATGCCTAAGAATTTAAAGTCTAAAAAAATCAATTTTTTGATTGGCTTATTGCAAAATGAGTAGATACAAAAAAATTTAATTTTTGAAAAGTCTTCATTCTCCACAAAAAAACAATTTTTCAACATGTGAAATTCACAACTTTTCAAAATTTTTAAAAGGAAAGTTTTGCTCATTTGAGAAATATCAAATTTTTGAAGCATTTTAAGTTCACCAGTTGAAACGATGTTATGTTTCATTTTTGAGGAGTTCTCTATTTTTCAAACATAATTTTCAAATACTTCGAACACATTTTTTTTTTAATTGAAAAAATTACTAGGTATTCTCATTAAAAAAAAAAGTTTTTAATGAGGAGAAATCGGTTTTATTCTTCGACGGCCTCTACTTTTTTTGAAAAGAAATTTTGAGAAAAAATCGTTTGTTTGTCGAGAAAAGAATTTCTCAATTTTTTCAAAAAAATACGGCTTATCTACTTACATTTTTTTTTTCAAGAAATGTGGCTCATTTTTAGACAAGAATAAATCTTAATTCTTCAAGAAAAAAAAATCACAATTTTTCATACTGACTTGAAAAATGCCTATATAAAAGAACTTTCAATTTTTTTAGGAGCAAACATTTTCCTACCTTGAATTTCAATACATAAGTACAAAATAAATATTCCTGAAGTTCGAGCAGAAAAAATCTCAATTTTAAAAGAAGATTCAATAAATTGTTCAATTAAGGTCAGTTGGGGTAACTGGGCCACGTTTTTACAACTCTAAAAAATCTTTATTCAAAAATGCCTCACTAGTGAAGAATAACCTTAAATCTTCAAATGGGACGTGTAGAGGGGTGTCATAGAGGTACGCTCACTTTTTTGATTTTGGGGGTGAAGCACATACCTGAGCTGAGGAACACCTCACTCTACACAAAGATTGGTGGCCCAGTTACCCCGAAAAATGGGGTAACTGGGCCACCAAATTTTTTTTTTATTAAGGAAGATTCAAGATGTGTAATTCACTTACCGCCACTCAAATCTGAGTTTTGGGGTAACTGGGCCACAGTTGTTGGGGGTAACTGGGCCATGTCATGTTACTCAAATTACTGAGGCCTCCTCAAGGGGAGCTAGGAACCGAATGATAATTGTTATGGTGGGCTTACGATGTCAGTGTTACCATGCAACCAACCATTTACGTCAAGACGATTTTGGAGGGGATTAGGAAGAGAATGGCCCAGATACC
This sequence comes from Balanococcus diminutus, assembly GCA_959613365.1. Classification (NCBI taxonomy): domain Eukaryota; kingdom Metazoa; phylum Arthropoda; class Insecta; order Hemiptera; family Pseudococcidae; genus Balanococcus; species Balanococcus diminutus. Next base: position 25,566,562 of record OY390718.1, read on the forward strand.
CCGGTGGCCCAGTTACCCCAACTGACCTTACTTAATTCATTTTTAAATAAAATATTTCAAATTTTTTGGAAGCAAAATCTCTGAAAAAAACTTTCAAAACGTTTTTAAAGAAATTTTAAATTTTAATGGCAGCTGTTCGTCAGATTTTTGACGAAATAGTAACCAAAATGAGTCCAAAAGTAACCATAGTAACCAAAATGAGCCCAAAAGTAACTAAAGTAACCTTGCCTTTAAAAAAGTAACCAAGTTACTAAAAAGTAACCGTGTTCCGATGCATGTGATTCCAATTCAACTTCTTTTTTGACAATAATGCATGAGAATTTTTAAAAGGTGCGGTCCTAAAAAAAATAAAAATGAAATTTATTCCAAGAAAATTTTTTTCTTTTTTTTGAAATTTGTTTTTCTTCGAGATTTTCTTCTGCAAAAAAATACAAGTTTTTTTCTTCTCCAATTTGTGAATTGACAAGATTTTTTTTTTCAAAAAAACTGAGAATTTTTTTTTTTTAAATGAAAGATTTCATTTTAAACAGATTTTTTTGCCCTAAAATATTTGACGATAATTAAGTAATCAAGATTAATTTCTCAAAAAAAAAAAATCACAATTTTTTTTCTCTAAAAATAAGAGATTTTATTTTAAACAAAAATACCCTGGATTTTTTTCTTCAAAAAATAAAAAAAATTTCCTTCGTTTTTTTCCAAAAATGATGAACGATTTTTATCTGAAAATTTGAAAAATATTACTTACAACGTTTTTGAAGAAATTAAAATTTTCTTATTCAAATAATTGCATTTTTTTGAAAAATTCAAAGTTATTTCCCTCCAAAATGTTGGGGAATACCTAATTAAAATTTTATTCTTGAAAAATGAGAGCTTCTTTCTGCATTAAAAAACGACTATTTCAAAAAATTGAAGATTTTTTAAAATAATACCGAGTATAAAATGAAAAAAATTTTCTTTACAAATTTTAAATAATTTTCAAATTATCTACTCACTTCAGAAGAAGGAACTGAAAAAAATCAAAAGATTTTTTTTTCAAATTTGGGTTTGGACTTTTCACGACCCAGACTGTTTTTACTTGAATTTTAATTTTTTTCTCAAATTAAAAAATTTTAATTCTTCAATTTTTTATCTAAGAAATGTACCTACCTACCTACCTACCTGGGCGATTCTCAAATTTCGGGAACGATTTCACATGAGAAAATTGAAAAAAAAAATTGTTGTTTTTTAAAAAAAATTTCACTGAAATGTTTTGAGGGAGTGCCCTAGACACTCAAAATATGCATGGTCTCTAATGTGGTCACTAATTGACTGTGAGAAAAAACTTAAAAATTTTTGTTGTTCATGCAAATTTTTCAAGTTGAGAAATTGGCTCAAATTTTGAGCAATATAAAAAACCAAGACTAATACATTGTAGGAAATTAAATTTTGGATCGAAAAGGTTCTATTCACTTTTTGCCTATCTTCGATATTTCAGGCGCTATGCGAAAAAACGAAAAAAATTTAGTATGTATTTGTCCATACTAATTTTTTCGTTTTTTGCGCATAGCGCCTGAAATATTGAAGATAGGCAAAAAGTGAATAGACCTTTTTTGATCGAAAATTTAATTTCCTACAAGTTAACGGTCTTAATTTTTTGATGCGGACCGATGCGGACTCCATAAATGATACGGGCCACGCTAAAGACTTCAAATCTACGGCCACGCTAAAGACAAATCCTAGGAAAAACATGAAAATTCCTGTTTTAAAATTATTTTTGTAAAAAAACTAAAACATCGGTTAAAAGTACGTCCTAATACTCATCTTTCACGATCAAAATTTTGAACCCAATACTACACGTCTTCTAGCTACGAGTACCACGCTAAAGACATTTTTTTTGTCAAAAATCATACTTCTAATAAATATCAGCCCAGAGTGCCTGAAAAGAAGATTGTGGGAAACGATCGAGGTAGATAAGTGTTCCCCCATTCCATTTAGTACTATGTTTGCATTGAACGATGAAAAAAGGAAAATACTGATGTTTTTGGCAATTTTCAATTTAATGGCGATTTGGGCCACGCTAAAGACAACAATTTGAGGGACACCCCTATGAAACCTCCGGGACCACTCAATTCGGCTGAAAAATTTAAAAAACCATTTTCTTATGATAAAGTCACTAATTCTTCACTTCTCACACCAGTCATCGAGTTTTTAATTTTATCGAGCAAGCGCGTGTCCTAAAGTGTTGAGTGAAAAGTTACTTGAGGGACAGGTCACGCTACTGGACATTTTCATGTTCTGGCTTATGAAATGACCTTGAAATATGCAGTCATCTCAAATGTTATACATGGCAGAAGTAGTACTAAATGAGTACTACCAATGTACCAAATTTGAAAAAAATCAGTGTTACCATTCGAGAGATATTTAACGGGGACACGAATCGTTCCCGAAATTTGAGAATCACCCACCTATACCTTGTGGAACGAAAATCAAAAATTTTCGATTTTCAAAATTTAATACCGCGGAAAAGTTGCGTCTAGGTGACACATGAAAAACAAAATTTCAAATCGAATAATATCTTCCGATCGCGCAAGAGCCCTCAAATTTTTGAAAGTTTGCAAAAAATCAAAATTTGAAGAAAATTCCAAAATGTTACAGAATGGGTTTTAAGCCTTTGGTTGGCAAGTATAATAATCGTTATTAATATTTTTTGAAAAAAATCCAGAATTCAACAAAAAATTTCATATTTTACGTTTTTTTTTTTTTTTTTTTTTTTTATTGAAAAAAATAGATTAAAAATTGGAAAACATTTTTTTGGAATTAAAATGGGTTTAACATACACAGTTTCGCCCAAAAAGACAATTTACGACGATTTTCCATTTCCTTTTCAGGAACTGTCATTTTCTTCATTTTTTTCAATTTTTCGTAGTTTTTGAAAAATTCTCAAGGGTACGAAAAATATGGAAAATCGCTGTAAATTGTCTTTATTCTAAAAATTTTTTTTCCAATTTTTAATCTATTTTTTTCAATTTAAAAAAAAACGTAAAATATGAAATTTTTTAAATGTCTTATAAATGCGATGATCTGAAGAATTTTGAATTTTTTTTTCAAAAAATATTAATAACGATGATTATACTTGCCAACCAAAGGCATAAAACCCATTCTGTAACATTTTGGAATTTTTTTCAAATTTTTAAAAATTTGAGGGCTCTTGCGCGATCGGAAGATATTATCCGATTTGAAAATATTTTTTTTTTGTTTTTAATGTGTCACCTAGACGCAACTTTTCCGCGGTATTAAATTTTGAAAATCGAAAATTTTTGATTTTCGTTCCACCCTACTATACTATTCTTCAATTTTCTGCGAATACTTTTTTTTTTCAATATTCTTCAAAATAAAATTAATGTTTTCCCCAATAAAATTTTTTTGAATCATTTCAAAATTGATTTTTTTTTGCAAATTGAAAATTTTCAAAATATTTGCAAATTTCGTCTACGAGTAAAAGATAAAAAATTCTGATTGTTTTTGAAAATCAAAAATTTAAATCTTTTATAAATAAATTTTGTTTGGTTTAATGTTTTCCAAAATCAAGAACTTGTAATTTTTCGCGAATTTAAAAAATTGAAGAAAAAAAAATTAACAAAAAAATTTAATCTACCTACTGCACGTAAAATTTCTTGAAGTATAAGTATTTTTCATAATTGAAAATTTCCATTTTTTTTTTTTTTGTTTATAAATAATTAGAAATGCTAAGTACCTATACTATTATGTTTTTGAATTAAAGTTTTTTTATTTCATAAATAAAAAAGTTTTTTATTCTTCAATTTTTTGATTTAAGAAAAATGCACCTAGGTAGGTAGTAGGTACCTGGCCTACCTGCATTCTTCGAATAATTTTTTTCAATGTTTTTCAAAATAAAATTGAAATTTTCTTCAATGAAAATTTTTTGAATTTTTTTCAAAATTAAATAACATTTTTTTGCAAGTTTAAAATTTTTTAAACGTTGCAAATTTTGCTTAAGTACTCGTATACCTATTGAAAAATTCATTTTTTCAAAATGAAAATTTTGCATATTATTTTTAATTTTAAATTTTGAGTAGGTACTTTTTTTGAAATGAAAATTTTCAATTTTTCAATTAAGTACTTACTTAGACTATAAATTTTTTTCAAAATTGGAAAAATACCTATTTATGTTGATTAAAATTCTTTCGATTTTCACAAACTAAAACTTTTGAAATACTTTCATTACTTTCGAAGAGTATAATATAGGTAAACATAATAATTATGTAAATTTCTTCAAACTGAATTTTATTCCATTTTTACGAAGTTAAAATTTGAAAATAGGTATTTTTTGGCAGAAAAAATTTTCATTTTTCAACCTAAATTTTTTTTTCAAAATTATTTTCGAAAAAATTCACTTTTTTCAACTCATTCTCGTGAAATTAAAAACTAATCAACTCTAATTTCCTTTCGACTTTTCATCTCCTCCCTCGTCGGTTATCTCAACACATCAGAAAAAAATTTGACAGCTTCAAGATCACGGTGACTCGTTGCAACCTTCGTTTCCAGCCTACGTAGACTTTAACACATCATTCTTCAATTTTTGGCCACACATTTCGAACGTCCATCCGTCCAGCCCTGTCAATTTTTTTTCACGTACGTCGATAAGTAAAAGAAGAAACTTTTTCACCTAAGATATTTGACATGTACTGTCAATTTCTGACCTTGGGCCAGACAAGCCCATCAGGGAATCTTAGCAAAATACATTTGGTCACTTCGCAGCTTCGCCGGTTCTTTCGAATTCCTTCAAGGTTACGATTACAGGTTCCGAGTACAATACTCACGACTCTGGTCGACTTTTATTAGCCCTAAAAATATCTGCAATCTGAGTCTCTCTCATTCGGTCATTTATCACGAGATGACTACATCAGGCTGAGCAGGAAAGGATGGAAAACATGGAGGAAATAGTAATTTGATGAGAGCACACGCAGTGATCAAAAGTGAATCAACGTTTCTACAAATTTCGTATTATTCGTAAGAGCCACCTGTGTTCTCGAAGAGTACCATCCTACACACGATCTTCGACAATGACACACCACACTTCGAGTACTATTGCGGAGAAGAAAAATACTCCAAGATGAAAAACATATACTTACTTACACGAGGTACAAAAGAAGAAAAAAAATCGAATTATTATTCAGAAAGAAGCTCGTGTAGGGCACTTTGCAAATAGGTAGGTCCCATCAGGTACATGAAAAACCTTACTCACTCCTACGATATGGTCAAATTACGTCTATGTAACGCTCATCTGTTATACCATTCTGCGTACCATTTTTGTGCAAATATCTACATCTATCTGTATATCTATAGAAAAGTGAAAAAAAATTCTAATTAACGGCCTATTCTTGACTAAGTACCGAGAGACCTTGCTTTATCGATGCTTACGTAATCTTCGAGAACGTTTGCTACACAGCGAAAAAAAAAAAAGAAACCAGTAAAAAAAATGGGCAGACGCGGAAGTCAAATAACAAAAGCGAGTCAGCCGCGCAACCAGCGCGGTGATACATTTCGAATAACAGATCAAGGTCAAGTCCAAGGTCAAAATGCTGCAGCGTTAGACGTTACGACGATGACACGCCCGCATCCAGACTTACGTCCGATGAAAGATTGCAGTTCGCGAACGATTCGTCCTCGACGTATGGTAAGATACGTTTGTACTTGGAGTTTTCACAACCGTTGCATAAACTTCCATTACCCGGAGCGTGATTTTTCCCATTTATTTTGCGTAATTACGAATACAAATTTGCTTCCCTCCGAATACGTTTCTAGGGGATTCTTTGGTCGATGTACATATGTAAACGTATCTTTAGAGCTTAAGGTGCATTATGGATCGGTCTGTGTGAGATATGCTTTGATCTATATTATATAAGTGTTATTTTCACTTTTATTGCATAATTTGATAAATTCACTTTCTTCGGCAGATGGCCGAACAACGATCTGCTAGGATGACAGGAAATTACGAAATAAGAACTGATTTTTGATATATGAGAGGACTGAGCTGATGAGGGTTTCCCACATGCTGGGCTAGGATTTTTTTCTAGATCAGTTGGCCACGAAATAATTTGATGCTATTTCGAAATTTTCAGCACGAGCACAGGCACTGTGGAAGAATTTTTAGAAAAGATTAAGAGCTTAAGAGAACAGAAAGTAATATCGACCTAATGAATTGAAGAAAGTACCTAGAAGTCACCTATTTAAATTTTTAGATTAAAAAAAAAAAAAAACTGGAAAAATTACGTACTTATTATTAATTCCTAAAATTATTTCAAATTTTGATAAAAAATATAAAATAATAAAAAATTAGAAAACCTCGATGAATGATAAATAAGAAGAAATTTTCAAATCGTATACAAATTAAAAAATCTAAAACTGACAAAAAATTTCATAATGTGAGAAAAATTCCACCAAAATTAAATATGGACAAACTAGAATTTGAAAAAAATAAAACTGCTTTTAATTGTCAAATTTTCCAAAAGGTAAATAATTTTTAAAAATTGAGAAATTTCTAAAATTAAAATTTTTTTAAAGACGAACAATTTTGACAATTGTTGACGTCTTTTGAAAAACCGAAATTTTTTAGAAAATATACAGATCGTAGAAAAATCAAAAAATATCTTATTTAACAAATTTAAAAAAAATACATACCTACTTATGTGAAAATAAAAAATGAAAAATGCCCCCAAAATATGAAATTTTTAAACCCAAAAAATTTTTAAGGTAACGTTTCTTCAAATAATGATCGAAAAATTGAAAAAAAATAACAAGTCATACCTACCTAAGTAATCAAAAAGTCAAAAATCTACAAATTTTAGGAAATTAACAAAATTATGAAAAGTTAAAAAACATAAAGTTGATTTTTTTCAAATTACAAAAAAAACAACAAAAAAAAACGAGAAATGTTTTAAAATTACAACAAAAAAAATTATTCGATTGACTACTTTTTACAAAAATTTTAAAATTGACCAGAAGTGTAGAACTATTCGAATTGATTGACAATTTGAAAAATCAAGTTTTAAAAAAAGTGAAAAATTTTCAAATTGACGAAAAAATAAAATGTACGTATAAAATTTTAAAAACGGGCAATTTTTACCTACGATACGATGACTCTTGAAAAACAGATGAACTGTAGAGAGAAAAAAAGAAAAAATCAAAATGTGGAGTTGACCATTTCTTGGAAAAATGAAAACAATCGAAAAAATTGAAAAATTAATAACGTACCTATGATTGAAGTTTTGACGATTGTTAAACTTTTAACAGGAATTCACAAATCTAAAAAAAGGGGGGGGGGATGAGAAGTTGAACACCTTTTTAAAATATGAAAAAAAAAATGAAAAACTACAAAATCGAAAAGTTTTTCTAAATTTAAAAAATGTTAATTGATAAATTTTGAACAAATTACAAATAATAACAATATTTGAAAAATTACTTACTCAGTATCAGTAAAATTATTTATGTGATTTGAAAAATATAAATTTTTACGACTGGTCAAAAAAATGAAAAAGGTAAATTTTCTACAAAATGTAAAATTTTAAAAAAGCACTATTTTCACGAAGAAGATTCTTTCTTTAGAAATCGATAGATTAGAGAATAAAAAAAAAACTTAAAAAATCAAAATAAACATGATTGTAAAAGATAACTTTTAAAAAAAAAAAAAAAATGAAAAATTTAAATCCAAAAAATTTGAAGATTGGCAACACTTTGAAAAATCAACAAATCTTTGAAAATCAACGAATCGTGAAAAAGAAAAAAATCAAATTGAAAAATAAAACATTAAAATTTAATGTTGACAATTTTCATGAAATATGGTGTTTGAAAGAAAATTTATATAATGACGTTTAAAAAAAGTGAAAACTTTTTCGACTATATTTTTTGAAAGTGAGCAATTCTTGAAAATTGAGAAATTTCTTAAAAACAATAAAATTTTCAAAATGAACAAAATTAATTATTATTCCAACTTTTGAAAAATAGTCAAATTTTAGCGGATGAATAGATCATTTTCATTAAAAATCCAAAATAAATATGAAAAGTTGACAAGTCTTCGATTTTTTTAATCGAACAAAATTTATATAATATGAAAAAGTTTAGTGGTAAAAAATTGAAAATTTCATTGGTCGTTATTTCTGTCAAAAAAAATTACAATAAATTTTAGAAAATTAACAATAATGATAAAAAGTCAAACAAAGTCTCAAAGTTGATAATCTTTTAAAATACTTATGAAAAAAATCAACAAAAAATGACAAATTGAGAAATTTTCAAAACTAGGTATATACAGTTAAAAATTTTTTGTAAAAAAAAAGATTTTAAATGTGAAGTAACAATTTTTTGAATACCTACAAAAAAAAAAAAAAAAAAAAAAAAATTGGCAAATTTTCAAAATTTACAAAAAAATAACTCGACTGACAAATTTCTTTTCAAAAATTTAAAATAGAGTAGTTACATGCTTGAAAATTACAAAAAAACAACAACAACAAACTATATACTTATGAATGGCAGATTTAAAAAAAATGACAACTAAAAATATACCTACATTGATTTTTTTAATGGAAATGTGGAGAAGTTGTAAAAGTGAAAATTTTAAAACAAAAAAGTTTTTCAAAATTTGAAGAAATGATGGATTTGAGAACAACAAATTTTTAAAATTTGAAAATTGACAAAACTTTTGAAATTTTTTTTTTTTCAATTTTAAAGAACAAACGAATCATAAAAAATCAGAAGGTATAAAATTTTGGTAATTTGAAACAAAAATCATAGAAATCGAAAAAAAAATTTAAAATAATTTTTATGATTGTCAACTTTCAAGAAATCAAAAAATTGACAAAATAACCATAAAAAATCAACAATATTTTAATGTTAACAATTTTTTCATGCTAAATTAATTGTTTTAGAAAATTCACAAATTTTTTAAAATATATACATTTATGTTTAAAAGAAGTAAAAATGTTTACGATCATAAACAATTTTTTTTAAAGAAAATTAAGTTTCAAAACTGAGAAATTCTTAAAAACAGTAAAATTTTTAGAAATGCACCGACAAGTTTTAGAGAATGGGCAATAAACAAGTAAAAATGTGAAAACCGTGGATATAAAAAAAAATCTAAAAAATCTAGGAAGAAAAAATTTAGAAATTAAAAAAATGAATATTATTGATGATCAACAATTTAAAAAAAAAAATTGGAACAATAATCATAAAAAATTAAATTAATTAATTAAAAGTGACGATTTTTTCAAATATCTATTACGAAGAAAATTAAGGAGAAAAAAAGACAAATTGGAAAAGTTTTTAAAATTAAAAAAAAATGATACGACTGAAAACTTTTGAAAAAATAACAAATTTTAGAAAATTGAGAACTTTACAAAAAAAAAACCTTGAAATTTTAAAAATCGTCAAAAATTTTAGAAATTAAGTAATTAGGAATAATGTAAAAAATAATGCGAAACCCTGAGCCTTTTTTTAAAAGATTTGAAAAAATTTAAAAAATCTAAAAAGTATAATAAATAAAATTTCTAAAAAAAATTTTAAGTTTCAAAATGTCTGACAAAATGTCTGAAAGTCATCTTTCTAGAAAAATTTTAAAGTTTCAGAATGTCTGACAAAATATTAAAAAGTCTAAAAGTCGTCTAAAATAATATCAAAAAGTCATTAAATTTATAAAAAAAATCCAAGTTTCAAAATGCCTGACAAAATGTCTGAAAGTCATCTTTCTATTTATAAAAAAAATCCCAAGTTTCAAAATGTCTGACAAAATGTCTGAAAGTCATCTTTCTAAAAAGTCATAAAATTTCAAAAAAATTTACAAGTTTCAAAATGTCTGACATAATGTCTAAAAAATCGAATTTATTAAAAATTTTCTCTTTTTTTATGTCATCCAAAACCTAACCTAATGTAACCTAACCTAACCCAATGGTGTCGGATTTTTGGGTCGGATTTTTCCATTTTGGTCTCCGTAAAAGCATATACTATGCTAAAAAACCAATCAAGTACATTGACAATTTTTTTGAAACCAAGAAAATTTATATTTCGATAAAAAAATTAGTAAATTTTTACGATTTTGGATTTAAAAAAAAACTGATAGGTAATTTGACAAAGTTTCTAAAATTAAGAAAATGCGTTAAACTCCCAAGTTTTTAAAAAATAGGGATAAAATTTTTTAAAAGTCAAAAAATCAAATGATTGACAAATTTAGAATTTTTTAAAATTTACAATTTAACTAATTTACAATTTTTTAAATGTCAAATTTCAAAAAAATTGAAAAAATTCCAAACGTTTTGGAAATGTTGAAAAATCAAAACAAAAAAAAATGGCTATCAATGATTGTTGAAAAATAAACATAAAAAAGAACCAATCCTAAAAACAGATCAAATTTTGGTAAAAATTTAAATATCAAAAATAACATACATTTTTCGCAGGTAAAATATTACACAAACGACACCCAAAGAATTGAAAAACATAATCCTTGTAAAAAATCATCAATTCCAACCCTCTCCCAATTTACCTCCTCTACACAAAAAATTTCACCACCTCTTCACTTTTCCACATAATATATCGTGATTTACCAAACCCATTATAGAAATGATTTTGAAAATAATTTCGGACGCCATTCAACAAACATGACAGGTTAATTACTCAACAAAAGGAATAGCTAATTTTATACAAAACGCAGGTAGGTATACTATAGGTATTCGAAGCGAACGATATTTTCCTAACCTTGTCCGTGATCACTCTTACATTTTCTTTAGAAGATTACTCCACCTAAATAATTATCCCACTTCGCACTTCTCTCTCTACCTACACCGCAATTATATACTTGTAAGAAAACTGAAATGAAATGTTGTGCAATCGAATGCTGCTCTATACGAGTAAGTATAGTAGGTATTTTGAAAATGACCAAATGAGGCGCTCTGTTGGGAGGAAATGAAGAATAAACAGAGAGAGAGAAAGAGAGAGGGAAAAAAGTGTAATTAAACAAACAATCCGCAATAACCGCACATCCAAAATGTACCAACCAAACAATGGCCCAGTAAAAACAATCCCAACGTGTAATTTCATGGTTGAGTTTTCTCTCTGTATACGTAGATGAGGCAGGTACAAAACGTCGCAGCGAATTCGTTGATGCATTTCAAAAATGAAGAAAATTTTCACCTACATGTCTTCGAACGCGTATAAATCACTAATCTACGGTTTAAAGAATGGGGTCCGCGAGAAGAGATGTTTAGAAATGGTACGAAGGTTGAGGTAAGGTAGCTTTCGTAGCGGGATGATGCAGCCACCGCGTCGCTGGCACAAAAGAACTAGGAAATGTTGCGTTATTTAACGACGATTCTTTCGGATTCAGCATTTCAAGTAATTTTTTATATTCCTTTTTGTATTTCGCGTGCTATTGAAACTTGAAAGTAATCGCTCTTTCTAGTATTAGCAGCTCTATGAAAAGGAAAAATACGTTATGATTATTGTTCGGCGTTTAGGATGCTAAAGAAAACGTTACTAAAGAAGCTAGTCGGTGGAAGACTCCAACGATGGGCTAGGGTTTCCTAAACCTCCTCCTTTCTAACGTCTTCCCATATAGATGTCGATGTTTTTCCCTTCCTATATATAATATATATTTTTTCTGAATTTATTAGGTATATACTGATTACAAATATTTAAAAACCAGTTCTGGATTCATTGATAAGTTAATAGGTTTTCGAAAAATTTTCATTTTATAGTAAACAAACGTACGTAGGTAATCGAATAATAGGAAAAAATTTTCCTCAAGTGTGACGTCATTTGAATTTCTTCATAATTTTTATGCACGAATCATTTCAGTAAAATGTAGTTAGTCGATGATTTGCTCGTCATTAGATGACGAAATCGTTCGTCCTTTTAGATGCTGACGATGGCGTGCTGCGATTCGCTTTGCATCATTTTGCAGTAATAAGCCTATTTTGTCTGCCATACTTATCGCGCATTCCTTTCGGATGATCCACCTGTATTTTATTAAAATCGAAGCTAGGTCGGAATGGAAAAATCTCAACATCGATAATCTTTTCCTAAAGGTACCTAAGGTTATAGTTTCACGCATAATCCACGTTCAAGGTAGGTAGATATGCTGCAATTGGTATGAATAGAATAAATTTTAAAATTCTAGCAAGTCCACTAAAAAAAAAAACAAAAAAAAAAACACAAGATGCTGAAAAGCTGTAGCATAGATGATTTATAAAAAAACCGAAGAGATAACAATCGTATTTTCAACGTGGCACAGAGAAATAAATTTCATAAATTCTACAAGAAAAAAAGATAGAATAATCTCTCATTTAAAAAAAAAAAAAAACGAAATTTTTTGAAAAAATTCTCCATTAACTACCTATACAAAAGTAAAAATATTTCTCAAATTTTTGGTGAACAAAAATCCAAACTGTTTGGACGCCACGTAAAAAATTCAATAAAAAATTTCCAATTTTTTCTGGAGTTGAAAATTGATAAAACAATTCTCTATAAGAAAAAAAACTTCTGAATTTTTTAAGAGTAAAAATCACGATTTTCTCGTTTTTTGGGAGAAAACGTCTCTTTTTTCTTGGAAAAATCTCAACTTGTTTTAATTTTACGAAAAATTCCTCAACTATACTTAAGAATAAAAATATTTCTCAAATTTTTAGAGAAAAAATCTATCAAGCTAACAAGCTAAGAAGCTAAGTTGAACTAAGCTAAGCATACCAATTTCATTTCAAAAAAAAATTATCTCAAAAAAATTGAAATCAAAACAAAAAATTTTTGTTCTTTGAAAAAGGCCAAAGAAAAATTTCTAAAAATCAATTTGAAAAATCATTAGTTATTGTGGGGTGAAAAAATGAGCCTTTTTAGCAAACAAACAATAAACAAAATTCTCAATTTTTTGGGATGTGAGACCTCCGCAAAAAAATCTTAAATTAACACCAAAAATTGAGATTAATTGACGAAAAAATTTGTTTGAAAAAAATTGAGAATTTTTTCATCATCCACCAAAAAATTAGATATTTCGCTTTAAAAAAATTTTAAATGTCTACTTTTTAAACAGATTGTACAAATTTTTTATCACAAAAAATATAGTAATTTTATCATTCCAAAAAATTGAAAAAATGTTGTACGCCAAAGATTGAGATTTCTTCACTCAAAAATTTTAAGAATATTTTTAGGAAGGTATTTCAAAACTTTGGGAATTATTTATATCCGTGAGATTTTCCTACCTATCTAAAAAAAAAATTAAAAATTTTTCCATCTTCCAAAAAATTGAGATTTTTTTCTTTCAAAAAAAAAAAAAAAAAAAAAAAAAACAGATTTAAAAAATTAAAAAAATATAAACCAAAAAAAGAGAAATTTTGTTATTCCAAAAAATTGAAGAAAATTTTGTACCTACACCAAAAATTGAGATTTTTTCCGACAAAAAAAATAAAAGAATAGGTAGATTGATATTTTTGTTTCAAAAATTTTGAGAATTAAGAATTTTTATCCGAATAAATTGAAGAAATTTTTCAAGCAAAAGAATTTATTTTAAAAAAATTCATCTTAAAAATATAGGTATTGAGAATTTTTTATCATCTAAAAAACTGATAAATTTTTTGCTTCAAAAAATCAAAAAAATGTCGTACCTATTTAAAAATATTGAGAAAATTATCAAAAAAAAAAAAAAAAAAAAGGCAATAAAATGATAATAATAAAAATAAAGAGAAATATTGTCATTTCAAAAAAATAATGAGATTTTCCTTATCCAAAGAAAAAAAAATTGCTTCAAAAAATTTGAGAAATTTTTTCCTTTGAAGAAATTGATTTTTTTACAAAATAATCAAAAACTGTTCCTATCTCAAAAAATTAAAAAAATTTTGGGTTTAAAAAAATGAAAATAATTTTTATTTTGTTTCAAAAGAATTTACAGAAACATTTTCTTCAAAAAGATTGAAAGATTTTTTAAAAAATGAAATTGAATTTTTTTATTCCATATTAAGAATTTAAAAAGTGTTCTACGAGCATTTAAAAAAATTGAGAAACTTTTCATTGAAAAACTTGTGAAATTTTTTATTTAAAAAAATCAAATTTTTTTTAGCAAGGTATAAAAAAAATTAAAAAACAACCTTTACCTACTTCAAAAAAAAACAAAGAAATTTTTTGTTAAAAAATTGAATACAAAAATTATAAATTTTGAGGGAAACAATAAAAAATGTGTGCAAGAAAAAGCATGCATTAAAATTAAACCGATCAAAAAAATTTCAAGTCTTTTATTATTTGTTGAGAAAAAATTTCTCCTTTTTTGGAAATGAAAATAAAAATTTGTCAAATTTTTTGAATGAAATTTTGTTATTTAGTTACTTAGGTAGGTAAGTACATTTATTTATTTTTTTTGTGAAAAAATTTCTTATTTTTTTAAATCTTGATTTTTTTTAGCATTAAAGAATGTTTTCATTTTTTAGGTGTTTTTTTAAAATTTTTAAAATTTTTTTGAGTAGAAAATCTTTTCATTTTTGCAGCATAAAATTTCCTATTTTTTTTAAAAGAGGTGAAAAAATTTCTCAATTTTTCGGCTATCTGGTTGAAAGCATATTTCAGTCGAAAATAGGATTTCCCAAACTGTGTTTTTGGCGGGGGGAGGGGGGATTTTAAAAAGAACTTTATGCAAGAAAACTTTTTATAAACAATGTTTCAGGTAATTTTTCCTCCAAAATAATTTTACTGTGAATTTTTTTTCAGCAGAATTTTTAATGAGAAAGAAATTTTTAAGGAGATATTTTAGTGGATACATTTTGATGAAAGGGTGAAAAATTGAGCCCGTAGAAATTTTTTTATGCTCCCAAGGGTTGTGTGCTTTTTCTCAAAAGAGGAAAAAATTTTAGGGCAGTTTATAACTTCTGAAATAGTATTCTTAAAAAAAAAAAACCTAAATAATTGTAAATGTATCTCTCCAACCTCAGAAAACACTCATTAAAAAAAGTAGAGCCATCAAACCAACCACACACGCACGACATTATTTTAACGAAAATATTTCAACATTCCACCCACGCATGCCTATCTTTCTCTCCCTCTTTCCAAAACAAGAAACATAAATAATTTCGTAATCCTTGTCAAATAAACAATATACCTACAACCTCTCAGACGAAACTGGGAAAAAACTAAACTTTTTTTTCAAGGGTGAACAGCACATAAATGAGGTAAAAAAAAATAATAAGAAAGAATTACTTTTAGTAAAAATTATTACCATAACTCATATGCAAGGTAAGGTAATATCTAGCGAGGCCTATTGACAAGTGAGATTTTTATACATTAAAATGGAAAGCATTGAATGCATATAAAGGGCCAGACTCTCCGAAGCTCCATATACTCGTATTCGTAGGTAACCCAGTTCCTCGACGAATCGAGTAATTTGAATTGGTAATTAAACGACTATATAGTCGAGGAAAATTACCATAATCTCTTTTCAGAGAGACAAGGTGGTCAAGGGTAGTACAGGTGCATTAGACGTCTATGGTACCCTCTCGACTGCACGAATTTTCACATTTCTACATCGCGGTCTGTTCGCTTGGGCAGCGTCCGTCCGCGTCGAAAAGAAAGATGGATTTTTAACGGAAACCGGCTCCGATCTGGGAACCCCTTGAAAAACCGAAGAAAAAGTTTCCAAAGACGGTTAGAAAGATATGTAAAAGGTTTCTCTAAAGAAAGGAGCGAGCGTTTTTAACAGCTGCCGAGCCCCGCCGGTTATTTTATAAGGGTTGCGTAATACCTTATAACCCTGAAAAAGGATGTGTAACCGCCCTTTTACGTGACAGTTAAAAATACTAGATTTCTCACACCCGTACCTATGTGCACTGCCTGTTCCACCCTGGCCCCGTCTCCGTCTCGCTTGTATATAGTAGTTTCCCCAAAACCATACCAATCACTTTCGCTTTCTCAAGAGCGCGATAGTGGCCGCCGTCGCCACAAATCTAGCAAAAGGGGGATGAAAACAGGTAGCGTGCCAATCAACGCAGCATCCGAGTGGTCCTTTTCGGGTTTAAAAGATGAGAAATTCGTTAGCTATAAAAGAGATAAAACCAGAGCAGAGTAGAAGGTATTTCTATGTGGGCATATTTTTTCTATTCGGTTCTTTCTAATTCATCTGTGGTGTATTGTAATAATTCCAGCATCGATTACGGTTTAATGTAACACTCGAGAATGGGGCAATAGGTATAGGTAAATATTGCATAAGTTGGTGAAAGTGAAAACCTGCGTACGTAGACGTACTATTCATTGACTTTGAAAATACTTACCTCGCGATAAATCGATTACTAAATCGTCGTCCTTACTATTTTCGAAATATAAACGCGCTAGCGGGATCGTTGCACATCTTCGATATTGATATAATACACTCTCGAGTATACGTATAATATTCCCACAAATGATAAACCATTAATACCAGACCACTTGGGCGTCGATAAACTTATGTACGGATGAACAATTATTGTGAAATTTCACACATCCAAAGGTCAAGGAGACAAAGATCTGCATATGTACAATGGAGAAAAACGCTTACTCGGCATCGTTAATCAATTCGGTGCTGCCAGTGAGTGTAATTGCAGCAATGATTGGCTTCGTGATAAAATTGAATTAATTTATTTTCATTGTCAACATTGCAATAAGATTTTTAAATTTTTTTTCCCATTTACAAAAATTTGGCAAACATTTAAAATTTTTGATAAGGTTAGTTTCCAAAATTGGACTAATTTTTACCATTTTCAAAATATGAAAAAATCAGAAATTTAGGTATAAATTTTCTTGTTTTAATAAATTTTTGAAATGAAATCAATTTTAAAATTCGGCACAGTTTTCGAAACATTCGAGATGATAAATTTTCAAAGTTTACTCAATTTACACAATTTTAAGAATTTAATAAAAATTCGAAATTTGGGAATTTTTAATTTTTAATATGATTTTGAAATTAGATACCTACCTAACGTTTGAAAATTCAGAATTTAAATAATTTTAGAATTTGATCTCCAAAACGTTAATAAATTTTTACCATCTTGAAAAATTGACAAATCTTCCAAATTTGGAGGTTTTCAAATTTCACACAGGCCTAATAAATTCTTGAAATTAGATTTTAAGGGCAAACTTTAAAATTCAGACAAATTTTCAAAAAAATAAAAAAATAAATTGAAAATTTTTTTTTTAAAATTTAATAGGTAGGTATGTAAATAAAAATTTTGAATTTAATTATTTTCAAATTCCTAATCAATTTTTGAAATTTGGCCAATTTTTAAATACTAAATTGTAGCTAAATTGTTTTTACGAAAATTAAAAAATAAATTTTCAAAGTTTGGTTTTTAATCTATAAATTCAGAAAATCTTCAAAGTTCAGTTTTGATAAAAATTCAAAACGCAAATTTTAAAAAGTCACCTTTCAAAGTTTGATCAATTTTTATTTTTATTACCTACTTAAAATTATTTAATAAAAATTTGAAATTTGGAAAAGAGGCTGGTATCAGCCTGATATGAGCCTGATACCACGAGGCTAGTATCAGACTGATGATGCAAGGATAGTATCAGCTTGATACCTCTTCAAAACTGGTATCAGTCTGATACCTCGAGACTGATATTAGTCTGATATTTTGAGAAGTTTTTAAATTAAAAAAAAAAAATTTTTGGAAAATAAATCTTCCAACTTTTTTAGTGCAAAAAAGAATTCAATCCGAATTTTCTTGGAATAAAAGTAACGTTTATCCTAATTTTTTTGAGACATCACATAATATTATCTATCATTTTTTTGAAGTAAAAAAAGTGAAAAATCTTTTAACTTTTTGAGAAAAAGTCCCTGCTTGTTTACCCAGATTTAAAAAATGCAAGGTTTATTTATTTTATTTTATTTTATTTTTTTGAAGTTGGCCACATAATCGAGAAATTTATTTATTTATTTATTCAGCATTTGAAATTTTGTTTTTCAAAGTCCAATAAAATTTTACCATTTTGAAAGTTTGGTAATTTTTTAAATGTAGCAAATACGCAAAATTGGGTATTTTAAAAATTTTAATCAAATTTTGAACTTATTATAGATCCATTTTTACAACTCAGCAAAATTTTCAAAAAGTTATGGGAACTCAATTTTCAATGTTTGATCAATTTTAAAAATTCAATAAAAATAATTGAAAGGTAATATCTTAATTTTGACAAATTTTTTTGATCGCATAAATTTCCAAATATCCGCATCTTTAAAAGAATTTGAAAAAATCAATTTTCATAGTTTAATCGATGTTTACAACTTTACCTACAATTTTTCAAAATTTATGATAAATTAAAAAATTGTTATTTTAAAATTTCAATGAATTCTTAAAAGTTAGGAAGGTAGGTAATTTTTCAAAAAATAAAAAAATATAAACGTAATAATTTCGTACTTTTTAAAAATTTCTGAAATTTAACAAAAAAATTGTTATTTTAGTCATATCATTTTTACATTTTAATAAATTAAAAAAAAAAATAGAATTTATTTTCAAATTTCAGTCAATTTATGAAATTTAAAAAAACCTTATAATTTCATAATTTCAATTAAAGTTTGTAGGTACCTATTTTTATTCTTGAATTTTTTGTACTGAATCAACTTTTTTTTTTTTAATCAGTACATTTAAAAACAAATTAAAAGGTCAGTTTTATTAATGTTTGTTCTTTATCCAAATATTCAATAAATTTTTGAAATAAAAAATGGGCCTAATTTTAAAAAAAATCGAAAGTCCTATTTTTCAAAATTTTTGAAATTTTACAAAAGTTTGAAATTTGTTAAAATTTATCTAAATTTTAACAAAATTGAAAAACATTAACTTTCAAGGTTTGATCAATTTTTACAATTTTTAAGATTAAGAAAAACTATGAAATTGTGTGATTTTGAAATTTTAATACCTCCTAATTTTTTTAAATTTTAAAACTTTTAGGTACCTACCTACCTATCAAAATTTTCAAAAAATCAAAAAAATTAATTTTCAAAATTTGATCAATTTTTTACAAATTTTTATAAATTTATCAAAAAATTTGAAATTTTAAAAATAATTTTTAAAAAATTCAATTTATTTCAAAAATAGTTAATTTTTTAACGAATGAAAAAAAAACAATTTTCCCATTTTGATCATTTTTAAAAATTTAAAAATTAAACACTTGACATTAAAAAAAAAATCAATTAACCCGAGCAGCACACTCGATCGATAATATCGAAAGTTGAAACGTATCGATAAAAAATCGTTTAAAAATCTAAAGATGTTCTCACGATATGATACAGATTTAGCTGTACGGTTTTATAGGCAAAAAATCTAAAAACTATCGAATTCGATAGTATTACGATTTTAGGACGATATTCGTCAACGATACTATCGACAAAGAATATTAAATTTATCGAATCCGATTTTCCACCGATTTTGTGCAGATATTTGAAACTATATTATCGACAAATAATCTGAAATTTCTCGAATTCGATTTTTTAACGATTTTGTGAAGATATTTGAAACTATATTATCGACACGTAATCTGAAATTTCTCGATTTCGATTTTTTAACGATTTTGTGACGATATTTGAAACTATATTATCGACAAATAATCTGAAATTTCTCGAATTCGATTTTTTAACGATTTTGTGAAGATATTTAAAACTTTATTATCGACACGTAATCTGAAATTTCTCGAATTCGATTTTTCAACGATTTTATGACGATATTTGAAACTATATTATCGACACGTGATATGAAATTCCTCGAATTCGATTTTTCAACGATTTTGTGGCGATATTTGAAACTACATTATCGACAAATAATCTGAAATTTGTCGAACGATTTTTCAACGATTTTGTGACGATATTTGAAATTATTTCCAAATTGGTGAAAATTTTTCCAAGTCCAACACGTCTGGAAGTACTAAACTGCCTATTATAAACGTTTTATTGCTAATTCCTCAACGATAAGGTATGGCATAGTGGTTAAGGAAGAGGATTACCATGCAGGAGGTAGAAGGTTTAAGCCCCACGGGTGGCAGATTTTTTATAATTTTTTTTGACTTTTTCTGAAATGATCCTCTTACCGTAACATGAATAATGTGTTTAGGCATAGTTTAATGTATTAATTATGCTAATTAATGAGTTTTAATTATAGAAAAAAGCTAGTAAAAGACGAAAAATCGGAATAAAAAATCGATAAAAAATCGACAGAATATCGAATTCGATAAAGTTGCGCCTAAATCGTGAAATTATCTTTCGATATTATAGATATATTATCGATAAAATATCTTACTATAATCTCAAAATTTTTGCTAACTATAATTCGTCGATAATCTATCTATATATCGAAAGATAATTTCACGATTTATGCGGAACTAACACGACACTTTATCGAATTCGATATTCTGTCGATTTTTTATTTCGATAATTTGTCGAGTGTACGCTCGGGAATTTTTGAAATTTAATCAAGTTGAGAATAAGTTGAAAAATTAATTTTCAAAGTTTTACATTTTTTTACAATTTTTGTATACTTAAAATTTTTATACTAATTTATGGAGTTGAATAAATTTTTAAAATTTAACCAATTTTTAAGCTATGAGTAAAGTACTAAAATAACGAAGTATGAGTCAATTTTCAAAGTTTGATAAATTTTCTGTTAATGTACGTACATTGATATTTGTTGAATTCCCAAAATTCAGATAATCTTCAATGATAAGACTTTTAAATTTTGTTACCTACCAATACGTACATTTTTTAAATTGGGTCAATTTTTGAGACCAGCTTGGATTTTTGGAAGGTTTAAAAGGATAAATTTTAAATAAATTGACCAATTCTCAAATCTGAATAAAAATGTTTTGAAATTAGATAAATTTTTAAAAAATTTGAAAAATTTATTTCCAAAGTTTTATCAGTTTTTATCATTTTCCAAATTTAATAGAAATTTTAAGCATCTTACAATTTTTATTAATTTTTATAAAATTGGATGAATTTTAAATTTTGAACATTCGAACTCCAGTTAAATTTAAAAAAAAATACAGAGGAAAATTTTCCAAAGCAAAATAGTGTTCAATGATAATTTTTTTAAATATTAGAAGTAGGTAAATTTCCAAAATTCAACACGTAAAATTTTCGAAAAACCAAAATCTAAAATAAAATTAAAATTTAGGAAATTTTCAAAATTTGTCAATTTTTATATGGATTTGACCCCCATAGAAAATCATCATTTATGCCAAAAAATGTCATCACCTTTATACTCAGTCTCAGTCTTTTTCCCCAACTCACACAGACAGGTCAAATTTAACGACTGATTTTTCGAAAATCAGCATTTCGAATCATCAAAAACTCACACCACCAGTAGCAAGTGATTATTCGTCATAACTTTTTCGACGCATTCTTCGACATCAACACGTACTTTCCACATGGAATTAACCAGGCAAAAATACACACACACCACGGAAAGAAAGAAAGAATGAAAAAAAAAGCACGGGCTAAAATATTATACAGACCGAATGAAGCGAACAACCGGTTTATTAGGTGGAATAATTAAAGCAATAATCTGCTTTTAATGAACCTCTTATTATTTCTTTTTTCACCACTGGGTAACTTATTATCAGATCCAGGCGAGTAAAAAAAAAAAGACCATCGAGATGACCGTGAAAACCAGAAGAAATTCCAACCACCGCGAGTCCGAGTCGCCGCGTCGGGTAAGGTAAAAGCCTCAGAGGAGCCATTTCCTGCCACCAGAGAATGAGGTGGCCGCGGGGCCGAGGAGGAGGGTGAGTAAGTTATATTGTATGTAAATCAGCGCGTCTCGATGGTGATGTCTGGCAATGCTCTCACTTTTTTTTGGGCCTTATAATGGTCGTCTTGCTGTACACGTAACACTCGAGGTATTACGTACTGCATATTGCAGTATGCCTTGTTACCGCGCCACGCCGTCCATCGCCATTTATCGCCTCTCGCCGCTTCTTTCTTCTGCTTTTCTTTTTACGTAAATCTATTTTGGCGGCAAATCTCGTACGTGCATCGAGATTCGAGACTGCTGAGAGAGCGAGACGCGACGGTTAGAAAGATGCCGGCGTCTCTGCAAGGCACCAGGTAAGCAGGTACAGGGTGATCGTAAAGTGCAGAATTGTATGGCTGCGATCATTTAGGTCGATGGCGAACTTCATTGCTCCACCGGATGCGGTTTTTAATTCAATAGCAGGTCAGCCCGAAGTGTTAGTAGGTTTATGGATCTACCTTAGGGTGGCCCTTATTTTTCGAATTTTGGAAATGTTGTCGGGACGGGGGGGTCAATTGGTGACATATTGGTAGAAAATAATTCCCTATTTTTTATTTTTCCTCTAACTGAATTTTAAGCCGTTTTTCAGGGGCCCCCAAATTTGAAAAAATCAAAAAAAAAGAAAAAATAGAACATTTTGAAAATTTTTGGAAATTTTTAGCAAAATGGTCATAGGGATGGTATTTCTATAAGACAAGCCCATTTTCGATGATTTCTTATCTTTACCCCCCCTTTTCATGGGACATTAAAAAAAAGTAATTTTTTACGTTTTTTAAAAAATTTGAAAAAAATGACTAAAAATTAAAGAAACATTTTTTTTTGAATAAAATGTTTTTAGCATACGTGTTATCACCCAAAAAGGTCATTTACGGCGATTTTTCATCCTTACCTTCATTTTTGGGAACCTCATTTTTTTCAATTTTTGATAGTTTTTGAAAAATTCTCACTGATACGGCAGTGGTGAAAAATCACCGTAAATTACCTTTTTGGGTGATAACATGTATGTTGAAACCATTTTATTAATTTTTTTTTTTTTTTAAATTTGTAGCCATTTTTTTCAAAATTTTTTAAAAAACGTAAAAAATGACGTTTTTTCATGTTCCATGAAAAGGGGGGTAAAGATAAGAAATCATCGAAAATGGTCTTGTCTTATAGAAATACCATCCCTAAGACCACTTTGCTAAAAATTTTCAAAAATTTTCAAAATGTTCTATTTTTTCTTTTTTTTTCAAATTTGGGGGCCCCTGAGAAACGGCTTAAAATTCAGTTAGAGGAAAAATAAAAAATAGGGAATTATTTTCTACCAATATGTCACCAATTGACCCCCCCGTCCCGACAACATTTCCAAAATTCGAAAAATAAGGGCCACCCTAATCTACCTAGCCTAACATCGAAGACGGTAAAGACTGTAGGATAGGTATTCTACTACCTACCTTTTAATTCGGTATTCGCCAGGAATATTATCGTGTAGATTTTTTCCCCTTTTACTTCTTTTTGTACTGTCTTTCTCCAGGGCTCCATAGTGGTATCAGTTCCAGTGTGACCTTGACATTGAATGCGGAATTACTGCATTCTTTTATATGAGGTGGTTTGAATTTCCATTCGGATATTCGGATCATCAGATGCGAATGTCAGTCAGATGTCATCGTGGGTCGAAAAGAGTTCGAAATGAAAAATCGTAAAATATACCTACGTAGGTGAAATAAGTGAACCGAAATCGAAATTTAGGCCCGTATTTTAAAAATTTCCTTATACTTAAGGCGAAGCGTTCTTACACAGACCAAGTAGTTTTGTTTATTTTTTCCATACAAATAAATGGCTGCTCGATGTAAATTGACACGATACGTGTGAAATCGCCTCGCCTTAAGGTCAATGTTTGCTTAAGCAAATTTTTAAAATACGGGCCCTAGTGTTTTTGTTTACGAGAGAATGTGAATCACTTGTGATGGGAGGAGAGTGGCATGGGAGGCAAGGTTTTGAAACATGAAAATCATACAAATCATAAAATAAAAAAGAATTGGTTAATGCTGTTAATAGATTCTTGAGACATCCAAAAAAATAAAATTCTCATGCACCTATAGTTTATTAAAGAATACAATATTTATTTTCAAAAATATTTAAAAATTTTCAAAGGCTGATAGGCGAACACCCTTTTTCCCAAAAGCACAACTTTTTCGAATATTTTTTGCCTCAATCAGATAAAACACCCAAAAATTGAAAGATTTCTTATTCTAAAAATAAATCCATTTTTCTAAGGCAGAATGAAATTTCACCAAAAAAATTGAAAAAATTTTTATTCAAAAAAATTTGAGAAATTTTTATTTTATTTCCAAAAAAATTAAGAAATTTGCTCTCCACAAAAATTCAGAAATTATTTTTCTTTCAATTTAATTGAAAGACTTTTTACAAAAAAAAAAAATAATAATAAAAAAAATAAAAAAGATGGAAAATTGCATTACCAAGGTACCTATTCCAAAAAACAAAAATTTTTTATAGGTGTTCCAAAAAATTGAAAAATTTTTCATTTCAAAAGAAAATGAAAAATTTTTTTTAAAAATAATTTAAAAAATAGGAAATTTCATTGTAAAAAAAATTGAAGAAAAAACCAAAAATTTACCTGCTTATTCCAAAGAAAAAAAACTTATTTTTTTCAAGTGATCCCAAAAATTAAAAGATTTCATTATTAGAAAAAGAAATTTATAGGTATTTTTTTAATAGAATAGATAGAAAAAATTTTCACAAAATAAATTTAAAAATTTTTTATTTGAAAAAAACTTGAGAAATTTTTATTTTTATTTCCAAAAAAAATTTTAAAATTTTTTTCCTAGGTTCCTAATAAAATTGAAAGACTTTTTATAAAAAAAAAATTTAAAAAAATGAAAAATTGCTTTACCTAGGAATTTCAAAAAACGAGAATTTTTTATAAATGTTCCAAAAAATTGAAAGATTTTTCATTCCAAAAAAATCAAAAATTTTTTCTCAAAAAAAAAAAAATTAAAAAAAGAGAAATAAGTACCTCCCCAGAGAAAAATAGAAAAATCTCTCGCCCTCCAAAAAATTTTATTTTATTTTAGTCATTCAAAAAAAATTTATGAATCGAAAGAAAAATTGAAAAAATTATTTATTTAAAAAAATTAAAATATTTGTTACTCAAAAAAAAAAAAAAAAAAAAAAAATCGAAAAAATTCGTTTTTCAAAAAATAAGAAATATTGTTACCTACTCTCGAAATAAAACGATTTTTTTCTCCTAAAAAATAAAGTGTTTTATTCTGCAGAAAAGTAGATTTTTTATTCAAAAAATTGCTTTGAATGGATACTTTTGTGCATTAATTTTTATTTTAGTATAATTTATTTTGAAATTATAATATTTGGAGTCCTAACTTGAATTCAGAGCCCCTGTATCAAGAGTGCCTATTGCGTCTGCAATATTGCAACGTGTTTCTGAGCGCCTCTGGACTCGGGGATCAACCAATTTTCAGAATTTTATCTCAAAATTTACAATTTTTGTAAGAAAATGATTTTAACTATGTACTAATAGCCTATTTTCTTTATTTTCAAAAATTCGCCAAAAATCGAAAAATGAACTTCTACAGCTAAAAATTTGGTTCTAAGGTTGGATAACATGCTCTTTCAGTGAGCCAAATTTCAGCTGAATCGGAGGAGACGAGTTAGTAAGGATTCCGTTGTAAGTCCACGGTACTACATTTTGATACGTATTGTTCAAAATTTTAGTGGAGGGAGGGGTCCAATCGAAATTTTTGTTATAACTAAAATTATTCCTAGGACTTTAAGCTACAACTTTTGTTCGATAATTTTTTCAATTATACCCCTCTCTCTCCCTCCGATTTCACATAACACTCCGTAGATACTTATTCGAAATTAGAGGAGTGGGGATAAGGAGTTGGAGGGGTCCGATTGAAAAATTTTTCCATAAAAGTTGTAGATTGAGGTCCTTGAAATAATTTTTGTTTTTATAAGATTTTCGATTAGATCCCTCCCTCCTCTCCAATTTTGAATAATACGACTAGAATTCTTATATTATTGAAAACTTGGGGCAGCAGGAGTTCAATTAAAAAAATTTTCAAACAAAAGTTGTAGCTTGAAGTCCTACAAATAATTTTGGTTATTACAAAAATTTCGATTGGACCCCTCCCTCCCTCCCACCCTTCCTTCCATCCAATTTTGAATATCAAGTACCTATCAATGTAGTACTGGACTAAAGACTTTTAAAAAAACCTAAAAAAGTCGAATAGCGGACTCTCGATTTTTGCAATGGTAACTAGGAGCTATAGTCTCCTATCCGAGGCTCATTTTCACCATTATGGTCATCTCTTGGTAATCGAAGAATTGTTTAATTACACGTTCGCGACTAGCGAATCGCGTTCAAATTGATAGGTCAAACTTTTCAATTATTTTTACCATTTTGATAATTTCTTCCATTCATTAATCATCTTCTGGTCAGGTTTTAATCAGTATAATTAACGACCGTTAACGACATAACCACTAAGAAAACATTGTGTTGCAGCGCACGCTCGTCCCATCCCAGTCCTAGACGTCGTCCAATTTAGTCGTATCTTCGCGCTGGCCTTCACCTTCTTCGTTGTAATAATTACCGACTGATCAATTTTTTTTTTCAACGAGCCATTTCAACGCCTCATACACACATACCACCCCACCCACCCACTCTATCATATCAATACAATATACGTTCGCCGAGCGTACGTCCCAGTACGTAAATATAGTACCATATACAACGAATTAAAAATTTCTACGGCGTATGGCGTATTCCTTTCAAAAAATTTAAGGCGACGATTAAAAAGCAATTGTCGTATTTATTTACGGCGCTCGTCAGCCAGTTTTTTTCGGTTGAAACGTGCCGCTCGTGGAGGTTTCTTCAAGGATAGAAGGAATTTTGGATGCGGATGTCTATTGTTGCAATTTTTTTTTTCAAATGACTACCACGCTGTACTAGAAACGAGGTCGGAGAAGAGTTTTTCAGTTTGTAACGAGGACATGTAACCCTCCACCATTCGTCCAACCCTAGGCTCGAATGTGTGTGTTTTATCGTGTATTGTGATCAAATTTGATCGATGGACTGACTGACTGCGGAAATGGTAAAATCCTTTTTGGGGTAATTTTGCAAGAAAAGATTTTTCGATTCAAGAACAACATTAAGTTTTATACTTATTTAATTTTTTCAAGTTTGAATTACCTACTTTGTTCTTGGATGCTCGAAAATACGAGTATTAAAAAACAATTTGTAGAAAAATTACCAATTTTTAAAAAAGAAAGAAAAAATACAATTTTATTTAAAAAAATGATTTATTTTTGTGAAAAAAGGTCAATAAGTACTTTGTACAGAATAAAGATTCTGAACAAAAAATCTAAACAAATTATAAATTTTGAAAAAATTATTAAATAATTTTTCAAAAAATAAACAAATCACATTTAAAAAAACTTCAGGAACAACTTTTGAGAAAATGATCTATATTTAAAAAAAAAACTCAATTCAAAAAAAAAATAGTCTACGAAAAACCGACCCATTCGCGTTTGATGAAGGAAAAATCATCCTCTGTTAAACATCACAAGATGATTTTTTCAATAAAAAATTAAAGGTTTCTCGATTAATACGTACCTATTATGAATATTTGAAAGAATTAGACAACATTCATGAAAAAAATCAATATACCTAATTATGTATTATAATGCCAAAAGATATTTTTTAGAAATAATCAAGTTTTAGAAAGATATTGAAAATTTTAGGAAATAAAATTCCTTTTCAAAAAAATAATCAGTCAAAAACTAGCAATTTATCATTTTTTTCAAAATTAATAATTTTAATAAAAATCATGCAGTCTGAAAAAATTGTAAAAAAAAATATCAATTTAAAAAAATTACTCAAAAAAATTTTTTTTTTTTTTTAATTGTCAATTTAAAAAAAATTACCTACTTCGCAACTTTGAGAAATAGTCATTTGTTTTTTAAAACGTTAAGTAGCATTTTTTAAAAACTTCTAATATACTTACCTAATGCTCAATTTTTTGGACATTAGTAATTTCGCTTTTACATCAATTTTTTTTTTTTTTTTTTTTTTTTTCAAACCCAAGTCAGTTAATTTGAAATACGTGCGATTCTGGTTAAAAAATTGAAGGTTCAAAATTTCAAAATTTTTCCGTTTGTCAAGAAATTTTCTTCATCGTCTTGAGAAAAATTTTGACAAAATTATGAATGAAACTTCCTATTTTTTCGGAATAAAAAATATTTTTTATTTAAAAAAAAAAATATTTTGAGTTTATTTCTTGAATGATTTTTTTTTTCAATTTTATCACCTTTGGGATGAAAATTTTTTCAATTTTTTGGAAAACATGGAAAAAATTCTCGTTTGTTAAAAAAATACCTCGATATAAAAGGCAATTTTCCATTATTTATTTATTTGTTTAGGTATTTATTTATTTATTTATTTTTATAAAATATCTTTCATTTTTTTTTGGAAAGAATAACAATTTCTCAATTTTAGTGGAAAGAAAATTTCGTAATTTTTTTGAAAATAAAAATAAAAATTTCTCATGTTCTTTTAAATAAAATATTTTCCTTTTTTTTTTTGTCAAAAACATTGAGTATCTATAATTTATTACAAACAAATGAGGCGTGTTTTTCCAAAACGGCCTAAGTCCACTTTTTTCGAAATCGATTTTATGACGCCATTTGGTGAAGGAGGCCTATATACGAGTACATAATCCTACATCATCAACCTACCAAAATATCGCGTTTAACCTGCTCAAAAAGCTAATATTTAAAAAAGTAAAAGACAAAGGATGGTGCGAAACAGCCTTCAAATTTGCCTAAAAATTCTTCCAAAATGGCCTCTGTCCATGTACTTGAGTTCACAACTAATATATTCGAGGACTATCTGCTCTAAAATTGAACCATTACCTCCAAAATAGCTTCTTAATATACGATTTTATTACGTTTTTTGCTTCTCTTGTAAAATTTTAAAAAGTGGACTTAAGCCGTTTTGGAAAAACACGCCTCAAATCTAGATTTTCTTTTTAGAATAAGAAATCTTTTAATTTTAGGGATCACTTTAAAAAATTCTGTTTTTTTGGAATAAGTTGGTAAAACATTTTTATATATCTATTATATATATTTTTTTATTTATTTTTTGCACCATGAAATTTCTTATTTTTTTTGGATAAGAAAATTCATTTTTTTGGTTGAAATAAATTCCTCAATTTTTCGGGTGTACCTAATGATATTTCTCATAAAAATACCACTTTGATTGAAAACACATTTCAATCAAAAAGAAGATTTTCAAGTGTTTTTTTTTTTTTTTTTTGAAAAGAAAATTTTTTATGTGATTTTTTTAAGAGAATTTTTAATGAGATTAAAGTAATTTTTTAAGGAGATTTTTAAAGGAATTTTTTGAAATTTTTTTTGCAAAAGCTTAAAAGAATTCTTCGATTTTTAGAACTCTACCTATCTCATGATTTACAATTTTTGAAAAAAATTGATTTACTTACCTACTTTTAATGGGCTATTTTCGGCATTTTCAAAAATTCGTCAAAAATCGAAAAATTAACTTTGGCAGCTAAAAATTTGGTTCTCAAGTCTGGGTAACATGCTCTATCAGTGAGCCAAATTTCAGCTGAATTGGAGGTGACGAGTTGGCAAAGATTATCTTATAAGTCCACGTACTACATTTTGATACTTATTATTCAATTTTGTGAGGGTGGGAGGGAGGGAGGGGGAGGTCCAATCGAAATTTTTGTTACAACTAAAATTATTCCTAGGACTTCACAGCAACAACTTTGGTCCGATAATTTTTACAATTGCACCCCTCGCTCTACCTCTGATTTCGCGAATTTCAGCGGGTTCAAGATTTTGGCAACATGCTATCTAGGAGCTAGTGGATGGGAGAGATCCAGAGACTATTTTCACTATAAATCGTCGTCAAAATCTAAGTCCAAGACGATGGCAGATCCATCGATCCATGATCTATCGATCACGAACTGGCCAACACCGGTGTCGGCGTTGTCGCGGCGTCGTCGGCGGTCGTTCGTGGTATATTACGCGACTTGCTAAGTAAATGAAAGTAAAGCTAATATTTTCGACACCGCGTGTACCTCAAAGCCGCGTGTACCTATAATATTACGTGAATCGAGTGAAAGTGCCGAACCACTTTCTCTGGAGTGTTTCTTACTATACCTACCGAAACCCCACGCCGTAATTTTTACGTAATGCGACCTCTTTTAATGGTATTATGTCAGAGAGACTCCCTACACATTGTGTTCTGTTTAAATGTACACACGCGTGCTGCTTACTCTTATTACGATACTCACGATTGTAAATCGCACACTTTTGTACTGGTATCGGCAAGAATGACCTATAATTTAGCCGCTCTGGCTCTGCGCTCGTTCTGCAGCGACTAGAGACCAGAGACCAGATTAGAGATGTCGTTTATTTCGACGTACATATGTACGTACATAAGTATTCGTACGCATAAGAAGAGGAAACTGGTTAACAAGTACGTGCCCGACTGTGGCCGCTCTTCGGCCTTATATATTTATAATTTTAACGACGTATTGTCTCCGATTCCGCATTATACCCTACGTAGTATTATATGTCTGTATATGCGACAATTTTTTTTTTTTTTTTTTTTTCAAGTTGTAACATAGTCATCAGATTAGTTTACCATTTTTAATATCATCTCGTACTAGTATATGAAATGTAGACCAATGTAACGAGTTATGGGTAAGAAGTATTGTCTTGGGTGCATGTGTAACGATGTGGGAGAAAAAAATTATCAAAACGAGTGTCGTCGTTGTAATACAATAATTGTACGAAATGGTAAGACAATTATTGGTTCGTATTTTGGTACAAGAACGAGCAATACTTTTAAAAGTAGGTCGATAAACAGACGAGTGAATTTTCTTCGTTTTTTCGCTATTAATGAAAATGTGTTTTACGAAGAGTTGGCGAGCGAAGTCGAGGTGGGGCTTGGGTTAATTGTGATTGAAGGAAATGGAAACGATTTGCAGGGTAAGATGGAAGGCAGTGCTTCTGTGTTAATTTTGTCACATTTTGGAAATTTTTAAAATTGAAATAAAATTGGTTATCTTGGCAGTTCTTCTTCGATTGTTAATTTTTTTAATTATTGAAAAAAAAAAAAAAAAAGTTAAGACTAAAAATTGAAAATTTTAAACGAATTGAAACACCCAAGAAATGGAAAAATTAAAAAGTAAAATAAAATTAGAAAACGAAAAAAACAAAAAAATTAAAATAAAAAATTAGAAGTCAAGATTTTTTCAAAGAGGTTTTTCTATTAAATCAATTTTTTTTTTAATTTTGTTCGAAGATTTTTTCAAAAATATCATCTGCCAAGAAAATTTTAAAACGAATTTTTAAACATTTTTCTTCAAACATTTTTTAAAAAAAATTATCTACCTACCAAAAATTTTTTTTTCAAATTTCTTCCAAACTTTTTCTGCGTGGAAAAAAAATTTTCAAGATTTTTTGGTAATTTTTCTTTCAAGAGCATTTTTTATCAAAATAATTTTTTCAAGAATTTAAACAGAAAATTTTTTCGAGATTTTTGTAAAAAAAAAAAAAAACTTTTTTGTCAAGATTTTTTGCCAAAATATACATTAGGCATATAAACTTTTTTGTCAAACGAATATTTTTTCAAAAGAGCAAAGTCCAGTTTTAAAGGTGATTTACCCCTGAGCACCAAATTTGAAAAATCGTGAAGATTATCAAGAAATTAAAAAAAAATCAAAACAAATTTAATTACGAAGATTATTCAACTAGAAATTTTTTAAAGAAGATTTCCTGTTATAAGGTCTTTTAAAGCGATTAGGTACCTATAAGAAGATTTTTTTGAAAGAATTTTTTTTTTTTTTTTTTTTTTTTCCCCAAGAACTTTATGTGAGAAAAGATTTTTTCAAGATTTTTTTGACAAGAAGTTGGTTTAGAGCTTTTTTTAACAGAACATTTTTTTCATGAAAGTAAATTGACAAGAAAATTTGTTTTTCGAGATAATTTCCTGTTTAGATGATTTTTTCAAGATTTGTAAGAAGCTAATAATAATTTTTTTAAAGAAATTTTTCAAGATTTTTTGTAAAAATATATATATTTTTTTTCAAAGCCATTATTTGACCAAAGAATTCTTTTCAAGATTTTTATCGAGGAGCTTTTTTTGTCAAGCAAATTTTAGTTAAGGGACTTTTTACAGAAATTTTTCTGAAGAGACATTTTTCAAAATTTTTCAGTAAAACTTTTTTTTATTCAATGACCTTATTTGACAGACAATTTTTTTCAAAAGTTTTTTTGTCAACAATTTTTTTTCAAGATGTTTTGTCTGATTTCAAAGTATTTTCAATAAAACATTTTTTCCAAAATTTGTTTGCCAAAAATTTTTTCAAGAAAGGTAATATATTTAGGTACCTAGGTATTTATTCAGATTATTCTGAAAGGACAATTTTTCAGAATTTTTTTGGTGAACAAATTTTACTGAAACCAAAATATAAGACTAAAGATCGAAAAAAATTGAAATAATTAGAAACTAAAAAAGCAGCCAAGAAATAAAACTAGGTAATAAAATACAAATAAATAAATAAATAAAATTGTAATCATGTTGATGTAAGAAATTCAGAGCATTAGAAAAAAATAAACGTTAAAAAAACACAAGAAAAAACAGTAGGTCAGTACCTTCGAGCCAAAAGCAGAAGATAATAAGGGTGTAATAATCTTGAAATTATAAACACCCCCCCCCCCCACCAAAAAAAAATTGACGAGTAATACTATGGTGACCTTAATTAAGACTTGGGAAATTAAAAAAAATTATCAAAAACGTTTCCATATTCACCTCTTCTTTATTCAAAAAGCATGCTTAATAAGTTGCCTACTCGAACGACCTGCAGTGTTTAAAAAATGAAGACATTATCCAACGTCGAATTTACTCCTCTCTACTCCGACTAACATGTCTCTGGAAATTTTTGGTTTATTAATGAAATAGTTTATTTACTGTGTTCTTCAGAGGAAAAAACTTTTTACCTTTTTCGAAGAAAAAAAATCTCAATTTTTAAAGATAAAAAAATATATTTTAAACTTTTTTATAGTGAATGTACTTATTTCTCAAACTTTTGAAGAAGAAGATCCCAATTTTTTAAAGAAAAAAATTCCTGATTTTTTTTTTTGGAACAAAAATAATGCTAGGTAGATATCTTTATTTTTTTGAAGTGAAATCTTTTAATTTTTTAAAATGAGATGATTTTTCAATTTTTTTGGAATATTTTTTTTCATCTTTGGAGCAAAAAAATAATTGTTAAATTTTTTTTTCTGAGAAAAACATTTTGAATTTTTTCCAATGTTCATCTTGATTTTTTTATTCAGCGAAAAAAATCATTTTTTTTCTACAAAAAAATTAAGAGTTTTTTACTCAAATAAAATTACCTGAGTGTTTTTTTCCTTCAAAAAATAGTGAAGTTTTTTTAATCCCAAAAAAATATAAAAAATTCTCTTATTATCAAAAAAATTGAGACCAAAAATTGTTTTTTCTCTCTATCTAAAAGTAAATGATATTTTTCTATAGAAAGCTTGACGAGTTTTTTTTTGCATAAAAAATCATGAGATTTTTATTCCTTCAAAAAATTAAAAAATTTCATTTATTTCAACAAAAAAAAATTAAAAAAAAAATTAGAACTTTTTTATTCGAAAAAATGTAGAGATTGTACTATCAAAAAATTATGTGTTTTTTTTCAACTTGAGAAGTTGAAAGAAAATGTAGGTACTCCAAAAAAGTTTAGGGATTTTTTTTCTTCAATAATTTAAGGATTAAGAATTTTTTACTCCAAGAAAATTGAATTTTTTTTTTCTATTTTATTTCTAAAATTGAAACACAAAATTGTTTTCTTTAAAAACAAGATTTCCTTCTAAAAAATATAGAATGTTTTTTTTTCTTCTCACAAAAAAATAAAAGATTTTCAATGAATGAAAATTTTTTATCAATTTTTTTTATAAGAAAAAGTTTTGGTTTTTTTATTGTACGAAAATTTACAATGGGAGATTTTTCTGTAAAAATGAATTGAGAAATGTAAATTGTGAAAAAATTTCAGAAGTTACACGAAAAAATGAATGACGCCCACTACAGGTAAATTCCAAACCCTCTACGTGTTATAACTTTTTGCTCAAAACAGCTTAGACTTGAAATATATTCTTTTCTTGAATAACCAAA
This sequence comes from Balanococcus diminutus, assembly GCA_959613365.1. Lineage (NCBI taxonomy): Eukaryota > Metazoa > Arthropoda > Insecta > Hemiptera > Pseudococcidae > Balanococcus > Balanococcus diminutus. The sequence continues at coordinate 25,600,558 of OY390718.1, forward strand.
ACACACATGTAGGCCTACCTATTGTACGATCTGCCTCCTCTCTCCGGACATACCTCACATGCCTAATAAAAAAATTGCAGAATCATGGCACCTCTACAAAAAAAAAAAACAATTCGAAATAAGTTCAATCGAGCATATCGTAAGATACCCAGCGATAAATTTCCATCTGCCGAAAGTACCTACGATTACGAAGCCATAGCGTGAGAGTACGTGAAACTGCGAAATTCCTCAGTCGATTTACGCATTATAGATTGGCGATTAAACGATTAGGTCACGTCTGATTGTCACCGTGGCTCGATTCCGATTCGACTAAGTTCATTAAAACGTGTCGTGATCGAAGCAGTGTCAAGTCGACTACCAGTCGCATTATAAATTCTGCATTTGAAGAGCTCGTACGGTGTACTTCGAATCGGGGGCGTGATAAACTCAGGGATTTTCAATTCGCATACACTAATAAAATTTTTCTCTTAAGGAGGCGATAGTGCAAGACGACGATTCTTCCACACACGATGTAAATTACACGTGTGCGAGTAAGTTAATCAGAAACATGACGGTGTTACAATCAAGGTTCAATGGCGCGCTCATGTCACAGATAATACCTGACTATTAAGCAAATCGTACACATACGTTAGCGATTATAATATTGGAAATGAGTAAGATTTAAAAAATGCCACCGTAATGCGAGTATAGTATAAAATACCTGACGTTTAAAATTTTTTATACCATATTATCCGTTTCTCAGATCTATACTCTAAAGGTGGGTGTGAACGTGTCACGTACACTGCACTGGACGGTACAGAGCATTCGTACAAGCATTTTAATGCTGCTTTTAATTTCATCCATAATTTTCCTTCTTACATACTGCATATAGGTACTTACGTACCTACTATATTCAATATTGGCAAATAGAAATACCCACGACTTCATATATGTGCCTGTGCCTACAAAACCTACCCGCCACTGGTCTCTAAGTCAAAGCATCCATTAATCGTGTAAACTTTCACAGGTGATAAAACATTCTTACTACTTGGAAAACGAGGGCAAGTATAATAAGGATATTTTCAAGGCAATTTGTTTCTTATAGGTACGTTTTTACTGTTTTCGTGCTTTCTCATTTCTAATTCTTTTTACAAATCAGCCAGTTTGTCCAAGCTGCTATGTTGCTTGTTGCTGCTCAGCCGAGCTTACGTAATTTTATTATAGGCAGAGGTAACATTCGATTTAGACAAAATTACCAGCAATCAGTTCATATTACCTTACATTCGTACGTTATTTTTATGGGGATGAGGGAAAGATTTATTTGAAGACTGTTTGAAAAATCGATTTAAATTTTAACCTCAAAAATTGAATTTTCCATATAATTCCAAAAAATTTCTATCAGTAAAATTATAATTAACGTGTTATGAATTTGAATCTAATCAATTTACCAGAACTTAGAAGTTCATCAAACATTGAAAAATTTTTTGCTTCAAAAAATTTAAAACTTTTGTTACCTCAAAACTTCAAAATAAATTTAAAAATTTTTACTCCAGAAAAATGAAATTTTTTAGGATAGGTATTGGTGTTTCAAAAAACTGAGAAACTTTGAACATTGAAAAATTGAGAAATTATTGCACTTCAAAAACATTTCTATTTTTTAATATATTTTTTTACTCAAAGAAAAATGAAAAAAATATATATATATATTTCAAAAAAACTGAAAATTTTTGGTTTGAAACAGTTGAATAAATTTTACTCCAAAAAATTGAAAAATTTCTGCTTTAAAATTTTAAAAAATCTACTCCAGAAAATATTTTTTAAAGTTTTACTCAAAATTTAAACAAATCTGCAAAAAAATTTAATGTCTACTTGGGTATAGGTTCCTCAAGAAATCGAAAAATTTCGGTGAGAGTTACAAAAAATAAAAAATAAATTTCAACTTCAAAATTGTTTTCTGCATTTCCACTCCAAATAAGGAATTTGAAAAGTTTTAAAAATTTCCAACCCAAAAAATTGAAAAATATTCATTTTAAAAATAGAAAAGTTTTGCTAAAAAGTAAAAAAAAAATAATAATACCTAATAAAACAAATAAAAAAAAACTCTAAAAAAACCTAATAAATTTTCAAAATCAAAAATGTCAAGAACTTCTCTAATTTCAAAAATTGGTAAATTTTCTAAATTTCGAAAATTGAGAAATTTTTTACTTCAAAATATGGGAAATTTTTCATTTCAAAAATTGAGAAATTTTTGTTATTTAAAAAATTAGAAAATTTAAAAAAAAAATTCTATTTCAAAAATTAAGAAATTTTTTACTTTCATTTCAAAAATTGAGAAATTTTTGTTATTTCAACCTCAACAGATGACCCCATTAAAATTCAAAATTTATTATCCTTTCTCTCCAAAACTGGTTTACGATCCCTTTTATAAAATTACGATCCTTTCTTCCCTTCTATAATTTACGATCCCTTCTATAACTAAACCTCCTTCACGATACGCCACTGGCCTTAGTTGCTGTACATGGCGTTTAAAGAAAAAAAATTGGAAACTTCTTAAATTCAGATATTGGGAAATTTCTGTTATTCCAAAAATTGGGAACTTTTTATTATTTTAAAAATTGAGAAATTTTTGTTGTTTCAAAATTCAAAAATTGGAAAAATTTTATTTTAGAAATTGGAAAATTGTTATTTCAAAAATTGGAAAATTTTTGTTATTTAAAAAATTGGGGAATTCTTCATTTTAAAAACTGGAAAAATTTTTATTTCAAAAACTGAAAAAAAATCATTTTAAAAATTGGAAAAATTTTTATCTCGTAAATTGGTAAATGTTTATTTTAAAAATTGGGAAATTTTCTATTTCAAAATTTGAGAGCTTTTTTATTTAAAAAAATAAGAAATTTTTTAAATTGAAAATGTACTTACCTACTGTTTTTAAAAAATTGAGAATTTCTTCACTTCAAAAAATGAAAAAAATTTATATTATCTCATTTAAAATTTTCAAAATCAAAATAAAAGTTAAAGACTTATTTACCTACTCAGAAAAATTGAAAAAAATCAATTTTTATCTTCAAAAAATGAAGAAATTTTTTCAGTTTAAGAAATTGAGAATGACTTATTAAAAAAAAAAAAAAAAAAAAAAAAAAAAAAAAACATTTGAAAATAATAACGAAAATGAAAACGAGAGAAAAATTAAAATTTTTAACAATTAACTCGTAAAAATCATATGAATGATCTTTTTTTTTTCTTTCAAAAAATGTTTGAAAAGATTTAAATGTAAAAAAAAAAATTGCATTGAATTGGGAAATATTTTCACTTTGAAGAATTCAGAACTTTTTACCAGTTTAAAAAAATTGTGAAATTTTTCAAGTATCTTACACAATATAGGTTCTTCATGAAATTGAAAACTTTTTACTGCAAAAAAGCGATTTTTTTTTTACTCAAAAAATTGAAAAAGTTTTGATAATTTGGTTTACATCAAGAAATTGAAAAAAAAATTATAAGTACATATAGGTATTAGGTGCCTATTAAAAAAATGGTCATTGTTTAACTAAAATCAAAATACTGAGAAAAAAAATTTCTCTAAAAATTTTCTCCAAAATTAAGTTATTTCTAAAAAAAAAATCAAAAATGTTTGGTTTTGAAAGAATTAAGAACCGTTATTTTTCCTTGGAAATTTTCCAACTTTTTCAAAATATTGAGAACTGTTTTATTTGAAAAACTGAAAAATTTTGATTTTGCGAAAAAATGAAAACTTTCCGCCTTTAAAAAAATTTAAAATTTTTTACTTCAAAAAATTTTTGCGAGAAATTTTCACTTGAAAAAATTGAGATTTTTTTTAGTCCCACAGAGTTTAAAAAATTCAATTCAAGAAGGTTGAAAATTTTACCTATACTTTTAAAAAGTTGAGGATTTTTTTTAATTCTGAAAAATAAAAAAAAATTTAAAATAACTAATTGAGATGTTTTTCCTAAAAAAATTTGAAAAATTTTTCCACTCCATAAAAATTGAAAAATAATTTCCCCAAGAAAACAGAGATCTTTGTTCTGTGAAAAAATTGAAATTCCCCCTTCCCAAAAAAATTAAAAGGTTTTTATACTTCGAAGGATTAAAAAAGTTCTGGATGTTTTTGGATAAACATTTTTCAATATTTCCCCACCTATGCAGATTTCCCCTTTCCTCTTAATTTTCCTCTAATTCTATTCAGTTCTTATTAAATATAATGAAAATTGATCGACTTTAATCATATTACACCTGGGCATGTAAAATTCCACATAAATGTAGGTACCTATACCTAAATCATAAACCCATCAACAATCAACTTACAGGGCTTCACTTGTCACAATTAAATACGTTATGGTCAAAAATTTCGAATACTTAGCTTATGTTAGTTAGTTAGTTATGTTACATAAAATGTACCAATTCTTAATTAGGCCTATACGGTGATAGAGCTGGCGCGCGCTCGACTCTAGATCATATTGTCGTGTTACAAGATAGAGCACTGGTCGATTATTACGTCACGTTTGATATATAGCAAGACCTCCAGTTCTCCAGTCTATCATCGTTATTATTCAACATAACCGAAACAACATCCAATAATAGTAATACCTAATATATGGGTATAGGGTATCGGTCGTCTACTTTCACTTTCATTTTATCGTACGTAGAGTAGACGTACCTACCTACAGTTCGAATGTGGTGTACTTTTTCTGAGTGATAATGCTTCGTATGCTGTGTCTCTAAGTACGTAGAGTTCGAGTACTACGTACCAGCGTTCCTTACTCGAATCAACTATCGATATTGTCTCGATTGACCTTGAAACGGTTTTTAAAACAACTCTCAACAATTGAGAAATATAACCAACGCCGCGTGCGTTACCTACCTATAAAGCGTGCCGTAAATAAAATAGTTATTTCAGCGGTTGCCTTTTTAATGTACGAAGAGGAGAAAAAATTGCGATAGTAATTATTACGAACGTTTGCTATGTGCTTCGAGACTGCGCATGTGATGCCTGCGCGCGGGTATAGAAATGCATTATAATGAGATGTAATACTTTTATTTTTATGGCAATGAGAATTTTTCGAAATTATGTAATCGTCGTTATAAGCTCTGTCTCTTTCTCACTTGTACCTACATAAACCACATATAAGCGAAAATATGAGTACGTATCCAATTGCCCTACGTGGTTTATTGTTTTAAAGTCACGGTCTCGATAAAAAGAGAGAAAAAAAAACGATCGAGTAGGTATTTTTCTTTTATTTTATTTTATATTATGTGCAAAACTTGTCGAGTAAGCAGTTTTTCAATGCGAAATTTTACGCGCTTCCAGGAGCATTAGGTATATCATCAAAAAGACGAACCTACACGAAAGTCGATAAATTCAACCCGAAGCTCGTTACTTTCTTCCTTCATGTCAATGAACAATTCATAAATTGCTTCCCCATTCCCCTCCCACGACGAGGCGACGATTACCTTACGACTCTTGAAGATTTTTCAAAGTGATTTATACCAGACACCTGAATTATTTACCTACCACTTTCACTGTCAACGTGTCAAAAAACCAAAACAATTTATAAAAAGAATAATGAACAATGGCCCGGCCCGGTTCACATTACATAACGCTTAATTAAATTACATTTTTATCGTCAACTGTTGCCCTTCAATTTACGAGTAATTCTATTTGTTGATATTTGCATGGTAGAGCCTGAAAATTGGACGTAGGCAATAGTGCTTACGTGGTAAAGTAGAATGGGTTGCATGATACCAGTTTCGTGGGGTGAATCGGGTTGGAGTTCAGCTTTGGAATTGATCTTGATCTTTAGGGAGTGGGGGGGGGGGGGGGGGTCAGAATTGGAATTTGGTCTTTGGAATCTGAATGAAAAAAATTGATCGGTAGAATCTTTGATTTTTTTTTAAGAATTCAATTCCTGAGAGAATAGGTACATTTTTTAAAAATTTCCTAATAGAATTTATAAATTTTTATTGGGGAAAAATTTTGAAAAGTTAGCTTCCTGCAAATTTATTTCCAGAACAATTTCTGACTCCAAAAAAAAAACATTTTTTGAAAGAATTTTCAAATTTTTGTCAAATTAAATTCAACAGAATTTTTTGACGATTCCTGACTTTTTTGAACGAAATTTTTTTTTAATATTTATTTTTGAAAATATTTTTGTAGAATCAAGAATATTTTTGGAGCATTTTTTTTCTTCAGAATTTAATATTTAAGATTTTTTTGTTAAAAAGTTTTTTAAATTTTGAACTGATTTTTGAATTTATTTCGAATAAGTATGTAATTTTTTTTAACGTCATTTTTTCGATGATTTACTTCGCAGGAGACTTTTTTCAAGAAATTCATGATTCCGAAAACCGGAAACCCCTGGTTCTATTTCCAATCTCACGAGTCAGAATTTTCTGAACAAAAGGACCTAGCTACAGTAGGGTGGCCATTATTTTTCGAATTTTGGAAATGTTGTCGGGACGGGGGGTCAATTGGTGACATATTGGTAGAAAATAATTCCCTATTTTTTATTTTTCCTCCAACTGAATTTTAAGCCGTTTCTCAGGGGCCCCCAAATTTGAAAAAATCAAAAAAATAGAAAAATAGAACATTTTGAAAATTTTTGAAAATTTTTTAGCAAAATGGTCATAGGGATGGTATTTCTATAAGACAAGGCCATTTTCGACGATTTCTTATCTTTACCCCCCTTTTCATTGGACATATAAAAACGTCATTTTTTACGTTTTTTAAAAAATTTGAAAAAAATGACTAAAAATTAAAGAAACATTTTTTTTTGAATAAAATGTTTTTAGCATACATGTTATCACCCAACTGAAAAATTCTCACTGATACGGCAGTGGTGAAAAATCACCGTAAATGACCTTTTTGGGTGATAACATGTATGTTGAAACCATTTTATTCAAATTTTTTTTTTTTTTAATTTTTAGCCATTTTTTTCAAATTTTTTAAAAAACGTAAAAAATGACGTTTTTTCATGTCTCATGAAAAGGGAGGTAAAGATAAGAAATCATCGAAAATGGTCTTGTCTTATAGAAATACCATCCCTATGATCATTTTGCTAAAAATTTTCAAAAAGTTCTATTTTTTCTATTTTTTTGATTTTTTCAAATTTGGGGGCCCCTGAGAAACGGCTTAAAATTCAGTTAGAGGAAAAATAAAAAATAGGGAATTATTTTCTACCAATATGTCACCAATTGACCCCCGTCCCGACAACATTTCCAAAATTCGAAAAATAAGGGCCACCCTAAGCTACAGTTACACGTATAGAGCAAGTCATAATTTTGATATTTTTTCGAGGTACAGAATCAAGTTTAAAATTTGAGGGTTCATGTGGAACTTCGCCACATTACTAATTCTGTATCTCTTCAACATTTGAATGTACATTTATGTACTTACGAATTGAATTGTTGACTTATTTTGTAGACCCCTTCAATTATTGAAGCTGGCAAACCTACTTACATGTACGTATGCATCTATCTATTAATTCTGAATGCAGGAAATTTAACCAAAAATAAAATTTAAAATTAAAGGCATTTTCTGTACCTAAACTAAAAAAAGGAAGAAATTTCATTCACTTACTAATCAAATAAAAATTATGTATTGAAAAATTTATTTTCAAAAAAAAGTTGAATAGGTAGGTACTTGAATTATATTATTTTTTGTAGGTACATTTTTAAAAATAAACTTTTCTGCAATGTCTGCAGCTAGTCTTATCAATTTTTTTCCAATTCTCTAAACATCAAAAATAATAATAATTTTGAAAATTTGAATGTTTCAATTATTTTTTCACGTATAATTTTTCATTTTCTAAAATGCATCAATTTTCACTTTAATTTCGATTTTTTCGAATTTTCTCAATTTTTTTTAATGCATTCAAATTTTCTCAATTCTTTTACGTAAATAATTGTTTCAAAATTTCTAAATTGTTCAACTGTGTTTTAGCATAGTATATGCTTTTACGGAGACCAAAATGGAAAAAAACGACCCAAAAATCCGACACCATTGGGTTAGGTAAGGTTAGAAATTCGAAAATCTGACAATTTTTCATTAAAAAAAAAATTCAAATATCCATCTGATTAAAATGATTTTCATTTTTCATTGAAAATTGACGTTTTAATATTTTTTCAAAAATTAAATAATTTTTGAAAATATTTTTTAAAATACAAACTTGAAAATAAATAATTTACCAATTTTAAAAATTGAACATTTTTGATAAATATTTTTCAAACTTTTAAAATTCGCCTTTTTTAATTTTTTGAAAATTAAATTTGGTGAACTAAATTTTAAAAAATTGGACTAGGTAAATGGATTTCAAAATATTTATCAACATTTTAAATCTCTCGAATTAAAAATTGTAAAAATTTTGAAATTACATCAATTTTTAAAATTTTTGTATGTAATTTTTAAAATCCAGCCAATTCAAAATTTGGTAAACATTTGAACTCTGGTAATTTTCAGATTTTAATAAATAATTGAAATCAGAAAAATTTTATAATAATTATTCTCAAAGGGTACCTCATAGATGAAATTCTTCTTTCTCAGATTTTGGAATAAATCTGGGATATATTTTTTCATTCCCCTAAACAACATTTTCCACCAAAAAAAAAATTCCGACACACCTCTCTTTGGCTAAAAAATTGAAAGTTTTTTTAATTGAAAAAATCTCAGTTAATGGATACATACAATTAAAATTTTGATACAAATTAAATTGCGTAGAGGAAGCATCTGTGTCATTTTGAACTTTGAAAAAAATAAAAACATTTTGTATTAAAAAATTGAAAATTTTACTCCAAAAAGTTTAGAAATGTTCTTCCATAAAAAATTTGAGATAATTATGATCGCATTTAATTCATCTACTTCAAAAAAAAATTGAAAACTTTCTACCCAAAAAAAATGAAAAACTTTTTTAAAAAGTTAAAAAACAAAATTACTCATTCCAAAAAAATTGAAAAAAATTTTCTCCAAAAAAATTTTTAAAACTTTTTTCTGAAAAATTGAAAATTGTTTGTTTTAAAAAATTGAAAAATTATGTTTTTCTCAAAAAAATTGAATTTATTTTAATCCAAGAAAATGAGTTATTTTAAACTTGAAAAAATTTTTAGAAAACATTAATTTTTTTTTCAAAAATTGGAAAAATTTCAACTCTACAATTTAAAAAAAAAATAATAAAAGTAGGTAAGTATGCTTTAAAATAAATTGACAAATTTGTTTACCTTAAGAAGTCGAAAAAAAAAATACTTGAAAAATTAATCATCAACAAAAAGTTGAAAATGCTCTGTTTAAAGAAATTCCAAAAAAATTGTGAATTTTTTATTTGGAAAAATTGAAAAAAATTCATTTAAAAGAAATGAGAAATTTTTTACTTCAAAAGAATATAAAAAAAATTTTACTCCAAGAAAGTTGTAAATCTTTCGCTAAAAAAATGAACGAAAATTTTTTATTTTAAAAAGATTTGAGAAATGAAATTGAATCAATTTTAAAAATTTTCTTATTTTCATAATTCACTTGAATTAAAAAAAAAAACAAACAATAATGAGTTTTTGAAAAATACAAAATTTTTAGAGTTTTTCAAACACGTACAAATTTAAAAAAAAAATTTAAATAAATAATTACCTATTTTGAAGTTGATTAATTGATAGCTCAATGTGAAATTTGATCAATTTTTTGATGGAGTGGAACCCCACATGTGTAAATCAATATTAGTTGATAAGACCTTTTTAATCCAAATTTTTTTTCATTCTAATAACTGATCTTTAATTTTTTTTTTCAAAAAATGTAAAAAAGGAGCTTTTTAATGTCCCCTCAAAAATTGGGGTAAATATGAAAAATTACCGAAAATGGCTTTGTTGGGTAGTGACCATTTTGTTTAAAAATTGTAAAAAAAAATTTAATTCCAATTTTTTTATTTTTTTTTGTTTTCTCAAAAAAGTGGGCACCATGCGCCACCACTCAAAATATTTTTATTTGAAGCAAAATTTTAAGGAGTTGACTTTACAACAGACAAATTATTTTTAGAGGGTCGGACGTAGACATTTCGAAAAAAATGACAAGCACATGCAGAACTTTTAATCTACAAAAAAAAATCCTCAACAAAAATTCTCAAAACTGACGAATCCTCTTGCCCCCCCCCCCCAAAAAAAACTCTTCCAAAATTTAAGTCAGCTCGAGTAAGGAATCGTTTCCCTTCCATTTAAAGCTGCTACTACAATTTTTACACAATTCCACTTTTCACGCTCGATAGTTGAAATTACGTCAAAATTGCTAAGAATTTGAAAAAAAATACTTCATACAAACGCTTTCTCGCCACCACGAACGCATCATGTCGAGTAAACCCCAACTCGCAGGAACCAAACCAGACAGAGACAACAAGCACCTGAGCAAAGACGCCGCCCACACACGCAAGCCGACCAAATCCAAGTACATCTTCAGCTATGGTCGAGCTCTGGAGCCAAAGCTGTCCAACCCTTCGTTGGCCGGCTACTACAGACCTTGGCGATTCACCGACCAAAGGTACAGCGGTCTGTCGAAAATCTTCTACGCTCGTAATCGCGAATTCCGAATCTCCCTGGACATCAGTCAGTTCTCCTACGAGAACATATCGGTCAAAGTGATCGACGGGCTAGTGGTGGTCGAAGGATACCACGACTCCATCGAAGACCAATTAGGCAAAGTTAAGCGTCGATTTACTCGTAAATATCGAATCCCGCCTGACGTCAAGAGCAGCAGCCTGCATGGCAAGTACAAGAAAGGATTTCTTTTCTTGTGGGGCGAGAAATCGCAGGCAGATGTGGAGAAGAGCGACATGGCCCAAGTCGACGACAAAGTTAAAACCGATCGTATCTCTGCATTCGAGAAGACTGCTCGTATTCGGCAAAAACGTCATCAATTAGTTCGCAATGACGTAAAACCTCTAGTCGATGGTCGTTTAGATAAACACGCTGCAGCGCAATTCCAAAAACCCAAACAGCCAAGTCAAAACGACGAGATTACCATAGCGATAGCGTACTCGCCCGGATCACCGGAGTGATCTTTACCTACGTAAGTCATGTTGTTGATATTATTAACTTCCGAAGAGGTGAAAAAAAATTGTCATTTTTTTGTACGAGATTAACTAGCTCGAATGTGTAAATAGTAAATATAATTTGCCCGCAGATCCTCCTCCATCAATGAATCGTGCTCGAGTGTTTACGTAGATGCCATTTTTTTTTCAAGTTAATACCGATTTGTTGATAACCATTTCTCAACCAGTGGATCGCAGATTTGACGCCATCCGCGTAATTCTACCATCGGCTATTTTTCCTAAAACCCGCCTGCTGAATTATTTGCTCACTTTGAATTTTACCAAGTCCAGTACACTACATAAATTCTTGATATTCAAAATTGGAGGGAAGGGAGGGGTCCAATCGAAATTATTGTTATAACCAAAATTATTACTAAGCCTTCAAGCTACAACTTTTGTTTGAAAATTTTTTCAATTGGGGCCCGTTACCTCTCCCTATTTTTAAAAATTTATCATGAATAAGTTGTATTATCCCAAATTAGAGGGGAGGGAGGGGTCCAATCGAAATTTTTGTTATAACCAAAATTATTCTCAAAACTTTAAGCTACAACTTTTGTTTGAAAATTTTTTCAATTGGGACCCCTTACTTCTCCCTATTTTTAAAAATGTATCATGAATAAGTTGTATTATCCCAAATTGGAGGGGAGAGAGGGGTCCAATCGAAATTTTTGTTATAACCAAAATTATTCCTAAAACTTCAAGCTACAACTTTTGTTTGAAAATGTTTTCAATTGAACCCCTACCTCTTCCAGTTTATAATAATATGTATAAGAATCTAAGTCGTATTCTGCGAAATTGTAGAGAAGGAAGGGATGTAATAAAAAATTTTATAATATAAAAAAATATTACTAGGGCAATCTAAAACTTTTATTTGAAAATTTTTCCAATGGGACCCCTCCCCCAATTTTGATAAAAATCTAATCTACCTAATGTTAATGTAAAATCTTAGAAGAGGAAATGGTACTATCGAATTTCTATAAGAACACGTAGAACCTAAATCAACAACTTCTGTTTGAAAAAAAATCAGCTTAACCCTCCTTTCCCCTCCTCTACTTTTGAATAAAAATCTACAGAGTAAGTTATGCGAAATCAGAGGGAGAGCGAGGGGTGCAATTGAAAAAATTATCGGACCAAAGTTGTAGCTTGAAGTCCTAGGAATAATTTTAGTTATAACAAAAATGTCGATTGGACCCTTCCCTCCTTCACAATTTTGAATAATAAGTACCAAAATGTAGTACGTGGACTTAAACAGAATCCTTGCCAACTCGTCACCTCCGATTCAGCTGAAATTTGGCTCACTGAAAGAGCATGTCATCCAGACCTTAGAACCGAATTTTTAGCTATAGAAGTTCATTTTTCGTTTTTTGGTGAATTTTTGAAAAATAATGAAGAAAATAGTCTATTAAAAGTACCTAGGTAAATCAATTTTTTACAAAAATTGTAAATTGAGATAAAATTCTGAAAATCGGTTTATACACTAAAGTTGATCCCTCGAGTCCAGAGGCACTGAGAAACAAGTTGCAGTATTGCAGCCGCAATAGGGGCACTCTTGATATAAGGGCTCTGAATCCAAGTTGGAGCTTCAAATTTTCTAATTTCAAAACATGCTGTATAATAAAAATGAATGCACAAAAGTATAAAAAGCAATTTTTTGAATGAAAATAAAATAAATTTTGTTTTTTGAAAGAAAAATATCTGGCATTTTAAATTTTTTCCCATTTTTGTTTTTTCGAGAGTAACAATAGTTCTTATTACCTATATTTTTGAAAAACGTATTATTTTCGATTTTTCTTTTTTGGAGTAACAAAAATATTCCAAATTTTTGAAATAAATGATGTTTTCAATTTTTTTTTCATTTCATAATTTTTTTGAATACCTAAAATAAAATAAAAAATTTTTGGGGGAGGATTTTCAATTTTTCTTGAGATTCTACGTACCTAATTATTTCTCGTTTCTTTTTCTTGTTTTTTTTTTTTTTTTTTTTTTTTTGAAAAAATTTATATATATATATTTTTTTTTTTTCATGAGAAATTTTTCAAATTTTTGGGACACATAAAAAAATCTCGTTTTTTGGAATTATTTAGGTAACGCGATTTTTCATCTTTTCTTATTTTTTTTAAATAAAAATTCTCTATTTTATTGGAAAGAAAAATAATTTCCCAATTTTTTTGGAAATGAAAATAAAAATTTCTCAACTTTTATTTGAATAAAATTTTTTTCAATTTTATTTCGTACGTAGCCTATTAAAAAAAAAATCTCGACTTCTTTTTGGAATAAGAAATCTTTTCGTTTTTGGGATCACTAGACAAAAAATCGGGATCGTTTTTGAGAAAAGTCGGTGAAACAATTTCCTATTTTTTTAAAAATTGTTTGCATCATGAAAGTTCTCATTTTTTTGTAATGAAAAATATTTTTCATTTTTTTTAATGTTTCGATTTTTGTTGGATAGGTACAAAATTCATTTTTTTGGTGTACTTAATATTTTTTCAATTTTTTTCCTTTGGAATAAAAAAATCCTTCAATTCTTTAGAATGCTTTATAAAAAAAATCTCAAGGTGTTTTTTTTTGGGGGGGGGAGGGGGGTAATTCCTATCGTAGGTAAAACGATTTTCCAATTTTTGATTTTTTTTTCAATTTTTGGCACCATGCAATTTCCTATTTTTTTTGGAAGAAAAATAATTCTTTTTTTTTTTTTAATTTTTCGAGTTGAAATTTTTTTTCGATTTTTCGGGTGTAATGATGATACGTATTTTTCATAAAAATACCTTTTTCGATTGGAAGTATCTTTCAATAAAAAAGAGGATTTGTACTATACTAAATTGGAGGGGAGGGAGGAGTACAATCGAAATTTTTGTTATAACCAAAATTATTCCTAAAACTTCAAGGTACAACTTTTGTTTGAAATTTTTTTCGATTGGACTTGAATAAGAACCTATTTAATGTTTTGGACTTATGTGTAATTGTAGGAGAAAGAGGGGTCCAATCGAAATTTTTATATAAAATTATTTCCAAGGCCTTATTCTGCAACTTTTGTTGAGAAAATTTTTCAATTGATCCCTCTCCCTCACTCCTCTAATTTTTAATTAGTATCTTCGGAGTGTTATGCAAAATTGGTGGAGAGAAAGGGGTCCAATTGAAAAAATTTTCAAACAAAAGTTGTAGAGTGAAGTTTTAGGAATAATTTTGGTTATAACAAAAATCTCGATTGAACCCCTCCCTCCCCGCCAATTTTGAATATCAAGTATTTATAGTATAGTACCTACAGGACTTGGTAAAATTCAAGGTGAGCAAATAATGCAGCAGGTGAGTTTTCGGAAAAATAGCCGATCGTCGAAATTCGTACGTTAAATCGATTCTCAAGGCTGATATGATAATCTGCATCTTGAACAGGACGTCACCGCACTTTAAATTCGTTTTATTTTAATGAGCCATTTTTCCCCCTTCGCTTAATACTTATTGGGAAAGAATTCCAAATATTCATACCTACATCTATGATAACTAAATTTAGACATTTAAATCTTCTTCTCGATATACCTAACCTCACCAATACGGGTTTGTTTACGTAGGTGATTTTTATGCAAAAAAAAAAGTGTCGTGCGAGCATGCGGAACTACCTCTTGAGGTTTTTCCGTTTCCGTTTTTTTAAATACTGACTCACGAGCTAATAATTTTAACGATTTTTCCCGACGCTTTTACGATTTTGAAATCAGCTACCGTAATTTTAATAACCGCTTTTCACCTTTTAATACATTTTAGTTATAGATTTTTTTTTCAACTAACTAATGAATAAAAGAGAAGCGATTTGCCAGCGGTAGACCCGGATTTAGGAATTATGGAGCCAAAGAGATCGTCTCCGCTGGTTGTGATCGCATCGTTTGTCTATACTAAAAATAGAGAAAGTTCTCGGAAAACTTGAAATGCTAAACCTGGGGTGATTGGTACTTCACTTATTGTGGAATTATCTACATTGAAATTTAGAAATAAAATATGCAAAATTTAATGTACTGTGAAACGTCTTCTCTTCTGTCATGTTCAAGGCTGTGATGGAAAAATCCGACGTGAGATGAATTATCTTCCGAATTCACCTCCTCCTTTCTCGGACGTATTTAATGGATTTAAAAATTTTCAGAAAAGAAAATGTAATCTGGTGGTTTGAAAAAAAAATCCAGACCGAACTCTTCTCTTGGTCGTTTCTTTTTATTAAAATTGGCAAAATCTACAATAATTGAAAACTAGAGACACAGGTGTCTATTAGAAAACTATTCTATTGATCAAATCAGCAAAAAAAAATAGACATTGAACTGCCATCTCCACATAAAAAAATAGAAACATCTAACAATAATTATTTTTGAATTGATTCGTATGAAAAATTATTAACTTCACTGAAAAAAATTTAATTGAATTTAAAAAAACTATGTATAAACTGAATGAAGGTTTAAAAAAAAAAAAATCAAAAATTTTAAAAATGCCAACATTTTAGATTTTGAAAAAAAAGTAAGTAGGTAGGTAATTATTAGCCTATTCTAAAAAATTGAAAAAATCACCAGTGAGAAAATAACAATTGTGACAAGTTAAAACAAAAATCAAATATTCAAAATTAAATAAAAAAGCGTTGAAAATTAAAAAAAGAAACTGTATTTCTAAAATTGAAAAAAGTCACAATAAAATTTTTAAAATTTAGTTTGAATTGAAAAGAAATTGAACAAAATGCGAAAGGGAAAAAGTAAAAATTGAAAAACAAAGAATTAAATACACTGAAAAATTGAAGTTAAGAATAAAATTAGGAATCACTGAAGAAAAAATAAATAAATTTCAAGAATGTAGCATAAAAAATAAAAAAGGTAGGTACTAGAAATCATAAAATTGACACAAATAAGAAAATAATTTCCAATTGAGAAAACTTTAAATTTGGCAAGTAAAATTAGGAAAAAACTGAACTGAATTAAAAATTACAAAAAAAAAAAAAAACTAAAACACGAAATTAAAAAAAATACCTATAGATAAAAATTATAAGAAATTGAACAAAATTGAAAAAAATATCAAAGCAGGAAAATATTGTAAATTTTAAAAAAGATTATCAAAACATGACTAGGAAAATATATAAAATTGCTTTGAAAATTGGCAAACTGTTGTGAATTGAAAATTCTTCAAGAACTTCGAATGCAGAAATAATCTTGAAAATTAGGTGCCATACTAAATTGCGAAGAAAATTCAAAATTTTAAAAAGTGCCAATAATGGAAATTTTTAAAAATTAAAGTAGAAATCAAACAAGAAATTGTCGATTGAAAAATTTTAAATTGAATTGAGAACATTGAAAATTAGAAAATTCGCAACCGCAAAAAATTTAAAATTTAAAATTCAAAAAAAAATCGAATGGAGAAATAAAATATTGAACAAAAATGTCAAAAAAAGGCAAAAACATTTTCATGAAATTAAAAGTTGATCAAAAATATTTTAAAAATTGTATCTACCTAATTCGGGAAAACACAATTTCAGTTTGAAAAATCGAAAACATTTGCAGGGATTGCAGGAAATGTTAATTACCCTGCAAACAAACAAAATACAAAAACTGATCACGATATTGTTACGTATAGATTAATTAAAATCGAAAAAAATACATACTTTTTAGGAAAAATTTTGATGAAAATTTATTACATTTTTTCCAAAAAATGAATGAAAAATATTTTTTGGTACAAAAAATTTTTTTAATGCAAAATTCACAAAAACTAATAATATTTTTAAAAGGTCGTTTAAAAAATAAATCATATCAAAGCACTTTTAACATATTTTTTTACAAAGATGTGTCTTGAAAAATACTGAAAATTCGACGAAAAAATTGATAAAAATTTTTTCACAATAAATTTTAAAAAAAATATCACAAAGAACGAATAAAAAAAATTAATTAATCAAAACCATATCGAATTCTTTTAAAAATATAATTATTTTGAATAAATAAACATTCTCATAAAAAAATTCAAAATTCTTCAAAAAAAAAGAAGAAAAGAAAGGAAGTAAAATTAAGTTGAAAATTTTCACTAAAAAAATTGAAATGACATGAAAAAATGAAAAACAAATTTTTTATTAAAAAATTGGAAAACATATCGAGATTAATTGCCATAACATATAGGTAACAGTTTTCGTTTAAAAATTCAAAATCCTGCCAAAATTACAACAAAAAAATAACTCGTCTCTTGAAAAAATTTTAAAATTCTTAGAAAACATTTTTAAATTTTTTTTTAAATTTTTGTCAAGAACAAAAAATTCTTTTGAAATGTTTTAAATCTTTTTCAAATGTTTGTTAAAAAATTGTTAAAAATCACTTCATTTTTTTTATAACGTAAGTATTACCTAAGATTACTTCGCTATTTTTTACAAAAAAAAAAAAAAAAAAAAAAAATTGTTGGAAAATTTTTTGTTTTTAGAATCACAAAAAATAAATATTCGGAAAATTGGCTTCAAAATAAATTCAAAATGTTATTTAAACGTTTTATCAGAATTCTCTTTTTTGATAATTTTTTTTTCGCGATTTTGGAGAAAAATCATATTAATTTTATAAAATTATTTTTTGGTACAAAAACTTCGATAAAAAATTTGCAAAAAATCAATGATGTTGAAGAGAAAAATTTTTTTTCTGAAAAAATTCTCTTGGAAAAAAAATTGATAGGAAAAAATTGACTCAATTGTTAATAAGGTTCAGTCCATTCCGTAATTTCTAAGATTTCCAAAATTCGTATTTTTTATGCGTTTCAGTGTTGTCTAAAAAAAAAATGCAGCTTTTCAATTTTTAATAAATTCCAAACATTAGAAAAAATTCCCCAAAAAAATCGCATAATATTTTAGTCAAATCTATGCAGTGTGAACCAGGCAAGAAAATCATAGTGGGACGAAATCACAAAAAAATAAACCCACGACAATTTTTCAGACACACACCTAACATGTGCAACTATTTAAATTATCAAACTCTCATAACCAAATCAGCTGCACCTTTGATAGAGGAATTTCTCCCATTGGAAAAAAAAATCAAACCTGTGTACCTTAGAATTTCAGTCGAATAAATAAAAATGATGTGTCCATTGGTCACCTAGGACATCCAGTTTTCGTAATTAGAATTAAAATTTATACTTATAACTTATTTACGAGTATAGTGGATACTTCAATTTATATACAATTTCACTATAATATTATGGTAGGTATCTCTATATTTAGAGCTGGAAATCGTAAATTTGAGAGAAGAAGAAAAAACGTGCCGGATGAGTACGACCTTCGAAAACGATACATTTTGATTGGGTATTTATGGGATGTGTAAAAAATATAAAAATATTCGTATTTTTTCTCATTTCGAATTCGAACAATTGAATCAATTGTTAAATTATAAAGAGAAAAAAGTAAAACGAAGTAATTTTTATCAATTTCGACGTTACAATTAAAAATAGAATTTCGCAAAACTCTCTTTCTATTCATTAGGTACTTGACTTTCCACATTCGAGACAAAAATCGATTAAGATCCGAAGTTATCGAGTTATTAGTACATATCGATCCAGATTATTATTCTTTTTTGTAATCTTAAGGTTAAAATCGAACCTTGTACTAATTTGAATAAAATCAAAATGCATCTTTGCATCACTTTCCAATCAAAGGACACTAAAGAAAATTTCCCCGCTATCTTATCATCCATATTTATCACATACTAAATGATTCATCGTATTGTTTTCGAAAACAAATTTTTTCGTCTACAAGAATAATAATTAAAAATAAGCGCAAACAAAACCATATGATTCACGTGATAAAAAGTACTTGAAACGAATACGAAAGTATAACCTTAAGCTTCGACGAACCAGTTCCGGGAAATATACCATTTCTTTACGCATTTTCTCATACGTATTACTAATTAAATCGATACGTCAGTCATTCAATAATGAACGGTGAAAAATTCGAAATTTTTTATTAGTCATACGTAATATGAAAAGATTTTCATAGAAAAAGGCACTGAAAAAAATTCAAATCTTGCAATTAAACCTTCGAAAACGCGTACATCGCTGTATACGAGATAACCTTGATATTGATAATGTAATAATTTACATATTTTCGTACGTATTAGCATGGTTTGCAACGTGAAAAATAAATACATTTTAATGGAAATTAGAAAAGCGAGATGGAAAGATAGGGGAGAGCACAAAAACCGAACCGTTTGAGCAATACAATGAACTTTCAACTTATTAATTGAACGGAACATCGCGATGGAAGTGGTAGGGATGTTATTTATAAGATTTGAAAAATGATGCGAGTTGTTTCAAAGAGTACAGAACTCGGTCGCGAACTGACGTTAAAGATTTTACAACTAGTTCGTGTTTTTTTTTTATTTTTGCAATTTACATCGATAAAGGGTGAGTACCATTATTAATTTATGATACGATTTTTTAATCAAGTTTTTCGCTCTGGAGCGATTCTCGATTGCTTTCTTTTTAATTTGCACCTATCTCGAATTATGAACTGGTTAATTATCGAGAAATTTCTCATTATCTATGGTCGTATTTAAAAAAAAAATAAAATCCTGTTTTTTTTTTTTATCTATCTCGATCGCCAACAGAGGTGTAAGTAAATTTACCTAAATCGCTGATGGTCGTGTTCGCAATTAATCGAACCATTCGCCAAGCAGGTTAATTATTAACTTGGTGAAATTTATTTCGTGTTTTTCGACGATGCAAATTAATTCGGGCAAGAGTTTTTCCCACTCGTAAATCGTAATTCGTCTTCATCTCTGATGAGCTATGCCATGCCAGAGTCTAACTGCATCTCTAGCTCTGGCTCTGGGTCTGCAGTTTTGGCACGCGTATATCCGAATCGAGTTGTTATTTAAAGCTCAGCTAAAATATCTATCCTCTGTGAACCGTCGTCGAGGCAATGACCGAAAAGGTGAATGCCGGTGTTGGTGATAAACTAACGGTATGATCCGATTATGTGCTTGTGTGTAATCACTTATCAAGATTAAAATTATTGTTCTTAATTATGCTAATTTTTATAAATAGATAAAATATCTATACGAATGTGGGGCTTTTGTTGTGTGTGGTATTCGAGGTGTGGTGATGTTTTGTTTTATTATTTTGGCAGTCGGAGTGTGCGGGGTTAATTGACATGATTATGAAGCATAATTCGATGAGGTCGAAATGTGTATTAAAAAAACGTGCTGATTGATTAGATTGCTAATAATATTTTGAGAGAATTTGTTACTTTTTTTTTTTTTTTTTTTTTTTAGCAAAAAAATTAAATTGGGAATTTTTTATCTAAATTTTTTTCAGTTTTCATGAAGTTTGAATTTTTTAAAAATTTTCTAGGGTTGATATTATATTGATTGACTTGCTTTACCTTTAAAAATATATTTCGAGTTTGGATTTCTTTTTCGATGAAAAAACTACGAATTTTTTATTTTTTAATTACCTACTTTCCACAATTTTCATCGATTTTGAAAATTAATTATTTTCTCGGGATGATTTTGATTTTTTTTACCTTAAAAGATTGATTTTCAATCTTGGACTTATTCATTTAAAAAAAATTAGGTACACCGTGAATTTTTCATGTAACATTTTATTTCTCTTACCTATTACCTATTTATCGAGTTGATTTTTTTTTCTCGGGGGGTGATTTTGACTGATTATCAAATTGAAAAAATTGACCTTGGAATTTTTTCTTCAAAAAAATAAAAAACATTGGGTATTTTATGGGCACATGTTTTAAA
This sequence comes from Balanococcus diminutus, assembly GCA_959613365.1. Taxonomy (NCBI): domain Eukaryota; kingdom Metazoa; phylum Arthropoda; class Insecta; order Hemiptera; family Pseudococcidae; genus Balanococcus; species Balanococcus diminutus. Next base: position 25,621,343 of record OY390718.1, read on the forward strand.
GATTTTTTTTAAGTTTGAAATTTTCATTTTTAAAAAAAATAATTTTGATTAATTTTTTTTAAATAAAAAAATAATTTTAATGTGGGAAAAAATATTCAAAATTTTTCATTTCAATTTTACTAGTTCTCATTGAATTTTAAATTTTAAATTTTTTCGGGATGATTAGGTATGATTGACTTTTTATTTTTTTTAAAATTGATTTTCAACTTCGAGTTTTTTTTCAGCTATTATCAAGTTCGAAATTTTTTAACCAAGTATTTTTCTCAAAAAGTCAAAATTATTTTGATTGTTTTTTTTTTTTTTTTTTTTTTTGTAAATCTTTCTTCAACTTTATAATTTTTTAGACAAAAAAAATTATCTAAAACTTTTTACTTTAATTTTTTCTAGTTTCTAGCATTAAATCTGAAATAAAAAATAGATGATTTTAATTAAATTCTCTTCATCTTTAAAATTTTTTTTTTTCAATTAAAAAAAAATTGTTTTACAACTTTGAAATTGTTCAAGTGAACAAAAAAAATCTCAAACTTTTATTTTTATTTTTTTGGGATAATTTTGATGGACTTTTTTACCTTAAACAAAATCGATTTTCAATTTCTTTGTTTTTTGGAAACTGTTTTTTAACCGTGGAATTAAAAAAAAAAAAAAATCATCTCAAATTTTTATTTTCAATTTTACCAATTTTTATTAAATTTGACATTTTAAACAATTTTTGGGATACTTAGTTTAAATTGACTTTTTTATCTTGAAAAAAATCAATTTTTAACCTTGAATAAAACTTCTTTCGATGAAAAAATTATGAATTGCGATTTTTTCACCTCAAAATGATTTAGGTATAGGTATTGATATTTTTTTATTTGAGCGAATGAAAAAACATTTCTCAATTTTAGATTTTTTGGACAAAAAAAAATCAACTCAAAGTTTTTATGCCATTTTTTCCACTTTTTCTTTTTCAAGTGTAAACATTTTTCATTATGATTTTGATCAACTTTTTAAACCTGAAAGATTGATTGCCAAATTGAGAATGTTTTTCGGTTTAAAAAAAAATAAACTGCGAAATTCTCATTTTTTTTTAGATTTTTCAGTTTTTATCGAGACTGAAATTTTTCAGTTTTCTCTGTAAGTAATGAACTAATGATTTTGTTTTACCTTGAAAAATCAATTTTCAATCTTGGATTTTTTTTTTTCATCGAAAAATTAGATTTTGAATTTTTCATCATTAATATTTTTTCGTATACTCACCTAGGTATACTTATTTGATTTTTTTTTTCATTGTTTTAGGGGTGATTTTGAAATTGACCTGTTTTATGCCAAAAAAATTGATATTTTGAACAAAGAATTTTTTTCTTGAAAAAATTATCATTTTGAAATTTCTTAATTCTTTCAATTGATTTTGATTGTCCCTCCCCCCCAAAAAAAACAAGATTTCAATTTTAATATTTTCTACAGTTTTCATTGAATTTGAAAAAAATTCTCAATTTTCTCGATATGGTATTTAGTTCTTTTTTATTTCATTTTTTTTACGGGGGATGATTTTACATATCCTTATTTTGAAAAAAAAAAGTAATTTATGTGGTGGATCAATAAAATGTGTAGGTATAATTATCTTTTACCATTTTATTATACATACTATATCCCAGTCAAATTCTAATTAATTCGATAAATTTTTTCCACGTAAATAATTTACTGTGAGAATTGAATTTAAAAAGAAATTTTTTCAAATTGATGATAACTTTCGAAAAATTTACAAACTTCATCGATTGGACGAACTACGCGCAATAAGCAATAATAAATTTGTGATAAACATATTTACTTTTAAAATTTTCCAATCAATTAAAACAAATAAAATCTCCGACGTTCAAAATCCATCAACTAATTAGAAGTGCATAGAACTGCAATTTTTTTTATCGTTCAAATTTTTATACTTTAATAAGCTTGATATTACGTATAAATTATACAGATTTAAATTATCAGATTATCACGAAAAAAAAATGTGAAATTTAAACAATGTGGGAGGGGACGAAGAGTCCCTCAAAATAACCACAAATTAGTATGACGATTTATTTCAACCCCCCCCCAAAAAAAAAAAATTAAAATTTCTTCATTAAATTTATTTTGTGACACTTTGAAACACCAAGTATCTATGTGCTTTATTTTCGGCGTACTAATCATAAAATTGATGCTAGGAAGTCTTAACCACGGATGAAGCTAGGGAGTTCTGGAGTGGCTCACCCCCCCACCCCCAGTGATTGTAAAATTGAGCAAGAAATCAGCAAATCGACTAATGAGTCAGCAAATCGATGGACGTGCCTTGCCTTCCCTTAATTAAAAACGTGCGAGCAAAATTTTTTTTCAAATGAGCTGGGTGACATTTTTTGAATCTATTTTTGTACTTAAGACCCCAATTGAAAATTTTTTCAAACAAAAGTTGTACTTCGAGATCTTTGAAATAATTTTGGTCATTACAAAAATTTCAATTGACCCCTTCTTTCTACTCCAATTTGGCATGATTTCATAAAAGTTATTCGAATGCGATTTTCATACGTATCAATAATGTAAAATTGGAGAGGAAAGAGGAACCCAAAGGAATTTATTGTAATAACAAAAATTATTCCAACGATCTCAATCTACAACTTTTGTTTGAAAAATTTTTCAACTGGGCCTTAAGTACCGAGATAAGAAGATTTGGACTTTCGAAAATATGGAGGGAGTCTTAAAAAAATGGCACTACTGTTCATCGTTTCATTCAATCGACCATTCATAGGAACGCCCCCCCCCCTTGGCCATACTTCAAGGCAGAGTTGCATCGAGATGACAGTGAGCTCTGTATAATTCAAACTCAAGGGTGATTTTCATACGTATTATGCAAAATTGGAGTCGAGGGAGGGGTCCAATCGAAATTTTTGTAATAACTAAAATTATTCTAAAGATTTCAACGTACAACTTTTGTTTGAAAATTTTTCCATCTGGAACCTTAGATCCAGAGATAGAGATTTTTTGAAAACAGAAACCTTGAAAAATGTAACCCTAGCTCATATTTATTTTTTTCAAAAATATTCAAGTCTCACTTCAGGTTTGTCGGTTGTCAGAGTATCGTAATACGATCTGAAAAACACACCTTTTCTTACGTAACCTCACATAAGTCGTCAATTTCAGCACAATATACTTAGTTATTGTCGATTCTTCGGTATTCGAATATATGTAGGAAATGCATTGTACACATAATATTGCATCGTACTGCACCTATTGTCATTTCCGAACAAAACACCGCATCGGTCAAATACGTAAATGATTTAAGACGATAATATGCAAATTGAAATCAGCGTAACATCATCCTTATACAATTGGCGAATTTCTTTGTCGTAAAAATACACACGTCTGGTTGTCTACATATGCGTAAGGTACCGGTATAGTACGTCAAAGTCTTCAAAAACGTGTGTAAAATTACTCTTACGTAATCATTCGCTTCAGGCTGCACGATTTTCTAATTCAAAAAAGCATCCATTTTCCACATAATTAATATCTATAAATACCTCATCAACGTGCCTCTTCGCCGAAACAAAAACCGAGTTTTGAAAAAAAAGAGAGTTCCCTCTCCAGCCACCTACCCATGTAAATTATTCATAAATCTCGGGGTAAAAAAAAAGTTTATAACGAGAATACGTGATTAAAATTAAGTGTACGTCTTGGCGATTTTTTTGTTGCCCCAAAAAAAAACCACGCAGTACGGTACGCTCGTGAGTATCATAAAACTGATCACGTACCTGGGATGAGATAGTTGTTGTAATCGTATTCTCGTAATTTAACAAACACCACAGTTATGATGGGTTTGAAAAATTAGCCATTTTATCAGCGGCAGCTTTTGCTTCTTGGTTAATAATTCCGAGAACGAGGACAATTCGACGATTATTAACTTAATCGTATCGGATAACACATCTGCAACATACCGAATTTATTTAGTATTCAAAGGTCAATTAGGTAATCATTCACGTCGTATTCATATTATATTTTTTTCTCTCTTTACAGATGACGATCCAAGCGAAGTATCTGATTTCGTGTTTGGTTTTACTTGCCAATTGTAATGTACACGCTACTTGCAACAACGGTTGCGAACCTGACGGTACGTAGAAGTAGATATATAATATTCGATTATTTCTTAGAAAATATTATTATAAAGTTACACACACGGGGTATTATAATACACCATTTTAGATCAGGAACTTCACATGTACCTAGATACCTACATTTAGGTACGGTATAAATTTATCAAACACCATGCAACAGCGAAATTTGATAGGTACTTGTACATTTTTCATGTGGCTTCTATACGTATAATATATCCAATATATATATACCTAGTAACATAAAGCGGCGGTATTATTTATTAATCTACGCTAATGACCTTAACATTAAAACGTAAGAGATGTACCTACTACACAGCGACGCACGACGCCATTCAAACCACCCAACCTGATTCTAAACCACACCATAACATGTACTTTCCTAATGACGTACGAAATTTTTTTTATTATTACTTTTATTTTCTTATTTTTCTTATTTTTTATTTTTTACTTGTACGCGACGAACGTGATAATCAGACTTGGCGCACTTTTACGTTGTACGTACGTCTCCTGTATATATACAGGGTGTCCCAACCTTATCACCGAAACCTGAACTGACGTGAGCATTGGTGGCAGCTTTCGTGTCGGTCACGTGCTTGAGCAACAATTGAGAACAAAATAAAAAATTTTAAAAACACAATACCCAACATATAATTTTTAAAATCTGATTTTTTTTTAAAAACAAGGTGGGTATAAATTTTGTTAATGATAAAATACAATTTTGAAAAAATTCATTAAAGAAGAATTTTAAAAAATTTTCTTGAGCAGTTATTTTCAAAAATCTTGTCAAAAACACATTTTTTAAACATAAATTACCAGTGGAAAAATTTCAAATAGGTACTTGGTCTTTAAAATCTTACAAAAAACAACAACAACAACAACAACAACAGAACAACAAAATCAAAAACGTTGAAGATCCTTCAGAGCAGGAAAATTTCCTCAATAAAAATAAACGATTTAAAAATTGAAAAAAAAATTATTTCAAATTCTTTTTTGGAAAACATTTTTTTTTAAATCTAAAATTCATGGGTATTTAAAAATATGGAGTTTCCCATTACGTAAATTTCGCTATCCAATTTTTATGACACACTTAAAAATTATGATCATATTTTAAAAAATTACAGCACCAAAAAAATATTTTGATTGTTATGATTTTTTCAAATTAAAACTATAATCAAAAATTCGAACAAGATTTTGATTGTTAAGATTTAAAAAAAAAAATAAAAATAAAAACAATTCAAGCAAATTACTATAATAAAAAATTTGACCTACGAAATATTTCAAAATTGTTCAAAAAAAAAAATCACTGGTACCTAAGTGTTTTTTTTAAACATTATTATCTAGAACTTACCGAAAAATTTTAAAAGATTTTTATCCTCCTAATTTTTCCAAAAAAAAAAAAAAAAAAAAAAAAATTAATCACACAAAATTTCAAGTACTTATATCGTAATTTTTACAAAATTTCCAAAAAAAAAATTAAAAAGATTATGTACCTACGTAGGTAGGCGTTTTTCAAAAAAATATATTAGGTATCAGATTTTTCAAAAATTTGGTTATAAAAAATTCGTATACCAAAGATTTCCATTGTCATAAATTCATAATATTGTTTAAAAAATTATTCATCCAAAAAATTAAAAAAAAACTAATCAATTTTTAAAGCATGAATGTTCTAAATACTAGATTGGAATTGAGAAATTAAACCATGAAAAAATTGTCTTCGCCTCATTAAAATTTTTTCAAAGTAATTAAAAATAATAAAATTAGGTGATTTTTTTTAAAACTTCAGAAAATTGTTTTGTAAAGGTTAAAAATACCTACCTATTAAGCAAAAATAATAATCCAAAACTTGAGTAAGTAGGTTGTGTAATTTTTCAGAATTGGAAAAAAATCAAGTCAAACATCCCGTGTAGCAATTGTCGACATCGACATTTATGTCGACAAAATTCAGACACATTTTTTTCTCGGTTAACGATGAATTAAAAATGATATTTGAGATTTAAAGTAATGTTCTATGTTAAACATAACTGTTCAATCAAAATTTTTGAATTTTTCTCAGTATTTTCCTATAATTTAGAAAACGTTGTTTTTTTACGTAGACAAGTCGATGTAAAAATCGATACTCGATAAACGCATCGACATTTATGTCGACAATTTCTGCCAATTAAATTTACAAATTTTATATCTAAAAAGAACTAAAAACAATTAATAGGAACATTTTAAGCTCAGGAATAAATAATTTTTGAAAGAATCACAAAATTTTCTTATTTTTTAAAGTTTTGAATAATACAACCACTTGTCGAGTTATTGTCGACATAATTGTCGATGGTCGAATAATGCATCGACTTCACTGTCGACAGTGTCGACCAGAGGAATTTTAAGTCGAGATAGTGTCGATGTGATTGTCGAGGGTCGAATAATGCATCGACTTAACTGTCGACAGTGTTGACCAGAGGAATTTTAAGTCGAGTTAATGTCGATCAAATTGTCGAGGGTCGAATAATGCATCGACTTGACTGTCGACGTCTTGAGGGTGATTGTGATACTCGCAGATAAAGTGTGTTGTGAATTAGTACATAAGGTCTAAGAATCATCTCTATGTTAGTTGGACACTCGCATGTGTCCAGCTACAAATGTGGCCTCAATGCCGCATATTTGACAAAAAATGTCCAAATGTTGGCTTGAACACTATTTTTGGTGTAATTTTAATATATACTTATATTGAATATTTGAACTTCGCATATTTTTCAAAATCTCATCATTGCAAATGTCGATGTGGATATCGATATAAATGTCGACACATCGAAATCGGTCACTTTTCGATCGTACATGTCGACACGATTGTGGATGGTTTGTCGAGCTTATTATCGACATATTTGGACGGTCGACAAACATATCGATAATAAGCTCGACAAACCATCCACAATCGTGTCGACATGTACGATCGAAAAGTGACCGATTTCGATGTGTCGACATTTATATCGAAATTAGCATCGACGTTGCTACACGGGATAATTACCAAAATTTCACCAAAAATTTGTTCATTGAGAATTTGCAAAAGGTTTTGACTGTTATAATTTCTCAAAAAATTAGAAAAAATAGCCAACATTTTCCAGTAAAAATTTCAACAAAAAAAAAGAGCACACGAGTGTTGAAAAAATTATCATTATTATTTTTCTAAAAAGTGTAAAAAATTGACTGTCGTGATTTTTCAAAAAAAAAAAAAAAAAAATGAATCATCAAAAGTAGACAAAAAATTGATCATCAAAATTTTTCAAACAAAAATTCTAATAAAAAAATGTACCTACCTACCTAAATAAAAATGATTTTTCAAAATTAAAAAAAAAATAGATCACGTAGGTAGTTATTCTTTTAAAAAACATTATTATCAGAATTTCACCAAGAATTTGTTCATTGAGAATTTGCAAAAGGTTTTGACTGGTCATAATTTCTCAAAAAATTAGAAAAATGATCAAAATTTTTCTAATAAAAATTTCAAAAAAAAAGGTCACATGAGTGTTAAAAAAAATCATTATTATATTTCTGAGAAATTGTAAAAAAATCTGACTGTCGTGATTTTACAAAAAAAAAAAAAAAAAAAAAAAAATGAAACATCAAAATTTAACAAAAAATTGATCATCAAAATTTTTCAAACAAAAATTTTAATCAAAAGAATGCAAGTAAAAATACTTAGTCTTTCAGAATATTTTTTCAAAAAAAGGATCACGGGTAGATACCTATCCTGAAAAAAAAACATTATTATCAGAATGTCACCAAAAATTTGTTCATCGAGAATTTGCAAAAGATTTTGATTGTCACCTAATTTCTCAAAAAAAAAAAAAAAAATCATCCAATGAATAATAAAAAAACAGAAAAAAAATTATCAACATTTTTTTTTAGCAAACTTGAAAATCGTTTATTGATAATAATTATTAACTTTTCATTTTTTAATTGTATGAAAAAATATTTCTTATAAAAATTGTTCCTATTTTAATTTTTCATAAAAAAAAATTCTTTCAATTTTTCTCTTATATTAGACACATTCTTGAGGACCTTTCTCATACCAAAATATGTTGCTTTGCTACCATACCGTGAAACTGGAAAAAAAACACCCGTATAATTACTGTTCGAACGACTTAGCGCATTTGCATACTAGTACGTAACGTACACGTACGTGAACTTGAACTTGTTTTACGTCAACACTCAGCAAGTCGTCGCTGGGACACCCTGTATGATGAATTCAATACGTAAGAATTTTTGTTATCCACAAATACCTACGTTACGAAGGCGAAGAGGGATCTACGTCTCATAATAATTAAAACGATGCGAGCGAAAAAAGAAAACAGACAATTTATATAATTTATTCGTCTACTTCTACAGACGACGACACCTTTTTTTTCTCGTCGGACAATGTCTATTGGCGCATAACCTATTACTACTCGTATACATATAATATATCTACTGTGTATCTTGTACGCTCGCACTCGTAAAATAAGCTTTTTTGGCTGCCTCATTGGCGACGATTGAAATAGTTGTGGAATTTCGCGTATCATAATAAACAACAAAATGCAAATTTTCTCAAATATTAGTTCCTATGGGACGTCATAGTGATAGAAATTTTATATTTATATCAACTGGTCCAGTTGTGATTGCGGTTTGGCAGAAAATAAACACAATATTATGACGTTACTGTATCGAAACCTGTAAAATTAATAGCACTGCCACTAGTTAGACTCACAAGGCGTGCCAACATTGCCATCAATATAATATTACATGAGAATTTTTGGAAATTGTTAAAATCATAAAGTGTACCACAGAGCCTTGAAAACACTGTTATTATGACTGAATTTTATTTCTATCTAGAGTCTGCAAGGGGGAAATGAGCAGGTATGTCATTTTTTAGGGCTTCCCTTTTTCGAGGACCAAGCTCCCTATCTTTGGGCGTCCCCTATCTCTGTTCCTTAGGTCATTTTTGAAAAAATCTTCAAACAAAAGTTATAGATTGGGATGCCAGGAATAATTTTGGTTATTACAAAAATTTCGATTGGACCCCTCTATTCACTCTAATTTTGCATAATACGTATGTAAACCACCTCTCAACTTTCTTAAAAAAATGACACTTCGAGTCCGACTTATTGTAATCCCACAGAAGCTATGTTGTCCCCCTTTGGGAGTGTACATTTAAGAGGTTCTTAACTTCGAATAACATTTGGGAAGGAAGAGAGGGGTAAAATGGAAAAATGATGAGGATATTATTTTTTGTATAAAACTGAAAGAAAATCAATTTTTATTTGAAGTTTTTTTTTTTTTTTTTTTTTTTATAAAAGCAGTCATTGAGACTTTTTGAAAAACAAACTTTCGATTGGTTTTACGCCTGTAAGAGGTAGCATAGGCAACCTTAATTTCTTGCAAATGGTTTGAGTTGCCTATTGTAGCCGTACAAGGCGATGCAAAATTCATGAAATGTGAGTTTACAGTTTTATTGAATTTTTTCGAATGTGGGAAAATTATAGAGGGGGAGGGGGTAACGAAAAGCTGTTCTCAACTGTATTTCCTAAATCAAGAAATACAATTTCTCCATTTGATCTATTTAAAATTCAATTTTCAAAATTTTGGAGAGATAAAAACTTTTTCATTTTTCATTTTTTTTTCTTCAAAAAAATCGAACAAATATCGAATTAATATTTCAGTTGTCCATTGCAATAATAGAAAGAATCAACTTGAACAGAATTACTCAAAAAAAAAGAAACTGAACTAAAAACTTTTTGAATAGAATATCTACCAAGAAAAATCAAAAAAATTATAAACGAAAAAAAAAAAAAAATAGATCGACTAGATCGATCAGTTGATGAATCGATTTGTCCACAATCAATCGATCAAAATAATTCCTGGATAAAAAATGAAACCAAGAAAAATTGAAAAATTAACAAAAACATAGAATATGATCAATTGGTAGAGACTAAAAAATCTTCATTGATCATTGCAATAACCAATTTATTAATAATTCAATTTTTTTAAACTAAGAAAATCAACCAAAATAAGCATTATTCTCCAAAGTCTAGTTTGATAAATTTATTTACATGGAAGTGGATCGTTGAGTTCAGTTTTACCAACTATAACACCACAAAGATACTCAATATGCAAAATTGGAGGGGAGGGAGGAGTCCAATCGAAATTTTTGTAATAATTAAAATTATTTTTAGGATTTCAATCTACAACTTTTGTTTGAATTTTTCTTCAATTGGACCCCTTAACACTCCAAAAATACTAAAGGGGTCCAATTCAAAAAATTTTCAAACAAAACTAGTAAATTGAGTTTCTAGAAATAATTTTAGTTATAAGTAAAAATTTCAATTGAACCCCTCCCTCCCCTTCGGCTTTGCATAATATGGCTTAAATACTCATTATTATTAAAAATCCGAGGTAGGGAGGGGTTCAGCTGAAATTTTTTTTCAAACAAAAATTGTAGATTGAAATCCTAGAAATAATTTCAGTTATCACAAAATTTTCGATTGGACCCCTCCCTCCCCTCCAATTTTGAATATTGAGTATCTGTGTAGTGTGAATTAAAATGCCAGGAGTAATTTTGGTCATCACAAAAATTTCGATTGTACTTGGTAAAATCAAACAAAAACGATATATTTCATAGGTACCATATTAAACAATCGATCATTGCAATTAAATCTATCGACTTATTAGATTATAATTTAATCTACAATTGAAAATTTAATTTATTGATTACAGAATCGCAACTCGGAGGTACAGGATATTTCGCATCAGGCAGCGCCCATTCCTCGCAATATCTTTTACCAAACGGAGAATTAGTTACTAGTTCGAAAGGAAACAGCTTTTCCTCAGATGGAATACAAAAAACATTCCATCAACTCAAACAAGAAGCTAATCAATTTGTGACGAAGCAAAAGTGAGTTTAGCAAAAGTTATTTTTATCCACGTCTTCCCCCCTCGGGATTTTCATAAAAAGAGAAAACGAATTAATTTTAGCAGAATTCAAAAGAGAGAAAAATGTGTTTTTTTTGCAATCGACAGATTTTTTAAAAATTATTAGAATTTTTTTTTAAATGCAGAAGTTATATTTCTATTCACCCTCATCCCCTCAGGAAAAGAGAGAAAACAAATTGGTTAATTTTTGCAGAATTAAAAAAAAAATGTTTTCATGCAATTGACAATGTTTTTTTAATTTTGGATTTTTTTCTAATTAAACCTAAACCATAATTTTTTTATAACTTTTAAGTTTTAACCGAAGTTATATTCTTATGCGCCCCCCCCCCCTCCCCAGAAAAAGAGATAAAACGAATGGGTTAATTTTGGCAAAATTTAAAAGGCAAAGAAAAAATAAATGTTTTCATGCAATCGACAATGTTTTTTTAATTTTGGATTTTTTTCTAATTAAACCTAAACCATAATTTTTTTATAACTTTTAAGTTTTAACCGAAGTTATATTCTTATGCGCCCCCCCCCCCCCCCCAGAAAAAGAGATAAAACGAATGGGTTAATTTTGGCAAAATTTAAAAGGCAAAGAAAAAATAAATGTTTTCATGCAATCGACAATTTTTTTTTTTTTTTTTTTTTTTAAATTAAACATAACCTAAAAATTTTTATAACTCATTTCACCTTACCTTACAATCGAAAAAAACAACAAATAATTTCATTAATTTAACTTTTCACAGGGACACCGTCAATATTCCAAATGCTCTTCCACCTTTGCATTCGTCCTTTGGCCAGGATATAGGAAGTCTCCAATCACTCGGCCAAATCAGCCAAGCCGGTCAAGTTGGCTACCCTGCTCAAGGATACTTCAACAATTTAGAAAGCTCCAGTCATCATCAACAAGTATTAACCGGAGCAGGAGGATCCCAGAATTCTCAAGCATACTACCAAACGTTACCGCAAACATCAAAAATCACATCTACCAAAAAAGAACAAATAATCGTGAATAAAAAAGTCATCAGTCACGGAGGATCCAGCACTTATGGCAGCGGTTCAGAATTGGACGAAATTGAAACTGTAAGTTTCACCAAAAAAAAAAAAAAAAAAACTCTAGAAAATTTCCATAACTGATCAATAAATTTACTTTTTGTTACAGAATCAAAACAAATTAGATTCGAACCTGAACGGCGACGGTATCATATATCAACCGGCCCCATCGTACGTGAACAATGTAAAAGCCCAATCTGGAAACACTCAAGAAGAAATCGAAACTTCAAAAACCAACGTTCGTTTCCCATCAGTAGTCGTCCAAGCTCCCAGTCAAACATCGTTTAGCAAATACGAACAAACGGTGAAGCATAATTCCAGCAGTCAGGCTGTTCCAGGTTTCCCAGTGTATATTCCAAACGGTCAATTCACCACCAGTATCCTTAATTTGAACGGTTACGACAACACTCACGTCAACAAACAAAATGATCAGAGAGATTTCACCACATTCGTTACCAGCAAAGTACCCAACAAAGTATCAGCTGTAGAAAAACTGACATCTGCCCAGAGTGAGAATCATTATTCGCACAGCGAAAATAAAGACGCTTATTACGAAAATGTAGGCTCCTCGATCGACTCCGAAGTAAACAATCAACAACAAGAACACAAATTCGATGCTATTCCGGTAGCCAGCCTAGGACCCGAAATGCCTATCAAGATCAAATACGTTTACGATGGTAAAACTCTGAAAAAATACGAAGTATATAGCTCCGGAGCGATTAAAAATATTCCAATTTCGATCGAAGAATTGGAAAATACTATGAAAGAAATTCAAAAACAGACCTCTTCGCAAGTTTCCCAATCTTACATCCCTCAACCGGTCAGTCACGAGAAACCAGAATCCGATGGTTATTATTATTACCCCAAAGGCCAAGCTTTACCTTACCCATCCAACGTACAAACTATTAAGAAAGAACAATCCCAATCTTCGCATTCGCAACAAAGCATCACTGGCGGTAACGTCGACCAATTCTCTCATCTACCTTTGAACGTAAATTCTCAAAAGCAATACTACGTTCCATCCTCATCCGGCTACGTCGGCGTTCTTCCTCCATCTTCGCAAGTAAAATACGAATCAAATGCTCAACTAACCGATGCATTCAGCCAGCTACAACATGAAAATCCAGCCATTTTAGTCGGAGGAGTACCTCAAGTAATACCTGTACCTGTATCTGTACCTGTCACGAGCCAACATTCTAGCTTCAACAGCGGTAGCTCTTCCCATTCCTCGAGTTACTCCGGTGGCTCAAGTGGAGGATTCGTTTACCCTTCTGATTCATTAGCTAGTTCCCAAACATCCAGTGATTTTATTGAAAAACTTTCATCTTTGAATAGCGGTTCCAAGTTGTTAAACTGTGGCGATTGTTTGACCGGAATCGGAGCTTCTAATTTACCAGTTAAAAATTCTTACGGAATTGCCTCTTCTTTTTCGAGCAGTTCGAGTAATATTAATGGAAAGAAGACCGAAAACAGACATGCTTCTGTGTCCGTAAATGATAACGGAAAAGTCGATACGTATAATGTCAAGTCGTAAGCGAGCCACAGAATTATTGTTAGATCGTATTACTTTTTCTATCTTTCTTTCTTTCTTTTTTAATTTATTATTTTCCCAAAAATTTAATGTTCTATTTATTTCGATGTTATTGTTATCTAATTTTACTGTGATATTTTTATTTAAATAAATTATTTTTTTCTACATGAAACCGCCTGATCTCCGCGTTACTATTTTTTACAGGATAATAATAGGTAAATTTTAGAGAAATCTGATTTAAAGTCACGAAAAATAATGAGAATGTGAATATGAAATAAGAATTTTAAAATCATCTCAAAAATTCAAGAAAATGAAGTATTTAAAAAAATAGAGAAAAAAAACTTTGAAAACTATGAATAGACGGCAACCCTTCAAAACACAAGGAAATTTCCTCATTAAAAAGGACCGATTTAATAATTGAACAAAAAAAAGGTTTTAAATTCTTTTTTGGAAAACAATTTTGTTTTTAGGAAAAAATTCTAAAATTTATTAGAAATATGGTGTTCCGCTAATCGTAAATTTTACTATTAAAACACTGATTATCATAATTTTAAAAAAATATGCCACCAAAATTTAAAAAAATATTTTGATGGTTAATATTATTTTTCCAAAAAATAATTTTAAAAAAATTTAAAAATCAAGATTATAATCAAAAATTCGTATAAGATTTTCTATGTCAATATTTTTCAAAAAAAAAAAATCTAATTTACCTAATCATCTGCTTTATTTATAAAAATAATTTTAAAAACTAATTTAAGAAATTTTTCAAACTAAAACAAGCTAAAACGTTAATCCAAAACCTGAGTTGGTAAGGTATTATTGTTTTTCAAAACATAATTATCAGAATTTTTCTAATTTTTCTGATCATTGACATTATTTTTCAGGCAAAATTTTCAACAAGTAGAAAGATCACATGAGTGTAAAAAAAATTATCATCGCTATTTTTCTGAAAAGTTATGAAAAAATTTGACTGCCGTGATTTAAAAAAAAAACATCAAAAAGTTGACAAAAAACAGATCATAAAAATTTTAATTTAAAAAATGTAGTTAAGTAAAAATGATTTTTCAAAATTTTTCAAAAAAAAGATCACGTATAGGTATATACAAATAACAACAATAAAAAAAAAAAACATTATTATCAGAATTTTACTAAAAAAATTTCATCGAGAATTTGCAAAAGGTTAAAAATTGGAAAAATGGCCAAAATTTTTCTAGTAAACATTTCAAAAAAAAGATCACATGACTGCTGAAAAAAATTATAATCATTATTTTTCTGAAAAGTTGTAAAAAAAAATTGACTGTCGTGATTTAAAAAAAAAAAAAAAAAAAAAAAAAGAATCGATCATCAACAGTTGATAAAAAAATTGGTCATCAAAATTTTTCAAACAAAAAATCTAATAAAAAAATTTACCTTAACAAAAATTATTTTCAAAAAAAAAAAATAATAATAAAATAAAAGAAGAGCACGTTACTTACGTTTGCTCATTGAGAATTAGCAAAAGGTATTGACTGTAATAATTTCATTAGAAAAAATTATCTAAATTTTTCTAGTAAAAATTTCAAAAAAAGATCACAAATGAGCGTTCAACAAAACATTTTTTTTCTAAAAAGTTGTAAAAAATTTCAAAAAACAAAAAAAAAACAAAAAAAAAAAACATTAGGTCTTATCAGAATTTTACCAAAAATTGGTTTATCGATAATTTGCAAATGATTTTCACTGTTATACTGAATTTCTCAAAAAAATTGATCACCGAATGTATAAAAAAATGATCAACATTTTTCTAGCAAAATTTATAGTAGTAAAAATTTGACTATCACATTATTTTAAAATTACATAAAAAATTAATAATGTAAAAAATTTTGACTGTCGTAATTTAAAAAAAAAAACTAATCATCAAAAGTTATCAAAAAAGTAGGTATTTTTCAAAAAAAAAAAAAAAAACATCAATATTTTCCAAAAATTGGCAAACAATTTTTTTTGTCCTAGTTTTCCTAAAAAATTTATACCTAATCGAAAAAATTTTTCAAGCGAAAATTTCGACTAAAAATTTGACCATCGTAATTTTTTAGAATTTTTGTCAAAGTAAAAAGGACGTTATTATTTTTCAAAAAACGATACCATCATAATTTCAACAAATTTTTGTAAAAGATTCTAACTGTAAACTGTAATAATTTTTCAAAAATTAAAAAATAAAAATAAATAATCGTCAAAAGCCATCCAAAGGCAAAAAAGTTGTTAGTAATAATTTTTCAAATAAAAATTGTAATCAAACATTTAGGTATCGAAATTTTTCACAATATTACAACAATAGAAAAAAAATACAAAGCAGTTTTTCAAAAAAAAGAAAAAACAATAGTAGGTAGGTAATTTTTAAAAAAAAATTAATCGTCGTAAAATTTACAGAAAATATTGCATTATTTAAAAAAATAATTGATGGAATAGTAAAGAAAGATTTTTTAAAGCATGCATTTTTTAAAAATTTTTTCATTAAAAAAAACAACTCAGGCTACCCAAATTATGATTTAATCAAGAACAAAAATGAAAGTTACGAAAAAAATAACGACATAATATTATTATCATGAACTCACAACTTGGAACCACACAATTCCAACACAATAAGATGTTTCCATGTTTCAAGAATTATAACCCTTTATTATGCACTTCCCTCGAAATATCAATTAGCCCATCATCGGTCGTAACAGCCTCAGTTATTCTGTCGAGATTAAATTCAGTTCAGTAACGTTATGTTACAACTCATCTAAGGAAATAATTCAAAACTCATCGATTTACTTACTGAGAATTAGAATCACGTTCAATATGGTACATCAACCGATCAGGATTTTCTCATCGTTAACATCGTATTAATTTCCCAGACTATTTTACGCATATGATCGATGATTTCTTTCAGTTGACAATTTTTCAAAACAACTTGCTGCCAAAAAAATGGAAAATAAAATCGAATTAATCGAATTGTACAGTTTGATTAAAATAGTTTGCTGTCTGAGAAAACTCACGTCCACCAGGTCTTTACATTCTTCAGTTGCCAATCGATAAGCTTCGGAGGTTTTTCGTTCTTCGAACGTTTTAACGTCACCTGGATCTTTCAACGGTATCAAGCTCTAAAAAAATATTTTTATACGTTTAAATACATATCAAAGGGATAAAAATTTGAAAACAATTCACAATAAATACCTCGATATGCATATACTCCGTTCCAAGTTGACTATTATCGTTACATTTGTCATATATTAATCGTAATCTCTTTAGTAAGCCTTTGATACCTTTAAGATATTCTTGCAGTTTAATTTTTTTCTCGTTGCTTAAAGCAGCTGTAGGGCCAGGAGCACCATTAGGAGGCTGTAGAAAATTACAAACGACATTAGTAACTCTTCAATCACATTCTAATCCACTTATTAACCAACGCAACGTACCATTACACTTCTCAAAATTTGAAACACATCTTGTACTTTACAAACAATATCTTGAACAATCTCTTGTCCATATTTACACAAAGACGCCGTATTGAATTGTTGACTAGCCGGCGGTTGCTGAGGTACAGGCCCAGAAGTACCTGGGTTAGCTCCAGTATTATCAGACTGTATATTCGACTGGACTACGGATTGAATAGATCCGTCACCGGGAGTCATTCTAACGCCCATATTTTGACCACCGCCAGAATTTGGTACCTAAAAACATACCGTTTCTAGAATATCACCAAAAGTATAATTAGTAGATTAAAAATGGTAAGAAGAAATAACTACGGCGGAATGCTGAGGAAGAGACGACTGAGGTGGAAAAACGTTCTGTTGAGGTTGAGGTATCGTTTGTTGTTGAGCTTGAGCTTGTACCGATGCTGCTTGCTGGGCTTGTTGAACGTTTTCTTGTTGTTGCTGCTGCGAAGGTACTTGTTGTCTTTGTTGCATTTGCATCTGAAGCTGTTGCGAAGTTTGCTGAGCGGATTGTTGCATTTGCTGAGCGGATATAGGAGAATCGGTTAGCTGCTGCATGTTAACGCCGACGTTGTAAGTTTGAGGGCTCGCCATACCTACTAGACACGAGTTCTCAGTTTAGATACTTGCGCTATATTTATGATTAAATTAATAAAAATTACCAGGTTGTTGGCCAGGGGAAGAGATACCGGGTATTTGGCCACTACGAGGACCGCCGAATTGAGATCGCATATCGTTCTGTGGAGCACCGCCGAAGTTCGGAGGAAACGAGTGTTGTGGTCCAGCCATGTTGATGATGGTAGAATCAAGAGTTAATGAGATTTAGATTATACTTCGAGAAAATAATAAAACGATTTTAATTTTTTATGCAGCGGAGGTAACAATCCCAAAACGAACAAAACAACTTGGGTGGGTTAATTTTTTTTGACTTTCAACTTCAACGTTTCCGCCATTCGCGCAACCAACACCAAAACGCGTGTCTACGTTTCTCACATATGGATGGTCGATTTTTATTTTTCATTTATCACAATTTGTTTATCATTTATTTTCATTTTTTTTTTGAACATTCAAAGTTCAAACTTTAAGTTTAATTTAAATGTCGAGAATTTTAAGTCTCGGCATTGAGCAACCCTTACTGGTTGTTCTTCCCCTTTTAGCGCATCCGCGCATAATGTTTGGTTGAATATAATATAGAGTTTTTATGTGAGCGTCAGAGGTGGTTGATGGTGTTTTCTATCCTAATTCGTGTGATATATTAATAAGGTGCTTATATATAGTTTATGTGTTTTTGTGTTGTGTTTTGTATATATAAAGAATAAAAACAACTATACGAGAGTATAATTAC
The DNA here is from genome assembly GCA_959613365.1 of Balanococcus diminutus. NCBI lineage: Eukaryota > Metazoa > Arthropoda > Insecta > Hemiptera > Pseudococcidae > Balanococcus > Balanococcus diminutus. The sequence continues at coordinate 25,639,778 of OY390718.1, forward strand.
ATGAGAGTCACGAGAGTAAATAGTCTTGGAATTTATTTGGATTGGACTGGGAATTGATTCTCTTTGCAGGATATATTTTGGAGACTTGAGTGGATCAGTTCCAAGCTATTATGGTAAGTCAGAACGTGGTTCCGGTATACCCGGTAATCCTCTATTTTAAGCATGCTTAATTATACATGTATCTGTAACGAGAGAATAATAATTTTGTTTCAAAGAGAGGAATACGAAAATGAGAGTTGAGTGATTTTTCTTTCTAGGCTAAAGAAGTAAACGAGTGGTGATTATTTTTCTTTCTAAGCTAAAGAAAAAGAAGTAAACGAGTGATGCAATTTCAATAATGAATTGCAAATATTATTAATGAGAGTACGAAAAACGACGAGAGTTTATAATATTCTGTCATATGTGTTTTGCTGGTTTTGCTTTGCTTTGTTGCATGGTGTGTGCCGTAGCCTAACTTGAGTCATGCGGTGATTATTGCGTAATAGGTTGTTAGGGCCGGGGGAGTAGACGAGTGTAAACTTACATTCCCGGTGCCCCGCTATGTAGTTGATCACATCTGTTGTCAGCTGGTCACCGCAGCTCACCATCACGTACGTGCGTACGCGATTTCACGCTTATTAGTGCTTTTGCGTGATATTTTGTTTGTTAGGCGGCCATATTTTTTATTGCACTTATTGGGTTCTTTTAGAATCTTAAAAGGTACCTGCAAGTTATATGCGCATACGAGAGAATACGTATTAAATTTATATGGGTGTATATTTGAAAGTGTAAGATTACTGTTTCGGGCGTAGGGTTTTGACTACACTGTGTGTAGGCCCTACTTACGAGTGCAAGTTTTATTTAGGCCCGTTTTATGAGTGAAATTTTATGTGAGGCCTAATTTACACGAGTGAAATATTTTTTTTAAAAAGCAAAATTTATATGAGTGTACTTTTGTTTTTAAAAAAATACCATGATCTCAGTTGATGTATGAGTGATGAGTGAATCGTGATTTGTAGGTAGCAATAGGGTAAATTATATTGGTACCAAATATAGTTTTCCTATGATAGCTACCTATGGCAGGCAGCAAATGCGATTATGAGTGAATAATGTTTTTTTTAAATTCTCGATTAAAATCAGAGTATATGCCTGTAAATGAGTGTGAATTTTTTTTAGAAAATTTTTTTCTATACTCTGATCTGAGATCATGGCACTTTCGAGGGGTTGTAGTCAGTTCTTCGACTGCTGTGTGTTCCAGTGGCGTTGGCTACTACAATCTATTAGAAAGTGTAGTGCTTACCATCGGATATGCCTGGGCTCCTGGTCGTGGTAAGGTATCACACAGGAAGTCTGGGAGTAGTTGTGAGCAGGGGGGAAGTGTGTTCCTGCCTCCTTGTTTTCGCAACCATTAGTGCATTTTTTTTGGAAAGGCCTTACGAGTGCAATTAATTTTTATTGGCCTCTAATTAATAGTTGTAATGTGGTTTTGCACTAATGTCCGATATCTGCTTTGATGTTCACCTTTGTTTTTTTAGATGTCAGATAACGAGCGAATAGAAACTCTGCAAAGAAAGGTGGATTTGATGCTTGAAAATCAGCAACGTCTATTTGAATATTTTGGCAGAAGTAGCAGGGTAAGCATAGAGAGTAATTTTAACGACAGAAGCTCATCTAGGGCTAGATCACGAGAGGACTTGAGGTCGAGAGTGTCGAGGTCGCGATCTAGGTCACCTACTGAATTTGACTCAAGAGAAAATTCGCGTGACCGAGACCAAATATTAGAAAGAGAGAAAATTTTGGAACGAGAGAGAATTTTAGAAAAAGAGAGAATTAATTTAGAGAGACTTCAACTTGAACAAGAATTGTTGGAAACTGAGAGACGACGAAAAGAAATAGAGGACAAACTTGAAAAAGAATATGCGGATCTAGAGAAACGGGGGAGAAAGCCTAGTGATCATGGTTTTCACCACCAAGAAGATGGAAAAATTCCAAAAGATAAAATTGAATTGTCAGGGCAAGATTTTGCAAAAATAATTGAAGGTTTGGCTAGTGGTAAATTACGATCAAATCATGATTTTAAACGAGATTACAAATTAAAAAGAGATACAAGATGGGATGTTTGGTTAAACGAAATCAAATCTGAACTTTGGGCCAAAAATCTTCCGGACGTTACTGAAAGTGCAACAAAAATCGGGGCTAATCCTGATGAGTCACGTTTAGCGAGAGATTTGATAAATTGTAGAATTGATGAGTGTTATAAGGGACAAATTATTGGAGTAACTGATCCTTGGATTGCAATTGAAGAGTTGAAAAACATTCGGCGAGCGGAAACTAACGAAAATCCGTTATCTATGAGGAAAAAATTCAACGACCTAAAGTTAGGAAAAACAGAACGAGTGTTCAACTTCATTACGAGAGTTGATGAAATTGTTAGATTTTTTGAATTGAGTTTAACGGAAGAAGCGATTAAAGAAAGTGTGTTGGTAGACCAACTAATTTTAGCAACCTCGGACATTTATCCAAATATCAGACTATTATGCGACACTGAACGTCGTATAAATGGTAAAGTGACTTATCAGGTATTTAAAAACATCCTCTTGCAGGAGGAGGCTGCTGTACCCCGAAGAGAAGGTCCTGCGAGGGCCAACTTTCAGAACGCTTCCAGAACTGTAAACGATAATAACCGCTGTTATCAGTGTGGTGGCCAGGGTCATAAAGCAAAGGGTTGCGATAAGCCCCCAGAACTGAAACTTTGCTATTACTGCAACCAATATGTGACTGATCACATTTCCAAATATTGTCCTTTGCGTAAGTACAATAGAGGTAGATTTAATAACCGCAGAGGTGGAAGGAGAGGTAATTTTAATAACAACAGAGGGCGATATAATAATAATAATAACGAGGGACAGAACAATAATTATAATGAGAAAAAAAATTGGAGGGGCCGAGGCAGAGGCCGAGGCAGAAGTAGGAGAGGATATCAAAATGTAAATGATCGACGAGAAAATAATAACAACAACAACAATAATCAGAATCGAAAGAACGATAAAAGGAATGATAAAAAAGACGATAAAAACAACGATAATAATGCAAAAGCCAATTTGGCTTTATCTAACTCCCCTAACCTGGTTTTTTAGGTCCATCTCACGAGAGTTATGGGAGTCGAGTTTACCGGCGGCAACAAGGACACGGCGGCTACCGGAATTCTCAACGATCAAATGAGAGAAATGAGAGAAGTGAAAGAGAGAGAATCGAACGAGAAAGAAGAGAACAAGAAAGATTTGAAAGAGAAAGAGAGATGAGAATTCAAAGAGAACAACGAGAAAGGGAACATGAAGAACGTCGACAAGAAGACGAGAGAAAATCAAAAAGAAAACATGTCGAGAAAATAAATGAGAAAGCCAGAGTTCTTATGGTAGAAAAGTTCAGAGAGCAGCTTTACATTTCTCAAAATGAAACTAGCCCTGCAGAACCACAGACAAGCACATCATCAGTTGCAGAAACAAACAAAGAAGAAATAGATATCGAAATGCAGTTGGCAGAAAAAGAGCAACAGGAATTAGATGCTGGTCTTCTCAGTGATGAGGATGTGCCAGCAGCTGGGGCTGCAGAATCTGCTGTTTCGATGGCGATAGTTGTCAACAATGAGAGTCACGATGAAAATGTTGAAGATTCTATACCACCTGGTAAGTCTTCTCAAATTTTTATTACTTCCAATTCTACCTCTGAACAATCTTTCATTTGTGATTCGGGAGCGAGTGATCACATTAGTGATCGATTAGATTGGGGGAGTAATTGCATAACGAGTGGGAAGGAAATTATTGGTATCAATAAAGATAAGAGAGCAAATGTAAAGATTGAACTAATTGGTGACATGAGAGCTTATTTGGACGAGGGTATAAGGAGAGAAATATTATTGAAAAAAGTATTATTTTCTGAAAGTTTAAATGAAAATTTGTTATCTTTACGCCGTTTTGCAGAAAAAGGTTGCCAGATTTTACTAGATAATTCTGGGGTTTATATTTCATTACCAAATACAACAAATATGTTTCTCCCTGATAGTACTGTGATGCTAAAAGGCTATTATAAATCTCCTTTTTGGTACATTTCATTAAATCGTACGAGTGGAAAACGGAGAATTTTGCTTATGAGTGATGATCATAATTATTCTAAACGATTGAGAGTTGAAGATAATCCATCCATGAGAGCTGAAACTCAAATTACAAGTACTATCGCCCCAATATCTGGTAATACTTCGGCACCTCAGGTTCCTTCAACATCTGAAAATATTTTACCTATTAATAGTGTAACAGACACAATGATACCCACCCCTAACAATAGCAATACAAGTATTACTTCCACACCAAGTGTAGAAAATAACCCACCCAATACACAACAGAACATTAAAGTACCTACTACTGATCGTGAAATTGACCAAGTCAGGTTTGGCTTAGAAGTTGAACTTGATATTGGTGCTCAAGAAATCATTGACGATACTATCGATGCTCAAATAAGGTCTATAGATAATCCAAATAAGACTAGAGTGAATTTACGACAAAATCAAGGTCTGCTATGGCATTACAGATTGGGTCATATTTCGTTGCAATATTTGAGAGAATTGAAAAAGTATATTCCCGAACTTAAAACAGTGAAATTTAACGATGATATTCTTGACTGTGAATTTTGCATTTTAGCAAAAATGAGAAAATTACCTTTTAAGGAAAAGCGTACTAGAGCAACCAAACCTTTGGAATTGATTCATTCAGACGTAATGGGTCCTATAACACCTGTTACTTTCAAAAACAGTTACAAATATATAGTCTCCTTTATTGATGATTATTCTAAATTTGCTATCTCTTATGTGATGCATAAGAAAAGTGAAGTAGGTGATTGCTTTGAGATGTTCATAAATGAAATTCGAGCATTTTTGGGTCCTAATGTAAAAATACAAAGGCTAAGATGTGATAATGGAACAGAATATGTAGGAGGGAAAATGAGTGATTTATGTGCACGAGAGAAAATTGAAGTACAAACATCTGAACCTTATGTTCCAGAACATAACGGTACTGCAGAGAGGTTTAATCAGACAATACAAGCCAGAATTCGTTCAATGCTTTTTGATTCCAAATTACCCACTAATTTTTGGAATACAGCTCTTGGCACAGCAGTTCAAATTTACAATCGCACACCTCAGCGTAGTATTGAAAATAAAAGACCAATTGAATTGTTTTATCCCAATCATAAACTTAAAACTGAGAGTCTAAGAAGATTTGGATGCATTACTTATGCGTTACGACTAGATAAGAAACTTGGAAAATTTGATAAAAGGGCAGTAATTGGTATCTTGGTTGGCTTTACTGAAACCGGATATCGTGTATTACTTCCTGCTTCTAATCGTATAATCAGGGTCAAACACGTCAGATTTGTGGAAAATAAAAATTTTGATGATTTGGATACAACCAAAATTCTTATGAGAGATTATGTTTTTGATGAGGTAAATTTTAAAGCACCAGAAAGTGAAACCACTGAAGTGGTCAACCCTGAAACTACGACAGATCCATCAGGTAATCCACCGCCAGTTGCACCTGAACCAGACAAAATTGCCTCCGATTTGGGGGAGAATTCTGATGATTTTGATGACTTGGAAATAGAATGTGAAGTTGTAGATGCTTCAGATGAAGAAGAAATCGAAGTCAATTTTGCTAATTCCCTTAAATTGTTAAGAGAATCTTTGAAATATGCAAACAAAAATGAAAAAGACGACTTTGAAATGTATTCCTTGATTGCAAATGTACAAGAAGATCCTAAATCTTTTGATGAAGCAATGTATACGAGTGAAAAACGAGAGTGGTTACAAGCTGTTAAAGAGGAAATTGATTCTATGTATGAAAATGATGTCTGGGAAATTGTACCTAGACCCAAGCCTGTAGGAAAATCCAAACTAAATGTACTAGATTCAAGATATGTGTTCAAAAAGAAATTAGAAAGTGATGGTTCTATTCGATACAAAGCCAGATTATGTGTAAGAGGGTGTAAGGACAATAAGGAGTATAATCTTTGTGATATATACGCACCTGTTTCTAGAATCACTACTATTCGAGTACTTCTCGCCATTATTAATAAACTGAAATTATCAGTATTTCAACTAGATGTCAAAACAGCTTTTCTTTATGGGGATATCGAAGGAGAGGTTTTTATGGAAATCCCAGAAGGCATAGATAGTACGAGAGATAAAAATATCAAGAGAGGTGTTGATCTGGTATGTCGACTTAAGAAATCATTGTATGGGCTGGCAATAAGTCCAAAACAATGGAACAAAAAGTTCACTGAAATTGCAAATAAAATTGGTTTGAAGTGTGACATACTAGAACCATGTTTATTTTGGATGAGAGATGGCGATTTCATTTTATTTCTCATTTTGTATGTAGATGATTTTCTTATTGCTGGAAATAATAGGCGACGAGTGTTGGAAATTATTAAACAATTACAAGATCATTTTAAAATAGTTGATTTAGGAGAGCCAAAGAAATTCATTGGTATCGAAATCACGAGAGATGTTCAGAATGCTAGAATGAAACTTAGTCAAGAAAATTATTGCTTGTCTGTACTGAAGAGATTTGGTATGGATAATGCTTTTGCACATGATACGCCAATGATAACATCAAATGCACGTAAACAAGTTGAAAAACAAAAAGAAGAGAGTGCTAATTCTAAGTATGCTAGAAAGAAAGATAAAAAATTACGAAGACTGGTACGGAAGAACAAAACTTTCAAAAGAAAGAAACCAAAAGATCCAAAGAATTATCCATTTCGAGAGGCTATTGGTAGTTTATTGTATCTAGCAAATGGTACAAGACCTGACATAGCATATGCGGTAAATATGCTGAGTAGAAAACAGGCCAATCACACATCAGAAGATATATCAGCATTAAAGAGAGTATTTTGTTATTTGAGAGGCACATTTAATTATGGTTTATTATATCAAAGTGGTAAAACGAGAGAATTCAAAAAGAGAGATCCTAAACAGAAAAAGAATGTTATTAAAGGTTACTCAGATGCAAGTTTTGGGGACTGTCCAGATACAAAAAGATCTACGAGTGGAATAGTTATCAGAGTGTTTGGTAATGTAGTTTATTGGTCTAGCAAACGTCAGAGAAATGTTGCATGTTCAACCTGTGAAGCGGAGTATCATGCAATGACTGATGCTACAATGGAAATGATAGCTATTAATGCAACTATGTCTAGAGCAATAGGTGAAAGTTTTCTCCCTGCAACTTTATGTGGTGATAATGCTGCAGCTATTGATAGTTCAGCTAAGAAGGGATCACCAAAATTGCGTCATGTAGCCGAAATTAAACAGCATTATGTAATGGAGTGTTATTTAGAACATAAAATTGATCTAGACTGGGTACCTTCCAAGAAAAATCAGGCTGATATTTTGACTAAACCTTTACCTAGAAACACATTTATTTCTTTGAGAGACAAACTAGTGACGAGAGAAAAAGTATGAGAAAATTTCATTAAATTTCCTTATGTCATGTTTTATCCGATTGCAGCATGGTAACTCATAAATGTAATACATCCTACATGGAATCTTAAAGAGAGAAAGAAATGAGAGAAAATAGATGAGTGGATAAAACGAGTGAAAAATAATGGAATAATATGATAATTTGGCTAATTAAATTTTCTGTTAGGATTTGTAAGGCTTCCGGAAAACGACGATATTCTCAGAGAGTTACCTGACGAAATATTAATGGGTCCTGATGACGAGAATTACATAACTCCTGATGAATGGAAAGATGCCTTTGACCCGAACTTACTTAAAAAATGATTACCCATGACTGTATCTAGTTTTAGAATGTATATAAATTTTGTTTTGTGATTTTTATACTATTATGTATCTCATTTATGTGTTCATGTTGTTCCTATCATGTGCCATATTTTTTTGTATGTTTTGTTTACTGTTATGTTTTGACTTTATTTTTAATTCTAGTCACATATGCCGTGACTTAGGGGGAGTGTCGAGAATTTTAAGTCTCGGCATTGAGCAACCCTTACTGGTTGTTCTTCCCCTTTTAGCGCATCCGCGCATAATGTTTGGTTGAATATAATATAGAGTTTTTATGTGAGCGTCAGAGGTGGTTGATGGTGTTTTCTATCCTAATTCGTGTGATATATTAATAAGGTGCTTATATATAGTTTATGTGTTTTTGTGTTGTGTTTTGTATATATAAAGAATAAAAACAACTATACGAGAGTATAATTACATGAGAGTCACGAGAGTAAATAGTCTTGGAATTTATTTGGATTGGACTGGGAATTGATTCTCTTTGCAGGATATATTTTGGAGACTTGAGTGGATCAGTTCCAAGCTGTTATTAAATTTTAAAATAGTGTTTTAAATTCTTTAATTTTTTTCAGTAATCTGACTAATCTCAGACATTTTTTCACTCACGTCTAGTAGATATAATATTATAATCAGAGATAAAAGGAAACTTAAGAGGAAAGTTACTTCGGAAACTTTCCGGAAAGTTACCGGAAAGTTTCCGCGGAGTAAATTTCCAAAAGTTTCCTGGAAACTTATAAATTTTCTGTGAAAATGTTAACAACGCTACTTTCTGATGTTCAAAGCATTCACAAATTGCAATCATTTGGACAAGTTCAAAGTTCAAACTTTTCGAGTGTGAGGCACTACTAGATACATGCTATGCTCGCAATGAGATCGCCATAAAAAAATTAAAATGATTTTTTATTCGTAAAAATTAAGGATTTTTTCTTATTCCAAAAAATTAAAATGATTTTTTATTCCACAAAAATTAATGATTTTATATTCTAAAAAATGAAAATGATTTTTTATTCTAAAAAATGAAAATGATTTTTCATTCCAAAAAATTGAAATGAATTTTTATTCCAAAAAATTAGAATAATGTTTTATTCCAAAAAGTTGAAATAATTTTTTATCCCAAAAATTTGATACAATTTTTGAATCCAGAATATTGAAATAACATAACTTATGATTTCAACCTTTTTTCTGTTAAAGTATGAAAAATTATTTCAAATTATATCAAGTTTTTAGAATAAAAAATTATATCAAATTTTTGGGATTAAAGAATATAAAAATTAATCAATCTTATGAAATAAGAGACTGTATCAATTTTTAGGAATAAAAAATTACTTCGATTTTTTGGAATAAGAAATTGTATCAATTTTTTGGGATAAAAAAAAAGTTCAATTTTTGGGATAAAAAAATTAGTTCAATTTTTGGGATAAAAAATTAGTTCATTTTTTTAAATTTTTTGGAATAAAAAATCATTTCAATTTTTTGGAATTAAAAAGTCATAGGTATCAAATTTTCGGAATTCGAGATTATATCCATTTTATGGAATAAAAAATTGTATCATTTTTTTGGAATAGAAAATTATTTTAAAAATTTTGAATATAAATTTAATTACTTCATTTTTTTGGAATAAAAATTTACTTCATTTTTTTGGAATATAAAATTATTCCAAGTTTTTTGAATAAAAAATTATATCAAATTTTTCGAATAAAAAATTATTCAATCCTGAGTAGTTTATGTAATATGAATTAGAAGCATTTTTTTTGTTTTCGTTTTTTTTTATCTCAATTAAATAATTATTTTGTGTGTCCGACAAAAAACCTAAAAGTCATAACATTTTTAAAAATTGATTTAATTTTCAGAATGTCTGACAAAATGTCTAAAAGTCATAAAATTTATTTAAATATTTAAAAAAAGTCTAATGAAAATAAAAAATGGAAATATGTATGAAATAAATCAACAGAAAAAAACCTATTGAAAATTTTTAAAAAAATTCCAAGTTTCAAAATGTCAGAAAGTCATCTTTCTAAAAAAAATTTATAAGTTTTAAAATCACTCAAAAATGTCTTGACATGGATAATGTCTAAAAAATCGAATTTATTAAAAAATTTCCAAGTTTTTTTATGTCATCCAAACCTAACCTAATGTACCCTAACCACTCTATGCCATTATCAACGAAATATGGGCAAAATGTTTCAAGTCCAATAACTGAAATTTTAAGGAAATGCAGAAAAAAAACATTTCAGTGACAATATTTATTCTGTTATTTTGGATGAATTAGGTATACTGCAATTAATAAAATTATTCATTGACCTTGAAAAATACAGGGTCATTTTTTCTTCATTTTTTATGGTCAAAAACCTGCCGTACCTATAGTGTGTATACTAAAAATTTGAAAATATTAGTCGTTTCTGTACTTAACAATTAAAAAAAAAAACAATGAGATTAAAATTCAAATTGACAATAAATTCATAGCATGAAATGAAGTGGCTAAAATGATGCAACAGTGTCCTCTGATGCCAAATCAAGACAAACACGATTTTTCAAGTTTTTGGACTTGAAAGGTTTTCGACTTGGTTTGACGACGTTGGGCTTGAGATAGTCATGTATTATATTTATGCCTTATTACTCTGTAGATGTTGTGTGATCCATTATAAAATTATATTATAGTATAGGAAGTCATCGAATTTTTATTCAAAAAAAAAAAAAAAAAAAAAATCAATTTTTAAATTTTTTTTTTCAAGTTTCAGAATGTAGAACTATCTAAAAAATTCATTAAATTTTCAAAAATCTGTTGTTGTTTTACGAATAAATTCATGTGGCATATGGTACGATAAGACAGGGACACGTTTGAAGCCACAGTTGGTTGTGTGAACATAGTGACGATTACGAAAAAAAAATTCAATCAAGGCAAAATGTATGACGTTTACATAGGTATCTATTATTTGTTTTGGGGTACTTGTAAGGTGTTCAATGTACAAGTTTTCTTGATAGATTTAGTTGGAGAAAAAATGTTTCGTTTCAGACTTACTAAACTTTTGGGTTTATTTTTTAAACTTTTGGCTGAAACAACTTTTCGTAAAGTAAAATTTCCAGTAAAAATATTACTGATTATTCACTCCTGTTCTGGGGAAGTAAAATAAAAAAATGTATCGCCATATTCGCTGAAAACACCTATTGATGAAATTCCCTAAAAAAATAATAGGTATAAAAAAATAATAAAAATTTTCAAAAAATAGGTATCATTTTTTGACAGAAAAAAACTTAATTAAAAAAAATCCAAGTTTTCTTGGATTGAAAAATAGTGCTCCTCTTAATTTTTTTCAGTATGATTCAAAAATAATAGCCTTAGGGTTTTTGAAAAAACAAGGCTAAAAAGTTTCTCATTTTTTCTCTACCAGAGAATTAAGTAGAAAATTTTTTCGTTTTTTGAATAAAATAAACATTTTATTCCTTTTTTAGAAACAAATTTCTTAATTTACAGAGGAAAAACACCTTAATTTTTTTTGAAAAATTTCTTTTCAATTTTTGAAATGAAAATTGATTTAAATTTTTCACAGAAAAAAGTATTTTTTTTCTTTTGCAGTGAAGAAATCGCCTATTTTTTAGACTAATTTTTTTGGGGGAAAATATTTCTCAACCTTTCAGTAGGTAGGGATTGTAACCACATAACCACAACCAAATAACCAAATCGATTTTTTCAGATAACCAAAATCAATTAAAACTATAACCAGATGAAGTCATAACTGTCATAAATTTAGATATAAATTGAGAATTTAGCCTTTTTGCAAATTGAATGATTTTTTTCTTGATTCTTATCAAAGTGAAAAAAATATCAACTTTACAAAAACAGTAGGTACAAGAAAACTGAAAACTAAAACTAATAATTGCATAGTTTTTAATTTTTCAGCTTCAGTTTTCACATTTCAGTTTCAGTTTCTGAAGTAACATGCTTCAGTTTCTGAAGTAACATGCTTCAGTTTCTGAAGTAACATGCTTCAGTTTCTGAAGTAACATGCTTCAGTTTCTGAAGTAACATGCTTCAGTTTCTGAAGTAACATGCTTCAGTTTTGATTTCAGCGATGAAAAATCTTTTCAGTTTCAATATATATATTTTTTTTCAGTTTTCCATCCGTGGGGAAACATCAGCGAAATTAATAAAAATGACAGCGTGACCTTACCCACTTCTGTAGAGCCAAAACCACCTAGACACTACAAGCCATGAAGTTAAATTTGGCAACCTTGCCGAAGACGGCCGACTTGAGCAATTGAAAATACGTTTTCTGGGCAAACGAAGTGTTTTTCGAAAAAATTGATGGGAACTAAAATTGTAGAGGGAAAAATTAACTTTCGTTTAGTGTATTCGGAATTTTGATTCGACTAATATTTCTCGAGTTACGGTCAAAAAACTGATTTGAAGATGGGCCATCTACCAGATTTTCCCGGTCAAAGAAGCGATTTTCGTAAAAATTGATAAGAACAAAAATTGTAGAGTAAAAAATATCCTTTCATCCTAAAATCATTGAAGTTTTGATTCGACGAAAATACCTCGATTCATTAGCAAAAACTGTTTTCTCAGATATGCAAATTTTCATATTTTCCTATTTCGCAGATAAACAAAGCGTTTTTCATGAAAATTGATAAGAACTATAATTGTAGTGCAGCAAAAATCCTTCAGTTTTAGTGCTTTTAAAATTTTCGATTCGACCAATTTTTTGAGTTATCGTCAAAAAACTATTTATTTTTCGAGGTCAACGACCCCTTTTTTGTGAAAATTGATGAAAACCACAATTGTAGATCAAAAAATTTACTTTGGTTTGGTGTAGTCGGAATTTCGATTTGACGAATATTTCTTGAGTTATCGTCGAAAAACTGATTTTGAAAGTTGGCCGTCTACCAAATTTTCCCATTTTCCCGGTCAAGAAGCGATTTTCGTGAAAATTGATACGAACCAAAATTGTAGAGCGAAAAAAATCCTTTCACCCTAAAATTATTGAAATTTCGATTTGACGAAAATACTTCGATTTCTCAACGTAAAATGTTTTCTTGGATATGCAAATTTTCACATATTCTCATTTTCAGAGCGAACGAAGCATTTTTCGTGAAAATTGATCTGAACCAAAGTTGTAGAGCAGAAAATTTCCTTTCGTTAGTGTGTTGTCAGAATTTCGATTCGATGAATATTTTCCGAGTTATCGTCAAAAAACGGATTGGAAAGTCGGCCGTCTACTACTCGAAAATGCGACGTTGCCTTTCTACGTCCATGGCTTGTATCTCTAGGTGGTTTTGGTAGAGCCCTAGTGAAACTGCATTCAATTCTCTTCAAAACGTAGGGTGTAGGATTTTGTAAGTACCATTTCTGTACAGGAAAGAAAATAAAACTGAGCTGATTTCAGAGCCATTTTTTATTTTCATTAGAAAAAAAAAAGAAAGAAAAATCTGCTTTAGTCTCAATCAAAAGAGGATCTAATGTAATTTAAGAATAGCGCTGGTTGTCGATTCGCCCCACGAGCACCCTCTCATCCCCCTTATCGCAATTCGCATAAGCCAAAAAGTAGAAGTGAAAAATGAAAAAAAATTAATTTTTTATCGAAGAGGTATGGTGGTGGAGGAGATAGAAATTTTGTCTTAGGCTAGTTCGATAGCTGATGAAATATAATGAGCTGTAAAATGAGCCTTCAGCGAACGCGTTGTTTTCCATTGGGTATAGATAAGTTAAGTATATGAGCTGGCATATACCACAATCCTACGTACATAAATTGAGCCACCTTACTTTCACAATCTACTCACACCAGAGGTAGTTTATTTGAACAAGTAGGTATATGCGAAAAGTAGGGTTGCTCAATTAATATGCACGGCACTGTACGTAGGTATATCATGTTATGTACAACTAGAAAAATAAGGAATATTTTTTTCGCTACGAAAATTCGATTTTGAAATTCATTTAGCAACGTGAATTGACGTATAAATTTCAGAAAAATTTATTGTAATGTTGACGAAACATGAAACTGTTTAGTGGAAACATGTTGGTGTGCGTATCTTTCTCGTATGTATATGTAGTACACACTGTACTCCTTTATGAATCATTCACATACTCGTAGCCTGTCGGTATGTGTACCTACTGGTTGTTTTCTCAGTCTTTTCAAGGTTGTGACGATATTTCATAGAATAGTGATTGTAATTTATCGATAAAAAGCAAAATTTACGATAATCGATAAGAACAGTTAGTTATCGATATTCGTCATTTTTCTCAATTTTCCCTCAAAATTGGAATAGATACTTATCTATTGTTCCAATTTTTTAAAATTTTGTCAAAGTCCAATCTTGAAATAATCATGATGTCTTGTCACACAGAATCATGGTATGAAATGAGTAAAATTCTGTAAAAATGAAACTGGTGGGTCTGTGCTCTGTGAGTTGAATGAAAGCATAAATAAAAATGTTAATTTGATGTTCCCGAGCAGCACAATCGACAAATTATCGAAATAACAAATCGACAGAATATCGAATTCGATAAAGTGTCGCGTTAGTTCCGCCTAAATCGTGAAATTATCTTTCGATATATAGATAGATTATCGACGAATTATAGTTAGCAAAAATTTCGAGATTATTTTATCGATAATATATCTATAATATCGAAAGATAATTTCACGAATTTGGCGGAACTTTTGCGACACTTTATCGAATTCGATATTCTGTCGATTTTTTTATCGGTTTTTTATTCCGATTTTTCGTCTTTTACTAGCTTTTTTCTATAATTAAAAATCATTAATTAGCATAATTAATACATTAAACTATGCCTAAACACATTATTCATGTTACGGTAAGAGGATCATTTCAGAAAAAGTCAAAAAAAATTATTAAAAATCTGCCACCCGTGGGGCTTGAACCATCTACCTCCTGCATGGTAATCCTCTTCCTTAACCACTATGCCATACCTTATCGTTGAGGAATTAGCAATAAAACGCTTATAATAGGCAGTTTAGTACTTCCAGACATGTTGGACTTAGAAGAATTTTCACCAATTTGAAAATAATTTCAAAAATCGTTGAAAAATCGTTCGACAAATTTCAGATTATTTGTCGATAATGTAGTTTCAAATATCGCCACAAAATCGTTGAAAAATCGAATTCGAGGAATTTCATATTACGTGTCGATAATATAGTTTCAAATATCGTCATAAAATCGTTGAAAAATCGAATTCGAGAAATTTCAGATTACGTGTCGATAATAAAGTTTTAAATATCTTCACGCAATCGTTAGGAAATCAAATTCGAGAAATTGCATATTATGTGTCGATAATAAAGTTTTAAATATCTTCACAAAATCGTTAAAAAATCGAATTCGAGAAATTTCAGATTATTTGTCGATAATATAGTTTCAAATATCGTCACAAAATCGTTAAAAAATCGAAATCGAGAAATTTCATATTACGTGTCGATAATATAGTTTCAATTATCTTCACGCAATCGTTAGAAAATCGAATTCGAGAAATTGCATATTATGTGTCGATAATATAGTTTCAAATATCTTTACAAAATCGGTAAAAAATCGGATTCGATAAATTTAATATAATCTGTCGATAATATAGTTTCAAATGTCGTAAAAAAATCGGTAAAATATCGAAGTCGAGAAATTTCATATAATCTGTCGATAATATAGTTTTAAATATCTTTACAAAATTGTTAAAAAATCGAATTCGATAAATTTAATATTCTTTGTCGATAATATAGTTTCAAATATCTGCACAAAATCGGTGGAAAATCGGAATCGATAAATTTAATATTATTTGTCGATAGTATCGTTGACGAATATCGTCATAAAATCTTAATAATATCGAATTCGATAGTTTTTAGATTTTTTGCCTATGAAGTTGTACCGATAAATCTTTATAATATCGTGAGAACATCTATAGATTTTCAAACGATTTTTTATCGATACGTTACATCTTCCGATATTATCGATCGAGTGTGCCGCTCGGGATTTCATTCATAAAATTTAAATGCACTTTTCCATGCGATGTTTTTCTGTCAGGCTATTATTGAAATTCAATTTCAAAATTTTTTGAGCCTCCCCAACCAAAGCAGTTTTTTATCGATAAGACACTCGGTTTTATCGATTACGCTATTTTTCTGATTTTTACCATCACTCCATCACTATCGTAAAATGTCTTACAGTAAAGTACAAATACATATATGTACAGATTACACAACATGTGTTGAATCACAACGCCGAATATTCAAAATTTTCCTTGTTTAAACAAATGAAATATGCCTGCGACATGTGTTTATAACACAACCACCAAGGCATTCAAAGATCATTCGATTTACAATTTTCAACCAAGTTGTAAGTACAATTCGTGTGAAAAAAATCGTAAAAATGTCGATGTATTACATACTCATAGTTGTAGTTTTTGCATCTTTGGATTTTGTTACATGTACGAAGTATAACATTTATGAAGGCATAGTAACTGAAACTGATATCAAGGAGCGTTAGTAAGTGTTTCCAATTTTTAAAATGTTTCAGCAATTTTTTCTCTGAAGAGGAGCGGAGTTGGAAAATTACAAAAAAAATTTCCAAGTATTCAGTAGGTTCGTTCAAGCGTTTTTTATTTATCTTGTTTTTGTTTAAAATTTTAAGAAATTCTTAAATTTTTACTTTTAGAAATAGTTGGCTTTTTGAAAAAAAAAATCAACAATTTTGCTCATAATAGAGTCATTACCAGTGATGTCAGTAACGAAATTTTTTTTTCCGTTACGGTATTCGTTCCATTACTGTAACTAAAAATCCTGAATTTCGTTATTTGTTACGTTACTTGGAACGAAAATGGTACCGACAGGGCCTTGTAACGTTATTTTTCAAGTAACGTTATTTTTTTCCGTTCCGTTCCGGTTTTTTCGTTACAACGTAATTTTTTCCGAAATAGCCAGAAATCATAAAAAAATTGCTCCGGTTTTTTCGTTACAACGTAATTTTTTCCGAAATAGCCAGAAATCATAAAAAAATTGCTATCTTCATTTTTCAATGTAAATTAATAACTATCAAGTCTAATAGAATAAAATAAACATCAAGAACTAAGAAGAAAATAGTACAAGTTTGGTGGTGTTGCTATCTATTGGACCCCTCCCATCCCTCCAATTTTGGATAATCCAACTCATTCAAATACATTATTGAAAACAGGGGGAGGGTAAGGGGCCCGATTGAAAAAATTTTCAAATAAAAGTTGTAGCTTGAGGTACTAGGAATAATTTTGGTGATAACAAAAATTTCAATCGGATCCCTCCCTCCCCACCAATTTTGGATAATCCAACTCCTTCAAATACATTTTTAAAAACAGTGGGAGGGTAAGGGGCCCGATTGAAAAAAATTTAAAATAAAAGTTGTAGCTTGAAGTACTAGGAATAATTTTGGTGATAACAAAAATTTCAATCGGATCCCTCCCTCCCCACCAATTTTGGATAATCCAACTCCTTCAAATACATTTTTAAAAACAGGAGGGAGGTAAGGGGCCCGATTGAAAAAATTTTCAAACAAAAGTTGTAGCTTGAAGTTGTACAAATACTTTTAGTTATTACAAAAATTTCGATTAGACCCTTCCTCCCTTCCAATTTTGACTATAAAGTATTATGTAGCACTGGACTTGGTAAAAAATTTTCGAAGTTGCACCCCATGAATGTAAAAAAAACATTCAAACTAGACGTTAATGAACATTTTCTGCGGTTAGCAGTGCAGGCAATGCAAAAAACCTGAAAAAAATAACGAAAAAAAGTAACGGAACGTAACGAAATTTTTTCGTTATTTGTTACGTAACATAAAGACCATTTTATTGTAACGTTATTATTTCGTTACACAATTTCTGTTCAAAAATAAAGTTCCGTTACTGTTCCATTACTTGTAACGAAAAAAATTCCGTTATTTTTCGTTTTTCGTTACCGTTATCGTTACGTTCCGGCATCACTGGTCATTACAACATAGCCATCTATTTCTTAAAAGTGAAAATTTAAGGGTATGCTCTCGGTATCGAATTGGATTGCATATTACACGATATGAGCAGCATTGAAATGACTCCCTGCACTTTGCTTAGTCCTAAATCACCATGAATTTTGTTCAAAACTCGAAACTTAGAACCGCCATATTTCCGCGAATATTGAACATTTCTTCAATTTTTTTTCATATTTCGCATCGTCGGAGTAATGCTCGAACAGGACTTATAAGCTTTTTTTCATCCGACCTTTCTAAGTCGCGGAAATAATTCACCCAAAAGTCACCTCTACACTTCAATTTTCTTCCAAAAATAAATACTTTTTCCAAAATATCTTATAAATCCTGTAATTTTACAGCTTCTATAAAGCACATATCAAAATTTCACAACATTTCGTTGAAAATTCGCGAAAATACAGCGGTTCTAAGTTCGTGTTTTCGCGTACTGATAAGAAACCAAGAGCATACCCTTAAGAATTTCTTAAATTTTTAAACAAAAACAAGAAAAACAAAAGCGCTTGAACGAACCTAATACCTACAACTAAAATTACAACTTCTTTTGGTACAAGGTCAGTCAAAAAAGTTTCCGGAAATTTTTTTTTCTCATCAATCGATAAATAAATGGCTGCCAACTCTTCATAGCATCTTTCTGCATCTATTCTTTATCAGTGCAAAATTTCAAGTCAATAGGTCAACTTCTCTGGTATTTATGTTCATGGGGTGTTATCTTATAGGATAAAATTTTGAACTGAGCCTTCAGTACTAGTTGAAGTCACAAGAAGCGCTGTACTTCAAAACAAAAAAATTTTCGTTCAATTATTGTTGGCTATCTACTTTTGTCGTGTTTTGAGTTGCTTGGATCAAACTAACGTCTAGATTGATTGTTTTGTTTACATTCATGGGGTGCACCCATAGATATGGATACCCCTCCCACCCCTCCAATTTTGGACAATCCAACTCATTCAAATACATTATTGAAAACAGTGGGAGGGTAAGGGGCCCGATTGAAAAAATTTTCAAACAAAAGTTGTAGCTTGAAGTACTAGGGATAATTTTGGTGATAACAAAAATTTCAATCGGATCCCTCCCTCCCCACCAATTTTGGATAATCCAACTCCTTCAAATACATTTTTAAAAACAGGGGGGAGGTAAGGGGCCCGATTGAAAAAATTTTCAAACAAAAGTTGTAGCTTGAAGTTGTACAAATACTTTTAGTTATTACAAAAATTTAGATTAGACCCCTTCCTCCCTTCCAATTTTGACTATAAAGTATTATGTAGCACTGGACTTGGTAAAAATGTATCGAAGTTGCACCCCATGAATGTAAACAAAACAATCAATCTAGATGTTAGTCTTGGATCAAGACTTACAATAATCACAATTATTTTAAGTTTCCAAAGGGAAAGAACACAACACGAAGCAGCGCTTTCGAATGCAGTGACTTCATCCGGAATTAAAAATGTCATTTAGAAATTTTACCCAGAGTTGGCTATCTATTATAAACGTAGTTTATATTTACATTATCTTTGTTTATGTTAATCGAAGTTGATGAATGCATGATTACGTTGACGATTTTTTTAAATAAAATTTTTTCTCACCAAATAACGAAAAATTGTTACAACTCTTCACACCATTTTTATTTCATCAGTAAAGAAGATTTTGAGTAATTTTGAGTCAATCGATCAAGTTCTTTCAAGGTTTTCTTTTTATCGAAATTCAAAAATGTGATTTTTTGGTGACAATTTTTGATTTTTTTTTAATCGTCAAGGTGTCTCGCGTTGGTCAGTTTCCATGAACATAAATACCAGAGAAGTTGGCCGATTGACTTGAAATTTTGCATACTGATAAAGAATAGATGCAGAAAGATGTTGTGAAGAGTGGACAGCCATTTATTTATTGAGTGATGAGAGAAAAAAAATTCCGGTAACTTTTTTGACATACCTTGTATTTTTCGAATCTGCTTTTCTAATTTTTCCATTTGCCATTCTTCTCCATGTTTACTATTGAAATTTAAGGGTATGCTCTCGGTATCGAATTGGATTGCATATTACACGATATGAGCAGCATTGAAATGACCCCCTGCACTTTGCTCAGTACTAAATCACCATGAATTTTGTTCAAAACTCGAAACTTAGAACCGTCATATTTCCGCGAATATTGAACATTTCTTCAATTTTTTTTCATATTTCGCATCGTCGGAGTAATGCTCGAACAGGACTTATAAGCTTTTTTTCATCCGACCTTTCTAAGTCGCGGAAATAATTCACCCAAAAGTCACCTCTACACTTCAATTTTCTTCCAAAAATAAATACTTTTTCCAAAATATCTTATAAGTCCTGTAATTTTACAGCTTCTATAAAGCACATATCAAAATTTCACAACATTTCGTTGAAAATTCGCGAAAATACAGCGGTTCTAAGTTCGTGTCTTTCGCGTACTGATAAGAAACCGAGAGCATACCCTTAAAATCGGAAAATCACAGTGCGAGATCGAATACTTTAACAAAACTAATTTATGTTAAGAATTCATTCAGTTTAATAAATCAACAGTGAACGTGAATTTTTTTCAATTTGCAAAATCAAACCTTGAAATATTTTTTGTAAGCAATACATTGAGATGAGAAAAAAAATGCAAAATTGAACAAATAGAAAATAGTTTAGTCTTAAGACTAATTTCAAGCAAGTTACTTACATCATTCCAAGGTCAAGATGAAATGCGATGAAAAATTTTTATCATTAAATTTTTAGGTACCTATACATTATAAATATAAACTAATATCAATTAAAAAAAATGTGTTTTCAGCTATCCGATATGTGAACCAGACACGGCAGATTTAAAAGAAAATGTAAAAATTGTATGCGACAAGTTGTATGAGTATACACCATTAGAAACGTTAGCAGAACCATACAGCTTGACAGATGTTCATTCAAAAAGTGGCTGCGAAAATACGTACGTCATGATAAAAACTATCAAAGGGGACACGCCAATTCCAGCTTACATTGGAATATGTCGTCGTAATCCGCGTGAAGAAGATGCACTATGCATAACAAGGACCGGTAACCAAAGGAATGTGATGGTGTATGAACGCAGACCCTACTCGCTTGGTATGGTAGGAATGGTAATGTGAAGAATTTTCTTATTACTCATTGTCATTAGCAAAGTTACTGGGGGTCTGCTAGCAACTTATAGACTTGCAAAAGACTTGCAGACTAGGAGTCAACATGCAATGCGATTGAGTCTTGTTTTTTTTTTACAAAGACTTGAACTTTACCAACTCCAGAGTCAGAATCCCATTATTTTTTCAAGACTTAATTAACGCCAGTTACGCCAGTACCTGCGAGTCTTTTTGCGAGCCTCTTTTTTTTCAAACTTGTCAACAAAATTATTTGTAGGATCTAAATCTAATCTCAAAATTACCGCTTTCTCGGTAATTATGCAAATTTCATCCAAATGAAATACAAATTTGAGTTCTCCTTGGTTGAAAACCTCATCTTAAGACACCACATATGCAAATATCCCTCCAAACAAAAATTTTTTATCACAAAAATTAATCAGAAAAATGACACAAAAACAGATCCTAAATTTTTTTTTTTCAAAATAAAAATCAACTCGCTAGATGTAATACTCGATTTTTAATCAATTTTTGAAAATCGCGATTTTCCCATAATTAAGAATACGTGTATTGTATTTAAAAAAATCAACTTTTAAAGCAGTTCTCAGAAAATCCACTAGATCTCAGCCACTTTGAGTACAAGTCCCAATTGTGCACGTATCAATACGGGTTAAGTATATATTATCGAAGTCTATTGCAAACAGTAATTATTCATTTCTCTTCAGATATATGTTTGTGAAGCTAAGAAAACTGCGGTAGAAATTTATCCATATGTTTCTCCATCAAAGACTCCAAAGCGGAAAGACAAAGAGGCTTCAAGTTCATCACGTTTCAACCCTTACAAACAGTAGAAAATAAAACCAAGAGGAATAGGATTCTCACAATCATCATGCCAAACCTGATTTCCATTGATCATAATCATTTTTTTCAAATTATTAATTTATAATTTTGAACTAACAATAAGTAAAAATAAATATCTAAGTATGTCATATGTCAGTAATTTCATAATTTTTAGAATATTTTTCACAGAGGCGGATTGATGGGGGGGGGGGGGTTATCCCTTCCCCCAATGTGCTCGAAAAATTCGAATTTTGTCCGTAAAAATGCCATTTTTCGGCAGAATTGTCATTTTCAGCAACATTAGTTCGCAAAAAAAAAAAAAAAAAAATCAGTAGCTTTAAAAGCAAAACTGACAAGTATTAAAACCATGACAAAGTAAAATTCATTTTTCATTTGGATCGTCGGCAAAATCGTGTTGTTTTTTTGGCAAAACATAGTCCCCCCCCCCCCCCCCCCTCAATAAGATCCCTTCAATCCATCGGTGCTTTTTCAACATTGTGGTTATAGCATTGAATTTTAGTTTAGAAATTATCATTATCTAAGAAATTATTTTATCCTCTGAAAAAATTAATTTTTTCTTTGAAGTTTTTCAATAATTTACCTAGTTTAGTAGGTATTAAGAGTTTGTAATATGGGAGTCAAACACTCTCCCATAGCGATTTATTAGTTTGCTATCATAAAAATTATTGCTCTTTTATTGGTTATAATTATTTTCAAGTTATTGGTTATAATTATTTTTAAGAGCAAAATTTTTTCATCAAGTACATGAATTGTCTAAATCAGAGGGAAAATACCAGGGTTGTAATAACAAAATGTAATTTAACATAATTAACTGAACATAAAAAAATATAAAAATCTGATAAGGGAAGAAATCATAACGAAACAAAATAATTTGAAAAAAACAAAACTTAGGTAAATGAAACATTGAAATTTCAGAAATAACATAACAAAATAACAAATTAATTTAATTATTTCTATTTTGTTACTTTTTTAAAAACATTTTGCACGTTTTTTTTTTAAATTAAAAAATTTAAGGAAATGTAATGCAAAAGTTTCAAAAATTTTGGTTTTTGGGGCATATCTCCTCTTCAAGGAGACCAATAACCAAAAGAAACCAGATGAGTTATCTTCACAGCAACCTTAATTGCACCTCCGATGATTACTTTTTTTTTTCCAAAACATACTAAAGCCATAGTTTGGTGTCAAAACACGCGAAAGCCATATAGTTTAGTGTCAAAACATGCTAAAGGATTTTTTTTCCAAAACCTACTAACGCCATAGTTTGGAGTCAAACCCTGCTAACGGATATTTCAAATAGGAAAAAAACATGGAAAAAATAAACTGAAGAAGTTGGAATCTCCTATATCGTCAACAGTGTTGTCCATCTACAAAATAAAAAAAAATTACCATTCCAACTATCACAGAAGGTTTTGTGCAGTTTTTCGTGTTTTTCTGAAAAAGTTATCTTGTGTCCTTAGGATGTTTTGGAAATAGGCGGTTCACATATTTTACTCAAAACAATGAAAGAAGCCAAGTTGGAATTAGGTACCCCATTTTGTCTCGAAGATGAAACTCAAAATACTGCCGGAGCGAAGCGAGGTCGAATTTTTTTTGAAAAATTTATGATTTTAGGATAAGAACTACTATGTTTTCTTAGTCAATAAAAAAATTAAAAAAATAAAAATTCGAAAAATACCTTATCATTTACTAAAAATCTCTCAAAATCATGAAAAATCCCTTATGATTGAAAAATCTTTCTCAAGATCCCTCTACATTTCAAAGCAGTTGCAAAATCCCTCCACAGAGGGATTATCCCTCTTGGTCGACAACCCTGTTTTGGATATAATAGAGATGATTAGGATAGTGAAAGAAATTGATTGTATTTTGCTGTTCTGATTTTGATTTTTCATTTTTTTCATTGTTTTCTTTTTTAAAGTTGTAGGTAATTTTAGCTTCTTTTTTTTAGCTTTTTTTGAAGTTTCATGCCTTTGGTGAAGTATTTTTATGCCTAGAAACAGATTTATTATGAAAAAAAATTTAGGCCAAAGTAACCCCAAGGTCAGGTAACATTGGCCCATGACTAAACTATGATTAACCATCAAACAGGGAGGGGATTGGCAAAAAAAAATGGAAAAAATTTACATAGATTTTCCTACAAGTGCTCACTTCTGTTTAGAGTGAAAACCGAGCCCCATTACTTTGATTTTAAAAGAAGCAGGATGAATTTTCAAAAAAAAAGGTGGACGTTACCACTAAAAAGTCCAATTTTAATAAAAATTCAAAACAAGAGAGGAACAGACCTACATAAAATGTGAAAATACGTCGTCATAATCTTCAAAAATAATTTAAAATATGAAAGACTATACCGTGGATAAAACAATATGTATTAGGTACTTTTCCCCACCTGGTAGCTCATTTTAGTGGTAGCTAATATTTCATATTTTACACAACTTTTCGCAGACCAACTCGAGATTAGTTAATCTAGGGTACCAAAATATCGATTCTTCCGTTACAACTTTCACGAAACAAAATCTGATTATAAAATATAGCTAGGTACACAAGACTCAAATAAAAATACACAACTTCTCGACATCAATTTATTTAAGATATTTTTCAATTTATACCACGTAGCACATATAATTTGCTAAAATACGCTTTGGTAAAACATATAATGTGCACGTTCTTACAATTAAAAACATCAACAACATCAAATATATAAATTATATAAGAAAATATTACAAATTTACAACTGTTTTTCATTGAAAAATAAACACCAATAAAATTCATTAAAAAAAAAATATAATATATTCACAGTTGCATAGGACATAATATATGTGTACAAAAATGCACAGTTTCACATAATAAAATGCGGATATTAAAAAGGCACTAGGTTTGCCTTAATTACCTATCTATTGTATTACCAAAATCCAACGTATTTAGCGTTTTTTTTTTCATCTTTTAAAATTGCGTTCAATGTTCTTTCAATGAATCACTGTGCTTATTGGTTTTTAAAACAAAGTCCTTATTAAATTCAGACAAATAGGACGAAGGTATTGGCTTTTTTTCAGATAAAAAAAAAACGATACCAAGGACGATTTTTTTTTAAATAAGCTCCTATCGTGAGGTTTGGACGTTATAAATGTTTCATTCGTTTATGACCTAAGAAAAATGGAGCTAGTTTCGAATCGAATGCACATCGAGATAAAACTTTTTCCAATTTGCTGTTTGTTATAAAAGTATACTTTTGAGAAAAATAAGAAATAGTAACGAATCTCGTAATATCAAACTAATAGCACACGATTAATGACTAGAAAAAAATTAACGAGGTATACTCGTGGGTATTTGGGAAGTTCAGGACAAGGGCGAAAAAATACCAACCGAGAGAGAGATTAATTAGTGAAAAGATTTACTAATAAATGAAAAGCGTGCAGTGAAAACCTTCGTAATGAACTTTCGATTCGTCACGCTTAATTGATCACAGAAACGATTAATTTGCGAGAAAAAAATATATATATTCTGCTGAGCGCTATAAACTTGTCCGAAAAGATAACTTGTTTGAGTTAACAGGATTAACTTCTATGGTTTTTGAGATAAATTTGAATCGACATTGCGCCGAACGCGCATTCAGTTCGTGTTCAAGATGACATCGTGTCAACGACGTCATTTACGATGCTAGACAGACGACCCCGAATGACTACAGATTATATCCGAGAGGCAAATTCATCAATAGTTTTCTGCATTCCTACACGTTGAAATGTATCAGATTAACATCGCCATCTTCGTGTTCGTCGCATTATATATATGTATGTAGCGTGTCAACAGTAATGTCAGCGATGTCCTGGCCGCAAAATTTAATACGCTTTAATCAAATTAAATCATATTTGCAAGATGGCAATAAATTAAGACATACCGGTACACTTTAATGAATTAGTTAACAAAAGCAAAATTATGAAAGGGCATGATGATTTATGTACGTTCTTACAAGAATTATTCATTTTACAATGAACCGACCAAATATACTACCACACTGTAAACAATACAACATCCAACTATGGCACTATCAAAATACACACATACCGCACGTACGAATGAGAAAAAATCTGCTCCATTGTGCGCCTCTCTCGACTAATATCAACATTGCACGCCAACTATATATACGATAAAAATTCAAATATAAGTATTCGCATACGATATTTTTCACAAAAAAGTTCAACATACAGATAGATTATCCAATGGTAACAGACGAGAGAGACGTTTCTTCTGCTGGGTACTTAGAGTCGTCTTTACGTTTACATTACATTTTGTCTCACAATAAATCATTTCTAATACCTTGAAGCATTTCCAAAATGCAGTTTATTTTCAGAATAACGAAATAGGTACTTTACTTCGTTAAACGGTAGCATTGTACTTACTCCCCTCCTCTCCAAATTAACCTCAATATTAGCGAACATTTTGATATTTTTTTACTCCTGGCGCAGAACCCCCTTACCCATTTTTCGCATCATTTCTTAATTTTGATGTTCTACATTGGCACCAGCTTCCCAGTAATTATGTAGGTACGTACATTGGAGGAACAAAGGAGAAAAAACGTCATTCTAAGTCGTAAATCATTACCTCTTTTCAAAACTATCAAAGTAGAACGAGTTAACATTCATCAAGTGTACGTTGATGTTAATTTGTTTTGAAAATGAATATACATACATAAAACTTAGCATATTGCCGAATAAACAACCATGAGCGCAGATCTTCGCTGATAATGCAAGACGGATATTAACGATTGGTGTGACACTCGACTTATACACTGTCGCAAAAATACGCCAAACAGGGTCATGGAAAAATTAACTGCCATCACTGACATCGTGTTTCAAAGAAGAAGGGAACACTTCAAGGTTACTTGCCGGTATAATTTAGGGTGGTTATACCCCCATTACCTACGGTGTTTCTAACATTTTCTCATTTATTATACGATTTTCTGTTGGAATAAATTATATTAAGCACCTTTTATACATAAATGAAATAATACCAGATCATCGGTGTCTCGTACGTGGAAAAAGTTTATACTTTCGAGATAACATGGCGTACAATGTGCATAGAGTGAAAGTTCAACATGAAAGAGGAAAAATACGATTCTTCGTCAAAATGTTCACATGTCGAAAACGTAGTAACCCTATTCCTGATGTTCTTATCGATATCATATCGTCATAAAATCATAAAAATTCATCATCGGGACTGGCAACTTGGAATTTTCTAGGTTTAGCTCGATTCATTTCGAAGGAGTGAGAATTCCCACCTAGACCCCTGCGCCGCCGCCGCCGAGGAATTTTACCATTTTGTGAACGCCGCCGCTGATGACGGTGACTTCTCGGCGCGCCGCCGCCGATGAAACGTCGGCGTAAACCGGCAGCGTCAAGAATCAAATTAAATTAAAAAATTCAAATTTATGCAGAAAATGCATTTTTTTCCATTCCAAATTGAAAATTTTTTCGCCCTCGCTTCGCTCGGGCAATATTCTTCCACAAGTTTATTTTTCTCTCAAAATCAAAATTGTAGTCAAGAATCAATGCATTCAAATTGTTATGACTTAAGTAAAAAAATGAACATAAAATTGATGAAAAAAAACATTTACGCCGCTTAACGCCGCCGATCATCGCAATCGGCGTGACGCCAGCGTGCCGCTGACACCGACTGAAAATTCTCAATATCACCCCGCTAACTATTGTCGCCTCGGCGCAGGGGTTTATTCCCACCTCTCCGAAAAAAAATATTTTTTTATGTACAAAAAAATTTTTTTTTTAAATTTATGTTTTCAAAAAATTGAAATAATTCCTCAAAAAAAAAATTGTTGGATTTTTTTTCTCTAAAGAATTCAGACATTTTTTTTTACTCCAAAACAACAAAGTTGAGAATTTTTTACTACAAAAGATTGAAAAATTTTCTTTAGGTACTTCCAAAAAATTTCGAGATATTTTCCACTTTAAAAAATAAGAAAAAAAATTTTAAAAATGACATTTTTTGCTTCCACAAAATTAAAAGTTTTTTGATCCAAAAATATTTTTTAAAATGAAAAATTACAAAAAAAAATTCATCATGAAATCAAGGGGTTTATATCCCGCCCCGCTTCCAACAGAGATTTTTCACTCCAAAAGAATTGATTTTTTTTTTTTAAACATTAAGTGATTTTTTTCCCTCCTGAAAAATCCGAGTCATTGCCAAGTTGCCGGCCGTGTTCCCTATTGAAAACAAAACATATGCAGATTCACTCTAGCTCCATTTTTCATATTGAAAAAAAAAAAAAAAAAAAAAAAATAGAACAACGCTACAACACACATCCGTCCGTATCAACATCTCAAACAAGACTGCGCAGTTGTACGTGCAGAGAATACCCCGCGCATGCGCCAACAAACGCGTAACAACCAGTGTAATAAAAAGGGTCAGTCCTATGTTAGCGATTAAGCCAAATTGGTCTACAAGGTTAAACTCCCAAGTGCATTTTTCGTATACATTAAATTAGTTACGTAAAATTATTATTTAGATAATATAGGATTAAAAATATAAAATGTGCGTTTGTATGTTTAAAATTCGTTCATTTAAAATTTATACAACAAAATGGGAAAAAATTAATTAAAATTCAATAATAAAAATTACTACCGTTGGATTATTAGGAATTAAAAAAAAAATTATATCTTTATCACTTACCAATGTATTTTATAATAATATTTTTTGAAATTAATAATAAAAACAATTTGTACTAAAATCACAATATTTTTACTAGTTATTTAAACTGCATAATGTAGGATGGCTTTTCTTCCTAATTTCAAATAATCCAGAATGTGGCTTGGTATAAAATATAATTTTAGGTAGAATTTAGATTAACAAAAAAAAAAAAAAAAAAAAAAAAAAGGAGGTAAAGGATAAAAATGGACACAAAGTCATGTTCGCATTCGATTTGACGAACATTGTGGCACAAAAAAGAATTAATATTTCTAAAATGACGCCATATAACAAGAATATTTCTACGAAAGCTTTTTTTGTCTATAATAGGTAAGAATACGAGTACATGAAATATTTTTTATCTTTTTTCTTTTATAAATACTTATAAGTTGAGTTTAATTGACTCGAACAGGTACATTTACATTTACAATAGATGTACGTTCTTTTGAAAGTATATTACGAAAAAAAAAATGTATTATAGTATGGTACAAGAACATAAATGTATACAGCGTCACATCGATGTGTACAAAAAAAAGAAGCATATGCAACACCAATCAATTACCATAAAATTTTGATATTTCATTTTGCCACCATTAATATCTCATAGGTATTTACGTACTTATAATACAAAAAAAAAAGAAAAAAATAATCATCGACATTAAAAAAGTATACTACTAAAACGTGCAATATTTTTTGAAAAAATAATTGCACGTAAACACATATATAAGATAACTAACATTATCGCACATTCAACATCAACTTATATTCTAAGGGAGAAGAGAGAAAAAAAGTATGTTTTATTATCTGCCAAAAATATAACCATTTCTAAAAAGGGTCTGAAAGGAATATAGGAGGGAATTCAAGGGCGGGGGTGGGGTAATGTTATTGTACCATTAACAAAAAAAAACCTATATGTTACAAATTTTTGGTATGTTTTGCTAGATAAATTATAAATTTTATAACTCGAGACAACGAGCGATTCATCATAACCTCGGGTAAAAACAACGTTGGTTACCATCATCCGTAGAACACAGTAATCGATGCCTCGAACCGTATCTAGCTAAATGCTAATATCACTGTAGTCTAGCCTCTTGAAGGGAAGCAGCTGCTGCGGCGGCCGCTGCCGTATAAGGGGACAGGCCCTGGAAGGCTGAGGCGGCTGAGACGGCTGTATTGGCCGTAGGCAAGCCGGCTGCTGCTGCTGCGGCCGCTGCTGCCGGTAGAGTTGCGTACGTGTACGGTGATACGAAATTAGCTGCTCCTGCGGAAAAAAAATTGTCGAAAATTTGATTAACTAGAGCTTCAAGGTTCATAATTGGGCACACACAGAAGCTGAGTGTCAATTAATGTTACAGAGCGAAGTGTTAATTAATCACAAAATGGTAATTTTTTTCATAAACGTACAAAAAATTGTACTGTGTGGGTTGAAATAGTACAAGTAGATAGGATACGCTCGTTGGAAAAAAAAAGCGAAGATAATACGGTTAAGGGTTGATAAAATGACATTTGATTGTTAGCGCCAGAATCAACGAATAGTTGTTAAGTTTCGGCACGATTTTTGTATCAAAAAAAGGAAACGCAGGATAAGACGAGGATGAAGTTTTCTGCGAGTTTGTACAAGTGCCAGTTAAAGCGATACCGAGTATAAGGCGAGATATCTTAAGCCCTTTGGATTACTATTACACATGTTCGGCATTGTTTTTAGGAAAAGCTCGAAAAACTTCGAGGGCTTTGTTTGAAATTTCTTAATTTTTTTTTCCAAAATGTGAGCAACTTTTTAATGGCGAATACGAACTGCAACTATTCCCCAGTTTTTTCTGATTTTATATTATACCGATAGTTGAGTATGTGCTTTATGTTTAATTGGGCCTATTTCAACAATTCAATTGGATGCTGCATTATTTGTTCAAAAAAAGTAGCCTGGTAGATATTTCAATGAAAAAAAATTGATAAGATTTCGTAACAAAAATTCATTTGCGTACAATATTTGAGAAAAAAATGAAAACATTTTCATAAAAAAAATTTTAAGCAAAAATTTTTTTAAAAATTCTGAGACAAAAAATTAAATTAAAAAAAAACATTATAAGATTCAAATAAAATATGCCAATCATCTGGTAAAAATTGAGACAGCATATTTAGGAAAAAGTACAGAAATAAGATTTTTCCAAAATAAATCAATTTTAACACAAAATTCATAATAATTCACTTCAAAAAGAGTTTCTAGTTCAGAAATTCTTTAAACAATCAAAAAAATAAAAAAAACAACCAACCAAAGTCAAAAAAAAGAAGAAAAAAGTTCAGAAGAAAAATACACAACAGTTTTGAGACAGAATATCAAAAAAATTTCCAATTTTGATACAAAAATGAAAAAAATTCCATGACAAGAAAGAAAATTGAAAAGGATTCTTGAGATTGGAAATTTTTAAAAAACAAAAAGTCTAAAAAAATTGAGAAAAATTATTTTTTAAATTTCAAGACCAAAAAAAAAATAAAAAAAGACAGAAAATTTTAAAATTTTAAAATAAAAACTTTAAAAAAAATCACATGAAAATTTGGAACAATTATTTCAAAAAAGAAAAATTCTGAAAAAATACCAGATGAAAGATTAGGAAGAAAATTTGAGACAACAATTAACGTGATCGAAAAAAATTGAAGTATTTTCATTTTATTTTTTCTATTTTTAAAGATAACATACCTACCTAAAAAAAATTAAAACTGAAAATTTGAATAAAAAATTTCTGCGTAGAAAATTTTTAGACGAAACATTTGAAAAAAATCAAGGACAAAAATTGAAAAAAATTTGAAATTTTTTAAAAATATTTTATGACAGACAATTTTCGAAAATGAGAAGAAAAATTTCAACAAAAAAAAATTCAAAAAAAGGAAATTTGGAAAAAATTCTGAGAAGAAGAATTAAGAGCAAAACTTGATAGCGAATATAGGTGTACTTGAAAGAAATTAGAAACAAACTTTTTTATTTGAGAGAACACTCAAAAAAAAAAATTGAGACAAAATTCGGAAGAAATTTTGAAAAAAAAACTAAAAAAAAGTGAGTCCAAAAATTTAGGCGAAAATTAGAAACAAAAAATTTGGAAAAATACCAGGACCAAAATCTGAAAAGAAATTTAGGAACAGAATCAAAAACAAGATAAGAAGAAAAATTTAAAAAAATATTAAGATGAAAAATTTGAATAAAAAATTTAAAAAATTGCGAGAAAATATTGCAAATAAAATTTTTTACTTGAAAAAAAACCTACCTACGTAAAAATTTGAGACGAAGTTTTGGAAAAATTCCAAAATAAATAATTAAGAAGGAAATCTCTGAAAGAAAATAATATGCAAACTTGGGAAAAAATTTTAAACTATTTTTATTTTTATTTTTATTTTTTTTCAATTTTGGGCAAGTATATTGAAGGAACTTCGAGACAGAATATCTGGAACAAATTCCTTTGAAAAATTGAGCATAAAGAGACAAAAATGTACTCGTAAATGAAAAAAATTGAAACAAAAAAGACAAAAATTTAGAAATACCTTACTCGTAATTTTGGAATGGAAAACTCAAGAAAAATTCTAAAATAGAAAATTACAAAAAAACTGAAACAAAAAATTTAGAAAAAAAAACGAAATCAATTTCTTTTTTATTTTTCCCGAGCAGCACAATCGACAAACTATCGAAATAAAAAATCGACAGAATATCGAATTCGATAAAGTGTCGCGTTAGTTCCGCCTAAATCGTGAAATTATCTTTCGATATATAGATAGATTATCGACGAATTATAGTTAGTAAAAATTTCGAGATTATAGTAAGATATTTTATCGATAATCTATCTATAATATCGAAAGATAATTTCACGATTTAGGCGGAACTTTCGCAACACTTTATAGAATTCGATATTCTGTCGATTTTTTATCGATTTTTTATTCCGATTTTTCGTCTTTTACTAGCTTTTTTCTATAATTAAAAATCATTATTTAGCATAATTAATACATTAAACTATGCCTAAACACATTTTTCATGTTACGGTAAGAGGATCATTTCAGAAAAAGTCAAAAAAAATTATTAAAAATCTGCCACCCGTGGGGATTGAACTATCTACCTCCTGCATGGTATTCCTCTACCTTAGCCATTATGCCATACCTTATCGTTGAGAAATTAGCAATAAAACGCTAAATTTTCACCAATTTTTAAAATTTGGAAATAATTTCAAATATCGTCACAAAATCGTTGAAAAATCGTTCGACAAATTTCAGATTATTTGTCGATAATATAGTTTCAAAGATCGCCACAAAATCGTTGAAAAATTGAATTCGAGAAATTTCAGATTATTTGTCGATAATATAGTTTCAAAGATCGCCACAAAATCGTTGAAAAGTCGAGTTCGAGGAATTTCATATTACGTGTCGATAATATAGTTTCAAATATCGTCACAAAATCGTTGAAAAATTGAATTCGAGAAATTTCAGATTACGTGTCGATAATATAGTTTTAAATATCTTCACAAAATCGTTAAAAATTGAATTCGAGAAATTTCAGATTATTTGTCGATAATATAGTTTCAAATATCTTCACAAAATCGTTAAAAAATCGAAATCGAGAAATTTCATATTAGGTGTCGATAATATAGTTTCAAATATCGTCACAAAATCGTTAAAAAATCGAAAAATTTCATATTACGTGTCGATAATATAGTTTCAAATATCTTCACGCAATCGTTAGAAAATCGAATTCGAGAAATTGCATATTATGTGTCGATAATATAGTTTCAAATATCTTTACAAAATCGGTAAAAAATCGGATTCGATAAATTTAATATAATCTGTCGATAATATAGTTTCAAATGTCGTCAAAAAATCGGTAAAATATCGAAGTCGAGAAATTTCATATAATCTGTCGATAATATATAGTATTAAATATTTTTACAAAATCGTTAAAAAATCGAATTCAATAAATTTAATATTCTTTGTCGATAATGTAGTTTCAAATATCTGCACAAAATCGGTGGAAAATCGGAATCGATAAATTTAATATTCTTTGTCGATAGTATCGTTGACGAATATCGTCATAAAATCTTAATAATATCGAATTCGATAGTTTTTAGATTTTTTGCCTATGAAGTTGTACCGATAAATCTTTATAATATCGTGAGAACATCTATAGATTTTCAAACGATTTTTTATCGATACCTTACATCTTCCGATATTATCGATCGAGTGTGCCGCTCGGGTTGAGCTATTTTTTTTTTAAAATTGATGAAAGAAAATCTAAATAAAATTGAAGTAGAAAATTTGAAAAATTCAAAATTTTTAGAAAAAATTACCTTATTTTTATTTTTTTTTTAAATTTTTTTTTTAGAAATTCCTTGATAGAACATTCAAAATAATTTTGGCACAGAAAGTCCAAAAAAAATTTAAAAAGTAGATTTTTTTCAATTTTGAAACAGAAAGTTAAGGAATTATGGAAAAAATTGATACAAAAAATTGGAAAAAATCAAATCTAAAAAGAGAATTGAAATAAAATCGGTTTTAAAACATATAAATTTTTTTAAAAAGGAGACATTAAAAATGTAAGAAAAAGTGAGACCGATTTTTGTTACTTAAACTCTGAAATGGCGAATTAAATTTTTATTGAAATATCTGATACAGATTTAAAGCAGAAAAGAAAAAAGAAAAAAAATCCAGACAGAAAATTCAGAAAAAATATTGAAACACGGGTTAGAAAAAATATCTTCAAATAACCAAACAACGAAAACTGAAATTTTAATTAAAAATTTAATATAGAAAAAATATTTGAAATTCATAATTTCTCGAAGACACTTCAAGGATTAGTTATTCCATACTTTCACCGTTTCCTTCACCAAAACACTCTCATTCTTCGTCGAATGGCAAAACTACGTACAAACAATACGTTCTCAATAACGACTAGGAAAATTTCCAGAAATTATTCAAAAACCCGCGACTCGAAGAAGTTTCCTACCTTATCCTTCTCTCTGCAGTCTTCTTCTATACTCGTATATTTATAAAATGAAGGCGAACGTGAAAATTTACTCGTTGAAAACACATCCATAATTTCCGTTCTAATCTACGTACACCTCGAGTCGACTCTTCCCGACTCGCGAAATATTTACAAAAACACGACGACAAAATTTTCCAAACTTCGTTTAGAAGAAAGAGCTTTCTTTGTACAACTAATTTAATCATATTTGGTTCCTCGAGGAAGTACGAGACAAAAAAAAAAGTACAGACGAAGTCGAGCCAATGTGATGGCAAAAGACTGCTTAAATGAGCCCTACAATTTCGAAGCAAGTTGAAAATTAGTCAAGTAGATAGTGCTTATTATAAAGGAAACTTGGTACAGGTTTGGTACCGTCAATGTAAACTTTGCCAGCATCTCGCCGAGGTACCTACTGTTTGATTAATATAAAGCCATCTCTACGTAAAGCTCTCTAGCTTGCTGTAAAGCTCGAAACGCGCAAGCCTATAGTAGGTAAAATTCCTCCAACGATAATTATGTTTTTTTGTCAACATTTCATTTGACTCGAGCAAAACGGCTAATTCAATTGTAGACGCAAATTCGAATTAAAATTCCGTCCCTGTGTAGCATCAAAGTTAACTAGTTTTTTTTTACAAGGCGGCTACAAGGTGCATACGCGTAGAAAGAAAGTACCGCCAAATGAGGGGGTCCTGGAAAAATGGTTAAAGTGAAAATTAGCATACATTACAATACCACTCTTTTTCTCCACAAGGAGCGCAATATCTCGTATAAAGAGTACCTCTTTCGTTTAAAGCTTAATAAATTAACAAGCTCACTTGGCTCGATGTTTAGCAAAATGCAATAGCGCTTTTGCACGCATCCGCCATTGTTTTCATATTCCTACAAGGAGGGGTTCCTGATAAAAAGAGTTCATTCCCAAGTAGTACTTGATTGTTGGGTGTAGCTGTAATAATAATTCACCCTTTTGTCATGTTTTCAAAACAATTAATATCGTTGTAAATTTTTTCTTTCAATTTCTTTTCAAACAAGCAATGGGAAATGTTCAAACGAACGTTTACCGGTATAATTGTTTTCTTTTTCAGACTGCGGATGATGAATAAAGTACCAACATGTGAGCACGAGTACACACCTGTTTTCCAAAATATCTCCCCCTTGCTCAGTTCTTCGAAATTGCGAACGTACATTACCACGTATCGTACGATACATGACATTAGTAGCTGACTGAGATGAGAAAAATAAATGACGGTTCAACACGCTAGACTATAGTAATTTCTCGAAAAGGTTTCTAAAACCTACTGCTGTATACTTTTATTTGTCCTCTATGGCGCATAATTCACTCAAAATATATTTTACCAGAGCGTCTTCTTCATTTTTGCCAATATTACTTACTCTGATGATGAAGAAAATATCGATGCAAAAAAATAACTTTTTTTGTTAAAATTATTTCATTTTTTGCTCAATTACTTTCATCAAATAAATAAGAAATTTTTCCATAAAAATTTTTATGTTCTTTTTTGAAAAAAATTTAATGTGAAACTGGAACAAATTTTATTGGAAATAAATTTTTTTTTAAATGTTTTTGAACAGAACATCGTTTTGAATTAAATTTTGAAAATAACTATCAACGAAAAAAGTGTGATTTTAAACTGAACTTTAAAAAAATAGTACCTAAGATTTAATTCGGTCTTTAATTGAATTTTGAGAGGGGAATTTTTTTTTGATGAATAAATTCGTTTCAAAACAAAATTTGAAAAAAAGTAAAAAAAATTTCAAAACTTATTTTAAAACAGATTTTAAACAGAATTTTCAAAAAATTTTACCACATTTTTTTTTTTTTTTTTTTTTTTTTTTTGCAGAATTTTGAAAGAAATTATTTTGAAGAGAATTGGTACCAAATAGAACATTGAAAAAACTTTTTAAACAGGGTAAAAAAAAATGTTGTAAGAAAATTTTGATATAGGAAATGAAAAAAAGTTTTCGAATAAAATTTGAATAAATTTTTTCATTAAAAATTAAAAAAAAATTGCGGTCAAACAAAATCTTAAAAAATGGAGTTTGAGGCAGAATTAAAAAAAAATCATTTTCAAATAAATTTTGAAGAAATAACAAAAATAATTTCCAAATACAATTTTTA
This sequence comes from Balanococcus diminutus, assembly GCA_959613365.1. NCBI lineage: Eukaryota > Metazoa > Arthropoda > Insecta > Hemiptera > Pseudococcidae > Balanococcus > Balanococcus diminutus. Next base: position 25,676,364 of record OY390718.1, read on the forward strand.
TAATAGTCAAGATTTTTAAAGAATGACTCTTGAAAACAAAATTTTTAAAAATGTTCTTAATAAAATTTTGATTGAATGAAAAAAAAAATTGAATAAAATTTTAATGATTTTTTGTTTTGTGAAATTTCAAAAAAAAAAGTTTAAGAAAAAATTTCTTTGAATTCAATTACTAAGAAATGAAAGAAAAAAAACTTAATTGATTTTTTTTTTAAAGTTCACGAAATTCATTTTGAATACCTAATTATTTTTTAAAATTAAAAAAAGTCGTAGAATTTAACAAAATTTGATTTCATAGAAAATCTCACATAAGAAATTTTTAAGCAGAGTTTTTAAAAATTGTTTATTAAAATTCAACACCCCGTGTAGCAACGTCGATGCTAATTTCGATATAAATGTCGACACATCGAAATCGGTCACTTTTCGATCGTACATGTCGACACGATTGTGGATGGTTTGTCGAGCTTATTATCGACATTTTTGTCGACCGTCCAAATATGGCTCGACATGTCGAGCAATATTTGGACGGTCGACAAACATGTCGATAATAAGCTCGGCAAACCATCCACAATCGTGTCGACATGTACGATCGAAAAGTGACCGATTTCGATGTGTCGACATTTATATCGACATCCACATCGACATTTGCAATGGTGAGCTTTTGAAAAATATGCTAAGTTCAAATATTCAATATAAGTATATATTAAAATTACACCAAAAATAGTGTTCAAGCCAACATTTCGACTTTTTTTGTCAAATATGCGGCATTGAGGCCACCTTTGTAGCTGGACACATGCGAGTGTCCAACTAACATAGAGATGATTCTTAGACCTTATGTACTAATTCACAACACACTTTATCTGCGAGTATCACAATCACCCTCAAGACGTCGACAGTCAAGTCGATGCATTATTCGACCCTCGACAATTAGATCGACATTAACTCGACTTAAAATTCCTCTGGTCAACACTGTCGACAGTTAAGTCGATGCATTATTCGACCCTCGACAATCACATCGACACTATCTCGACTTAAAATTCCTCTGGTCGACACTGTCGACAGTGAAGTCGATGCATTATTTGACCATCCACAATTATGTCGACAATAACTCGACAAGTCGTTGTATTATTCAAAACTTTGAAAAATAAGAAAATTTTGTGATTCTTTCAAAAATTATTTATTCCTGAGCTTAAAATGTTCTTATTAATTGTTTTTATTTCTTTTTAGATATAAAATTTGTAAATTTAATTGGCAGAAATTGTCGACATAAATGTCGATGCGTTTATCGAGTATCGATTTTTACATCGACTTGTCTATGTAGAAAAACAACGTTTTCTAAATTATAGGAAAATACTGAGAAAAATTCAAAAATTTTGATTGAACAGTTAGGTTTAACATAGAACATTACTTTAAATCTCAAATATCATTTTTAATTCATCGTTAACCGAGAAAAAAATGTGTCTGAATTTTGTCGACATAAATGTCGAAGTCGACAATTGCTACACGGGACTGAAACTAAACAGAAAGATGAATTTCACGAGAAATTTGAATAAATTTGATTTCCAACTGAACTGATTTTGAACATTAAGTGGTTTCAAATCAAATTTGAAGAAAATAAGAATAATTGTTTTAGAATAAAATAAAAATATCGTTTTAAATAAAATTTTAATGGACTTTACTTCAAAAATAATTAATTATAATGAATTTTTTGAACAGAAAGTCGTTTCAAACTTGATTTTTAAAAAAATTAACCTATTTTAAAATAAAAGGTCAAACTTTCGAGAAGAAATAGTGGTTATTTTGAATGAAATTTGAATAAATTTACCAATATAATTTTTAAAAAATGCAGTGCAACAAAATTTACAAAAATTTATTATTATTCAATAGGGTGGAGTGAAAAAAATCGATGGTCTTCGATTTTGCTAATTTTTTAATATGTTGTTCATTTTGAGTTGAAACCTATCCATACAAATTTTTAGCCCCCTAGGTCACTCAGGAGGGGAGCTATGGAGTCTCAAAGAGGGGTCATTTTCGAAAAAAATGTGGTTTTTTGTTTTTTTGACCCCCAAAAACTCCCCCAAACAAAAGTTGTCACGCGAGTTGTTAGGTGCAATTTGAGTTTCTGCATCGACCTGAATAGTTATTTTTTCAATTTGAAGCCATCTACCGTTCCCCACCCTCGATCTAATATTGGCAGATTTGTACTTTTTAAGTATCGCGAAATCGTTTTTTTTTCGTCTAACGTAAAAACTACGCTTTCTATGAAAAAAAGTATAATGACCAATCTTGTAGAGCATAAAATTTCCCATCCAGTACATGTCTTAAATTTTACGCTGACTCGATATTTCGTGATTAAAAAAATAACATGAAATGAAACGATAAAAAAGATGCAAAAATTAAACGAAGTCTGAAGTTTTGTAATTTCAGGTCAACGTCAAATTTAAGACATGCACTGGATGGGAAATTTCATGCTCTACAAGAATGGTCATTATACTTTTTTTCGTAGAAAGCGTAGTTTTTACGTTAGACGAAAAAAACGATTTCGCGATACTTAAAAAGTACAAATCTGCCAATATTAGATCGTGGGTGGGGAACGGTAGATGGCCTTTAATTGAAAAAATAACTATTCAGGTCGATGCAGAAACACAAATTGCACCTAACAACTCGCGTGACAACTTTTGTTTGGGGGGTTTTGGGGGTCAAAAACACAAAAAAAACACGTTTTTTTTCGAAAACTACCCCTCTTTGAGACTCCATAGCTCCCCTCCTGAGTGACCTAGGGGGCTAAAAATTTGTATGGATAGGTTTCAACTCAAAATGAACAACATATTAAAAATTAGCAAAATCGAAGACCATCGATTTTTTTCACTCCACCCTTATTAATTCAAGCAACAGTTTCAAAAAATGGTCATTTTAAAATATGTTTTGAGAAAATAAAAAAAATGCTTTGGAGTTCCGTCCAAACAACATTTCAAAAACATCGTTTTAAAAAAATGAAAAAATTTGAATAAATTTCCATTAAAAGATTTGGGAAAAAAATATTTTTTGAAAAGAATTTTACGAAATCTATCTTATGAATAAAATTTTGAAAACTGTAAAAAATATTGAGGAATATAATTTATGAATAAATTTGATTTTCAACAAAATCTCAAAAATAACGGAATTTTTAAGCAATGTTGTCAGACGTCGTTTTCAACTCAATATTGAAAAATGAAAAAATTGTTTTTACATAATATTTGAATGAATTTTGTTACAAACCGAATTCTATTTGAAGAACAGAAAGAAATTGTTTCAAATTAAATTTTCAGAAAATAAGAATAAAATATGTTTCATTAAAATGAAAAGGTAAAAATCGTTTTAAATACAATTATTTTAATAAATTTGATCTCAAATATATTTTTTTTTAGTTAAGCTTAAGAACAGAAAGTAATTTCAATTTTTTTCAAAAATGGGAATTATTTTCAGAGAAAATTTTAAATATGAATACAATTTTCAAATGAAAAAAAGGAAGTATTCGAATAAAATTTACTCATAAAAAAAATTTAATAAAGGAGCTATAGAAACTTGATAAAAAAAAATTTCAAACAAAACTTCACAATTATTCAGACAATATTTCGGGATGCCACTATAAGACGAGATTCGGGAACATTTTAGTGCTTAGTTTGGCCACTAAAGCATTAAAATCAAAATTTTTACTACTCTATAAGAAGATATCCATCTAGAGTAGGTTTCGCAACAGTGTAAGTATAAGATGTTTAAACGTATATGGCCGCGAAATGCACTCGATATAGTTAATTTCTTTGTCAAACTTCCAAGTTTCACGGGTCAATATCCTCAAGGTAATTCGGTATAAGTCTTTAATACGCGAAAGGTCCTCTCACCACATCATATATTTCGCCCGGTCTAATTCAATTTATTTCACAGCATCTGCTCGGTTTCGAAGACTCGTTAATATTAGATCCCTGTTCGCTGCTCGACTGTGCAAGCGAAAACTAAACACCGCCAATTAACACCGAGGCGTTGGAAAGAAAATTTCGCCCCGCCAAAAACACAAAGTGTTTTTATTAGCGTATAAAATTTCGCTCGACTAAAGAATTTCGCCCATGTAAAACTATACACATCGAAAACATTCGCTGCACTTTAGAAAATTACAAATGGAAATTTTCTTCCCTATTTTTTGCGCGCCAAACTGGATAGCACGGCGTGCTTCTTAAAAACGATGAGGTTCGAACCCTGAACAAAATCAACATTACACTCTAACGCGACCGGATTAAAAATTAAAACGATAAACATCCCTGTTTCTTCATAATACAATCCGAATGTGTAAATATACCTCCTTTCCAACGTGTATATTTCACGAGTGTATAACGTACTAGAATAATACCCGAGTACGTATACGAAATCTGTCGCTGTGCTGTGCCTTTTGCTCGTGTAGAATACCGATAATACGAGAGTATACAAGCTAAGCTCATACACAATAATGAAAATCCAATACATAAGTTGCAAACTCCTATGTGTTTCATTAGCATTTGCAAAAACTATACACGTACGTTGGATGGCTTTAACAATGATAATTAATACGCGAGAAGGGCAAAGCGAGGTTTTAATTCCCTTCACTGATCCAGAAAAAAAAAATGAAATTTCATCCTACAGCGTGTTTTAGTTGCAGTTTGGCTCTTTCCATGTGTTTATAAGGCAAATCAAATTACACAAGTTTTAATTCGGTTGCCGAATTCGAGATTGAAGGGACTATGCAATTAATTCGATTGAATGATGCAGCAAAATTTAATGTTGGCGATGAACTAACATAGGAAACGAACAGAAGTAATATAGATTTATACAGGGTGTCCTGGTAATGCTTGAAATTTGGATACAACCGAGTACAGGACAAATCCATGTCAATTCGTAGCCAAATTTAAAGCCTAGAGACTAGTTAACGTTTTTGGGAGATCCCAATGAGAAAATTAAATCAATATTCGAATTCAGCACCATCAAAAATATTACAAACGATATGCCACACCCTACTGATATCTTCGCTAACGTTTTTCAAGATTTGAGGGGTCGTGGGGGGCTGGGAAAAATCCCAATAACAAAAATGAGGTGATATTCGGATTCAGCACTATCAAAAACATAACAAAACGATATGCCGCACGACTTTTTCGGTTTTGTCAACTTTTTCAAATTTTGAGGGGCTGTGGGGGGCTAAGGAAGGGTTATATCGAAACAGTAAGGCCATATTCGAACTCAGTGCTATCAAAAATGTAACAAACGATATGTCACATGTTTTTTCAGAATTTTTTGAATTTGGACCAAAATTTTGGGGGTGCTGTGCTCCTCAAGGATCTTTAGATCTGACGACGAAAATTATTTCAGTGATTGTAAAATAAAAATATCTACTCAAAAGAATTTTCAATTTTTTTCATTACAGCCTTCGAATTTGGTGTAATCTTGAAAGCTGAGCTTTTTAAAAAAAAAAAAAACTCAACTTTCAACTTTCGAAACTTTTATGAGTGATTCTGAATCTCTTTTCAGTGCTCTTTCAAACCCCGTCCACCGATTTTTGCCACCTATTATCACTTTTCATGAACGCTTCGCCAAAGTTAGGACCCTACAATACTTAATCAGAAATCTGCAAAGTGGAAAAATAATAAAGCCCCCCTGAAAACCCACAAGGGGGTTGGGGGCGAAATAACGGCGATTTCCATATACTTTTGGGATGGTAGCATCTCGTTAAAAAAAATTTGAGTAAAATCAGATGACCTAAGGTCAAAAGCTCAAAATCAGGGTTGTGAAACAAAACTTTTTTATTTTCTCAATTTTTAAAATTTTTGTTTTTATTTCATTATTTTGTAGTTTTTATGTATCTCAGTTTCTCCTTTCGTTTCGTTTTTCGTTTTCCTGTCAGCTTAATTATTTTTTCACTTTTCATTACGTTAACCGAAATTATTTTGTTATTTCGTTTCGTTATTTTAGCGGAATAAGTCTCCATGGCAAAAATAATGTTTGTTGACTTTCAGATAATAAATTTTTCGAGTTTTTGAAATTTTGAGCGTTTTTTTTTTGTTTAATTTCCAACCAAAAATTTTGAAGAAATTCTTCTCGATTTTTTTCATTTTTGTTTTCTTTCGTAATTTTGTCCATCTTATAGTTTTTTGTTTTGTTCCATTTTTCGTTTTCCTGTCAGTTAAATTATTTCGTTTTTTTTTCACTTTTCGTTACGTTACCCGAAATTATTTCGTTATTTTGATTCGTTATTTTAGCAGTACTCCTGTGGGTACTCAAAATATTGAAAAAATTTTCCAGAGTTCAATTCTGTAATTAAATTTTCAATTAAATTTTGAGCGATTTTTTTTTTTAATTTCCAACCAAAAACTCTGAAGAAATTCTTCTCAAAAAATTAAAAGAATTATTTGCAAAATAGTGTTTATTTTTAATGCATTAAATTTGGTATTAATAAATTTTTAACGTTGTTGTTTTTGATATTTATTTATTTTTATTTTTATTTTTTTGAAAAATTGAAACAATTACAAATAATCACCATGCTGACTTTAAAGGTAAAATTCCTTTAAAAAATTTTTCATATAATTATTTTTGCTGTAAAAATTTATTTGCAAAAACTTTGAAAGATCACAAGGAAATTACATTATTTTCGAATTCCTAACGAAAAGTTTTGAAGAAATTTCCTACAATTTTTTTTCTAATGCAGTAAATTTTAATAAATTTTCAAAGCTGTTGTTGTCATTTTTTTTACACAATGTCACACCTTGTGCTTAAATGTGAAAATAAAGAAGCTACCTATAAAGCTTTGAAAATTGGTATTTTGTCAACCAAAAATGCTTGACAACACTGCTCTGAAAAAATCGTCAACCGTGGCAGTGAATAGAACTTTGAAAATAGAAAAAAAAATTAAGCATTTTCAATTTCCTATCCTTGAAATTGAAGGGGTTACAGTATATATTGCCTGCCTCAATTTATCACTGTGTAGTGCGCAATCATGAGAAATGAAAATTGCAGAATTATTATTGCATGGAACAGGGGTAACTTTTTGAGAGGAACACAAAAAGTCATGTGAAAAATCTGTCTATCATTGAAAGTGAAGACGCTATGGAGCCTTGAAATTTAAAAATACAATTTTCAAAGCTTTTTAGTTCCTTGATTTTCAAAAATAGGAAAAATTTTTAGATAACTCAGCATTTTAAAATTTTTCAAGTCTGATCACTCTGAACTGGGACACCCTGTAGAGTGTAGGTACATATATTTTTTAATTTCATCTTACTTATTTTTATTCAAGTACATATTTATTATTTTTTTTAATGATTTTGAGGTAAGAAAATGTTTCTGTGAAATTTTCAAAAAAAAAAAAATTATTTTTAAATTCAAGAATACCTACTTCAAAGAGGTTTTCTTTTCAAGAATGAGAATTTTGGACAACCGTTCTAGTCAATTAAACTTCATTGCCCTATTTACTCCTCAAACACGTAGAAAATTCTTTATAAAAAGGGAAAAAATACATAAAATGTCAAAAAAAAACATAGAAACGAATTCCCACCAAAACCTTCAAGTCCATTCGAACAACGTTTTCCTAGCATTTTCACCGCTGTCATACCGGTACATTTAACGAAACCCATACAAAAGAAATTTCGCCTTATTTTTCCCCCTATAAAAAAATGTCACGAGCGTTAACAAAAGCTTGTCCACGCTATCTAACGCCTTCAAGGACCACGTAATTAAACACTTTATTTCGCACCCTTTTTTTAAACTTCGCAATATCGTCACCACTGCCGCTAGAGCACTTGTATTCTTATTCTTTCAAAGCGCGTATAGACTTTTGCCCTAGATAAAAAAAGAAGTATTATAAGGGTTGTGACCGAGTAATTTTTTTGTTGTTGTTGAATTCGTTCCTTTAGAGTTGGTTTTGGTTTCCTTCGAAAATCTTGATCTTTTTTCTCGTTTATCAAAACCGTTTGTAGGTATTCGTATTTTTTTTTTTTTTTTGAGTAGGTAGGTAAGTAATAAAATAAATTTTTAAATAAATTATCACTATAGGTGTCGATGACACAGTCTCGATGTTACCTAATAATTAAAATATTCATTATTATTGAGGTGAACCTTATTTTGGATTTTGGATTATTTTGTCTCATTCTCATCCCCTAAAATAGAATCTCTATCTTTATATATATTTTTTCATTTATCACCGAGCTGAATTTAAAGTTGTCCCTGCTTAGCCCATTTTTTTTAAAATAAAAAAAATTGACCGATTTTCAAAATCTTGCCTTAATTATTTATTTTCTTCCAACTTGACTTCAAATTGTATCTAAAGAGTCGTTCAAATTTTAAAAAAAAAACAATTTTTTTATCTAGCACTTAAATTCGTTGTGTTTTATTATAAAATAATTCACTGTATTTTTATTTCTCCTCTAGCTGAATTTTAGGTGGTGCCACTAGCCCCTCAATTTTTGAAATTAATAATATTAATTACCAAATTTCGAAATTTTGAATTTTTCTAGTTCTAAAACCAATCAAAATTGTTCTTTTTCGTGAGAAATGTCTACCTTATTTTTTATTTTTCCTGCACTGAATTTTAAGCGAATCCTAGTCGTACCACTTTTTATAAAAATGAAAAAATTGACAGATTTTCAAATTTTCTTGACTTACCTTCGAATTTTTTATTTCCCTAATTTGATTCAATTTTCCAAAAAAAAAAAAAATCATTCAGGATTGAAGGAATTTTAAGAGATGCCCTTATCCCCCCTTCCTTGAAAACTGATAGGAAAAATTTTTCATTTATTTTCTAAATAGGGGCCAGTGGTACCACATTAAAATTCATTTTGAGAAAAAACAAGCAACTGGGGATTATTTTCCAATGAAAAGCAATAAAAATTAGGAAATTGGTAGGTACAAAAGTTTTCCTCACTTCGTTTTTTTTTTTTTTTTTTTTTTTTATGTAAATGAACAACTTTGATTAAGTTGTACCCAACCGAAAAAAAGGCAAGAATTTGAAAATCGGTCAACTTTTTCATTTTTCTAAAAATAGAGACAGTGAGGAGAAAAAAAACAAATTGGAAATTTTATATATCTCATAAAAAAGAACAATTTTGATAATTTGGAAAAAATCCATAGTTCGAAATTTTCATCATTTTTCAAGGGGGAAGGGGCCACTGGCCAGTGACACGAGTGAAAAATTTTTAGTCTTTTTTTTTTTGAAAAATTGGGGCTCCCCAAGTATTACTTGAAATCACTAAAATAAAAAATTGGGAATTCATTCTCATGATGAGGAACAACTTTGAAAGGTTATCAACAGAAAAAGGCAAGATTTTGAAAATCGGTCAATTTTTTACTTTTCTGAAAAAGAGGGGAGTGACTAGGGCTCACTTAAAATTCAATTAAAAATTGGGAATTAATTTTCTCATATGTGAGTGTGGATGGGAAAAGGGACCTAAGCAGGAAAAACGTTTTTTTTTTTTTTGGTAATGAATGTTTTAAACTTTGCAAGTCTGTATCTCATAATGCAATAACTGATAACTTTGAAACTTTGCACAATCATTGAGGGGTCCTAGTGGATTATTAATTCCCTCATAATTTTGACCCCTCATGTTTATGGCCTATTTCACAAAAGAGGCGATTTTGAGCAAAATCAGGGTTGCCGAAACTAAAAAAAAAAAAAAAAAAATCCAAAAAATATTTTCAACCATGCTGATTACGAATATCATACTCATTGACAACTTTTTTATTGTGTTTCATGACAATCTCAACCATTTTTAACAAAAAAATGATAGAAAAAATTATTTTTATTGATTTTGGGTAAACCTTGCCCTCCTGGGAGGCTGAATATTGTTCCTAGGTCTATGAAACCATTTTTAAATGAAAGTACAGGTCGAAACTGACCAAAAACAGTCAAAACACCAAAATAGATTTTTTCCTGCTTAGGTCCCTTTTTCCATCCACACTCACATATGAAGAAAAACTTCTGGGCAGCGTTTGCAACGCTCTTGATTTTTCAGGAGATCTACTGTTTGAAGGGTCAACTTATTTTCAGAAGAGATTCCTGATTTTTAGCAAGAGCTTCTGATTTTCAACAAAAATTCTCGAAATATCCTGATTTTTTCATAAAAATCTCCAAATTTTTATAATTTGACTCAAAAAAGTGAGAAACAATTTTTTCGACTGATTTTGGACCATAACTTACATCGTGTGATCGTGTATCATGAAAATTGAAAAAATGAAAAATAAAATTGAACCTACGTTTTTTTTTATGAAAAACTCCTCAAATCTATTACTTACTTTTCTATGGAAAACCTCAGAAATCTACAACTTTTGTATAGAAAACTCCTAAAATCGACTACTTTTTCAGAGTAATTCATTTCTCATAAATATCTCCCGATTTTTGAGAATAAATCATCCAACTTTTTCGAATTTCCATTTGGCAACGCTGCTTTCGGGGGGGGGGGGGGGGGGGGTAAGATATTAAAAAAATGATTAAGTCAGAAAATGAAAAATTGTAATTTAATTTTCATGAAAATGAAAACTTTGACGGATTACAACCAAAAAAAGGCAAGATTTTGAAAATCGGTCATAATTTTTCAAGTTTTCTAAAAAAGGGGCAATCACTTATTAAGAAATCCAGGGCCTACTTAAAATTCAGTTCGACGAAAAATAAAAAATATCGAGTTATTCTCTCAAAAAAAGAAGCAACTTTGGGAGTGAACCCAAGAAAAATTCTCAAGTCCAAAATAAACGCCACCTTTTAACCATTACACTGGCGTGTATAACCTGGATCAAGGTGCAGAAGAGGGGAATAAAGAACAAACAACAAAACACAAGCTCATCGGTGTTGAAAAAAACATGCAAGCAAACACGAAAAGTATAAGTGAAAAAAGAGCGTATTCCAAACACGAGCATGGCGAAGAAATACATCGGTTGAGATCTGCTGACAGCGACTCGTACTCGGCGTCGGCGGCCATGGCAGTGTTTCAATCTGTTACACGTTATGTACGTTTCGCGTCACATGACAATGGAAATGCGAACGCAAAGCAACGTGTCAACGGTCACAGATATAACCGTCATGTATACATCAAGTATTAACAATCATTTCATTATCTCTACCTACTCCCTGCTTTCGCTCGCATCGCCTTAGCCGATGTGTACGTAGAAGAACATGCAACCGACAATCCCTCGGATTCGCGTCGATTTTCAAAATTACTACAAAACATGCGAACTTGTATTTCTTCGTTATCGTTAAACACAAAACAGACCGCTCGACTCGTGTTCGTTAATGACTCTCTTTACAGAAAAAAAAAAAAAAAAAAAAAAAAAGGAGAAAAAACCACAACAAACCACACACTGTAATAATCACGCCGGTGGTGAAAACACCCAACAACAACAACAACACGAAAAAACCCACTCTGAAAATAATTAATTTGATATTTACCCAATTTACCTGTTGCGGCCGCCGCAGCCGAATACGGATCTAGAGCGCTAGCATATTGGGACGGATATGAAGAAGCGGCTGCTGCTGCGGCTGCGGCCGCGGCCGCGGCTGCATTCTGATATTCATAAAATTGAGAAGTGGCCGCTGCGACTGCGGCTGCGTGCGATGGTAGAGTTACAAGTCCGCTGGTACCGATACTACTGCTTAAATATGGCGACTGATACACGTAACTAGGTTGTACTCTGAAACATGTCAAAATACGCAACGTTATAGCACTAATGTAATAATACGCCAACCAAAAAAAAAAAAAAAACAACAACAAAGAAAAATAAAAACAACAACAAAGAAAACACTTGTCAAAAGAACTACTGAAACATGTACGCGTTAAAAATACATATTTTTTTTTCAAGAAACCACGCGCCCTAAGTACCATCATTCGGAAATCAATCGATCGTGAGCACGATAGATAGATGAATGTACTTCAACAATGTGAGTAAATATTAGGAAGCCTGATCTAATATATAAAAAAACAACAACCCACACAACACGCCAAAAAATTGCATATCGTTGCTATGGTAAGCAATTTACATCACAATAACACGAAAAATATGAAACCACCTAAAAAAAGACGAGTGAATGAAAATTCGCAAAAATTCTCATTTTTCACGCCTCACGTTTTTCGATCGTTTTTTTTTTTGTTTGTTTTGTTTCATTTCGTGTCCTTAGGGTCGTTATTCTATCGAGTTGATTCCATATAAGCAATTAATTGCGAATTTGAGCCGAATACTGATTACAAACTTAAGCTCGAGGATATTTGATATTCGTATTTATTTTCGTTCGTATACTCAAGTCTCGATTTGAAATTGCTTTTTATAAAATTACCTACTGCCAAGATTAGCCTCTCTTCTCCTTAAAATTTTCAAATTACGAAAACTATTTTTTTCAATCATCCCTCGTGTAGACGTGCAATTTTATGTTGACATTCCTCCAATTTCACAAGTAGAATTAAAGTTAATGAATTTTCGCAATTTTTTCTCCTAAACGAGATTGAAAATATTTCGCAATTTTTTAGGCCAAGTTTCAAAAAAGAATCCATAAGTTGACCAGGAAATTTTTTTCTGTCCCTACACCATTCAATTGCGTAGGTTGAAGGGGCAAAAGAAAATAAGAATGAAAAAAAAAACTTTTAATTGGGAATATGGAACATGGCTAGTAACTAATTTAAGAAAAAAAATTACTCTTGAAATTTTTTACTTAAGTTTGAAAACAAAGGAGCTACAAATCTTTGAAAATTGATATTTTCTTAGTAAAGTCGATTGGCAACACTGCATTCAAAAAAATGTCAATGCCATCAGTCAATGGGTACGTCAAAAAATCAAAGAAAGTTGTAAATGTAATTACATTGAGCTGTCTATCTTTGAAATTCAGGGAGTTACAGTAAGAAGTTCGCGTCAAAGATATTGCCTACCTTAAATTTATCAAGGGGTACAAATGAAAAGTGAAAATCATACAATCCCGATATTACAATTTATAATGCACGCAAAGATTGTACCTTTTCGAAGATTCATCAGAATTATCACTTGTGAGATCTATTTGCCAGAATTATTACGTACTATTTGTCAGAATTGTCATATTTCAATGTAATCATGTGTCAAAGTTATCATTTGTCATTTTTTTTTTGTTTTTTTGTTTTTAAACGCCATGTACAGCAACTAAGGCTAGTGGCGTTCAATTTTCTTATTTACCAAAGTTATTAGATATGTCAAAGTATCCTATGTCAAAGTCATTGTTTGTCACAGTTATCATTTGTCAGAGTTAACATTTGCCGAGGCAAAATTAAAGTCGAATTCATTATTTATCAGAGTTATCATGTGCAAAATTGACATTTGTCCAAGTTATCATGTTACATAATTAAGGTCGAAGTCATTATTTGTGAAAGTCATTTGTCACAGTTATTATTTTTCAGAATTGTAAGTTGAGAGTCATCATGTGTCAAAGTTGACATTTGTCGAAGTTATCATGATTGTTACAGAATTAACGTCGAATTCATTATTCATGGAAGTCATTTTCCAGAGTTATTATTTGTCAGAATTTATATGTCAAAGGCATCATGTGTCAGAGTTTACATTCGTCGAAGTTATTATGTTAACGAATTCACATCGAATTCATGTTACATAATTAACATCAAAGTCACTATTTGTGACAGTCATTTGCCACGCTTATTATTTGTCAGAATTTTAAGTTAAGAGTCATCACGTGTCAAAATATTAAAGTCGAATTCATTATTTATCAGAGTTATCATGTGCAAAATTGACATTTGTCGAAGTCATCATGTTACAGATTCAACTTCGAATGCATTATTCGTGAATGTAATTTGCCAGAGTATATGTCAGAGTCATGATGTGTCAGAGTTGACATTTGTCGAAATTATTATGCTAACAAATTAACATCGAATTCTTTATTTATCAGAGTCATTATTTGTAAAAATCATTTGCCAAAGTTATTATTTGTCAGAATTATATGTCAAGAGTCATCATGTGTCATAGCTGACATTTGTTGAAATTATCAGGTTACAGAATTAAAGTCGAACTCATTATTTATCAGAGTCATTATTTGTGAAAGTCATTTGCCAGAGTTATAATTTGTCAGAAATATAAGTAGATATGTCAAGAGTCGTCATAAATAATGTCAAAGTTGACATTTGTTACAGTTATCATTTGTAGTTGTTTCAATTTATCCAAGTTATTACTTATTATGTCAGAGTTACAATTTATTGACATCATCATACTTATTATGTCAAGGTTTGTACTTGTCAATTTCATCATTTGTTAGAGTTATAATTTGTGGTTATTATTGTACCTATATCAGAATTATCGTGTCAAAGTTGACAATTTGCTGTATCAAATCATCATTATTTTTTGTGAAACCCATTTGTAAGAATAAGTTATCATAAGTTGGAGTCATAATTTCTCAGAATTGACATTCGTCGAAGTTATTATTTGTCAGAGTTATAATTTGTCTGGATTATCTTATGTCAGAGTTATCATGCCTAAATGTTGACATTTGTTGAAGTCATCATTTGCCAGATTTACAATTTGTTGTTGCCATTTGTCAGAGTTATAATTTTTTGGGATTATTCAATGTAAGATTTATCATGTATACCTTAAGTTGACATTTGTTGAAGTTATCATTATCCAGATTTACAGTTATTTGTTACTGCCATGTGTTAGAGCTGTAATTGGTCAGTTATTAATTATCAGAGTTGGTATTCACTTGAAAAAAATCAATGAGCTTTAAAATAATAGGTATTAAAATCAATTTTGTGATACTTTTTGTAAGTACGTATCATTTTCTGATTTTAAGATTACAATCCAATCTCTCATAATTTTCAAATGTGAGCCTGAAAAAATATGTTACTTCGATTGAAAATCCTTTACACATAAAGGTATTAAACTTTTCCCATTCCAAAACAACTTCGCACCAAAACTTCAATGTTTGAAGACCCAGTAAAAGCGAAGAAGAAAACAACTGAAAGGATGGAGCTGTGCATAACTTTTATTTTACGGAATATTTTTTGTAAGAACTCCACAGACTAACTACTCAACTGACATATGTAGGAATTTGAAAAATCATTATATAAACATGAACATGAATACCTATGATAAAAAGTAGAAAAAATACCGAAGTACCATGAAAAGAGAAAACAAGAAAATATGCAAAACCTACTACTCGTACTTGGCGTTCACGACCATGTGATAGGTATAAATAAGTACCACGGGCGGCGTATAGAGCATATCAAAAACACAAGTTGTCTCGAAAAAGAAAAAAAAAAAAAAAAAAGGAGAAAAGGAGAAAAAACCGCAACCAAAAAATAAGGAACACGTTCTCTCAATAATTCATAAGAATCCAAACACCTTAGGTTTTAGCCATTTAATAAATTATCACAAAAGCCAGAAAAGCTTTCATTTTTACCAAGTTGAAAAATATATATAACAAACCCTCTCTCAACAACTCGTAAAAAATCAATCCTTACTGTAGCCGTCGATTAATCTGAGCGCAGATTTAATATTTATACGTCGACATACGTTTATAGATAGACCTTTCTACATATGAAATATTGCTTCGAGTACACCAGGTATCTATCTATACGCGTGTAGGTCTCGCCATCCAGCACATCTGGCGAAAATAAACAAAAATTTACCACGTCGTAAATTAACGCTAACAGGCCCAAGCGTCACAATACGTTACGAGCTCGCTCACGACAAATACCTTAGCGGTAATCTTACTTACACGTGTTCGATTTTTATCAAATTTTTATCGCGTTTGAAAATTTGCTCTACCTTTACTACCTTCTATTTTTAATAACCATCGAATATATCACTCGAGGGCGCACCGTCGCCATCGTATATACGTAAATCACGACGTGTCACCAATTTAACTCGTTTCTAGTACACTCCCCTAACAATAACGAAACCTTTAGATTTACCATCTTCCGCAAACTACACCGCACATTGACGCAAATTGAAATAAACTGCTATACTTTAAAGTCGTCTTCTCTTCGTACATACACAAGCTGAAGAAAACTATGGATATGTATTAGATGTACTACAACGCTACACTCTTGCCAGGCTAGAAACCAAACCACCCCAAAAAAATGTTTATATGTACCACAATACTCCTAAGAAGAACATTTTCGAGCATAGAATGCTATCTTTCCTTTTTTTTTTTTGGCTGATTTGCAGTTCAATAGAGACTATTTCCTTTACAAATTTTATCTGTGAGGGAAAAATTCGATTTTTTTATTACATAAAAGGAAGAAAAGACCATAGATTGGGGAAATGCATCTCTTTTGTATTGTGGTAAAGACCAGAAGAAAAACTGATCGAGGGGGTTCTGCGCCAGGAGTTTTATTTTCATTTTTTTTGTCAAGTTTTTTCAACCACACGGGAAGCAAATTTCACTATTTTGGGCTACTTTCTGGATAAATTTCATTTTGTGGCAAATTTTCCGGACTTATATCAAATTTCAGTCAAAAATTTATAAAGTGAAATTTTCATTTGTACCAAAGAAAAAATACAAGTAGCTAAATTAAATTCAGATAGCGGATGGGTCATGGGTCAGGATAGGACGAAATAATAAGATATCTGTAACTAATCGCTCAAAATATTCAAACTTGCTGGACAAAGTTACCAAATTTTTGCAATTGGAAAATCTCAAGGGAAAGTATTCTTCGAGACTGAAGGCATTCGTGCGACAAAACTATACCTATTTTTGTAGCGGCTGACTAACCTAGCAAAGAAGATCAAACCTCGAATTTTTCCCCCTTTGTTATGCTACTGTGGGCGTTGTAAAAATTATATACCTACCTAAGAAAAGGTTAAATTTTTTTGGGACAAATATCATCTCTGAGGGAATTCTGTTCTTAGTGGAAAAGTTTCATTACATTTTTACGTAATATATAATGTTTTTTTTTTTGCGTTCTAATTTGTTCAAATGTTCCCAACATTTTTTGGAAAATGTTTATAAGCTTTTATTTAGAAAGCACAATTCCACAAAGTACAGATTTGAAAATCGTACTTAAATTAAACATATTTGTATCTACAAGAACGAGGGTATCTCATTTGATCAAAAAATTCAAGATTTTTCATCCTATTGACTACCCCAAAATCGTACCTATCGGTTGAATTAGAAAAAAATATGGAGCTCAAGTTTCTCGTAAAAATGAAGTTTAAGATCTGTTACGTTTCTTCACTTCCAAGATTTTATGGAACTCTCGTCGTCATAAAACAGTCATAAATTTTCCGGAATGCAGTTTTGCAATGAAAATCTTCCATTATTCAGCCAAACGTACTAAAATCTGGAGAAAAATAATTCTCCCTTTGACTTCGTAAGTACTTTTAAAACTAAAATAAATGCTGAAAATTTTTACAATTTTCTCCGAAAGATTGAATTTATTAGACATAGGTGGTGTTTGTTTTAAACTTTGGATTTTTTGTTCCTACATCCCCTGAAACTGTTCCTTTTCTTCCTATATTTTATTTTCATCTAACTCTCTAAGCCACCTTCAAAAAATTTCTTATTTTCTTCCAAGAAATTATTATTTGATACATTAATTCTAAATTATTTAGAAAAAATCAATATTTTTTTCTGAAGAATTTTTTTCTGAAAAAATTTTCTCTAAAAAAATTGTTTTTCTAGAATTTTTTTGATGATTTTTTCTCAAAAAGTTTTGTGCCAGAAAATATTTTTGAACTTTTTTAAAAGAGTCACTTCCAAGTAGAAAGGTAGTTATTTTAAAAAGGATTTCTTGTACAAGAAAAAAATTACACTTCTTTCTAAAAAAGAAATCTTGTGAATAATTTTCTTGAAGAAGTTTGTACGTATCAGAAAAATTTTTCAATTCCGAAAATTTTTAAGAAAAAGAAAATGTGTTCAAGAAAAATTAATTTTTTTCCAAAATAATTTTTTCTGAAAAAAAGAAAAAAACAAATTTTTGGAATTTTTAAACAAAATTTTATATTTTTTTACTAAATAATCCAAAAACTTCATCAAATCTTTATTTACGTTATGAGTCCAAAAAATTTCAAAAATTATCCAAGTTTTGAAAAAATTGAAGAAATTATGAAAAATTTTGAAAGAATTAAAAAATTATAAATTTTTTTATTAAAAGCTGTTATCTGCTTCGATAATAATTTTTGTCACAATTCTGTCCACAATTTTCCTTCGAGAAGATTATCTTCCCCGCATTTTTTCCGGTGGTTTAAAAAAAATGTATTACAGAATTTTTTGATTTTTTTTTTTCAAAGAATTTTTGATGATTTTTCGGACACAATTTTTCCAAAAACTTTCCTTGAAGACAATTATTTATTATTTTTGCTGGATTGTTTTCCAGGGAATTTTCGGTCTTTGAAGAATTTTGTATCAGAATTTTTTTTAAATGTATTTAGGTTGATAATAATTTTCAATGATTTTTTGACCCAAATTTTTCTTCGGTTTGCAAAAAATTTTCAGAGAATTTTCAAGATAATGTTTACAACTTTTTTTCTAAAATGATTTTTTAACACAATTTTTTCCACTTGAAAAAAATTCAACTTTTTTTTGGACGATTTTTTGGAATAAGTAGGTAATTATTTTATAAGTAACGTTTTTTTTTTATTTTATTTTTTTTTTGAGATTTTTTTCTGTAACTTTCTTTAAACAAAATAAATTATTCTTCGATACTTTTTCTGGAAGATTTTTTACTTGACGAATTTTCAACTGATTTTTCATTATTTTTTTTTCAAAAATGGAAACATCCAATTAGAGATTTTTTAATTTTTTAAATTTTTTATATAGTGGTTCGAGAGTAATTTCTTCACTTTACTGTGAAGTTTTTATGTAAAATAGCATTCAGGTAAGTTTTTTTTTTTTTTACTAAAAACTTGAATAAAAATTGAGGATAGAAAATTGTAAAAACGAAAAACGATTACCAACTTCCGAGTATTTGGTATATGCACGTATAAAAGACCATCCCAATAGACAAACATCGTGGGAGTGTTGGGTTGAATTACCAAAAATATTTACTTATCTCATTTTTAAATTAACACATCCTCTTACAAATTGGTCTTAACGAGGTGCGTGGCATCCCTCTCAAATGTAGGCAGGTACTAATTTGCAGGGAGGAAAAAACTTCAACGTCATTCACATTACAATATTCGTATACAACGCTGGATAAATTTTTAAAATGACACATCGAGTCGAAAAGGTTCGACTTTTGACAAAAACCGTTCCGTTCCATTTGCTCATCTCGTGTGTAAATTTATCAAGACGACAGTAGCGCAATTTTCTCATCAACTCGCAGAGAATATAACAAAACGTGACTTTAGATTCCTTTCTGAGATCGTGCTGGGCCCGAAATACAGGAAAAGAACCCACGTATAGTAGATTTAAAAAAACGTCGAATAGAGTAGAAAGAATTACAGGGGGAAATTTTTATCGCGGTTTGGTTAAATTATTTCGATATTGCGAATAAGTACCGGTGAAAAGAGACAATGTGCGGAGAGAGATGATAGCCGAGGAGGGCGCGGGAGGCGCGAGGGAGTGAGAAAAAACGAGGAAAAATTCGACACTTGCCGACGATTTCGTTCGATGAAAATAAATGAAACATTAAAAGAAAAAGTAAAAGAGGGATGTAATAAATAGCTTTCGGCAACTGAATCGGAAGCATTAATAAAGAATGAAGAAAAGAGAAATAGATATTTTGGGAATTCCAAATCCGACAAAGCCAAATCTACCCCTTATTATATCCGGTTTAACTTAATAAACGTTTGAGTAAAAAAATCAATTACCATTCAACGGATATAACGTGATGTTGCAAAAATCTTGTATTTTCTTTCAAACGAATTATATATTTTTTTCTCTTGTACATTTTTTTTTTTTTTTTTTTACTTTACTTTACTGGTGCTTTTTTATACTCTTTTTTTCTCTCCTCTTCACATGGCTCATATTGCCTCTCATTTTGATTTTTTCTGGCTTGCGAAATATCAAATACGGAAACTCTACTATTCAGGTTATTTTTCTATATATGAAATCAGGAAATCACGTATCAAGAGTAAGAAGTCTCTGGGTTGTATTTTCTCTTCTAGTCGACTCTGGAACGAATATCACAGCGGATAATTTTCAATTTTCTATCGATAGGGTTTCTTTTGCTCGACTCTTTGGCCCATAACAAACTGTCGTAGAATTTAAAAACCTCTGCTCATGGCTCCTCGTGCTCCAAAGCTGCGCCAACCTCATCCAATGATGATGAAGTCATTGCTCCTTGGCGAGGATTCATTTTAATGAACATGTTTATTACTTTATACTATTCCCTCGGTCGTCAAAAAATTATTATCGTACAGTTTAATAGTAATTCGATTTTTCCTTCAGATGGGGTGAAGGCTCGTGTAATATTATAAAGTCGGCTAAGTTATGAATAATCATCACCGAGTTTATTTTTTTCCGCTTTAATATATGCTAAACGATAAAAATAAATGTCTAAAAAAGCTTTTAAAAAACTAGTTATAAAATTTTACGTGGTTTGTAATTTGCTTTTTAATTAACGAAAGAAATTTAATAATTTAGCCGGGTCTCCTCTTTTTTCAACTTTCTTTCTTTGCATCTTCATTTCGTTTCCTTGGGTTTTTTTTTCTCCTTCTGAGCTCTTTCCCTTTCTCCTTTGTTTTCTTATAACTTCGACGAAACATAATTAAAATTTAAATTTTAAGAAAGTTTTTTTTTTTTTGTCGAGAAAAAAATTACACTTTATCACGATCAGATGTCTCTGAAGTGTTTAAATAATGTATTCAAGAGTCGGTTATAAAAACAAATAATTGCCGAAATGGAATTTTTAATAAAAGCAGGAATTTTCGCGCAAAGATTTAATTAAAACACGAGAAAAAAATAAAAGCGCAATGATATAAAACGTTATGAGAGAAAATAACCGAAACACGAAACAAAAATCTATACTGGCTTTGGCATTCTCATCGTGCTCTTTTTAATAACCCATACAATTTTTCGTGTGTGTAACAGGGTGTTCGGGAAGTGAAAGTATGAATTTAAGGTTTGCATGGATACGAGTGATTGTCACTGACAGAAAAATTTATGCACAGTCAGTGTCAATTTTTGTACATGAAGGCGGTACAAAGCTTTAAAAATTAATATTTTAAGAGTAAAATTGGCTGGCAACACTGAATCCAAAACTTTGCCACAGGAATTTTTTTAATATGTACTTAAGTATTTCGAATTTATTTTACAGATAATTTATTGTACCAAAAACACGTACTTATTTTTTAGGTACGATTTTTGGAATTTTTAAAGAAAATTTTCCTAATTTTTTTTTCTGCTACCAAAGAATTTTTTTATCTTCTTAAAATAATTTCATTCCTACGTTTTCTTTTCAATGGAATTTTGTTACCCAACAAGCCAACATTTTGAAGCATTTTAAAACAAATTTTTGATTTTTATAGTCATTTTTTTTTTTTTTTTTTTTTTTGAGGAAGATTAATATAAAAAAATATTTTAAAATTTTTTCATCAAATGAGTTACCTATATACATTGATTTTTTTCAAGAAAAATTTTTAAAAATACCTATTTCAATTTTTATTTTTTAACAAAAAAAAAATCTTCAAAAATAATTCTTCCGCTAAATTTTTTTTTAGTAGATAGAATTTTATATCCAAAAAATATTTTTAAATATTTTAGAAGAAATTCAAGTTTAATTTTTAAAATATTTTGCAGCAAAATTTTTTAATAGAATTTTTGAAATGTTTTCAGGAAAATGTAAACTAGATGGTATTTACATTCTGTAAATTTTTTTCAACAGAATTTTTGGCGGTAAATTTTTTGGGGGATTTTATGTCAGAATTTTTGATCTTTCTATTGACACTTATCGGTAACTTTTTTATGCTTACAGAAAATTTTTGAAAAAAATTTTATTTTAGAAAAAATTGGAATTTTTGAATTTTTTAGTTAATTTTGAACAATATTTCTATTTTAATTTTTTTTTCTGCAATAAGAATAAAAATATTTTCTTGGAGATTTTTTTTTTCAAAAAAAAAATTCTTCATATACCTGCCTAACAAATTTAACATTTAAAAAAAATAACTATACCTACATCTTGCAAATTTCTTTTGTAAGTTAAATAATTTTTTTCATCAAGTAATTTTCAAAAGAATTCTTTGATGGGATTCTTGAATTTTTTCAGCAAAGTTTTTAAAATATTTGTAATCTGATCTTGATCTCAGCGATTTTCTCCATAATTTCTGAAATAACTTCATTTCTAAAAAAAAATTTCTAAAGCATTTTTTTATCAAAAAAATATCTCAAACATTTTATTCTGGATTTTTTTCACTATTTTTCACAAAATTTTGAGAAAACCACCCCCACAAGTTAACTCAATTCTCAAAGAAATTAGACCTCAAATTTATATTATTTTAAATATCAAGAAAAAATTAATTCTAATGGACAAAACTGATTTTTTGACATGAATTTTTCTCACTACTTTTAGTGAAATTTTGACAAAATCAACGACTTCTTCTCTTCATTACTGTTAATACCAATTTTTTAAATCATACTACTTTTCACTGCTTTCATATTCAGTATGTAGACAGTAGACAATAAACACACTAATTTTTAGTGTTCTTATAGTTACAAGTGATTTTTTTACCCAAATGTTATTTTTACAACATTATAAAATAAAAATTTCAAATTTTTTTCAAGGAAATTTTTTTGCAAAAATTCAAAAAAAAATTTTATAGGATTTTTGATTTTTTTTCCAAACTTTTATTTTCTCTTTTTTTTGGATTCTATTCCAAATTCTAAGAGAATTTTCTTCGTCAAAATATCAATGTTAAAATACTTGAAAAATAAATTTTGAATTTTATTCCAGAAATAATTTTTTAGGGAAATTTTTAGAATTTTTTTGTCAATATATTGATTAAATTTTTGAATATATTTTAGGGAATTTTTTCAGATCCTCAAGTTTGAGCATTCACTTCTGGAACACACTGTATAAATAAAAACAACATTCGGGTATTTTTAATAAAAATTTCAAAAAAATTTCCAACATTTTCCAGGGCAAGCGAAAAAAATTCTAAATCGAAAATAGAGACATTTTTTTCGTAATGATTTTAACCTTGAAATAGGCTCAATAAAATACATCGGTTGCTTGAGATGATTTCGATAAAGGCTTACGAATGTATAAAATGCAACATCTGGCAAATTTTTGCACCCCCCTCACATCATCGTACACGAGGTGTGTAGGACTCGGCGGTTTACGAATTTTTTAGCCGATTATTTGACAATTCAAAATATGATACTCGTGTACGAGAAATTTCGAAAAGCTAGGATGGGGCTCTTTTTAGACAAAAAAAATTAATAATCCAGAAAATCACTCCCACTCTGACGTTGAAATAAATACCACAGAATAAACCGATCACGTTACAGTACGAATAGCATTCGTATATAAATTCAAAATTAATGATAATCTCAGCTCCCAGAGACGATACAATTTGAAGTGAAATTTACAGCATAGAAAAGGTTGCGGTGTTCTCTTATACGTTGGCGTTTTGGGGTTAGAATAATTATTCATATTTGCATCGATTATAGAGCGGAGACGAAACATTGGAATAATTACAACAGACTGTTTAGCGAACCTGTCTGTGGTTTCGATTTCGGTACGTACAGTACCAATTTCAAGGACTTGAAGAGTATGGTTATGATGTGTAAAGTACCATTACACAAGGCTAATCGACACCAGTCCGAGGCTCACACAATCAAACGTAAACACCGCAACAATACGTTGAAACCAGCCAGACCTTTTGTTGTGTTTCCTTTAGAGTGAGCAGCATCAGTACATACATTATGAACGAGACAGGACCGCGAGCAAGAGCACAAGAGAGAGCAAACCACGCTCAACCCTTATCGATGATGGAAAGTCGGGTGGAAACGCGTTGAAAAGCCAACTGGTAATTAATGACCGAGTTTAATTCAAACTGCACTTTTGACTGTGTAAATTTTTGCCTTCTCCATAAAAGTTACCGCTGAACTTAACGGCAAAAGGTCTTTTCGTAATTAATGTTTTTTTATGCATTATATCAAAAACCGAGCAAAGGCAACGAGGACAAAAAAAAACTACGAACTTTCATCTTTTTACGGTAGTTATAGTATTTTTTTTTTTTTTTGAATTAAAAAAAAAGCTCGCCATCGGAGTTTTTTAAATAAAAAAAAGAAAAAGAAAAGGTAAACCGCGAACTCGACATGGATTTACGTTTCATTGCACCTAAAAAACCCGAGTAATATTTCACTTAAGCGGGAAATAATACGAAAAAAAGTTTATCCAGAGACCACAATCGAGTTGAAAATTCTCAGCTTTCGAAGTAACACCTTTTTCGAGAAATTTATCCGCCACCGCATCTTGAGAAAGAAAAACTTATTTAATCGCTGAGTATTTTCAAGCTGAGCTATAGGCAGTCCAGCAGTCCAAAGAATTTAGTTGTGAATCAATTTTTTTCGGAGGCCTTAATTGTTTGAAAATACAATATGCAGTTGAAAATTTTACATTTTTTCAACTTTTTGGTGCGAAATACTTTTTCATTAGGTAGGTACTTTTTTTTAAATTAAAATTTTCAATATTTTAAAATAGAAAATTTTCGTGTTTTTGCCATTACTTCACATTTTTAAATTTCAATTTCTTAAAATTTAAATTTTCCAATCTTTTTGAACCAACATCTTTACCATTTTGCTGAATCAAAATTTTAAAAAATTCCAAAGTAAAAATATTCCAATTTTAAAGGTTTGAAAAATTTTCGAAATTTTTTTCACTGAAATCCCATTTTTTGAATGGAAATTTTATAAATTTCTGAACTGAAATCTATTAAATTTTTGGAATCAAAATTTGCAAAAAAAAATAAAGAAGAATCAAACTTTTGGGAATACAATTTTCCAAGAATAGGCAGGTATGATCAAAATTTTTGAAATCCAAAGTTTTCGTAATTTTTTCGAATCAAAACATTCTGATTTTATTGAATTAAAATTTTAAAATATTCTGGAATCAAAATGTCCTTGATCTCTGGAATCAAAATTTCATGAATGTTTGAATAAATATCATGCAGATTTTTGTACTTAAATATAAAATAGATGAATCTAAATTTTTGAAATAAATTTTTAAAAATTTTTGGAAACAAAACATTTTAACTTCATTCAAGTTTGGAATTAAAATATCTCAAACTTGTAGTTTAAACTTTTCTAAATTTTTTTGAATTATTTTTCAAAATGTTGGAGCAGTTCAAAAATTTCCAAATTTTTAAAAATTGAATCTTCGCCTTTTCAAAAATTATAATTTGAGTAAAAACTTTGGGAATTTTTGAAATTTAAATTATCTCAATTTTTAAAAATTATAGACAATTTTTGAAGTCAAAATTAATTTTATGTAAATTTTTGAAATCAATTTTTTCAAAAAAAAAATCCATTTCAAATATTATTTTTGAATTTAAAAAATTATTTTGAAATTGAAAGTTTTAAATTTAAAAAAATTCTTTCATAGAAAATATGTTAATTTTTAGAATCAATATTTTCAGCATTTTGTTTTGGGATTGAAACTTCTTAATTAAAAAATAATAATAATAATAATAATTATTGATTTTTATCTTCCAAATTTAGATTATCTAAAATCAAACTTATTTTTTAAGTTTTAAAAAAAAGAAAGGTACCTTCCTAGTTTTGAAACTAATACAAAAAAATTGAATTTTAAGAACTTTTCAAAACAGAATTATTCGAATTGGAACTTTCTGAATTTTTGAAATTCAAAACCACATTGTTTGGAAACAAAATTTTCAACAATTTTAGAAAAATAGAAAAAAAGTGGAAATAAAATTTTGGTACCTACATGAATTTTAATAACTAAAGTTTTTGAAAATTTCAAAATCTACATTTTGAATTGTGATTGCATGAAGAATGAAATTGTCTTAGAAGACGAAATTTCAATATCCGTTTGAAACTGAGATTTTCAAAAATTTTGAAGTTGAACTTTTTGAAATTTATATCTACCTAGAATTAAATATCTTGTTTTTTTAAAAAGAAAACTCAATTTTTTCAAAATTAAAATTTAATTTTTTCAAAACCTAAATTACCTATTAGCAAAGTTTGGAATAATTTAATCGACTTTTGAAAACAATTTTTTTTTAAACTTTAGGGATAGAAACTTTTGGAACTGAAATTGAACTTAATTTTTGAGAATAAAATTTTCTACAAAATTTTTAGAAATAAACTTGACCAAATTATTGAGGTGTTTTACATGATGAATTTCAGAAATCAAAATGTTCAAAATTTTTAAAAATATTGTTTATTTTTTTAAAGCAAAATTTTTAAAAACTATTCAAAATGCTCAAAATGTTCCAACTTTTTGAAATTTCTGGAATCAAATACTAATCCGATTTTTTCTGTAAACTTAAATTTTCCAATTTTTTCGGTAATTAGACTTAAAGTAAATTTTTTTTTAATAAATTAAAATTCAGCAAATTTTTGGGGAAAAAAAATCGAAAAATCGTTAAGTACATCATAATTCATTAATTTGGTCATTAATATACCAATACCTACACCAAAAAAAATTTCAAATTTTTTGGACCATTCAATTTTTCTTAGTTAAAAAAAAAGAAAAAAAAAAAGAAAGAGTTTTGGGCCTTATCATGTGACATTGGCAATTAAGCAAAGGTATAATAAGGCCCATTAATTTTTTTTCTTCAAATCACAAAAAATTGAATTTTCCAAAAAAAAAAGATCAAATTGAATTACTTTTCACTTTTCCTTAGATTAGAGCAAAATTTCTGTAATGTGGAACTTTTTTGGCTTCTGGAACAGCAGAAACGAGTCAAATCGTTAAAGTATCGGTCGAATGTGGTTCTATAGAGCGATTACTACCTACCAATATACTTATATTACAAGAATTGAGCTTCTAAATAAAATTTTCCAAGATTTGAAATTATTTTGAAAAATGTACTAGATACTAGAAAAATTTAAATTAATTTTCATTAAGAGGAAAAAATGAAATATTTTCCGGAAATACCAAAAAGATGAGAATTTTGATATTAAATTTTTAATCATACCATTTGGAGAATTCAAAATTAAATTTTTACAAAAAAAAATTAAAACTATGTACTTGATAATAATCTACGATATTAAAACGAAACAAAACGAAACGAAAGAATTTTTTAAACTAACAAGAAATAAAATACCAAGAATAAATATTTTCAAAGTACGAATTCTTTCGCTATAGCTAGATCCCTCCTTCACCGCTCACGCTTACGAATAAACTATACGTATACTTTTATAAATTTGTTACACAAGAAGGGTAAAATAGAGCTCATAAAGAGGTGTATTTCATTCTTCGTTCGACTGGGAAATAAAAAATAACAAGCTTGAAATGCGACTTGCCTTTGAAAGCTTTGTAATAAAGCCATTTTGAAAAATGTATCGAAGTAAGGCACCTACGTAACACATGGTAAAATTTCTATCACAACGTTGAAGAAATTTTCACCATGAAAGTCGTAACTGACAATTTAATGACAAACGTGCGTCAAAAATCTCTCGATAATTTTCACCATTTATACCCGGAAACTCGCGGATGTGTAAAAGAGAAGATGAAGATCGAGCGAGTGAAGAAAAAAAGAAACGCGAGAGGACCCAGGAGTAGAGACGAAGAGTGGCAGGAAATTCGGCTGTTATAATTTTCTGCGTCGTATTTCATAACTCGCTTTCGAGTTATAAGGTAATATATTTTGGCTGGCGACATATCAAATTGATGTATTTCTCCCCAACATGTGATACACATTCGAAAGGATAAATATTTTTATTACTTTCGAGCATATTTTCAAGAGTTAAATCGGTGTGCCATATTAGTCTTGTATATGCAGTATATAAATACGACATCCATAACGAGATATCGTCTCTGCTCCTGCTCCTGCTCTCTATGGCCCATCCTGGCCGGAGGAGGGTGTACTCGCTTTGACGGTAAATATTCTCGAATATCAAATATTACCACCCTCTGTATGGTAGTTTTTTACTCCTCATGTACCGCAAAGTGTTCGCGATTTGGTAACACGTTTCTAAAATTACCGCCTAGGTAATTTATTCCATCTCTACGGTACGTTTTTTACCGGAGCTCGAGAGCCACTCTGAACCAAGATTTTTAACCGGTGCTTATACAGTCGCCTCTAATTTCCACCGTACAGTGCGTTTTTGTTATTTTAATTCTCTTTAGAATAGTTAACGCGTAATGTACTTTGGTCCCCGCCAATAATAATACAACATCCCTTATGAATTCGGCCGCTTTAATGGCGCTAACGCCGCACTCACGTCGTTATAATATTCTCTTTTACCAACGTATACGATACGTAGACCGTAGACGTACCAATCGACCTTCCTATTACAGCTATATGTCGTGTTTTTAGCACCGAATCATTTTTAGCTCATGGAGTTTCAATTATGCGACGCGTTTAAAATGAAAATAAATGAATATTGTCTCGATGTGTCTCATTTTGGCATACTCTGTCTCTTTCTATGCCATATACGAGTATACCATTGGACGTAGTGTGGGCTTATTCGTATAAATATGTGAAGTACGTATTTTATCCTTAATGATAAATGCTTTTTTATTATAACCTTGTTTAGGTTATAGAAAATTAAGTAGGCTTAATACTCGTTCATTGTTTCAAATAATATTTACAGGGCATAGCATTTTGAAAAAAATGGTTACATCAATAAAAAACAATTCGCAATATTTGTAAAAATTATATTCAGAAAATTCAATCAATTTTTTCAAATCATAATCTTTTTTTTTTGGAAATTTTCAAACCAAAATTAAATCATATACCTAGCCATAAAAACAAAAAAATTGAAAATTAAAAAAAAATATATGTAGGTACCTATACTTTTCAGAAAATTTTATAAAAAATTCAGTTTTCAAGAAAAATATTTCTCAATAAAATGTTTACCTAATGCACAAAATTTTAAAAAAATTCGTTCACTGGCAAAGTTTTAAAAAAAATTGTCTTTAACTACATTATTAGTATTATTACGATCTTAAAAATTTGCATCAGAAAATAATCAAACACTCAATTCTCATCAAGTTTTAAAAAATTCGTTTTTAAATAAAATTTGAAAAACTTACATCCAGAAAATTTTTTTAGGTACTTATTTTTCAAAATTTTAATCAAGTAAAAATTATACCAGTTGACTGTTTGATTTTTGAAAAATAAAATAAAATTCTTATAAAAAATTACAAAAATTCACGTTTTAAGCGAAAATTTGTTTTTTGACAAAACTATTAAAAAAATGTACTTTTTACATCTAAGAAATGATAAAAATTTAATCACTATCTAGATTTTCACAAAATTACCTAAATTGAAAAATTCGTTTAAAAAATTTCAAAAATTTGATACCTAGTAGGCGTTTGAAAAAATTAATTTTCAGAAAATTTGTTTTAAAAAATGACAAAAATAATCTATTACTGGCAAGTTTTTTACAAAACGTGAGGGGGAATGTCGGAAAAAAATTGAAAGAATTAGTCTTCAACTAAATTTCAGTATAGCCTACGTACATTTGTCTCCAAAAAATTTAAAAGTTCGTTTAATAGAGATTTTTACAAAATTTGAAAAAAAAAATAATCCAAGATATGTTTCCAAACAAAACTTGGAAAAAATAGTTTTTCGTAAAAAAAAAAAAATGGAAAAATTTGCAAAATTTGAAATAATCAGTTTTCAACTGAATTTAGCATATTTATTGTTCCTCCCAAAAAATTAAAAGTTTGGAAAAATCAATCTTTCGTCAAAAAAAAAGTTGAAAAAATTTGCAAAATTAAAAAAAAAATTAGTCTTGTGTACTGAATTTCATTATAATAATTCGTTTCTAGAAAATTGCTCACAAGTGAGATTTTCACAAAATTCGAAGAGAAAAAAAATCAAAAATTCGTTTACAAGAAAAATTTAGAAAAATCAGACTTTGAATGAAAAAATAAAAATAAAATAAAAAAATCATCAAAAAAAAATCATTTTGGGCAAGATTAAGACGTAGGTATTAGAAATCAATTTTTGAACAAAATAAAAAAATGAAATTTATTCCTAAATTAAAAAAAATATATAATAATTATTCTTTGGGAAATTTGCATCCAAAAAATTACAAAAATTTAATTTCGAGTAAGATGTCTGTCAAAAAATTAATGTTTGAACAGAATTAAATGATATCGTTTTAAAAATTAAATTTTATGAAAATGATTTGAAAAAAAAATCAAAGAATTTTCTTGGTAAAATTTAAAAAATTTGTCTTAGAACTGAGTTTTGGGAAATTTTCTTCAAAAAAATAAGCGAAAGTTGATTTTATACAGAGCTTTAAAAAAATTTCTTTTGAACAGAGCTATAAAAAAAATTATGTGCAAAAATTTCATTATTCGGTTTATGGCAAAATAAAAAGAAAAAAAAACGCTTTTTAGAGCGAAATTTAAAAATTCTTTTTTGAACAAAAATTTCTTTAAAAAGATTTCCTAACTCCATGAAAAAAACTGAAAACCGTCCAAATATGGCTCGACATGTCGAGCCATATTTGGACGGTCGACAAACATGTCGATAATAAGCTCGACAAACCATCCACAATCGTGTCGACATGTACGATCGAAAAGTGACCGATTTCGATGTGTCGACATTTATATCGAAATTAGCATCGACGTTGCTACACGGGAATTAATAATCTAGATATATCAAGTTTGATGGAAATTGTATGAAAAATTTGCAAAAAACTGATTTAAGGAAAATTTGAAAAAAAGCTCTTTCAAAAAAAATATGAAGAAATTATTTTAAAAATTGATCTCGAAAAATTTTAGAAGTTCGTTTTTCGGAAATACCTATTTGAAAAAAAAACCTGTTTGAACAGAAATTTTAAAAATGTGTACCTCTCTAAAAATTGACTTGAAAAATTTGTTTCTGAACCAAATTTTAGGGAATCATCTTCTAAAAAAATGACAAAATTCGATCACGAGAAGAAGTTTTTAAAAATTGATATAATTTTGAAATCTTAATCTGAAACAAATATACCTAATAGGTATTAGGTATGATAAAATTGGTCAAATTCACTGTTGCACAAAGTTTGGATAAAAAAAATCCGATTTTTAGAATGTCTGACAAAATATTGAAAATTTTTAACTGAACAAAATCCTAGGGAAATATCATAAAACTAAAATACCTACTTATTAAAAAAATGAAAAATTCGTTTTTTTTTTGTTGTTTTTTTTTTGAAAAATTTGAAAGAAAATATTCTTTGAATTAAATCATAGAAAACGTATTCCAAAAAAAATATAAAAATTCGATCTCAAGTTGAATTTCAAATAAATTTGTTTTTGAACAAATATCGATTTCTTTTCATTTTTTTTTTACCCAAATAATTCCAAAGTACCATAACAAAACCACCTCTAACCCATATT
The DNA here is from genome assembly GCA_959613365.1 of Balanococcus diminutus. NCBI lineage: Eukaryota > Metazoa > Arthropoda > Insecta > Hemiptera > Pseudococcidae > Balanococcus > Balanococcus diminutus. The sequence goes on from OY390718.1 coordinate 25,707,773, forward strand.
AATCGATACCTAATAAAATTCTCCAAACCACGAAACACTAACCTCGTCTGCACAAAACTATCACAATAACGACGTAGGGTAAACTAGAACGACATCTTTCGACGAAGAAAAAAAAATTACAAGACTCAACTTTCCCTACTCGAATATTATTTTTTCCCAATGAAAACAATTAATTCTCATATTGCTTCTAAAATTGCCATTTCGCAAAGCCAATCGAACCAAACCGAAGGTCTACGGTTTGTTTTCGTATTCGACGACCGGATTTCGAGCCGAGCAATACCAAATAATAGGACGAGGCCTTGCGAAAATTTACGCTTCAAAACTCTTCAATTCATCTTGAAATTTAAGCCAACGAAATAAACATTCCATTTAGCGAGAGAATTCCGTCCATTTGTAAGAAAATCACTTTTTTCGTCGAAAATTTTCCTATTCGCAAAGAACGCGTGAAATAATTAAAATTTCATTTAGGACTGTCTTGGAAATTGAAAAATTTCTCAACAAAATTCCATTTTAAAAAGGTACCCTCTATTTTATATATCTAATTTTGAAATCGTTCGCCTCTTTGGATTGCGCGCCGAATTTTTCGATAAAATCAAAAAAACAAAGTAGCCATCTTATAAGAGGGAAAATTCCATAAGGAAATTCCTTAATAAAATTTCGTTAAAATAATTATGAGTTTATTTGTTATTAATTTATGCGGCTAGAACGATGTAATATGGTTGTTGATTTGTTTAGGGAGCGTCCAAAAGTTATATTATATGGTTAAAATCTTATGGCAACTATTTGAGATGAAATGTTCGACGTCTTTCTATATCGTGTATAATTTAAACCCCTCGTATCGAAATAAATGAAATTCTTCCATTAGCTATTTAACGAGAGCAAGAATTAAAACCCAAATTCCGCAACTATTTTCCACCCTGTTTCGTCGTTCAATGCTCACATCGCCACAAATATTCACCTTCTTAGAAGACCGCGACATATTTTTCCTATACCTAGTCGTGTATATGTATATGGAAAACATGACGGTGTATGATACGAAAAGTATACCTCGTATGCACTTGCAGGTTATTTTATTTTCTTCTCTAAGCTTTATGGCCTCTTTTCATCACGTTGTCCATTTCTTTTTCATGTACCACTCTCCGGAGAGCTGTTAATCAGCTTTTTTCTCCGACATTTACTACCTATATCTATACATGTACAGTAGCTAAGATAGGCGCCGATTTGCAATCTATAACATTTACGAGGTTTTTCTTTCACCTCCTCCATCTTCCTCCGGCGCGTAGATCGATAAAAGAAAAACAGAGCCCCTTTTTCATAAAAGGCACACAAACCGACCCCGTTATCAGCTCTCAAGCAGGCTGGAAAACGTTACATTTTTCACTGATTTGTTGCAGCAGGACGGGCGGAGGCGAACGGGACGGAATTTTGACGTCGGACTTCTTTTACCACATCGCACAGGCGTGTTTAAAATATTCACAGCTTTGTTCTAAAAATGAGTTTAATTCGTCTTTTCCCCCGAGCTCGTTTACAAATTTAAAACGAATTATTTATTCAGAACGTCAAATCGACTGTGCACAGTTTTGTCGCCTTTGTCGCATCTATATTTATAAATATAGCATTAAGCTGTTTCTCTCGGGTCGTACCGTTTCCCATATCTGGCTGTTTCTCTCTCTCTCTCGCGAGTATAATATTCAATTACCTTAGATAATTTTTCGCGAACGATTTGCTCAGTTTTTATGTACGAAGATAAACGAGTGTTGAGAAAAAACAACGTAGCATTTGCGAGCTATGAACAGGGTGTTCAGGAAGTAGATGTGCAAACTTGAGATCCGGATATAACCGAGTAATCGTCTAAGAAAAAATTCGGTTTCTATACGAAATGAAGCTCCGTTTTTTGGCACCATTGTTAAAAAGACTACATAGATTCTTGATATTCAAAATTTGAGGGGAGGGAGGGGTCCAATCGAAATTTTTGTAATAACTAAAATTATTTCCAAGACTTCAAACTACGATTTTTGTTTGAAAATTTTTTCAATTAGTCCCCATCCTCCGCCAGTTTTTAATAATATAAATATATAAATCGTATTATGCAAAATTGGCGGAGAGGGAGAGACCCAATCGAAATTTTTGTAATAATCAAAATTATTTCTAGGACCTCAATCTACAACTTTTATTTGAAAAATTTTTCAATTGGACCTCCTCCCTCAATTTTGAAAAAGTATCTACCTGAAGTTATGTGAATAGGAGGAGAGGGAGGGATCCGATCAAAATTTTTGTGATAACAGAATTACTTTCAGGATCTTAATTTACAACTTTTGTTTGACAATTTTTTCAATTGACCCTCTCCTCTCTCACTTCTACAATTTTTAATTAGTATCTTCGGAGTGTTATGCAAAATCAGTGGGGAGGTGGAGGTCCAATTGAGAAAATTTTCAAACAAAAGTTGTAGCTCGAAGTCTTGGGAATAATTTTGGTTATCACAAAAATTTCGATTGGATCCCTCCTCCCCTTCAATTTTGAAGTATCAAATATCCATTAGGATGTCTATCCAAGAAATTTAAGGAGCTAGAGGAACAAGAAATTCTTCTCTGAAATTAAGTACTGTCTTCGACCTGAATTCATTACAAGAG